>CM035844.1:216549921-217981171 GCA_020510985.1 Pholidichthys leucotaenia
AAAGTTAACCAGGTAGTGGAGAGCGGGGTTGTGATTAAAGACACACTGGTTCCTGTTCTGTATCTGGTAAATCCCGCAAAGAGAATTACAATATGAAATGTCCCACCATTTTAAAAGAATGAGCTGTTGAAGAAGGAGCTGTCGAGACACGGGCAGCTTTTGTCCCCCATTAAGCACATCCCTCTCGGTTGTAAGTCCCCGCATTTAAAACATGTCATGTCTTTTAGGCGACAGGTGCTCATGATTTTAAAGAATAGTGAGGAAAGCCTCAACTTCGTATTTAAGTACCGGATTGACGGCTTTGATTACACCATCCACGTCACCTCTGATAATATGAAGTGTTTCGGCTGCGGAGTGGAGGGACACTTGATTCGATCATGCCCTCAGGGAGTGGGGGGTGATCACTCGGGGGAGGCCGCTGGTGCGGCTTCGCAGTTGGGCGCCGCGGCCGTGGGGCCATCTGGCGACGGAGCGGCTTCGCCGTCCTCTGAGGCTGCTGGCGCTGCCGCGCCATCGGGCGCTTTGACCGAGGCCACGGGGCTGTCTGGCGGCAGGGTGGCTTTGCCGCCCTCTGCAGCCGGCCTATCGATCATAAATGGAACAGCAACAATAGTTAAAGTACATCGCAGGGCTGCTGCACAGACCAACATTGTGGACAAGGGTGAGATTACGGAGGGGGATCACGCTGAGGATCAGACAGATGAGCCAAATGAGGCACAGGTAGATGGTGGGACTAGAAAGATGAATATAAAACCACAGCACAGGGTGAGCAAAAAGCAAGAAGAGACAGCTACCAGGGTGGCTGAGTCAGTGTTGGAGGATGAGGATGACATTGAAATAGATGAAGAGTTATCTAAAATCTCAATCAAGCGGAAGAATTTGGAAAACAAACAGCAGAGGAGCAAAGTAAAAAGGGTTGTCAAAGAAAGTTCTGAGGTTTCTCTATCTCAGCCAGATTCTTATGCTGGGTCTGAGATAGAGAGTGATGGTGAAAGCAGTGATGATGTAGCCAGTGGAGGTGGTTACCCCTTCACAAAAATACAGAAGTTTTTGCAGGACACTAAGGGATCCAGAATGGTTAGAGTTGAAAACTTCTTCCCCGATTTAAAACGTTTTGTTGACTCTGCTCGGGCCTACATGAAAAATAGGGGAGAGCTTGAGCAGGAAAGTTTTACTTATCAGGAGGTCGACAGACTAAAAAAGCTTGTACTAAAAGTTAAGAACCAAATTGCCCAGGATGATTAGTCTTTTATCGCTCATTCTTTCTTTTCTGTTTTTGTATTGGCTTTGCCCTCTTATATGCATGTGCAGTTTTAATTTTGGCACACTCAACATCAGTGGAACAAGAGAAATGTCCAAGCGAGCATGTGTTTTTACTCTTGCAGAATGCAAGAAAATTAATGTTCTGTTTGTTCAGGAGACTCATAGTTCTGAGGACAATGCTGCTGACTGGAGGAGGGAATTCCAAGGGGAAATTATTCTCAGTCATAAAAACAGCAGCAGTGGTGGAGTGGGTATTTTATTTTCTTGAGATTTTATTCCACTTTCTTATGACATTGATGAGATAATTGCAGGCCACATTTTAAAAGTTCGAGCTGTTTTTGAGAATGTGAAAGTTGTTTTTATAAATGTGTATGCTCCAACCGTAGGCACAGAAAGATTGGCATTTTTAAATATTTTAGATGACATGATCAAAAATTGCAGCAATGATGAGTTTTTACTTGTGGGAGGTGATTTTAATTGTACAGAAAATTCTCTTATGGATAGGAATCACCCAGAGCCACATGCTGCATCCAAGAGAAGTTTAAAAGGTCTCATAGAAACTCATGATCTGTGTGATGTGTGGAGGAATTTTCATGGCAAGGCTAGACAGTACACGTGGAGCCATAGAAAGGACAATATTTTGTCCTTAGCTAGACTGGATAGGGTTTACAGTTTTAAGCATCATTTTAGCATTTTTAAAAGTGCTTTTATAGTCCCTGTTGGCTTTACAGATCACTCTCTGGTTCAGTGTTGTGTTTTTATCAAGAATATAAAGTATAGTAGTGCATACTGGCATTTTAACACATCACTTTTATCGGATAACAGTTTTAAAACTGCTTTTATGTTTTTTGGAGTAATTTTAAATTAACAAAATCAAATTTTAGTTCTTTGCAGCAGTGGTGGGATGTAGGGAAGAGCCAAATAAAGAATTCGTGCTTACAGTATACTCGCAATGTCTCTGGAGACTTGGTCAGGTCTATCAGGGACCTGGAGAGAGAAGTAGTGGAGCTGCAGTCTTTGGCAGGCTCCACAGGAGAAATAGGACATTTTGAGGCCCTCAATGGCAAAAAGTCTGTTTTAACTGACCTACTGGGTGTGGCCGCCAGGGGCGCTGTGGTACGCAGTAGGTTCCAGAACTTCGCACCAATGGACGCTCCATCTCATTTTTCTTTGGTTTGGAGAGGAAGAATGGTCAGAGGAGGATGATCCACTCTCTCAGCTCCGAGGACGGGCGGCCGATCCATGAGTCTGCAGAGATCCGTCGCTTTGCAGCTGCTTTCTACAAAGATCTCTTTAAGAAAGAATTTGTTGAGAATCCACATGCGCTGAGTCATTTTTTGACGGACTTGCCAAAGGTGATGGCTAGCATGAATGCGGAGCTGGAGAGCGGGATCACTCTACAAGAACTAGCAGTGGCTGTCCAGTCTCTTAAGTGTGGAAAAGCACCAGGTATAGATGGTCTACCATCGGAGTTCTACAAGGCATTCTGGTCTGAGATCTGTGAGGACTTGCTGGAAGTACTGACTGACAGTCTGCGGAAGGGTCGCCTGCCCCTAAGTTGTAGGAGAGCAGTCCTCACCCTCCTTCCCAAGAAAGGCGACTTGAAAGACATTAAAAACCAGCGTCCGGTGGCCCTCCTCTGTACTGACTACAAAATTCCCTCCAAAGTGTTGGCTACCAGACTGAGGAAGGTGATGGAGCAGGTCATACATGTAGACCAGACCTACTGTGTACCTGATAGGTTGGTTACAGACAACATTTTTTGGACCTCTCCAGCTCATTGGTCAAAGAACTTGGTCTTATTTCAATAGACCAAGAAAAGGCGTTTGACTGAGTTGAACATCCATACCTTTGGCAGACACTAGAGGCCTTTGGTTTCAGCTCAGGGTTCATTGCCAAGATCCAGGCTTTGTATAGAGACATTGAGAGTATTCTTAAGATTAATGGTGGTTTGAGTGCTCCTTTCAAAGTTGAGAGGGGTGTCTGACAGGGCTGCCCCCTCTCAGGTATGCTGTACTCTCTTACCATCGAGCCCCTCCTTTGTAAACTAAGGCAAGGCCTCACTGGTTTTAAAGTCCCCAACTCTGACTCTGTTTTTAAAGTGTCTGCCTATGCTGATGATGTTGTTTTTACAAGAAATCAAAAGGATGACTACCTTTTAAGAACTGTTAATCTTTTTGGTGAGTGCTCCTCAGCGAGAGTGAATTGGGGTAAGAGTGAAGCTGTTGTGGTGGGGGGGAGACCACAAAAAATTGCCCTACCTGGTGGCCTTTCGTGGACACAAGGTGGTTTTAAATATCTTGGTGTGTTTTTAGGAAATCAGACTTTTATTGGGAAAAATTGGGAGTGTTTTTTAGAAAAAGTTGAAGGAAGACTAAAAAAATGGAAATGGATTCTGCCAAACTTGTCCTTCAGAGATCGTGTTTTAATCATCAACAACTTGATTGCTTCAATGCTGTGGCATCGGCTGTCTTGTCTGGACCCTCCACTCAATTTGCTTGCCAGAGTGCAATCTATAGTCGTGGACTTTTTCTTGGACAATCTTCACTGGATTCCACAGAGCATCCTGTTTTTACCGAAGGAAGAAGGTGGTCAAGGGCTCATCCATCTGGCCAGCAGGGGGGCTGTCTTCCGCCTGCAGTTCATTCAGCGACTGCTGAGTGGCCCCCTCGACCTTGTGTGGAGACCTATTGCCAGGGCTGTCCTGGCTCGCTGTGGAGGGCTTGGACTAGAGGAGTTGCTGTTTTTAATGGACTTAAGGAGCCAAAAACTAACCAGAACTTCCCCAGTTTTACCAAAGTGCTTTTAAAATCTGGGGACTTTTTTTAAAAAGAACTCTCCCCAGGCTTCCTTGTCACCTTTCTGGCTTTTAAAGGAACCACTTGTGTTTGGGACCCGTTTTGATGTGGGCAATGCTTTAGGACCTTCTGTTTTTAAAAAGTTCATTTCTGCAAAGGTTACAACGCTGGGACATTTGGTGAATTTATGTGGTCCTAACTTGGGCAATGCTGTTGCCCTGTGCTCGGCTCTTGGCATTTCTTCAGTCAGAATTATAATGAACTTGCTGAAAGATTGGAGAGACTGCCTGTCCGCAGAAGAACACTCTGCTATTGTTTTACACTGCAAAAACTCTGTGCGAACTGCTGATGAGCCTTTTCCTTTTAGTGTTTAGTGTCTCCTGATTTTAAAGATGGCACTGGTGTGTTTTTAAACTCTGAACACATTAACATTTGTGACTCTCCTGGTAAAAAAATGTATGGACTTTTGGTGAAAGTTCTAAATGTGAATAAGTTAAAAGGTCGAGCTGATACACCATGGAGGAAACACTTGGGTTTGGGTTCAGAGGTGAGGCCTGCCTGGAGAGCACTCTATAAACCACCATTAACTAAGAAGGTTGGAGACCTACAATGGCGAGTTTTACATGGTGCTGTGGCTGTAAATGCTTTTATCTCTATTTTAAACCTGAATGTTGTTGAGGTTTGTCCATTTTGTCCTCAGAAAGAGACTGTGTTCCATTGTTTTCTGGACTGTAACAGACTGCAATTGTTGTTTGTATTTTGGGGAAGCTGTTTTATCTGTTTGGAGAAGTCTTTTCCCTGCAGATTTTTATCTTGGACTTTCCATATAGACAGAGAGCTAAGAAAAAGAGTGAACTTTTAAATTTCATCCTGGGTCAGGCTAAAATGGCTATTTATGTTAGTAGGAAAAGAAAAATTGAACAAATGCTGGATTGTAATGTAAAAGACATGCTGGTTGACATGATCAAGGCTTGAATAATGATTGATTACAATTACTATCATCTGATGCAAAATGTTGAAACTTTTGAGGCTACGTGGTGCTTTAAGCACATCTTGTGTTGTGTTAAGGAGGGGAAAATTACCTATGGTATGGTTCTGATGTAAGAAGCAAGTTTCTGTTTTAGTTTTCCTGGTTTGGTTACTTGTGTCTTTGATTTCTTGTCAGTGAGCCATTTTACTTTTCCATTGCTTGTTTTAGTTGTTGTGTTTTTCTGTTGAACTTGTGACGATAAAGGTGTGTTGAAAATCTCTCTCTCTCTCTCTCTCTCTCTCTCTCTCTCTCTCTCGTGCACATGCGTGGGCGTTTGTGGGAGCAGGGGTGTGGAGTGGTGTCGAGTGAGTACTTTAAACTTTGTATTTTCTAACTTTTTCTCTATCTTGTGTGTTTGAGGTGTGTGTGTTTAATATAGTGGGTTGAGTGTGGGTGTGTTGGGGTGTGAGTGTTGGAGTGAGTGTGTTGGGGAACGGTAGCTTCTGCTGCCGGTTTTTCCCGGCCGGCATCATGCCGGTGATTGATGGTGGTGTGGAGTTTGAGCGCTTAACCCGGCGTCATGGCGTGAGAATCCTCCCGACAGTTCCCTGTTCTGTGGAGGAGGCCAGCCTCGCTGTAGGACAGGTGGTTGGGCATGGCAGCATAAAATCAGCATCGAGGATGAACAGCGCAATTGTGATCTTTCTGGATTCGACTGAGAAAGCTGATCAGGTGGTGGCACAGGGAGTGGTCATAGGTGACACTTTTACTCCCGTTTTACCGCTGGCGAACCCGTCTAGGAGGATCACCATCTCAAACGCTCCTCCTTTCGTTAAAAATGATCAGCTGATTAGAGAGTTGTCCCGTTTTGGCCAGGTTGTGTCCCCTATCAGAATGGTCTCTCTGGGTAGTAAATCACCCCTGCTGAAGCATGTTGTATGTCACAGGAGGCAGTGTTTCATGGTGTTGAAAGACAGCTCTGCTGAACTGAACGCGTCTTTTAATTTCAGGATTGACGGCTTTAGCTACTTGGTGTTTGCAACATCTGAAACCATGAAGTGTTTTGCGTGTGGCGCAGAAGGCCATCTTATTAGGTCATGTCCTGAAAAGGCGAACACAAAGAGCACTGGCGGTAAGAAAGGTGACACCGCTGTTTCTGGTGGTCCGGAGGGTAGCGCTACATGTGGTGCGGCGGATGCCGCTGCGGCGCCCGCTTCTGCTGGGGCGGTCGCGTCCGCGTCCGCGTCCGCGTCCGCGTCCGCTTCTACTACTGCGGGGGCGTCCGCGTCCGCGTCCGCTTGTGCTGGGGCGGCCGCGGCCGCCTCTGCTGGGGTGGCCGCGGCGGGCGTGGTAGTTGTCCCCCCAAACAGTGATGGTGGGGAATTTCTGTCTGGCGGCAGCTCTGATCATTGTGACGAGCCTGTCGCCCGGGGTAAACAGGTGGAGGGTGTAAGTAAAAGTGCAGTTAAACGAAGGAACGTGAATGAACAGACTTTGCAGGCGGGGGAGGAGCGGTTTGAGGCTGTAGCGGACACACAGAGCAAACACTGCATGACAAACGTTGCGTTTCATGAAGAAATGCAGGAATGTAGTTTTGTTGAAGAGGATCCTTTTAAAGCTGCACAAAAAAGGAAAAGTGCGGAAAACTTGCAGAGCTCTGCTAAATCTAGTAGGGTTGGGAATTTAGATTTACTGAATGAGAGCGCTTCTGATGAAAGTGGAGATGAGTCTGAACTGATGCAGACGCAGACGCAGGAGGAGCAAAGCTCCTATTGTTTTACTAAAATTAGGCAATTTCTCCAGGTGACTAAGGGGAGCAGAGCTGTGAAAGTGGAAAATTACTTTCCAGATCTGGAGTTATTCGTGGCATCAGCTCGCAAATTTATGAAACTGAATGATGGGAATGAGACTTTCACTGATCAGGAAATTTATCGTTTAAAGAAACTGGTTGCTAAACTGAAATTGCAAATTACTAACAGTCATGTTGACTCTTAGTTTGTTTCTTCCCTTTTATGCTATGTGTGTGTTTTTTTACTGTACCCTATTTTTATCCTTTTTAATGCCCCACCTTAGAATTGGCACTCTCAATATTAATGGGGCCAGGGATGATGTAAAAAGGGCCTCTTTATACAAGCTTTTTAATTTAAAGAAACTTGACGTGCTGATGGTCCAGGAGACTCACAGCACTGTGGACATTGAGAGCCATTGGAGAAAAGAGTGGGTTGGCTGCATTTTTTTTAGCCACAAATCCAGTAGCAGTGGGGGGGTGGCTGTACTTTTCTCTAGGGGTTGTGTGCCTGTCTCTTATGAGGTAGAAGAGGTGGTGAGAGGTCATTTCCTCTTATTAAAGGTACAGTTTGAAAACGTGAACTTCGTTTTTATAAACGTGTATGTGCCAACACAGAGAGCAGAGAGGATCAGGGTCTTTGACGTGCTTTCGGATACGGTTAAGTCCTGTGATCCAAATAGTTTTTTATTTCTGGGGGGTGATTTTAACTGTACATTAAACCACAGACTAGACAGGAACCATCAGGAGCCTCACCCTGCTTCTGCCAATAGGCTGAGAGAACTGGTGAAAACACATGAAATGGCCGATGTGTGGAGATCACATCATGGGGACCAGAGGCAGTACACCTGGAGCCATGTCAAAGATAACCTTTTATCTATGGCTAGGTTAGACCGTTTTTATGGTTTTAAACATCAAATGAGTGTTTTCAAAAATAGTTGTATCTGTCCTGTTGGTTTCACTGATCACTGCCTGCTGTTTTGTTCTGTGTTTATTGAAAATGTAAAGTGTAAGAGTGCTTTTTGGCATTTTAACAATACACTTTTAAATGATGTGTTTTTTAAAGAGGTTTTTCATGATGTTTGGAAGTCACACAGGGAACAAAAACCCTCTTTTAGTTCTCTCCAATTGTGGTGGGATTTTGGTAAGGCCCAGATAAAACAACTCTGCCAACAGTACACTCAAAATGTCACTCGTAGCTTGACCCAATCCTTGAAAGTTCTGGAGACTGAGGTGGTAGAACTAGAGGAGTTGCTCAGTTCTACAGGAAAACAGGAGCACTTAGAGGCTCTCAAGTCAAAAAGGTCAGCCTTGGCTAGCTTGCTAGGGGTCACCGCACAGGGTGCTCTGGTCCGCTCACGCTACATGGATGTAGCTCTGATGGACTCGCCCTCCCAGTACTTTTTTGGACTGGAGGGGAAAAATGGACAGAGAAAGCTCATTCACTCCTTGTTGGGCGATGACGGGAGAACAATCTCCACAGCAGCAGAGATCAGGAAACACGCTGCTAGCTTTTACAGTGAATTGTTTAGAGCAGAGTGGAGGGAGGACACGTCACTGGGCCAGGTTTTCCTTGATGGTCTTCCAGTGCTCTCAGAGGACCTTGTTGCCGGCTTGGATGCTCCACTGTCTCTGTCTGAGCTGCATACGGCGCTAATGAGCCTCCAGAATGGAAAATCACCAGGCATAGATGGTCTCTCTGTGGACTTTTTTAAGGAATTCTGGCCCCTGCTTGGTCCAGACCTGCTGGAGGTTCTCCAAGATAGCTTGGAAAGGGGGACCCTACCCACGACCTGCAGGAGGGCCATCATCACACTGTTGCCGAAAAAGGGGGACCTCCAGAGCCTAAAGAACTGGAGGCCAGTCTCTCTGCTCTGCACAGACTACAAGATTCTCTCAAAAGCTCTGGCCCGAAGACTGAGAAAGGTGATGAGCGAGCTCATTCATGTAGACCAGACTTACTGTGTGCCTGGCAGGCTGATTAGTGACAACGTCACTTTAATTCGGGATATTTTGGAGGTCTCTGGTTCATTGGCGGTAGAAACTGGTTTGATTTCAATTGACCAGGAAAAGGCGTTTGATCGGGTTGAACACCAATATTTATGGACAGTTTTAACAGCTTTTGGGTTCAGCCCAGGCTTCATAGCCAGGATACGGGTCTTGTACAGTGACATTGAGAGTGTGCTGAAGATAAATGGGGGCCTGTCTGCCCCTTTAAAAGTCCAGAGGGGGGTTCGGCAGGGCTGCCCTCTCTCAGGGATGCTGTACTCCCTCGCCATAGAGCCTTTGCTTCACTGCCTGAGAAGGGATCTATCAGGAGTTACTTTTCCTGGCTGTGACACCACGTTCAAGCTGTTGGCCTATGCAGATGATGTAGTCATTCTGCTAAACAAGCAGAGTGACATTGACGTTCTGGTTAGGAGTGTCAATCTTTTTGGCCAACTTTCCTCTGCAAAGATAAACTGGGGAAAAAGCGAGGCTCTGATGGTGGGGGAGAAACTAGAAAATCAGCTTACGCTGCCGGGTGGGTTGATTTGGAAAAAAGGAGGTTTTAAGTATCTTGGTGTCTTTATTGGAAATCAGCAGTTTGAGCAAAAAAATTGGGATGGGGTCATAGAGAAGATTAACGGGAGACTAAACAAGTGGAAGTGGCTAATGCCAAGAATATCTTTTAGAGGAAGAGTGCTCATTTTAAATAATCTTGTTTCCTCATCCCTGTGGCACCGCCTCATGTGCATGGACCCCCCTGCTGGTTTGTTGTCCAAAATTCAGTCTGTTTTGGTGGACTTTTTTTGGGGGGGTGGACTCCACTGGGTTCCTCAAGCCCTGTTATTTCTTCCCAAAGAGGAGGGGGGGCAAGGAGTGATTCATTTAGCTAGTAGAGGTGCTGCTTTTAGACTGACTTTCATACAGAGACTGCTGACGGGCCCCCAGGACCTGGTATGGAGGCCTTTGGCCTGTGTTATTTTACAGAGAGTCCTTGGGCTTGGGCTAGACCTCCCTGTGTTTTTAATGGATTTTAAGAACTCTAATGCACTGTCTTTACCCAGTTTTTACCGCAGTCTCTTTTCAGTGTGGACTCTTTTTAAAAAACAAAGAGGGCCATGCGATTCCCTCTACTGGTTGTTGAGGGAGCCGCTGGTTTTTGGTGGTCGCCTTGGTGTCCTGCCGGGAGTTGGAAGGACCTTCCTTGATAGGCTGTGTTCCAGGAACATTCTCACTCTGAAGCAAGTGGTGGAACTGGCTGGTCCTGGCCTCAACAACGCCTCAGCTTTAGCAGCTCATCTTGGTGTCAGGTCGAATCGTTTCATCGATGGTCTTCTTGCACACTGGAAACAGGAGCTTCATGGACTTGAGCACTCCCTACTCTTGGACTTTAGCAATGGCACGCTGCAGCCAGAAAGCACTGACCCCTTTCCCTCTCTCACGCTCCATATGGACTTTGACGTCGCTCCTTGCTCCTTACTGGCATTCTGTGCTCCCACTGGTGTGGACTTTGGAGGAGCCAGTGGTAAGGCACTCTACAGACTGGTGGTGATGGCACTCAACAAGGACCGATTGAACACCTGTGTGGACACTCCTTGGAGAGCCTATTTTAAACTAGGAAAAGGGCATCGGCCTGCCTGGAGGGCTCTTTACAAAGCCCCTCTCCCTAAGAGGCATGGAGACTTACAGTGGAGGGTCCTGCATGGTATTATAGCTTTTGTTTCTGTGATTAACAGCAGTGTCAGTGATCAGTGTGTTTTTTGTTCCTCTAGGGAGACTGTTTTTCATTGTTTTATTGAATGTCAGCGCCTGAGTGGCCTCTTTGAACTTCTCACAAAACTTTTTCATATTTTTAAGGAAGTTTTCTCTAAGCAGGTTTTCATTTGTGGTTTTATGTACAATCGTCGTTTTAAGCAGAAGTGTCAACTACTGAACTTTGTTTTAGGGCAGGCAAAGTTGGCTATCTATGTAAGCCGGAGAAGAAAACTTGAAAATGTTGAGAATGATGTTGATGTCAAAATTTTATTTGTGAGGCTACTTAAAGCCAGAATCAGGCTGGACTTTCAGTTTTTTATGGGGAATGGGGATGTGGAAGGTTTCAGGACCCTCTGGTCCCTGGAGAATGTCCTCTGTTCAGTTCATGATGGACAGCTTTTTTTGGGGCGTTTTTTGGGGGATTAATTTTCTGTGTAACATAGCATGATATAGAAATTGTATTGACTGATGGACAAGTGTGTTTATTAAAGATCTTTTAAAAATCAAAATCTCTCTCTCTCTCTCTCTCTCTCTCTCTCTCTCTCTCTCTCTCTCTCTCTCTCTCTCTCTCTCTCTCTCGTTAGTCAAGTCTATTACTTTAGTTACACACCCAAACCAACACACACACACTTTTGATAGTACATTTTAAGGGACAGTTAACTTGAATAGTGGATGGCCTGTTCATGTCAGAGTTAAACTGGCCAATCAGACAGTTGCGTACAAGCCCATCCTATTGTACGGTGTTGGTCTAACCAACCCGAGAAGATGAATGTGAGCTGCACCCGGAAGTCGTGGTCAGTCTGACGACGCTCCAAGGGAAGCTGCGTCACGCTGCACCCAGCGCTGCTTGCTTTACATGTGACTTCTAAATAAATGTTGCATCTTTGAATTGAAGAATTCTCCGGCTTATTCTTGGATCTTTCAATCAAAGAATTGGGATTTTAACAGACCATCTCCATACTGGAAGCTATTTTCAACTCCACGAAGCCAGAAAAATCTTTTAATTTTGCTATTGGGATCAGATGTTGTAATTATTCTCGAATTCCCTTGGGAGAAGCCACTGATCCATGAAAGCCTCGATGCAGCTCACCATTATGCGCCACTGAAGAAACCAACCTCGCCATTACACTTGACCTAAGCTCCAACTACTATTGCAGTCAAAATTTCATCTTGTGACTATAGACCTTGGAAGCTGCTGTAACTTGTCTGAATATCTGCTGGCAAGATATTCTGGTTTTGGGTGCCATCTACAACTAAAGCTTCAGGAGAAGCCGCCGAAAGGACCACCATGCAAGGATTCACGTGAGCTGTATTCTGTTCCATCTGCTGAAAATGAATAAAACGTCTGAGATTTGAGAATATTTCAGCATCTGATCAGATACAAAATTAAAAGACAAATAAAATAATTTTTCTTATTTAAATTCCGTTTTTACTTTCTTAAGAGTAATCCAGAATTTTCCATATGATTAGTTTAGTTTTTCCTCTAAATATGCGTTCAGTTTTTCATAATCCGTCAACATCAAACTGATCTAAATTCAGCTTACATCTTCACCCTTGTTCTGCAAATGCTCACAATGTTACTCTGTCCTTAGTTACAAGTTTAATGTGATGGCTAATGCAAATCATTTCAATGTCCTTTAATCATCATTTCATTTAAATAAATCTGTAAAAATGAGAGAAGTTATTGGGAATTTATTCTATTCTGAGTCTGGTGTCGAAGCCCCAGTATCAAATTCACTAATATTTTGAGACTGATTATTAATTAATTTATTGAGTGATTAAACAGGTATAAAGTGAAATTAATGACTAAAGTGTTCACCAAAGAGGTGAGCTGATGCCCCTATGCATGTTTACTGTAAGCTTTTTCTGTGTGGACTCGGAGTAAATCTCAGGTCCCGTTACATTAATACAAATTAAATAATCTTTATACCTGATCATAATTATAAATTACATATTGCTACATTGTGGGTGGTTCGGTTAACCCCCACAACAGATTAAGGACAGTCAGCTCTCTTCTCTTGGTTTTTCCCGCTGCACTACTGAGATGTAATGTGCCATGCATGTATTGTGATGTAATGTGCCATTCATGTATCGTGATGTAATGTGCCATTCATGTATTGTGATGTAATGTGCCATTCATGTATAGTGTTCATGCGTCCTGTCCTTACTGTGACCTAGAGGCTGAGATCAATATGTAGATGTGCCTTGTAACCTCTTTGTCCTGCACCTGGAGCAGAGGCTAGCAAATCTGCCTATTGTTATGTAGGTCTCTTAAATGCAAATGTCTCATGCCTGTTCTGCAGTCCCTTTGATCGTACCAACTGCTGTGAATCCGCTTTGATGTATTGTCTGAGTTGGGTATAAATACTGCACAGGTTCTGTAACTCGCCCTCTCAATTCCACTTTCTCAACTGCTGCTGCTGGACACAGACTTTGTCCTCCTTCTCCGAGAGCCGCTGGGCTCACTCCCGGTGTGCATGCACGGCGCCGGGAGCGGAGCTCGTGACGGCAGTATGATTTAATAAAACTCTGCTTAAAACTACCTCATCGCCGCATTTATTTTTTCATGCTGCCGCAACATATATATTTATGGTGCTCCCGCGTGAGACTGGGTTTCAACTTTGAACATTCTCAGGAAGGAATATTTAAGGCATAAGCTGTGTATGGTTTGGCCAAACTTAAAACAACGGTGGTGTGTTTCACCGTGCAGGGCTGTGACTCTTGCAGCCATTGTCTCTGTCTGTGTGTTTCTGTGTAGCATGAGGGGGAGGGGGGAATTGGGCCCACTCTCTCCCTGATCGCTCTGCTGTGTGTGTGTGTGTGCCAATCATGAGAGGGAGGGTGGAAGTGAACCGCTTTGTCTGCTGCTTCCCCCATCTCACTTTGCTCAGTCATTTCTGTTTGTTGTTTAATGCATGCTTCAGAAGTGTGATTACATGCTGAATAATTAAAATAGGCCTGGGAAACACATAGCGAAGCAATCCTATTTGTTTTCTATTGGTTCAAATCCACAGGAGAAGAAATTCCTGTGGAAATCAATTGAACTGACCATTGTGTAAACTAGTCTTGCATAAATAAAGTTTTCAGTGAGAGATTAAACTCTCCACTTTTGGAAAAACAAAGCGTGCTTCGTTCTCACGAAACCAGGTTCACAAAAACGTACGCACTCACATTTGCGACACTAAACGGCTTTGCACAGACTGCACATGTGTAGAATCAGCCGAGCGACGCCATCTTAAGTCCACTTAAAGTGAATTGCCCTTAGCCGCCATCTTAAAGTAGAGACCCCTGGACTCTCCGAGTGACGTCACTGGGTTTCCTCTTCCAGTAGTGCAGATGAAAACTGCCTCCATCTTGTGGTCAAACCTAGGGACTTCATCTTTTATTAAAACTTTTAATCTATAAAGCTGATTTATAACCAAATTTAGTCTTCAAAGTAACTTCAAAGCAATCCATATTATTTAGAATAAACTAAATTTAACACCAATTTCTATGCAAAAAGAAGTGAAAAAGAAACTTGTTGGTTGCTGAAAGTTTCCCCAGTGGTGGAGCTCCATTCACTCCGGGCGCATGCGCACGCAGCGACCAGCAGCTGATGATATAGTGCGTGTGTGTGTTTTTTGTACTTTTTTACGTTTTTAGAAAATCCTCTGTGTCGTTTCTGCCCTGGAGCGTTTGTGGAATATATGGCGAAGAGCTCCCTGGTATCTGCAACATGGATTTCCTCTCCTCTCTCGCACTGCTGCTTTCTGTGCTGTGGCTCTTTGTCTCTGAGGTAAACGCGTTCGGCCCCATGGCGAGCAGAATAGCGGGCAGAATACAGTATTCCAGGGACGTGTTGCTACGCTTTAACACAGCTGATGCAGCGTCTGTGATTGAGCCCAAACTTCAACTGCCGGACTTTATTTTGAGAGACGGACACAGCGGTGAAAAGAGAAGCGGCAGGAGGAAGCGTGGAAGACGTGGAGGTGTGAAATTGCGCCTTAGGAGACGTCAGTTTGGTAACATTCCTCTTCCTTCGATCATTTTTGGGAATGCACAGTCTGTGAGAAACAAGGTGGAGGAAATTCAAGGCAATGTACGTTACCAGAAGGATTTTAAGAACTGCTGCGTCATGGCTTTCACTGAATCTTGGCTTACTGCGCATGATCGAGATGCAGACCTGTGGATTGACGGCTTTGGAACCCCGCTGCGCTCGGATCGACAGGAAGAGGTAACTGGGAAGCGTCAGGGGGGGCGGCGTATGTTTATACATTAATAAGCAGTACTGCACATCTGTCACGGTCAGAGAGCGCATCTGTACACCCGATGTGGAGTTGCTGTCTGTGTCACTACGCCCCTTTTATTTGCCTCGAGAGTTTCCCCAACTTTTCATCACAGTTGTGTATATTCATCCGAGGGCAGACGCTGACTCCGCCTCCAGCACCATCTCTGATGTGGTGCAGCGGCTGCAGTCAATTTCTCCAGAGGCGCCAAACTTCATTCTTGGGGATTTTAACCATGTTTCTTTAAAGAAGACACTTAAAAACTTTCATCAGTATGTCTCCTGCCCAACCAGGCGAAAAAAGACATTGGACCTGTGCTATGGATCCATAGAGAGGGCCTATAAATCACTCCCCCTTCCTCCTTTAGGATCATCAGATCACAACTGTGTTCATTTGCTGCCCACATATAAAACTGCTCTCAGAAGAGGCAAGGTGGAGATGAGAGACATTGATGTGTGGACAGAAGATTCAGAGCACAGCCTCCAGGAATGCTTTGACTGTACAGACTGGAAGATGTTCATAATGGCCTGCGGGGATGACTTGTACTCTCTGGCTGAGCTCACATGCTCATACATGGCTTACTGTCAAAATAAGATTGTTCCACGTAAACGTGTCAAAATATACCCAAACAACAAACCATGGGTTACTAAATCAGTTAAATCCTGCTTACAGAGGAAAGCTCTTGCCTTTAAACAGGGGTCTGTTTCTGAGCTACAGGTTGCCACTAAGGAGCTGAAGGCCGAAATTTTAAGAGCAAAACAGAATTATAAATCAGAGTTGGAAAGCAAGATGGCAGCAAATAAATTTGGGTCGGCCTGGGCCAGTATGAAAACTATTGCAGGCCTTCAGAGCACAGAGCGCAGTAATCGTGTGTTTTTAGATGGTTTTAGTTCAGACACAGAGCTGGCTAATGCTCTTAATTGTTTTTATGGTCGTTTTGACTCCTTTGATTTCAGCACAGAAATCCAAGATTTGAAACAGAAACTCAAAGACAATCAGCACTTTAATATTGAGATGCAGGATATTAAAAGGGAGTTCCGCGCTGTAAAAGTGAACAAAAGTCAGGGCCCTGATAATATATGTGGGCGCCTGGTAAAGTCCTGTGCACATGAACTGAGTCCTATATTTCATTACATTTTCAATAAGTCCTTACAGACACAACATGTGCCTAAGATCTGGAAAGATGCCGTGGTTGTTCCCGTTCCAAAATCCAGCTGTCCTAAAACGGTAAATGACTTTAGACCAGTTATGAAAATTTTTGAAAAACTGGTCAGATGTGAGGTCCTAAGGCAGACTGAACATGCATTGGATCCTCTGCAGTTTGTCTATAGGCCTCACAGAGGAGTGGAGGATGCCACTGTCACTCTGTTTGACATGCTTTTCAAACATCTGGATTTTAATGGGACACACGCCAGGCTTTTATTTGTGGACTTTTCTTCTGCCTTTAATACAATCCAACCTCATATTTTAGTTGAAAGGCTCCTGCAACAATTTGATTTAAGCAATAATCTGGTGGGTTGGATTCTGGATTTCTTAACCAACAGGATGCAGAGAGTAAGGGTCAATGGCACATTGTCTGACCTAAAGTGCTCTTCTACTGGCTCTCCTCAGGGGTGTGTGTTGTCACCACTACTCTTCATCCTGAACACAAACATGTGTCGGAGCAGACATGACAACAGACACATTATAAAGTATGCTGATGACTCAGTCATTGTCAGTCTCCTCCAGGATGGTGAGAGTGGCCACGGCCCAGTAGTTGATGACTTTGTTCACTGGTGTGAGGATTCCTACCTGCAGCTGAATACAACAAAAACGAAAGATATGATTATTGACTTTAGGAGGAAAACTCCCAGGCACAAAGTCACCATACTAAAAGGCCAGACCACCGAATGTGTACAATCGTACAAATATCTTGGGACGATTATTGATAGTGGATTGAACTTTGAGGTGAACTGTGAAAGGGTGTGCAAAAAGGGTCAGCAAAATTTGCATTGTTTGAGGAAACTTGCACGCTTCCAAATTGACCGAACCATAATGACTATGTTTTATCGGGCTTTTATTGAATCTGTTTTATCCTTTTCTTTAATGTCATGGTTTGGTCAGATAAAACTGAAACAGAGGAAATCCTTGGATCAGGTAGTCAGATGGTCCAGTCGTTTGCTTGGTGAGTCACAGCTGAGCCTGACATCCCTGTACACCAGACAAGTACAGAGGATGGCCGACTCGATTTTAAATGATGACTCCCACCCTTTGCACTGCAACTTTCAGCTTCTTCCCTCCAGTTGGAGGTTTGCTGTCCCAAAAAGTAGAACCCAGCGCTACAAAAACAGCTTTGTCCCTGCTGCTGTCAAAGAGTTGAACAAGCTATAAAAATTATATTGTACATATTTTATATTTACCTATTTTGTAAGATGTGTGCCTGTGTTTGTGTCTGTGTTGAATGTAATTAGTGGCTTGTAAATATGGATGTCACCAACTGCAAAACAAATCTACCTACGGGTACAAATAAAGTAACCTGAACCTGAACCTGAACTCCATAGATATGCACACAGTAGGAACACATAAAAGCATCCACATTGTATTTAATCACTTATGTAACCACATATTGTAATCTTTTAAGTTAAAAGCAAACATATTTACACATTTTAAGCAAAAATTGTAAACGTTGAAGTTATATGTGTGTTTAATTTGCCTTTTTTTTTTTTTTTTTTACTGGGCTTCCTTTGGAATATCCATTGTAGCTTAAGGATTCTAACAAATGCTGTTTATTCAAGAGTGATCTTAAAGTAGGATTAAACCTGTCCATTTTAACAAAGAGATTTAGTGATTCACCGAATATTTATCAAACTTTTTTTTTCAAAATAAAGGAAACTACATTAAGCAATTAACACTTACAAGAAGCTCTAGGTGTTATTTAAACTCATTGTGTTATTTCTTGGTTCATGTTTTCTCCACAGGAAAAGGGAAAAAAAATTAACCAACTCACATAAACATTTTCTTTCCAGGATTTAAAGGAGAAAAAGTCAAAAGGTGCAAACATTGATTATTCTGTAAATAAGAATTTTTTTAGATAACAATAAAACAAATCACTACTAGCTTTAGTTCTAAGAAATCCTTGGTACCAACTTGCAACTTGCAACTTCTACCGCTGCGTGATAGAGAGCACCCTGACCAACTGTATCACAATCTGGTATGGGAGCTGCTCTGTAGCTGACCGCAAGGCGCTGCAGCGGGTGGTGAAAACCGCCCAACGCATCACAGGGACTCCACTTCCAGCTATAGAGGACGTTTACAGGAAAAGATGTCTGCGCCGGGCACGCAGCATTCTTAGGGACTCCAACCATCCTGCTCATGGACTGTTCCAGCTTCTCCCCTCCAGAAGACGTTTCAGAAGCCTTCGGACTAGAACCAGCAGGTTTAGGAACAGTTTCTTTCCAACAGCTGTCACGTTATTGAACTTAGTTCCCCGCTGACTCTCTTACCATCATCTTTTACCATCCTCACCTGTACATAACTGCATAACTACATCTAACTTATTGCACATTATTTGCACATAACAGTACTCTTAACTTTCTGCACTGCTGCATATATTTGCTTAAATTGCACATACTGTTAATTACCGTATATACTGCACTGCTGTCCTTTGCACTTCTGATTGGATGCTAAACTGTGTTTCGTTACCTTGTATTCATACATGTGTAATGACAATAAAGTTGAATCTAATCTAATCTAATCTACCAAAATACCCAAAGCAATTCACTTGTATTCCAATCTGTAAATATTGAAAACATTTAAAGCTTCAAATGAAAATAGGCTTTAACAAATAAAACAAAAGGAAAGCCTTATTTTTTAAAGAAAGTGGAAACTTTTAACCTTAAATCTTTAACCCCTTGCACTCTGGTCAATTTCCCTAAAAACGCCAAAAAATAACGTACCCAAAGTAAATCAAAAGCTGTTCTTCAACCCTTTGCAGCATCTTCATGGGGTTGGTCTCATTTAAAAGAAAACACTTTGAATTTTTTGGCAAAACAGTCATAATCTCTCTAAGTGCTCCTGCCACTGAGTAACAGTCATCTAAACATACTGAACTTGAAGAAAATAAATTTCGCCTGGGTGTTTTTTTGGATATAAATGCTTGCAAATAACACACAGCTGGAAAATGCAACAGAAATGTAGAACCAAGTGTTATCCAGCTGAGGTCAAAATCTGGCAACAATACCACAAAAATGAATATATTACACAGCTTTTTTCTCAGGTAGTTCCCAGGCGTTTTTGAACTGTGCTAAATTGGCACAGTTTGGAAAAACGTCTAGAACTTTTGAATGCTTCAACATAGAAGCTTCATCTTGGGCTCTAATGAAAGGTGACACTCAGGGCTATCTTGTTAGCTATCCAGAAACACCGTCAGTAGTAATGACACAGAGAAAATGAAGTTTCAATTCTAAACACGCTTTACTGAACAAAAATGTCAATATACAAAACATACTATTTACAAACAACAAATTCAATTCAATTCAATTCAACTTTATTTATATAGCGCCATTTCACAACAACAGTCATCTCATAGCACTATCAACTGTAGGGGGAACCCCCACAGTTTCAGAAAGACCCCAGCAATCAGGTGATCCCCTGTGAGCAAGCACTTGGCGACGGGATATTTTACAAGTTGACAGCAATACCTTCATCAAATATAGTTTTCTAATCCTACTCATCATCATACTGATTCCTAGAAAATGTGTCAAGATTTTGCTGAGGTGGTCATGCATATCCGTGTCTCTCTTCTGCTCATTGGCCTCTTCTGCTGCTGGGCTGCTGAGGTGAAGGGCCCAGCTGATCAGGAGAAACTTTGTCCTGGTCATTACGCTCTTGGGGAAAGGAAGGCTGTACAGGTGTCCCCCTCGCCAGTAATCACTGAAGGATTTGCACTTGACTATACCCATGTAAATAATCAGGCCAAAAAATGAGAGCAGGTCGGAGCGTGTGAGGTCAATCCAGGGGCTGGTGGGTGTGTTGTAGTGTGCAGAGCCATGTAGGTTGGTGTTTTCAACAATGTGGTCTAGCACAGATGGAGTGAAAAATAACTCAAACAACTGAACGGGGGTGTATGAAGCTGTTGTAATTAGCTGAGGTCCAGGTGGATTTTTGGGACGAAAAATGGGCTGTGGTGGAATGATGTCAGGGGTGTCGGAATCATGCCACCTCTCTTCAGCTGATGAAGGGCCAGCCGATGTGCCAGGCTGAGGGCTGCCATCACCACTCTCGCCTCCTCTTCCTCTCCTGCTACCTCCTCTTCCTCTCCCTCTTCCTCTCCTTCCTCTTCCTCTCCCCAGTGGTGTCCCTCTTTTTGGGGTAGGGGTTTCCCTCTTCTGACGAGCTCGCCTGCAGCTCCCTTCTTCTGCGTTTGCTGGCAGAGTGCTCATCTGGCACCCACTCCTCACCAGAGTCTTCATCTGAAGTTTGTCTATTATGTGAAAATAAAGTCCTTTACAAAGTTCAATTTTTATTTTTCACTATTCTCCTATTTTCCCAGAGTTCACATTCACAGCACA
Organism: Pholidichthys leucotaenia; assembly: GCA_020510985.1. Classification (NCBI taxonomy): domain Eukaryota; kingdom Metazoa; phylum Chordata; class Actinopteri; order Cichliformes; family Pholidichthyidae; genus Pholidichthys; species Pholidichthys leucotaenia. Next base: position 216,570,294 of record CM035844.1, read on the forward strand.
GTTCCTGTTTTTTTGTTTTTTTTTATAAGAAAAAATAGCCTAAAGTGCAAAGAAATTATACTAAAACATTATTATATTTCTAGAGGGTAACAAACAACCCACTGGGAGGAGACCCCCGGGCAGACCCAGGACTCGGTGGAGAGGCTATGTCTCCCAGCTGGTCTGGGAACGCCTTGGCATCCTCTCTGGAGAGCTGGAGCAGGTGGCTGGGGAGAGGGAAGTCTGGGCTTCTCTGCTTGAACTGCTGCCTCTGCGACTCGGACCTCCGGAAAAGTGGTAGAAGATGGATGGATGGATGGATGGATAACAAACAACACCCCCCCCCACACACACACACAAACATGCCACGTAAAAAATGTGTGGCCTTTTTTACAAGAAAAAATAGCCTACAGTGCAATAAAAATTATGCTAAAATATCTATCTGCAATGCAGAGGATAACACCCCCCCCACCCCGCTACAGAGGAACTCTGCACACCAAAAAACTTGTGGCCATGACGCACCGTTGGAATTACCGATCGGTCAAAAGTGATTTTTATTACTATTTTCATCGATAAAGAATAATTTAGCTTATAACACTTAACCTGTCCACAACAGCAATAAGTTCCTCATTGTCAGACGAACATGAAGCTGGTCCGGTTGTAACGGACTCGTGCTTCTGGTCACCCGACCCGGTCAAAACATCTCCGCTTCCACGCTTGCGGTTTTGGCGAACCATTTCTCCAAACAAATAATCCAAAAAAGACTGGCTGATGCTACCGTTCCACACAGGTCTCAATGTCAGTCACCCAGCGGCTTAGGCAAAAGAGATTTTATGCAGGGAGACGCACGTCAGCTGTCAAACTTCTCTACTTCAATTGGCTCGTATTCGCAGCCGTTGGTAGGCAGGTCCTTCTTGCTAGGTTTTCAGTCATTGGTTCTTCAAGGTTTCAGAAACCCAATTCAAGGCTCTTATTAGAGGTCAATCAAATCTAAACCAATCATACACTCCTTTGGCTTTCTGTTCATGGCTGTGTGAAAAGAAAGCTGAACAATGCAGCTTTTTTTTTTTTTTTCTGTGCGCACTCAGATGCACAGGCACTGTGCGTCTGAGTGCGCACTGAGACACACAGTGCGTTCTAAGATGCACGAAGGCGCCCTGGGACGCACAAGGGTGCACTGGGACGCAGAGACATGCCCGCCCGCGGTACACCGGAGTGCAAGAGGTTAAAGCATTTAACCTCTTCTATTTTTGTATTTCTTTCTGTAAATAAAATTCTCACTTTCAAAGTGACATTCACCGAAAAATTCCAAAGCTAGTTATTGATGACCATTCCAATACTAAGCTTTGAAAATTTAAGTAAAGAAGTCAATCCATCCATCCATCCATCTTCTACCGCTTTTCCGGAGGTACGGGTTGCGGAGGCAGCAGTTCAAGCAGAGAAGCCCAGACTTCCCTCTCCCCAGCCACATGCTCCAGCTCTTCAGAGAGGATACCAAGGCGTTCCCAGACCAACTGGGAGACATAGTCTCTTCACTGAGTCCTGGGTCTGCCCCGGGCTCTCCTCCCAGTGGGACGTGCCTGAAACACCTCAAGTGGGAGGCGTCCAGGAGGCATTCTAATCAGATGCCCATACCACCTCAACTGATTCCTTTCAATGTGGAGGAGCAGCGGTTCTACTCTGAGCCTCTCCCGGATGACTGAGCTCCTCACCCTGTCTCTGAGGGTGAATCCAGCAATCCTACAGAGAAAGCTCATTTCAGCCGTTTGTATCCGCGATCTTGTTCTTTCGGTCATTACCCAAAGCTCGTGACCATAGATGAGAGTAGGAACGTAGATTGACTGGTAAATCAACAGCTTTGCCTTAGAACTAAGCTCCCTCTTCACTACAACAGACCGGTACAATGTCCGCATCACTGCAGATGCTGCTCCAATCCGTCTGTCAATCTCTCGCTCCATTTTCCCCTCACTCGTGAACAAGACCCCAAGATACTTAAACTCCTCCACTTGGGGCAGGAGCCTGTCCCCAACCCAGAGAAGACAATCCACCTTTTTCCGGCTGAGGACCATGGACTCGGACTTGGAGGTGCTGATTTTCATCCCAGCCGCTTCACACTCAGCGGCAAACCATCCCAGCAAGAGCTGTAGGTCATTGCTAGATGAAGCCAACAGGACAATATCATCTGCAAACAGCAGAGATGAGATCCTGTGGTCACCAAGCATGACACCCTCTGTTCCCTGGCTGCTCCAAGTGTTGGCAATACGAACCAAACTCTCACAACGGTCGTACAGAGACCAAATAGCTCATAACAACAAGCCCGATACCCCATACTCCCGAGGCACCCCCCACAAAAAACCACGAGGGACGCGGTCAAATGCCTTCTCCAAGTCCACAAACACATGTAAACTGGTTGGGCAAACTCCCACGAACCCTCGAGAATTCTCGAGAGGGTAAAGAGCTGGTCCGATGTGCCACGGCCAGGACGAAAACCACATTGCTCCTCCTGAATCCGGGGTTTGACCAACGGCCGGACTCTCCTCTCCAGTACCTTCGCATAGACCTTCCCGGGGAGGCTGAGGAGTGTGATCCCTCTAAAGTTGGAGCACACCCTCCGATCCCCTTTTTTGAAGAGAGGAACCACCACCCCGGTTTGCCATGCAGAAGGTACTGCCCCCGACCTCCACGCAATGTTGCAGAGGCGTGTCAACCATGACAGCCCAACAACATCCAGGGCCTTGAGGTACTCAGGGCGAATCTCATCCACCCCCGGGGCCCGGCCACCAAGGAGATTTTTAACCACCTTGGCGACCTCAGCCCCTGTGATAGGTGAGTCATCCCCCTTGTCCCCAAACCCTGCTTCCTCTGTGGAAGGCGTATCAGTGGGATTGAGGAGATCCTTGAAGTATTCCTTCCACCACCCGACGATATCCCCAGTCAAAGTCAACAGTGCCCCATCCGCACCATACACAGTGTGGACAGGGAGCTGCTTTCCCCCCCTGAGCTGCCGGACAGTTTGCCAGAATCTCTTTGAGGCCGATTGAAAGTCTTGTTCCATGGCCTCACCGAACTCCTCCCATACCCAGGTTTTTGCTTCAGCAACCACCTGAGCTGCACTCTGCTTGGCCTGCACATACACCTCAGCTGCTTCGGGAGTCCCACAAGCCAACCAAGCTTGATAGGACTCCTTCTTCAGAGAAGAAGGATTGATAAACAGTTATTTTATTAATGATTCATGAAATGAAGATTGATATTCTTATATGTATGATGCTTTTTTTTATTAGTCATAAATACAACTTGTGCTTCTTATAATCACTGTTAGTGACTAAGCTGCATCACCCTGCTGTTATTCATCTGATGTGTGATAAAAGAGTGTTGACATATATGCTGTATCAAGACTTGTCCCCTGTACACCCTGTGTGTGCAGGGGACATTGCATGAACAGAGTGTTCATACAATTTATCTCCTACACACACTTGAAGACATACAGAGCGTACTTTTGCTTATGTGGTAATTCTGTTTGTTCTGCTTTTGCTGAGTGTATATAAAGAAAGCAACTGCGGATTGTCCGGCAGTATTCAGCTCACCCTGTATGTGTGTTGATGCTCCTTGTACAAGTAAAAACTTCAAAGGCTCTGCGTGTCTTAAGTCTGATCTATGATTCAGTCTAATGCCTTTTTGTACTCTGTATTTGTGAGGTTATATTTCAGACTTCTGACATAGCTGGTGCCGAAACCCGGGACAGCTGAGATCCAGGTGGAGCGGGAAGGGATGTGTGTCCTGCAGGTTGAAAATTGGAAACCCGACTTGATTGGAAACCCGACTTGATGGAACGCTGCCGGAGACTCTCCTTCTCCCGGCTCTAATCTGGTGACGGCTGTCCTTACTGATAGAGCCTAAAAAGTAAGTTACAAATTTTTCCCTTTTCAGATTGACTGTAGTAGACGTATATGAAGAATAACCGAGCCTCACAATTCACAATTTCCCATTTTTAAAGAACCACGGGTCAGCTGACGAGCAAGTAATGGTAGTACAGTACAAGCGGCGTCCTGTACTTTTCCTTGTGGTTAAAAACCGCTGCAGGAATGCAGTGGTCTTAGGAAGTAACGTGACGGCGATTCACGGTTACTGACCGGTCAGGTTTTAAAATAAAGAGGGGTGCAGGAGACAGTGTGACGGCGATTCACAACTGTTTGGTGGTCAGGTTTTAAAATAAGTAGGGTGAAGGAATTCACCCCAAATTGGGCAGTAATAGTGTTAAACAGTCGGCGTACTGTTCAACGTTCCTGACTACGGAACACACCCCAAAAATTGGGTAGTAATACGTTACGGTGGGCGTACTGATAACGTTCCTGACCATCTAAAAATGGGGAATTGTGTTAGAAGACCAGATAGGCAGACGAATAAACAGAAGAAAAAACAGGACATAGCGCGCGCAGCTGTAAAAATTACAATAACAGACAAAATGAAAAGGGAAAAATAAAGGATCCAGAAAAATACTTAAATAAATGGAAAAAAGGATTTCTCATTCAAGCCCACGTTGAACGTGGATGAATGCCAGGCATTGTTAACAACCACTGAAAAGACGTCTAATAAACCTGTTAAAACAGGCAAACCCAGTGCGGAGCTCCAATGTGCCATCTTGTGGTCACAAGCGGCAGAGGCTTCCCAACGGAGAGCTGATGAAGCCAGAGAAAAGCAGAAACAAATGAAAACTCCACTACTGGAAAATCCACCCCCATACCCCAAACCGGGACCTAAGGCGGGCCCGTATTCCACTCTTTCACAAGAAGCCCAAGAGGTTGGGAAAAGGAGGAAGCAAGTAAAATCATAATTAAATGGCAGCAAAACTGGATAACGTTAAAATGGACAATGAGAACGTTGTTTTATCTATTATCTATTCTGTGTGTGTGTGTGTGTGTGTGTGTGGTTGATCTGTGAAGAAAGTGGTCTAAATATGGGTACTTTTACAAAGTTTTTATTTTTTCAATTTAACTCTGTGGGGTCTTGATTAATGTTGCGTACGTGATAAACTGTTTACATATTTAAAAAAAAACAAAAAAACAAAACAAAACAGAACAATTTTGACGCATTACTGACCTTTGTCCTTGACTGAAATATGACAGTGCACTTTATAGGGAAAAAAGGACTGACATGTGACAATGTGACTACAGGCCATACTATGATCATATTATGATGTCATTTAATAATGCCTAATCACTGAAGATTTTATGTTTACCCTATATCACATGATTTAGAGCACAGAGGATCAAAACAGATTGATAATTAATGTGTCTGTGCATATGATCTGCCAGAGGCTGTGGATTATCAGACAAAGGTCTTGGAGAAAGAATCACTTTTTGAAGCCAAGTATGACTTTGTATGACATTGTAGATAACATAAGGTGTACTGATTCAAATGACTGACTTTACAAATGTAATGTTTATATGATTTTATACTGATATTACTCACCACATAATGGTGCGGTAACAATATATTTCAGAAATGTGACAGCAATGAGGGATGTGCTTCTTCTGATTCAGCGGTGGCCAAGCTGGGACAGGGTGAACTACATTGCACTCCATAATTTACCAAGGAATGTATGAAATAGGGACATTCCTTGTAAAACATTAAATCGAATTCTAAATTAGGCAAAACGTCCGCCTTTCCTTTGACTGAAAGAATGTGACACAATATTTCAAATTCAACCCATCTGTGTTCAATTGGACAAACTGATCTTATTTATCAATGCTGAAGCATATCAAAAATGCACAGATAGTTATTTTGTTTTTCTTAAATGAAATTTGTAAACTATTTCAAGAGATGTCACAAAAAGAAGCTATAATTATTGAGATATTAAGCCTCCATGTATCAAAACAGAGGGTATCAAAGAAATTAATTAGCAAATTAATTAGCAAATAATTAGCAATCCCCAGAAAAATAGATAATGCATAAAAATTATCAATAAATGCAATTTTATTTACATAAGTGCTTTTCATTTCATTTTCTGTAGTGCCCAGGATAAACATATGGCTGCAGTTATAACTCAAATACAGGCTGGGCAATACAGACCACCTTTTTATTATTTATGGGATAATACAAATAATAAGATCATGCCCTCTATTATCCTACACATTCCCCATGTTGTGGAGGAGGGGGCGAACAGCAACTCTCTCCCTCTCTCTACTTAGCAAAGGAAGAAGCGAGCGATAGGCTTGCTCTGTAAAAATAGAAGTGTGCTTATGCTGTAACGGTGTTGTCTGGGGTTAACTTATCTGTATTCTGTACAGATAGTAAATATGCTTATAGCACATGCCACCTGCATAACGCTACTCACTGTGCTGCTATTGGTCTTTTAGGAACCGTCAGTCTCATTAATAATGTTGATGTTTTAAAAGACTGTCAAAATAATATGGACCTTCCTCCTGTTTCATGTGTAAATAATTAGATATACATTTGGCTTGTCTGATGAAAATTTGCTCTGCCACCCACATTATACAGATGAGCTGTCCTGGTGGCACATGGCCAACCATGTGCCAACAGGAGGAAATCAATGATGAGGATGTTGGGAAAAACTGTCCTAATATTTTGAAAGAAGTAACAAAAACATGCCAAAAGTGCATCATTTGTTTATAAAATAATGCTCAAGGAGCAATGGAAAGCTACAATATTGCTTGGTGTTGATTGACACCTCCACAAAGTGGACAGGAATTCATCACACATCCCCAGCAAATGCCGCATCTGTGTGTGTGACAGGATTATCACCTTTTGAATGTGTTTTTTCGCCATCCTTATGTATTACCTGACCTCTCACCACTAACCACACCTAACAAATACACAGATCTTGGTGAACATCTCAGGGAATGTTTTGAAGCTCTGCTCCACAGAAAGAAACGGATCAACCTGGAGACTATGTCTTCATAAAGAACATAAAGAACCACCACCGACAACACTAGACACTCCCACTCCCACTGCAGTACGTATTGCTGAATGACCATCTCGGATTCACCTTTCACACGTTAAAAGACTACGGGTGCCTGTAAGTGAACTAACTAACTTGTTTCCCTGAGTAAGTCCAGTACAAAGGGGGCATGTCCTTTTAAGGACAAGGCCGTCTCAACCCTGGTGAAGAAAGAGGCCCGGAGGGGTACTCTCTCAGGTGGAAGCATGGCACCAAAATTATTGATGACTCTGTGTTCAGCACTTCTCCTGGCAGTGGGGTGGTAATCTCTTTCTGATTCAAGGACAAGGAACCCACGAAGCACGGACAATGAACAATACGCATAACCTATGGTACCAGACAATGGTGGTTTTGGTGAGAGGACTGGGAATCGATACTTCTTGCTATGTGTGTTCATTGCTACCCCATTTACACAAGACTGCAATACCCATGATTGACTACAATACCCATGATCCCTGTTCCACTGAGTGAAGAGAAAACGCCCGGAGCGACAATAGCGATGAACTCTCGTCTCAGTCTGTTTAATACAAGCAATAATGTTGGACATTGGTTGGTGGGGAATTTGTCAGAAAGGTATCTTAATAGATTGAATGTCACTATTACTGATTACATTGGGTCTAAGATTAGAATATTTAATATTATTGGGATTGGAACTTCTTTGCTTGCAGTTAAGAAGCATTTAATGAAAGTAAATCCTACACTGTTTACTTCACCAATCTGCTTTCACAAAAATTGTAGTAAAAACAGTTTCAACCTGGGTATTTCACAAAGATGCAATGATACTAAGGAAGTGACCTGTGAAGTGTCATATTATGATTCTGTCTGTAGACATGTATTTCACTTTCCCTATATTGCTGCTGGAAAATTCACCTTAAAGAGGAAAAATTGTACTTTTAACTGTAGCAATAATCCTACTGTTTTTTGGCCAAATGATGTTGGGTATGGATTCTTGGAAAACCAATGGGTACTCTTTTTCCAATGTATGGCAGTGCTCTAGCTATACGCCGCATGAATGCTTAATGATGTCAATATAGGAAATCTTTTGAAGTTACATTATACTGATAATTGCATATGATTAAAAAGATTAATAAAATAATAAACAGGAGGAAAATGTTGGGAAAAATTGTATATACTGCATGCATATAAACAGTTATCATTTTATTAATGATTCATGAAATGAAGATTGATATTCTTATATGTATGATGCTTTTTTTTTATTAGTCATAAATACAACTTGTGCTTCTTATAATCACTGTTAGTGACTAAGCTGCATCACCCTTCTGTTATTCATCTGATGTGTGATAAAAGAGTGTTGACATATATGCTGTATCAAGACTTGTCCCCTGTACACCCTGTGTGTGCAGGGGACATTGCATGAACAGAGTGTTCATACAATTTATCTCCTACACACACTTGAAAACATACAGAGCGTACTTTTGCTTATGTGGTAATTCTGTTTGTTCTGCTTTTGCTGAGTGTATATAAAGAAAGCAACTGCGGATTGTCCGGCAGTATTCAGCTCACCCTGTATGTGTGTTGATGCTCCTTGTACAAGTAAAAACTTCAAAGGCTCTGCGTGTCTTAAGTCTGATCTATGATTCAGTCTAATGCCTTTTTGTACTCTATATTTGTGAGGTTATATTTCAGACTTCTGACATCTTCAAAGAAGTCAATCCACACAATTTAAATTCTTCTTTTGTTTTGTGAAACACAATGAATAATTTCAAAATTCTACTTCCCTTATTACAAGCCTACAAGTTGGAACAAGCTCTAAATAAAAGAACTTTTAACTAACACGGTTGTAAAATAAAACATTCAAGGTTAACCCTTGACTAATAAATTAACTATAATCAACAAGATGATATTTAAGCTAACTAATAACAAATGGTAAAACATGGTGGGTCAACAGACAACCAACCGATTTACCAAACTGGATGACCTCCAAGCAACATTGGAAGGATGGACTTCTGATTTTATTTCTAGCTTCACAACACGGGTCAAGAAAACACAGCCCAAAGATCTGAAGCACCTCACTGAAGACCTTTTGGATTACCACACTGAAAAGCCACCAGAAGGCAAGGACCTCACCAGTGTGTTTGGTAAGTTCACACTAGCATTAGTCGCGAGATTAAAGGTAGCCGAGAACGAGCTAACAAATCAACAATCAATAATCCTCTCTCTCCAGGAAGAGAATGAAACACTGAAAGAAAATTTGGAACAATCTCAAGAGAAGAACAACAAGACTCAAGATCAACTTGATGAAGCATTACAAGATTTGGACCGTGCAGAGTCAGGAAATAAATGGTTGACGCATGACAATGACTTGCTTTGTCAAGAGAACAATGAACTTGAAGATGCCCTTCAAGACACAAAGAAGGAACTCAGAAGAGTTGAACGTCAACTTGAAAATGTGAAGAATGACTACAAGGAATGTCAACTGCTCCTAAAGGAAATACATAAAGACTGGGACATCTGCCGCGCTCCCTCGCCCGATTCCCGTTTTGAGTACGGACGATCATGTGAACAGCGTGTGTGTGCCCCTTCAGACAGCAACCTTGACAAGATTGCGCGAAATGTCACAAAATTTGACCCAGGTCCTACAGGTTCACCTGATACCGAAGTCTATTTACAGGACATTGATTACTACCTGTGTAAGTATCCTGATGCTACGGTTGACAATTGCATCTGTTTGATTAAACTAACATCTAACAGGTCAGTATCAAAATTCATTGACAGACAGCCGGCAAACATCAAAGCAGACTACATGCTGCTCTGTGAAGCCATCGAAAAGGAGTTCTCCGACAACTGCCTACAGACAGGGCTAACCGCAGCCCTATCTGTGAAGCAAGGACGCTCAGAACCTCCACAGGCCTACTACCAGAGACTACTTCTTGCTTATTTCGGATCTCAAAATACACCAGGGATGGAAGAAGAACACAATTTCAAGACCCTCTTTATCCAGAACCTCCATCCCACTGTGAGTCATCACCTTGGAGTTACAGCTAACCCAAGGTCAAGCTCAATAAGTCAGCTGAGAGAGTTTGCACACTATGCATTCCAAAAACAGCAACAAAGCTGCAACAAGCACGCTGAGCCCGCCACAGTGCTAGCTATCAGCGATGCATCTAATACCCTGGAGTTGGGAAAAGTCCCTTGCTCTACTCCACCTCCTACACCGCGAGTACATAAAAAGCCTAAATATTTTTCCAACCGACCTCATCGAGGTCAAAACCAAAAGAGGTCCTCTGGATCTCACTTAGGATCAACTTTGCGAAAACCTGACTACCGTCATAGACCATATCCACCAGATAGGTCACGAGGACACGGTATGGACTACCATGATGACAGATACCGATACGAAGACAAGCATAACCTTGACAAATGATCTCCATCTCATCACAGAAGCTCAGAAGTAGAGACCTATCACAAACCTTGGAAGGAAGAAGAAACTCCTACTCTCAGCAAGGAAGACATCAAAGTTGTCAAATATTTCCTAGCAGAGATTCAAAGCAACAAAGAAAATAGAACTGCTGACATCCTAGCTATATCAGCTATGCCAACTCAGAACAAACATTCTAAACAAAGAAAAGGCAGGAAGAAAATCCCTCCTACAAATGGAGAAGAACCAAAGGACTCAATGCAGTCCAATGCTGTTATTGCAGCCCAACCACAGGTCACAGACCACTCCCCTAAAAACAATCTTTTGAAAATCCGTGTTGAACCACCGGTTCCACAATTTCTATGTGATTTAAACGAGATGGGGGTGGCACGAAAATTCTACCTTCCACTGACCTTTGAATACGTGATGTGTCAGGAAGCTGTTTTAGACACTGCTGCTGACATCACTGTCATGCCACACAACCTTTTTGACAAACTACATGTAGCCGCTAACCGCGCTCACAGAGATTTAAAACTGCAACCCTGTTCATTAGCCGTGCGACCATATGCAATCACGAAAACAACCCTGTTGGGCGTATCACCGGTAAAAATCTCCATTGGACCCATGACCTTGACACATCCGGTCTATGTGTCCAAACTTGACTCCATTCCATTGCTCGTCGGCAAAGACCTACTGAACTGTTTTGAGCCACTGATTGATTTCAAGAACCTCAAACTATGGGCTCAAACTCAATACCCTCACCCATTCGACCTAACAAGGACAACTGAATGATAGTGCTTGATTCTGAACACTTTGGAGACCCCGAGTCTCACACAACTAGCACTGTTGAAACAACTGCAACCAATTGAAAGCGACCGCAAGGACCAAGGTGAGTACTGTACTCAAGAAGTCAAAAGTCATCTTCAAACACAAGGTCAAGACAAAAAAATCAATTGACCTTGGGAACTCACTGGCCGAGCAGAAAGCTCCACATGGCTCCCTTCATACCTTTGACTCAACATTGGTGTCACCTTTTGAAACCCACCCACCCGCCCCTGAGGCCTGCATGGTCAGAAGAGCCACACCAACCGGCTCTCTAGACCCTCCAAAAACTCAAGTTTTTGCGCCGATGGATCCAACCTTTGCAAATGCTCACCGCACGTTTATTCAAGCTCATGACCCTATGGTCCATAAAACCGTCAAACACCAATCGAATCCAAACGTACATACACTTCCCACGTCTAATACCTTTGACATACTGAAATTGAAACCACTTCCTGCGACACAACTTTCTCTGCAGCTACATAATGGCAATCATATTCCTGCTTCCATCGAACCATCATCGCCACCACTCAAAGTTCCTCAGAACCAGAGGGGGGTGATGACTGCCAACACCCATAATATTCCAGCTGCAGAACACAAAAGCACCAAAACAACATACAATGCTCCCAAGGCCGCATTCCAAAAACATTTGGACCGATCCGCCAAACGGCACAAAGCGTACAACGACCAAAGAGTCTCCCATGACAAACCTCAAAGGGGGGACAAGGTCTTCCACCTCACATTTGTATAGCAAACACCACAAATCAATCGACGGGAAAGGAAAATCACTCCTAAATTCCTGCCCGAGAGGATGAATCCACACATTGTCAACAACAAACTTTGGCCACTCAAGTGCCAAACCCAGGACCCCATTTTCAAATGGGCTCATCAAAATCAGAGTAAATTTTAGCAAAACCCCATGGGACTTGTCGGGTACAACACTGTCAAAGTAAGTCCATAAATAAGATTAAAATCAGACCAACGTCCAAGAAATAACTGTTAGCTAACTACTAGCCTCAGGTATACTCAGTCAAATTTCTCCAAACAATCAGTTAACTGCATCAAAACTTCGAGAAGAAAAAGGGTAAATTAAAACCAAATTATCCCTTAAACTAATCTTAAAGGCCTCTGTAAAATCTAATAAATCTCAATCAACTTACTATTATCAAATAGTACACACGAAACATCCAACACCATTAGCTTGAGCTAACAACATCAAAATTACCAGTAAAGGTGAAAAACAATCTAAGGTTTAGAGTTCAGTCTCTAAAAGAAATTTATCCTTTTTTTTTTTTTCCTTTGAAAGACAAAAGTAAAATAGAAAGATGTCCTTTACCTTCTTTACATGTTTCAACTGCACTGCAGCCTTCATCAGAAGAGTCAGCTGATTGCTGCCAGGTGACATTTATCAGCTGATTTTCGTAGGCGGGGCCAGCTCAGCAGATCTGTCAGATCCACCGAGCCGGCCCCGCCTCCCGCCGTCAGATGGTCTCTGGAGAATGTGGTCCCAGGTGTGAGAAAGCATAAAGGCCCTCTCATCTCGGTTCATGGTGTCTTTTCCCCGCTTTCTGATCTCTATTGCCTCCTTGATCCAACGTTTGTGTCTGTTGCTCTCCGATCCAATAATTTTTGTGTTTTGGGAGGCGGGGCCGGCTCGGTGGATCTGACAGATCTGCTGAGCTGGCCCCGCCTACGAAAATCAGCTGATAAATGTCACCTGGCAGCAATCAGCTGACTCTTCTGATGAAGGCTGCAGTGCAGTTGAAACATGTAAAGAAGGTAAAGGACATCTTTCTATTTTACTTTTGTCTTTCAAAGGAAAAAAAAAAAGGATAAACAATTAAAAGAAGACAAAATGAACCTGTTTGATCTAAAAGAAATTGTTCCACCTCTGAGAATAATTTTCATCTGCCAGTCAGGTGTCAAAAGAAAAATCAACAAGAAGATTATGATCCAAAATCACTCACTTTTATCTGTTTGCCAGGATGATGGCCCTCTTGTATTTCAGGCTAGCCCTCTACCTAACAATCACACCTACTGTTACCCTGTCAGAACTGGACAGAGTCAAGACAAAAAGTCAACAATCTTTAAATGGATTCTCAATAACAGCCTGATCATTAGGGCTTCTTGTTAGCCTTAGCATGTCCACTGCTAACTTGGTCAACACCGCTACCAAAACCTTGCAAGATACTGTGTTGGTTTTGAATGCTTGCTCCAAAGCTTCAGTCAAACTCAACAAGGTTTTGAACTCTTTGCTCTTTGTGTTAAAGGTTGACTATGCTCACACACAGCTGGTGTCTGTTACTCCCAGAGGTAGCTAGAAACATTAGCTTTTCAGTTAACACTTTAGCAATGAATATGCTTTCACATCATCTTATCCTTTTTGCAGTAAATCCAAATTTACTTCTCGTTGCCATTCAAAGAACAATGATGACATCCCATGTCCACTCAGTTTTTCCAAATAAAAGCCTCAAACACCCTATGATTCGGACATCTGTGGAACCATGGTTTAGTCCAGCTAAATCAATTCAATTTGAACCTCCTTGAGTTACTTCAATACTGCTTAGTCTAAACCTCTACCTCAAACATGAGCAATAATTTTTTCTAATTTTGCTTTTGATCTGGACTCTGAAGATTTTTGAGTACATGCATGCGTATATACAAATACACATATATTTGTTGCACTCTATTTTGATTTTTGTAAACATTTAAACTATTTTTGAAAATTTTGATATTTTTATGGCAAACCCAAAACATTTATCTCAAGTATGTCAAAACCACATACTTTCAGTTTATACTTTTGTAACCAGAATTTTAAGTCATTCCAGACATATATCTGATTTTTGTATAGTTTAGACAAGTTTACAATGTTTATATTTGGACAAGTCCAAATTATTTTTGAAAATTTCGAGAAATTTTTCAGAAAACCAAATTTATTTTGTTTGTGTAAACTTGTGTGTATTTTAATGTTTTTTGTACTGTTATCCCTACGTGTTATATACACGGGGTATGTTAACGCAGATCAACAGCAAGCCAAACTCGTTTTTCACGAGCCAGGAAACCGAGCGTCCTGCTCCTTTATTCAAGTCTTCCAGACAGCTTACAGTTGTTTATAACTGTGGCTTGAAGCTCAATGAAAGTCAAGTGAAACTGAAAAGAAATAAAAACAGAAAATAAATGCATATAACAAGCTAGCGGGCCCCTGGGGTAAGACTAATTTCTGGAACAACACATTCATAATACATGTAACAAGCTAGCGGGGCCCTGGAATAGGACTAATTCCTGGAATAACACACTCTAAAAAAAACGATACCAAGTTCACATTTAACAACTTATAAAACCAATATAACATGCATTAACTTACAGCCATTGCTTTCGAAGGTGTAAAAAAGGGGTTTAACACACAGGAGGAACGTTTCAGACATTCGCGGGCAGGTTATATTCTTCTGCCTTTTTTTCCTTCTCTCTTACCGATGTCCGTTTCTGCTACCCACAAATCATAGCGGCTACTGGCTGCGCTTTCAACATAAAATGTGGGTAAATTTTTTTTTTTTTTTTTGTTACTTATTTGTACCCGTAGGTAGATTTGGTTTGCAGTCTGGTGACAAGCCACTGGCTGCTGGTCGCTGCGTGCGCGAGCGCCCTAAACCTACATGTTTTTGGTATGCGGGAGGAAACCGGAGAAATCCCGGAGTAAACCCACGCAACACGGGGAGAACATGCAAACTCCACACAGCTCACTGTTGGTCGGGGGCTGGAATCGAACCCACGATCTCATGATCCCCGCGATCCCCCGGCCAAGGGTAAAACTGTGCTGCCACAGTGCTAAACCACTGCGCCACCATGCAGCCCCCGAAGACTGGAGGATGCGGGCATCGATCCCGCTACCTCCCGCATGCTAAGCGGGCGCTCTACCATTTGAGCTAATCCCCCGGTAAATTACTACTAACTAGAAAAGCACTCGGAGAGCGCAGACCTCCGCCAAGCGCCACAGTTCCCCCCCATACAGTGTTTGTGTCTACGTTTTGAGATTCCTTGACCATGAAAACATGTGACTAGCAATTGGATTCACAATGATAGGATTAGTGTTTCAGTAGTAAAAGCATTACCTCCTTGGCGGAGGCAATAAACTGAAGTGTTGATGTTTTGTCCATCTCCTCCATCTGCAAAGTGCCAGGCTGCGACCTGTCAAGGCATACCTCATGCCTCCCTTATTGGGGGCTTTCACACCTGTACTGACGTCATGCCTCCCTTATTGGGGGGGGGGGGGCTTTCACACCTGTACTGAGTACTTAAAAACTGAATTTATCGGCAGATGAAAGAAAACTGAATCACAAACAAAAAGTAAACAAACAGCAACTGCAACATGAACTATTTCAAACATATTTATTCAAATGTACACTTATATGGACACAATCTTGAGCCATAACTTTTTGGTAATGTGAAAATAATAAGCCAAGTAGCACAAAAAAATTGAGTGCTCTTGCTGTCAGGAAACAATGTTGGCACCAAATCACTGAAGTGATCTGCCACCAATGGGAGTAGATTGTGCTCTGCCACAAAATGACAAAACATCACTTGTGCTAGTGATGCATTGGATTTGGAAGGCGTCAGTTCTGTCACTGGCTGAAAATGTTCATCCATCGATGGAATTTGGCTACACAGTTTTGTGGCCCTGTGTAGCAAATTGCGACTTGAGGTCAAAAATCCCTGATGCAGTCACTTTTAGCATTAGAGTCACACATATCAGGCGCAGCATTACTGGCGCCGGGATTCCTCTCTGTTCCGGAGCCGCAGGACAAAAGAAGGTGCAATAATGGTTGTCGTGGGTTTTATTGGGTTTGCGCTCCGAGGGAAAAAAGAGGATTTGGAAGCTTCCCCGGAAGAGAGCTGGTTTTTGCGCAGCCCCTATGGCTGCCCGGTGAATTTCTGCCAAATAATCCGGCGCTGGACAGCTGCCCGTGTCAGCTTTTGCAGCGTAGCACAAACACAGGCACGCTGGCGGGCCCTGCCCACCACTTTTTTCCGCGTGCTTTTGTGCCTAAAACTTTGAAGAACGCAGAGTTTGTGTTTGTCAGACACGACGAGCAGCGCCCTTTATTGCCCCTGCACACATGTTGAAAATGGCTGTATCTCACAATGTTGAAGAATCCTTTAAAAAATTCCTGTATCCAGACGGTGATCCGGATCATCCCCAAAATTTAATCAGTTCTTCCTTGTACCATTTCCAACAACGCCTGAAAGTTTCATGGAAATCCGTCCAAAACTTTTTGAGTTATCTTGCTAACCAACAGACAGACAGACAGACAGACAGACAAATGCTGGCAAAAACATAACCTCCTCCTGGCCTTCGGCCTGGTGGAGGTAACTATACAGAAATTATTTTTAACACAAATTACTACAAATGAATTATGATATTTATTATGAAGTTATGAACTATTTTTAACTTTATAAAACTCACTCTACTGAGGGCAGAACATTTTTCTTTAAATGTCTAGGAATTAATTTGTTCTTTCCTGAGCTCAAATCTTGATTCGGAGTTAAAACTCCCGTTCCTAGGCATTTCCGTTTTTCTAACTGTTTATATTGCTAAACTTTCTTTAAATCCACCATGTTTTTCAAGGACTGACCATCTCCATACTGGAAGCTATTTTCAACTCCACAAAGCCAGAAAAATCTTTTAATTTTGCTATTGGGATCAGATGTTGTAATTATTCTCGAATTCCCTTGGGAGAAGCCACTGATCCATGAAAGCCTCGACGCAGCTCGCAATTACATGCCACTGAAGAAACCAACCTCGCCGTTACGCATGACCTTAGCTCCAACTACTATCGCAGTCAAAATTTCATCTTGTGACTATAGTGTCAGGGTCTACAGTGTAGACCTTGGAAGCTGCTGTAACTTGTCTGAATATCTGCTGGCAAGATATTCTGATTTTGGGTGCCATCTACAACTAAAGCTTCAGGAGAAGCCGCTGAAAGGACTACCACGCAAGGATTCACGTGAGTTGTATTCTGTTCCATCTGCTGAAAGTGAATACTGTAAAACGTCTGAGATTTGAGAATAATTCAGCATCTGATCAGATACAAAATTAAAAGAGAAATAATATAATTTTTCTTATTAAAATTCTGTTTATACTTTCTTAAGAGTAGTCCAGAATTTTCCATATGATTAGTTTAATTTTCCCCCTAAATTTGCGTTCAGTTTTTCATAATCCGTCAACTTCAAACTGATCTAAATTCAGCTTACATCTTCACCCTGGTTCTGCAAATACTCACATTGCTACTCTATCCTTAGTTACAAGTTTAATGTGATGGCTAATGCAAATCATTTCAATGTCCTTTAATCATCACTTCATTTAAATAAATCCTGTAAAAATGAGAGAAGTTGTTGGGAATTTATTCCATTCTGAGTCTGGTTTCGAAGCCCCAGTATTGAATTCACTAATATTTTGAGACTGATTATTAATTAATTTATTGAGTGATTAAACAGGTATAAAGTGAACTTAATGACTAAAGAGGTGAGCTGGTACCCCTACGAGTGTTTATTATAAACTTTTTCTGTGTGTGGACCTGGAGTAAATCTCAGGTCCTGATACATTAATACAAATTAAATAATCTTTATACCTGATCATAATTATAAATCACATATCGCTACACTAGCCATCAACACTAAGTCTGTGCTTTGCTTGTATTTTGCACTTGCTGTAATAAGTATTAGTATTAATTATTTTATATTAGTAATAAGTATTTGCTTCTGACAGCAAAATGTCTGCATGTAAACATAACGCGTCACCTTCCTGTAATGAACCCACCTACCTTGAGGTGGTATTCAGTTGTAATGGAAAACGCCCTAAACTGTGTCAGGCTTAGGGCCAAGGCGAGTTGTGCTGAGCAGGTGCTAGTGGAAAAGGGCCATTAGCTCATTCCTCATGGGCAAAGACCTCCAGTTCTCTAATTTTCTTGGGTTTACATGCTGCAACCACTTTTTCAAATCGCACAAGAGATTTTCAGTGGGGTTTAAGTTAGGCCACTGTGATGGCCACTCAAGTATCTTTCAGGACTTCTTCTGAAACCAAGCCTTTGTGGACTTTGAGGTATGCTTGGGATCGTCGTCTTGTTGGAAAGTCCAATTACACCCAGGCTTCAGCTTAGTCACAGACAGCATGGCATTTTCTCCCAGGATTTCCTGGTATTTGATTGACTCAGTCTTGCCCTTCACACTGTGCAGATTTCCAGTGCCATAGAAAGTGAAACAGCCCAAGAGCATCACTGAGCCACCGCCATGCTTAACAGTAGGCAGGGTGTTCTTTTCAGTGTATGCTTCATTCTTCCTCCTAAAGACATACTGCTAATCCATAGGCCTGAAAAGTTTTGTTTCAGGGCTCCACAGAACAGAATCCCAAAACCTCTTTGGCTTATTTATATAGTTTTGAGTAAATTGGAGGAGACTTTTCTTGTACTTTTGGGTCAGTATTTGTGTAAATCTAGGAGTTCAGGCATGGAGCCCTTCAGCATTTAGTATGTGCCTTAAAGTGGAAACTGAAACCTCAGTGCCTGCTGCCACCAAGTCTTGCTGCAGGTCTGTTGCAGTCAGTTGAGGGTTTTTGACCACTGCCTCCTCAGGATTCTGATGGAAGCTGTTGATTGCTTCTTCTTTTTGCCACATCCAGGTAGTGTAGCCACTGCTCCTTTGACTTCAAACTTGCGAACTATACTTCCAACTGTATCTCTACAAGCATTAAATGCCTTTGTTATCTTTTTGCATCCTTTTCCTTATTTATGGAAGGCAATGATCTCTCCTCTGAACTTTCTGGACAATTCTCTTGACTTAGCCATATTTCCAGCATGCAATCGGATGTCACTGTCATCAGTTCAGGTATTTGAGGTGTTCTTTCTCAAGCACACCTGATGCAAATAGTGAAGCCTTTGATTGGTTGCATCAAACATCCTTGAGAACGCACCTGATGTACAAACATGTGCTTTTATGAGGAATTCTATTCAGAGGGTTGAATAATTTTGAGACTGCAGTAGTCATTGAAAGTGTGGTTTAGTGTTGAATTTAGTCAAAATCCTTGTAATGTTAGTTTTATTTAACTATTTAACTGTTCTTGTGTCATTTGTTTATTGCAAACACCTGAAAAATGTTAAATTTTGCCAATAAACCTAAAATGCTGTGGGGGTTGAATAATTTTGCAACTGGAAGCGGTGCAGCATGGGTCTTTGCTCAAATATATGAACACCTTTTGTTGTTTTGCTTTGAAAATATCAATAAAAGTTTACTGCTTAGCCACCTCGTCAGATAATCCAGAAATCCCCAAACAGGCCGTCCACAACTGCATGCATAATCCTATCAGGACAGAGTCAGCGTTTCTGCAGGGCTGTGGGAGCCTACATTTCTCTTGCTTTGTAAATTAATTACCCACTGCAGTTCTAACACTGGTCCATTTCAGTTTATGGCAGTAGGAGTGTGACAGTGACCCACTATCAGGAGACACCCAGTTCTGATGTATAGTACAGGCCGAAGAAATTAATTAAAGGTGTTTAAAAAAATTGAATTTCTACTTTAATGCACTTAATGTAATGTCTGCTATTCACCACACACGGCGACTAAGTAAATCGCTTGTCAAATGTTCTGATTGCTTCACAAAAAGGTGTTGCCTAATAAAGTAAGAGCACAAGGGTTGTACATACTGTATGTGGCATTTGGTTTTGACAGTGGCAGATAGTAGTAGCCTGTTCTGCAGTGATAAAAAATAAAGATACAAAGAACGCACAGCAGCTGCAGAATTCTCCCTTAAGCTCATTTGAAGAACTCCTACATAAGATCTTCACTGAATAACCCAAAATATGGTGGTGTGAAAAAGTGTTTGCCCCCTTCCTTATTTCTCATTTTTTTGTATGTTTGTCATTAGGGAGCGCTTAACATGAGCGCATCTTAATGTCAAGTAAAATTCCTCGTATGTGTAAAAACATGATTGGCAATAAAGTTCATTCTGATTCTGATTCTAAAATTTTTCAGATCATAAAAAAATAATATTATACAAAGATAACACAAGTAAACACAAAATGCATTTTTTTTAAATGAAGGTGTTTATTATTAAGGGAAAAACAAAATCCAAACCTACATGGCCCTGTGTGTAAAAGAGATTGCCCCCTAAACCTAATAACTGGTTGGGCCACCCTTAGCAGCAACAACTGCAATCAAGTGTTTGCAGTAACTAGCAATGAGTCTTTTACAGCACTGTGGAGGAATTTTGGCCCTCTCGTCTTGCAGAATTGTTGTAATTCTGCCACAATGGAGGGTTTTCGTCCATGAACCGACTGTTTAAGGTCATGCCACAGCATCTCAATCAGATTCAGGTCAGGACTTTGACTCGGACACTCCAAAGTCTTCATTTTGTTTTTCTTAAGCCATCCAGAGGTTGACTTGCTGATGTGTTTTGGATCATTGTCCTGCTGCAGAACCCAAGTCCACTTCAGCTTGAGGTCATGAACAGATGACCAGATATTCTCCGTCAGGATTTTTTGGTAGACAGCAGAATTCATGGTTCCATTTACCACAGCAAGTCTTCCAGGTCCTGAAGCAACAAAACAGTCCCAGACCATCCCACTACCACCACCATATTTTCCTGTTGCTATGATGTTCCTTTTCTGAAATGCTGTGATGCTTTTACACTGGATGTAATGGGACACACACCTTCCAAAAAGTTCAACTTTTGTCTCCTCAGTCCACAGAGTATTTTCCCAAAAGTCTTTGGGATCATCAAGATGTTTTCTGGCAAAACTGAGTTGAGCGTTTATGTTCTTTTTGCTCAGCAATGATTTTTTGTCTTGGAACTCTGCCATGCAGGCCATTTTTGCTCAGTCTCTTTCTTATGGTGGAGTCTGGAGTGAGGTCTGCAGTTCTTTTGATGTCATTGTGGGGTCTTTTGTGACCTCTCTGATGAGTCGTCGCTGCACTCTTGGGGTAATTTTGGTCGGCCGGCCAATCCTGGGAAGGTTCACTTCTCTTCCATGTTTTCACCATTTGTGGATAATGGCTCTCACTGTGGTTCGCTGGAGTCCCAAAGCTTTCAAAATGGCTTTATAACCTTTTCCAGACTGATAGATCACAATTACTTTTTCTCATTTGTTCCTAAATTTCTTTGGATCACAGCATGATGATGAGCTTTTTTGAGGATCTTTTGGTGTATTTCACTTTGTCAGGCATGTCCTATTTAAGTGATTTCTTGATTGAGAACAGCTGTGGCAGTAATCAGGCCTGGGTGTGGCTAGAGAAATTGAACCCAGCTTTCCAAAGATGTGATCATCATCATCATCACCATCATAGCAGTCTGTCGGGGGCAACAATGACAGTTTTATTTAGGTCTGATCAGATTCCTCCATGCAGCTCTTTCCTTTGCCCTCCGCCACCAGGAACTTCCGACCTTGTCAACTCGGACGACGTCCAAGCCGATATATGAGTTGCTTTCTGACTGTCCATTTCATGAAACTGCTTGCAAAGTATTTGAGTACCGCTAGTTTTTGCTGGACTAGCGGCACATTCTTGGCAGACAGAGGTATTACCAGTGGCAAGGACAGGCCAATACAAACTGACTTCACTATCTGTTGCAGTGACTGACCAAATGATAGGTTTGTTTATCTCTGCTCTTTGTGTAGTGCATGTCAGGATGCACCAACTGGCAAAAAGTCCACCACAGACCTTGCGACAGATGTGTTTATCTGCCAGGATGTCCACTCTCACTCCATGTAACTGGGAGTGGTCCACCACAGATATTGTTTTTAGTTCTGCCAGGATGCCCAGTTTCATCCTCCACGCCCTTGAAAGGGCGGGGATGCCGGTTGAGTCACCGACGGCCCGACCCATGAGACAGGTAGTACTGGTTTTCATGGTTATCCAGTAGCAAGCAAGCCAGTGCCTGACCTGACATGAAGATGACATGAAAGCTGTGATAAACCACAGTTAATTTATGTTTTAACAGGAGGGGGCAATCACTTTTTCACACAGGGCCATGTAGGTTTGGATTTTTATTTTTTTTTACCCCTAATAATAAACACCTTCATTTAAAAACTGCATTTTGTGTTTACTTGTGTTATCTTTGTCTAATATTTATTTATTTATTTATTTTTTTTTTTTGATGATCTGAAACATTTAAGTGTGACAAACATAAAAAAAAAAGAGAAATCAGGAAGGGGGCACTTTTTCACACCACTGTACATGCATCTCATTTTAAATCTAAATTGTACTGAATGGTATTGCTTTTGGTCCAAAAAAATTCCTTCTGAGTTCTGAGTCTCTTTTGAAGATTGTTTAAAATATCAATGATTTAGGAAATATATTTTGAATGCACAATGGAAGAAAGGTGGACCAATAGAAACTAGACATCCTTTTTAATCTATAGACATCTTAACAGGGTTATGTTTATTTGATGAAATGAAATGACGGGGGAAGAAAAAAAAAAGGCTTCAAGGCAGAGTTAGACATTATAAGCATAGGTGCTGTCATATATCTGGGAGACAGGGGCTATGGTTTTAATGTGCAGAGCAATGTTTGCATTTAATTGTATTTAAGAATCATATCATCAAATCATATCATCATAAACCTTTCTACATCATTTTACATAAATGAAAAAAATGCATGTGAAGCATCAATATCTCACCTTCTCTCACCTTTCTCTGCTTCTGTCCTTTCGCGTAGCGGGTCTCTGCCTGATTCCATTGTCAACTAGACCACGCCATTTTGTTCTGCTCTGCGTATCATTTTTGTTGAGGCCCAGACAATTGAGATCCATCTTAACTGTATCTTTCCAACGCTGTTTCAGTCACCGGCATTTCTATGTCCTTCCACTTCCATCTCAAACACTTTCCTGATGTCCTCCTCTGCCTCTTCGTGGCTCATGTGCCTGTACCATTCCAACCTTCTCTTCCTCATCCAGTCTTTTATTGGTATGATGTTTGCCTCATTCAAGATGTCGGCATTTCTTCTACGTTCTTCCAGGGTGATACCAAGGCAGTATCTTTGCATTCGTATTTCACAGGTGCTCATCTTACTGGCAAGGCGTCCTGTGACTGGCCATGTCTCGTATCCATATAAGAGTGTTGGTCTAATGTCACTTTTGTATAACAGTACTTTGAGTTTTGTTGGCATCCTTTTTTTGCACAACACTTCAGCCAGCTCCCGCCACTGGTTCCAAGCCTTAGATATTCTCAGTTCAATCTCTCTACTGCAACCTCCTTCCTGCTGGAGAGTTGTTCCAAGGTACTTGAACTGAATACATTTAGCTAGTTTCTCTTCTTCCTCTCTGTTGTAACTCTTTAGCTTTATGTCCTCCATCCTTTCAGTAGGTGGTAAGTACTCTGTTTTTAGTCTTGCTGTGCTTTAGGGCTGCCCCTTCAAATTTTCCTCTGTATGTCTCCTGCCTTCTTTCCAGTTCTTCTTGGGCTTCATCACATAAAGCCAGGTCATCAGCAAATAGCATTTCCCATGGTGTGCCTTCACTCATATCTTCTGTTATCGCATCCATTATTATTATGAAAAGAAGGGGGCTAAGGACCGATCCTTGATGCAAACCGTTGATTTTTATTTCCTCAGTTCTGCCTGAATTTGTCCTGATCTGGGTGGTACAGCTTTCATAAATATCTTTTATTATATTTGTGTAGCCCTCGGGGACTAGCCTCTTCCTCAAGCAATACCATATCAGATCATGTGGAATGGTATCATAGGCCTTCTCAAGGTCCACGAACACCATATGTAGGTCTTTGTTGTATTCTCTGAACTTCTCCTGCAGGATTCTGAGGCAGAACATTGGCTCTGTGGTAGATCTTACCTTCTGGAATCCATACTGATTTTCCTTGATCTTGAGAATCACTCTCAGCCTTCCTTCTATTTTTTTTTTTTTTTTTTTTTTGTTACTTATTTGTACCCGTAGGTAGACTTGGTTTGCAGTCTGGTGACAAGCCACAGGCTGCTGGTCGCTGCGTCTTGAGCAGTTTACCCCCCCCCCCCCACCCACCCATCCTGTCAGGCAGCTAGGTGAGCAGAACAGAAACTTGCTACCCTTACTTTTCCAGAACAGATTTACTTTGCCAAAAGGAGCTTTATACAGTGCCAATATATATGTGTACAGTATATTGCTGTAAACTCCTCTTGTAATAACTTTTAATATTTTCTTTAAATTGTTTTACCCATGAAAGACCCGACAAGAGGGGAATGGGGAAAGGAGGTGTGGGGAGGGGAAAGAAAGGGGAAAGGAACAGACAAAGAAGACAAACAAACCAAGAACTAAAACAAACAGAAGATAGACTGCTTCTTCCACTGAAGAGGTCTCAACATGAGTCTGGTATCCGCACCTGTTAAAGGAGAGACATACTACCGTTCAAAAGTTTGGGGTCACCCAGACAATTTTGTGTCTTCCATGAAAAGTCATACTTTTATTTACCACCATGAGTTGTAAAATGAATAGAAAATATAGTCAAGACATTGACAAGGTTAGGAATAATGATTTGTATTTGAAATAATAATTTTTTCCTTCAAACTTTGCTTTCGTCAAAGAATCCTCCATTTGCAGCAATTACAGCATTGCAGACCTTTGGCATTCTAGCTGCTAATTTGTTGAGGTAATCTGGAGAAATTTCACCCCACGCTTCTAGAAGCCCCTCCCGCAAGTTGGATTGGCTGGATGGGCACTTCTTGCGTACCATACGGTCAAGCTGCTCCCACAACAGCTCAATGGGGTTTAGATCTGGTGACTGTGCTGGCCACTCCATTACAGATAGAGTATCAGCAGCCTGCTTCTTCTCTAAATAGTTCTTGCACAATTTGGAGGTGTGCTTTGGGTCATTGTCCTGTTGTAGGATGAAATTGGCTCTAATCAACCACTGTCCACAGGGTATGGCATGGCGTTGCAAAATGGAGTGATAGCCTTCCTTATTCAAAATCCCTTTTGCCCTGAACAAATCTCCCACCTTACCAGCACAAAAGCAACCCCAGACCATCACGTTACCCCCACCTTGCTTGACAGATGGCGTCAGGCACTCTTCCAGCATCTTTTCAGTTGTTCTGCATCTCACAAATGTTCTTCTGTGTGATCCAAACACCTCAAACTTCGATTTGTCCGTCCATAATACTTTTTTCCAATCTTCCTCTGTCCAATGTCTGTGTTCTTTTGGCCATATTAATCTTTTTCTTTTATTGGCCAGTCTCAGATATGGCTTTTTCTTTGCCACTCTGCCCTGAAGGCCAGCATCCCGGAGTCACCTCTTCACTGTAGATGTTGACACTGGCGTTTTGCGGGTACTATTTAATGAAGCTGCCAGTTGAGGACCTGTGAGGTGTCTATTTCTCAAACTAGAGACTCTAATGTACTAATCTTCTTGCTCAGTTGTGCAGCGGGGCCTCCCACTTCTCTTTCTACGCTGGTTAGAGACTGTTTGCGCTGTTCTCTGAAGGGAGTAGTACACACCGTTGTAGGAAATCTTCAGTTTCTTGGCAATTTCTCGCATGGAATAGCCTTCATTTCTAAGAACAAGAATAGACTGTCGAGTTTCACATGAAAGTTCTCTTTTTAAGATAAGATAAGATAAGATAAGATAAGCCTTTATTAGTCCCACAACGGGGAAATTCCAGGATTGCAACAGCACAGGGATAGCAACACTCAGAGCAACAATCAGAAGGCAAGAAAAAAAAAAAAAAAAACAAGCAAGCAAGAGCAGCTAATAAACATATGTACGTATTACTATAAAATATATATATATACACACACACACAGACACACAGTGCAGAGCATTGTAGCTGGATGGAATAAATATATGAATATATGAACACACAGTGCAGAGCATTGTAGCTAGATGGAATAAATATGTAAATATATAAACACCCACAGTACGGAGCATTGCAGCTAGGTGGAATAAATATGCAAGTATATAAACACACACAGTGCGGAGCAATGTAGCTAGATGGAATAACATGTAGATATATAAATATATAAACACCCACAGTACGGAGCATTGCAGCTAGACGGAACAAATATGCAAATATATAAACACACACAGTGCAGAGCATTGCCGCTAGATGGAATGAAACAGCATAACCGTCTACCCAGCTATCCTGCATGGTATGATTATGTGCCCATACACACTCTCACCCTCCATAGCGACCGGCATGCTCCTAGTTGTATGCCGGAGAGGACCACTGTGTAAGTCTATTGCATCTTCTGCATTCAAAAAACTATTAGTTTGTTACGTCTTTTTTGCTATCTCTGCGAGCAGCCCTGCTTAGGTTGTACAGTCTGACAGCCGTTGGTAGGAAGGACCTACGAAACCTCTCGGTTGTGCACCTGGGATGATGTAGTCTGCTGCTAAATGAGCTCCTCAGTGCATTCAGTATGTCCTGCATAGGGTGGAACTCGGACTCCAGCAGAGATGACAGTTTAGCCACCGTCCTTCTCTCTCCTATCTCCTCCATCGGATCAAGGCGCTGCCCCAGGACAGAGCTAGCTTTCTTAATCAGTTTGTTCAGTCTCTTCCTATCGGCTGCAGTAATGCCACTGCCCCAGCAGACCACTCCAAAAGTGATGGCTGATGCCACCACCGTGTCATAGAATGACTTCAGCAGCGCCCCTTGTACACCAAAAGACCTGAGTCTCCTCAGCAGGAACAGCCTGCGCTGTCCCTTCTTGTAGAGTGCATCAGTATTGTGTGACCAGTCTAGTTTATTGTTCAGATGAATACCCAGGTACTTATAGGATGTCACCATCTCGATGTCTGTTCCCTGTATATTTACTGGTACTGTGAGGGGCTGCCCATGCCTGCGGCAGTCCACCACCAGCTCCTTAGTTTTCCTCGCGTTGATCTGGAGCGTTGATCCAGATCAACGCTCCAGATCAAACGCGTTGATCGCGTTTTCTGGCCATTTTGAGCGTTTAATCAACCCCACAAATGTGATGCTCCAGATACTCAACCTGCTCAAAGGAAGGTCAGTTTTATAGCTTCTCTAACCAGCTAAACTGTTTTCAGCTGTGCTAACATGATTGCACAAGGGTTTTATAATCATCCATTAGCCTTCTGACGCAATGAGCAAACACATTGTACCATTAGAACACTGGAGTGATAGTTTTTTTTTTTCCACAATATCTTTATTGAACCTTTTTTTTTTTTTTTTTTTAACAAACAAACACTAACACTAAAGTACTACACAAAAAAAAAAAAAAAATGCACTAAAAACACCAACAACCACCAACAAAATCAAATCTTCAACAATGCTCCTCTGTTTAGTCTAGACAATCCAATACATAAGTATACATATTATGTTCACCAGTTTGGAATTTACAAGGTCCACACACATCATTCACCTTCTTCTTCAAGAGTTATGTTTAAATTTTTTACATAATCAATAAAAGGTCTCCATATATTCTCAAACACAATTTCCTTTGATTTTAGTATATATGTTATTCTTTCTAATGGAAGGTTTGTTAACATCTGTCTTAACCACTGAGTCACATCTGGTCTATGAGTCTTTTTCCATAATAGTGCAATACATTTTTTGGCATTAAGCAAACTGAGGTCTATGAATGTTCTTTCACTTTTATTAAAATTATGCTTTTCTGGGTACAGATCCAACAAAAACAGTTTAGGATTCAATATGATTTGTTTTGAGATTATTTTTTCAATTGTTACCCTCACCTCTTCCCAAAACATTCTTATTAATCTACATTCCCATAAACAATGAAATAGGGTTCCTTTACTTTCCATGCATTTTGTGCATGTATCTGGTATATTTTTGTTATATCTATTTAACTCCTCCGGTGTAACATACATCCGCATTAACCATTTGAAATGTATCAATTTAAGGCGTGCATTTATTGATTTGGTTTGAGCTTCTGTACAAGCCAATTCCCATTGTTCCTCTGAAATTTCAATTTGCAGATCTTCTTTCCAGTAGTTTAATCTTTTCAGTGAATTTTCACTTGAAGATAGTGTCAATGAGTTATAAAACTCTGAAATAATACCCTTTCTTTTACTATCTTTCATCATCATTTTTTCCAAGGATGAATAAATAGGTCGAGTGAGAGCTTTATTTTGATTTGATCGAATAAAGTTTCTAAGTTGAAGATATTTAAAAAAATGTGTTCTATTGAGATTAAATTTGATCCTCAGCTCTTCAAAAGACATTATGTTGTCTGCACATGGCAAATATAAATCCTGAATCTTTTGTATCCCTTTTAAATTCCATACTTTAAATACAGCGTCCGCTCTCCCTGGTTTAAAATATTGATTACCCCATATTGGACTAAATTGTGACAATAACTGTGGTTCTTTTAAATAGTTTTTAGCTTCACACCATATTTTGATCATATGCTTTACAAATGGATTTTTAACTTGTTTTTGTAATTTTTTTGCCGAATCTGAGTATATGAATATGGGAAGAGGTAAAGGTAAATTGTATGATTCCATTTCAGTCCAGTGAGGGAGATCATTTGATGAAAAATAATATGTCATAGACCTCAGTTGTGCCGACCAATAATACAACATAAAATTTGGACATTTCAGACCTCCACGATCAAATGGTAAATATAATAAAGACAAACGTAATCTAGCCCTCCTGTTGTTCCATATAAATTCCACTAACTTTTTTTTTATTCTTGAGAATAGATCTAAAGGTGGTGATAAGGGAATGTATTGAAATAAATAAAGTATTTTAGGTAAAATATTACTTTTAAGTATATTGATTCTCCCGATCATCGACATTGGTAGTGACATCCATCTCTGAGTTAACTCACTGATATCTGACATTAAGGCTTCATAGTTGACACTGGCGACTGATTCTAGCTTAGGCATAATTTGGATTCCTAAATATTTAAACTGATTTACAACATTGAATTGATTTACCTCAGGGGCTGGGTAATTTCTCTGGGTCTCATTTAGCATTAATATTGAAGATTTAGTTTTATTTATTTTATATCCTGATATTTCCCCAAAATTCTTTATTAAATTCAACAAGGTTGGAATTGATTTTTTTAGATTCGACATAAACAAAATTATATCATCGGCGTACAGGGAGATTTTATGTTCTGTTGGTCCAACTTTAATTCCATATATTTGTGAATGTAAACGTATCGCTATCGCTAAAGGTTCAATTGCCATAGTAAACAGTAAAGGTGAATGTGGACAGCCTTGTCGACATCCTCTATTGATTTTTATTGGTTTTGAAATATTGTTATTTGTTAGGATTTCTGCTGTAGCATTATTGTATATTATTTGAACCCATTTTATGAAATTATTTCCAAGTCCAAACCTTTGTAGGACTTCAAAAAGAAAGGGCCATTCAACTCTATCAAAGGCCTTTTCGGCGTCCAATGATAGGAGAGCTGTATCCGGTGCTTCTTTATTAAAATAAATAATATTAAATAGTCTTCTTACATTATGGAAGCCTTGTCTACCCTTTATAAAGCCATTCTGATCTCGATTAATAATATTTGGTAAAATTTCTTGTATTCGTCTTGCTAAAATTTTACAGATTATCTTAAGGTCGGCGTTTAATAGGCTTATTGGTCTCATATTTTCACATTTATTAGAGGGCTTACCTGGTTTTGGCAGCAGTATAATTAAGGCATTATTTATGTATGATGGTAAATTATTATTTTGAAATGCTTCTAAAACCATTTCCAAAAAAGGTTTTATTAATTTATTCTTAAATTTTTTATAAAGGTCAACTGGAAGACCATCTGGTCCTGCACTTTTTCCTGATTTCATATTATCAATGGCTAGCCCAACTTCTTCTTGACTAATTTTAGACTCCAATATCTCCCTGTTTTCATTTGGAATACACGGTATAGATAGTTCGTTCAAAAACCCATTTAGTTTTGTTAAATCAGGTTCATTTTTGGTATCATATAATTTTTCATAGTAATCTCTAAAGGCTCTATTAATTTCTAAAGGATCTATAACTACCTGTCCGTTACTTATAATACTGGTAATTGGTGTTTTAATTTCCAATTGTTTAATCTGCCATGCTAATAATTTTCCTGATTTTTCACCTTGTTCATAAAAAGATTGTTTCAATCTTAGAAGACTCGAGGCAGCTCTATTCGCTGATTTTTTGTCGTATTCAGCTCTCAAAATCAGTAATTCATTCTCCAACCTTGGGTCACTTCCTGCATACACTTTTTCCTGAAGATTTTTTATTTTATGTTCCAATTTAGCTCTCTCCTCTCTCCTCTTCTTAGATTTTGATCCTGTATAACTAATAATATGTCCCCTAATAAAAGCTTTGAAAGCCTCCCACTTTACACATGCTGATGTTTGTGTAGTATTGATGTCAAAGAACTCGTCTATCTGTTTTTCTATATACTTGACAAATTCCTCATCCTGAAGCCATTTATGCTGAAATTGCCATCTACCTGATTCCTTTGTCAATTTTTTATCTACATATATTAGACAACAGGGTGCATGATCAGAGATCACGATGTTATCATAAAAGCAGTTTTGAATCTTGGACCTTAATTCTGTGGAAATCAAAAAATAATCAATACGTGAGAATGTCTTGTAGGTACTGGAATAACAAGAATAGGCTTTAACTTGTGGTTTCATTTCTCTCCATATATCTAACAATCTCAATTCTTTCATAAAATGATTAATAGTCATCCTACATCCAATGTGCGTACAATCCAGTCCTGTTGATCTATCCACACCTGGATTCAATGTACAATTAAAATCCCCTGCTATTATATGTTGCCCTGTAAGTGATGATAAGATGAGAAATAAATTAGCAAAGAACTTCTGATCATCTATATTGGGACCATATAAGTTCACAGATTTATATTTTCTAATAGCAAAGAACCTTGAATGATTACATATCTTCCAAATTTGTCTCCAATTACATTTTTCACTTGAAAAGGAACTGATTTATGTATGAGAGTCATAACTCCCCTGGCTCGGGATGAAAATGAAGAGGTGAATACACTTCCCTGCCATCTACTCCTAATTCTTTTAACATCCTCCTCTATCAGATGAGTTTCTTGTAAAAACACAATTCTTGAACCCATGTCCTTTATTTTATTCATAACTTGTTTAAGTTTTTTTAAATTTTGTAGACCTCTGCAATTCCATGAAGTTAAATTAAGATTAACACTTTGGTCCATGATCAATAGAGAGTTTGGGATTACCTTGCAGTGTAAACATGCTCATACAGAGAAGCAAAAACATGAGTGGTTGAACATTCATCCTACAAACTACACACAAACAAATTTCCCCTTCCCACACTTGTGGCAAACCCCCCAAAATCAAAAGAAAAATTCTGTCTCCCGATATAGCTATCGACCGTTCCACACCCACGGGGAACAGCCTAAGCCACTCCTTCTTCATCCTCCCAATCACCCTAACTCTACTGCTTTTAATGACGTAACATTAACTCTCCTCTGTAGTTTTCCAACTTAACTCCAAAATTTTTAACAACTTTGTACATCATAGTTTTTTTTTTGTTTGTTTGTTTTGTTTTTGTTTTGTTTTTTTAATATATAATACAATCTATATTTTGTAAACTTACTATTTACTTCAAGTCAGTCAGATGCCTGTGCAAATGCTTAATTATTCTACCTTATATTTTGTTCATGCTTAGCTCCCACCAGTCTCTTCTTCTTCTTTGATCTTCTTGATGAACTCCTGCGCCTCCTCTGGGGTCTTGAAGATGTGGGTTCTGCCCTCATACGTGGTCAGCAGTCTCGCAGGATAGATTACACCATGACGAATCCCAAGGTTGCGCAGCTCCTTACGTACGGGATCAAACTGCTTCCTCAATTGCTGGATTCCTGTGGCCAAATCTGGGTAGAACCGCACCTGCTGGTCCTGGTGTTTAATCTCTCCTTTAGCACGTGCAGTGTTGAAGATCTTCATCCTGTCTCTGTTGCTAAGAAACTTCATAATTAAGGTCCTCGGCGGTCCCTTATCTCTCCGTGGGCCAATACGATGTGCTTTTTCCAGAACCACTGCTGATTGCAACTCCTCGCTGCCCAGCACCTCCGGAATCCACTTTTCCAGAAAGGAACATACGTCCTGACCTTCTGATTCCTCTGGAAGACC
Organism: Pholidichthys leucotaenia; assembly: GCA_020510985.1. NCBI lineage: Eukaryota > Metazoa > Chordata > Actinopteri > Cichliformes > Pholidichthyidae > Pholidichthys > Pholidichthys leucotaenia. Next base: position 216,602,509 of record CM035844.1, read on the forward strand.
CACCAGCCTCAAATTATTCTGTCTCGACCGAGATTCCAAATCCAAAATATTATCTTCCAGAGATTTTTTTTTTTTTTCCAAAGTGCGCACCTTTAATTGAAGACGGGTGACGTCATCTTCAGCACTAGCGAGACGGAGCTCCATCTGCGCCGTTCGTTCTACACAGTCACCCAATTCCTTTCTTATTCCTTCCAACGCTGTCATAATCCCATCAAATCTAGAGGAAAAGTCCGCTCTCATTGAACTCATGGCTGCCATCAGCGCATCTGCGCCATTCCCCGCAGAAATCGCAGCGTTGCCAGCCTCCTCTGCCATATATGGAGTTTTGTTTGCTGCGTCACAGACCTGAAAGTCCGTTAATTTGGACTGTTTCGGCAGCTCGCTTTTTCCTTTTCCTGGTTTTCCAGCCTTAGGCTTCGCCGACATATCCTCGCCCAAATGCTGGGATACGTTCTGTCCCAAATGAGAGAGTTATTTGCCGATTTTTTTTTTTCCAGGAGCAGAGCAGAGCGAGACACGTCCGTCCTACGTGGCAGCCATAACCGGAAGTCCCACTGGAGTGATAGTTGCTGGAAATGGGCCTCTATACACCTATGTATATTGCACCAAAAACCAGACATTTGCAGCTAGAATAGTCAGTTACCACATTAGCAATGTATAGAGTGTATTTCTGATTAGTTTAAAGTTATCTTCATTGAAAAAAACAGTGCTTTTCTTTCAAAAATAAGGAAATTTCTAAGTGACCCCAAACTTTTCAACAGTAGTGTATGTGTGTGTGCATCCATGTGCGTGTGTATGAGAGCGCGCACAAAATAAGAATGTGCATGTGAGTGGTTTGTCAGGAAACAAACAAAGAGAGTGGCCGATCACAGCAACTCCCCCAACCCAGAAACCCTGAGCAAGCAGGACAATGCCACCAACCCCCACAGAGCACAAATGTCCGAGGCCAACAAGCCCCAGGAGAGCCAGGAATCCGCCCCAGGAGGGACAGCCAAGGGAGCCGTGCCGCCAGGCGGCCGGCATGGCTGGCCAATGCCCCCGAGCTGACCAACCCCCCCCCCCCCCCCCCCCCCCCAGCGAGGACAACACCAGCCCCCGGGCCCCAGGTGCCGGGAGGCCAGCGCCCCCACCCTCGGGCTAGAGACTGGCCTGCGCTCCTGGCGCAAGCCTCCCCAGGCACCCCCCACAGTGAGCCTGCCCCCACCCCAGCACCACCGCCACACACCCCGGGGGCCTCCACGCTTATACCATGCATCCGAGGCACAACAGAACCAATCCAAAGGATCAATAAAAAACACATAACAAACACAGAGGTAAAGCCACACAAAAAAATTAAGACAGTTATTAGTACACCCTAAGGACAAAATAGAACAAAGCAAAAAATGCAACATAATATATGAAATATCATGCAGATCATGTAACAAAACCTACATCGGAGAAACAGAAAGATCATTCACCAAAAGGAAAAAAGAACACCAGAAGGAATGTGAGAAGGAAGCACAAGGGCCACTCACAAAATCACAAAAAGAAAAGGCTGAACAAAGAATATTAAAATCAGCAATATCAGATCACTGCAAAAGAAACTAGAAAAGCACTCGGAGAGCGCAGACCTCCGCCAAGCGCCACAGTTCCCCCCCCCCCATACAGTGTTTGTGTGTACATTTTCAGATTTCTTGACCATGAAAACATATGACTAGCAATTGGATTCACAATGATAGGATTAGTGGTTCAGTAGTAAAAGCATTACCTCCTTGGCAGAGGTAATAAACTGAAGTGTTGCTGTTGTGTCCATCTCCTCCATCTGCAAACTCCCAGGCTGCGGGCGTTGCAATTCATCGCACAACCGCGTATAACCCACAGGCCAATGGGTTATGCAAGCGTTTTCATAGATCACTGAAAGCAGCACTCAGGGCTTCACTGACGGATGCAAATTGGGTAGACAGGTTGCCGTGGGTTTTATATTGGGGTTGCGCTCCGTGGCAAAAGTGGACTTTGGAAGCTTCCCCGGCAGAGAGCTTGTTTTTGCGCAGCCCCTATGGCTGCCCGGGGAATTTCTGCCAAATAATCCCGCGCCGGACAGCTGCCCATCTCAGCTTTTGCAGCGTAGCACAAACACAGGCACGCTGCCGGGCCCCGCCCACCACTGTTTTCCGCGTGCTTTTGTGCCTAAAACTTTGAAGAACGCGGAGTTCGTGTTCGTCAGACACGACGACCAGAGCCCTTCATTGCGCCTGCACACATGTTGAAAATGGCCGTATCTCACAATGTTAAAGAATCCTTTAAAAAATTCCTGTATCCAGACGGTGATGCGGCTCATCCCCAAAATTTAATCAGTTGTTCCTTGTACCATTTCCAACAACACCTGAAAGTTTCATGGAAATCCGTCCAAAACTTTTTGAGTTATCTTGCTAACCAACAGACAGACAAACAGACAGACAAACGCGGCCTGCGGCCTGGTGGAGGTAATAATCAAATCATGGACTGGGACAATGAAAAAAATCATTGGATTGGAGAGCAACAGATACAAACGTTGGATCAAGGAGGCCATAGAAATCAGGAAGCGGGAAAAAGACAGCATGAATCAGGCTGTGATTTATTTGCTTATGTATATACAGTATATATTCATTCATCTTCTTCCTTTTTGGGTCACGGGGGGCTGGAGCCTATCCCAGCATCTTTGGGCGAGAGGCAGGGTACACCCTGGACAGATCACCAGTCCATCACAGGGCCAACACAGAGAGACAGACAACCATGCACTCTCACAGTCATACCTAAGGACAATTTAGAATCCCCAGTTTTGATGCCAATTAACCTAACGTGCATCTTCCGTGTGGAGAGGACTGAGGCAAATCACCAACTATCGACCTAAGGCTCCTAAAGGTCAGGATGACAAAGCCCTTTGTCAGAGACTGTCCCAACACTATGCCCGTTTTGACACCTCGTCATCTGTGTCCAACTCCCCCCCTCCCTCCAGCTCCACAGCCTCCACATTCCCTACTTCATTTAAGGCACCCCCCCCCCTCCTCCCCCCCTCCCCTTATCATCAGTGAGCAGGATGTGCTCAAACAGTTCTCCAGACTGAACCCGCGCAAGGCCCCCGGCCCAGACGGCGTGTCTCCCTCCACCCTGAGACTCTGTGCGAAACAGCTGGCTCCTGTATTCACAGACATTTTTAACACCTCCCTTAAGTTATGCCACGTGCCATCCTGCCTCAAATCCTCCACCATCATCCCTGTCCCCAAGAAGCCACGGATCACTGGACTTAATGACTACAGACCTGTAGCGCTCACCTCTGTAGTCATGAAGTCCTTTGAGCGCCTGGTCCTGTCCCACCTCAAGTCCATCACCACCCCTCTCCTGGACCCGCTGCAGTTTGCCTACCGAGCCAACAGGTCTGTAGACGATGCAGTCAACCTGGCCCTCCACTCCATCCTGCAGCACCTGGACTCCCCGGGAAGCTACGCCAGGATCCTGTTTGTGGACTTCAGCTCCGCATTCAACACCATCCGCCCCGCTCTGCTCCGGGACAAGCTGTCCCTGCTCAACGTGCCTGACTCCCTCTGCAGGTGGATCATCGACTTCCTGACGGACCGGAGGCAGCATGTGCGGCTGGGAAAGACTGTCTCAGACTATACTAGCATCAGCACCGGATCACCCCAGGGCTGTGTACTTTCCCCCCTACTCTTCTCCCTTTACACCAACTCCTGCACCTCCAGCCACCAGTCTGTCAAGTTGATCAAGTTTGCGGACGACACCACCCTCATTGGGCTCATCTCCAACGGCGACGAGTCCGCCTACAGGAGAGAGGTGGCCCAGCTGGTGTCCTGGTGCGGCAATAACAACCTGCAGCTGAACGCTCTGAAGACAGTGGAGATGATTGTAGACTTCAGGAAAGTCACTACTCCTCTGCCCCCCCTCACCCTCTCAGGCTCTCCCATCACCACTGCTGATTCCTTCCGCTTCCTAGGCACTACCATCACCAGGGACCTCAAATGGGAGCTGACCATCAGCTCACTCATCAAAACAGCCCAGCAGAGGATGTTCTTCCTGCGGCAGCTGAGGAAGCTCAAGCTACCCACCAAGATGTTAGTGCAGTTCTACACAGCCATCATCGAGTCCATCCTCACCACCTCCATAACCGTGTGGTACGCAGGAGCCACTGCCAGGGACAGACTAAGGCTGCAGCGCGTCGTGCGCACTGCTGAGAAGGTGATCGGCTGCAAGCTCCCATCTCTCCAGGATCTGTACATCTCCAGGACCCGGAGGCGTGCTGGCCGGATCATAGCCGATCCCTCACACCCTGGTCACGTACTGTTTGCCCCCCTCCCCTCTGGTAGAAGACTTCGGTCCATCCAGACTAAAACCTCCCGTCACATGAACAGCTTCTTCCCCTCTGCCATTAGACTGCTGAACACTAAGTGACTCTCGTGCACCATGTACAGCAGCTCAACCAGACTCATGTCAATCATCACTGTTTTCTTCCTGCATTACCGACTGCACTATATAGTTCTCCACAGTATCTGCTGCTGGCTAATATATATTTTAACTGTTGACCAGTATCACTTAATCTTATCCTACACTTTATTACATGTATAGTTTATTTCTCTTATCATGTTTAATGTTGCAGCATTGTACCGAGACAAATTCCTAGTTTGTGTACTACATGAACAATGGCAATAAACCTGATTCTGATTCTGATTCTGATTCTGATTCTGATGTTTTTGGCATGTGGGAGGAAACCGGAGAAATGCCGAAGTAAACCCACGCAGACACGAGGAGAACATGCAAACTCCACACAGATCACTGTTGGCCAGGGGCTGGGGTTGATCCCAGGATCCCCTGGGCAAGAGTGAGTTGCTGTGCTGCCACAGTGCTAACCACTTCGCCACCGCGCTGCCCATATATATATATATATATATATATATATATACACTCACCGACCACTTTATTAGGTACACCTGTCCAACTGCTCATTAACACTTAATTTCTAATCAGCCAATCACATGGCGGCAACTCAGTGCATTTAGGCATGTAGACATGGTCAAGACAATCTCCTGCAGTTCAAACCGAGCATCAGTATGGGGAAGAAAGGTGATTTGAGTGACTTTGAACGTGGCATGGTTGTTGGTGCCAGAAGGGCTGGTCTGAGTATTTCAGAAACTGCTGATCTACTGGGATTTTCACGCACAACCATCTCTAGGGTTTACAGAGAATGGTCCGAAAAAGAAAAAATATCCAGTGAGCGGCAGTTCTGTGGGCGGAAATGCCTTGTTGATGCCAGAGGTCAGAGGAGAATGGCCAGACTGGTTCGAGCTGATAGAAAGGCAACAGTGACTCAAATAACCACCCGTTACAACCAAGGTAGGCAGAAGAGCATCTCTGAACGCACAGTACGTCGAACTTTGAGGCAGATGGGCTACAGCAGCAGAAGACCACGCCGGGTGCCACTCCTTTCAGCTAAGAACAGGAAACTGAGGCTACAATTTGCACAAGCTCATCGAAATTGGACAATAGAAGATTGGAAAAACGTTGCCTGGTCTGATGAGTCTCGATTTCTGCTGCGACATTCGGATGGTAGGGTCAGAATTTGGCGTCAACAACATGAAAGCATGGATCCATCCTGCCTTGTATCAATGGTTCAGGCTGGTGGTGGTGGTGTAATGGTGTGGGGAATATTTTCTTGGCACTCTTTGGGCCCCTTGGTACCAATTGAGCATCGTTGCAACGCTACAGCCTACCTGAGTATTGTTGCTGACCATGTCCATCCCTTTATGACCACAATGTACCCAACTTCTGATGGCTACTTTCAGCAGGATAATGCGCCATGTCATAAAGCTGGAATCATCTCAGACTGGTTTCTTGAACATGACAATGAGTTCACTGTACTCAAATGGCCTCCACAGTCACCAGATCTCAATCCAATAGAGCATCTTTGGGATGTGGTGGAACGGGAGATTCGCATCATGGATGTGCAGCCGACAAATCTGTGCCAACTGTGTGATGCCATCATGTCAATATGGACCAAACTCTCTGAGGAATGCTTCCAGCACCTTGTTGAATCTATGCCACGAAGAATTGAGGCAGTTCTGAAGGCAAAAGGGGGTCCAACCCGTTACTAGCATGGTGTACCTAATAAAGTGACCTAATACACACATATATAATAAACATACACACATATATATATGTGTGTATGTTTCCCACATCTGGGACTACATTCTCCAGAGACCATTGAACGGCGGAAGGCGGGGCCAGCTCAGTGCATAGCAATTAGACTGCAGTGGACAGTCGAAACATGTAAAGAAGGTAAAAATATCTCCTTTCTATCCTTGTCTTTAATAAGAAAACAAAAGGCTATTAATTAAAAAAAAAGACAAAATGACCATCCTCAAGCTAATTTCACATATGTTTAAAAAATAAACAGTGCTTCTGGCGACCTGTATTAGATGCGTTTCACTGGGATTTTCTGAAGTATCGACTTAACAGGTATGTTTAATAAACACATTACTGTTGCACTTGACAATACAGTGATCCCTCGCCACTTCGCGCTTCACCTTTCGCGCCCTCAGTGCATGGCGGATTTTTCAGAAATATTCATCAAAAATTCAAAATTGAGAAAAAATGGGCGGGCGCTAGCAGAAGGCAGGGAGACTACATTAGAACATCAGGTATCAACAGGAGAGCCCGCAAAACTCAAAATCCACCTCTCTGACCACCCCTCCACTCCTCTCCGCCCACCTCTTCACTGCTCGGGAATCTCGCAAGCTGATTGGCCGAGACGTTTTACCTCACAAGCTGATTGGCCGAGACGTTTTACCCAGCTTCGCTCCCTGCCGAGCGGCCATACCCAGCGAAGGAAGACCGCATTCATTGTTCTTTATCGCTAGTCTCGCCGCGTGGAACTTTTCGCTGTTCTCTTGTGCCTTTTTGTGCGAAATAGTCTTCCCGTCGAGCCACTACGCCGCCTCCTGCAGCTGCCCTCGACGATCCTGCGCCACTAGCACCTGACGATGAGGCGTCACCTGAGGAGCAGTAAAGCTCTCATTAACCTGTGCAGTAAATCATCTTCATCCTGAGTTACGTATCTTGTTATAAAAATAAGAGTTCTAAAAACATATTTATGTACACTTTATTTACATCTACGTATGTATGTACACTTACACACACACACACACACACACATCATATGAGAGAGAGAGTGAGAGAATGAACATACATGTTATTTATGGGTGACGTCATTAGGGGTGACGCTACTTCGCGGTTTTTCACTTTTCGCGGTCGGTTCTGGAACCCATTAACCGCGATAAGTGAGGGATCACTGTATTTAATTTGTTTACATGTGTGTGTGAAATGACAACAGATGTGTTCATACTGATTGAGATGTTTAGCAGCAGTTAGTGGCTACATTCAAAAGCATCTTTTTTTTTTCTCAGCTGCACAAAATAACTGGTTAAACAAGCAAATCGTAATATTTTGTCCAGTATTGCTGTCTTTTAATAAACTGCATGCAGAGCTGTTGTATAAAAGCAATATTATATATTTACACACACACACAGTGGTGTGAAAAAGTGTTTGGTCCCTTCCTCATGTCTCATTTTCTCGTATGTTTGTCACACTTGAATGTTTCAGATCATCAAACAAATTTAAATATTACAAAAAGATCCATCCATCCATCTTCTACCGCTTTTCCGGAGGTCTGGGTCACGGAGGCAGCAGTTCAAGCAGAGAAGCCCAGACTTCCCTTTCCCCAGCCACCTGCTCCAGCTCTTCAGAGAGGATACCAAGGCGTTCCCAGACCAGCTGGGAGACATAGTCTCTCCACCGAGTCCTGGGTCTGCCACAAGGTCTCCTCCCAGTGGGACGTGCTTGAAACACCTCAAGTGGGAGGCGTCAGTTAAATCAATCAGTTAAATCCTGCTTACAGAGGAAAGCTCTTGCCTTTAAACAGGGGTCTGTTTCTGAACTACAGGTTGCCACCAAGGAGCTGAAGGCTGAAATTTTAAGAGCAAAACAGAATTATAAATCAGAATTGGAAAGCAAGATGGCAGCAAATAAACTGGGTTCGGCCTGGGCCAGTATGAAAACTATTGCAGGCCTTCAGAGCACAGAGCGCAGTAATCGTGTGTTTTTAGATGGTTTTAGTTCAGACACAGAGCTGGCTAATGCTCTTAATTGTTTTTATGGTCGTTTTGACTCCTTTGATTTTAGCACAGAAATCCAAGATTTGAAACAGAAACTCAAAGACAATCAGCACTTTAATATTGAGATGCAGGATGTTGAAAGGGAGTTCCGCGCTGTAAAAGTGAACAAAAGTCAGGGCCCTGATAATATATGTGGGCGCTTGGTAAAGTCCTGTGCACATGAACTGAGTCCTATATTTCATTACATTTTCAATAAGTCCTTACAGACACAACATGTGCCTAAGATCTGGAAAGATGCCGTGGTTGTTCCCGTTCCAAAATCCAGCTGTCCTAAAACAGTAAATGACTTTAGACCAGTTGCTTTGACTTCAATTTTAATGAAAATTTTTGAAAAACTGGTCAGATGTGAGGTCCTAAGGCAGACTGAACATGCATTGGATCCTCTGCAGTTTGCCTATAGGCCTCACAGAGGAGTGGAGGATGCCACTGTCACTCTGTTTGACATGCTTTTTAAACATCTGGATTTTAATGGGACACACGCCAGGCTTTTATTTGTGGACTTTTCTTCTGCTTTTAATACAATCCAACCTCATATTTTAGTTGAAAAGCTCCTGCAACAGTTTGATTTAAGCAATAATCTGGTGGGTTGGATTCTGGATTTCTTAACCAACAGGACGCAGAGAGTAAGGGTCAATGGCACATTGTCTGACCTAAAGTGCTCTTCTACTGGCTCCCCTCAGGGGTGTGTGTTGTCACCACTACTCTTCATCCTGTACACAAACATGTGTCGGAGTAGACATGACAACAGACACATTATAAAGTATGCTGATGACTCAGTCATTGTCAGTCTCCTCCAGGATGGTGAGAGTGGCCACGGCCCAGTAGTTGATGACTTTGTTCACTGGTGTGAGGATTCCTACCTGCAGCTGAATATGACAAAAACGAAAGATATGATTATTGACTTTAGGAGGAAAACTCCCAGGCACAAAGTCACCATACTAAAAGGCCAGACCACCGAATGTGTACAATCGTACAAATATCTTGGGACGATTATTGATAGTGGATTGAACTTTGAGGTGAACTGTGAAAGGGTGTGCAAAAAGGGTCAGCAAAATTTGCATTGTTTGAGGAAACTTGCACGCTTCCAAATTGACCGACCCATAATGACAATGTTTTATCGGGCTTTTATTGAATCTGTTTTATCCTTTTCTTTAATGTCATGGTTTGGTCAGATAAAACTGAAACAGAGGAAATCCTTGGATCAGGTAGTCAGATGGTCCAGTCGTTTGCTTGGTGAGTCACAGCTGAGCCTGGCATCCCTGTACGCCAAACAAGTACAGAGGATGGCCGACTCGATTTTAAATGATGACTCCCACCCTTTGCACTGCAACTTTCAGCTTCTTCCCTCCAGACGGAGGTTTGCTGTCCCAAAAAGTAGAACCCAGCGCTACAAAAACAGCTTTGTCCCTGCTGCTGTCAAAGAGTTGAACAAGCTATAAAATTATATTGTACATATTCTATATTTACCTATTTTGTAAGATGTGTGGCTGTGTTTGTGTCTATGTTGAATGTAATTAGTGGCTTGTAAATATGGATGTCACCAACTGCAAAACAAATCTACCTACGGGTACAAATAAAGTAACCTGAACCTGAACCTGTCCAGGAGGCATCCTAATCAGATGCCCATACCACCTCAACTGACTCCTTTCAATGTGGAGGAACAGCGGTTCTACTCTGAGCCTTTCCCGGATGATTGAGCTCCTCACCCTATCTCTGAGGGTGAGTCCAGCAATCCTACGGAGAAAGCTCATTTCAGCCACTTGTATCCACGATCTTGTTCTTTTGGTCATTACCCAAAGCTCGTGACCATAGGTGAGAGTATGAACGTAGACTGACTGGTAAATCGACAGCTTTGCCTTAGAACTAAGCTCCCTCTTCACCACAACAGACCGGTACAATGACCGCATCACTGCAGATGCTGCTCCAATCCATCTGTCAATCTCTCGCTCCATTTTCCCCTCACTCGTGAACAAGACCCCAAGATACTTAAACTCCTCCACTTGGGGCAGGAGCCTGTCCCCAACCTAGAGAGGACAATCCACCTTTTTCCGGCTGAGGACCATGGACTCAGACTTGGAGGTGCTGATTTTCATCCCAGCCGCTTCACACTCAGTGGCAAACTGTCCCAGCAAGAGCTGTAGGTCATTGCTGGACGAAGCCAACAGGACAACATCATCTGCAAACAACAGAGATGAGATCCTGTGGTCACCAAGCATGACACCCTCCATTCCCTGGCTGCACCTAGAAATCCCCCTCATGGATCGTCACCTTATCGTGGTGGTGGTGGTGTGTGTGTGTGTGTGTGGGGGGGGGGGGGGGTTGTGTGCCCCAGTGATCCCAGGAGCTATGTTGTCCGGGGCAATTTGCCTCTGATAGCGTCACCCAAGACAAACTGGTGCTGGGTGAAGGGCCAGACTAAGAACGATCCAACAGACTCTCATGATAAATTCTATATCAAGGATTCAGTGTACCCCGCCCGGTATGGGGTTACCGGGGCCCCACCCTGGAGCCAGGCCTGGGGGAGGGGCTCGAAGGCTAGTGTCTGGTGGCCGGGTTTCCAACCATGGGACCCGGCCGGGCTCAGCCCGAAGGAGTTACATGGGTCCGCCCTCCAGTGGGCTCACCACCTGCAGGAGGGATCATGGGGGTCCGGTGCTTTGTGGATTAGGTGGCGGTCAAAGGTGGAGACCTTGGCGGACTGATCCCAAGCTTTCTAAACTGGCTTTTGGTACGTGAAATTACAAAAAGGTAACACAAGTAAACACAAAATGCAGTTTGTAAATGAAGGTGTTTACTATTAAGGGGAAAAAAAAAACAAAAAAAAAAAAACTATATGGCCCTGTGTGAAAAAGTGATTGCCCCCTAAACTTAATAACTGGTTGGGCCACCCTTAGCAGCAACAACTGCAATCAAGCATTTGCAATAACTGGCAATGAGTCTTTTACAGTGCTGTGGAGGAATGTTGGCCTACTTATCTTTGCACAATTTTTGTAATTCAGCCACACTGAAGGGTTTTTGACCATGAACTGGCTTTTTAAGGTCATGCCACTGCATCTCAATTGGATTCAGGTCAGGACTTTGAGAAGGCCAAACCACAGTCTAAATTTTGCTTTTCTTAAGCCATTCAGTGGTGGACTTGCTGGTGTGTTTTGGATCATTGTCCTGCTGCAGAACCCAAATGCACTACAGCTTGAGGTCTCGAACAGATGGCCGGACATTCTCCTTCAGGATTGTTTGGTAGACAGCAGAATTCATGGTTCCATTTACCACAGCAAGTCTTCTAGGTCCTGAAGCAGCAAAACAGCCCCAGAGCATCACACTACCACCACCATATTTTACTGTTGCTACGATGTTCCTTTTCTGAAATGCTATGTTACTTTTATGAAGGATGTAATGGGACACACACCTTCAAAAAAGTTCAACTTTTGTCTCGTCAGTCAACACGATATTTTTCCAAAATATCTTGGGGATTATCAAGATGTTTTCTGGCAAAACTGAGATGAGACTTTATGTTCTTTTTGCTCAACAGTTGTTTTTGTCTTGGAACTCTGCCATGCAGGCCACTTTTGCCAAGTCTCTTTCTTTTGGTGACGTCATGAACACAGACCTTAACTGAAGCAAGTGAGGCCTGCAGTTCTTTGGCTGTTGTTGTGGTGTCTTATATACAAGTCTTATATTTCTTCGCTCTTGGGATAATTTTGGTCAGCCGGCCACTCCTGGGAAGGTTAACCACTGTTCCATGATTTCACCATTTGTGGATAATGGCTCTCACTGTGGTTCGCTGGAGTCCCAAAGCTTTAGACATGGCTTTATAACCTTTTCCAGACTGATGGATCTCAATTACTTTGCTTCTCATTTGTTCCTGGATTTCTTTGGATCACAGCAAAGATGTGGTTTATCACATGAATGAATGAATCTTTATTTCGGATAGATTAAAAGTATAGGTTAAAAGAAACTGAATAATATAACAAAGGGGGAAAGAAAATCCAACAAGGTCAAATTAGACAATAACTCCTCTGATTATACAGTTCAACATAAGTTATCCGAAATGGGTGATGGCTGAAGCTGACAGCTTATATTGCCCACCCATATTCCATCCAAGAATTCAAAAGAAAAACAAAACAAGAGCGATTACAATTCAGAACAAGCTAAGACAAAATGTGACAAAAAACTAAGCTACAACACAACGCAGGCTGGATATGACAATCCTTATGTGATTTTACATGTCATCTCGTATATATGTTTGGAGTATTTCTTCCTTTAGTTTTTGTTTAAATTGTCCAAGCGTTGTACATGATTTTAATTCAGGTCCAAAATCGTTCCATAATCTGACTCCTTGCACTGAAACACAGTGTTGCTTGGTGGTAGGTCTCACTGAAGGTTTTTGAAATATACATGTTCCTCTGAAATGATATTGTTTCTCCCTTATTTGGAACAACTTTTGGATATTTGCGGGCAGTGATAGATTCTTCACTTTAAACATTATTACTGCAGTTTTAAAGTCAACCAGATCTTTCAACTTGAGAGCTTTAAATTTAAGAAAAAGTGGGTTTGTTGGTTCCCTGTAAGCAGCTTTGTTTATTATTCTAATAGCTCTCTTCTGAAGCATAAAGACTGGATATATGTTTGTTTTATATGTATTTCCCCATACTTCAGTACAATATGTCATGTATGGGAGTATTAATGAATGATACAAGGTATATAGTGTGTGTTGATTCAGCAAATATTTCACTCTGTGTAGTATTGCAATTGATTTGGATATTTTACCTTTAATATAATTAATATGTGACTTCCAACACAGTTTATTATCAATTATTACTCCAAGAAATTTAGTTTCGGATACCCTTTCAATCTCTACACCATTTACACTGAGTTTAGATACTAAGATGTTTATTACATCTTTCCAAATATGTAATAAACATCATATCCCCTTTACCCCACCCCCACCTCACACACACAATTTTTCTTTCTTTTTTTTTTGTATTTTTTTATTATTGTTTATTTAAAGGTTTTTGTGTTTTGAAGCATCCACATTTGTTAGTTTTAAATTCTAGTTTTGCACTGTTTGGTTAAAACAAAAATGAATATTTCTAATACTTTGTATTGTATTGATACTTCAATTAATAATAATAAAAAGACCTTTGAAAGAAAGAAAAAATGAGACCAAGATAAATCATTTCAAAACTTTTAACACCATTAATCTGACCTACGGTAGTGTGAAAAAGCTTTTGCCCCTTTCCTGATTTCTATTTTGTATTTTTGTCACACTTAAATGTTTCAGATCATCAAACAAATTTAAATATTTGTTCTGGTTCCGGGTGAGGACGAGTGAGGATGCACAGGTAAGAGCTCCCTGTTCGTGACTGTTTAAAAGGCAGTTAAAGGCAGTTAAAGGCAGTTTGGAGCTGGCGTTTTGAGCTTTTTTTGTTGCTGCCGCTGGGGAGTGAACCTGCTCGTGAAGAGTAACGAGGAATTTGCCAGTAGTAGCTGGTGAAGCTTGTGAAGCGGCCCCCCGCCCCCCCGCACCTCGAGCTCAGGGAAAACAAAGAGATTACTCCCACGTGCATTTTTTTTTTTCGAACTATCCAAATCAGAGATCATCGGCCGGAATAATGGGTCCCAAGAAAGCTCTGCCAAATGAAGATGAGATAAAAAAAGCGCTGGATTTCTTGGCAGAAGAAATGTCTGCTCTAAAATCACAACAAAGAGGTATACTGGACCTCGTGGAGGAGCCAGAACGCTGAAAAAGACAAGAGGCTGGCGTATCTGGAAAGCAGATTGGCTGAGATGGACCAGAACACTCGGGCAAACGACGTGATCATCACGGGGCTCCACATCAAACCCCGATCATACGCAAGAGCAGTTGCCGCAGACAGCAGTGGAAGTCAGCTGGATGAGGAACCTGCTGAGCAACAGGTGACGGCCTTCATGCAGTCAAAAGGAATCCAGCTGGACTGCAACAACATCGAGTCCTGCCACCCTCTGCCCAGGAAAAACGGCAACAAACCTGCTGTGATCATGAGGTTTGTAAACAGAAAACACAAGACGGCGCTAATGAAACAAAGTAAGAAGCTGAAAGGAACCAACATCTACATAAACGAGCGCCTCACGAAAGAGAACGCAGAAATAGCCAGGAAAGCAAGATACATGAAAAAGCAGAAAAAAATTCAAAACACCTGGACATCAAACTGTAAAATATTCATCAAATTAAACGGATCGCCTGAAGAAGCCAAGGTCATTAACTTCCATAATATTATGGAACTGGACAAATATGAACTGGAGGCACAGCAACAATTCAGACAACTATAGGACACTGAAGGATTTTACTCATCTGCAACAAAACATTCTACAGCATGAATCAAAAAATCAACAAACAGGAACAACAGGAACTGAAAGTTTTTGAATACACAGAGCACAACCCACAGGACATAGAATATGACATAGACCCTGATAATAATCTTTTTAACTCAATCAATAATGACTGTAATTATTACACAGATGATCAGTTTAACACAATGGTCACATCTGATTTCAATATTTCTATGATCCACTTCAACAGCAGGAGTCTCTATGCAAACTTTAATAACATTAAAGATTATTTAAATCAGTTTAAAGAGCCATTCAATATTGTGGCAATATCAGAGACGTGGCTCAGTGAAGAGAAAGGAGTGGATTTTACCATGGATGGCTATGAATTAAATTATATAAATAGAAAAGTGAAAAAAGGAGGAGGAGTTGCAATTTATGTTGACAAGAGCTTGAAATACAAGGTTGTTGAAAATCTGTCAGTCACTGTGGATGAATTATTTGAATGTATTACAATAGAAATCTGTCTGGACAATGTGAAGAATGTAGTAGTGAGCTGTGTATATAGAACACCTGGATCAAACATTGACTTATTTAAGGACTGGATGGAAAAAATGTACGCAAAACTAACTCATAAAGTTATGTTCATCTGTGGGGATTTCAATATAGATCTGATGAACTCAAAACAACATAGTTTGACAGAAGAATTTATCAACACAATGTACAGCATGGGCTTATATCCAACAATTACAGGACCTAGCAGAATCACGTCGCACAGTGCCACACTAATAGATAACATATTCACAAACATTATGGAAAATAATATCAGGAGAGGGCTTTTATTAAATGATATCAGCGACCACCTGCCGATTTTTGTTGTCTATCAATGTGATTATAGGAAGAAAAAGTATACCAAAAATATTAAATATAAAAGAATAAGAACCGAAGAATCAATGTATTTGCTGACAAAGGAATTATTAATACAAGATTGGAAGATAGTTTATGATGAAAATGACATAAATAGAGCATATGATAAATTTTTACAAATATTTCAATCATTGTACAATAAATACTGTCCTATAAAACAATTCAGTGACAGACAACAAAAAAAAAAATATTCCTTGGATCACCAAGGGGTTAATAAATGCATGTAAAAAGAAGAATACATTATATAAACAATTCATTAAATGCAGAAAGGTGGAAGCTGAGATCAAATATAAAAGATATAAAAATAAGCTTACCACTATAATGAGGACCTGTAAGAAAGAATATTACAACAGAATACTAGAGGATAACAAAAATAACATAAGAGGAATATGGCAAGTACTCAAGGGGATTATTAGTAATCGTCCTAAGTATGCAAATTATCCAGAATATTTTATCGAAAACGACAGTTTGATTAATAATATGGAAGATGTGGTCAGTGGTTTCAATAAATTTTTTGTAAACGTTGGTCCTGAATTAGCAAAATCAATAGTGACTCCGGAAACAAACCACAGTGGGTCTGTGAATGAAATAGAGGATAGAAACCCAAACACAATCTTTTTGGGTGCAGTTACTGAAAAGGAAATTATCGAGACTGTGAGTAAATTTAAGAACAAAAAATCAATGGACTGGAATGAAATTGACATGGCAATAGTGAAAAAAGTAATTGAGGGAATTGTTAAGCCACTCACCCACATCTGTAACCTGTCATTTCAAACTGGTACATTTCCAGACAAAATGAAAATAGCAAAAGTAACACCTCTTTACAAAACAGGAGACAGTCATCGCTTCACAAATTACAGGCCAGTCTCTTTACTCTCACAATTCTCCAAAATACTTGAAAAAATATTCACTAAGAGACTGGATGATTTCATTGAAAAACACAACCTCCTTACAGATAGCCAGTATGGTTTTAGAGCAGATAAATCTACATCTTTGGCACTGATCGAATTTATAGAAGAAATTACTAGTTGTATAGACAAAAAAAAAGGTTGCTGTAGGAGTATTTATAGACTTAAAGAAAGCTTTTGACACCATTGACCACAGAATACTACTAAGGAAACTGGAAAGGTATGGGATAAGAGGGGTAGGACTGAGTTGGGTGGAAAGTTATTTAAGTAACAGACAACAATTTGTACAAATTGGAGAGCACAAATCACCCTGCATGGACATCACTTGTGGTGTGCCCCAGGGGTCAGTTTTGGGACCCAAACTCTTCATCTTGTATATAAATGACATATGCCAAGTATCAAAAATTCTGAAATTTATTTTGTTTGCGGACGACACAAATATCCTTTGCACTGGTGAGAACTTGCAGCAGGTTTTAGAGGTGGTCACAACTGAAATGGAAAAATTAACGCAGTGGTTCAACAAAAATAAATTATCTCTAAATCTAAAAAAAACAAAGATTATGGTGTTTGGAAATTATAAAATAAATCATGAAATAATGGTAACGAGAGATGATACCAAAATACAAACAGTACAGGAAAATAAGTTTCTGGGGGTGACGCTAGACAGTAAAATCTGCTGGAAACCTCACATCAGTCACATCCGGGCTAAATTAGCAAAATGTATAGGGATACTGGGGAAGACAAGACACATCTTGGACTATAAATCATTGGTCTTATTGTACAATTCACTGTTTTTACCTTATCTTAACTACTGTGTAGAAGCCTGGGGAAACACCTACAAGACCAACCTACAAGCAATATGCACATCACAAAAAAGAGCTATAAGGATAATAAACAATGCAGGATATAGAGACCATACCAATTCGTTGTTCTTGAAGTCACATGTCATAAAGTTCATCGATTTAGTTAAATTTAAGACAGCACAAGTAATGTACAGGGCAATTAACAATCAACTCCCATCTAATATACAAAAAATATTTAAAAAAAGAGACAATGATCATAATTTGAGAGGAGACTTAAACTTCACAAAACCCAAGATACGTACAACCAAGAAAAGTATGTGCATATCTGTCTGTGGGGTGGATTTGTGGAACAGTCTGGAGCAGGAACTGAAACTATGTACAAACAGAAATCAATTTAAAAAGAGGTATAAGCACCATTTGTTGAAAGGATATATGTTAGAAGGGTAGAATTTATATGTACGATTCATTATGTTCACTCTGGGACATTATGGGACACTATGGAATGGTGGGTGGGACAGCACTGTGTGTATCTGTGTCATTTGAGACTGGTTTTGATATATGGACTTCACTGTATGTTAGAATGGACAGGTGTTAATGTTGATCTGTAAAAAATACAGTAAATTGTTTACTTGGGGTCTTAAAGGTAGTAATTTGTATAAAATTCACATGGGTGTATCGATGGAAAAGAGGAGTTGGAATTAATAAGTGTTCACTTCTTCCTTCTCCCTTTCGAACAGTGTATACTGTAACTTTATTGCATTTGCTATTTGCTTGTTTTTTGTTATATTTTTTGTGTTCGAAATAAACTATCTATCTATCTATCTAGCTATCTAAATATCAGACAAAGACAACACAAATAAACACAATGTGTAGTTTTTAAATGGTGTTTATTATTAAGGGTAAAAAAAAAAAATCCAAATCTGCGTGGCCCTTTGTGAAAAAAGTGATTGCCCCCATATGTTAAAACATAAATTATCTAAGGTTTATCACATCTTTGGAAAGCTGAATTCAATTTCTCTCACCACATCCAGGCCTGATTACTTCCACACCTGTTCTCAATCAAGAAATCGCTTAAATAGGACCTGCCTGACAAAGTGAAGTAGACCAAAAGATCCTCAAAAGCTAGACATCATGGTGCGATCCAAAGAAATTCAGGAACAAATGAGAAACAAAGTAATTGAGATCTCGAAAGCTTTGGGACTCCAACGGACCACAGTGAGAGCTATTATCAACAAATGGCGAAAACATGAAACAGTGGTGACCTTCCCAGGAGTGGCCAGCTGACCAAAATATACCCCAAGAGTGCAGCGACGACTAATCCAAGAGATCACAAAAAGACCTCACAAAAGCATCCAAAGAACTGCAGGCCTCACTTGCCTCAGTTAAGGTCTGTGTTCATGACTCCACCATAAGAAAGAGACTGGGTAAAAATGGCCTGCATGGCAGAGTTCCAAGACGAAAACCACTGCTGAGCAAAAAGAACATAAAGGCTCGTTTCAGTTTTGCCAGAAAATATCTTGATGATCCCCAAGACTTTTGGGAAAGTACTCTGTGGACTGAAGAGACAAAAGTTGAATTTTTTGGGAAGTGTGTGTCCCATTACATCCGGCGTAAAAGTATCACGGCATTTCAGAAAAGGAACATCATAGCAACAGTAAAATTTGGTGGTGGTAGTGGGATGATCTGGGGCTGTTTTGCTGCTTCAGGACCTGGAAGACTTTCCGTGTTAAATAGAACCATGAATTCTGCTGTCTACCAAAAAATCCTGAAGGAAAATGTTAGACCATCTGTTCGTGACCTCAAGCTGAAGCGCACTTGGGTTCTGCACCAGGACAATGATCCAAAACACACCAGCAAGTACACCTCTGAATAAGAAAAACAAAATGAAGACTTTGGAGTGGCTGAGTCAAAGTCCTGACCTGAATCCTATTGAGATGCAGTGGCATGACCTTAAAAAGTCGGTTCGTGGTCGAAAACCCTCCAATGTGGCTGAATTACAACAATTCTGCAAAGATGAGTGGGCCAAAATTCCTCCACAGTGCTGTAAAAGACTCATTACCAGTTATCGCAAATGCTTGATCGCAGTCGTTGCTGCTAAGGGTGGCCCAACCAGTTATTAGGTTTAGGGGGCAGTCACTTTTTCACACAGGGCCATGTAGTTTCTATTTTTTTTTCCTTAATAATAAATGCCTTCATTTAAAAATTCCATTTGTGTTTACTTGTGTTATCTTTCTCTCATATTTAAATTTGTTTGATGAGCTGAAACATTTAAGTGTGACAAACATACAAAAAAAATGAGAAATCAGGAAGGGGCAAACACTTTTTCACACCACTGTATAACCTGTACAACCCAATTGAAAAACAAACTGAAATCTTTTAAGTGGGAAAAATTAAAAAATAAACAAAACAAAAAAAACTTACAATACCCTGGTTGCATAAATATGCACACCCTTAAACTTTGGGTTTGGGTCGGAGTATATCAGCGTGGCACATCTTGATGGGCAATACTTGCCCACTCTTCATTGCAAAAATGCTCCAAATCTGTCAGATTACGAGGGCATATCCCTGTGCACAGCCCTCTTCAGATCACCCCGCAGATGTTCAATCGGATTCAGGTCTGGACTCTGATTGGGCCATTCCAAAACTTTAATCTTCTTCTGGTGAAGCCATTCTTTTCTTGATTTGGATGTGCGCTTTGGGTCATTGTCATGGTTAAAGATGAAGTTCCTCTTCATCTTCAGCTTTCTAGCAGAAGTCTGAAGGTTTTGTGCCAGCACTGACTGGTATTTGGAACTGTTCAGAATTCCCTCCACCTTGATTAAGGCCCCAGTTCCAGCTGAAGAAAAACAGCCCCAAAGCCTGATGCTGCCACCACCACGTTTCACTGTAGATATGGCGTTCTTTTGATGATTAGCAGTGTTGTGTTTGCACCAAATATACCTTGTGGAATTATGGCCAAAAAGTTCAACCTTGGTTTCATCGGACCATAACACATTTTCCACATGTGTCTGGGAGATTTCAAATGTATTTTTGCAAAAGATATCCAGGCTTGGATGTTTTTCTTTGTAAGAAAAGGCTTTCATCTTGCCACCCTACCCCATAGCCCAGTCATATGAAGAAGACGGGAGATTGTTGTCACATGTCCTAAACAGCCAGTACCTGCCAGAAATTCCTGCAGCTCCGTCAACGTTGCTGTCGGCCTCTTGGCAGCCTACCTGACAAGTTTTCTTCTCGTCTTTTCATCAATTTAGGAAAGATGTCCAGTTCTTGGTAATGTCACTGTTGTGACATATTTTCTTCACTTGATAATGACTGTCTTCACTTTGTTCCATGGTATATTTAATGCCTTGGGAATTCTTTTGTACCCTTCTCTTGACTGATGCCTTTGAACAATGAGAACCCTCTGATGCTTTGGAAGCTCTCTGCAGACCATGGCTTGTGCTATAAGATGTCACTACAAAAATGACCCAAAAAGCCTACTAGAACAGCTGAACTTTATTTGGATTAATCAGAGGCACTTTAAATGGTAGCAGGTATGTGCTGACTCCCATTTAACATGAGTTTGAATGTGATTGGTTAATTCTAACACAACCACATCCACAGTTATAACAGGGTGTGCATATTTATGCAACCAGGTTTTTGTAAGTTTTTTTTATCTTTTACTTTCCCCTTAAAAGATTTCAGTTTATTTTTCAATTGGGTTGTGCAGGTTATAGGTCACATTAATGGTGGAAAAAGTTTTGAAATATTTGTCTTTGGGAGTGGCGCAGGTGTAGTGTAGCCAACTACTAATCAGAGGGTCAGTGGTTCGATTCCTACTCTGTCTGCAGTCTGCTTGTCAAGGTGTTCATGAACAAGACACTGAACCCCAGTTGCTCTTGGTGGGCCAAGCCAGCACCGGTGTATGGCAGCTTTGCCGGCATGAATGTGTTTGTGAATGGGTGGATAGCACGATCTGTAAAGCGCTTTGGTCATCCAGAGATGAGTAAAAAGGGCTATATAAGTAAACATAATTTATCTTGCTCATTTTTTTACATCACAAAAACATGGCATTTGAACAGGGGTGTTTAGATGTTTTATATTCACTGCATAATATACAACTTGATCAGTATATTTTAAGAAAATATCAAATTTTCAGCTTCATCAAAAGATTTAAGTAAACCTTGCAGTTAAAGAAAACAGAAAATATAAGTTCCTTCAGCTAGACAAATAAATCAGGGATTAACTGAAAGATCTTTTCCTGTTAATGAAACAAATATTTTGATTTGCAGCCAAAGGGCATTTCTCATATTCTATTCCATAAAGAATGAGGCTGAAATATTTTCTATGGTGTCTAGTGTTGGTAATGTTTTGATCTAGTACACTAGCTCCCAGAGCTGCAGATATATTACATATAGTACAGTTGAGCTTTGGGAAAGGTCATGGAGGCATACGTTGTCTTCCATGATGATTCATCCCGACTAACAGAGCTGCCTCAGCTATAAAGAAGATATCTTAAAATATGCCTTTAACTCAACATTGGTTCATGAAAGGTGGAATGTGGTTTGTGAGAACGCTGAAGCATCATGAAGGGATGCTAGGACGGGACGCATTTATGATTTTCCAGTGTTTCTGTGGGGATTATTTAAAGTAGGGTTAAGACAACTGCCTATTTTTTATGTTGTGGTTATGGCATAACAGTAACTCTCTCTCCTTGGTCTGGCCTTGTCGTGGCGAGGGAGCTTGTGTGCTCCAATGATCCGAAGAGCATTACCATCTGGAGCTTGCTCCTGGTAGGGTCACCCTTGCCGGGCCGGTCTCTCTGAGAGATTCCAGACAAATGGTGATCCACGGCGTGTCGGCACACCGTTAGATGGCAGCCCCATCATCTGACTATCCTGCAGAGGGCTAACAACCCATCCAGTAGAAACCTATTTTGTTATGAAACCAATCAGAAGAAACTGGACCGCCCATTTAGGAATTGGACCCCACCATGCACCCGACCAATGAGTATGGAGTGGCCTTTGCCACAGCACCCGTGTTGCCATGTGGAATGTCCAGACACTCCTTTGCTCTGGAGCAGCCACACTGCTGTCTTGAGAGCTCGCCCGCTACAACATCACCCTGGCGGGTCTCTGCGAATCATGATGGCAAAGTAGCGGTGAAACCATTGTAGGCAATTACTGTTTCATTTGGAGTGGCCCTGTGAAGCAGACAGACCTGCATGGTGTGGCACTTGCCATGCCAAAGCCCATCCGCAAATCGCTTATCAGCTTGATACCAGTGAGCGACAGACTACTTTTGGACCACTGTCTTCAGCAGCATGGAAAGATGACAGCCTATGCCCCCACCAATGTTGCAGATGAGATAGAAAAGGATGCTTTCTTTGACCAGCTTCATCAGGTTGTTGAACAGGTTCCACCGCACAACATCACCTTGCATTCTTACCGATGCCAATGCTACCCTTTTTTCCAGACATCTGCTCCCAGCCCAGTCTCCCGGTCTACCTGTCAGCACAACCTTTGCCGACCCATCTACGAACGACAATGGTAACCGTCTCCTTCTGCTCTGTCACTCCCACAATCTCTGCATAGCTGACACCTGGTTTCCTCTCAAACTCATCCATCACTGGACTGGGTACAGTGCGGATGGCAGAACCCGAAAGGCCCTCAAATACATTATTATCTCCCACTGCTGGAAGTCATTTGTGACAAACTGCCATGTCTTCAGAGGAGCAGAGCTTGGTAACACTGACCATCACCTGCTGGTCACGCAGCTTAAGCTGAAGCTACGGGCCAATCCTTCTGACAAGTACCAGTCCCGCCTGGACTCCTTCCAGCTCCATGATCTCAACGTCGCCACTCAGTTCCGATGTTCTATCAACAACCGCTTCAGTGCCCTGGCCATGGACAAAGTGGGCGACAGGGAGATTTTCAAGAAAAAAACATCATACAGTCTGCCTGCAATACCCTGGGATGTTCACAAACTTCCCCAAAACACCCTTGGATCTCTTGACGGACTCTGAATATTATTGACCATCACCGAGAAGCCTGCCTCTGAGGCAACCTGATGGAATACCGCAGATTAAACCATCTACGTAATGTGGCCATCGGAGAGGACAAAGAGAGGTACTGGTCAGAAGAAGCTGAGTGCCTGGAGTGAGTGGCCACAAATAACAACATGAGCCACGTGTCCAGTATGCTCCATCAAGCATGCGATGGCCCACACACCAAGACAGCCCAGGTGAAGGGCATCAACAGCAATCTCATCACCAGAGACGGACTGCCTCGACCACTGGAAAAAGCACTTCAGTCACCTCCTGCATCATCCTCCTGTTCCCGTTGACCCCAATTTCTTAGCCACTGCCAATGCCACTGCTTCCTGTGATTTCTGCAGAACCAATCTAGTCACCCTTGAAGAAGTTGCGGCTGCCCTGACAAAGAAAACAGTAGGAAAGCCCCTGGAATTTGTGCTCTAACTGCCAAAATGCTGAAGGTGGGCAGAAATAGCACAATCCAGTGGCTCACCCACATCATCACTCATGTTTGGGTGACAGAGCAGCTCCCCAGTGACTGGACCAGGGGCATCATCCTCCCCTTTTGGAAGAGAAATGGTGACAAACTCATCTACAGCAGTCACAGAGGCGTCACCCTTTTGTTCATTCCTGTAAGCTCTTAACCAGGAATCCTCCTCAGTCATGCCCTTCTAGCCATCAGTGTTATGGTTCGAGCGCCGATCTCGTCCGCGCTCGAGCCATGCACTATTTTCGGCCATCTGACGGCTGGGTGCCCCTTTTGGCTCCCCGAGCCTTTATTGTGACAGCTCTCGGAGGGGCTTCCGGCTGTCAGACTTGACAGCTGAGCCGCATTTCGCCTCATCAGCTGCTCTCCACTTAAGAGGGCAGCTGAGAGCGAAAAGGCGCGGCAGTCTTGTCAAAAACTTCTCCTTGGTCAGATATTATTGGGCATCCCGCTGTTCAGATGTAGACTATCCTTCATCTATATTCATAAGTGTGTCTCCTTGTTTATCCATTTTCCGTTGTCATTGACTGTATTTCGTTGTAGTGTGTTTTAGCCCCCTGTGGCTTGTTATTTTGTTCCTTTTCTGTTCCTTTAATAAAACTGTGCAAACTCACCGGTGATTTGTGGTGTTTTATGATGGCTCATGAGGGCCATCCATGACAGTAGACTGCTGCCAGACTGAGACGCCTATCACCATGAGTTTGCCATGAGTTTGCTGTGGTGTGGAGTGTTTTCCCTTCACATGGGATGGTGTACAGAATGTCTGCCCTCGAGCATGGGTTCTGCCCTGAATGGTTCCATGAGATTGACAGCTATCTGGCTAAGGCCCATCGTCTCATGCCCACTTCAGCGGTAGGTGACTACTTGTTTCTCGCCCAGAAGGCCGTATTGAAATATCACCTCACCTCCTTTGGGGAAGGAAAGGAGAGGGTAACATGGATTGTGGCACAGCGTGGGTTAATTGGAGAGGCGGCCAAGGAACCTCCTCCTTCTCCCTCGAGTACGGTGTCCCCGACGAGGGTGGAGGTCCGTGGACTGGAGGGAAACCCTGGCAGGAGGCCGACAGAGAGGCATCCTCGCTCCTCGTCTCTGAATTCAGCTCCCGTCACCCGTCCAGCCCCGACGCCATGTGCTCCTGGCTCCATCGTCTCACCATCAGCCAGTAAGCGTCGTCACCATGTCACAACGGGGCCCCAGTGAGAATCCCGTCCGGATCCAGCTCCGGGTCGTCGGAGGAACCCAGCCTTCCAGTCAGCTGCGTCTTCCACGTCACGACAGGAGGGAATCCCCGCAATCGCTTCCCCTGGGTCATCTGTCCCAGCTGTTCCGTCAGCTCCTTGTGCCTGGATCACCTTGGCTGTGGTCCCCTCCTCCTCGACTTCATCTCTGGCTGCTGTGAGTGCTGCGAGTCGTGCTTCGGCAAGGCCCGTCTACAATCCACCGCGAGCGGCTCCTCCTCGTCTTCCCGAGGGGCCTGCCGTCACCATCCGGAGGGGAAAGGGAAAAACTCCACCCGCTACAGCAGGCACCATCCATCCTCCGGGAAACAGGCAAGTACAAATTCATTTATCTCCCCGTAGTTGTGATTTGCCGTTTCTGACTCCTGGGGGTGGAGTTCAGGGTTCACAGTCCCCCGAGCTCCCACCACCTGCTGTAGCCTCTGTCATTAAACCTGCTGCCTCTGTGTCTCCCTCCGCTGAGCGGTCCACGACGCCAGGCCTATGTCGCCGGACGAGGAGGGGGCCTGCGGTTCTGGAGAGCCTGGTTACAGCCCTGCAGCCACATCATGGGCAGAAGAGGAGAGCGGACTGCAGCGTGGAGCCTGCGCCGACGACGAAGCATCCCCGGGTCTCCACAGATGAGCGGTTTGGTCCAGCGGGTCGAGGGTCCCCTGCCACCACGCCGTGCGGGTTGTCAGAGTGGATGTCAGTGCCGGAGGTTTCCTCAGGCTGCAGAGACCATCATGCTGGCTGCAGAGCCCGCCGTAGCCGAGTGGGAGCCAGATGACGACCTTCTTCGTCCTGAGCCCGGATCATCGAAGTCCTGGACAGTGACAGAACTTGAGTGCAGGCAAGTGCTCTACCTTGTTTTCCTTCTTTCCATTTTAGAGCATTTTTGCCTGTCTCTTGGGGAGACGAGCCAGGGGCAGCCATCCGCTGCGCCCGAGCTCGTCTCGCTGGGCTCTGTCGCTACCGGTGATTCTGATCCTGGTTCTTTTCCTTCTCCTGAGCCTTCTCCCAAGGTCACCGGTGCGGAGCCAATCCCGGTCGCTGTTCTGGAGGTTCCAGGTTCGGGGTTGGAGGTTGTTACTGGTGCTGCGCCGACCCAGTCTGAGTCCATCGCGGGTGCAGCTGAGACCCAATCAGGGTCCATCGCAGATGCAGCCGAGACCCAATTGGGGTCCATCGCGGGTGCAGCCGAGACCCAATCGGGGTCCATCGCGGGTGCAGCCGAGATCCAATTGGGGTCCGACGTGGGTGCAGCGCTGGTGTGGTTCAAGTGCGGTGAACGAGCTGCAGACCCTCTGCCACCTGACATTGAACTGGCTCATCGTCATCATCATCTTCATCATCACCGTCATCTTTCCAGCTCATCTCCACCGGGGGCTGTTGGGGTTCTCAACATTCGGCCCGGCTCTGCCTTGTCTTTCCCCTCTCCAGGGAGGCCGTCTTCAATTATTCCCCCACGGTCCTGGTGGTTGAGTGATCCGGGTCGGCCGCTTGGGGAGCTGTTTCGCCGGTTCGACGTTCTGGGTCGGCCACCCGATGTACGGTGTTTCCTACTGGGCGACCTGGTTTGGCCGCCCGAGGTTCTGATTTTCCGGGCCTGGGACTGGGGTAGCCTGCCCAAACATTTCCTTTTTCCCCTAATCACCGTTTGGCCATTGGACGCAGGGAGACTGCCGGAACTGTCCCTGTTTAATTGGACTCTGCCTGTCGTCATCCTCATGTGTTTTGTGGTCTGAGGTATAAGGTCATTCTGTGTTAGTCGTTCTGATCCGTATATTTACCGTTGTTTAGCATGTCTTTTTTTTTCTCCTCTCCCCTCTCCTGTCTGAGGGACGAATTGTGCCTAACTGTTGGTTATGAGGTCATTCTGTGTTAGTCGTTCCGATCCGTATATTTACTGTTGTTTAGCATGTCTTTTTTTCTCCTTTCCCCTCTCCTGTCTGAGGGATGCATTGTATCTACCTCTTGGGGTCTTGTGGGCCTGTGGGGTTTAGTTATAGGCCTCCTGTTTGCTTTTTTTTGCCCTGCTATGTCTCATCTGTGCATTATGGAGTGTTGTGTGACCTTGAATATGCTGGCAATACCATCCTGGTCAGCCCATCCATACAGTCAGCTGAGAGATGCTCTAGTTGTCTACCACAAAGAGGAAACAAAGCTGGGCCTTCAGGTGAGCTGGAAAAGGACTAAGCTAATGCATGTCGGCGATGGACTGGACCCACCCCAGTAACAGCTCAGGATTGATGCCATCAAGTTTGTCAATTCCTTTGTGTATCTGGGCTCCACAGTGACCAGCAATGGGGACATGAAACCAAAGATCAACTGCAGATGTGGCCTTGCCGCATCAGCCCTGCACGCACTTTGGAAACCTCTTTGGCGCCATCATTCAATCTCTCGAAAGATGAAGCTCTGCATATACAATGCATCAGTCCTCTCCATCCTACTCTGTGGGTCAGAGACATGACCACTGAATACGACTCTGGCTCTGACACTCGAGAACATCATGTGGCCCCAGCACACTTCTAATGACACGCTCTGAGCCTGCACACATCAGCCTGCAGCATCCCACCTTAATACACAGCGGCGTATCTGCTGGTCTGACCATGTCCGCTACCTCCCACCAGAACACCTGACAAAAGCCATCCTCATGTTCAACCCCAGGGCCTCAGGGTGGAAAAGACCTCAGGGCAAGCCACGCACTTGATGGTTCAATGTGGTGGAGAGAGACCTCCCATGGTTCGGAGTCGCTGTTGACAATACAGAGGAGCTGGCCCAAAACCAGCAATGTTGGCACGCACTGGTTAACCTGATTGGCTCTACGCATGGTGATGGCCGCCCAGCCCTCACCCCGCAGGAGTAGTAAGTGAGTAATAACAATAACTGTAAGCATTTCTTAGCAAAAATATATTATTGCCTAAATCCAACCAACAGTATTTGTTCTTCATTAAAAAAAGCACAATAGAGTACACCCCAAAAATTACATGGTAAGTATGGGAGAAGCTTAGTTTAAATAAAAATGGTGACAAAACAAGTTAAAAAGGGGGCGGGGTGGGAGCACAGGGGAAACAGGGTAAAAACAGACTAATGAGAGGGGCTAGATAACAGTGCACAGGGAATAGAACAAGGTGAAAACAGTGAAAACATTTTGGTAAAACAACGCTAATTTTTCCCCATACTTACCCTGTACTTTGTATGGTGATTATATGAGATGAAAGACAAGGCATAATATGACCCATGTTTAATCTGTTGTCCCCCATACTTTCCCCTACTTATCCAATTTCACTCTGTTTTTACCCTGTTGTTACCTTGTTTATTTCCTCTTTCTTCCCCTTTTTTTTCCCAGTTGCATGCTTTCAGGCAAGGCATGCAAGTGCTTGGGGCCCTAGGTCAGAAAGGGGCCCTCGAGGGCTGACCAACTTTTATTCACTACAACGGTGACAATGTGAAAAGTTTGCTATGACAGTGGTAGGTCAGTGCAGAACCACCTAAGGGGCCACACCCCCACCTCTCACTCTGACAAGTGCCAGTGTGTGTCCTGTGTAAGTAAACAAGTGAGGGTGGTGTTGGATATGAATATAGTGTATATAGTTAGGGTGTACCAATATGGCGGTGCCCTGGGTGTAGTGGGAGGTGATACCCCGTCTTTCCGGTGATGGCGTCACGGTAGTATAAGAGGGCCCAGCGGAAGGGGCTCTGTCTCTTCACTGTGGACTCTCAAGCTTGTCGGAGTGACTCCTGTGTATTCCTGTTCAAGTGTCAATAAAACTACAAAACGTCACCTCACTCCTCATCATTTCCAGACGTAACAGGTGGCTGTGTCAAAATGAAGCAAAGTTATCTATCTGGCAGTGACAAAGAAGAAAAAAGAGGAGGAGAAAAAGGAAAATAAGATAGTGGTAAGTAGTGCAAATGATACAGTAGTTAATTTAGCTCAGAGCAGCTTAGTTTGGTTATATTCTTATTTTGAAAAGATACCAATGTGCACTTTTGAAATTAAAAAAAAAGTTTCCATTTCACATTTTTGTTAGTGTCAGATTATTTATGATATAAGGGTGATGAACATTGGTTGGAGAATTGTGAATTTTTGCTTAGGACCTCAAGAGATGCCTCTGTTTACAAGCAGCAGGCAATATGTAATTATTACCAAGGGGGATGGAGGGGATGGGTATTAAAATATTTAGCACAAATTTAACATACAAATGTAAATTAAGTGCACATCTGAAAGACTAAACTTGCAAAAATATGATAAAACATTGCGTGTTTACAATTTTTTAAAAAAATCATACATTTACGAGAAGCAAGTTACCAAATTTACTTGGAAAAAGTTACAAATTTGAGGCAAAGAAACTCCAGAAAAAAAAGCCACAAATTTACAAGAAGACAACTGCAAATGTACAAGAATAAAAGCTACATGAGTACAAATTTTTTAACTTCTTTCTCTTGAAAATATCTCATTTTCCCCCCAATTTGTGAGGGTTTTCTTGTAAACTCTTAACATTTTTCTTGGAAATTTATATATATTTTTTCCTGGTAAATAAGTGTTTTTTTTCCAATAACTTTTTTTTCCCTACAAATCTTTCAGCTTTGGCAATAAATTTATTTGTTTGTTATTAGTAATTTACAACTACAGTATATACTCACCCATTTGCCTGCTTTTTCCTCATATTTTTTTAATGACATTTTTTTGTATATTTGGATCTGGAGGCTCACTGACATATCCACTTGTGCTGTATAAACTATCCTTGCACTGTTTAGGGGATGGGGGTGGAAGGTTACCCTTTTTGTCCACACATATTTTTCCCATAATTACTCTATTTTTTTTTTTTTTACCATTTTTCCTCCTACTATTCTCATACCCTACATTTACTGTGCTATGTACTGTATGTAAGCTTCTACAGTGGGTTCTTTCTACAGACGAATCACCTCTAACTTTGTTTCAACCTTTTCAACAGATGTCTTTAATGGGTTATTACAAAGAAAAGGGAAAAAAAGAGAGTGGGACACACTATTGAGGCTACAATAAAAAAAAAAAAAAATCTTGAAATTAGTGCAACCATTCTTCACCCAAATGGCCCAGATTCAAGTGTCCCTGACAGCAAAGCCACCTGCTGGATTGTCCTTGAGTCTGACACCAGATGCCTGAGAGGAGAGATCAATGGGTTTGGCTCTTCAAGGTCAAGTTCTTGGCGACAAATAACCTTTAAACATGCAAATAGAGCAAATGATATATATGCATGGTTACATTGAAGGCTTTCTGATGAGACACTAAAATAGTGTAGAGTAGTAGCCCTACTATGTATAAATTATGGCAACATTGGCATAAGTATGAACTGAGTTTTAATGCACTGCATAACAATGTCATACCCTTTATTAAGTTATTTTTCCACTTTCTGCAGAGTGCCATCCCATTAACGTTTCCAATTTCACTCCCTTGTCATGTTGTCCAAGTAATTATTAGTATTGACAGAGGGAATACCCCTGGTCTAGGGGTGCGAGAGGTCCAGGGTTCATATCCAGGACAAGCCTCCGATATACAAGCTTCCATCCATGAATGCACCGACAGGCGAACAGATTAGCTGGATTTTACATTGTTTCTCTATCACTTAGTTGCAACGTGAAATGATAACCTGCTGCCATCTCACGGTTGTCAAATATAGCCTCAAAGCTATTTCCTGTTGTTTTGTTTCCCTGTCTCAAATGGTAATAGAGAAACCTGTCATTTTCCAAATTTGAGTATGTCATTTTAAAAGGGACAAGGATTTTCACAAAGTACACTGACGATGATGTATATCCAACACAACTGAACTTTATGTTTACAATGCCAATAACAATGTACTGATGAAATACTGAATTTTGTATATTTCCACCCATTGATAAATAGCATGTTTTGATGATTTTTTTTTTTTTTTTTAAATCGGTGTGTTTAATTTGTACTTTCCCCATGCCATGCAATCCATGGGCTGTATTATAAAGTGCTGCTGGTTGATGTTTTTTAAAAAAAAGTTATGAGTTTGCCCTTTCCATAAAGTGAGAAAACAGCAATGACATTTTGAATTATTTAGAAGCAGTCACTAACCAATCAACCATCAACCATGTGACACAATTCTTACTGACATGTAAAAAAGTATGTATATTAAAATTTTAAACTTTTCTAAAAAATCTGCCCTTCTCACTTCCTTGACAGTTGCATGCAGGTTTATTCTGTCATAGATATATACATAGTTACACATTAACACCTTATCAGATGTACCAGATGTCACTTTTCATTGTTTTTGATCATGCAATCAATCAAGATGAAGAACAGTTATACTGAACTTTAAGAGTTAAGCTCAAATATCAATAATGTAATTTTAATTTTGAGAATTACATGCATTAAATCTCACTGAAGCAACCACTTAAATATATTACACTCATTTTTTTAAATTTTCATAATTCTCCATCCAATTTAAGAATTTTCAGATTTTTTCACATTCGAGATTAATAAAGTTGATATATCTATTTGTTTGTAAAACATAAATAATTGCTTATAAGTAACAATTACAGTGTTAGCAATAATGCAATCTCACAATTAAACTTGAGGAAATTTAATTTTATAGTAACATGTTTATGTATTCCAAAAGCCAGTTTAGAAAGTTAGGTGGCTGGGGAGAGGGAAGTCTGGGCTTCTCAGCTTGAACTGCTGCCTCCGCGACACGGACCACCGGAAAAGCAGTAGAAGATGGATGGATGGATGGATGGATGGATGGATGGATGGATGGATGGATGGGTTTATGTATTCATTATATCAGTCCAATCTGTTTTAAATTCATGCATTACATATAAGTTAATCTGACTTATTTCCACACATTAAGTGAAGCAAACATCAAAGATGCTTTGCTACAAGCAGAAACTGCAGAAGCAAAATAGATGAAACGTTGGTTTCTGCTTTCTTCTCTATCCCCTCACCCCCCAGCCAGTCGCAGCAGATGACTGCCCCTCCCTGAGCCTGGTTCTGCTGGAGGTTTCTTCCTGTTAAAAGGGAGTTTTTCCTCTCCACCGTCGCCAAGTGCTTGCTCACAGGGGATCGCCTGATTGCTGGGGTCTTTCTGCAACTGTGGGGGTTCCCCCTACAGTTGATAGTGCTATGAGATGACTGTTGTTGTGAAATGGCGCTATATAAATAAAGTTGAATTGAAGTGAATTGAATTTTAATAGTCCTGGTGGCCGGGTGGTTAGTGCTCCGTTAGAGGATGCTTTCTGCAT
This sequence comes from Pholidichthys leucotaenia, assembly GCA_020510985.1. Taxonomy (NCBI): domain Eukaryota; kingdom Metazoa; phylum Chordata; class Actinopteri; order Cichliformes; family Pholidichthyidae; genus Pholidichthys; species Pholidichthys leucotaenia. Next base: position 216,634,619 of record CM035844.1, read on the forward strand.
CATCAGCAGGTGCCTCAGGGTCATAGGTGTTTTGCCACTGAACCTGTACACCTCACCTGAGTGGGGCAGCGAAGATTAATCTTCACTTGTAGAGGGGTTCCAACCACGGTCTCTTGTGAACCACAGTGACATAACGTTCGGCTCAGGAGACGCACACACACAGGCTCAGAGTAGTTCAAATAGTTTATTGGCAACAAGGGTGAATGGATGTGTGTCTGCGAAATGTTAATGTGTTGGTGGTGGCGTCTGCTTCAGGCACAGAGGCAGGAGACCGTACAGCCGGCAACCCTATGGGAGAGAACACAGAGACACAGGGTGACGGGCACACACCAACACAGGAGGAGAATAGGCGAGGGAGAAGCTTACTTGCTAGGGACAGATGACTGGCACAACAAGGACGGAACCTGGGAGACAGCCACCTGCAGGGCTCGGTGCAGCAGCGAGGAACGACGAGGAAACGGGGTTGTCCGCCACCGAGGAATCCACCTGTGCCCAAGGGAGCAGACTGGAAAGGATGAGGTAAGGATTTCTTACCACACAGCGTCGTGCTAAAGAGTAGGTTGCTTCTCGTTGAAGGGGGGATGAAGTCTGACGGCTTCAGGCCGAAGCTCAGGGCGAGGCGGCTTATATCCCTCGCCGCTGATGATGAACAGGTGTGCGAGCAGGTGGCGCCGCTGATGAGCGGCGCAGCGTGACACACAGCCATCTTGAACCAGCCTCGGCTACTGAGGCTATGTCCCCAATGGCTTTCCATAGATGTTTAGGTTCCAAATCTATCTTATGTAGAAAACAGTGCAAAGATGCAGCTGGGAACCCAGGACAACCAACTTTGATGGGGAATAAAGTAATGTGCCACTCTTTGATATAAGCCTCATCAACTACAGTAGATCCTAGTATTTTCCTTTCTTGAACTCATGAGATATGGCCAGCCTTTCCTCCCAAGGCACTGTAAGCTCACCCATTACAATGGATTTTGCACTCCGAGAGAAAAGAATCATTTCTGGGCGGAGTGTAGTTGTTGCTACTTCTTCTGGGAAGACAAGCTTCTTTTTTAAGTAAACACACATCTCCCAGTCTGATGCTTTATGCAAAATGGAGAAGCAAGTTCTGGCAGTTGTTTTTGCCTTCAGAGACTTATCTCTTGACATTTGAAAGCTGATGACCCGAGATGGTGGTGCCTGATGGTTATTGGCTCTAATCCTTTAGAATTCTGCCCATTTTGCAATTTCTGTGAGGACTTTATTGTGTCTCCACCAGTAACGCCCCTCTCCAAGTGCTATAAAGAACCCAGTCAAAATGTGGTTCAAAGTGCAAGCGGTCATGCCACACAACTTACAGGATGGATCCTCATCTTTGTACAAAAGTTTTAAGTTGCTTGGCATTGGTAAAACTTCAGTCACTGCACCGAGAAGAAAAGTCAACTTGCCCTGGTCCCTGCCCCAAATATCATTCCAGTACAGTGATCACTGGAGTGCCTGGTTCCACTGCATCCATTGCCCTTGAGAGGCAAGCCCTGCAGCTTTCACACAGCGGTCCTCTTCCACTGCCTCTCTGACACTCTGTATTATGAGTATTCTCCTGCTTTTGATGTTGGCTTTGCTCTACCTTTTGGCGTTGTAATTTCCAAGCCCGAGTCCACCCTGACAAACTACACCGACAATTTTGTCATGTCTCCAATATGCTTCAGCTTCACTGACAGCTTCCTGAGGTCTCCATTTCCTACTGCACTTAATGGCTGTGTTAGAATGTCTAACTTTCTTGTCGTCAGAATAGAGCAAAGAACAGACAGACCCTGCCTTAGTGGCCTTGAACTCCTCCATCACCAATGAGATTGGTAAGCGATGCTTGGACGTCTTGCTGTAGATGTTGACTGAACTGAAGGATGGGCGAACTCCTAGCCATTTACGGATAAATTTGCTACAGAGTCTCTCTATTGCTTCTACTTTGGTGAAAGTAAAGTTGTATAGCAGGAATGGCCACTGCGGCCTGGGTATGATGCCACACTGAAAGCACCATACCTTAAACCTCCCAAGCAAATGGCTTCTGTCAATTGCCTTAAGCCAGCTACACAAACTAGCCATGGTCTGCTTTAAGTTCCCTCGATCATTCATGGTACAATCGTAGTACTTTCCCAGGCATCGTACACCCTGTTCTTGAATTGATGGAATTACAGACCCTTCGATGCTGAAGGTGTTTTCTATCAGCTTTCCTATTATAATGCTCAGACTCTTAGATTTTCCTGGATTAAACTGCATCTGTGACCAAGCTGCCATTTTCTCCATTGAGCTTAGGATCCAATGCATTCCTTGCATTGATGGGGTCATTATGGTTATATGTCATCCATAAAGGCTCTACAAGCTGGATGCCTAGTGTCGCCATCTGTTTTTGGACCTCTGCATTGCGTTCCTTCTCACTTCAATTATAAATTCATAGCAGCCACGAACAAAGCCACAGATATTGTGCACTCCGCCATGATGCCCTTTTCGAGTTTCTGCCATTTGGTGGTGAAACCTCCAACAGGTAACCTCATCCTCAGGAAGTCCACATTGAAGTGGTAGCAATGCTCTGCAGGTGACATGGAGGAGGGCTCATGCTGCACACTGTTTTGTTTTGTTTTGTTTTTATTGTCTCCATCCAGTGGCTGTTTATTGTTTGCCAGCGGGAGATGCGATGTACAATTGGTTTATTTAATGTAAGTTGTGCTTTGGACTGTATGTGGCAGACATGGGGAGTGAAATGGAGGAGGGTATCATTACTAGCATTGGTATAGCTAATTTTATCTAGCCAGGTTGTCCGGTGCTTAGCTGTCGGGCCTACTAGCACTGACCAACTAGCACACACCAGGACTGAGCTGCTGGGTTTCCAGGACTGCGGGGCACCATTATCACCAGCCCTGCTGAAGGATGTGCCAAGGGAGCTTTTTCGACATCATTGACCAGATCCTCACCGAGGTGGGAAGGCTAGGAAGAGAGGAAGGAGAGGTGGCATTAGGCAGCGTATCTGGAGGGCCACCAAGGGCTCATTTCCACCAAAATAAGAGCCAGTGCTAGTTCGGTTCTGGGACTGATGTCAGTGCTTAACCAGTTCAACTGTAGTGCGTCATAAGAACCAATTGGTTTTCCACCGATATGGAGCTAGTCGGGGATTGTGTCAGGGCTACGTCATTACGTAGTGTGAAGCGCCTTTATGCAACCCCGCAGAACACCACAGAAGAAGAAGTAGCAGCGCTAGCTTGTCAACAGTTTGTCAACATAAGGAGTTTGTTGTGTCTTTGGAAGTGCTGCTTTTATTATTCCAAACTTGTAATACCATCCAAAAACATTTTTATTCTTAATGGCAGAAAACGGTGGCTACGTTTAAGGAAAGCGGTAATTATCACTATTTCAGTTATCAGCCGTTGTTAGATCAAGTCTGTAGTGTGAGCATTGACTACATTTTTAAACGTAGTATTTATGTCAGTTCTGTAATAGGTGGTGCTACGGCGCATTATGAGATGGAGGTCGCCTGTTATGTCATGCCAAAAAGTGATCAGCTGCCCAAAAAATGATCGCCAGGGGCCATATTGTTTTGGTTTATATTAGCTGTTAAATATATATTTCAACAGATAAACAGTACTTACTTAGGTATAACAAGATATATTTAACATTTGTGATGCATTTTGAACCCGAAACAAACTTGAGCTAGGATTAAAAGCAATTAAAATAATGCAGTCACAAGGTTACATGGAAAAATGCATAGATTTACTGCATATATACATGAAGATACTGTATAAATATATATTCTATGTACCTCCAAACAACGATGCTTTTGCAAGTAAATATTGCAGTCAGATAAATTCTATATGTTGTTTTCCAAACTGCAGCACTTTGGCCAACACTATAATTTTTCAGATATAAAAGATTATAAAGATTATAAAACCTCAAAACATTTAGACACACTGTAGGTGGACTGAGACCAGCCAGTCCACCTTTAACAAGCAGGCACTCCTGGCTCCTGTAGACGGTGATCACTTTCGGCACAACACTGGATTTCACCACCCAGTTGACCCCATGCAGAAGTGGCTGATGAAACCCTTTTTGGACACAGGCAGACTTACCCCTGAACAACGTAACTACAACTACCGGATGAGGTAGTTGTAGTTATCCTTTGTCATCCTGACCTCCTAAAGGTCAGGATGACAAAGCCCTTTGTCAAAGACTGTCCCAACACTATGCCCGTTTTGACACCTCGTCATCTGTGTCCAACTCCCCCCCTCCCTCCAGCTCCACAGCCTCCACAATCCCTACTTCATTAAAGGCACCCCCCCTCCTCCCCCCCTGCCCTTATCATCAGTGAGCAGGATGTGCTCAAACAGTTCTCCAGACTGAACCCGCGCAAGGCCCCCGGCCCGGACGGCGTGTCTCCCTCCACCCTGAGACACTGTGCGAAACAGCTGGCTCCTGTCTTCACAGACATTTTTAACACCTCCCTTAAGTTATACCACGTGCCGTCCTGCCTCAAATCCTCCACCATCATCCCTGTCCCCAAGAAGCCACGGATCACTGGACTTAATGACTACAGACCTGTAGCGCTCACCTCTGTAGTCATGAAGTCCTTTGAGCGCCTGGTCCTGCCCCACCTCAAGTCCATCACCACCCCTCTCCTGGACCCGCTGCAGTTTGCCTACCGAGCCAACAGGTCTGTAGACGACGCAGTCAACCTGGCCCTCCACTCCATCCTGCAGCACCTGGACTCCCCGGGAACCTACGCCAGGATCCTGTTTGTGGACTTCAGCTCCGCATTCAACACCATCCGCCCCGCTCTGCTCCGGGACAAACTGTCCCTGCTCAACGTGCCTGACTCCCTCTGCAGGTGGATCACCGACTTCCTGACGGACCGGAGGCAGCATGTGCGGCTAGGAAAGACTGTCTCAGACTCTACTAGCATCAGCACCGGATCACCCCAGGGCTGTGTACTTTCCCCCCTACTCTTCTCCCTTTACACCAACTCCTGCACCTCCAGCCACCAGTCTGTCAAGTTGATCAAGTTTGCGGACGACACCACCCTCATCGGGCTCATCTCCAACGGCGACGAGTCCGCCTACAGGAGAGAGGTGGCCCAGCTGGCGTCCTGGTGCAACAATAACAACCTGCAGCTGAACGCTCTGAAGACAGTGGAGATGATTGTAGACTTCAGGAAAGTCACTACTCCTCTGCCCCCCCTCACCCTCTCAGGCTCTCCCATCACCACTGCTGATTCCTTCCGCTTCCTAGGTACTACCATCACCAGGGACCTCAAATGGGAGCTGACCATCAGCTCACTCATCAAAAAAGCCCAGCAGAGGATGTTCTTCCTGCGGCAGCTGAGGAAGCTCAAGCTACCCACCAAGATGTTAGTGCAGTTCTACACAGCCATCATCGAGTCCATCCTCACCACCTCCATAACCGTGTGGTACGCAGGAGCCACTGCCAGGGACAGACTAAGGCTGCAGCGCGTCGTGCGCACTGCTGAGAAGGTGATCGGCTGCAAGCTTCCATCTCTCCAGGATCTGTACATCTCCAGGACCCGGAGGCGTGCTGGCCGGATCATAGCCGATCCCTCACACCCTGGTCATGTACTGTTTGCCCCCCTCCCCTCTGGTAGAAGACTTCGGTCCATCCAGACTAAAACCTCCCGTCACATGAACAGCTTCTTCCCCTCTGCCATCAGACTGCTGAACACTAAGTGACTTATTGACTCTCGTGCACTATGTACAGCAGCTCAACCAGACTCATGTCAATCATCACTGTTTTCTTCCTGCATTACCGACTGCACTATATAGTTCTCCACAGTATCTGCTGCTCGCTAATATTTTTTAACTGCTGACCAGTATCACTTACTCTTATTCTACACTTTATTGCATGTATAGTTTATTTCTTTTATCTTATCATGTTTAATGTTGCAGCATTGCACCGAGACAAATTCCTAGTTTGTGTACTACATGAACAATGGCAATAAACCTGATTCTGATTCTGATTCTGATTCTGATTCTGAGCCGTGCACATTCAGTTGTGGAAATGGCTTTCGACGGCTTGAAAGGACAATGGAGGTCCCTCCTGACAAGGAATGACTGCAAACTGGAGCTGAGCAAGAAAATGGTGCTCACCTGCTGCATACTTGATAATATTTGTGAGGAACATGGTGACAACTTTGGACTCCCAGACACACATGGTCACAGTCAGCCTCCAGTTCAACCACTACCTGACCATGCCAGTGTAGAATGACATTAGGGCAGCTTTAATGGAGGATTTTAACAGTGGGGAGCAATAACCTATTTAATGCCTGCCATATCATTTACAAAATCTAACGTGAAGTAGTTCAAAATAATTCATGCATAAAACATTCAGCCGACAGTCAGTCCTCAGTGTACTCTGTTTTAAAGTATTTATATATTTTATAGGCATATTTACAGAGTTGTTAAAGGTATACCCTTCCGTACTTGTATGTCATCTATTCTGGTTAAAGTACTGATTCAAGTTTTTATTCATGTAGGAGTAACCAGAGACAGACTGTGAAGTGTAAAAGTTAAAAGTACTTTCCCCAGAAATGATCTTGTCCAGAGCTGACAGAATGTCATGTGGTACACTGTCAAAACAATATAAACTCATTATCATTTTTGAAGCAGGCAACTTAGAACATTTTCCACAGAAAAAGTGCATAGATTTAAAGTTTGTTGCTGCTTGTTCTTTAGAAAATGTGAACAAAGTTGTCAAAAATATGAGTAAGTCCACAAATACCTGATATATTGTCCAATACCTGAAAAAATGAACTTAAGTGCAGTAATTCAGTACTTGTACTTTTACTTCCCACCACTACAATGTTATAGTGATTTGCACTGTTTGTCCTAAATAGCTTTACATTTCATGCATATGTTTGGTGTGAGGAAAACAATTAATGGCAGAAAAACAGAAAAACACTTTAGGAAACAAAGCTTTTATTTTCAAAATGTTCCAAAATGTTCAAAAACTTAAGACTGCTACATATGAAATATAATGTACACACAACCAAAAATATCAATGCTGTGATAGCTAGTTTGTTTGCAGTCCCTCAAGCGCAGATGTCATGCCCCATCAGTCCAACAAGGGTATTGGTCCTGTCCTCCATCTTCTGGATGCTTTGCAGCAAAGCAGAGGTCAGCTGCTCCTCCCTCCTGCTCTGCTCCTGCTGTCTCTCCTCTGACCTCTCCAGGTAGTCAAGAAGGAGGTCCATGTTTGTGTCCCACTTCTGTTTCTCTGTTTTAAAGTACAAAAATAAGAAGCAATATAAAATAACCACACACTGAAAAATGTAGGAGTTGTCAATACAAGACTGAATGTGTCTATTCAACATCCATTTACTGTTAATGGCATCACAACATTCAATTCAAGTGTTTAATTGGTTTAATTCACTCCCTCCTTTGTGTGAATGGGTCATGGTCTGAACATATATGACCTAATCTGGTCTGATGAGAATAGGAAGAGCAGGAGGAGGACAAGCTTGGAGCTGGTGAAGGTGAGCTGGACACCACAGGTCTGCATGGTTCTCCCTCATCATCCAGGTGTGATAAATCTGTAAATACAAAAAAAAAAAGTGTTTTAGTTTGTGCAGTGTCCAACTTAAGCCTTCCATTAAATATGCAGACATAGAAGCCAGTTTTATTCAATATCAATATTAGAAAAGCTTACATGTCTGATTATGGAATAGAAGAATAGGAATAGAATAGGCTTCATTGTCATTGTACAGTTGTACAGTACAATGACATTGTAGGTGCTCCACCAGGCTACTGGGCAATAAAGTAAGAGAAGGATTAGATAAAACACGATTATACAACACACAATTAAACAAGTGAAATAAAAAAAATGGCCCAAGATTATGGAAATATTACCAAAATAGTAAAAAAGACAATATTACTAGTGTCTTTGGTAGAAAAATCTCCCATAACACAACGCGTGGCACCCATTCATACACAGTATTGATACCACAAAAAACGTATTTTGCACTGGATGTCTTTATAAAAAAAAAAAGTATTCTGTAAGACGCTAAGATTTTTGTTCTAGTTTTCTCTCAAATGAGCATTTCAAGATATATGGCGACGCCACTAACGTCATTTGAGACAGCAATAAACAGTATTGATACTGAACAAACAGCATATTTTGCACTGGAAATCTAACAAAGTATTCTGTAAGACGCTAAGATTTTTGTTATTGTGTTGTTACAGTTTAAATATATTTGTTTGTCCAGTCCTCTAGAGGGCGCTAGGCTCTGTAGTAGCTTTAAGCTTGCCAGTAGGTGACGAGAAGAAGAGACCTAGCATACTGAATGTCAATAGGAGCACGAGTCTGCGTCGCTGTTCCTTCTAAAGCCATCTGCTCACTTCCAGCCCTTTGAGTGGCAATATGATTAAGTTTAGTAGTTTATTGTGATGAGTAGATAAAGTATAACTGATCATTAGAATAAATTTGATAAGTTTTATAGATGCTAATCGGCGATGTGTTTGTGATTGTGAAGCCGTATCGGAGTCCGTGTGATGACGCTGTTTAGCTAGTATTGACCTTTTAATGTACCGTTTGTAGATATTGTATTTATTTTTCTAATTTCTAAATATTTCTTTGTGTCTGTATCTTTTCAGTTTCACACTTTTTTGCATTAAATCCTAGTCTAAAACGACACCTCCCTGTTCCTTGGAGGAAGTGATGCAAGAGAGAGTTTAGCTGGCTGTGAATCTCAATCTACGACACGAGTCACATTGGGTGCAACAGTACAGTTATAGTTTCTCAAACGCGCATTTCTTTATGGCGAGGAGAAACGCTTGTGGTAAAAACACTGTTAGCTTGTTAGCATAGCTAACGGAAAATACTATAGGCACAAGAGTGACTAAAAAAAATATCCCCACTTTGGCTGTTACATATCAATACAAGCGATATACATTTGTCAGCAGAGATGGCCTGTTCATTCCATTATGGCGAGGACAAACGTTTGGTCGTAGTAAAAGCACTGTTAGCTTGTTAGCATACCTAACCGAAAATACTGTAGTCACAAGAGTGAGTAAAAAAATATCCTCACTTTGGCCATTACATATCAAAACAAGTGGATATATGTGTGTGTGTGTCTATATATATATATATATATATATATATATATATATATATATATATATATATATATATTCATTAAGTTTTGAGCACTTTGTTGTACGGACTCAACCATGACAGTTAAGATGGGCTGGCTGGCTGGCCTGTCCTCCAAAACAGTTCATCAGATGAGTGGCCCCCTCCAGCTTATCTTGTACTTCTGCTCATGTCCACAGAGCCAAGAAATGTGTCTCCACTTCGCTCCAAATCTGTTTGGTTTTGGTATCTGTCACTTGCTCCGCTGTTTGGAAAGCAGCATGGCGGTCAGTAATGTTTTGAAGCTGGTCAGTTAACCACGCCCATGGCTGTGGATGTAACCAATGTAAACTGGTGCTGCCGCTGGCCCAGCTAGGAGTTGGGGCCACAATAGCCCCACTTTTGAGAGCCTGGGAATGGTGCTTCAAGCGGTGGAAAACCAAAGAACTGGTGCCAATCAGGCTCTGGCTCCAGTTAAGCACTGGAACCGTTGTGGTGGAAAAGACCTATAAGCTGCCGCTGCCGCCTATGCTATTGTGCAACTCCCAATCTCTGAGAAGCAAAATGGATGAATTGTGCTCACAAGTTGGAACAAGTTATGAATACCGTGAATCCGGTTTAATGGCTTTTATAGAAACTTGGCTTGGGGAGGATGTATTGGATAGTTTGATACAAATTGATGGATTTACACACATATGTTTGGACAGAAATGAAAACTCTGGTAAAACCGGGGGGGGGGGGGGGGTATTTGTGTTAAAGACAGCTGGTGTCAGAACTTTGCTGTGAGAGACACAGTATGTAATCCTGACCTTGAGCTGTTGTGTAGTTACCCTCCTTCCACATTACCTTCCTAGGGAAATCACCAATATTTTTGTGTGTGTGGTGTATGTCCCACCAAGTGGGAATGTGGCCAGAGCTGCTAGTCAGATTTCAGACTGTGTCCACCATCATCTCCAGAACTAGCCTGATGCTCCCATGTTCATTCTTGGAGATTTTAATTATTGCAGCTTGAGTAAATCCCTGCCGGGTTTTTGTCAATATGTCAAGTGTAGCACTAGGAACAAAATATCCTTGATAAGTGCTATGGGAACATTAAAGATGCCTACACGGCTAAAGCCAGACCCCCCCCCCCCCCCTTGGCAATTCGGATCATAATGTTATTCAGTTCCTCCCTACTTATAGATCAGTTTTTAAGTCTAGTAAACCTGAAGTCCGCTCTGTTAAAGTGTGGTCAACGGATAAAATAGAGGAACTGAAAGGATGGTTTTTTTTTATGTAAGTACTGTACTGGGATATTTTCTTCCAGAATGAAAATATCATTGCTGTGACAGAAACAATTACTGATTACATATCTTTTTGTGTTGATTCAATCATGCCTATGAAAACCTTTAAGAAATACCCAAATAACAAACCTTATATCACTTGGGAAATAAAGGAATGTATAAACAGGAAAAAAAATGCCTTTGAATCAGGAGACATTGCAGGTGTTAGGGCTGCACAAAAGGACCTTAACCAGATGATGAGAGCAGCTCAGCGGCAATTTAAGGAACGGACTGAACAAGAGCTTTCTGGGTTGAACACCAAGAGACTGTGGGACTCTATCCGCAGTATCATTAACATGGACACAAAAAGGAAACCGTTGTTTGCCAATGATGAGGTCACAAAAGCAAATGAACTGAATGATTTTTATCTGTGGTTTGAAAAAGATAATAAGGAGGAATGCAGGAAGATTTTAGAGGGGTTTAAGTGTAATGGACATGAGGATAGGATTTTAATCAACCTGCAATCAGTTATTGGCATTTTTAAATCAATGCATACTAACAAGGCGACGGGGCTAGATAATATGTCTGCTTTTATGTTAAAAAAATTTGCAGATGAACTCACTCCAGCTTGGCATCAAATCTTCCAGCTCTCTACTGACACTTCTACAGTATCTGAGCTTTGGAAAAGATCTATTATTGTTCCAATTCCTAAGAAAGCATGTCCCCAGGTGAACAACGATTTTAGGCCAGTGGCTCTTACCTCCAATGTAATGAAAGCACGAGAGAAATTGTTAATTCAAGAGCTTTGCATGGAGGTGGAGCCACATTTGGATCAATATCAATTTGCGTACAAAAAGAAACAGAGTACAAGTGATGCCATCCTAACTATAATGCATTTAGTTTTAAAACATCTTGAGAGCTCCTCTGCATATGCCAGATTGGTTTTTATTGATTTTTGTTCGGCTTTAAATTGTATTCAGTCACAGATTCTTCTTTAAAAAATTATTCAGTTGCATGTGAATCCGTTTTTACTCAGGTGGTATCATTCTTTCTTGTCAAATAGGTCACAGCAGGTGAAGTTTAACTCTGTTTTCTCTGACATTGCATTGAGCAGTACCGGGGCTCCTCAGGGCTGTGCCAGTTCACCGTTTTTATTTATATTGTATACTAATGACTGTGTCAGCTCTCAGCAGGACCAATATGTGGTGAAGTTTTCAGATGACACTGTAATATTGAGGTTGTTAAAAACTAATGTCAATTCAGATAGCCACAGATTTGGGGTGGATGGGTTTGTGAACTGGTGTGATGACCATCAGCTGCAGATTAATACAGAAAAGATGGTGGCAATGCTGGTGGACCCCAGGTCAGATGATGATCACAGTCCTGTGGCCATACATGGTCATGATATCAAACAGGTTAAGTCATATAAATATCTTGGTGTCCACACTGATAGTGATCTGAGCTGGCACATGCAAGTGGCGAGTGTTTGTGCCCGAATCCATCAGCGTCTGCGTTTTCTTTGCCAGCTCAGACTGTTTGGCGTCTGTGGAAAAACTATGTTGATTTTCTACAGGGCAACCATTGACTCTGTGTTATGGTATGGTATTACCAGGTGGTTTGGCAATTTAACAGTAAAATCAAAAGCTCAGATATTAATTCTGATAAAGATAGCAGGGAAGATCATGGGCATGGCAGCACTTCCAGCTCCTCAAGATCTGTTTGAACAAGCCACCCTCAGACAGGCAAATTGCCTTTTATCTGATGGTTCTCATGTATTGTATCCTGAATATGTCTTAATGAATTTGGGGAGAAGGTACAGGGTCCCTTTATGTAAATATAATCGGTATAAGCATTCATTCATTCTCTTGTTGGGGAAACTCATTAATGAACTGATAAGTCAGGTGAACAGAAGTTAGGGAGACTGTGAGGTTGAGCAAATAATAGCACTGTATTTGCACCTTGATGAATTATGTTGATTTTATTTTGGTGGTTATTTATGTATTGATTGAATGTATGGTATGTGTTTTTGCTGTGCAGCAGATCCTTTTGTCCAAGACAAATCTCTCCTAAAGGAGATCAATAAAGGTTCTTTGACTTTTGACTTTGATATGGGACATCACAAGCTTGATCACCTCTGATGGTACTTGGTAGTATTCCAATGCTCTGTGGATCAGTTGGTGGGGTACACTTGCGTAAGCTTTGGCAAGGTCTAGCCAGATAACAGAGAGCGTGGCGTTGCTCTTTTTTGACTCTTTAATGACTTGGCTAATCACTGAAATATGCTCCAAACAACCAGAGTATCCCGAGACACCTCCTTTTTGGATACTTGTGTCAACAAACTTGTTGGTAAGTAAATATGATGTTAACCACTTAGCAATGATGGACCAGAATATCTTCCCTTCGATGTCTAGGAAGGAAATCTCTCAAAACTGGCCAAGTCCAGATGAGTTTAATTCTTTAGGGACAAAGCAGCCCTCAGCAAGCCTCCAAATCCAGGACTCTTGTTTCTCTTCCAAAGAACTCGTAAAAGTTTTGCCAGCCTTCTCAGCAAACAGGGACAAATTGTATAGATTTTATAAGTGGTGCCTGATGGTCCAGGAGCGGATCCTGCCCGGGTTTTCTTCACTACAGCTTTTACTTCTTCAAGAGTGAAGTCTGCCATATTAAAAGGGAAGTGTGGTTTGACTGGTGGCAGTTGGAAAGGGCAGTCTCCCAATGGAACATCTCTGTTGGGATCACCATGTGCCGCTGCTACACTTTCCTCAACTTCTTCTTTTGAACACATCAGCCTTCAGCTTTTGGGCTTGCCGAGGAGATTGGCTGTAAACCTGAAGGGGTTGCTGAAAAATCCCTTCCTCTGTTGCTGCTTCTCTCTCTACTTTCTCCGGATTGTTTCTGCCCTGCAAAGTTGGAGCAATTTCTTATGCAACTCTCCATGTAGCTCATTCAGGGCCTGTCTTTCATCTTCATTTCCATTCCACCACCTTTTTAAAATTGCTCTTAGATGCCTCCACAATTCTGCAATCTGGCTCTGCCTCCTGGAGGGTCCTGCCAGTGGCTTGACACCTTTGTCTTTTTTCACTCCAAAGGTGTCTTGGCATGTCTGATACATGGTATGGACCATGGTCTTGATATTCCTGCCTACCTCGGTGGCAGATTATCCTGCCCCCGTCCTCGGTCTGCCTGGGGATATTCTCTCTGTTCAGTAATTGTAGCTTGTTTATGCAGTGCTTTGGGGTGCCAGTCCTAACACGATTGCGTGTCATCTTTCTGAGCGGCCTTCCATTCTTTCATGGATGTCAACAGGTCTTCCCCCACCACCAATGGGCCTTTCCCCATAGTCACAACAAATTAAGTGAAGTAAACATCAAAGATGCTTTGCTACAAGCAGAAACTGCAGAAGCAAATTAGATGAAACATTGGTTTCTCCTCTTAATAGTCCTGGCGGCCGGGAGGTCAGTGCTTCATTAGAGGATCCCTTCTGCATCATCAGCAGGTGCCTCAGGGTCATAGGTGTTTTGCCACTGAACCTGTACGTCTCACCTGAGTGGGGCAGCAAAGATTAATCTTCACTTGCAGAAGGGTTCCAACCACAGTCTCTTGTGAGCCACAGCCACCTTGAACTAGCCTCAGCCACTGAGGCTATGTCCCCAGTTGCTTTCCATAGATGTTTAGGTTCCAAATCTACTGTACATATCTATCATAATACCCTATTTAAAGCTACCGTGTTTAACAATTAGTGTAATTTAGTGTTCAGATTTCAGAGGACAAATGTTTTCCATTATATTGGTCATTACTGCTTTCCAAAGCATTTAGGATAACCTACAGAAGTCATTTGTTTAAAAAGAGTTTGACATAAAAATATGAAGAGACATTTTGAAGATCCAAGATGGTTGCCCACATGGAGAAGGATCCTCTTGTGTATAAAAAGTGAACCAAGATACAAAAAGTACAACAAATTTCACACAAGAATGATTTTATATCAATAAAAAATATGATTTTATGCATTAAAATTTTAGAATTCTGATGACTGAAAATGTTACACACTGCACCTTTAAACTTATTTCATAAATTTTAACTAAAGATATGAATAGTGTTTGGGAAATTAATGTTTCCAATCTAAATACTTGGAAGTTACAAATATAGTAATTAAAATAAGATCAGATTGATGCAAATAATTTATCTGCCATATTTTTGATTATAAGGATAGCTCCAAGATAAACTTCTTGATCATTCTCTTCCTCACATTAAGAATAACTAGCCCATTATAAACCTTATTACAAATGATCCATTAATTTGCTCCTAGTGAATGTTAAAATAATATTTTTTTTTATTCTTCAAAGGATGGGGTTTTTTTTTCATTTTGTTTAGCAGAGCCACCTTACTTCAGTCAAACCAGCCATGATGTCACAAACGGAGGTACTTACAAAGTTCCCTGTGGAAGAGAGTAATTTGTTTTATTTAGGCACCGTGCTGCTGCAGGCAAAATAAGTCATATGAAAAATGTATGGACCCTAGGTCTCTTAGAATTACCTGCCAAAATGTTTCATGACTCATAATATACAAGCAGCTAAAGGGTAGGTATATTCAGTACAGTGGAACCCCTTAACATAGGTGTGGACTGGTTCAAATACAGCAAAGAAACAGTCAGCCAGTAAGTCACCATCTGTGAGTTTAGGTTCATGTCAGCAAACCTCCATTTTTACCTCCCATCTTTGATTAATCGGCGAATGTCTTACGCTATCCATTTAGGTGTACTGAATCTTTAGCGTGAGTGCTCATGACTAAATAATATATTGCTTCTCTTCTTATTATGTGATGTTTATTCATAATTTATTACAAAAATGTGTTAATTAATTGATGTAACTACACTGAATTGTGAAGCAAAAAAGAGCAAAATGGTTTTGTTGTTTGTCATTTGTGTGCTACATTATACATATTATTTGGCACATAGATTTATTTATTTATGTATTTATTTTGTATTTTGTATACTTTATTAATCCCCAGAGCGAAATTCAGGGCATTCACCTGGATGGATGAGACAGTTGTGATACAGCGCCAATCCCTTCACCATTCACACACACATTCACATCTCGGACCACTTTAGAGTCTCCAATTCACCTAACTTGCATGTTTTTGGCCTGTGGGAGAAAACTGGAGTACCTGGGGTAAACCCACGCAGATACAGGGAGTGGGATTGAACCCATGATGGTCAGGGGTGGAATCAATCCCATGACCTTACTGGGTACTTGCATACCCACGTGGAACTCTTCGCTACTCAGCAAGTAAGATTATTAGGGGTGAGAATCGTGAGGGACCTCATAATGTGATTCACATCGCAATTCTTGGGTCACGACGCAATACTATCGTGATCCATTGTGATACCATATACCCGCCTCCCATTTCAATGTCAAATTATGCCCCCAAAGTACAACTGTCAGTATCCGTTTCATTAAAGTTTTCACTCTTTTCAACTCACTGTGGCCACTTTTGTTTCTATGGCTGCGGGTTCTTCGTCCTCTGTGTGATGATGTGCTGTTGTAGTCCTTTCTGCTACCCACTTCTGGAATTCCAGGGCACTTCATTTTTCGTCGCTGCACATCTCTGCACATAGGGAGGACAGTGGGCTATGTAATTTACATGGCTCGGTCTGAGTTTTAAAGTGGCTTTTTTGCAGGGGGTGTTCTGAGCCGGACATATTGTCCACACTTTCTCTTATTTTTTAAATGTTGCACAACTCTGTTTTCATTAGTTTGTTGGGTTATCCTCAGTTTCTTAGTTCAGTTATTGTTTTCTAGTCTCTCCTGTCATCCTCCCATTCCTCCAGCCACTCAAATGTTTTCATTTGACTCTAATTAGTTACCCACCTGTCCTTTATTAGCCCAATTATCTGTTCCCTTTTTATATGTCAGCCTTAGTTTGCGTGGTTGTGGCATTATTACAAAGCTTTCCCTCCGGTTTTTTCTTCATCATCTTTGAGTGTCCGTAACAGTTATTTGGCTTGTTTAATAAATGGTTTTTCACACTTATAGTCCTGCCTGACATAACGTTCGGCTCAGGAGACGCACACACACAGGCTCAGAGTAGTTCAAACTGTTTATTAACAACAGGGATGTTTGGGTGCGTGTCTGCGGAATGTTAATGTGTTGGTGGTGGCGTCTGCTTCGGACCCAGAGGCAGGAGACCGTTCAGCCGGCAACCCTATGGGAGAAATTGGACACAGGGTGATGAGCACACACCAACACAGGAGGAGAATAGGCGAGGGAGAGAAGCTTACTTGTTTGGGCAGATGACTGGCGCTTCAAGGATGGAAGCCCGGGAGACAGCCACCTGCAGGGCTCGGTGCAGCAGCGAGGAGAGACGAGGGACGGGGTTGTCCGCCGCCGAGGAATCCACCTGTGCACAGGGGAGCAGACTGGAGAGATGAGGTAAGTGAACTTCTTACCGGTAAAGAGGATGCTGAAGAGAATGTGGTAGAAGTCCATGCAAGGAAAATGAAGTCTACGGCTTCAGGCCGAAGCTCAGGGCGAGGCGGCTTTTATCCTTCGCCGCTGACGAGTAGCAGGTGCGTGAGCAGGTGGCGCCGCTGATGAATGGCGCGGCGTGACAGTACTCCCCCCTCTAGCAGCGCCTCCTGGCGATGGCTTATCCGGGTGCGCTCGGTGGAAGTCCGCGATGAGCGATGGGTCCAACACAAACGACGGGGGCACCCACTGTCGATGCTCGGGCCCATAGCCCTCCCAGTCCACCAAGTATTGCAACCCACGACCCCGGCGCCGGGAGTCCAGGATGGAGGAGGCGGACCAGGCCGGATGGCCACCAATCATCCGGGGCGCGGGTTGCGCTGCAGGAGGAGGGCAAAGGGGGTCAGTAACCGCCAGTTTCACCTTCGACACGTGGAAAGTAGGATGAATGCGGAGGGAGGGGGGAATAGCCACGCGCACAGCCACCGGGTTGATGATCCGGGTGATGGGGTAGGGACCCATGAAGCGCTGTGCCAGCTTTCTCCTCTCGCCTTTTAGAGTGACGTCCTGGGTGGAAATGTAAACAAGCTGCCCAACTCTGTACGCCGGGGCAGGTCTCCTACGCCGGTCCGCCACAGTCCTGTTGCGCTCCGCTGTGCGCAATAGCGCATGGCGCGCGGCAGCCCAGGTGGAGCGGAACTGCCTGAGATGGGCCCTAACTGACGGGACAGTTACCTCACTCTCCTGCTCCGGAAACAGCGGGGGGTCGTAACCCAGGGACGCTTTGAAGGGGGACATCCCTGTAGCAGAAGAGCGAGCGGTGTTGTGGGCATATTCAACCCAGGCAAGATGGTTGCTCCAGGACGCGGGTTTGGATCTGGACACACAGCGGAGCGCAGCCTCCAGCTCCTGGTTGGTCCTCTCACACTGCCCGTTGGATTGGGGGTGATGGCCAGAGGAGAGGCTCACCTTGGCTCCGATGGCGTTGCAGAAAGACCTCCAAACCTCAGATGAAAACTGGGGGCCCCGGTCCGAGACCACGTCCACCGGAATCCCATGCAGCCTGACCACGTGTTGGACGAGGAGGTCCGCCGTCTCCAGGGCAGTAGGGAGGCCTCGCAGGGGGACGAAGTGCACGGCCTTGGAGAAGCGGTCCACGATGGTCAGGATGGTGTCATAGGAGTTGGAGATGGGGAGTCCGGTGACGAAATCCAGAGCGATGTGCGACCAGGGCCTGCCAGGGACGGGCAGGGGCTGGAGCAGACCCGCTGGAGGGGCATTTCCCGACTTGCAGGTGGCACAGATTGGGCAAGCCCGGGCGTAGCGGGCTGCATCCCTCCGCAGGCCTGGCCACCAAAAGGACCGTTGGAGGAGATCTATCATCCGGGAGGTGCCAGGGTGACAGGTGAGCTTGGAGGTGTGGAGCCAGTGGATGACCTCTCCTCGGACCGCGGATGGCACGAACAGCCTCCCCTCCGGTCCGCCGCCAGGGTCAGGTTCCACCTCCTGTGCCTTCCGGATCTTGCTCTCAATGTCCCACGAGATGGCTCCCACGACGCACGACCTGGGCAGGATGGAGTGGGGCGCCTCCTCCGACTCCACGGGGGCGAACTGCCTGGAGAGGGCGTCAGGCAGGACGTTCTTAGAGCCAGGCCTGAAGGTGATGGAAAATTGGAACCTGGCGAAGAACAGGGACCAGCGCGCCTGGCGGGCGTTCAGGCGCTTGGCAGACCGTAAGTATTCCAGGTTCTTGTGGTCCGTGAGGACCACAAACGGCAGGCTTGCCCCCTCCAACCAGTGGCGCCACTCCTGCAGGGCGAGCTTGATGGCCAAGAGCTCTCTGTCCCCCACATCATAGTTTCTCTCCGCCGGGGACAAGCGCCGGGAGAAGAAGGCGCACGGTCGCTTGGCGCCATCGTCCGGTGACCGCTGGGACAGCACTGCTCCCACTCCCGTGTCCGAGGCGTCTACCTCTACAATGCACTGCAGCGCGGGGTCGACCTGGCGAAGGACCCGGGAGGAGGAGAATTCCGCCTTCAGCGCCTCAAAGGCGGCAGCGACCTCTTCGGTCCACCGGAACGGGACCTTCGGGGACGTGAGGCGGGTCAGTGGTCCAACGATGGCACTGAAGTTGGGAACAAAGCGGCGGTAGAAATTGGCGAAGCCAACAAATTGCTGCACCTGCTTCCGGGATGCAGGTGTAGGCCATTCCACCACCGCCTTTACCTTCTCTGGGTCGGGGAGCACCTTATCGTGGGCGATGATGAACCCCAGGAAGGACGTACTCCTGGCGTAAAATTCACACTTTTCCGCCTTAACGTACAGACGGTTCTCCAGCAGCCTTTGGAGGACCCGCCTCACGTGGACCTGGTGCTCATCCCTGGACTTGGAGAAGATGAGGATATCGTCCAGGTAGACGAACACGAAAAGGCCAATGAAGTCCCGGAGGACGTCATTAATGAGGCGCTGGAAGACTGCAGGAGCGTTGGTCAACCCGAACGGCATCACCAGATATTCAAAGTGGCCGTTCGGGGTACGGAAGGCCGTTTTCCACTCATCTCCCTCCCGGATCCGGACGAGGTGGTAAGCGCTGCGTAGGTCCAGCTTGGTGAACCAGGTCGCCCCCTGGAGGGAGTGGAAAGCAGTGTCCATGAGAGGCAGGGTGTAACGGTCCCTCTCCGTGATATTATTGAGGGCCCGGTAGTCGATACAAGGGCGGAGGGACCCATCCTTTTTCCCCACGAAGAAGAACCCTGCCCCCACGGGTGACGATGATGGGCGGATAATCCCAGCACTTAATGATTCCTTCAGGTAGGCGTTCATCGTCTCCTTCTCCGGCGCAGACAGGCTGTAAAGGCGACCAGAAGGTAAGGGAGCCCCCTGGCGGAGGTTGATGGCGCAGTCATAGGGCCGATGAGGGGGAAGAGACATAGCTTTCGCTTTGCTGAACACCATACCCAGGTCGTGAAATTCTGGGGGCACCAGAGACAGGTCCGGGGGTGCAGCGTCCGTCGCAGGGGGAGGAGCGGACGGAGAGCAGGCAGCGGACTGAAGGCAGGTGCCCATACAGAACGTACTCCATGCCGAGATCCCAGCTGATTTCCAATCCAGGACCGGATTGTGAAGGCGGAGCCAGGGATACCCCAGGATGACGGGCGACACAGAGTTGGGAAGGACGTAAAAGGTCATCTCCTCCCGGTGGTTTCCCGAGATGATGACCGGTAGGGGAACAGTTTGATGTGTCACTCTCCCGAGGGTGGCACGGGAGAGGTGGATCAGGGAGATGGGAGTGTTGAGTGCCTGGCAGCGGATGCCCAATCGGGTTGCCAGGCTTTGTGAAATGAAGCTGCCTTCTGCGCCCGAATCCACCAGTGCGTGGGTGAGGTGCCCAGTAGGGTTATGGCAGAAACGGATGGGCAGCTTCAATTGAGTAAGTGATCCTAACCGATTGACATCCGCGAGGCTTCCAACAGTGACTCGCGGACCCCACCGACTGGCTTTCCGTGGACAACGCTCCACGGTGTGTTGGTCGCCTCCGCAATACATGCAGAGGCCCAACTCACGGCGGCGTTGTTTCTCCACAGGGGAAAGTTTAGTCCAGCCCGTCACCATCGGCTCCGACTCCTCGGGGCGCGATGCTGGCGGCGCCGCCAGGGGGCGAGCTTGGAACAGGTGCGGCGAGGCTCCACGAGGGCGAGAAGAAGAAGACCTCCGCCCCGAGGAGCGCTCGCGCAGCCTGTTATCCAAACTTATCGCTAAGGATGTCAGCTCCGCTAGCGTCCCAGGGATATCCCGACCAGCCAGTTCATCCCTCAGATCACTATTGAGGCTGCGGAGGAACAGGCCACAGAGGGAGCGTTCCTCCCAGCCCAATTCCTCCGCCGCTACCCGGAAGTCGACCGAGTGGTCCGCTGCTGACCGGCTTCCCTGCTGGAGAGCGAGAAGCCGATCGACCTGGACCGTTTCGGTTTGTGAGTGGTCAAAGACCTCCAGAAAGCGCCTCACAAATTGGTCATAGGTGAGGGTGGCATAACTGGGCCTCGCCATTACGGCGTAGGTCCAGGTTAACGCACGCCCCTCCAGAAGATTCCCTATGTAACCAATTCGACTGTGATCCGAGGGAAAATCTCCGGGCACACGGTGGAACACGGACTCACACTGCATAATAAACCCCCGCGCTCCGCCGAGCTTACCGCTAAAGCGGGCGGGGGTCGGAATCGGCGTGAGCCGAACCGGTGCCACTGGAGCCGGCTGGACGGCCGCTGGAACAGCAGGAGCCGCGCCACCCTGGCGAGTCGGGAGGAACGGCTGTTGGGGATCCAAGCGGTTCAATCGGTTAGTCAGTTCTAATAATTGATTAAGAACCACCTGTTGCTGATAAACAATCTGATCCACCCGAGCCTCGAGGATGGTAAACCGGTGTGCGAGCCCGCCGTCCGCCGAGCCGCTCTGCTGAAGCCGTACTGACATAACGTTCGGCTCAGGAGACGCACACACACAGGCTCAGAGTAGTTCAAACTGTTTATTAACAACAGGGATGTTTGGGTGCGTGTCTGCGGAATGTTAATGTGTTGGTGGTGGCGTCTGCTTCGGACCCAGAGGCAGGAGACCGTTCAGCCGGCAACCCTATGGGAGAAATTGGACACAGGGTGATGAGCACACACCAACACAGGAGGAGAATAGGCGAGGGAGAGAAGCTTACTTGTTTGGGCAGATGACTGGCGCTTCAAGGATGGAAGCCCGGGAGACAGCCACCTGCAGGGCTCGGTGCAGCAGCGAGGAGAGACGAGGGACGGGGTTGTCCGCCGCCGAGGAATCCACCTGTGCACAGGGGAGCAGACTGGAGAGATGAGGTAAGTGAACTTCTTACCGGTAAAGAGGATGCTGAAGAGAATGTGGTAGAAGTCCATGCAAGGAAAATGAAGTCTACGGCTTCAGGCCGAAGCTCAGGGCGAGGCGGCTTTTATCCTTCGCCGCTGACGAGTAGCAGGTGCGTGAGCAGGTGGCGCCGCTGATGAATGGCGCGGCGTGACACTGCCCTCCTGAAAGAGTCATTTGTCCTGCCTGCTGGAGGTTGCCTTCTGACATGGGGAATGTTTTTAGCTTTGCTGTTGCTAATGCCGCTGTTGCTGAATGGATCATATAGGAGTGTGCTGGCCCACAGTGTTCCGGGAGTATTTTTTTCTTTGTTTTTTTTTTTTTGTTTTTTTTTATTGTACAATGCATCTTGAGGGTTGTGTGTCATGTCCAGGTATGTTGTTTTGTCTTTGTTATAAAATCCTATAAAAAGGTCCAACATTTGAGTTAATGTTTCTCTGCAGCTAACTGCTTCATAACTTGTACACCTAGCTGTAAATCTTGCAAGACAAGCGGTGATTTCATCTGACTGGGCGCTTACTTTGTGCCGTCTGGTACGTACTCCATGCTGTCTCCATACTTTGTGATAGGGCATCCAGTGAGACTGATCTTCCCCCACAGAGTCATTCTCTCCCGCTCAGCAGGCAGCTTACGATCTTACTACATGAAAAAACAATAAACACATTCATTGCTGTTATTGTTGGTGTTGTACTCCTTGCATTATGTCCGCAGTTGGCTCCTTGTCTTGCACATCATGACACATGCACATTTAATTTAAGCTTTTATTGTTTTTGCACAGAGCACAGTGCAACTTCGAGCAGTTTTACCTTTATTTTAATGGCAAATAAGGTTTTGTATAATGAAAGTGATGATGAGGCCCTGCAATGGACTGCTGATCTGTCCAGGGTGTACCCTGCCTCTTGCCCAAAGACGCTGGGAAAGGCTCCAGCCGCCCCGCTACCTGAAAAAGGATTAAGTGGTTGAGGATGGCTGGATGGAAAATGATGATGACTAACTCTGGAAAACAATAGTTACAGTTATTGATAAGCCCAAAAATAATTTTGCAGATCCATGATCAGACATACATTTTCATTTGTGCACATCTCAGATAAAAAATCCATGAGTCCAGATGATGGTCCCACATTTAATTATACCGTATAACCTGTCTATCCTTGCATTCTCTCTGGAGATCAGGATGGGGAGATGTAAGGTTAACAAGAGGGACTTTTTTATTCATTTTGCTAACGAGGGATGAAATCACATAACAACAAGAAAAATCAGTACCGTATATTTAATTATTTTTAAACAGTGTTGCATCCAATACCGCTGTGAGAGATACCCAAACAAGCCAGAGATGAAGTTAAATCTGTGCAAATGGAAACATAGTGCCAAAACTTCAAAATCAAACAAAATGTTGCAGCAAGTCAAGCATGCTCTTCCAGATCAGCATTCTCCCTTCTAAAGCAAACCATGCATATCTATTGCATTTCAACTTCTTCCTTAAAACATGTTGCACAAAATACTTAGATGGTTTTATCTTATGGGTTCACCCAACTGAGCCAGCAGCTGCAAGTTGGAGCACACAATTTTAACACACGTGATGATATCTAATAAATATTTTCCATTAAAAAATAAGTCAGTCCATTTGTTTGCAAGTTGTGCTTCTTAATGTACAAACATTCATCTTTGTTTATCTCTGAATTGCAGAGGGACAGTAAAAGTTTGGCAACTGCAACTAATTGGTGAGTTTACAGCCACACTGGAGCAAACACAATTGCCAAGTCTCATTAACAAACTCCTTTACGTCGGACCATTTCTGCATGTGAAATTTCTTTTGTGTCTGGATCTGAACCTAATAGACCATTAATGTCCAAATCTAATTTTGAAATCTCAAGTCAAATAACCTTGGAGTCAGGGTGCATCTAAAGTGGAGGACTAAAGGGGAGACTTCTTCCACTGGCTGATTCTTACACAAAATATTTAGCTTTATTCAGCTTTTCCATAAAAATTTGTTATTTCTTGTCAGGACTGAGTACCGACAGTATATGAATAACCAATTAACAGAGGTTATAGATTCATATTATACATGTGAATCCGCATACTCGTTGTTCTTTCCGTATTTTGTTTCTGAAACAAAAATAGAACAACTGGAAATAGAAATTATAATGTTTGGATCTCAAAAATAAAATTGGAATTTAGCCAAGAGGGGATAAGGGATCTGATTCCAATAGATGGGTTGTCGTTTTATTGTTTGGGTCAAAGATGGAAGTAAGAGCTTGAAGTTATGGAAAAAAAATAACTAAAAAAAAAAATATGTGCCTTCACAATTTGTATTGTGTTAATTAATGAAAAAGTGAATGCGATCATTTCTATAAAACAAGCATTTCTGGCAAACACAACAGCTAAATCTGACACTTTAGGAATAAAAAGATAAGTAGGTCCAAATATGAAAAAAAGTGGATCAATTCTGATTTTACTTTTACAAGGCCAAATCGCTGATTAATAAAAGAAAGCAGAATAAAAGAAGACAGGTTTTGAAAGAATTGGCCTGCTGAAGAAATCTCCCCTTTAGTCCGTTTGTAGTCTCTTGCCAGGATGTGTTGAAATGGGAAAATTTTAAAGGGAATATACAATTCCATGATCCTATAATATGAATGTATTAGTGGTGAAAGAGTTAAAGCATTAGTGTTCAGTTAACTCCACACCCCACTGATGGTCGTCAGTGAGGTGTGGAGTTAACTGATTATTTGCAAATGTGGGTTTTTGACTTGTCCTAACCTTTGACCTAACCAAGAATAAATTTGAACACTGAATTGTGTCAGTATTACCAGTAATGTTACAGTGAGATCAGTATGCCCGGCCAATGTGTTGCTTACACATGCAGTATTTCTGCAGTCCTTATGAGGTTTTTCTGGAGAATATTCTGGATAGTTTTTTATCATTTTTCACATGTTGAAAGCTTGATTTAACCACTCCCATTGTCATGAATTGCTCCTCGGGACAACAAGGAGAAAGACCAAGACGCTGAACTGCTAGTTGTGATATTTATTAACGAAGGCACCACCCACGGTGGCTCTAGGCTGGAGCAAGGCAGCACCTGTGGTGGCTCCGGACTGAGCCAGAGCTGCACCCTCAGTGGGCCTAGACTGGGCCAGCGCTGCACCCACAGTGGCCCCCAGGCTGGAGCATAACGCCCATGGCGGGCCCACACTGGAGCACAGCACCCATGTTGGATTCAGGCTGGGGTGCAGCACCCACAACGATCCCCGACTGGGACACAGCACCCACGGGGACCCTGACTGAGGAGGAGCTGCACCCACGGAAGCCCCAGCTGGTTCGGAGCACACATGACTACCTCAGCTGGAGGGGGAGCAGCACACACAGAGGTACCGGGCTGCGACGGAGTACCAGCAAAGACCTCGGCCGATAGGGAAGCTGCACCCACGGAGGCCCTGGGCTGGAATGGAGCACCCGTGACGACCTCGCCAGAGGGAGCTGGACCCACGGAGATCTCAGGTGGTGAGGCTGGACCCACAGAGACCTCTGGCGCAGTTGGACAAACCTAGGTGACCCTGCGGAAAGACTCGGACAGGAGAGGTAGAGAGATAGGGTCAGGGTCACCAGCGGCAGTGGAGTCCGGCGAGGTGAGCTCAGGTGAAGCTGATGACTGCACTTGACTCTCCCCACCAACAGCCAGACAAGATCTCTCCAACATAGAAACAACAAAAACAAAGGAGCACACTTTCCTGAGCTCAAGCTCCACCGCCTTCCAGGACTCCATTGACCAAAGCGGCGATGTCTCGGGCCAGGCCCTCTGGAGGTCCAGCTGTGACTCTGCTGTGGTGGCCCGAGCAGCAGGCATGGTGGTTGATGCAGTCTCAGGACCCCCCGAGCGAAATGACCCACGCAGGTGGCTCACCCGGCGTGACAACATGAGGTATATTCCCTGTTGGCGATGGATTCTGCACAGCTGGAGCCTGGGAATGTCCAATCATCGGCGTGGGCTCCAGACCGCTGGCAGCACCCTCCCTCTGTCCAGACCATGGCTGTGGCACTGGAACCAGGTCCTCCAAAGTCACAGGCTCCTCCTCCACTCGGGAGTTCAGTCCTGGAGCTGACAGACATTCAGGGAGCATAGAAGAAGAAATGGAGAGAGCAGGTGAGGAATTTATGGCTGCAGCAGGAGGTGAGGACTCAGAGGACTGCAATGACTGAGCCTCACCCCCGAGAATCAGGCAAGGTAATTCATGTGTAAATGATGGAAAATGAAAAAAGCATTTGCCTTTGTTCCCGGGGCTTATTGGTAACTGTTGCAGCTGATCTTGGATCAGCCTTCTCCATGGCTGCAGTTGTTGTGGGCTCCTCAGAGGATCATGGAGGAGCCACCTCAGCAAACGTGGTGGCGGGCGGAGCCAAAGGAGAAACGACCGGGCTCTCTGCAGCAGGAAGAGATTTTTTTTTTTTTTGATACTTATTTGTACCCGTAGGTAGACTTGGTTTGCAGTCTGGTGACGAGCCACCGGCTGCTGGTCGCTGCGTGCGCGAGCGCCCTAAACCTACATGTTTTTTGGTGTGCGGGAGGAAACCGGAGAAATCCTGGAGTAAACCCGCGCAACACGGGGAGAACATGCAAACTCCACACAGCTCACTGTTGGTCGGGGGCTGGGATCGAACCCACGATCTCATGATCCCCGCGGTCCCCCGGCCGAGGGTAAAACTGTGCTGCCACAGTGCTAAACCACTGCGCCACCGTGCAGCAGAGATGCCGAGGAGACGAGGTCGCAGCAGCCATGGAGGACCAGGATGCTGACGGGACAGCCGGCAAAGATGAACCAGATAGGGGAGCAGCTGCAGAATTAGACTGACTCGGCGTCAGAAAAAATGCTGCCTGAGAGACGGGGGTGTTCCAGTGGCCTGGAGTTGGGCGGCAGCGTCGAGGAGCTGGCGGAGTGGGAGCAGGAATGGGCACACTGGAGGTGAAGCAGGGAGTCTTCTGCGGGGCGTGCTTCCATGTTGGCTTCAAGCTCCCTGGATGCAGGGCCCACGTCAGCCCGGGGAAAGATTGTTGCAGGATGGAGAGCATGGCCAACAACTCTGCAAACTGGGAATACCTCCACAACCCTGGGTGTGCCTCGACAAGAACAGTCACCAAATTCACATTCTCCCAGATCTTCTTAGGGCTGCGAGAGGTGAGAGCTTCATCCACGGAGCTCTGGACGAATTTGGTGGCCCACTGCGCTTCTCTTCTCAGAGATCCTGCTGCCATTCTCCCTTTGCTTGCTGGAGGTTTGCATGCTGGGGACATGATCAACGTTCCAGACAAAACAGGTGAGTGAAAAACAAAAACGCACAAACTAGCAGCAGCTGGGTCTCTAACTGGTTGGAGTCTTCTGTCATGAAATGCCCCTCTCCTAAGAGGAGAGAGACCCAGACACTGAACTGCTAGTTGTGATATTTATTAACGAACACAAAGTCCAATCTGTACACAAACACAAAAATTAAAACAGTTCACCAAGCAAAAACTTATAAAGATGACAATGGAGAAGACATGATTCACAAGGGTAATAATGTCAGAACAGGGACAGGGTTCAGATGTAGATGATAATTAAGACTCCAACAATCAAGGAGAGAAATTGCAGTCCTTAAATAGGGCAAGATACAAATGAACACAAATGATGGCAGGTGTGAATACCATGAGCGGGCAGAAGGAAACAGTGATTACAGACTCGGGTCAGCTGGGAGCAATAAGAGGGGAGAAGTAGGGACTGACAGCTGACAGGAGCACTGTCCAACAACGGAACAAAAAACCCGCAAGTGCCACTGACAGTTGCAGCCCCGGCGAGGGAGAGAAAAAACACAACAAGATATGAATATAATATGATGGCAAATAAAGACAAGTAAATCCAAATATGTAAATAACAGAACTATAATAAATATAAACAGGAAAATAAATCATACTAAGAAACAATACAGAATATGTGAAAGTCAACCAAAGATAAAAAAAACAGGAATAAGAATTCAAAAATACAACACCATACAAATACAGAAAAAAGGCAAAGAGACACCCCCCCCCATGCTCAGATCGTGACATGACCAATTTAAAGAACATTTTATTGAAAAAAAAAACCTTGAAATTTAGGATTGTGGTTATCGAGCAATTTCAAAAGATTAGTCACGATTAAAAATTTTAATCGTGTTTTACCAGCAGAGTATTTTTTTTAATCATTTGTCATGGCTATTTTCCTGATTAGTGAAATCATATTTATCACATTATACAATAAAACAAATCAACAAAGAGATTTAAGCTCAGAATCAAATGGTACTAATTACCGAAGGAAAAAAAGAAGAAGGAAATCAGTCCCAGGCAGTATTTTGGGAAATACTGGAAGTAAAAAGCTTTTGATGTATGAACAAATATGAGTATAGCTAAAACAGAAAAATGGAGCCCGTATTGATTATTATTAATGTGTGTTGCAATAACACTTGCAATCATTTCAAATTAAGGAAATACCAGGATAAAGGCCAAATACCTAATCATCTTGAGAGATCTCTTTATCGTCATTTGGAAGACAAATCAATATCTAATCTTATGGAAAGTGCTTGGGTTTAATTGCACACTGAACATTTTGTTCATTTTAAACAATAGCTGAGCAGGCTGTGGCCAACTTTCTTTTCACTGCAATAGTATGTTGTGGCCTTGCAGGTAAACACAGAAAAACATCTGAGGGGGGAGAATTCTACTTTGAAGTCAAGTTGCCAGCACTGACATTCTTTCATTCTTTAAGCCGATTCTTGGGGGTTATGCAGCTCGAGACCTATCTGATCTGCCCCCCGAGATTTATCTTATTCCTCCCCACAATGGCATATCAACCACACTGAGTGCTCTGATATCTCATTGCGGCACCTTGATGTTGTTGAACTCCAACACCCTCCCTGCAGTAGTCGACGAAATTGTTTGCTCCGTCTTTCACCGGGTCATTGAGAACAGGGCAGTAAAAAAGATGACTGTAAATGTAGGGGGCATTGCCAAAAATCTTATCATTCATTTCAGAGATGAGAGTGATTAAAACAGGGGCTGAACTCTGGAAAAACCTCTATATGGTCAACCTCAAGTGGCCGTGTGAATTCTCAGCCTGGTTTCATGTTTAGTCACCCATAGAGAAAGTGTAGTGTACATTCCTGTGGTGCCGAAAGGAGGTGACTTGATGACCTGGTGTCCGTTGTCCATCTGTCTGCTTATGTTTCACAGGATTCACTACTCCTCCAAGACCTTAGTCCCAGTTCTCACCAAATTCACAGTCATCCTCAGGTGGGTCTGCAGTAGGCTTGCAGCAATCATAAAAATTTGTTGATGCATTTTTTTTATTGTTGGCACATTGTTTAATTTTAGGTTTTATATGCATGCTGCGGAAATGTTGAGTGGTAGCTGTTCCAGTGAAGGAGAGGAGTGCATTATGGTGACGCGGCAAGAAAATCATGGAGAAGAAAAGGCCAAAAAAAGTGAAATTCAAACTTTCCAAAGTATGAGAACAATCTACCAATACAATTCAATTCAACTTTATTTATATAGCGCCATTTCACAACAACAGTCATCTCATAGCACTATCAACTGTAGGGGGAACCCCCACAGTTGCAGAAAGACCCCAGCAATCAGGCGATCCCCTGTGAGCAAGCACTTGGCGACAGTGGACAGGAAAAACTCCCTTTTAACAGGAAGAAACCTCCAGCAGAACCAAAGAATAAGCAGTTGAAATAAGTTAAATGCAGATGGTGTGAAACAGAGTTGCCATATAGAGGGGATGCATTGGAACAGAATTCTTGGCAGGTGTAGGGCAGTTACCATAGTTACCCAGCACTGAGTGGCAAACACATGTGGTGTGGAGGAAAAATAAGTTCAGGCGAGATACGGCGAGCTGGAAGGTGGCAGGATTTTATTTTCCTCCAACATCATGAGATACACTGTAGCGCTGTGCGCCGTGTTGTGCTCTGTGTGCTGTGTGTGCTGTGTGTCTCTTGAGGCATGTATAGCAAGCTCTTTTATACATGTTATACAAAGAGAGAGAATGCATGGCACATTTGCATATTGATATATATATATCAGTCAATACATATCAGTCACGTGACCAACTGGCGCCCGGATTTCCTCTCCTTAATCCGGGGATGTATAACAATAGTCCATTGTTCTGATTGTCTCCTAGGGGATCTGAGTGTGAAGATTGAATGTCCATGTAGATTGTGGTGGGTCACCACAGGGCTCCTCCAGAACACTCAGCAGGGGTTGTGACTCCCCTCCCCCGTCATTTGGGCTCCAGCTCCGGTGGAACTGTCCTGCTGTAAAGGAGTGCCGGAGGGCACATCAGTCTGTGGTGGGGGGGGGCAACGGGGGAGGGATGGAAAAGACTGTGCTCCGCTCTGGGTTCCAGCACGTTGAACGGCCATGGATCGTGAGTGCATGGGGCTGGTGTGCGTTGTGCGTAATGGAACCAGATGGCGATCGGCCAGCTTTAAGCAGTGAGGTGTGGGAAGAGCGCTGGGGGGGGGGGGGGGGGGGAGTAAGTGAGTGCCGGCCCGGGACGTCAAAGGGGTCTGGGCCGCACAAAAATTGCGTGTGGATCCGCGATGGTGAAGGACTTTCCCGTTAAACCTGGCGATGATCTACAGTGGCTGTGAAAGAAAGAAAAAAAAAATATTAAATTAAGTCACTGACTTCTCGTGCGGGTCCGGTCCAATGAGAATCTGGGGAAGGTGATCGGCTCAATTCCCCGAGGATGCGTAGTGGCTGTGATAAACTGAAGCTGTGTCAGGGACTCTGCAGTTTGGCTTTAGGTGCGGGAGTAGCCCTAAAGCCAATCAGTGTGTGAATGGGTGGATAGCAGGATCTGTAAAGCGCTTTGGTCATCAAGAGATGAGAATAAAAGCGCTATATAAGTGAATGCCATTTACCATTTACCATTTTAAAGTCATTGGGGAAAGCAATTGGCAAAATTCCCGTTGTGCGCCGTGGCTGAGAAACCCATACAAAGTCCTGTGTGCGGGCTGCATGTCTGTTTTAGGTGCGAGAGCAGCCCTAAAGGTTCCAAGGATGGCGATCGTCCGTGTTCCTCGGACATGTGCAGCGGCGGAGGACAATGTATAAGTCTGTGGAGCCGGTTTGTCCCTGGTGCGTGGCGCGCGCCTGGCGCAGTGACCACATAGCTGTCACAACTCGCCGCTCTCAGGCATCCACCTCAGCTGCGCGCACACCTGTGCCTCGTCAGTGATGGGCTGTTTATTCCACTCGGCCCTGAGCATCGGGCTGGAGCCGTCTGTTCTACTAAGCGCTCAAACCCTCAGCAGGATCGTCTCTTCCCATCCTGCCACTCTTCGCTACAACACGTAAGCTGTTTGCCACTTACCTGTCAATCAGTCTTCCCCTGTACACAGGTGGAT
Organism: Pholidichthys leucotaenia; assembly: GCA_020510985.1. Classification (NCBI taxonomy): domain Eukaryota; kingdom Metazoa; phylum Chordata; class Actinopteri; order Cichliformes; family Pholidichthyidae; genus Pholidichthys; species Pholidichthys leucotaenia. The sequence goes on from CM035844.1 coordinate 216,665,735, forward strand.
TCCCTGGCGGTGGATTCTTCCATCTTCGCCATCTCCTTCCCCCGCATCTCCACATCTTGTCGTGTGCGCAGCAGGGCGCTGTCTCCCAGGCCGAAGATCCTAGCCAACGCCAGCCACCTTCCCTTCTGCAAGTAAGCATCACTCTGTATTACTTCCCCGTGTGGTTAAGCCCAGCTAATTTCCCTGTCTCTGTTCTTCCCACAGGGTTGCCTGGCTGCACGGCGTGCTGCTCTGTTCCCGACTCTCATTGTCCACCCACAATCCACATACATATCTCATACACGCACCCAAACACCCCTTTGCTGTTGAATAAAGCTATCAAATCTTACCTGAGCCTGCGTGCGTGTTTTCTGGGCCGATAAATATGTCAGTACGGCTCCAGCAAAGCGGCCCAGTGGACAGCGGGCTCGCACGCCGTCTTTCCACCCTTGAGGCTCGGGTGGATGTGATAGCTCATCAACAGCAGGTGACACTCAATCAATTGGCCATGATAACTCACCGGTTGGACCGTCTTGACCCCCAGCAGGCGTTTCCCCCCGGCTCATCAGGGCGGACCGGCTTCGGCCACCTCCGCGGCTGGCCAGCCTAGCTCAGGAGCGCCGACCCGGCTCACTCCGATCCCAACCCCCGCTCGCTTCAACGGGAAGCTTGGTGAGGCACGGGGGTTCATCCTACAGTGTGAGTCGGTGTTCCTGCGCGTTCCTGGGGATTTCCCCTCAGACCACAGCCGAATTGGCTATATGGCTAATCTCTTGGAGGGGCGAGTGTTAGCTTGGGCTTACGCCGTCATGTTGAAGCTCAGCTACGCGAGCCTCTCCTATGACCAGTTTGTGCGGGACTTTCTCGAGGTGTTTGACCACTCGCGTCATGACAGCGTCCTCGCCGACCAGCTCCTTAGCCTTCAACAGGGTAGCCGGTCGGCGGCGGATTACGCTGTTGACTTCCGGGTGGCAGCGGAGGAGGTTGGCTGGGGTGAGGCATCTCTCTGCAGCATTTTCCTCCGTAGCCTCAGTTCTGGTCTGCGGGACGAGTTCGCCAGCCGGGACCTTCCAGGGCAGCTGTCCGAGCTAATTTCTCTAACCATTAGTTTGGATAACAGGCTGCAGGAGCGGGCCGCCGAGCGGAAGTCTGTCAACCGCCCGCGTGGATTCTCCGCCCGCGTTCCTCAGTCTCGCCCCCTGGCATTACCCGCTCTGGAGTCCGCCGATGAGCCAGAGGCTATGTTGGTCGGGCAAACCAGGCTCCCTCTAGCGGAGAGACAATGCCGACGGGAGCTGGTCCTCTGCATGTATTGCGGAGGTGACCAGCATACCGTGGAGCAATGCCCGGTCAAGCCAAACGGGGGTGTCCGCGAGTCACTGTAGGGGGCCTCGCGGACTCTAACCAGCTAAATCCCCTCTCCAACTGCTCTCTGCCCATTAGATTTTGCCACAACTCCACCGGGCACCTCACTCACGCACTGGTGTACTCGAGGGCAGAGCAAAGCTTTATTTCCAAGAGCCTGGCAACCCGTTTGGGTATACCCTGTCAGCCGTTGTCAGCTCCACTCAACCTTGTCACCCTTTCTCGCTCGCCCCTGGGAGTAGTGACACACCGCACCAGGCCGGTGCCAATAATAATTTCTGGCAATCACTGTGAGGACCTCTGTCTGTATGTCTTGTCTTCCTCTGCGGCTCCCGTCATCCTGGGTTACCCGTGGCTGTGCCTGCACAACCCTGTCCTCGATTGGCAATCTGGTAGTGTCCTCTCATGGAGTTCCTTCTGCATGAGCACTTGTCTCCAGTCTGCAGCATGCGCCCCATCCTCTCCTCCGCCCGCTCCGGTCTCCTCTCCTCCGGACCTCACTCTGGTGCCCCAGGAGTTCCACGACTTGGGAATCGTGTTCAGCAAGTCCAAGGCGATGTCTCTTCCTCCTCACCGCCCGTATGATTGTGTCATAAACATCCGCCCGGGGGCGCCATTTCCATCCGGCCGCCTATACAGCCTTTTTGCTCCTGAACATGAGGCAATGGACACGTACGTCAGGGAGTCGCTCAGCGCCGGGATCATCCACCCCTCCTCGTCCCTGCTTGGTTCCGGTTTCTTCTTCGTCTCCAAGAAGGATGGGTCCCTTCGTCCGTGTATCGACTTCAGGGACCTCAATGACATCACGGTGAAGGACCGGTACACCCTGCCTCTTATAGACACTGCTTTCCACTCCCTGAAGGGGGCGACCTGGTTCACGAAGTTAGACCTCCGCAGCGCCTACCATCTCGGCCGGATCCAGGAGGGCGATGAGTGGAAGACGGCCTTTCGGACGCCCAGCGGCCACTTTGAGTACTAAGTAATGCCGTTCAGGCTCACCAATGCTCCTGCCGTCTTCCAGCGGCTCATCCATGATGTCCTGCGAGATTTCCTGGGGGTCTTCGTCTTCGTATACTTGGATGACATCCTCATCTTCTCCAGGTCTCAGGAGGAGCACCAGGCTCACGTGAGGCGGGTTCTGCAGCGGCTGTTGGAGAACAGGCTTTACATCAAGGCGGAGAAATGTGAGTTTTATGCCAAGACCACCTCTTTCCTGGGATTCGTTATTTCCCATAACCAGATTCTCCCCGACCCCGCCAAGGTTAAAGCGGTGGTCGAGTGGCCAACGCCTACCTCCAGGAAACAGGTGCAGCAATTCATCGGCTTTGCCAATTTCTACCGTTGCTTTGTCCCCAACTTTGGCGCCATCGTAACTCCCCTGACCCACCTCACTTCTCCCAATGTGCCCTTCCAGTGGACTGAGGAGGCAGCGACCGCGTTCGAGACCCTGAAGATGGAGTTCTCTTCCTCCCGGGTCCTAACCCAGGTTGACCCCGTGCTGCAGTGTCTGGTTGAGGTGGACGCTTCTGACACAGGGGTGGGGGTGGTGCTTTCCCAGCGATCACCGGTGGATGGAGTCAAGCGGCCCTGCGCCTTCTTCTCCCGGCGGCTGTCAGCTGCCGAGCGAAACTATGACGGCGGCGACAGGGAACTTCTGGCTGTCAAGCTCGCGCTGCAGGAGTGGCGTCACTGGCTGGAGGGGGCAGCTCAGCCTTTTGTGGTTTGGACGGACCACAAGAATCTAGAGTATTTGAGGTCAGCCAGACGTCTGAATGCCCGCCAGGCACGCTGGTCTCTGTCTTTTGCTCTGTTCCAGTTCACCATCACTTACCGTCCAGGCTCCAAGAATGGGTTGCCTGACGCCCTGTCTAGACAGTTCGCCCCTGAGGCTCCGGAGGAGCTGGATCACACCATCCTGCCCAGCTTGTGTGTTGTAGGGCGGTTTCCTGGTCCATCAGGGACAAGATCCGGAAGGCGCTGGAGGCTGAACCGGACCCTGGCGGCGGCCCGGATGGGAGGCTCTTCGTTCCATCAGTTGTTCGGGGGGAAGTCATTCACTGGGCCCACACGTCCAAGCTCGCCTGTTACCCTGGTGTCTCCCGACTGGTGGACCTCCTTCAACGCTCCTTCTGGTGGCCTGGTCTCCAAAAGGATGTCGCCAATTACTTCCGGGCTTGCCTCCAGTGTGCTACTGGCAAGACCCCGAATTCCCCCGCCCCCAGGGGTCTACTCCAGCCCCTGCCGGTCCCGGGCAGCCCTGGTCGCACATCGCCCTCGACTTCGTTACTGGTCTCCCTGTCTCCAACACCTACGACACGGTTCTGACGATTGTGGATCGGTTCTCCAAGGCCGCCCACTTTGTGCCGCTCCGGGGTCTCCCTTCGGCACGAGAGACGGCCGACCTCCTCGTCCAACATGTGGTCAGGCTGCACGGGATCCCAGTGGACGTTGTGTCCGATCGGGGGCCTCAGTTCATGTCCCAAGTGTGGAGGTGCTTTTGCAATGCCCTGGGGGCCACGGTGAGTCTTTCCTCCGGTCACCACCCTCAATCCAACGGGCAATGTGAGCGCGCCAATCAGGAGCTGGAGGCTGCCCTGCGCTGTGTTACCTCCTCCAACCCATCCTCCTGGAGCTCTTACTTGGCCTGGGTGGAGTACGCCCACAATACGGCACGGTCATTGGCTGCCGGGATGTCCCCCTTCAGGGCGTCATTGGGCTACGATCCCCCCCCCTTGTTTCCCGAGCAGGAGAGTGAGTTGGCCGTTCCATCTATCCAGGCGCATGTGAGACGCTGCCGGAGCTTGTGGACCAGGGCACGCGAGGCGCTTTTACGCACGGCGGCGCGCAACAGCACCACTGCCAATCACCACAGGAAGCCGGCTCCCAGTTACCAGGTGGGCCAACAGGTCTGGTTGTCATCTCAGGACATCAATCTGAAGGCCGAGAAGAGGAAGCTGGCCCCACGTTTCATCGGTCCCTTCACCATCTCCAAAATTATCAACCCGGTGGCTGTGCGTTTGCCCCCCCCCCTGTGTGTGTCCCACTTTTCATGTGTCTAGGATCAAGCCCGTGATCTCCAACCCACTCTGTCCTCCTCCTAGGGTGCCGCCCGCTCCCATGATGATCGACGGTCACCCGGCGGGGGGAGTCGCCTCCATCCTGGACTCCCGGCGTCAAGGTCGTGGGCTGCAGTACTTGGTGGATTGGGAGGGATATGGCCCAGAGTGGAGATCCTGGGTGCGCTCTTCTTTTGTGCTGGACAAAGATCTCATCACGGAGTTCCACCGGGCGCACTCGGATAAACCAGCGCCAGGAGGCGCTGCTAGGGGGGGAGTACTGTCACAACTCGCCGCTCTCAGGCATCCACCTCAGCTGCACGCACACCTGCGCCTCGTCAGTGATGGGCTATTTATTCCACTCGGCCCTGAGCATCGGGCTGGAGCTGTCTGTTCTACTACGCGCTCAAACCCTCAGCAGGATTCTCTCTTCCCATCCTGCCACTCTTCGCTACAACACGTAAGCTGTTTGCCACTTACCTGTCTATCAGTCTTCCCCTGTGCACAGGTGGATTCCCTGGTGGCAGATTCTCCCATCTTCGCCATCTCCTTCCCCCGCATCTCCACGTCTCGTCGTGTGCACAGCAGGGCGCTGTCTCCCAGGCCGAAGATCCTAGCCAACGCCAGCCACCTTCCCTTCTGCAAGTAAGCATCACTCTGTATTACTTCCCCGTGTGGTTAAGCCCAGCTAATTTCCCTGTCTCTGTTCTTCCCATAGGGTTGCCTGGCTGCACGGCGTGCTGCTCTGTTCCTGACTCTCATCATCCACCACAATCCACATACATATCTCATACACGCACCCAAACAAACCTTTGCTGTTGAATAAAGCTATCAAATCTTACCTGAGCCTGCGTGCGTGTTTCCTGGGCCGATAAATATGTCAATAGCTAGAAGTTGTGCTGTCCTTGTAATCCTGCGGTGTACGCGCGGGGCTTCTGTGCATGGGAGGTCCGCTGTCGTGTGAGTCAGGGTCGGGGAGCTTGGTGGAAATCAACGCAGTCAGCGTCGATGATTTCCCAGTTCAGGCTGCTTCCTTCATTTCGCTCGTGTCGTTCATGGTGCGTTTTGGTCCCAGCACTGCGCTCCAGAGCGCGCGCTCCGGTGAGGATGAAGAGGTTGCAGGCATTCTCTGGTCCTCTGTGTCCACAGCGCAGTGAGAGGGAGCAGACGGTCATTCTCTCTCGTCATGTCACCAGTGTGGAGGGAAGAGATCAGGCGAGGGTTGCACCATGACATGTGCTGGGGCTTTCCCGGTCGGGGTCATCTCTGGAGTGTTCGCCTCGTGTTCCATTCTTCATCAAGGGTCACCAGTGTGGAGGAACAAATATGTTCAGGCGAGGGGCGGCGAGCTGGAAGGTGGCAGGATTTTTTTTCCTCCAACATCATGAGACACACTGTAGCGCTGTGCGCCGTGTTGTGCTGTGTGTGTTGTGCATCTCTTGAGGCATGTATAGCAAGCTCTTTTATACAAAGAGAGAAAATGCATGGCACATTTGCATATTGATATACATACGTATCAGTCAATACATATCAATCGTGTGACCAACTGGCTCCCGGATGTCTTCTCCATAATCCGGGGATGTATAACAATAGTCCATTGTTCTGATTGTCTCCTAGGAACTCTGAGTGTGAAGACTGAATGTCCATGTAGATTGTGGTGGGTCACCACAGTGGCAGCTTTAGTTTGTATGCAGCAAAACATAAAATCATACAAATTATTTAGTCACAGTAGTACATAAAGTTCCTCCTATAACTTTAGATGTTAATATCACACTGTTTACTTGACTGTAATGATGTGTGGGTACAAGCACACATACAGTGGATATAAAAAGTCTACATACCTTGCTCAAATGCCAGGTCTTTGTGATGTAAAAAATGAGTCCAGTATAAATCACTTCAAAACTTTTTCCACCATTAATGTGAATTATAACTCATACAACCCAGTTGAAAAACAAACTGAAATCTTTTAAGGGGAAAAAGAAAAACTAAAAAACTTACAATAACCTGGTTGCATAAATATGCACACCCTTAAACTAATACTTTTGTTGTAGCACCTTTGGCTTTTATTACAGTAACTCAGTCTTTTTTGGGAATGACTCTATCAGTGTGGCACATCTTGATGTGGCAATATTTGCCCACTCTTCATTGCAAAAACACTCCAAATCTGTCAGATTAAGAGGGCATCTCCTGTGCACAGCTGTCTTCAGATCACCCCACAGATGTTTGATGAGATTCTGTGGTGATCCGAGCGCTGAGCTCATCCACACTCGGGTTACTCAGTACTTTCCCTTTTTCCTCCTGTATTATTTATGCTTGGTTATTACTGGTGTTTCCAGGGCTTTTACTGTGACAGTGCCGTGGCCGAACTTCCGGCTGTCAAAGCCGAGCCGGCACTGTCACAGCTGATCTTGATTTTGGTCATTACATTTCATCCTCTCCTGCTTGGTTCATTGCTTTTTTGCTTTATTATTTAAGGGAGCAGCTGAGGCTTACTCCTCGCTGCGACCTGCATCTACCAGGACTGGAGTCCCTTTCCCCGGCTCCAGTCTTCTTTCTGTGTTTGATTCATCCTCGCCTCATCACTCGTAAGTGTTATTCTATAGTGTCTGGTTCCGCCCTCGCTACGCTCTTGCTTTGATGTTCGAGTTCTTTATTTTGTGTTCTAGTTTAATGTATGTGTTTTGCCCCACGTGGCTCTTTATTTTGTTCTTTTGTGAATAAACAAACAAACTCTCTGTTGGCATCTGGTGCCTCATTTATGCCCTGAAAGGGGCAAACTCGACAGTAGGTTGCAGCCAAGCAAGGTGCCAGCCACAGTAAGTTTGTTTTTGGGCTTGAGTTTTTTTCCTTATCCAGGTGCCAGTTTTTAGAGATGGCGTTTTGCATCGAGTACCTAATGGAGGTTGATGATCTCCTGTCCAAGGCCCGTCTGTTCACCCCCTCTGACACCGTTCACTGGTACCTGGACCTCGCACAAAGGGCTTTAAAGCGCTACCACCTGACTTCGTATCTAGAGGGCAGGGAGAGGTTGGCGACATTAATGGTGCTACGTCAGAGGAACTGGGAACCGATGGAGAATCCGGCCAAGAAGCCTCCATCTCCTCCCCGGGACATGGTCGTTCTGACGAGGGGGAAGCCTCCTGATCGGGCTGGTCCTCTGCGAGGTTCCTGTCCGGATCCTGTCCCGGGTCGCCAGAAGAACTCCGCCTCCCAGCCAGCTGTTTCTCCTGTGCCACGACGAAAGGTGAAGACAGCAGCCTTAGCCTCCGGGTCATCTTGTCCCGCTGTTCCGTCAGCTTCATGTCCCCGGACTGCCCCGGCTGCTCCTCCCTTCTCCTCAGCGTGCCTTTCAGCTGCATTGAGCCCAGCGAGTCCTTATCTGGCTCCACCCGTTACCGCTCCTCCGCAAGGTTCCCATCCAGATCCTGTCCCGGGCCGCCAAAGAAACTCTGCCTCCCAGCCAGCTGTTTTCCCTGTGTCACGACGAATGGTGAAAATGGCAGCCTCAGCCTCTAAGTCATCTTTTCTCACTGTTCCGTCACCTTCACGTCCCCGGACTGCCTCGGCTGCCCATCCCTCCTCTTCGGCGCTCCCTCCAGCTGCTGTGAGACCTAGGGTTCCTTGTCTGGCTCCGCCCATCACCAGTCCTGTTGGGGCGACTCCTCCTTGCCTTCCGGGGGGGGGGGGGGGGGTCCTCCGTCACCATCCCTATGAGAAAAGGAAGAAGCATGCCCGCTGCAGCAGTCACCATCGTTCCCCGGAAAGCAGGCAAGTGTGTTTTCATTCTAAATCTCAGTGTAATGAATTACCTTGTCTGATTCCTGGGGTGGAGCTCAGGGTTCACAGTCCACTGAGCTCCCACCACATGCTGCAGCCATTAGAATTGAACCTGCTACCTCTGTGGTTCCTCCCCTTCTCTCCGAGCATCCCCCGGTGCCAGGAGTAGTCCGCCGGACAGAGGAGGAGCCTGCGGCTCTGGTGAGCATGGTTCCAGTCCCCCAGCTGTGTCATGGGCAGAGGAGGAGGGCTGACTGTCAGATGGATCCAAGATGGGCCCACAGTGGTCGCCATGGTGCTTCGCTGTGCTTTTTTTTGTTCGTTTTTGTTCGTCAATTGTGTGTCTGCCTGCTCTTACACCCGTGAAGAGCTACTAAATATCAGGACTTTCACTCCCACGGACCTTCTCCCAGTTTTTTTGGCTCCTGCCGCCGATCTGGTTCACTTTTTAGCCCAAAAAGTGAGACGGCGAAAGAGAGGAAGACGAGCGGGCGCCCTCGTGCGGCTTTGCAGGAGAGGCACGCGCACAGCTTTGCCTGGAATATTTCTGTCCAACGTCAATTCTCTTTATAACAAGGTAGATAAACTGAGACTGCTGATGCGATTTAAAGACCTCTCCATCTCGTGTGCCCTCTGCTTCACTGAGACCTGGCTCAAGCAAAAGACACCGGACAGCGCGCTCCTCCTCGAGGGATTTCAGCTGTTTCGTGCTGATCGAGACACGGGGCTCTCTGGCAAGACCACAGGCAGAGGAGTCTGCTTCTACATCAACAGCAGCTGGTGCTCCGATGTAACTGTGATCTCCCAACACTGTTCTCCCTCTCTGGAATATTTATTCATCAACTGCAAGCCATTTTATTCCCCGCGTGAGTTTGCTTCATTCATCCTGGCCGCTGTTTACGTCCCGCCCGACGCGGACGTGCGCAAGGCTCAGCGCACGCTCGCGGATCACATTCAGCAAGCGGAGCGGACTTTCCCGGACTCTCTGGTTATTGTGGTTGGCGACTTTAACCAGAGCAACCTGAGCCACGAACTCCCCCGATACAAACAGTTTATTAAATGCCCCACCAGAGGAGAGAACACGCTGGATCACTGTTACACTACAGTTAAGGACGCATATTGCGCTGTTCCCCGCGCTGCGCTCGGACTATCTGATCACGTGATGGTCCACCTGATTCCCACATACAGACAGAGACTGAAGCTCACAAAACCTGTTGTGAGCACTACGAGGAAATGGACCAGTGAAGCTGGGGAGGAGCTGAGCACGTGCTTGGAAATAACTGACTGGGACATGTTTAAAGGAGCCACGCATGATCTGGATGAATACACGGACACTGTGACCTCATATATCCACTTTTGTGAGGAGAGCATTCTTCCATCGCGCACCAGGGTGAGTTACTCCAACGACAAGCCCTGGTTCACAGCTAAGCTCAGACAGATCAGAAAGGAGAAGGAAGCAGCGCTGAAAAGTGGAGACAGGGACTGCTACAAGGAGGCCAAATACCGGTTTAGGAGAGAGCTGAGGAGAGCTAAATCTGTGTATTCTGAGAGACTCCAGCAACAGTTCACTGCTAACGACTCTGCTTCTGTGTGGAGAGGACTGAGGCAATTCACCAACTATCGGCCTCAGGCTTCTAAAGGACAGGATGACAAAGCCCTTTGTCAAAGACTGTCCCAACACTATGCCCGTTTTGACACCTCGTCAGCTGTGTCCAACTCCCCCCTCCCCCCAGCGCCACTGCCTCCATGGTCCCCACTTCATCAAAGGTGCCCCCCCTCCTCCCCCCTGCCCTTGCCATCAGTGAGCAGGACGTGCACAGACAGTTCTCCAGACTGAACCCGCGCAAGGCCCCCGGTCCGGACGGCGTGTCTCCCTCCACCCTGAGACACTGTGCGGAGGAGCTGACTCCTGTCTTCACAGACATTTTTAACACCTCCCTGAAGTCATGCCACGTGCCAGCCTGCCTCAAAACCTCTACCATCGTCCCTGTCCCCAAGAAGCCACGGATCACTGGACTTAACGACTACAGACCTGTAGCGCTCACCTCTGTAGTCATGAAGTCCTTTGAGCGCCTGGTCCTGCCCCACCTCAAGACCATCACCACTCCCCTCCTGGACCCGCTGCAGTTTGCCTACAGAGCCAACAGGTCTGTGGACGACGCAGTCAACCTGGCCCTCCACTCCATCCTGCAGCACCTGGACTCCCCGGGAACCTACGTCAGGATCCTGTTTGTGGACTTCAGCTCTGCATTCAATACCATCCGCCCCGCTCTGCTCCAGGACAAGCTGTCCCTGCTCAACGTGCCTGACTCCCTCTGCAGGTGGATCACCGACTTCCTGACGGACCGGAGGCAGCATGTGCGGCTGGGAAAGACTGTCTCAGACTCTGTTAGCATCAGCACCGGATCACCCCAGGGCTGTGTACTTTCCCCCCTGCTCTTCTCCCTGTACACCAACTCCTGCACCTCCAGCCACCAGTCTGTCAAGCTGATCAAGTTTGCGGACGACACCACCCTCATTGGGCTCATCTCCAATGGCGAAGAGTCCGTCTACAGGAGAGAGGTGGCCCAGCTGGCATCCTGGTGCAGCCACAACAACCTGCAGCTGAACGCTCTGAAGACAGTGGAGATGATCGTGAACTTCAGAAAAGTCACAGCCCCTCTGCCCCCCCTTACCCTCACAGACTCTCCCATCACCACTGGGGATTCCTTCCATTTCCTGGGCACCACCATCACCCGGGACCTCAAGTGGGAGCCGACCATCAACTCCCTCATCAAAAAGGCCCAGCAGAGGATGTTTTTCCTGTGGCAGCTGAGGAAGCTCAAGCTACCCACCAAGATGTTGGTGCAGTTCTACACGGCCATCATCGAGTCCATCCTCACCACCTCCATCACTGTGTGGTACGCAGGAGCCACCGCCAGGGACAGACTAAGACTGCAGCGCGTTGTGCGCGCTGCTGAGAAGGTGATCGGCTGCAAGCTCCCATCCCTCCAGGACCTGTACATCTCCAGGACCCGGAGGCGTGCAGGTCGGATCATAGCTGACCCTTCACACCCTGGACACGCACTGTTTGCCCCCCTCCCCTCAGGCAGAAGACTTCGGTCCATTCAGACTAAAACCTCCCGCTACATGAACAGCTTCTTCCCCTCTGCATCAGACTGCTGAACACTAAGTGACTTATTAGACTCTCGTGCATTATGTACAGCAGCTCAACCGGACTCATGACAATTATCACTGTTTTCTTTTTGGACTACCGACTGCACTATGTGGAACTCCACAATATCTGCTGCTTGTTAATATATTTAAAAATTGCATAGATTAGTATTACTTATTCATATTCTACCTTTTATTGCATGCATAGTTTTTTATTTTTATCTTTAGTGCTACTCCATGTTTAATGTTGCAGCATTGCACCAAGACAAATTCCTAGTTTGTGTACTACATGAACAATGGCAATAAATCTCATTCTGATTCTGATTCTGATGGAGCCTGTGCTGATGATTAAGCATCCCTGGGTCTCCTCAGAGTGGCAGTCAGCTCAAGCAGGCTATGGACCCCCTGCCATCATGTCGAGTGGGCCATTGGTGTGGATTTCAGCGTCAGGAGGCTCTCGGACTGTGGAGACCATCATGCCAGCTGTGGAGGCCACTGCAGTCGAGTGGGAACCGAAGATGGACCCCCTGACCGTCAAGCCTGGATCGTCGGAGTCCTGGACGGCGGTAGAGCTCGAGATCAGGCAAGTGCTCTATTTTGTCTTCTTATTCTCTGTTCTGGAGCATTCTTGCCTGTCTCTTGCGGAGGAGAGCTGGGTGCAGCTGGCCACTGCATCCAAGCTCGTCTCACTGGGCTCTGCCGCTGCCAGTGATCCTGACCCCTGTTCTTCCTCCCTTTCCAAGCCTTCTTCCAGGGTCACTGGAAATGAGTCGGCTCTAGTCGATATTGTCGAGGCTCCAGGTTCACTTCGGGAGGTCATCCCAGGTGCTGCATCAGCCCAATCGGGGTCCACAGAGGGTGCTGCGCTGGCCCATTCGGGATCCACCGAAGGTGCTGCGCTGGCCCGGTCAGGGTCCACTGAGGGTGCTGCACTGGCCCAGTTCATGGTCAGTGAGGGAGCTGCAGATCCCTTTCCACCTGACACTGGACTGGTTCCCCGTTCCCCCCCTTCCCCCCCATTCTCCACCACCGGACGCCGCTGGGGTCCCTTTCTTTCGGTTCGGCTTCCCCTCGTTGTGCTGGTTTTGGACATTCTGTTTCATTATTCGTGTTGTAAGGCGAGTTTTAGCCATGCTATTTTGTGCTTGAGAATTTGTTATCATTTGTTCTCTGTGTTTGTTTTTTTTTCCTGTATTTTACTGTTAGACATTTTGTGCTTATTTCCTTTTGGGATTCTTTCCCTCCTAGCCTGTTTCCCCCTCCGCCCACCCGAGGTTGGTTTTGTTAGCTTTCTGGTTGGGGGGGGGGGCTTTCTGGGTGTCACTATGGGCACCTGGAATGCGCCCTTTGAACGGGGGGTACTGTGGTGATCCGAACACTGAGCTCATCCGCGCTCGGGTTACTCAGTACTTTCCCTTTTAACTCCTGTATTATTTATGCTTGGTTATTATTGGTGTTTCCAGGGCTTTTACTGTGACAGCGCCACGGTCGAACTTCCGGCTGTCAAAGCCAAGAAAAGTGTCAAAGCCACTGTCACAGCTGATCTTGATTTTGGTCATTACATTTCATCCTCTCCTGTTTGGTTCATTGCTTTTTGTATTACTATTTAAGGGAGCAGCTGAGGCTTACTCCTCGCTGCGACCTACGTCTACCAGGACTGGAGTCCCTTTCCCCGGCTCCAGTCTTCTTTCTGTGTTTGATTCGTCCTTGCCTCATCACTTGTAAGTGTTATTCTATAGTGTCTGGTTCCGCCCTCGCTACACTCTTGCTTTGATGTTTGAGTTCTTTATTTTGTGTTCTAGTTTAATGTATGTGTTTTGTTCCACATGGATCTTTATTTTGCCCTTTTGTGAATAAACAAACAAACTCTCTGTTGGCATCTGGCACCTCACTTATGCCTTGAAAGGGGCAAACACGACAGATTTAGGTCTGGACTCTGGTTAGGCCATTCCAAAACATTAATCTTCTTCTGGTGAAGCCATTCTTTTGATTTGGATGTGTGCTTTGGGTCACTGTTGTGCTGAAAGATGAAGTTCCTCTTCATCTTCAGCTTTCTAGCAGAAGCCTGAAGGTTTTGTGCCAACACTTATTGGTATTTGAAACTGTTCATAATCCCCTCCACCTTGACCAAGGCCTCAGTTCCAGCTGGAGAAAAACAGCCCCAAAGCATGATGCTGCCACCTCCATGCATCATTGTAGGTGTAGCATCATCTCACTTTGGCTTATCCATAGGATTATTCTTCTGCTTAAAGACATTGTTTCACCCAGGAAAAAGACAGCAAGGAAACTGCTCTTTTACCCCAGGCCACAAATGAACTCACATTCCTTTGTTAAAACCAGTCTAAGGAATTCACCCTAATGCATTTCCTGTTTTGACTTTATGGCCCCATAAACGTGGAGACATGGAACAGAACCCCGGAGATGCCAGGAAAAGTAAATGGACCATTATGTTTTAATGTGAAAATCAATCAATAGGTGTGAAATGTATTAATCTGTGATTTTATATATATACAGTAAGGCCCAGAAATATTTGGACAGTGACACAATCTTCATGATTTGGGCTCTGCACGCCGCCACATTGGATTTGAAATGAAACAACTACAACGGAATTGAAGTGCAGACTTTAAGGTTTAATTCAAGGGGTTGAACAAAAATATATGATTAAACATGTGGGAATTGTAGCTATTTTTATACAAACGCTCCTCATTTCAGGGGCTCAAAAGTAATTGGACAAATAAACATAACCCTAAGTAAAATGTTACTTTTCAATATTTTGTTGAGAATCCTTTGCAGGCAATGACTGCCTGAAGTCTGGAACCCATGGACATCACCAAACGTTGGGTTTCCTCCTTTGTGATGCTTTATCAGGCCTTTACTGTGCTGTCTTCAGTTGTTGCTTGTTTGTGGGTCTTTCTGCCTTAAGTTTTGTCTTGAGCAAGTGAAATGTATGCTCGATTGGGTTGAGATCTGGTGATTGACTCGGCCATTGCACAATATTCCACTTCGTTGCTTTAAAAAACTCCTGGATTTCTTTTGCAGTATGTTTTGGATCATTGGTGAAGCACCGTCCAATCAACTTTGCTGCATTTGGCTGAATCTGAGCAGAAAGTATATTCCTATACACTTAAGAATTCATCCGGCTGCTTCTGTCTTTTGTCACATCATCAATAAACACAAGTGACCCAGTGCCATTGGAAGCTCTGCATGCCCATGCCATCACACTGCCTCCACCATGTTTTACAGAAGACGCAATGCTTTGGATCATGAGCTGTTCCAGTTCTTCTCCAAACTTTCTTCTTCCCATCATTCTGGTACAGGTTGATCTTAGTCTCATCTGTACAAAGAATACTGTTCCAGAACTGGGCTGGCTTCTTCAGGTGTTTTTTGGCAAAGTCAAATCTGGCCTTTCTATTTTTGAGGCTGATTAATGGTTTGCATCTTGTGGTGAATCCTTTGTATTTACTCTCATGAAGTCTTCTCTTTATGGTAGACTTAGATACTGATACACCTACTTCCTGGAGAGCGTTCTTCACTTGAGTGGATGTTGTGAAGGGGTTGTTCTTCACCATGGAAAGGATTCTGTGATCATCCACCACTGTTGTCTTCCGTGGATGTCCAGGCCTTTTTGAGTTCCTAAGCTCACCAGTGCACTCTTTTTTTCTCAGAATGTACCAAACTGTTGATTTGGCCACTACTAGCATTTCTGCTATCTCTCTGATGGATTTCTTCTTTTTTTTTTTCAGCCTCAGGATGGTCTGTTTCACCTCCATTGAGAACTCCTTTGACCGCATGTTATGTGTTCACAGCAACAGCTTCCAAATGCAAACGCCACACCTGGAATCAACTCCAGACCTTTTAACTGCTTAATTGATGACAGGTTAACGAGGGAAGAGCCCATGCAGCCTTGTTATTTTTTTTTTTGCAGCCTTCTGAGTCAATTGTCCAATTACTTTTGGTCCCTTGAAAAAGAGGTGGCTACATATTAAAGAGCTGTAATTCCTAAACCCTTGCTCCAATTTGGATGTGAATACTCTCAAATTACAGCTGAGAATGTGCACTTTAAGCCCATATTGATTATATAATTATATCCTGAATATGTTTTCGTAAACAGCTAAAATAACAAATCTTGTGTCACTGTCCAAATATTTTTGGGCCTAACTGTATATATATATATATATATATATATATATATATATATATATATATATATATATATATATATATATATATATACTGTATATATATATATATATATATACTGTATATATATACTGTATATATATATATATATACAGTGGGGGAAAAAGTATTTAGTCAGCCACCAATTGTGCAAGTTCTCCCACTTAAAAGATGAGAGAGGTCTCCAAATTTCATCATAGGTATACCTCAACTATGAGAGACAAAATGAGAAAGAAAAATCCAGAAAATCACATTGAAGGATTTTTAATGAATTAATTGGTAAATTCCTCGGTAAAATAAGTATTTGTTCAATTGTGGAGAGCGTGAAAAGATGAGGCTGAGTTTATTTCTCAATTCAGGTTTATTCACATTCACGTATCTCCAACATCCTCTCAAACAGAAAAGAGACACATCCTCCCACATCTGTCCTTTTTATACCCGGGACATCACAGTACAGAGTCACATTGTCTTTAAATCCCAAGACACAATACATCGTCCTCCAAGTCTTCTCCCCTCCACCTAAAACCCTGGTGGTCAGGAAATCTCTCAAGTCCATCTCTAAAGATCACATTTCGCACCCTCCTGTTAACCCCAGGAGACCCAGACCTATTGTTCATTCTGAGACTTGAGGCAACAGTAATATACATATGCAGCCTAAGCAACTCACATATGTGTGCCACATGACCCCCCCCCCCCCAAACGTCTAAGATGAAACAATACAACACAGTCTGCATATCATGATAAAATCACAAACATCAGTCCACATGCTGTTTGGGCTTCAATCGTCTTCCGAACTTGCTGTAAGTGGGCTTTACCACTCCCGCGGTGCCATCCTGCTGTGAATCTGCTATCTGAGGATGAGAACTGTTAGTCAATCCCTGTGGGAGCTCTGGGGAATGCTCCCTGGGAGGTCTGCCGCGTCGAGGAGCCCTCGCCAACTGCACAACTTCGTCAGCCGTCACAAAAGCGGGTTTGAGTCTGTCTGTGCCAATTGTTTCCCTTCTGCCCACCAAATGTAGCAAAAAGTGCTTATCACCTGTTTCCAGCACTCTAAATGGGCCATCATAAGGCGGTCGGAGGGTTGGGCGATGAGCATCATGTCTGACAAAAACAAACTCCGCATTCTTTAAAGCCTTAGGTACAAAAACGCGCAGAAAACTGTGATGAATGGGGCCAGGAAGCGTGCTCGCTCCCGTGTCGCTCAGTAACCGCTGAGCAGGGGGGCACTCTGGCGCAGGATTATCTGGGAGAAACTCCCCGGGCAGCCGGAGTGGCTGCGCAAACACCAACTCAGCTGGGGAGGCTTTTAAGTCCTCTTTAGGTGCAGAACGCAACCCCAATAAAACACATGGTAGCCTGTTTACCCAATTTGCATCCGTAAGCGACGCTCTGAGGGCTGCTTTCAATGACCTATGGAAACGTTCGCATAAACCATTAGCCTGGGGGTGGTACGTGGTAGTGCAGTGGATCGTTACCCCCAGGCTGCGGGCCAACTCTGACCAAAGCTCGGAAACAAATTGAGGACCTCTGTCGGACGTAATATCTGACGGAACTCCAAAACGCGCTACCCAAGCCGTTAAAAACGCGCGCGCCACCTCCTCGGCTGTGGTTGATGCCAGTGGGACCACTTCAGGCCAACGCGTGGTGCGGTCCACCATTGTCAAAAGATGTGTGCACCCCCGTGATGGCAGGAGGGGGCCTACAAGGTCGACATGCACATGATCGAACCTCTTAGCCGGGATGTGAAATGGCTCTAAGGGGGCTTTAGTGTGTTTGTGTATTTTGACTCGCTGGCAAGCCATGCAGGCTCTTGCCCACTCCTTAACGTGCTTCCGCAGGCTTGGCCACACAAACTTCTCTCCTACCATTTTGACAGACGCGCGCACCTCCCGGGTGCGCCAGAGAATGAATCGAGTCAAGAACGTGGCGGTGCCACATGGTCGGCACCACCGGACGCAGTCGTCCGGTGGAGACATTGCAGATTAGTGGGGGGGCATACCATCTTGCAGCACCCTGCTCTCCAGCCTTAACCCTGTTGGTCCAGACAAGAGCGTGCACACGTCCGCATCGTTAACCTGATCCGCGGCCATGGCTGCATAATCTATCCCTACGCGGACTGGGGCCACGCGTACTTCCGCGCCGCTAGCCTGCTCTGCGGCCATGCCAGTATAATCTACCCCTACGCGGACTGGAGCAGTTACGGTGCGCGAGAGACAGTCTGCCACTACATTAAGTTTACCTGCTACGTGTTGAATATCGGTAGTAAACTCTGAGATTGCAGCCAGCTGCCTCTGCTGCCGGCCTGACCACGGCTCCGAAACCTTGGCCATCGCGAAAGTCAGCGGCTTGTGGTCGACGAACGCAGTGAAACGACAACCTTCCAGCCAGAACTGGAAGTGGCGAATGGCCAAGTGGAGCGCTAACAACTCCCTGTCGAACGCGCTGTATTTTTGCTCGGTATCGCTGCTGAAAAAGGCAAAGTCCTGCTGAAAAAGGCAAGTGGCTGCCAAGCCCCAGCAACATGCTGCTCTACTACCGCCCCTATGGCCACGTCTGACGCGTCAGTAGTGAGCGCTATGCGGGCCGTTGGGTCTGGATGTGCTAACAACGCAGCGTTTGCCAGGGCTGTTTTGATCTCCGAGAATGCGCGCTCCCACTCCGGGGACCATTCGATTGTATTTGTGGGTTTTTGTTTTTTTAGCGCGGCATACAGTGGTTGCATGAGCTGCGCTGCGCGGGGGAGGAAACGGTTATAAAAATTCACCATTCCCAAAAACTCTTGTAACGCTTTGACCGTTTGTGGCTGAGGAAAATTTGTTACTGCGCGCACTTTGTCAGGCAGAGGAACCGCTCCATCTGAGGAGACGCGGTGCCCCAAAAAATCAATCTGTGTCACCCCAAACTGACACTTCGCTGGGTTGATTATTAACCTGTGCTCTCCCAACCTCCGGAAAACTGCTGTGAGGTGATTTTCGTGTTCGTCTTCGGACGCGCTGGCTACCAAGATGTCTTCCAGGTAGACGAACACGAAGGGGAGATCGCGCAACACCGCGTCCATCATGCGTTGGAACATCTGTGCGGCACCTTTAAGCCCAAACGGCATGCGCAAAAACTCGAACAAGCCAAACGGGGTTATTACTGCTGTTTTGGGTATGTCCTCAGCGTGCACAGGGACTTGATGGTACCCGCGAACCAAGTCTATTTTGGAAAAAACGTGCGCCCCCGCCAAATGTATGGAAAAATCTTGAATATGCAGGATTGGGTAACGGTCGTGTGCTGTAGCGTTGTTCAACCTGCGGAAATCACCGCAAGGTCACCACGAGCCGTCAGCTTTAGGAACCATGTTAAGCGGGGAAGCCCATGTGCTCTTCGAACGCCAAATGATGCCCAACTTTTCGAGATTGGCAAACTCCTCGCGCACTATGGTCAGTTTAGCTGCATCCAAGCGCCGGTCTTTTGCAAAAACGGGGGGACCGGCTGTAGTAATAAAATGTTCCACTCCGTGTTTAGCCACAGCTGCTGAAAATGTGGGAACCGTGAGTGCTGGAAACTGGGTGAGGAGTGTGTGGAACTTACCGCTTGCCGTAGCGACGTTGGCTTGTGCTGTGGGCGGGGTCATTCGGGCTGCACAGGGAATAGAGTAAAAAGAGAGTGCATTAAGCAAGCGTCTATTAGGAAGATCAACCAACAGCCCATGTGAGCACAGAAAATCAGCACCTAACATGTTGAAGCTCACCACAGCTATAATAAAAGTCCACTCAAATGTACGGCCGTGCAGGGACAGAAGCAGAGTCTTCTTACCGAAGGTCTTAATGCTCGAGCCGTTCGCTGCCGATGCTCTGTGACTCCCGGGGCCTGCCAGCCCGTCAGCATAGGTTGGCATGATGAAACTCACTTGGGAGCCTGTGTCCACGAGGAATTGCCTCCCAGAACGCGCATCCGTCAAGTAGAGCAGCTTGTTCTGTTCCCCGAGGGCTGCGGCTGCTACCAACCCCTGGCTCTGGCGTTTCCTGAGCTCTTGAACTGACACGGTGGTATACACTTGCGTGCCCTCTCTGCGAAATGGCGATGGTAAAAACAGAGGTCGTCTCCTCCGCGATGTTTGGTCTTCACCGCTGCCGTTGTTGGTGGGTCTGCCTCCGCCGCCTCTGGCCCCCTGCCATCCCCGGCCGTTGCGCCGAGGTCTGTCGCTGCTGTGGTGGCCGTGCGCTGTCTGCTGGCGTTGAGAATCCGCTGTGCCTCCTGGGCCAGGGCGCGGAAGTCCCGCTGGGCCAACAACTGTGAACCTGCCAGGGTCGCTCTTGTCTCCGACGGTAGGGTTCTCAGGAAAATGTGGGTGAAAAGGAAATCATCGTCGTCTGAGCCTCTCAGCCTCAGCATGTCTTCCATCAGGTCGACAGGCGTGCTTTCTCCCAATTCGTTCAGGGCCAGGAGTCTCTCTGCTCTCTCCTGGGCTGAGGGAGTGAAACGCTGTATGAGAGCAGCCTTCAACCCGCCGTATTTGTCGTCAGCCGGTGGGCGCTGCATCAGGTTTTGCACATGTCGAGCTGTGCGGTTGTCGAGCTTTGCAATAACGTGGTAGAATTTCATGTCATCTGCCGTTATTCCCCGGAGAGCGAACTGAGCTTCGGCCAAGAGGAACCAGGAGTTCGGGTTGTCCTGCCAGAAATCTGGTAATTTGACTGAGACTGCGTTCGCGTGGCTGGTTCCTGGCAAGTCCGGCTCGGGGGAATTTCTTTCGTCCATGATACGTCTTAAGGTCACCAGTGTGGAGAGCGTGAAAAGATGAGGCTGAGTTTATTTCTCAATTCAGGTTTATTCACATTCACGTATCTCCAACATCCTCTCAAACAGAAAAGAGACACATCCTCCCACATCTGTCCTTTTTATACCTGGGACATCAAAGTACAGAGTCACATTGTCTTTAAATCCCAAGACACAATACATCGTCCTCCAGGTCTTCTCCCCTCCACCTAAAACCCTGGTGGTCAGGAAATCTCTCAAGGCCATCTCTAAAGATCACATTTCGCACCCTCCTGTTATCCCCAGGAGACCCAGACCTATTGTTCATTCTGAGACGTGAGGCAACAGTTATATACATATGCAACCTAAGCAACTCACATATGTGTGCCACACAATAACAAAGGTTCATCTCAATACTTTGTTATATACCTTTTGTTGGCAATGGCAGAGGTCAAACATTTTCTCTAAGTCTTCACAAGGTTTTGACACACTGTTGCTGGTATTTTGGCCCATTCCTCCATGCAGATCTCCTCTAGAGCAATGATGTTTTGGGGCTGTCGCTGGGCAACACAGACTTTCAACTCCCTCCAAAGATTTTCTATGGGGTTGAGATCTGGAGACTGGCTAGGCCACTCCAGGACCTTGAAATGCTTCTTACAAAGCCACTCCTTCGTTGCCCAGGTAGTGTGTTTGGGATCATTATCATGCTGAAAGACCCAGCCACGTTTCATCTTCAATGCCCTTGCTGATGGAAGGAGGTTTTCACTCAAAATCTCACGATACATGGCCCCAATCATTCTTTCCTTTACACAGATCAGTCATCCTGGTCCCTTTGCAGAAAAACAGCCCCAAAGTATAATGTTTTCACCCCCATGCTTCACAGTAGGTATGGTGTTCTTTCTCCTCCAAACACGACAAGTTGAGTTTTTACAATAAAGTTCTATTTTGGTTTCATCTGCCCATATGACATTCTCCCAATCCTCTTCTGGATCATCCAAATGCTCTCTAGCAAACTTCAGACGGGCCTGGACATGTACTGGCTTAAGCAGGGGGACACGTCTGACACTGCAGGATTTGAGTCCCTGGCGGCGTAGTGTGTTACTGATGTAGCCTTTGTTACTTTGGTCCCAGCTCTCTGCAGGTCATTCACTAGGTCCCCCCGTGTGGTTCTGGGATTTTTGCTCACCGTTCTCGTGATCATTTTGACCTCATGGGGTGAGATCTTGCGTGGAGCCCCAGATGGAGGGAGATTATCAGTGGTCTTTTATGTCTTCCATTTTCTAATAATTGCTCCCACAGTTGATTTCTTCACACCAAGCTGCTTACCTATTGCAGATTCAGTCTTCCCAGACTGGTGCAGGTCTACAATTTTGTTTCTGGTGTCCTTTGGCAGCTCTTTGGTCTTGGCCATAGTGGAGTTTGGAGTCTGACAGTTTGAGGTTGTGGACAGGTGTCTTTTATACTGATAATGAGTTCAAACAGGTGCCATTAATACAGGAAACGAGTGGAGGACAGAGGAGCCTCTTAAAGAAGTTGTTACAGGTCTGTGAGAGCGAGAAATCTTGCTTGTTTGTAGGTGACCAAATACTTATTTTACCAAGGAATTTACCAATTAATTTATTAAAAATCCTTCAATGTGATTTTCTGGATTTTTTTTTCTCATTTTGTCTCTCATAGTTGAGGTATACCTATGATGAAAATTGGTGTATTGGAAAATTGGTGTATATATATATATATATAACATATACATGTTAAAATATTTAAATGAATGTTTATTCCTGCATGTTGATTTATAAGTTGCATGAACACTGAAATAGGTTAGAGTTATACATAAATGTATAGAGAAATATTGCAGTATTGAAACTTGTGTTGTAGAATTTGCAAAGCGTATATCAAATCATGTGACTGCCAGCAGCCAATCTCTGCTTGACAACATCTCTCAGTGTTGTTTGTTCCAGACAAAAGACTGATTGTTTATTGGACTAAAGTTCATAAAGCCCGCCCACGAAGGAAGCCTATTGGCTGGGGGCTCCTGTTAATCACGGAGATCCGTGAAAATTCTCCACAGATAAAAGGGAACTGTGTCCTCTTTTTTGCCAGATCTCTTTTCGTCTCTCTTTTGGCTTTTCACTTCTATTGTTTTTGTCTCTACACAGCAGAGAACCACCAGAAAACAAAGGATTTCTCCCACATGTTGCTTTTCTACTATCACAGAGCCTGAAGTATCCTGTTTTTTGTAATCTCTTTGTATCTTAATGTTTCTTTAAATGCCTAGGAATTCTTTCTCTCTGAGCTCAAATATTAATTAGGAGTTAAACTCCAATCCTAGATGTTTATTTCTATCACTTTTTCCTGTTAAACTTTCTGTAAAACCACCGTTTTTAATTTTAATGTAAGCTTTAATCTTGACTTTATTTTTGTAATATTTTTATTGACCAATCCCACACCAGGAGCCTTTTATCTAAAGTCCGAAACTCTTTTATTTTGAGATCAGATTAGATATTTTCAATTATTATCGAATTCCCTGGGAAAGCCGCTTGCCAACGAAGAGGAGAGAAGACGCAGCTCCCCACGATCACGCGTGCTGAAGGAATCAACACGCCTCGGCTGGATTTCAACCACTGGGATCAAACATACCAATCTCATCCCTCGTCAAAGAATATTTGCTGGTCAAATATTCAACGTTTGGAGCCATCTAAGAACTACAGGACAACGCAGAAGGATCTTCAACATCAAACGCCCGTCACATGAGCTGAAATGTTATTCATCTGCTGAATTAAACTTCTGAGGTTCGATAATAATTCAGTATCTAATCAGGTGCAAATTAAGGAATCATTAACATAACTCCTTTTAATTAAAATCCCATTTTCATTTTCTTAGAGTAATCCAGAACTTTTCATATAATGAATGAATGAATGAATGAATGAATGAATGAATGAATGAATGAATGAATCTTTATTTCGGATAGATTAAAAGTACAGATTAAAAGAAACTGAATAATATAACAAAGGGGGAAAAAATCCAACAAGGTCAAATTAGACAATAACTCCTCTGATTATACAGTTCAACGAAAGTTATCCGAAATGGGTGATGGCTGAAGCTGCAGCTTATATTGCCCACCCATATTCCATCCAAGAATTCAAAAGAAAAAACAAAATTAGAGCGATTACAATTCAGAACAAAGCTAAGACAAAATGTGACAAAAAAAAAACTAAGCAACAACACAATGCAGACTGGATATGACAATCCTTATGTGATTTTACATGTCATCTCGTATATATGTTTGGAGTATTTCTTCCTTTAGTTTTTGTTTAAATTGTCCAAGCGTTGTACAGGATTTTAATTCAGGTCCAAAATCGTTCCATAATCTGACTTCTTGCACTGAAACACAGTGTTGCTTGGTAGTAGTTCTCACTGAAGGTTTATGAAATATACATGTTCCTCTGAAATGATATTGTTTCTCCCTTATTTGGAACAACTTTTGAATATTTGCGGGCAGTGATAGATTCTTCACTTTAAACATTATTACTGCAGTTTTAAAGTCAACCAGATCTTTCAACTTGAGAGCTTTTAATTTAAGAAAAAGTGGGTTTGTTGGTTCCCTGTAAGCAGCTTTGTTTATTATTCTAATAGCTCTCTTCTGAAGCATAAAGACTGGATATATGTTTGTTTTATATGTATTTCCCCATACTTCAGTACAATATGTCATGTATGGGAGTATTAATGAATGATAATTAGTAAAACTTTCCCCATAAATTTGTGTTGTTTCCATAATCTGTTAACTTCAAACTGATCTAAATTTATATCACAGTTAACCCTGGTTCTACAAATGTTGACATTGTTAATCTATCATTTACAAGTTTAATTTCGTGGTTAATGAAATCATTGCAATGTCTGTTAATCATCATTTCATTTAATAAATATGTGAAAATCAGAGAAGTTGTTGAGAATTTATTTCATTCTGAGTCTGGTTCAAGTCCCCAGTATCAAATTCACTAAAATTTTGAGACTGATTATTAAGTAATTTATTGAGTGATTAAACAGGTATAAAGTGAAATTAAAGATTAAATTGCTTCTTAGTGATAAGAAGCAATGGATATACATACATACAGTGGATATACATACATACAAATAAATATATATACAAAGTGCGGAGCATTGTAGCAAGATGGAATAAACAGCATAACCATCTACTTAGTTATCCTACATAGTATGAATATGTACCCATACATATTGTCACCCTCCGTAGCGACTGATATTGTCCTAGTTGTATACTGGAGGGGACCATTTGTGTAAGTCTGTTGCGTCTTTTGCATTCAATACTACTAGGTCATCACATTTTTTGCTATCTCTGCGAGCAGCCCTGCTTAGGTTATACAGTCTGACAGCCGTAGGTAGGAAGGACCTGCGAAACTTCTTGGTTGCGCACCTAGGATGATGTAGTCTACTGCTAAATGAGCTCCTCAGTGCGTTCAATATGTCCTGCATAGGGTGGGAATCGGACTCCAGCAGAGATGACAGTTTAGTCACCATCCTTCTCTCTCCTGTCTCCTCCACTGGTTCAAGGCGTTGCCCCAGGACAGAGCTAGCTTTCTTGATCAGTTTGTTTAGTCTCTTCCTATTGGCTGCTGTAATGCCGTTGCCCCAGCAGACCACTCCAAAAGTGATGGCTGATGCCACCACTGTGTCATAGAATGTCTTCAGCAGTGCCCCTTGTACACCAAAAGACCTGAGCCTCCTCAGTAGGAACAGCCTGCGCTGTCCCTTCTTGTAGAGTGTGTCGGTATTGTGTGACCAGTCTAGTTTATTGTTCAGATGAACACCAAGGTACTTGTAGGATGTCACCCTCTCAATGTCTGTTCCCTGTATGTTTACTGGTGCTGTGAGGGGTTGTCCTTGCCTGCGGCAGTCCACCACCAGCTCCTTAGTTTTCCTCGCGTTGATCTGGAGGCAGTTCCGATGGCACCGATCCACAAAGTCCTGGATAAGTCCTCTGTACTCAGTTTAATCTCTGTTGGAGATGAGGCCGACGATTGCAGAGTCGTCAGAGAACTTCTGTAGATGGCAGTGTGTTGTGTTGTGTGAGAAGTCCGCAGTATAAAGGGTGAACAGGAAGGGAGCCAAAACCATTCCCTGGGGGTCCCCCGTGCTACCAATGATCTTGTCAGACACACAATCTCGGGTTCTCACAAACTGTGGCCGGTTAGTGAGGTAGTCCAGGATCCATGATGACAGGTGCTGATCCACCCCTGCGCACAGCATCTTGTCCTTCAGGATCATTGGTTGAATGGTGTTGAAAGCACTGGAGAAGTCAAAGAGCATGATCCTCACCGCATTCCCGGGCTACATAGGTATGGTGTTCTTTTAGTGATAAGCAGTGTTTTGTTTGTGCCAAATATTCCTTTTGGAATCATGGCCATAAAAGTTCAACCTTGGTTTTATCGGACCATATCACATTTTCCCAAATGCATTTGGGAGATTTCAAGTGAGTTTTTGCAAAATGTAGCCGGGCTTGGATGCTGTTTTTCCTAAGATAAGGCTTTCGTCTTGCCATCCTAGATGGGAAATTGTTGCCACATGTGCTAAACAGCCAGTCCTTGCCAGAAATTCCTGCAGTTCCTTCAGTGTTGCTGTCGGCCTCTTGGCAGCCTCCCTGACCAGTTTTCTTCTCTTCTTTTCGTCAATTTTGCAGGGACGTCCAGTTCTTGGCAATGCCACTGTTGTGCCATATTTTCTCCACTTGATGGTGGCTGCCTTCACTGTGTTCCATGGTATATTTAATGCCTTGGAAATCTTTTATACCTTTGAAAAAAGAGATCCCTCTGATGCTTTGGAAGCTCTCTGTGGACCATGGCTTGTGCTGTAAGATGTGACTACAGAAATGTCAGGGAAAGCCTTCTAGAACAGTTTAACTTTATTTGTGGTTAATCAGAGGCACTTTAAATAGTGGCAGGTGTGTGCTGACTCCCATTTCACATGAGTTTGAATGGGGTTTGAATGGGACTGATTATTCTACTTGATAGATTAGAACACCATGTTGGACTTGATGGAACTTTGTTGCAGTGGTTTAGATCTTATTTATCTGATAGGTTCCAGTTTGTTCATGTCAATAATGAGTTTTCTTCCATCTCAAAGCTCAGTCATGGAGTGCCACAGGGATCTGTGCTAGGCTCTATTCTTTTTAGTTTATATATACTTCCGTTAGGCAACATTATTAGAAAGTACTGTATACATTTTCATTGTTATGCAGATGACACACAATTATACCTGTCAATGAAGCCAGATGATAGTAATCAATTAGTTAAGTTAGAGGCCTGTCTTAAGGAAATCAAAGCTTGGATGACTTGTTATTTCCTGCTATTAAATTCAGATAAGACTGAAATCATTCTTGTTGGTCCAAAAAACCTTAGAAATACCTTTCCAAATCAAACACTTTGTTTGGAAGTAGTTACTCTTTCTCTGAATAGTTCTGTGAGGAACCTTGGAGTTATTTTTGGTGAAGATCTGTTTTTCAATTCACACAATAAACTTGTTTCTAAGACTGCCTTCTATCATTTCCGTAATATTGCCAAAATTAGGGGCATCTTGTCTCAGAGTGATCCTGAGAAACTGATCCATGCTTTTGTTAGCTCTTGATTAGATTATTGTAACTATTTATTATCAGGTTGTCATAAAACATTTTTAAAAAGTCTTCAGTTGATCCAAAATGCTGCAGCAAAAGTTTTAACAGGTACTAGAAAGAGAGATCATATCTCTCCAGTTCTCGTCTCCTTTCATTGGCTTCCCATAAAGTTTAGAATTAAGTTTAAAATCCTTCTTCTCACTTTCAAAGCTCTAAATAATCAGACCCCTTTTTATTTAAAAGCTCTGATACTACCATATTATTCTAACAGAGCACTACGTTCCCAAAATGCTGGATTACTTGTAATACCTAGAATCTCCAAAAGTACAATGGGAGGCAGAGCCTTCGGTTATCAAGCTCCTCTCCTGTGGAACCAGCTGCCAATCTGGATTTGGGAGTCAGACTTGATCTCTGTTTTTAAGAATAGGGTTAAAACCTTCCTTTTGATATAGCCTATAATGAGGGAAGGATCATGTGCACCTGAACCCTCCCTTAGTTATGCTGCTAATAGGTTTAGACAGCTTGGGGGACCTCCAACAATGCACTGGGCTTCACTTCTTTCTTCAATCTCAATGAAATATTTTTGCTGGTCATTGACATCTGTTTGTTATCTCCCATAAATTGAGTCCCTGTCGTACTGTTTGCTCTCTGCATGTCTGTTATTTTCATCTTCTCTATCCCCTCACCCCCTAGCCAGTCACAGCAGATGACCGCCCCTCCCTGATCCTGGTTCTGCTGGAGGTTTCTTCCTGTTAAAAGGGAGTTTTTCCTCTCCACCGTCGCCAAGCACTTGCTCACAGGGGTCTTTCTGCAATTGTGGGGGTTTCCCCTACAGTTGAAAGTGATATAAGATGACTGTTGTTGTGAAATGGCACTATATAAATAAAGTTGAGTTGAGTTGACTGATTAATTCTGAACACAACAACATCCCCAGTTCTAACAGGGTGTGCATATTTATACAACCAGGTTATTGTAAGTTTTTTTTTAATTTTTCCCCTTAAAAGATTTCAGTTTGTTTTTTAATTGGGTTGTACAGGTTATAGGTCACATTAATGGTGGAAAAAGTTTTGAAATGGGGCGGCGCGGTGGTGGAGTGGTTAGCACTGCGGCAGCACAGCAACTCACCCTTGGCCGGGGGATCCTGGGTCAATCCCAGCCCCCGACCAACAGTGATCTGTGTGGAGTTTGCATGTTCTCCCCGTGTCTGCATGGGTTTACTCCGGGATTTCTCCGGTTTCCTCCCACATGCCAAAAAAATGCAAGTTAGGTTAACTGGCATCAAAACTGGTGATTCTAAATTGTCCTTAGGTATGACTGTGAGAGTGAATGGTTGTCTGTCTCTCTGTGTTGGTGTCGTGGTTCGAGCACTGATCTCGTTCGCGCTCGGGCGATGCAGTATTTTCCTCCCAGCTGATGTGTGTGTTCCCTATGGCCCTCCGAGCTTTTATTGTGACAGCGCTCGGAGGGGCTTCCGGCTGTCAGAGCTGAGGCCCTGACAGCTGAGCTGCATTTCGCCTCATCAGCTGTTCCATCTTAAGCCCTACTTAAGAGGGCAGCTGAGGGCAAGACGTGCGGCAGTCTCGTCAGAGATTCCTCGTCTGACATCATCGAGCATCCCTCGCCGAGCTCCCTGGTCAGACGTCATCTACCTTTCATCCTCGTCCTTTATTGTAAGTGTGTTTCATTATGTATCTGTTCCTCCGTGTCATAGACTGAGTATTAGTTATAATGTGTTTTAGCTCGTTATTTTGTCATCTTTCCTTTCCTTTAATAAACTGTGCAAACTCACCGGTCGATATATAGTGTCTTATTGATGGCTCGTGAGGGTCATCCATGACAGTAGACTGCCGCCAGACTGAGACGCCTGTCGCCGTGAGTTTGCCGTGGGCTGGAGTTTTTTCCCTTTGCTCAGGCTTGTTATAAGTATGTCCGCCCTCGAACGTGGGTTTTGCCCTGAGTGGTTCCAGGAGATCGACGGCTACCTGGCCAAGGCCCGTCTCCTTATGCCCACCCACACGGCAAATCACTACTTGTTTTTCGCCCAGAGGGCCTTATTAAAGTATCACCTTACCTCCTTTCCGGAAGGAAAGGAGAGGGTGACATGGATTGTGGCACAACGTGAACTGATTGCAAAGGTGGCCCAGGAACCCTCTCCTTCTCCCCCGAGTACGGCGTCCCCGATGAGGGTGGGGATCCGCGGACTGGAGGGGAACCCCGGCAGGAGGCCGACGGAGAGGCATCCCCGCTCCTCGTCTCGGCATTCAGTTCCTGTCACCCGTCCAGCCCCGGCGCCATGTGTTCCTGGTCCCATCGTCTCACCATCAGCCAGTAAACGTCGTTGCCATGACACAAATAGGCCTCAGCGAGAATCCCGTCCGGATCTAGCTCCGGGTCGTCGGAGGAACTCAGACTCCCAGTCAGCTGCTTCTCCTATGTCACGACAGGAGGGAATCCCCACAGCCGCTCCCCCCGGGTCATCTATCCCTGCTGTTCTGTCAGCTCCTCCTCATGTCTGGATCGCCTCGGCTGTTGCCCCCTCCTCCTCGACGTCATCCCTGGCTGCTGTGAGTGCTATGAGTCCTGCTTCGGCGAGGCCCGTCTGCAATCCATCGCGACCGGCTCCTCCTCGTCTTCCCGAGGGGCCATCCAGACGGCAAAGGGAGGAACTCCGCCCGCTACAGCAGGCACCATGGCCCTCCGGGGAACAGGCAAGTCTAATTTCATTCTTCTCCTCGTTGTTGTGATTTGCCTTGTCTGACTCCTGGGGGTGGAGTTCGGGGTTCGCAGTCCCCTGAGCTCCCACCACCTGCTGTAGCTTCTAACATTGAACCTGCTGCCTCTGTGTCTCCCTCCGCTGAGCATTCCACGACACCAAGCCTACATCGCCGGACGAGGAGGGGGCCTGCGGTCCTGGAGAGCCTGGTCCCAGCCCTGCAGCTGTGTCATGGGCAGAGGAGGAGAGCGGACTGCGGTGTGGAGCCCACACCAATGACAAAACGTCCCCGGGTCTCCACCAATGAGCGGTTTGATCCAGCGGGTCGAGGATCCCCTCCCACCACGCCGTGCGGGTCGTCAGCGTGGACATCAGTGTTGGAGGGTCCTCAGACTGTGGAAAACATCATGCCAGCTGCGGAGCCTGCCATAGCTGAGTGGGAGCCAGAAGACGTCCTTCTTCGTCCTGAGCCTGGATCGTCGAAGTCCTGGACTGCGACAGAACTCAAGTGCAAGGTCACCGGTGCAGAGTCAACCCCGGTCGCTGTGCTGGAGGACCCGGGTTCAGGGTTGGAGGTCATCTATGGAGCTGTTCTGACCCAGTCGGGGTCCGACGTGGGTGCAGCTGAGACCCAATCGGGGTCTGACGTGGGTGCAGCCGTGATCCGATCGGGGTCCATTGTGGGTGCAGCACGGGCTCACCCTGGGTCCAACAGGAGGACAGCACCTATTCTGGTAGCGTTTGGAGGTGGAGCTGCAGATCCGCTGCTGAGCGACGCTGGACCGGTCCCTCATCTTACCTCCATGCATTCTCCACCGGGTGCCGTTGGGGTTCCTCATATGCGGCCCAGCTCTCCTTCACTATCCCCCTCTACAGGGAGGCCGTTGCCATCCTCTCCCCTGCGGTCCTCGTGGCTGAGCGATGCGGGTCGGCCGCCTGAAGGACTGCCTCACCCGTTTGACGTTCTGGGTCAGCCGCCCGACCAGCTGGACTGTCTACTTGGCGACCTGGTCCGGCCACTAGAGATCCTGTTTTTCCGGGCCTGGGACTGGGGTAGGCCGCCCGAATGTTCCCTTTTTCCCCTATCAGCCTTTTGGACATTGGACGCAGGGAGACCACCAGAACTGTGTGTATTATTTTTTTTTTTTTTTTTTTTTTTTTTGTTACTTATTTGTACCCGTAGGTAGACTTGGTTTGCAGTCTGGTGACAAGCCACCGGCTGCTGGTCGCTGCGTGCGCGAGCGCCCTAAACCTACATGTTTTTGGTGTGCGGGAGGAAACTGGAGAAATCCCGGAGTAAACCCGCGCAACACGGGGAGAACATGCAAACTCCACACAGTTCACTGTTGGTCGGGGGCTGGGATCGAACCCACGATCTCATGATCCCCGCGGTCCCCCGGCCGAGGGTAAAACTGTGCTGCCACAGTGCTAAACCACTGCGCCACCGTGCAGCCATTATTATTATTGGACTCTGCCTGCCGTCATCCCCGTATGTTTCGTATTTCCTCCAGATATTAAGGTTACTTTTGGTGTGTTGTCATGTGCCTTATTTTGATCTGTGTATTACCGCTGTTTAGCGTGTTTTTTTCCTCCCCTCCCCTGTCTGAGGGATGATTTGTATCTGCCACATTATGTCTTATAGGCCTATGTGTTTTAGTTATAGGTCTCCCTCTGTTATTTGCATTTTTGTCCTGTCTATGTATCATCCGCGTTTTATGGAGTATTGTGGTTTTTTTTCCTACCATACTCTGTAATTGCTTCGTTTGTTCCCTGTGTTTCCCGTGTCATCG
Source organism: Pholidichthys leucotaenia (assembly GCA_020510985.1). Taxonomy (NCBI): domain Eukaryota; kingdom Metazoa; phylum Chordata; class Actinopteri; order Cichliformes; family Pholidichthyidae; genus Pholidichthys; species Pholidichthys leucotaenia. The sequence continues at coordinate 216,697,112 of CM035844.1, forward strand.
TCTTGGTGTTTTTTGTCTTTTCTGGTTCTCACCCTCCAGGCCTTTTCCCCATCCTCCCACCCTGGGTGGGGTGGGGGTTGGGGTGGGGGGGCTTGGGTGTACGGCGCCCGGAGTTCGCTGCCTCGGGTGGAGGTACTGTCGTGGTTCGAGTGCCGATCTCATCCGCGCTCGGGCCATGCAGTATTTTCCTCCCAGCTGATGTGTGTGTTTCCTATGGCTCTCCGAGCTTTTATTGTGACAGCGCTCGGAGGGGCTTCTTGCTGTCAGAGCTGAGGCCCTGACTGCTGAGCTGCATTTCACCTCATCAGCTGTTCCACCTTGAGCCCTACTTATTGTAAGCGTGTTTCATTATGTATCTGTTCCTCCGTGTCATAGACTGAGTATTAGTTATAGTGTGTTTTAGCCCCCCGTGGCTCGTTATTTTGTCATCTTTCCTTTCCTTTAATAAACTGTGCAAACTCACCGGTCGATATATAGCGTCTTATTGATGGCTTGTGAGGGCCATCCATGACAGTTGGCCCTGCAATGGACTGGCGATCTGTCCAGGGTGTATCCTGCCTCTCGCCCAAAGATGCTGGGATAGGCTCCAGCCCCCCCGCGACCCAAAAAGGATTAAGCGGAAGAAGATGGATGGATGGATGGATGGATGGATGGATGGATGGATGATTGATATTTAATTGTGTTCCTACAAACACTTTTGATTAAGGTCTCAAGTTTAAGTTTCAAGCTCATGTTTGATGGGTCACTGTTTTATTTAGCGATGAGAAGTATTTATAAAATGCTATATTAGGGCAGAGACGGATAACAAGGTGATATTCACAGGTGTGCAGAATTAAACAGGTGAGGTAAAACATGCACTCGAGCCCCAAATGGGAGCTGTGCCAAGTGGAAGCAGAGATGGTGGACAAGACAGAAATAATCCTTATAGTCGACTAAATGAAAAGATAGTCCAGTATCAAGGTTGGTCGACTACCAAAATAATCGTTAGTTGCAGCTCTAGTCTACATGCAGGTTGTGTTCAAGGTCAAGGTCAACGGTCAGGAGATCCAAGCGCTCTTAAGTTGGTTTCATCAGGCCGGAGCCACTCCATCACTGGTGGTGTGGTTTCATCTATTCCATGTTTTCTAAGGCTGGGTAAATTGGATACACTTGCAGAGATGAAAAAAAATTGGTGAAAACAGACACTTCCAGTCATTGGGAAAACTGAAACAAGAAGAGTGATCAAAAAGATGTGACAGCAGTTCAACAATGTTTTAAAACGAGCACCTCACCATTATGGTCAGCGGAGTGCTTGCAGACCACACACACCGCATCACCACTAGGACAAAATTAATGGCAGAATGGTAGGACACGCCCCGTCTACTGGCTGTGCATTCGAGGATGAAATCATAACAGTGACTCAGTGTCTTCTAGTGGGACATCAGGTTAATTACATGTGTGGCTATGGTACCAGGTTGAAATTATGACGCAAAGTGACATGGCACAAAATCAGACATCTGTGTAAAGTAGACATCAACCCTAGACGGCTCTTTAACCAAGTATTTTTCATGCCTAATGCTGAATTTGTGTTTTGTGTATGTTTTGTGTGTGCGTGAATATTAATTAGAGACTACCTAATTATAGAAAATGAATGGGACATCCAATATTAGCGACTGTTTAAGAACCCTTGTTTATTTGTTTGTCAGATAACTTATTTGTGTGATCTTTTATGATTTATATTCATAATAGTGTATCTTGCACTTTGGGGAATGGGAGTTGTTCAGTCACCATTATACTGTAATTGTTTCACTGTAGTTTACAGTCTATGGTCATAAATTCATGCAGTACTATGACAGGACATGTTTACAAATATTTGAGACCCATTCTAGTGCATCTTTTTATGTTTCAGCAATATTATAAGTACAAAACACCCACCATTATTATACGCAGCAGAATGACCTGTTTAGCTGCAGCTGTTGTATCAGTGTTGCCCATTTGTCAGTAAATATTTAAAGTAAAATGATTTATTTCATTATTTGGGCATTTTTGCATCCTGTCTGGTGACAGTTGTGGTTTAGTCAAAGCGTTCATATGTGTCTGCATATGATGTGCAATTAATCTGGCCATTCTGGCCCACAATCATGACGGTATTATTATTAACTCCTGCAAAAGACAGTGACGGGTGAAGCAGCAACCAGGACCCCCGTTTACTGCTAACTGGGCAGGCTGGGCTTGCCTCCCTGTGAGGAACTGCGGTCCGCCGGTCTGGCTGCTGCCTCTCCAACACTGGTGTTATTTGTCAGACCCTGGGACTCTCCTTCCAGTGTACTTGCGCACCTCTTGTTCTCCACATATGTCGAATTATCCTTTAGACCTACGCAATCAGGGCAACATTGTAATATAAGTTTTTTAAGCATTAAATTTTCAGTATTCTTGTTTTCTGGTAAAATTTGTTGCTTTTCACTTACTTGTTTTGTTCACAGAGCACTGTGGTGACTGGTTGTGATGTCGCATATTATGCAGTCAGTATGGAGTCAATCCAAAACCCCACCCATACTTCCAGAAGCCTGGGCATGCGGAGAGAGAGAGAGCGGTGGCTAAACTTTCATTGATAAAAATTACATATTTTGACTGAACAACTCCATACTCGGGGATGCACACCCTCATAATCTCAGCAAAGCACTTATAAAACTTGAGGCCAGTCTGACGAATGGTTTGCGAGATATGTGAGGAAAACACACACACACAGAGGCAGAGATTCCTTGAATTTATAGACAGACTAGCATCGATGCGCGGTGAGTATGGCATGCAGTGTTTAATGGTGGTGGGACTACAATAGCAATAGCAAGCAAGTTTCGTCCACATACATACAGACATACACCAGTGACACAATGCATCTGGCATGCATTAAGCATGATGATATAGATAGAGCAACAGCAAGGTTATCATATAGAAACTTGCTGCACCAATGAACATTTTAGACATCTGCTGAGATGTTAAGTGGCTAATTTGTACTCACTCACTTCAGTCATTCCCATCTTAATCAGTTACCCTGCAGAATGCTCCATGGAATCCCACAAAATCCCTTTTCTATTGTTGAATCAGTAATTTTAAAATATTGTGTTTTGACTTTTGGACACCAACATTACAGAAAGGTGAAGTAAAAAAAACCCACGAAACTGGGAAATGTGACATTTAGAAATTATAGTACAACCCATCATAATAACAGTGGGTCAAAAAGAGAAATTTCTGTAAAACAGCAATAAAATACTAATAGTATAGAAGAACCTGCATGATGGCCACGTCACTGTTCTTAGAGTGAATCCTGTAAGCTTTGAAAGCCTCGGCGCTTCATTGAAGCTTCAGCTGGCCATCACTACTGAAGCTCTTTAGCATTTATTGTTTTTTTTAAAAGCAGCCTACCGTGTACATTTACTGCTGTTGACAGCCTGGTAATGATAACTTTACTCCTGTTCCAATCAACACGGATTCCGGTGCACACTGCTCCCTCCCCCGCTCTCTTTTTTGACCACTCACACAGAGCGTCACCTAGGTTTCGATAGTGCTCCTTCTGCTGGCGGACACTATTATTGCATTTACGAATGCAGTTTGAAATACGATCAAAATTATCAATTTTCGATGGAGTAGTCAGTGAAACTTGTCAGGTGCACTCTTCAGGTATTGTAGCATCGCCATACAAGAGAAGAGAGCCTACGGTCAAGTGGTTTCTAAGATAGTAGGGGGACAAAGGTTGCCACACATACATACATACATACATACATACATACATACATACAAACATACATGCATACATACATGCATACATACATACCCACAGAGCAAAATCCCTTTCATGTATGTAGATGTAAACAAACTGGCTCGTCAGTGCATCAACGTCACCTGTTGGGCCGGGGTGAAACTGCAGATGATGGTTAATGTGCATACATCCACACTTATTCAAACAGTAAGCATAAACAAATAACTATGCAGTTTTGTGTGCTTGTATGCATCCCCGGAGTGCATCAGTGACAAAAAGGAAGTGAAAGTAAACACAGACAGCAGTTAAAAAAAAACAAAAAAAAAAGGCAAGACAGGCACTCAAACATGGTACTCCAGGAGTGGGAGCACCACTTCTAATTCCATGATCCATCTCCCACTCACCTTCATTAAAGATGTCTTGAAATGGGGACTTGCTCTGAAATGAGGTAATGACACTATCGTCATCATTATTGTACGTATGGTCATCAGCAGTTCGGCATCAGCAACATCTTATTGCCCTTAAACCTAGGGACAAGCACAGGGAGAGATGAGCAAAGTCTAAAGCGTTGTCCCGTCTCAGCAATTATATGCATGGCAATCTCTTGCACTTTTAAAGTGACTGAATAAATACAGGCCAACATGCACAGCGTACACTTAAGTAGTGACTCGGCCAGGCATCTTTAGCTACAGGCAAGCTTGAGGAGATTTCCATTAGCCCATGCTACAGAGTTAAGGCGCCATTTAACAAGAATAATAACAGACACATAGCACAGATCGAAATACAATTACCAAGTATGCCTTGCTGTTAATGCTAATCAACTACACCAAGCATTTTCTCTTTTTTTTTTACTTCTTCACCTCATGCAGAGTCTTAATGGGGTATTTCTGGTTTCGTATCACCATTAGTAATTTCCAACATGCCACAATGAATAATGGGTAAATCTGATATTGACATTTTAGACCCATGGCACATTTTCTGTGCAGGTTACATGAATAAGGTGCAACTATTTTAGCAGCAATCTCATATTTAACCCACGGACCGCGAAATGATCATTTCACCTGTCACTTTTTTTTTCCCCTCGGGAAGCACAGTGTGGATATCCCCCTTAGCTGGTCTGTAGGGGATTACAAAAGTAAACTGCAGCTTTACAGGGACAGGAGAGGTCACCTCAGCAATCCCTCTCCTTCACATCTCCCTATCTCCCATTCCAGTCCTGCTCTTTTCTTCTCACTTCATCATTGTATTGCACAAACACATCCCCCCACTGGCAGTCTCGCCTTGGATTTGTGCACGTCCTCCTCATTACTGTGTCGGTGTGCGACGGCACAGCAAATAAAGGTGCAGCCAAACCAAGGGAAACAAAGGAAAGCTGTGCTGCAAAGATGCAGGAAATGAGTAAAATAAGATAATTCATGACAGACTTTGTATCACTGTTTTGCTTCTTAAAAGCCCCTCACAAATGCAAGGAACAGACACCCAAGCTCCTATTTTACTAGAATAGAACACACCATGTGTAAGCTATGTAATCAAAATTGCTTTGGCAAAAAATTGGAGGGGAAGAGTTTTTTTTTTTTTTCATAGCAACAATAAATGTCTTGAAAAGTGGAGATAGAGGTTGGCTTTGGCTCTTATCAGCAAGGAAGAAAAATTGCTGAGTTTGACTGAGGCTACCCTAGATTTGAAGAAAGAATAATGCCCTTAACCCATCAGGCATGTCCTTTTAAACAGGAGTTGGTGCAAGGGCTGGGCTGATGGCTTCTCATTTCCTTGGGGGAGGTCACAGAGATGGTTAAAAGCTCTGCTGTGGGATGGCACCACGGGCAGATGGAGAGGCCTGAATTTGCTTAAGGCTTTGGATATTGGAGCATTGTTTCAGTTGGTAGCTTTTCAATGTCATGGAGATGTAAAAGGATAGTGCCCAGGGTTTGGAAGGCTGCAGTGGAATAAATAAAAAGTTAATAAAAGGACAGTAAAGCAGGAAAAAAGCATTTCTGACAAGTCCTCCTGAACAATGATGTCTGGTTTCACAGCTGGGAAAACAGTTCTTTGAATTAGAGGCTTTCAGCTATCATTAGAGTATTTTTGGACTCCCTTATGAAGGCACTTTAAAACTACGGTAACACAACAAAAAGAACAGTAGAATACAAATATGGCCACATAATAAATTTCTTATATTACATTTACATGCATTCAAATCTAACTAGATCAAAATGTGGCTTATAGAACTGTTAGAACAGAGTGGGAAATAATTAGCATTTTTCCAGCTGACATACTGTATAATGGAAATTCCAATATACAGGCTAACACATTAGCATTGACCCCATAACCACATAAAACAGGGCTCTATAGAGCTATTTATATTCAATTATTTAATAGAAACTCAAAATGTGCTCATACTTACAGGCAAACATTTCCTCTGCTCCATGAAACACCACTTTAGAACTGTTCATTTGTGCACTGCTGCTAGTTCCACCACATCAGCGTTAGGTATTCAAACGTGTTTACTGCCTCTACCAGAGTGGTGGCGCAGCTGCAGCCCAACAGCGATGGGGCATGTGTTCCTGACCATCTAAGTCTTATATACTGTGTCAAAAAATTGTCTTTACTTTTACTTACGTGTTTGCAAATCTCTTCAGGTGTGCAAAGTACTTCCTTTATGCGTGGAATACTAATTTTAGGTGGTTGGGGAAATGGTTAAGATTAGGGTTACGAGCAGGTGAGAGTGTACTGTACACGCATTGAAACTGTAATCCTTTGGCATGACACTATCTACAGTACACGAGCACTATCAGTTGCTTAATGTTGTACACAAAGGTTTGAATACATGCCCATCCAGCATACCCATGTGGGCCCCACCGAAACTGGGCTGTCTTATAGGTCCCATGTATTTGTCCATGGATTCCATGTTGGCCCCATCTGTGTTTGCCCACCTGGACTTTACCTGTTTACCTATTTTCAACTTATTTTGTTCTCATAAATAGTGGTGGGCAATATGACCTAAAAATGATATCACAATATCTCTGTGAATTTTCATGATAATGGTATTTTTCACGATGTTACAGAATATAGTTTTTTTTTCTTTTAATTTTATGCAAAAGGACAGTTTCATAGGCCAGCGTTATTTACCTTCAACATATTCAGTAAAAACAGAACAAAAACTCATTTCTCCAGTTTTTAAAACAGCAGCTCAGATTTTGTTTAAAATATTTTTTTTTTTTGGTTCTGTATCAAATATTACAAGAAAACAATATAAACCGTTACATCTTAACTCGACACAGATGCTGAATCACTTTACCTGCATTACTCTCATTGCACGGACCTGTCCTGGGGTTTTTTGGCTCTCTTTGCACTGAACAGATGGTGGTTTTTGTTTTTTTTTTTGTTTTTGTTTTTGTTTTTGTCCTCCCCTCTTCAGGTGGTTGAATAAAATCAAGATGAAGCAGCCAAAACGGAACAAAAATACGACAGACACTTCAAGGGGCACATTGTCCAACGTGAAATGCTTCAGCGGTGTTACTGACATGCCGAAAAAAATGCAGGCAGATTATCCAATTGCTGCAGCATATTTTTTTTTTTTTTTAACTTGGCAGCAGTCTGAAACAGAAACAGAAACTTAAATATTTCCGCTCAACTGAATGTAGACAAGGGGTGTCAAATATATGGCCCGGGGGCCAATTCTGGCCTGCCAGAGAATCCAAACCGGCTCGTGGGATGAATTTGCAAAGTGTGAAAATTAGATAATAGAATACCCGAGCAGCACTTGTACAATAAAGTAACTACTATTTCCAGTTTTTCCATTTGGGGTTGCACAAGACCAGCAGACACAAAAGCGATCCCCAATTTCCACTGAGGGGGTCTGTTATGCAGGTCAGGAGGACAGGATTTCCTCCAGAAAGACTCCAAGGAAAACTTTTCCCATGTGTCTACTATTATCCTGTCTTGCCCATAACAGATTGCTAAAAATATGCAACAAGTCTTCTTTTTTAAATTTTTTTTATGGATGCCAGATCCAGCACACATTGAAATGTGACAGCATTTACTGTATTTAACAACTGTTAATTAAAAATTCATTTACTCACAGCTTGATGGGTGTTGGGGGGAGGGGGTGTTGCTGCCATTTACCGGATGTTGTTACAGTCGAAACCAGGTTTTCTTATCACAAAATTTTTTGAACATGTGTGGAGTTTGCATGTTCTCCCCATGTCTGCGTGGGTTTACTCCGGGATTTCTCCGGTTTCCTCCCACATGCCAAAAACGTGCAAGTTAGGTTAATTGGCATCAAAACTGGGGATTCTAAATTGTCCTTAGGTATGACTGTGAGAGTGAATGGTTGTCTGTCTCTCTGTGTTGGCCCTGCGATGGACTGGCAATCTGTCCAGGGTGTACCCTGCCTCTCACCCAAAGATGCTGGGATAGGCTCCAGCCCCCCCGCAACCCGAAAAAGGATTAAGCGGAAGAAGATGAATGTTCTAAACAAGAGAAGCTCCCGGTGTCGTGCCAAAAAGTGATGGGCCACCAGAAACTGATCGGCTTGCTGCAGGAGCGCACCTCGCTTGGCTAAAGCCATTTCTCTTCTGATTCTGAGGCTGACGGCTGCTTTTGAGCAAAGCAGAGGTAACTTTTGGTCCATGCAGTTAGTGAAGGTATGTCTGTGAATATTTAATGCAGTGAGGGAGTAGTCATTATTTTAGATCCATGAGTTTTGTGTCAGAATAATCATATGACATTTTATCCTGTAGCAGCTTTTAATGTTTTGCCTTATATGTTAAGAAAAGTGTGCTGAAGTTAACAAAATCCATGTATAACAATGTAAAAGTCAATAAAGCTATTCTTCCCCATGAATACTAGTGTTTGTGCATTATTTACCTCCTATAATTATATATTGTAAGTAGAATTCATAAAATGTATGTTTTATCTGCCGAAAATTCATTAAAGGCACAAAATTTTGATTCAAACATTTTATCTACCAAAAAATTACTTTATTTGGTTCTTCAAGGTTGAATTGTGAAGATTATAATATAACATTGTTCTGTCCAACTTGTTAATATTCTCAAAAGGCTGTTATAGCTTTAAAAATGATTTTATTGGTTTAGGATTAAATTGTGAAAATAATACTCTAACTTGCTCTGTCACACTTGTGAAATAGTCTCAAAAGGCCGTTATAGCTTATAAATATTTTATTTCACCTGCCAGAAATTGATTTAAGGTCTTAGTATTGATTGAACCAGTTTGCATGCTTTAAAAATGATGTTATTTGCTCAAGGATTAAATTGTGAATATAATACTCTAACTTGGGATCAGTCCGCCAAGGTTTGCCGGGACGGTTTGCCGCTGAGTGTGAAGCGGCTGGGATGAGAATCAGCACCTCCAAGTCCGAGTCCATGGTCCTCAGCCGGAAAAAGGTGGATTGTCCTCTCCGGGTTGGGGACAGGCTCCTGCCCCAAGTGGAGGAGTTTAAGTATCTTGGGGTCTTGTTCACGAGTGAGGGGAAAATGGAGCGAGAGATCGACAGACGGATTGGAGCAGCATCTGCAGTGATGCGGACGTTGTACCGATCTGTTGTGGTGAAGAGGGAGCTTAGTTCTAAGGCAAAGCTGTCGATTTACCAGTCAATCTACGTTCCTACTCTCACCTATGGTCACGAGCTTTGGGTAATGACCGAAAGAACGAGATCGCGGATACAAGCGGCTGAAATGAGCTTTCTCCGTAGGATTGCTGGACTCACCCTGAGAGATAGGGTGAGGAGCTCAGTCATCCGGGAGAGGCTCAGAGTAGAACCGCTGCTCCTCCACATTGAAAGGAGTCAGTTGAGGTGGTATGGGCATCTGATTAGGATGCCTCCTGGACGCCTCCCACTTGAGGTGTTTCAGGCACGTCCCACTGGGAGGAGACCCCGGGGCAGACCCAGGACTCGGTGGAGAGACTATGTCTCCCAGCTGGTCTGGGAACGCCTTGGTATCCCCTCTGAAGAGCTGGAGCAGGTGGCTGGGGAGAGGGAAGTCTGGGCTTCTCTGCTTGAACTGCTGCCTCCGTGACCCGGACCTCCGGAAAAGCAGTAGAAGATGGATGGATGGATGGATGGATACTCTAACTTGCTCTCTCACACTTGTGTAATGGTGTTAAAGGTCTTAATCTGGATTGAAACTCCAAAAATCCAATCATAACTGATTTATTCATGTACATGTAAACATGGTCAATGATCATATTTACATGTACACTAATAAACCGGTTATGATTGGATTTCTGCAGTTATCTGATTACTCAAGTGGCCATGTAAACTGAATAATCCAATAAAGGCCATGTATCTGGGGTCATTAACTCAAGTGGTTTATCCTCCAGTAATCAATTTATTCAGTGCATGTATACACAACAAAACTGATTTTTGGCATTATCAGTTTATTGCCATTAATCAGATTATTGTGACCATGTAACCAGGGTCATTGTTCAAAATACAAATAAGTTCAAGGACTAAACAGTAGATAAGATAAGATAAGATAAGCCTTTATTAGTCCCACAACGGGGAAATTCCAGGATTGCAACTGCACAGGGATAGCAACACTCAGAGCAACAATCAGAAGGCAAGAAAAAAACAAGCAAGCAAGAGCAGCTAATATACATATGTACGTATTACTATAAAATATATATATATACACACACACACAGACACACAGTGCAGAGCATTGTAGCTGGATGGAATAAATATATGAATATATGAACACAGTGCAGAGCATTGTAGCTAGATGGAATAAATATGTAAATATATAAACACCCACAGTACGGAGCATTGCAGCTAGGTGGAATAAATATGCAAGTATATAAACACACACAGTGCGGAGCAATGTAGCTAGATGGAATAATATGTAGATATATAAATATATAAACACACCCAGTGCTGAGCATTGTAGCTAGATGGAATAAATATGTAAATATATAAACACCCACAGTACGGAGCATTGCAGCTAGATGGAATAAATATGTAAATATATAAACACACACAGTGCAGAGCATTGTTGCTAGATGGAATGAAACAGCATAACCGTCTACTTAGTTATCCTACATGGTATGATTATGTGCCCATACATATTCTCACCCTCCATAGCGACCGGTATGTTCCTAGTTGTATGCCGGAGGGGACCATTGTGTAAGTCTATTGCATCTTTTGCATTCAAAAAACTATTAGTTTGTTACGTCTTTTTGCTATCTCTGCGAGCAGCCCTGCTTAGGTTGTACAGTCTGACAGCCGTTGGTAGGAAGGACCTACGAAACCTCTCGGTTGTGCACCTGGGATGATGTAGTCTGCTGCTAAATGAGCTCCTCAGTGCATTCAGTATGTCCTGCATAGGGTGGAACTCGGACTCCAGCAGAGATGACAGTTTAGCCACTGTCCTTCTCTCTCCTATCTCCTCCATCGGATCAAGGCGCTGCCCCAGGACAGAGCTAGCTTTCTTAATCAGTTTGTTCAGTCTCTTCCTATCGGCTGCAGTAATGCCACTGCCCCAGCAGACCACTCCAAAAGTGATGGCTGATGCCACCACCATGTCATAGAATGACTTCAGCAGCGCCCCTTGTACACCAAAAGACCTGAGTCTCCTCAGCAGGAACAGCCTGCGCTGTCCCTTCTTGTAGAGTGCATCAGTATTGTGTGACCAGTCTAGATGGTAGCAATACAATATCTGTTTCCTTTTTTTTTTTGTTTATGTTATTTGTTTTTAATGCTCTGTGTGTTTTTAATGCTGTTTATTTTCTGTAAAGCACTTTGGTCACCTACGGGTTGTTTTAAAGGGCTATATTAAGTATATTACATTACATTTAAATGGCATTTGTTTTTATCATTATTAAGATATTGTTCATCAGCAGCTTCAGTTCAAAACAGAGCAGAAAGGAAAAAAAAAATTCAGGTTCATACTTTGATGAAGATTCATCATTCAGGTTGTTCATGTTTTGTAAAAGATCAATGGTTCAATAAATGTAAATATTTCATAATGTACTAAATTTGGAGTTGCCATTAGGTTGGTTTGCTATTATTTTACTGGTTCGGCCCACTGGACATCAAATCCCGCGGTATATGGCCCCCGAGCTAAAATTAGTTTGATACCCCTGGTGTAGACAGTACGACGTCGGCGCTGCAGCTTCCCACGCCATGTTTGTTTTGCTATTTCTATGGTGGCGTAATGCTGTGACGTCATCATGAAGCAGACCCCAAATATTGTGATATTGATTTTTACACTGGTATTAAAATTTATACCGGTATTATTGTGAGTGATTTGATATGGCACACCCCTACATAAATTTGCTATTTTCTTGTAAATTTTTGACTATTCCCCTAATTTGATACATTTTTTCTTGAAAATTTGAAACTTTCTCATGAATATGCAACTTTTTTTACATGTAAACTGGCAACTTTTTCCTCATAGCAACTCGGCGGCACAGTGGTTAGCACTGTGGCAGCACAGTAAGGTCACGGGATTGATTCCAGCCCTGACCATTGTGGGTTCGATCCCATCCCCTGACCATCGGTAACCCTTCTGTGCAGAATTTGCATGTTCTCCCTGTGTCTGTGTGGGTTTACTGGGTTTTCATGTAAGTTTATAACTCTTTTCAAGTAATTTTACATTGTTTTAAAAAAAATATATCACAGTGTGCAGATTGATGTACTAGGGGCCCCAAAGTGCAATTTTGCATCGGGCCTCCCAAAACCAGGAAACGGCTCTGTATACACAAGTGGTAGTCTGCATTTGGAATCATGTCTCTTGATCATCCGGCCTGACAGGTGTTTTCAAAGTGTAACCTTCAGGATGCACAAAGTAATTTCTAAATTGACCACCCTGTGGAGCTTGTGCAGTCCGAGGACACATTTTATACATTTGCACAGCTCAGAAAGAAACTGCTCCACTTTTGCCTTGTAAGGTGTGGTAATTCCGATGTGTAACCAAGATGCCCGCTGAGGCTTCCCGACGAGAGTAATCAAGGCAGCATGTTTAGAGACTGGCTTAGACAAATACAGCTCGGGGGTAATTCTTATCCAAATTGTAGGAACCCCACAGAGAGCTGGAAAACTGACATGATATTCCGACAGCTCGGCTACTGTGCTTTTCACTTTTGTATCTGCAAATGCACAGCACCTGGCTGCATCAGTCTCACATGCCAAGCCTTAAGATTCCTCTATTTTCAACACAATTGGAACTAAGTGGGGAAGCAGCACATGAACTGTAAGCTGTGTCATAGCCAGCAAAGCAGCTTAAGGTACAAATGTAAAAATGTAAATTAGGTATAAATTTGCAAGAAAAAAGGTGCAAAAATATGATGAAAGATTACAATTTAAACATTTAAAAAGTCGCAAATAACAATTTACGTAATTATACAGAATAAAAATTTAATAAATAGCATCCAGATGAGCAACGCAAATTTCCATCCATCCATCCATCCATCTTCTACCGCTTTTCCGGAGGTCCGGGTTGCGGAGGTAGCAGTTCAAGCAGAGAAGCCCAGACTTCCCTCTCCCCAGCCACCTGCTCCAGCTCTCCAGGGAGGACACCAAGGCGTTCCCAGACCAGCTGGGAGACATAGTCTCTCCACCGAGTCCTGGGTCTGCCCCGGGGTCTCCTCCCAGTGGGACGTGCCTGAAACACCTCAAGTGGGAGGTGTCCAGGAGGCATTCTAATCAGATGCCCATACCACCTTAACTGACTCCTTTCAATGTGGAGGAGCAGCGGTTCTACTCTGAGCCTCTCCCGGATGACTGAGCTCCTCACCCTATCTCTGAGGGTGAGTCCAGCAATCCTATGGAGAAAGCTCATTTCAGCCGCTTGTATCCGCGATCTTGTTCTTTCGGTCATTACCCAAAGCTCGTGACCATAGGTGAGAGTAGGAACGTAGATTGACTGGTAAATCGACAGCCCTGCTTTAGAACTAAATCAAATCAAACTTTATTGTCATATTGCTGTACATACAACTGTAGTGCAGGCAAGATGAAATTGCGTTTCTCTCGGCATCCATATAAGAAGCAGCATGATTTAAGACACATTCCCACATAGCTCCCCCCCCCATCCATTCACACATCCCTGAGACATACTTGGGGAAAAAAAAGAATAACTAACTATAATATACAAAATGTCCGTAGGTGCAGTAGTGTGTATGAGAGATTCCGGGTCAACTGTTCAGCATCCTGACAGCTTGTGGAAGGAAGCTGTTGATCAGTCTGGTGGTTCTGCCTCTGATGCTCCGGAATCGTTTACCAGATGGAAGAAGTTCAAAGTGTTTATGCAGAGGGTGAGAACGGTCCTTGACAATGTTTAGTGCCCTGCTCCTACAACGGTTCTGAAAAAGTTCTTGGATAGAGGGGAGGGAGACTCCAATTACCCTCTCTGCCCCCTTGACTATCCTCTGCAGGGCTTTTTTGTTTGACATACTGCAGCTGGAGTACCATGTAGCAATGCAGTACGTCAGAACACTCTCCACCACACCTCTGTAGAAGGTCCTGAGGATGCAGATGGGGAGAGAGGCCTGTTTGAGTTTCCTCAAGAAGTGCAGTCTCTGCTGAGCCCGCTTCCTGATCTCCAAGGAATTCTTGCTCCAGGTCAGGTCCTGCGAGATCTGCACTCCGAGGAACTTGATGTTCTCTACTCTCTCCACTAAACGGCCGCCGATGCTGAGGGGGGTGTGCTCAGGCTGCGACCACCAGAAATCGATAATCATCTCCTTCGTTTTGTCCACGTTGAGCACCAGATTGTTCTCCCTGCACCAGCCCTCCAGGTCTCTCACTTCTTCCCTGTACATTGATTCCTCATCCCTCTGGATAAGTCCCACCACCGTGGTGTCATCTGCAAACTTAATAATCTGGTTCCCCTCGTGTCTGGATACACAGTCATGTGTTAGAAGTGTAAACAACAGTGGACTGAGTACACAGCCTTGAAGGGATCCGGTACTCAGCGTGACAGACTTGGAGATGTTGTTTCCAACCCGGACAGACTGAGGTCTCTCAGTCAGAAAATCCAGGATCCAGAGACATGTGGCGGTGTTCAGACCGAGAAGGAGTAATTTCTCCATCAGTCTCTGGGGAATAATGGTGTTGAATGCTGAACTGAAATCAATGTACAGGAGTCTGGCGTAGGTGTCTTTCTGGTCCAGGTGGGTGATGACAGAGTGTAGGGTGGTGACTATAGCATCCTCCGTGGAGCGGTTTGAACGATATGCAAACTGGAGCGGGTCGTGTGATGCAGGGAGGCAGGCTGTAATGTGTGGTTTGACAAGCCGCTCAAAACACTTCATCACAATTGGTGTCAGTGCAACAGGACGATAGTCATTCAAACAGGACACCACTGGTTTCTTTGCCACCGGTACAATGATAGAGGTCTTGAAGCATCTGGGAACGATGGCCTGACTCAGGGAGATGTTATAAATGTCAGTCAGGACATCCGCCAACTCGCTCGCGCAGTCTCGGAGCGCACGTCCCGGAATGTTGTCTGGACCTGCAGCTTTGCGTGGGTTGACTCTGGTTAGGGTCCTCCGTGTGTCCGCTGTGTTGATGGTAAAAGCTGGTCCGACCGATGGTGGGGGAGGGCCAGCCCTCCCTCTGATTGTCGAGTTTGATGCTTCAAAACGTGCAAAGAAGTCGTTAAGCCTGTCTGGAAGCGAAGCGTCATCATCATCGACCCCCTGCCTAGGCTTAAAGCCCGTCAGTGTCCGAACTCCCTGCCACATCTGCTTGGTGTTCCTAGTGTCACAGAGGTGTCCCTGGATTTTCTCCGCATAGGCGCACTTTGCCGCCTTAATTCCCTTAGAAAGCGCAGACCTGGCTGAGCGGAGGGCGATCCTGTCCTTCGCTCTGAAGGCTGCATCTCTGGCTGTGAGCAGTGAGCGCACCTCTGCAGTCATCCAGGGCTTATGATTACCCCGCATAGTGATGGTCTTCACTGTAGTGAAATCCTCTGTGCACTTCGCGATGTAGCTGGTGACCGAATCAGCATACTCTTCCACATCTGTCCTGTCTTCCTGGGAGGCTGCTATTTTGAAGACCTTCCAGTCTGTGTGCTGAAAACAGTCTTTCAGTGCAGGGGTTGCACTCTCTGGCCAAATCCTGATTTGTTTCACTGCTGGCCTGCTGCCCTTCAATAAAGGTTTGTAGGCAGGCACCAGCATCACGGATATGTGATCAGAACAGCCGAGATGGGGGCGGGGTATCGCTTTATATGCATCTGTGTTTGTGTACACTAAGTCCAACATATTCTCTCCTCTGGTCTTAAAGTCTACACATTGTTTAAACTTGGGGAGCACAGTCTTTAGGCTGGTGTGGTTAAAATCCCCCGCAACCACCACAGAACTGTCCGGGTGTGAAGTTTGGATTTCACTGATTGCATTGTGCAGTTCCCCGAGTGCCTTCTTAGCATTAGCTTTAGCGTTAGCGCTCGGCGCTATGTAAACACCGACTACAAACACGTTGCTGAATTCCCTAGGCAGATAATAAGGCCGATAATTTACAATAAGGAACTCCGCCAACGGAGAGCAGTGTTTAGACACTAACGTGGCATTAACGCACCAGTTCTTGTTAACATAGATGCATAGCCCACCCCCCCTGCTCTTACCGGAGCTCGCCGTTTCCCTGTCAGCACGGAACATCGCCATATCTTCCAGTTGAATGGCCTCGTCAGGAATGTTGTCGTGGAGCCATGTCTCGGTGAAAACAAACACACAGCAGTCCCTCCACTCTCTCCGGGTTTCTCTCAGCAGACGCAGTTCGTCCACCTTGCTTTCGAGGGCGCGGACGTTTGAGAGAAGAAGCGACGTTACCGCTGGTCTGGAGGGCTTAGCCTTTAGCCTAGCATGGATCCCGGCCCTTTTTCCTCACTTTTTCCTGCGTTCCCTAAAAAAAAAAAATAAGATGGCAGCAGCGCGCTCGGACGCAGCGGCCCCTCTTGGCATCAGCGAGTGTGAGAGTTTTGAGTGTTGAGTTGAGTGTTGAATTAAGCTCCCTCTTCACCACAACAGACCGGTACAACGTCTGCATCACTGCAGATGCTGCTCCAATCCGTCTGTCAATCTCTCGCTCCATTTTCCTCTCACTCGTGAACAAGACCCCAAGATACTTGAACTCCTCCACTTGGGGCAGGAGCCTGTCCCCAACCCAGAGAGGACAATCCACCTTTTTCCGGCTGATGACCATGGACTCGGACTTGGAGGTGCTGATTCTCATCCCAGCCGCTTCACACTCAGCGGCAAACCGTCCCAGCAAGAGCCGTAGGTCATTGCTGGATGAAGCCAACAGGACAACATCATCTGCAAACAGCAGAAATGAGATCCTGTGGTCACCAAGCATGACACCCTCCGTTCCCTGGCTGCGCCTAGAAATCCTGTCCATAAAAATTATGAACAGGATCGGTGACAAAGGGCAGCCCTGGCGGAGTCCAACTCTCACTGGGAATGACTCCGACCGAGTGTTGGCAATACGAACCAAACTCTCACAATGGTCGTACAGAGACCGAATAGCTCGTAACAACAAGCCCGATACCCCATACTCCCGAAGCACCCCCCACAAAAAACCACAAGGGACGCGGTCAAATGCCTTCTCCAAGTCCACAAAACACATGTAAACTGGTTGGGCAAACTCCCACAAACCCTCAAGAATTCTCAAGAGGGTAAAGAGCTGGTCCGATGTGCCACGGCCAGGACGAAAGCCACATTGCTCCTCCTGAATCCAAGGTTCGACCAACGGCCGGACTCTCCTCTCCAGTACCCTGGCATAGACCTTCCCAGGGAGGCTGAGGAGTGTGATCCCTCTAAAGTTGGAGCACACCCTCCGGTCCCCTTTTTTGAAGAGAGGAACCACCACCCCGGTTTGCCATGCCAAAGGCACTGCCCCCGACCTCCACGCAATGTTGCAGAGGCGTGTCAACCATGACAGCCCAACAACATCCAGGGCCTTGAGGTACTCAAGGCGAATCTCGTCCACCCCCGGGGCCCAGCCACCAAGGAGATTTTTAACCACCTTGGCGACCTCAGCCCCTGTGATAGGTGAGTCATCCCCCTCGTCCCCAAACCCTGCTTCCTCTGTGGAAGGCGTATCAGTGGGATTGAGGAGATCCTCGAAGTATTCCTTCCACTGCCCGATGATATCCCCAGTCAAAGTCAAAAGTGTCCCATCCGCACCATACACAGTGTGGACAGGGAGCTGCTTCCCCCTCCTGAGGCGCTGGACAGTTTGCCAGAATCTCTTTGAGGCCGATTGAAAGTCTTGTTCCATGGCCTCACCGAACTCCTCCCATACCCGGGTTTTTGCTTCAGCAACCACCCAAGCCACACTCCGCTTGGCCTGCTGGTACACCTCAGCTGCTTCGGGAGTCCCACAAGCCAACCAAGCTTGATAGGACTCCTTCTTCAGCTAAATGGCCCCCCTTACCACTGGTGTCCACCACTTGGTTCGGGGGTTGCCACCACGAGATGCACCGACCACCTTGCGGCCGCAGCTCTGGGCCGCCGCTTCAACAACAGAGGTGGAGAACATGGCCCATTCAGATTCCATGTCTCCAGACTCCCTCGGAATGTGGTTGAAGTTCTTCTGGAGGTGGGAGTTGAAGACCTCCCGGACAGGGGCCTCAGCCAGACTTCCCAGACTTCAATGCGCACGTGGGCAACGACAGTGAAACCTGGAGGGGGGTGATTGGGAGGAACGGCCTGCCCGATCTGAACCCGAGTGGTGTTCAGTTGTTGGACTTCTGTGCTAACCACAGTTTGTCCATAACGAACACCATGTTCAAGCGTAAGGATGTCCATATGTGCACTTGGCACCAGGACACTCTAGGTCACAGGTCGATGATCGATTTTGTTATCGTGTCATCAGACCTGCGACCGTATGTCTTGGACTCCCGGGTAAAGAGAGGTGCAGAGCTGTCAACTGATCACCACCTGGTGGTGAGCTGGATCCGATGGCAGGGGAGGAAGCCAACGCAAATTTATGAGACAAAAAGTGGAAATTTTACAGGAAAAAAAATTGCACATTTTTGAGAAAAAGTTGCAGATTTACACCAAAAAAAATGCAAATTTATGCAAGAAAAGCTGCAAATTTCCAGGAAAAAAGTAACAAATTTGTGAAAAAAGTTGAAAATTTACAGGGAAAAAGTTGCAAACTTATTAGAAAAAAGTCACAAACTGCAGTGGGCTCGCCACCTGTAGGAGGGATGATGGTGCTATGGGAACCAGGCGGAAGGCTGGGCTGTTCTGTCTGGACTGATGTCCCCATGACCTGGATCCCCAGATAAGCGGTAGAAGATGGATGGATAGATGGATGAAAAAGTCACAAAGTTTTGAGAAAAAAAGTCACACATTTTTGAGAACAGTCACAAATTTATGAGAAATAGCTCACATTTTTTTTAAAGAAAAAATGTAAAAAAAAAAAATTAAGAGAAAAAAGGTCAAAAATTTACAGGAAAGAAAATTGCAATTTTTTGAGGAAAAAGGCTTGCAAATTTAAAAGAAAAAAATTGCAAATTATGAGTGGAAAAAATTTTTACAGGAAAATATAAAAATTTATGACAAAAAAGTTTAAAATTTACATGGAAAAAAATGCAAATTTATGAGACAAAGGTTGCAGATTCATGAGAAAATTAAAATTTAGATGAAAAAAGTTGCAAATTTATGAGAAAAAACTTGAAAATTTAAAGGAAAAAGTTGCAAATTTATGAGAAAAAATAACACATTTTCAAGGAAAAAAGTCACAAATTTACAAGGAAAATGCTGCAGATTTGTGAAAAAAAATTTACAGGAAAAAGTTGCAGATTTACAAGAAAAAAAATTCAAATTTATGAGAGAAAAAAGAAAATTTACAGGAGAAATGTCACAAATTTATGATACAAAAGTTGAAAATTTACAGGAAAAAAGATGCAAATTCATGAGAAAAAAGTCACAAATGTACCAAATGTACAAAAAGTTGAAAATTTACAGGAAGAAATTGCAACTTTACAAGGAAATAAATAGCAAATTTTGCAGGAAAAAAGTAGCAGATTTATGAGAAAATTTAAATTTACAGGAAAAAAATAGCAAATTTACAAGAAAAAAATTTGCAATTTTATGAGAAAAAAGTCAATTTTTTAAGAAAAAAAATTGCAACTCTTGGAGAATTTTTTTTTTCTTTTTTTGCAATTCTGGTTAGAACTGATCATTCAGAGTCATGTTATTCAGTTATGTGTTACGATCCGAGTGCTGACTCTATCCACGCTCGGGTGGTCCAGTATATCTCCAGTTCTACCCCATTCTGGGTCTGGTCTTATGGCCTCCTCCGAGGCTTTTATTTTGACAGAGTCTCGGCAGACTTCCGGCTGTCAAAGCCCAGCTGCTCCGGGACAGCTGTATGATATTGTCATTAATTACCTTTCCCCTTTTCCTGATTGGGTTCTGTTCCCCATTTAAGGAAGCAGCTGAGGATTACTCCTTGCTGCGACCTACACCCTATGACATCGTGCACCTCAGTGTACGTAGCTGGAGTTCCTACGCCCAACTCCAGTTTCTTCTGTGACTCTGTTCCTCATCCTCCTGCTGCTACGCTGCTAACTGCTCAGCGTAGGTTCCGTCCTCGCTACCTTCCCTAGCCAATCTCCCGAGGTAGAGTTCTGTGTCAGAGTTTATGTGCGTGTTTTGCCCCTCAAGGCTTATTGTTTTGTCATCCTGTGTATTCATGTCCTACGTTAATAAAAACGTAAACTCATCAGTTGACTATAACATCTCCTTAATGGCTCGTGAGAGCCATTCATGACAGGAGGTCGCAGCCAGACTGAGATGCCAGTCCTGGTGAGTTTTGCTTAATTGGACAACTGTTCTTTCCTGTCTGGGTAACTGCGTGCTGGGAGAATGCCGTCGCGGAGGGGCCACGCTCGGAGCCGGGACGATGAGCTGGCGGAGGCTTTAGACTATGTGGACAAAACGCTCATCGCTGCCTCCCTCCTCGACTATCACAGCAACGTACGCTGGTACCTGAACTGTGCTGAGGATGCCCTTAATCGTTTCCCTCGCTACGCCGACCATCCTGAAGTTGACGCTAGGAGGGCCGACATCGCCGCACAGCTCGAGATACTCCGTATGGTGGAGGAGGACTACGGCAGGAAGCAAAGGAGGAGGCATCCTCGCTCCCCGCTTTGGGATCCCGTTCCTGTCCTCGATCCAGTCCAGGAGTTCGCACCATCCGGGTGCCGTCTAAGACGTCGGCGCCACAGCCAAGGTAAACCTCAGCAAGATCCCCGTCCGGATCCAGTTCCGGGTTGTCGCAAGGACTCCACCTCTCGGACAGCTGCCACTCCTGCGTCTCGTCTGGAGGGAACCCCCGCAGCCTCTCCCCCCGGGTCATCTTTCCCTGCTGTCCCGTCAGCTCATTGTGCCCGGTTCGGCTCGGCCGTTGCCCCCACCTCCTCGATGTCTTCCCTGGCTGCTGTGTGTGCCAAGAGTCCTGCTTCGGCGAGCCCTGTCCTTGATCCATCGCGAGCGGCTCCTCCTCGTCCTTCCAGGGGGCCCTCTGTCACCATCCTGCGGGGAAAGGGAGGAACAACGTCCCCTACAGCAGGCACCATCCTCCCTCCGGGAGACAGGCAAGTGCAAGTTCATTCTTTCCACCATAATTGTGATCTGCCTTGTCTGACTCCTGGGGGCGGAGTTTGGGGTTCGCAGTCCCCCGAGCTCCCACCACCTGCTGTAGCTCTAATTGCTAAACCTGCTGCCTCTGTGTCCGCCTCCGTTGAGTGGTCCACGACGCCAGGCCTACGTCGCCGGACGAGGAGGGGGCCTGCGGTTCTGGAGAGCCTGGTTCCAGCCCCGCAGCCACGCCATGGGCAGAGGAGAGGAGCGGACTGCAGCCTGGAGTCTGATCCAATGATAACGCGTCCCTGGGTCTCCACGCTGGAACAGTGTGAGCTTGCGGGTTGAGGGTCCCCTTCCACCACGCCGTGTGGGTTATCGGCGTGGATGTCAGCGCCGGAGGATCCACAGACTGCAGAAACCATCATGCCGGTTACGGGGCCCGCCGTCGCTGAGTGGGAGCCCGAGGACGTCCTTCTTCGTCCTGAGCCCGGATCGCCAAAGTCCTGGACGGCGACAGAACCCAGGATCAGGCAAGTGCTCTACCGTGTCTTCCTTCTTTCTGCTCTGGAGCATTTTTGCCTATCTCTCGAGGAGACGAGCCGGGTGCAGCCGTCTGCTGCATCCGAGCCTGTCTCGCCGGGTTCTGTTGCTACCGGTGATCCTGATCCCGGTCCTTTTCTCTCTCCTGAGCCTTCCTCCAGGGTCGCCGGTGATGAGTCGATCCTAGTCTCTGCTCTGGAGGACCTGGATTCGGGGTTGAAGGCCATTCCCCGTGCTGTTCCGACCCAGTCGGGGTCCATCGTGGGTGCAGCCGCGATCCAATCTGGGTCCATCGTGGGTGCAGCTCGGGCTCACGTGGGGTCTGATGGGAGGACTGTGCCTAATCTGAAGTTTGGAGGTGGAACTGCAGATCTTCCGCCGATCGTAGCTGGACTGTCTCCCTGTTTTTCGTCCATTCCTCGTTTCCGTCCATCGGGGGCCGCTGGGACTTCCCGTCTTTGGTTCGGCCCTCCCTCGCTTTTCCTCTCCATAGGGAGGCCGTCTCCGAGTACTCTCCAGCGTTTCTGGTGGCGGAATGACATGGGTTGGCCGCCTGGGACATTGCTTCGCCTATTTGGCGTTCTGGTAGGCAGCCCAAACTAATTCTCTTCCCCCCATTAGCGATCTGGACGTTAGACGCAGGCAGGCCACCTGAAGTTGTGGGTTTTTTCTCTATTGCGCTCTGCCTGCTGTCATCCCTCTCCCCAGAGATCGCATATAAGGAAGCCAATTTGGGCTAATTATTGATGTAAATGTTACTGACTCTAAGTGACTCTACACTTTTCAAGAGGTGTTTATATTTGTGTCTCAATCACCCAGTCCTACATTGTATCTGAGGAAAATGTATGCATCAGCTCCTTTGCTCCCATTTATACCTTTTTCCCTCAGCTTTGTGTATACATGTTACTGGTAATTTGCGGGCAATATGCCAATGTTATTACATTGCTTCTAAGGAAGTGAATGGTGTTTTTTTATGTCTGGTGATATCAAATTCGGCTCACTGTGTTAAGTTGCTATCATTTGTTCTGCACGGCAGATGATTGCTTTGTTCCTCTGTATGGCCCCATTTATGTAGTTTGTTCGAGGGCCGTCTTCTGTATTTCGCTTCTGTACTGGTTGCCGTATTCTGGAGGGTTTTTTTTTTCTCTCTCCCTGACTTTATGTCTTGCTTCTTGCCCACCTGGCCTTCCCCCCGCCTCCCTCCCTGGGGTGGTCTGGTTGACCCTCTGGGTGGGGGTGGAGGGTGGGGGGGCTTTGATGTTACACGGCGCCTGGAATTCACCTTGCGAATGGGGGGCTACTGTTACGATCCAAGTGCTGACTCTGTCTGCGCTCGGGTGGTCCGGTATTTCTCCAGTTCTACCCCATTCTGGGTCTGGTCTTATGGCCTCCTCCGAAAAGCCCAGCTGCTCTGGGACAGCTGTATGATATTGTCATTAATTACCTTTCCCCTTTTCCTGATTGGGTTCTGTTCCCCATTTAAGGAAGAAGCTGAGGATTACTCCTCGCTGCGACCTACACCCTATGACATTGTAGAGGCTTGGAAGTAGTTAATAGTTATGTAAAAGGTGCTAAAAAGACATTTGGATAAAAAATAAATAAAAAAACAGGCACCCTTACAATTTTTAATTTATTCTTTAATTGTTTTATTTTTCTACAATGCATTTGTAATCCATCTGGTTCCATGATAACTCATGTGAGTTGGGTGCAGTTCCAAATGCCGACCAATAGATGGCGCATGTCGCACAATGATAGAGAGTAGACTCACGCACCGGAGGACGAAGAATAAACTCCTCTGTGTGAAATAACGGCTCAAAACGTGTTCCTCGTCTATTCTTCTATCACAAGTTGGTAAATACTAATAATTCAAGAGTGCAATATAAACTGTAAGAGTCCTAAGATGTCCGAGATTATATTGTGATAAGTGTGAGACGGAAAACGGGTTTGTAAGGGTATTTCTGTTAGAGTTGATGTGTTGTTGTATAAGCTAACCTGCTAATGCTAATGATTGATGTGTGGTTGTATAAGCTAACCTGCTGATGCTAATGATTGAGTGTATGGACGTGCCGCACGGGGGGGGGGGGGGGTCGCCCCATTTTAGGAACCATTTGATTACTTTATGTAAAGACATTTATGAAACGTTTTTCATACAGTATGACATTTATTGGTTTTATTTGTCACCAAGTGTGTATATTTCGGGTTTATTACCGAATACCAGGAATACTATTGTAAAAGTGTATTAGATACACAGTGGCCAGGTTAATGCATTGTTAAGAATGACACCACAGACTGTACATTTATGACAGTGCTTAAAATGATTAATTTATATATAAGTTCATGGGTTTTTGTTTCAAATATAAATATTTGAACAAGTTAAACGCTATATAGATGGGAAGGAGATATAAAAACAATAATTCTGTTCATGTTAAATATACAGTTAATGTCACATTGAAAATTGTGATAAATGGACATGATTGTGTTTTGTTTAATGGTCATGTGATCAGATAATAAGAGAGAAACTATGGACCTTGATAGTAAATACTAGTCAGTCGATGCTGGTCATGTGAATGATCTGGACGAAGAATAAACTCCTCTATGTGAAATAACGGCACAAAATGTGTTCCTCGTCTATTCTTCTATCACAGGTTGGAGAGTTGACTTCCACATGCACGTTTCCTCCTCCTGGGCTGCTACCCAGGGGAGCAACAACATCGTGCACCTCAGTGTACGTGGCTGGAGTTCCTACGCCCAACTCCAGTTTCTTCTGTGACTCTGTTCCTCATCCTCCCATAAGTGGTAACTGCTCAGCGTAGGTTCCGTCCTCGCTGCCTTCCCTAGCCAATTTCCCGAGGTAGAGTTTTGTATCAGAGTTTATGTGCGTGTTTTGCCCCTCGAGGCTTATTGTTTTGTCATCCTGTGTATTCATGTCCTATGTTAATAAAAACGCAAACTCATCGGTTGACTATAGCGTCTCCTTAATGGCTCGCGAGAGCCATTCATGACATTATGTAACATGGTATAGAAAGGTTTCTGATATACTGGGAAGACAGTTCTCTCTTTTTTCCAGGTCCTGGCTTGATTTACACCTACAGATAGGGATTCAGATGGGGGCATGGCGTGTTAATGAGGGAGATAACTTGGTCATTCTGCTCACAGGGGGTATGCCATCCCCCCTCAAGTCACCTACTGCTCACAGCTTTCTCCCTTTGAGTGAAATGATACAAAGTGATGAAAAAATGATCAGCAAACTTGTTCACTACGACTCCAACCTGTTTCAGTATATTCGGTTCATTCTTATTCTAAGCATCTACTCTGCTACACCCTCAGTTTCTCTGGCTCAACTTGAGATTAAGAAGCTTTTAGAATCCTGGGAAGGGAATCAGAGATGAAAATAACAGAAAAAGATAAACAGATTCAACGTGTGGAAACGCTGTCATGAGCAAATACGAACCTGGGGGATTTTCTTGAACTTCTCAAGGATGTAAACCCCACAGCATGATCTCACACAAAGGTCAGCCGGGGGATGTTTTCTCTCTTTTATATGTTGCCCTTTGAAAAATAGACTATATAGTTCATTAATTCATAAAAAGGCGTTAATAAATAGAAAATAGAGCGTGTTCATTAACCAAATACATAGCAGTTAAAAATGGTTAAAAAGTATTCATGGTTTGATATTTCATATAGTGCACTAACTTTGGAATTTCATGATTGGTGTCATGTGTTTTATTATTTACATGATGTGAAATGTGTTTTGTTTTTATACTAAGTTCTTAAAGCTGGAAATATTGCAAGAATATTTAATTTTCTACACATTTGTAAAAGAAATGGGAATGTATGGGGATTTTTTTGTATTGTTTATTTTCTAAGCCAATGAGAAGTGAGCTTAAGGTCAAGGGTTGGCCAGAAATGGGCGTGACAGTGGGTGAACAAAAACAGAAAAGGGGACGAAGAAAAAAAAAGGCAAAAAAAAAAAAAACAGAGAGAGAGAGAAAGAGCACAAGCGGCCCATGGCAGGAGTGTGCTGGTGGTAGAAGCTTACCACTGGGGAAATATATGGCCAGTGTGTTTCTGGAATTTGGGAAGTGATATAGTAACAAGGGTGCACAACAAGTGAGCTCTGTACATTATTATATTGGACAGTGGGACTGTGTGGAACGATTTATTCCAATGAGGAGTAGCAGTTTGGGAGTCCGCCATCCTGCTCAGCGTAACGAAAAAAAAAGAAAGCTTATCCTACTGGACTGTGTGTGGACTGTATGCCTGCTAACACGGTGAGCTGAAGATGTCTGCATAACCTAGAAGGGACATTGACCTAGCCCTGACGTTCCTGTGCTTGGGAGTGACGACTGCGCTGGATTCCAGGGACAGGAGCTGTACATACGTTGATGCCTGTGGACCCTGTGAGTTGCCCAGGTCATTTCTAGTCCAGAGGGAAGGAGCCGCCATTACTGGTTGGACACCATGCACGTACAGTACGTTTCTCACCAGGGCTACAACACTGAAGACTGTGGAGTATTTACAATATATTTTTGCCGCCTTTAAGTTTCCTTTAATTAAGGTTTAAAGGGCCCCTTTTCTATTTTCTATTATTTCTTTGTTTGTTTGTTTTGTCGAGGTTGTGACCATTGAAATATTGCAAAGCTGTGATTTATTTTAATAATTTGAGTACTGACATTTTTGTTTGATTTCAGTCTGAAAGAGAATATTTGAAAAAAAAAGAATTATTTATTTTAATGCGTATATAAATTGTTCTTATTTTTTTATAAAATCATTTCATTGCTTCTGAATGGTCATTTGTCATTAAAATTTTGAACTTTTGAATTTTAGATTTTATTTAAAGGTGAACATTCACATTAGTGTTTGAGCTGCATGATTAGACTTAAGGGTTAAAGAAATTAAGCTAAAGAGTGAATACTTAAAAGGTGAAAGAGTCTTACTATATACCTGTTTTTATTCAAAACTGAAAGACAAAGTACCGCAACATCAACGGTAGAGATACGCCCTTATTCAAAGAACTCAGGATAGCCACCCCTATTAATGCCTGGACAAGCAAAGGGGCGCTAGATAAAATGGAGGAACCACTGGGATTATTTTGTTAAGCACCTTATATTTTTTTAATCCTTGATAGCAACATTAAAGGACTAGTAGGTAACTTTTTTCTCTTTTTCCTTTTTTCACTTTAAAGGTCAACTATGTGAAAATTTTGTTCCTACTTCATATGTTAACTTTCAGTAGTTGTTTAAAAAAGATGACAATGGACATTCAGTTGCTGCATGCAGAGCTGGTGAAAGGGCTCAGAGAGTGGTGTCAAGGTGAGTTACTTGAGGATGACCATGGGTCATTGGTGCTCATTCCCAAAGGTGTGGAGACTGTCCAGGTGGAAGAGACACTGGAGACTGTGAAGGCCCTGGGACGAGTGAGAGTCAGAGGCAGAATGTACAACAACAAACTGGATCGGTTAAGTGTACTTTCTGAATACAGAGAAAAAAATGACCCAACCAAGATCCCCTCTGAAGTCAAGGATCCGGCTATTGACATCAGTTGGCCCATCATCGTTGCAGTCAAATGTCCAACTCCTGCTGGAGATGCACCAAATTCATTGAGAGTTCTCCTAGATGCAGCAGCATCCAGTAGCTCTGCTGAGTCAATCATTCGAGCAGTTGGCTATGTGCTGTTAAAGATGGAGAAGCCATCAGGGGAAAACAGTAGCTACCGCCGCCTCCGGGCATTCTCTGGCATGTCACCAATACTTACAGGTGAAGAAGCGTTAGAGAAGTGGCTGGATGGAGCCCGTTTATTGGTCGAAGAGAGCGACTGCTCTGACAAAAAAAAAATGCTGATGTATTATGGAATGTCTTAGAGGACCTGCTCTCGCTGTAGTAAAAGCCATACGAACAGCTCAGGGAGATATCACCCCTTCTAAGTGCTCTGATGCTATTGAGAGTGTGTTTGGCTCCGCTGAATCAGGTGAAGACCTCTACTTCGAGTTTAGACTGCTGCAACAAGAAAAAAATGAAAAACTGTTTGATTTCCTGAGGCGGGTGGAACAGTCCCTCACTAAGGTAGTTTGTAAAGATGGTATTCCTGCCAGTCCTGTGGATACTGCCCGAGTTGAACAGCTACTGCGGGGGGCCATACATTCAGATCTCATGCTAGTGAAGCTTAAGCTAAGGGCGAGAAAGCAGACTCCTCCTAAGTTTTTAGAGCTGCTTGCTGAAATCCGAACTGAAGAGGAATATGCAGCTGCAAGAGTCAAGCTTAGTACATCTGTTCATGGCCTACATGTCAATGGTGATGTGGACAGTCGGCACACAGAGATACAGTCCTTGACAGCAGATATCAAGGAGTTGAAGTCAATGTTTACTTCCTGAGTACAAAGCCCTCTCAGGGAGTAGCCAGTGCTATTGGGCCTGATCCAGTTGCTCAAAGCCCTGCAACAGAAAATGGTGAAAGTACTGAAGTAGTGGCATTAAAGAAACAAGTTAAAAGATTACAAAGAAAAATGTCAGCTAAAGTGGCCAAAGTCTCTGACACCCTAGCCAGTGCACTAAGTGTAGAGCCTTCAAGACCTGTTCAAAGCAACTGAAAGCTGAATAAGTTTAACAGAGATTCAGAAGAAAGCATTTGTTATAGATGTGGCAAATCTGGACACTTTGCCAATAAGTGTCAAAATGCTGAGAATCAGAAAAAAAGTCATCCAAAAACTCATTCAATCTCTCAAGAAAGCTAAAGAGGGACAATCACCTAGCCAAAAAAGAAAAAGTTCCAACACTGTCCGCTCTGTGAAGAAAAGTGAAGTGACTTCAGTAACAGGCCGGAATATTCCACAAGGGCTAATAGGTCCCCCCTCAGTAGTCCCCTTGAGAGTGAATGGCCATCAGTGTGATGCTGTACTAGACAGTGGATCACAAGTAACGATTATCTTTGAAAAGTGGTACAAGCAGCACCTGTCAGAAGTTCCAATTCATCATGTGTCTGGCCTAGCCATCTGGGGGTTAAGTGAGACCAACTACCCATACCTTGGCTATGTCATAGTAGATCTAGATTTCCGTGAAAGTGTCGCTGGTTCTAAAGAATCACTCTCTGTCTTAGCCTTGATCTGTCCTGGCCCAAAAAACCCAGACCAGATTCCTGTAATCTTGGGTACCAATGCTAGTCTTTTTAAGCGGTTGGCTAAACTCTGTAAAGAGACTGCAGGGGTTGATATCACTCAGATTTGGGGTATCAGAACTAATGACACAGTACAAACGAGTGAGAAGACCAGTGAGGGAGAAGAGGATGCTGGATGTGTGAAATGGATGGGTCCTTGCCTACTTACCTTACCTGCTGGCAGTGACTGTTGAGCCATGTGTCACGTGGAGTTAGTGAAACCGCTGGACAAAGAGGTGCTGATGGTGGAGGCTTCACCCACAGTCCCATTCCCAGCTGGTGTGCTGCTGCAGCCCATGATAGTGCCAAGCTCAGAGGTAGATGTGAACCATTTCCCTGTGTTGGTGCGCAATAAGTCAGTACGAGACACAGTCCTTCAGGTTTGGACGGTGATGGAAAATCTGTGCTCTGCTGATTCTGTGATGCCTGCCCTGCCCACAAAGACCAAGGCTGAAGTGAACCCCACAGAGTTTGACCCTAGCCTCTTTGACTTTGGTGATTCACCCATTCCAGAGCACTGGAGAGCCAGACTCAGACAAAAGCTGTCAGATAAAGCCAGTGTGTTTTCTCTCCATGAATGGGATGTGGGACTTGCAAATGGGGTTGAGCATCATATTCGATTATCAGATACAAAACCTTTTCCAGAATGGTCACGGAGATTAGCTCCAGCAGACATTGAAGATGTATGCAAGCATCTGCAAGATCTTCTGAAGGCTGGCATTATCAAGGAGTCTCGTAGTCCATACGCTTCTCCAATAGTTGTGGCTAGAAATAAGAATGGCAGCATTAGAATGTGTATAGACTACAGAACACTGAACAGTCGAACAGTGCTTGACCAATATACCATTCCCCGCATTGACGATGCACTTGATTGCCTGACAGGGGGTAGGTGGTTTTCGGTGTTAGATCTAAGATCTGGTTCATATCAGATCGCTATGGAAGAAGCTGATAAAGAAAAAAACAGCCTTTATCTGCTTGCTAGGGTTTTATCAATTCGAAAGAATGCCGCAAGGTATCACAGGTGCGCCTGCAATGTTTCAACGATTGATGGAAAGAGTCATAGGGGGCATGAACCTTCTCCAGGTGTTGGTTTACCTGGATGACCTGATGGTTTTTGGGAAGTCCTTAAAGGAGCATGAAGAGAGGCTTCTCAAAGTATTCGATCGACTTGAAGAGGTGGGACTAAAGCTTTCTCTAGACAAGTGCCAGTTTTGCCAACTAAAGGTATAATATGTGGGGCACATAATATCCGCAGACGGCATTGTCACAGATCCCGAAAAAGTGAAGGCCATCATCAACTGGCCTTGCCCTACAGATGTGAAGTCTTTAAGAGCTTTCCTGGGATTATGCGGGTATTACAGGCGGTTGGCGGCAAACTACTCAGCGATTTTCACCAAAGGGTATGCCCCCACTCTGAAAGGCAAATGTCCAGCCAAAGAGAAGTTGAAGACCTACCTGAAAGAGTCTGAGCCATTTGGAGACCGGTGGAATCAAGCGTGCACCGATGCTTTCCATCAAATCATTCAGTGTCTCACCAATGCGCTAGTCCTTGCATTTGCAGATGCCAGCAAGCCTTACATCTTGCATACAGACACCAACTTGAAAGGGCTTGGGGCTGTGTTGTATCAAGAATACCCAGAAGGACTCCGACCAGTGGCTTTTGCAAGCCAAAGGGTGATTGCCACGGAACAGTGTTACCCAGTCCATCAGCTTGAGTTTTTAGCTCTTAAGTGGGTGATTGTGGATAAATTCCATGATTAACCTATACGGAGCCAAGTTCACCATCCGAATGGACAATTATCCACTTACATATGTGCTAACAACAGCCAAGCTTAATGCAACCAGACACAGGTGGCTTGCGGCCTTAGCAGCATAGGACTTTAACATCCAGTACCAGCCCGGTAAAGCCAACATTGATGCTGACCTGCTGTCCAGAAACATGGCTGATGAAGTTGAGAATGACAAATGGGAGGAGATACCTCAGAGCGGTGTGAAATCAATCTGTCAGAAGATCTGTATAACAGAGCCATCTGCACCACCACCCGGATACAGTATGTCGATCAACTGGGTGCATCCCCTGAGTGCATCCCTGATGCATTTGCTTTTCCCACTCACCTCAACCTACTTTCCTTGAGGCAGCTGTCCAAAGCTGACCTGAGAGAAACACAACAGAATAATGATGTCATAAGGAAGGTAACGGGAGCCATGCAGCAAGGTAAATGGCCCAATGACAAAGAGACAAACACTGAGTTGAGTCTGTTCAAGAGAGAAAAAGACCGTCTTGTGATGAAAGATGAACTACTTCACAGAATAAGCCAGAAACCCTCTGGAGAGCAAATAACCCAGCTCATACTACCTGCTGAGTTCCAGGAGGCTGTCCTGCAATCCCTACATTGTGACATGGGTCATTTAGGAGTGGAGCGGATGACAGATCTTCTGCCGAGTAGGTTCTATTGACCCAAGATGGCGTTTGATGCTGAACAGTGCGTCAAGGACTGTGGAGAATGTATCATGCACAAAACCCCTTGCAAGAATGCTGCACCCCTGCACCAGATTGTGAGCAGTGGTCTTATGAATCTGGTATTCATAGATTTTCTCTCCATGGAACCAGACTCGAAAGGCATCAGTAATGTATTGATTGTGACAGATCATTTTACACGTTATGTGCAGGCATCCCCAACCTGAAACAAGAAAGCCCTCACTGTAGCAAAGATCCTGGTGGAAAAGTACTTTGTGTATTATGGTCTGCCAAACAGAATACATTCTGACCAGGGAAGAGACTTTGAAAGTCCATTGATACAAGAGCTCTTGATGATCCTAGGGATATGGAAGTCCCGAACTATGCCATATCATCCGCAAGGGAACTCTCAACCTGAAAGGTTCAACCACACTTTGCTGTCAATGCTTACGACCCTGGGGCATGAAAAGAAGCGTTTGTGGAGTCAGCATATTCCCTATGTTGCCCATGCCTACAACAGTAGGCAGTAGGCAAAATGTGATGCAACAGGATATTCTCCTTATCTACTGATGTTCGGCAGAGAAGCTAGGCTGCCCATAGATCTTTGCTTTGGCACGTCAGCTGACGGAACTGGAGTCAGACACCATTCGCAATATGTGGAAAAACTGAAGGGAGATCTGCAAAAGGCCTATGAGCTCGCCAGGAAATCAGCAGATAAGCCACACCAGAGAAACAAAAGAGTCTATGACCAGAAAGCATGTTTCCAGACTATTGACACAGGTGACAGAGTACTTCTCTGAAATCTGGGGCTGCAAGGAAAGCATAAGCTCGTAAGCCGCTGGAGCTCTGTGTCATACGTTGTAGTTGGAAAGCTACCTAATTTACCAGTTTACCAAGTGAAATCTAAAGATGGAAAAGGAGGGGTGAAAACCATACATAGAGATCATCTCTTACCCGCAAGTCAGTCCATCAGAATGCCAGGTGGCAAAGTTTAATGACAAATCACCAGTGAAACCAACAACTCATCAACAAGCAAAGAACCGACAACCAAGAAAGACTGAAAGCACACCCGAAATGGAACCAGAAGATGCCAGATCATCTTCAGACATAGCATATGAAATTCCCAGTATATCCTATGGAGAATATCTGCACAAGCTCTTGCCCCAAAGAACCTATGACGGACATGTCGATGGATCCCATAGTGACCATAAGCCTTCTGTCAATGATTCAAGTGAAGACAAGGTAGTGGTCTCTGTTTCAGATGATGATGGAGAACCCGAAGAAGTCACTTATCAGGGAGACGAACCAACTCCTGATGGCCAGCCTGAAGAGAAGTCAGAAGATGACGATGCCAATGTCCACTCCACTGACTCTAATCTTTCTGACTCTGAACCAGCTCAAGGAGATTATAAAAAACCTGTTAGTACTCCTAAAGCTAAATTTAAGTCTTCCGCAAAAATGAATAGAGATCCTAGAAACAGAACTAGTTCTAAAAGACAACCAAAACCTGTAATCCATCTGACTTATGATGAACATGGAAAGGCTAGAGATCAGCCAATTACCATCATTCACAAAGGAGTTATTATTAAACTAGGATGTTAGATCTTAGTCCGGTAACCTTCTTATCCATGTATGTCTTAATTGTCTCATGAGGACATGCAGACAGTTAGAGGGCGGAGGATGTAGCCCTTTGAAAAATAGACTATACAGTGATCCCTCACTTATCGTGTTTAATGGGGACCAGAACCGACCGCGAAAAGTGAAAAACCGCGAAGTAGCGGCACCACCCCCCCAAGGGCGTCACCAGCATTATTTTGCACAAAAAGGCACAAGAGAACAGCGAAAAGTGCCACTAAGCAACACGAGCGATAAAGAACAATGAATGCGGTCTTCCTTCGCTGGGTATGGGCGCTCTGCAGGGAGAGAAGCTGGGTAAAACGTCTCAGCCAATCAGCTTGCGAGGTAAAACGTCTCGGCCAATCAGCTTGCGAGATTCCCGAGCAGTGAAGAGGTGGGCGGAGAGGAGTGGAGCGGTGGTCAGAGAGGTGGATTTTGAGTTGTGCGGGCTCTCCGTGTTGATACCTGGTGTTCTAATGTAGTCTCCCTGCCTTCTGCTAGCGCCCGGGCAACTTTCGTGCCATTTTTTCTCAATTTTGAATTTTTGATGAATATTTTTGAAAAATCCGCGATGCACTGAGGGCGCGAAAGGTGAAACACGAAGTAGCGAGGGATCACTGTAATGTTCATTGATTCATAAATAGGAGTTAATAAATAGAAAATAGAGCGTGTTCATTAACCAAATACATAGCAGTTAAAAATGGTTAAAAAGTATTCATAGTTTGATATTTCATATAGTGCACTAACTTTGGAATTTCATGATTGGTGTCATGTGTTTTATTATTTACATGATGTGAAATGTGTTTTGTTTTTATACTGTTCTTAAAGCTGGAAATATTGCAAGAATATTTAATTTTCTACACATTTGTAAAAGAAATGGGAATGTATGGTTTTTTTGTTTTTTTTTTTCGTATTGTTTATTTTCTAAGCCAATGAGAAGTGAGCGTAAGGTCAAGGGTTGGCCAGAAATGGGTGTGATGGTGGGTGAACGAAAATGGAAAAGGAGACGAAGAAAAAAAAAAGACAAAAAAACAGGAGAGAGAGAGAGACCGCAAGCGGCCCATGGCAGGAATGTGCTGGTGGTAGAAGCTTACCACTGGGGAAACGTATGGCCATTGTGTTTCTGGAGTTTTGGAAGTGATATAGTAACAAGGGTGCACAACAAGTGAGCTTTGTACATTATTATATTGGACGGTGGGACTGTGTGGAACAATTTATTCCAACAAGAAGTAGCAGTTCGGGAATCCGCCATCCTGCTCAGCGTAACAAAAAATAAAAAGAAAGCTTATCCTACTGGACCATGTGTGGACTGTATGCCTGCTACCACGGTGAGCTGAAGATGTCTGCATAACCTAGAAGGGACATTGACCTAGCCCTGACGTTCCTGTGTTTGGGAGTCACGACTGCGCTGGATTCCAGAGACAGGATCTGTACATACATGAGGACGGAGCTGAGGAAGATCAAGGCGAGGAAGGCGATGGGACCGGACGGCATCAGCGCAAAGCTCCTCAAGTCCTGTGCAGACCAGCTGTGTGGGATTGTGGCGTACATCTTCAACCTGAGCCTGAAGCTGGGGAGGGTACCACAGCTGTGGAAAACATCTTGTGTGGTACCTGTACCAAAAACTTCCCACCCCAAAGACCTGAACAGCTACAGACCGGTGGCCTTGACGTCCCACTTGATGAAGACCCTGGAGAGACTACTCCTTGCTCACCTCCGCCCCCTGGTGGAACCAGCGATGGATCCACTCCAGTTCGCCTACCAGCATGGCACTGGGGTGGAGGATGTGGTGATCTTCCTCCTTCAACGTTCTCTGTCCCACCTGGAGAAGCCCGGGAATGTGGTGAGGATCATGTTCTTTGACTTCTCCAGTGCTTTCAACACCATCCAACCGATGATCCTGAAGAACAAGCTGCTGCGCGCAGGGGTGGATCAGCACCTGTCATCATGGATCCTGGACTACCTCACGAACCAGCCTCAGTTTGTGAGAACCCGGGACTGTGTGTCCGACACAATCATCGGTAGCACGGGGGCCCCCCAGGGAACGGTGTTGGCTCCCTTCCTGTTCACTCTTTATACTGCGGACTTCTCACACAACACAACACACTGCCATCTACAGAAGTTCTCTGATGACTCTGCGATCGTTGGCCTCATCTACAATGGAGATGAAGCTGAGTACAGAGGGCTTATCCAGGACTTCGTGGACTGGTGCCATCGGAACTGCCTCCAGATCAACGCGAGGAAAACTAAGGAGCTGGTGGTGGACTGCCGCAGGCATGGACAACCCCTCACAGCACCAGTAAATATACAGGGAACAGACATTGAGATGGTGACATCCTACAAGTACCAGGGTGTTCATCTGAACAATAAACTAGACTGGTCACACGATACTGACGCACTCTACAAGAAGGGACAGCGCAGGCTGTTCCTACTGAGGAGACTCAGGTCTTTTGGTGTACAAGGGGCACTGCTGAAGACATTCTATGACACGGTGGTGGCATCAGCCATCACTTTTGGAGTGGTCTGCTGGGGCAGTGGCATTACCGCAGCCGATAGGAAAAGACTGAACAAACTGATCAAGAAAGCTAGCTCTGTCCTGGGGCAGCGCCTTGACCCGGTGGAGGAGATAGGAGAGAGAAGGACGGTGGCTAAACTGTCATCTCTGCTGGAGTCTGAGTTCCACCCTATGCAGGACATACTGAATGCACTGAGGAGCTCATTTAGCAGCAGACTACATCATCTCAGGTGCACAACCGAGAGGTTTCGCAGGTCCTTCCTACCAACGGCTGTCAGACTGTACAACCTAAGCAGGGCTGCTCGGAGAGAGAGCAAAAAAGACGTAACAACCTAATAGTTTTTGAATGCAAAAGATGCAATAGACTTACACAATGGTCCCCTCCGGCATACAACTAGGAAAATACCGGTCGCTATGGAGGGTGAGAATATGTATGGGCACATAATCATACCATGTAGGATAACTAAGTAGACGGTTGTGCTGTTTCATCCCATCTAGCAACAATGCTCTGCACTGTGTGTGTTTATATATTTACATATGTATTCCATCTAGCTACAATGCTCCGCACTGGGTGTGTTTATATTTATATATCTATATATTTATTCCATCTAGCTACAATGCTCCGCACTGTGTGTTTATATATCTACATATTATTCCATCTAGCTACAATGCTCCGCACTGTGTGTGTTTATATATTTACATATTTATTCCACCTAGCTGCAATGTTCCATACTGTGGGTATCTACATATTTATTCCATCTAGCTACAATGCTCCGCACTGTGTGTTTATATATTCATATATTTATTCCATCCAGCTGCAATGCTCTGCACTGTGTGTCTGTGTGTGTATATATATATATATATATATATATATATATATATATATATATATATATATATTTATATATATATTTATAGTAATATGTACATATGTATATTAGCTGCTCTTGCTTTTTTTTTCTTGCCTTTTGATTGTTGCTCTGAGTGTTGCTATCCCTGTGCTGTTGCAATCCTGGAATTTCCCCGTTGTGGGACTAATAAAGGCTTATCTTATCTTATCTTACACTGATGCCTGTGGACCCTATGAGTTGCCCAGGTCATTTCTACACCAGAGGGAAGGAGCCGCCATTACGGGTTGGACACCACGCACGTATGTTTCGCGCCAGGTCTGCAACACTGAAGACTGTGGGGTATTTACAATATATTTTTGCCGGCTTTAAGTTTCCTTTAATTAAGGTTTAAAGGGCCCCTTTTCCATTTTCTATTATTTCTTTGTTTGTTTTGTTGAGGTTGTGACCATTGAAATATTGCAAAGCTGTGATTTATTTTAATAATTTGAGTACTGACATTTCTGTTTGATTCAAGTCTGAAAGATAACATTTGAAAAAAGAATGAATTATTTTGATGTGTAAACAAATAGTTCTTATTTTTTTATAAAATCATTTCATTGCTTCTGAATGGTCATTTGTCATTAAGATTTTGACCTTTTGGATTTAAGATTTTATTTAAAGGTGAACATTCACATTCGTGTTTGAGTTGCATGATTAGACTTAAGGGTTAAAGAAATTAAGTTAAAGAGTGAATACTTATAAGGTGAAAGAGTCTTACTATATACCTGTTTTTATTCAAAACTGAAAGACAAAGCACCACAACATCAATGGTAGAGATACACCCTTATTCAAAGAACTCAGGATAGCCACCCCTATTATTGCCTGGACAAGCAAAGGGGTGCAAGATATAATATTTAATGTCATTAAATTTTAATGAACAGGGATTCGATTTAATTGTAATTGACCATCCTTTTGCTATATCCTGCAACACAGATGCACATCTTTCATAATCTTTTTTTTTTTTTAATTTTAATGAAACCAGCTCGCAGTTAGAAAAGTTGCTTGAATGCCTTGAAGTGTCCACACATCAATTATAGAACTTGTTTGCACATTTTAAAAGGCCGGGCTCTTGTCTTTGGTGCTGTGAGGGAATCTCAAGTTTATTTCATTCTGAAGAAAATAGGGAGCCTTGAAAGCCAAAATATTTTAGCAGTGTCAAATTCTGTTGTTCACAGTCAGCCAGCTTTAATATTTATTGCAGTTTTAATTACAAATTTCTACAAAAAAGTCATGTGGGCAAACATAGATGCCCAACATGGAAACCACAGATGAACCCACATGGGACCCACAAGACAGGCCAGGATTAACCTATAGTGTGGCCCACATGGACATGCCGGCTGGGATGGCACAGAAAGATCAGAGGCGTCACATTAAAATGGCATAAGAGCTCTACATTGTGTGTCAGTCACTCTGGTTTTGGTGGTGGTGGTGGGGGGGGGTGTTGTGTTCAGTCTGAAACTCTGTAGGGAAATGGTGCAAATGGACAGAAATGTGTTGCACAGCACAGCAACAAACTGTCAGCATGGTGCCCATCAGAGCAAGATCCATTACTATGAAACTAATTCATAGGTGTAAATCAAGAGGGGGACGGAGTGACATGCCCCCCCCCCCCCAAATCTGGAAAAAAGAGAGAATTGTCCCCACCCCAAGTATCATGATAAACCTTTTTAATGCACAGTGGTGTGAAAAAATGTTTGCCCCCTTCGTGATTTCTCATTTTTTTGTATGTTTGTCACACTTAAATATTTCAGATCATCAAACAAATTTAAATATTAGATAAAGATAACACAAGTAAACAGAAAATGCAGTTTTTAAATGAAGGTGTTTATTTTTAAGGGTAAAAAAAAAAATCCAAGCCTACATGGCCCTGTGTGAAAAAGTGACACCCCCCCCCCACACACACACACACACCCACACCATTAAAACATAAATTAACTGTGGTTTATCACATCTTTGGAAAGCTGAGTTCAATATTTCTGGCCACACCAAGCCCTGATTACTGCCACACCTGTTCTCAATCAAGAAACCATTTAAATCGGACCTGCCTAACAAAGTGAAGTAGACCAAAAGATCCTCAAAATCATGCTGTGATCTAAATAAATTCAGCAACAAATGAGAAACAAAGTAATTGAGATCTATCAGTCTGGAAAAGATTATGAAGCCATTTCTAAAGCTTTGGGACTCCAGCAAACCACAGTGAGAGCCATCATCCACAAATGGCGAAAACATGGAACAATGGTGAACCTTCCCAGGAGTGGCCAGCAAACAAACATTACCCCAAGAGCGCAGCAACAACTCATCCAAGAGGTCACAAAAGACCCCACAACAACATCCAAAGAGCTGCAGGCCTCACTTGCCTCAGGGTCAGTCTTCATGACTCCACCATAAGAAAAAGACTGGGCAAAAATGGCCTGCATGGCAGAGTTCCAAGGTGAAAACCACTGCTGAGCAAAAAGAACATAAAGGCTCATTTCAGTTTTGTCAGAAAACATCTTGAAGATCCCCAAGACTTTTGGGAAAATATTCTGTGGACTGATGAGACAAAAGTTGAATTTTCTGGAAGGTGTGTGTCTCATTATATCCGGCGTACAAGTAACATAGCATTTCAGAAAAGGAGCATCATACCAACAGTAAAATATGGTGGTGGTACTGTGATGGTCTGGGGCTGTTTTGCTGCTTCAGGACCTGGAAGACTTGCTGTGGTAAGTGGAACCATGAATTCTGCTTTCTACCATAAAATACTGAAGGAGAATGCCCGAGCATCTGTTCATGACCTCAGGCTGAAGTACATGAGTTTTGCAGCAGGACAATGATCCAGAACACACCAGCAAGTCCACCTTTGAATGGCTTAAGAAAAACAAAATCAAGACTTTGGAGTGGTCTAGTCAAAGTCCTGACCTGAATCTAATTGAGATGCTGTGGCATCACCTTTAAAAAGGCAGTTCATGCTTGAAACCCCTCCAATGTGGCTGAATGATGTGTAGGCCAAAATTCCTCCACAACAGTGCAAAAGACTCATTGCCAGTTATTGCAAACACTTGATTGCAGTTGCTGCTCCTAAGGGTGGCCCAACCAGTAATTAGGTTTAGGGGGCAATCACTTTTTCACACAGGGCCATGTAGGTATTGATTTTTTCCCCCTTAATAATAAACACCTTCATTTAAAAACTGCATTTTGTGTTTACTTGTGCTTTCTTATTTTAATGCTAAGGATACATGCAAAACATTTTTTTTGGGGGGGTGGGATTTGCAACTTTTGGCATAAATTTGCAACTTTTTTCAAATTAATTTGCAGCTTTTTCTCATTAATTTGCAACTCTATTCTAGTTAATTTGCAACTTTTTCCATTTAAATTTGAAGTTTGTTTCTTGTAAATTTGCAACTTTTTTCTCATTAGTTTACAACTATTTTTCATGAATTTGCAATCATTTTCTCATTAATTTGCAACTTCTTTCATGCAAATTTGCAACTTTTTCTTGTAAATCTGCAACTTTTTTCTCATTAATTTGCAACTTCTTTATTATTAATTCAAAAACACTTTTTTCACTAATTTATTTTTATTTTCATTAATTTATTTTTTTTTCTTATAAACTTGTGACTTTTTTAAGGTAAATTTCAAAACGTTCACATGGATGTGGGTGACATTTTTATTCTATGTAATGATTATTTTTTTTATGTTGGTCTACACAATGACCCAATTTTATTATATATATATATAGTATATACATATATATATATATATATATATATATATATATATATATATATATATATATATATATATATATATATATATATATATATATATATAATCTTACATATTGCCCCCCAACCTCCAGGGATGGCTCTGACTACAATAATACATATAGTGTCTCCCTCAATATTTACTCCTGAGAAAATGTTCTGTTTATTGTCCCCCCCCAACAAGGAAATGAAATATCTGCCCATGACCTAATTGCTAAAATTTCTTCAGTATTCATGCTGCAGTGGCACAGAACAATAGAGACTAGAGTCTTTTACCAGTCATTCATGTTTAGCTGCCCTGGCACATTACATAACTATTGAGTGTAATTCTATGACCTGATCAAACACTATTATTTGGGCATAAGTAAGAATATAATAAATGGGCAGCTACCAGGTGGTCAGAGGAACAAGACATTCGAGAGTCAATGTTAAGATTCACAAAGATGGAGAGGTCCTGAGGGACAAGACTGTAAAGGGACTTTCACATTGTATAAATCTGTCATGTCTCCACACTCAGTCACCTCTCCTACTGGTTCACCTCTCCTGTAAGTTCACATAAAAAACAACTTTGATCTCGAATCATCCTGTACCTCAACAAAGTAGCTTCCCCTGTGGCCTCAAGTCGATGATTAAAAACATAACTAAATGGGCTCCTCATTAATTCTGCCTTTTAAGATTCAGAAACCAGGTGGAAATTGTGTTCTTTTATCCAGTGTGGCACATTGCTATTCAAAGCAGCCAAATACCAAGGTAAAATATGCCTCTGAGGGGACGAGGTTATGGGCAGGGCTTTGACAGTGAGTTAAAGATCCATTAAACTAGCAGCATTTCCTGCAATTTTCAAGGGACCAGACAAGCAGTTCGTTAAGCAGACAGCTTGGAGAAGTAGAAAGTGTCAGCTCCTGACTGACTGCAGTGGATCCCCGCGCGCCGTGTGTCATGCATCACTCCGCTTGATGTTAGAACAAGCTCCATTCAGCAGTGGGCTAAATAATTAAAAGTGCACTTCCTTTCTTTGGCTTCTTCAAGCCCATCAGAAAATATAAAACAGATGATATTATGCTACTTTATTTATATATATAAGAAAAAATAAAGCATGCAAATTAGATGGCTTTTGAAATATGTAATTACTTTTTTCTAAATTGTTTGGTACTGCTTATTTTAATTGCATCCTAACTACTTTTATTGACTTGAAAGCTCATGAGATTTTTCCTTCTACCCTCGCAATGGAAATGAGAATAGCTTTAAAGTTTGTTGTCAGAAGTCACAAATTTATGAGAAAAACATTGCAGATTTATAAGGAAAAATTTCAGATTTCAAATATAGATAAGCATTGGAAATTATGAGGAAAAAAGCTGCATACAGAGAAAAAAAAATGCAAATTTACAAGAAAAAATGCATATTCATGAGAGAAAAAAAATGAAAATTTGCAGGACAAAGATTACATATCTACAATAAAAAAAGGCGCAGATTTATATGGAAAAAGTCACAGATTTTTGAAAGAGAAGTTGCAAATCCTTGATGAAAAAAAGTTGAAAATTTACAAGAAGAAAGTTAAAATTTACAAGAAAAAAATGCTAATCTATCAGAAAAAAGTTGATTTGTGAGAAAAAAAGACACAAATTTATGAAAAAATTGCATATTTATTAGAAAAAAAATAAAAGTTTAAAATAGAAAAGTTGGAAATTTACAAGAAAAAAACTCATAAATTCATGAGAAAAAAAAATTTTTAAGAAAAAAATTGAAAATTTTTATAAGAAAAAATAAAGCTTGAAACTTGATTGCTTTTGAAATATATATACTTTTTGCACATATTCAAAATTGTTTGTTATTGCTAATTTTAATTGCATCCTTCTTACTTTTATTGACTTGAAAGCACATGAAAATGTTTTTCTTCTGCAAATTTATGAGAAAAAATAATTGCAGATTTAAGAGGAAAGACTCAAAAATGGTACACATTTCAAATATAGATGAGCATTGTAAATTTACGAGAAAAAAGTTGCAAACTTACAAGAAAAAAATTGTAAATTTATGAGAAAAAATGAAAATTGACAGGGGATAAAGTCACAAATTCATGAGAAAAAAGGTGAAAATTTATGAGGAAGAAAATACCAATTTTTTTTAGGAAAAAGTTGTAAATCAATGAGATAAAAAAGTTGAAAATTTACAGGAAGAAATTGCAAATTTACAAGAAAAAAATGCAGATCTATTAAAAAATTTGCAAATTTTTGATAAAAAGTTGCAAATTTATGAGAAAAAACAATAAAAATTTAAAGCAAAACAGTTGCAGATTTACAAGGCAATTTCCCGGGGGGGGGGGGGGGGGGATCAGAATTATTTAAGAAAAATAAGTTGCAAATTTACATACGAAAAAAAAATACATCTTGCAAACTATATTATTTATTTATTCCAGACAAAAGGAAACCAAAAAAGTCCTGTTTTATGTTAGGTTTTCCTATTTGGTGCCCCGGTAAATTTTACTGAAAAAAAAAAAAAAAAGAAAAGAAGCCTGAATAGACGGAGAAATATTATATTTGAGCCTTTGTGTGGTGTTTTTCTGTTATATCATTGGCATTTATTTGTGTATTTTATCTATTGGGGCTCAGCTAAGTGATTTTATTTATGCAAATTTGTGTACTTTTTCTGAAAACGTTTAATTGAGTTAAATTGGGGTATATTTGGTCTGGCCAATGGCCTCTTTGTGTGAATTTACTTTTGTATTTTCTGGAGTTTGCCTGGCACGTATTACTGGTATTAACTGGGTTGAATGTCTATGTGAATTTGATTTAATTGAATTGTTTTTTATCTGGTTTGCCCCTTTGTTCATTTTAATCTGTGTGCCCAGGGTGGGGTGGGAGTTGGGGTGGGGGTGGGGGGCCTGTAGGATATGTCTTGTGTTTTATTGTATGTATTGTTTGTTATGTTTTACAGGATTACTTTTTGTTAGAAACACGGCTTAATTTTATTTCTGTTTACATTTCCCTGATCCAAGCAGCAGAATGATCCGCTC
Source organism: Pholidichthys leucotaenia (assembly GCA_020510985.1). Taxonomy (NCBI): domain Eukaryota; kingdom Metazoa; phylum Chordata; class Actinopteri; order Cichliformes; family Pholidichthyidae; genus Pholidichthys; species Pholidichthys leucotaenia. The sequence continues at coordinate 216,740,329 of CM035844.1, forward strand.
AGCCATGTAGGGGGCGCTGGTGGTCTACCCAGCCCCTCAGCCTTAGTTGTGTGAATGGATAGGTGTTTTATTTGTTTCTTGTACATATTTTGAAGTAGTGCGTGTGTCAGGTGTTAAATTTGGGTGGGTTATTTGTGTGCTTGGCATTTTTTTTGAGGGGGGGGGGGGGAGGGTGTTATGTATGGAAACAGGCTGGTATTAGCAAGATGGCGGCCGGGTTGGTCATGGGACAGACTGGGGTGGGCACTACCGGTTTCCGGCGGTGACACCGCCCTAGGTATAAAAGAGTGGGCGGAAGAGGCTTTTCCTCTTTCGTCGTGAAGCCACCTAGCCAGCTGAAGAGTTCTATAAGCCTCTGCCTATAGTTAAGTGTTATGTTTAATAAACCCTGTTAACTGAGTTGAGACTCGCTTTTCATTTCTACAATTATGGACATAACAGCGAGTATGTGCAAATTTGCGTCATTGCGCGTTCGTGTCCGCTAGCTAGCTAGCTGCTAGCTTTGAGATTTTGCTGTCACCATTGCAGAGTAAACTAGTTAGAAAATGAAACTCCCTCACCGGGAGACAGGAGGACCGGGAACTCTTCAACTAATCAGGATTTTGGAGTTATTTACACATGGTTTCCAGCCACAGACGTCCTAGTAAGCTAGCAAGCTAGCAACGTAAACACCCATCATCTGTAACGTTTTAGAGGCTTGAGACATTTTCAAGTGAACCCTCAGTCGGCTAATGTAAGCCTAAGCATGACATTATTTTGGGAATTTCCACAGCATGTTGAACACAGCTGCAGAAGTTTTAAAGACAACTTCACCTGTCTGCATCTGACTATTCATGTCTGTTGGCGTGTTTACATTGATTTATAATGTAATTGTGCCGCGCGAAAAATTTGCCTGTTCGCGTTTGGTGTGAACGCACCTTAAGTACTTAATACTTAAAAGAAAATAAGCTGCCACATATACAGACCAATCCAGAATGAGGAACAAAACAATAAAAACACAAGAAGAACAATGTATATCATCATTTCTTTTCCATTAGAGAGCAAAACAGTTCCCTTCCTCAAGTCTATACCTTTCAAGAATAATATTTTTGTACTTTTTCTTAAACTGTATGGAAGTTTGCTTTTGAAATATGCACTGTAAGCCCGGATAAGTGGATTTGACTTAAAAAAAATTGAGGAAACCAGTTGCCTCAAAAAAAAAAAAAAAAAGTAATGTATTATGAAAGCTTGGGTGTATTCACCTTAAAAGCTTATAAGTCTATACTTGTTATTTTAAGGTCAATACACTATCTGCCAAGGTGATTAAACTTAAAATTGTCTGTAGTATCAGTTACTTTAATTAGTTATTACACTTAGTATCTTTAAGTTGAGTGCACTAACTTCCAAGTTGATTTAATCTTAAATCTTTATTAGATTCAATTACTTGTCCCAGTTACCCTACTAAATAATTTAAGTTTTTATATGTATTTTTTTTTAAATAAATGAAACCAAATTTTAAGAAAACAACAAAAGTACACACTTTTCTTTTTTTTTTTTTATTTCAACACTACGAACAGTAGTAAAGACATACAAATGTAGTCTGAGAACAATTTTAAAATATAAAACATTGTAGCAACATCAGGCTTCTGTTGTTTCAACAAATGCACTTCTTGGTGCTGAAACAGTGAGCATTAGTACAGCAAGTATCTAAAAAAGTCACATAAAAACTATATGGTGTACTGGATTATACACTGTGTGTGTTTCTTGGAACATTCCCATTACTATCGCACTATTCTGTAATTACTGAGTATATCAGCTTTAAACTAGCAAAAGGTAGCTTCACATTCATGTCAAGAGTTTGCAATATTTACAGCATAGTGTTTACTTATTCCTATGGCTTTTTAAAATACTACCTTCTGAATAATATGTATTTTTTTCAGTGGATCTTTGAAAGTTTAAGCTAAACATTACTTATAAAATCATTAAAGCAGTCCTGTAAATGTGGTCAGCTGAACTGTCATTGCACAGAAACGTGGTAAAACATACAGTGCAAAACAACAAATACAATGATGTAAAAGTGCTAACCACTTGAACACATGAACTATACAGAACACCTTCTTACACTGAAAGCTGATTCTTCAGTGTTTGAATTTTGGGTGAAAACTCACTTTTACCCAGTTTGAGCATTACCTGCTGAACAAAGTTGAAAGTGTGTTTCAAGGACTTTGTGTAGTCCAGGTGCAGGGCGTTAAGTAATGTCCAAAAAAGACACAGAAGGTCTGCAGAAGGTTGGCCAGTTCCCTCATTACCACATTCCCTTCCAAGATGATTCTGGCTGTAGATGATTTTGGATTTAGCAGCAGATTACCCTCACACAGGATTCCCACCGCAGTTTGACAGAAGCCTTCCTTGTGAGCTCCGTCCTAAGAACAATACAGATTGATAAAAATAAGTTGCAATTATGCCTGTCAAGCAATTATGTGCAGCCAGCAAAAAAGTACCTTAGACTATGGAATCTGTACATTACAAATACTGTTCAATGAAAATTTTTCCACACTTTTCAGGCCCAGTCATGCTGAATATTGTGGACATTTTACTGGACCTATTACGATGACCTTCTCTGTACATCACCTTTACATTCTCCTTAACTGCTTTACTGTCACCATTTGAAAAATATGCAAATGTGTTTGGCTCACAAATTCACACAGGGATTTTAAGTGAACTTGTAAAAGATAGGTTTTAACAACAAATGCATTCAAAACTCCTGTTTGAGTTTAGAACTACATCATTTAGCTTATATTGTATTACTAAGAGAAATAATGTATAAAAATATCTTGGGAATGCAAAACAAGTAAACCTAAAGTTTCTGGTTGGATTTTTCCCACGTATTTTCATCATGAGTGGGACTGGAAGTGGTAAGCGTGTCCCAAACTACCAACTCACAAAGGCATATTGAGCACAGTTTTGCAATCAACACTTGTGATGCACAGATCGAATTATGGAAAAAAAAAAAAAAACCTTCTTAAGCTTGTCAAACCAATTCAATTTATATCAAATGAAGCAGATATTTAAAATTTCTAAAACAAACTTACCAAAGAATATTTTGGCCATAAAACAAAACTTCTAAAAATTAGTAGGACACACTTTTCACTTATGGGGTAACATGGAAAAATAACTATTCATTTGCAACATTTAAAGATATGAGTGTAAGCTAGTTAAAGTCCAAGTCTTAAAGAAAGCTGAAGGATCATCTCCCAAAATGACCGGCAGACCCTGAAGACACAAGAACCTCAATGCTGTTGGCTCACTGGTCTGAAAGACATTGAACAGAATATAGAATAGTTAAGAATTCACAGGTATTTCATTCCATCAGCTAGAGAAGGGAATCATCACTGGCTGCTCTGTCTCAATGATTTTATTTGCCCTGGCCATGAATATGCTTGTAAAATCAGCAGAGGTGGAGTGCAGAGGTCCACTCACTAGATCAGGTGTGCGACAGCCCCCCATTAGAGCATTTATGGATGATTCGACGGTGACTACAACATCAGTCCCAGGCTGCAGGTGGATCCTTCAAGGCCTTGAATGTCTCATTAGCTGGGGACGAATGGACTTTAAACCATCAAAGTCCCGAGTCCTAGTTGTGAAGAAGGGAAAAGTGTCTGATAAGTTTAGATTTTTCATCAGAGGAGTCCAGATTCCATCAATTACTGAAAAGCTGGTCAAGAGCCTGGGAAAGGTTTTCAACAGTACGCTAAGGGACACAGCCACTCTTCAAGAGACCAGCAATCAACTAGGAACCTGGCTTGGAGAGATAGACAAGTCAGGGTTGCCAGGAAAATTCAAGGCTTAGATTTACCAGCATGGCATCCTACCACAACTCCTCTGGCCACTGCTTATCTATGACGTTCCACTGAGCACCGTTGAAGGTTTTGAGAAGAAGATCAGCCACTTCTTGCGTAGGTGGTTGGGCCTGCCTTGCAGCCTCAGCAGCATCACCTTATATGGGAGAAACAACAAGCTTCAACACCCCTTCAGTAGTCTGTCAGAAGAATTCATAGTTTCCCGGGCAAGAGAAGTGATGCTGTACAGAGACTCTAGTGACATCAAAGTCTCATTGGCTGGTATTCAGGTGAAGACGGGCAGGAAATTCAAAGCCCATGAAGTCGTTGAACAGGTTGAGGCATGGCTGCAGTTTAAAGAGTTGGTGCGGACAGCTGCAGCAGGGCGGGCAGGCCTTGGGAGCAATCCAAGACCTCAGTACAGCAAGGTCCAGGGAAAGGAAAAATGTCAGTTGGTTCAGGACGAAATCAGAGTGGGAGTGGAGGAAACACGAACCAGCAGGATAGTTGGAATGTGCCAGCAGGGGGCATGGACCAGGTGGGAAGAGGGAATGGAATGTAAAGTCTCCTGGTCAGAGCTCTGGAGAGCCCAGCCACACCAGATCAATTTCTTGATCCAGTCGGAGTATGATGTTTTTCCAAGCCCAACCAACCTCTTCTCCTGGGGCCTGAGAGAAGCCCCTTCATCAGAATCAGATTTATTGCCAAGTACATTAACAGATCACTGATAACATACGAGAGAATTTGACTTGACACAGAAAATGAACCTGCATTTCCAGTGACGCGGCAGCATCAGAGACGCGCCTGCCAACAGGATAGTGAGTACAAGCATGAGAATAAGAATAATATGAGGAACAATAGGAAGGAGCAAAAAAATCATTGATTCAAAATACTGGTTACATAATTAATCAATATTAAGATTTCAAGGAAAAAAAAACTCTCAATGCACATTCGCTACACAGGGTTAACAAGACACAAGAGAGCAGTGTGTGTATCTTTATTCAGTTCATGGATCAATGTGTGTGCGGTGTTGAGCAGTGTTGATGTTAATAAGAGAGACAACAAGGACTCTTGGCAGGAGATGTTTTGACTGGCTGGCGCCGAGTCCTTATCTTGGCAGAGTCCAGCTGGCTGTCCAAGGCCTTATGCTCGTTGATTTTGAAAACACAGACTGCAGACAGCCAGGAGGAATTTTCATGGGGAAATTGAGCCAAATCGGACTGATCACAGAGAAGGCTTTTTATTTCTTCTGTAGATTCAGTACTTAATCCTTCATTGCGGGGCTTTAAATCCATCGTGGAAAGACCTAAGCGAGACCATGATGTAATCCACCTTCCGAGACAGTTCTCCATTTGTCGCTATCAGGGTCTTCTCCAATTTTTCAATTTGACAGATGCACCTCGCCTGGCCAGCATTTTGATAGGTTGAATCCATCTTCAGCAATTTGCAGTAAACCAGGACAATTCCAGTCCCAATCAGAAAGATCCCGATCACCATTATTACGAAGATAAACAAATCTTCAATATCTTCAATAGAGAGATTAGTGAGACACAGCATTCTCCAATTACCTGTGTCACGTAAATAGCCCGCTGGAGCCGTTCCTGCGGGGCAGACAACTTCCCCCGGAGCACTTTTCCTTGTTGAAAAAATAGTGTCAATTGTGTTCAAAGCCCAGCTTATTAACTCCATAATTTCTTTTCGACGGTCGCAGTTAGACGCAGACAGATAACAGCAAGCTGGGATCCAGTAGTTGGGAGGGGAGGAAAAAAGTCAGAGCAGGAGAGAAAGAAAAAGCGTCTACTCTCTTGGGAGGGCGGAAGTGAAGGCCTCATTCATGCTCTCTATGCCAGCAAAGAGGTTCCCTGGAATACATCCTAAGTAGCTGCCCGAGAGCCCTCAGTGAAGGGCGCTATCAGTGGAGGCATGACCAGGTACTGAAGGCTGTAGCAGAGTCCATCAGTGCAGGGATCTCTTTCAGCAGGCAGCAACACCCAGCAAAGCATGCCATACCCTTCATCAAAGCTGGTGAGAAGCCACAGCATTGCACAAATCCATTGGGCGGGGGGGGGGGGGGACATCTGGCAACTGCACGAGACTGGCAATTGAAGGTTGACCTGGGAAGACAGCTGAGATTCCCTGACAACATCATAATGACCACACTTAGACCAGACATGGTTCTTGTGTCAGAATCTTCCAAGCAGGTGATCTTGTTGGAACTGACTGTGCCCTGGGAAGACCGGATGGAAGAGGCCTTTGAAAGGAAGAGGGCCAAGTATGGTGAGCTTGTCGGTGATTGCCGTAGTAGGGGATGGAAGACCTGGCTCTACCCCATAGAGGTTGGCTGTCGAGGTTTTGCCGGTCAGTCACTCTGCAGGGCCCTCAAGCAGTTGGAGATCGGGGGAGACTCAACAAGAAAGCCATCAAGAATATCACTGATGCTGCTGAAAGAGCATCATGATGGCTGTGGATCAGAAGGAGTGATCTATGGATGTCTCGACCCACCTAGACACAAGTCGGGGTTTGATTACCACAGAAAAATTAACAGACTGGGATTTCTCAGGAAATTTTGCTAGAGCAGGATTCGGGCTTCTGAATGCAAAGAGAGGATAATTAAGACTGCCACAGTGAAAAGGCAGTCTGACAGTCTTTAAATAGTTTGGGGAAGAAGATGACACAATGGGCGGCAGGTGCGGGCAGCATGAGCGGGCAGGTGACCTAATTAGACAATAACTCACAGCTGGGACGACTGAGGATCAGACAGTGAGAAAATAACAGGATGGGGGTGTCTGGAAGGAAAGGTAAGGCACTCATGTCATACAGGAACAAAAATATAATTCCTACTACAGAGGCTGATAAAATAAAAATAATATTAAATACATCAATAACTAACAGAATGATAAACCACCAAGGAAACATCATAATTCAAAACACAGGAAAACAACACAAAGCTGGAAAAATATAGAAAACATTCAGAAATAAATTAAGAGCCTGAGCTTGGTGATAGCTGCGCTCAGTCTCATGAATCCCCCCGTCAAGGGGTGGTTACCAGACACCCCAAGGTAATACCAAAAAAAGATAAAGAAAAAAAGCCCCCCCCCCCAAAAAAAAAAGGGTATAACAATTGACCACCCCAGGTAGGAGGTAGGGGAGAACAGGCTAGGAGGGAACAAAAACACACACCCCGCTCAGGACCCACACCCACGCAAAACCAGGCCCCTACACGCCCCAGGCGCTAAACAGTTAGGGTGGTCGGCTGAAGTCCCAGACCTGACCGACGGCAAGATGGTCTGAGTCGGGTGGCCTACCAGAGAATAAATACCACCCAACCCAACGGCACAGTTCATACGTGGCCGACCAGAGTTCTTTAGCCACCTGGATAGGAGAGGTGGCCAAGGTGGCGGCTCCCCCACGGGGAGGCCCAACAAAAGGAAGGAGAGCTGGGGAGGGGGAACCATGATGGTGTCTGGCAGAAGAGAAGGGACCATGACATTGCCTGGCGAAGGAGGAGGAACCACTATGACCTTGGACTGGCCAGCAGCACCCTCAGTGGTCATAAACAGGGACAAGTAGCACCCACAGTGGCTCTGGACTGGAGAGAGGTTGCACCCGCAGTGGCTCTGGGCTGGAGCAAAGCAGCACCCACGGTGGCTCTGGGCTGGAGCAAAGCAGCACCCGCAGTGGCTCCAGACTGGAGCAATGCAGCACCCGTTGTGGGCCCGGACTGGGCCATGGCTGCACCCTTGGTGTGCCTGGACTGAGCCAAAGCTGCACCCACGGTGGCCCCTGGGCAGGGGTGCAACACCCATGGAAGGCCCACACTGGAGCGCAGCGCCCTGTTGGTCTTAGGCTGGGGCGCAGCACCCATGACGGTCACCGACTGGGACACAGCACCCACGGAGACTCGGACTGAGGAGGAGCTGCACCCACAGAGGTCCCAGGCTGGGACAGAGCACCCACGACGACCGCAGCAGGAGGGGAAGCAGCACCTATGACGACCTCAGCAGGAGGGGGAGCAGCACCCACAGAAGTCCTGGGCTGGGACGGAGCACCCGCGATAACCTCAGCAGGGGAAGCTGGACCCACATCACAAATGTCCTCGGTGACCCTGGGAGAGAGCTCAGATGAAACAGGAGAAGAAACAGGATCAGGGTCACCAGTAGTGACAGAGCCTGCTGAGGTGAGCTCAGGTGTAGCTGATGGCTGCACCTGACTCTCCTCACCAAGATCCAGGCAAGATTTCTCCAAAACAGACATCAGAAAAACAAAAGAAGGCACTTACGTATCTGAGCTCGAGCTCCACCACCGTCCAGGACTCCATCGATCCAAGCGATGGTGTCTTGGGCCTGGCTTTCTGGAGACCCAGCTCCAACTCTGCTGCAGTGGCCTCAGCAGCAGGCATGGTGGTCAGTGCTCTCCAAGGACCCCTCAGCAATGTGGTCATGCAGGTGGCTTGCCCTTCGTGGTGACAGGAGTTTGGCTCCCTGCTGGCACTGCATCCTGCTTAGCTGAAGCCTGGGGACTCTCCTTGGACGGCACAGGCATCAGCTCAGATTCAGTGTTCTTCCTCCGTCCATTATGTGGCTGCGGGGCTGGAATCAGGTCCTTCAGAGCCTCAGGCTCCTCCATCGTCCGGCGGCTCAGTTGTGGGGCCGGCGGACACTCAGGGGTGACAAGAGGAGACACGGAGAGGGCAGGTGACAAGTTAATAGTTGCAGCAGGTGGTGAGGAGTTAGGGGACTGCAAACCCTGAGCCTCACTACCGGGAATCAGACAAGGCATATCATCATAAAATGAAGGGGAATGAAATGGCACTTGCCTGTGTTCCCAGGTTTCAATGTTGCCTGCTGCAACGAACGTGGCATTGTCCCTCTCCGTGGCTACAGTGGATATTGGCTTCTCCAAGGATCGTGGTGGAGCAGCCACAGTGGGCACGGAGGCGGGCGGAGCCGGGGTAAAAACAGGCGACTTCTCAGCAGTGGATGAGAGCGCCGAGGAGAAGCAGAGAACAGTAGCTGCGCAGAAGGGAGAAGCTGACGATTCAGTGGAAGACGAGGAACATTGAGTGTGCACTGCTGAGGGAGACTTCTTCCTCGGGGAAGGGGAATTTGCTGCCTGAGAGGCAGGATTATTCCTCCAGTGGTCCGGTGGTGGATGATGCCAGCATTGTGGAGCTGATGGAGCTGGCAGAGCAGGAGCAGGTGATGGTCCGTGACGTTGAGTGGAACGGCATCTCCCAGTGCCTTCTTTCCACCCACGGTCCCTGAATGCCAGCTTGTCACCACAGCGCTCTTCCCACTCCGCTGGAAAGAGTACTGACGATTTGGAGACTGGCTTCAGCGAGGAGGAGGCTGATGGCAGCGGCGGTAGTGGAGGAAGGGAGAGACTCAGTACTCGGGGATGGAAGCATACACTAGGTTTGACCTCCAGCAGATTGGCAACTCCACCCCAACACAGCATTTCGTCCCTTCGGGATAAGCAGCTTCCAGCACTGACTGCAATGTCCTTATTCATGGAGACAAACTCCAGCTCATCCCAACTCCACTTCTTCCTCCTCCTGTCAGATTTGCAGACTGTAAATATAATTGCTCCGCAGGGCAGGTGAGTGAAAACACACAAAAAAGCAAAACAATGAACTGCAGTGGCTGGGTGTTATTACTGGTGGCAGTCTTCTTTCATAAATTGCCCCTCTGTGCAGAAAGAGACAAACCCACCAACTGCAGTTTGTAGAATTTATTACAGAAAAAAACCCCATAAAGTTCCAAGGTGTACAAAAACAAAGTCCAAAAACAAACACAGAGAAAAACTTACAGACTGGGATTTCTCAGGAAAATTTAACAGAGCAGGATTCGGGCTTCTGAATGAAACAAGAGGATAATTAAGACTGCCACAGTGAAAAGGCAGTCTGACAGTCTTTAAATAGTTTGGGGAAGAAGATGACACAATGGGCAGCAGGTGCGGGTCGCATGAGCGGGCAGGTGACCTAATTAGACAATAACTCACAGCTGGGATGACTGAGGATCAGACAACGAGAAAATAACAGGATGGGGGTGTCTGGAAGGAAAGGTAAGGCACTCATGTCATACAGGAACAAAAAAAATATAATTTCTACTACAGAGGCTGATAAAATAAAAATAATATTAAATACATCAATAACTAACAGAAAGATAAACTGCCTAGGAAACGTCATAACTTAAAAACACAGGAAAACAAGACAAAGCTGGAAAAATACAGAAAACATTCAGAAACTAGAAAAGCACTCGGAGAGCGCAGACCTCCGCCAAGCGCAACAGTTCCCCCCATACAGTGTTTGTGTGTACATTTTCAGAGTCCTTGACCATGAAAACATCTGACTAGCAATTGGATTCACAATGATTATTTGTTTATTTGACAGGGACAGTGCATTAAACATAGACAATTAATCAATGACAATCAATCTGATAGTGATAGGATTAGTGGTTGAGTAGTAAAAGCATTGCCTCCTTGGCGGAGGTAATAAACTGAAGTGTTGCTGTTGTGTCCATCTCCTCCACTGACGGATGCAGATTGGGTAGACAGGTTGCCGTGGGTTTTATACTATATTATTGGGGTTGCGCTCCGCAGCAAAACAGAATTTAGAAGCTTCCCCGGCAGAGAGCTCGTTTTTGTGCAGCGCCTATGGCTGGCTGGTGAATTTCTGCCAAATGCGCTGCGCCTATGGCTGGCCGGGGAATTTCTGCCAAATAATCCGGCGGTGGACAGCTGCCTGTGTCAGGTTTTGCAGCTGCGCGCAAACACAGGCACGCTGGCGGGCCCAGGCCACCAGTGTTTTCCACGTGCTTTTGCGCCTAAAACGTTGAAGAACGCGGAGTTTGTGTTGGTGAGACACGACGAGCAGCGCCCTCCATTGCGCCTGCGCACATGTTGAAAATGGCTGTATGTCACAGTGTTAAAAAATGCTTTAAAAAATTCCTGTATCCAGACGGTGATGCACATCATCCCCAAAATTTAATCAGTTCTTCCTTGTACCATTTCCAACAACGCCTGAAAGTTTCATGGAAATCCGTCCAAAAGTTTTTGAGTTATCTTGCTAACCAACAGACAAACAGACAGACAGATAGACAGACAGACAAACCCCGGCAAAAACATAACCTCCTCCTGGCCTTTTCGGCCTGGCGGAGGTAATAAATTAAGAGCCTGAGCTCGGTAATAACCGTGCTTAGTCTCATGACAATATGAAGGTATATGAATGATATGAAGGTAGTCAACAAGTGATGACATGGGGAACTAGAAAAGCACTCGGAGAGCGCAGACCTCCGCCAAGCGCCACAATTCCCCCCATACAGTGTTTGTGTGTACGTTTTCAGATTCCTTGAGCATGTAAACATATGACTAGCAATTGGATTCACAATGATTATTTGTTTATTTGACAGGGACAGTGCAATAAACACACAATTAATCAATGACAATCAATCTGATAGTGATAGGATTAGTGGTTCAGCAGTAAAAGCATTGCCTCCTTGGCGGAGGTAATAAACTGAAGTGTTGCTGTTGTGTCCATCTCCTCCACTGACGGATGCAAATTGGGTAGACAGGTTGCCGTGGGTTTTATATTATATTATTTTGGGGTTTCGCTCCACGGCAAACGAGAATTTAGAAGCTTCGCCGGCAGAGAGCTCGTTATTGCGCAGCGCGTATGGCTGACCGGTGAATTTCTGCCAAATGCGCAGCGCCTATGGCTGGCCGGTGAATTTCTGCCAAATGCGCAGCTCCTATGGCTGGCCGGGGAATTTCTGCCAAAGAATCCGTCGGCGGACAGCTGCCCGTGTGAGGTTTTGCAGTTGCGCGCAAACACAAGCACGCTGGCGGGCCCAGGCCACCAGTGTTTTCCGCGTGCTTTTGTGCCTAAAACGTTGAAGAACGCAGAGTTTGTGTTGCAGACACGACGACCAGCGCCCTCCATTGCGCCTGCGCACATGTTGAAAATGGCCCTATGTCACAGTGTTGAAAAATGCTTTAAAAAAATTCCTGTATCCAGACGGTGAACCGGATCACCCCCAAAATTTAATCAGTTCTTCCTTGTACCATTTCCAACAAGGCCTGAAAGTTTCATGGAAATCCGTCCAAGACTTTTTGAGTTATCTTGCTAACCAACAGACAAACAGACAGACAGACAGACAGACAGACAGACAAACAGACAAACACACAAACCCCAGCAAAAACATAACCTCCTCCTGGCCTTTTCGGCCAGGCGGAGGTAACTAGAAAAGCAATCGGAGAGCGCAGACCTCCGCCAAGCGCAACAGTTCCCCCCATACAGTGTTTGTGTGTACGTTTTCAGATTCCTTGACCATGAAAACATATGACTAGCAATTGGATTCACAATGATTATTTGTTTATTTGACTGGGACAGTGAAATAAACATAGACAATTAATCAATGACAATCAATGTGATAGTGATAGGATTAGTGGTTCAGTAGTAAAAGCATTGCCTCCTTGGCGGAGGTAATAAACTAAAGTGTTGCTGTTGTGTCCATCTCCTCCACTGACGGATGCAGATTGGGTAGACAGGTTGCCATGGGTTTTATATTATATTATTGGGGTTGCGCTCCGCGGCAAAACAGAATTTAGAAGCTTCCCCGGCTGAGAGCTCGTTTTTGCACAGCGCCTATGGCTGGCCGGTGAATTTCTGGCAAATGCACAGCGCCTATGGCTGGCCGGGGAATTTCTGCCAAATAATCTGACGGCGGACAGCTGCCCGTGTCAGGTTTTGCAGCTGCGCGCAAACACAGGCACGCTGGCGGGCCCAGGCCACCAGTGTTTTCCGCGTGCTTTTGTGCGTAAAACGTTGAAAAACGCGGAGTTTGTGTTGGTCAGACACGGCGACCAGCGCCCTCCATTGCGCCTGCGCACATGTTGAAAATGGCCGTATGTCACAGTGTTAAAAAATGCTTTAAAAAATGCCTGTATCCAGACGGTGATGCGGATCATCCCCAAAATTTAATCAGTTCTTCCTTGTACCATTTCCAACAACGCCTGAAAGTTTCATGGAAATCCGTCCAAAAGTTTTTGAGTTATCTTTCTAACCAACAGACAAACAGACAGACAGACAGACAAACCCCGGCAAAAACATTACCTCCTCCTGGCCTTTTCGGCCTGGCGGAGGTAAAAATAGGGGAGGCAAGGGAGAAAAAAAATGAGGGATGAAAGGGAAAAAGCAAAGGATAGAATAGAAGAGGAAAGATGAAGCAATAAAAAGAGAGCAAAGACAAGGTAGGAGAAAAGAGGAGATAATGGAGAGCACACCAAATCAGAACAGAAGAGGAGCGGAGAGATAGGGGCGGGGGGACAGAGGGGCCAAAAGACAAGAGGAGAAACAGCCAGCACGCCCATGTAGGCACCACCATCGCTTAAAACCGAACGGTTTTATGGGTCCCATGTGGGTTTGTCCGCGATTTTCATGTGGGCCCTACCTGTGTTTGCCTACATGGACTTTACCCGCTTTAAACATGTGAGGGACCGAGATAGGTGTAAAGCGGGTAACCAGATTACCTTCTTACCTGTGCCACAGGTGAGGTCCATTTGGGCAGGCACGGGTGGGGCCCACATGGAAACCATCGAGAAAACCAATGGGACCCATAAAAGAGCCCCTGATTTTATGCTGTGCTTTTAGGTGTACAGCATGCAGGTTAAAGAAAGTAATCTGTCTCTGAACAAGGCTCTGCAAAATCACATGAAAGACAGCTAAACTTAACAAGTGCTGCTACATTTGGCTGCTGATTCTGAGTTTTGGTGTGAAGGAGGGTAAAGTCTACTTTTAATGCACTGAGTGACTAAAAAGTACAAAGACATTCCTGATGTAAACAAGAAAAAGGATAAGTTCTTGCAAAACGTTCATGTTTAAGTCTGTATTGTTTGAATAGTTGTGCTCTCTTTTCATATTGCTGAGAGCAATACTTGCATTTCCAAAGCATCTCTTAACAATCAACAGAGTTGCAGAAAACCCCAAAACAAAACAAAAAACAAACAAAAAACAAAACAGGCAGGACAAGAAAGCAAGTTAGCTTAATAGCACCACTCTTTGCATTAAGTAAGTGGCATCCTGTAACTCCGTATGTAATGATTAAGTAACTGCAAAAAAACTTACTGCAACAATTAGCCATCTCAAAATAGGTCGCTGACTCTTTATTTCATAACACTCACCAGCCTTGCATTCAGTTCACAAAACAGTTCGCCGAACATAGTTTGCAAGGTGACCTGACCTAAATGAATGGGTAGTACTCGGCGAACATTTTTTTCTGTTCGGCTTGCGCATTCTATAGTTGTGTAGATCTATGGTCCTCTTTCAGCTGGTAGAGGACCCTAGTAACTAAGGCATAGACTGTAGACTATTTCAGTTTCATATTACCTAAGAATTCTCCGTTATACCCCCACCAAAAACAATATTTTATATGTGATATTGTTTTACTTACAAAATGACATAAACTGTACTCTTAAATTGATGGAATTGCTCTGAAAATAAAATAAAACAAAATAATATTGCAAACTGTCTTACAAAGCTGCCATCTTTGTTCGCTATGCGAGCCACTTCACAAAGTGGAGGGAGGAAGGCCTGAAATAGGCAAATGTGAGTTATGTTATATGTGTTAAATGTGAGTCAGGCTGTTATATTTGTGTATTTATAATATTTATGTCAAAGGTGAGTCAGGCTGTTATATTTGTGTATTTATAATATTTATAATATTTATAATTGTGTATTTATAATTTTTCTGCATTGATGTATGTGGTTATTGTGTATATTTTTATCTTGATTCTTTTTTCTAAAGCCCATCCAGGGACAAGAGTTGCAAATTAGCTAATAGCTATACACTCTATGTGCAACACATCAGATTGATTGTCTTTGATTAATTGTCTATGTTTATTGCACTGTCCCTGTCAAATAAACTAATCTACTACTAAAGCATTCCGCCAAAGAGAAAACGGTTCGCAGCGACCGTGTCGTTCAGTTATGGAAACTAACGAACAGTTCAGAACAGTTGCAAACTGTTTTGTCAACTGAACACGCCCCAGGTTCAAACGAGCACGGTGATGGAGCATTCTGCCCGTCGCCGTCTTCAGCTAGAACATGGCACTGTTGTCAGCCGGGAATTGGAAGTGTGCCTCTGTCCGACGCAAATACAAAAAAACTGGTTTAAACAGACGCTGAAAGCAAAATTCTAAACTTCTGCTCGTGACTCTGCACACACGCTTGCAACAACAGGAACATGCCCAGACGTGCTTCTGCCACTGAATCAGAGGCCGAACCTCATTTTCCTCCCTTGCAGATTCGTTGACTTTAGACGCGTTCACGCGAAGTAAAGGGCTGTCCCAATCTGAAATCAGGAAGCGGCTGACTGCTCACCTGCTCACCTGGCTGCTGACTGCTCACCTGCCTTTACTTTATGCTGGCTTAAGGTAAGGGAATTACCCACAGTTCAGACTGCCATGTCGGGAAGGAAGGAACAACTCCAAACATCATTAAAAACATGTTTCCATGTCACTATAATGTAGCTCACTGGTCTGCAGTGTGTCTATAGTTGCATAATAAAAACGTTTTTTTTATTCACAAACAGGGAGCAATGAACAAACATTACAGTTTATTGAGCTTTGAACTGAACATGACTCCATATTCCCAGGCCACAAAAACACATCTGTGTTATGTCTGAATAATGAAAGGGTTAATGCAAAGTTAGAGTGCCTAAATAATAATTCTGTAGGTAATCCCCCATTATGCTCTACACATATTCCATACATATTCTGGTTGCATTCTTATGGACAAATATGTTGTGTTATACTCTGATAAACAGGAATTAGGCAAAGCTATAGAGCTCTCTCTCTCTCTCTCTCTCTCTCGCTCTCTCTCTCTCTCTCTCTCTCTCTCTATTTTTCTAGTCAGGTCTATCACATTAGATACACATCCAGATCTAACACTCACGTACACTGTTGATCGCACGTTCTAGAAATAATACCGTGAGCAGTGAATGGCCTGTTCACGTCAGAGTTAAATTGGCCAATCAGACAGTCATGTACAAGCCCATCCTGTTGTACGGGGGTTGGCTCAACCAACCCAAGAAGATAGCTGTAAGTTGCACCCGGAAGTCGGGATCAGTCTGACGACGTCCCCTAGGGGGCTGAATCACACTGATCCAGCGCTGCTTGCTTTACGTGTGACCTCCAAATAAATGTTGCATCTTTAAATAGAAGAAATCTCCGGCTTGTTCTTGGATCTTTCAATCAAAGAATCGAGTATTTTCTTAACAATAGCATGAGACCGGAGCCAATTCAACTGAACACTGAACTGATTTTATTATGGAAAACAACTCAATATATTCTCTAGCCGCAGCCCGCCTGATGTCATCACCCCCAACCCCTTCAGCCAGGCCAAGGCAAGACCCAAGAGTTAAATCCCCACACAACACCCCCCCCCCCCCACACACACACACACAAAGTCAGAGAACCCTCCAGAACATAAATAACAAACATGCTGTTGTTTCCCCCTTTTTTTGTTAAACTGAATAGCCAAAATTCAGCCAACCAAATGGCGTCTGGGTAGACTACCAGACCGCCCCCCCCCCCCCCACCGTGCTGGAGCGGATTATTCTGCCGCTCATCCCCAACACGCATTAGCTAATGCTGTTTTCAACACATAGTCTTCCAGGTACATGGGCCTCTGATGCGTTCTAGCCGGGCATCTCCTAGGAGGGGACCCTGGTCCAGGCACCGTCAGCCGCACCTGCGAGTCCTTACCACCCCAGTCCAATAAGTCCTAACTCACACCAGGTCGTTCAACCGTAGCTCCTGGCATCTGTTCCGGCAGCGTCTTCCTGAGCCGACTGGAGTGCCACCGTGACCTGTCCGAAAGCTCGAACATGTCCTGGCCCAGTCACCTCGTGGTCCGTAGGGGCCCCGTCCAGAAAGGTTGCAGTCTATGTGTGCGGTTAGGATGTTTGATCCAAACTCGATCCAACACCTTCATTCCATGGGCTTTTGCCCTGTGTTTCCTGTAAAACCATTGTTTCATCTTCCGTTGTTGAGCAGCGACCCGGTCCCATGGAGAGTCCATACTCCTTGGAGAAGGGGCCATGGGTGGTCTCAGTTGATCCAAAGGCAGATGTAGTTTGCGCCCCAGCATGAGTATTGCTGGGGACCATCCTGTCGTATCATGGTCCGTTGCCCTGTAGTGTAGGAGTATGCTCTGGAGGGTGTCCGGAAATGTGAAGCTGTCTTCCAAGTGGGCTCTCAGTCCATTTTTTAGGGTCTTGTTAAAACACTCAGTGCCCCCATTGGCTTGGGGGTGATAGAACATAGTTTTAATGTGTTCCACACCCCTAGTGTGGAACACATTAAAACTCCTCAAATGCCCCAGAGATGAACTGCGGGCCATTGTCTGCGGTGATTACATTCGGGACCCCCCATCTGGTGAACAGTGACGAGAGAAAGCCTGTGACCACATCTGTCATGACTGAATTAGTGGGCAACACCTCCAGCCACTTGGAGAACAGATCGTAGACCACAAGCAGAAACCGGCTGTTCGGGGGTGCGGTATGCAGTTCACCGCAGATGTCCAACTGAATGTGCTTCCGCCATAGTGAGCCGCCATAGTGGTTGAATTTTCGGTACTATGCTTGAATCGATGAGCGGGCAGTGGTAGAATGCGTTGATGCATCCAGGGCCTCTGAACAGTGCAGGTCAGTGGACATGCTATTCGGGGAATACTGTCAGTACTGTTGAGCCTTCTGGGTCCTTGATGGAGAATCCCAATTCACCCAGCAGATCGATCCCCACCAAATCAGCCCCCTGGCAGAAAACCTGAAAGGTGAATTCGGGAACTGACTTTAACCCACATTTCACCAAAAAGTCGACCGTGCCTGCCATTTCAATTTCAGGGTGGCCGTACCCAAACATTTTCACCGCTCCAGCACTGATGTTTTTTTTTGGGAAAAAGTCTTTTCAAAGTAGCCATACTCAGTATGGACTTACCGGCTCCTGAGTCCACCATAAGCGGCACATCAACACCGTCGAGTTGTAGGATGTACCACTTTAACGGTCCCTTCTTTGAGCGTGCTACACACACCCGTGTCGTGCCCTCGGACTCTGCCGCCGATGGTTCAGTAGTGAAAGTGTAGGCCTTGTCCCACGCCACAGTCCACCGCCCTTTGGGGGTCTGCCCCGAAGAGCTAGCTACGCTGCTAACCGCCATGCTTGGAGGGAAAACTTGAGTAGCTACGCTCTCTTTAGCCAATTCCAGCAGACCCAGCTGGACTGTGGATTCAATCTGCCTAACCAGTTCAAGCACCTTTTCTAGCGTGAAAACATCCATAGTCAGCTTCAGCTTGCCCTTCAGCCACACGTTGTTAGTACCGTGTGCTAGCTTGTGTCAGACTAGCTCCTCCTCAATAGGCCCGAAGGTGCACTCTCTTGCTAGGCTATGAAGCTCCGTAATGAAGGATTGAGTGAACTCACCAGCTCACTGTTGGCAGTCAAAAAACTCATATCTCCACGCCGTGATGGTGGAACGGTTTCCGAAGACATGGTCCATTAAGTCCAAACCTTCTTACAGTGAGCCGCTGCCACACAGCCCAAAAAATATCCGTTGGCCCTCCTCACCGAGGTAGTGAACGAGTAGTCTCCTCTATCTCTCTTCATCGACGCCGCTCAGACCGGCCACAGCCACATACACATCGAACGTCTCCAGCCAGCGGCCCCATGGTATAACTGGTGTGCCCGGAGACTGTAAAAATGGAGGTGGTTGTCTTATACATGCTCCCATGGTTTATCCTCGTCGCCAAATGTTATGTCTGAATAACATGAGACCAGAGCCGTATTCAACTGAACACTGAACTGACTTTATTATGGAAAACAACTCAATATATTCTCTAGCCACAGCCCGCCTGATATCATCACCCCCAACCCCTTCAGCCAGGTCCCAAGATTCAAATCCCCACAAAACAATCTGCTCAAGGTTTCAAGTAAGTATTCAGCTGGTATATTGATTGATTATTGATTATGATTATTTAGTAAGCCAGTGGATGACTATAATTAACACATATCATATAAATAAAGGATAAATAAATGAATAAATGTACTATAGTTCAGACATTATTTATCAACTAAAGGCTTATCTTATCTTAACTATTTTGTGTAATTTTCATAAACAAGTTTTTTTTTTTTCATAATTACCTCTCTTTCACTCT
Source organism: Pholidichthys leucotaenia (assembly GCA_020510985.1). Taxonomy (NCBI): domain Eukaryota; kingdom Metazoa; phylum Chordata; class Actinopteri; order Cichliformes; family Pholidichthyidae; genus Pholidichthys; species Pholidichthys leucotaenia. The sequence continues at coordinate 216,759,356 of CM035844.1, forward strand.
GTAAGGCTAGTGCCTGCAAGCTATTTAGATCAGACAACTGATTCCGTCTTTTCCTTGGCCTTGAAGATAAAATCATTCTTAAAATAAAGTCTGAATCCCACAATACTAAGCAGCAAGTTTGTCACATACCGTTGTCAAGGTAGGGTGACATGTCATAAAGTGTCCCATTCCTTTTATACCATTTCAAGCCCTCGCAGACTAGCACATTCACACACTAGCACTGACTACGAGGCCCTAAGTCTACAAGGGCTCAGGGCTTGAGGGCTTAGGGCCAGCCTAGATGTGTGTGTGTGCTGTGTGTGGGGGGGTGTAACGGTCATGAGCATTAATGTCCCCTTAAACTTAAAAACAAGTCACCCAAGCTCCAAATTACGCAAATCTCCGCTTGACAAAAAGTTTAAAAAAAGGTTACTCTCTTTGAATTAATGATATAATTATCTCATTAATTTAGAAAAGTAGAGCAATTTTTTCATTAAAAAGTTATGTCATTAATTCACAAAAAAAGAGCAAGATTTTTAAATTCATAACAATTTTGTCATTAATTTGGAAAAAAAGACAAAATCTTTTTTTCATAATAAATTATCTTATTAATTCCGATTTTCATTCATTCAGAAAAGCATAATTTTTTAGAACTTTTTTTTATATTTTTTTTCTTTTTTTCAAGTGAATACAATAAGCTTCTGAATTTCAGCTGTAGTAAAAACAGAAACTAAATTTAAAATTTCACAGTGATGGCCATAATAAATAAAAGCCCATTTGACCCTCCTAAATAAAGCATAATAAATAATCATATCTCCTTATATGACAAACATACTGTATAAGATTTATATGTTTCTCATAACTGGAATTTCTACCTCATAATAATTTGAAGACATGGTGTAAGTGGGATTTCAGTCAAACTAACCCTATCTAATTCTACCAGTATCTCATTTTAAAGTCTTGTAAATTTGTATCTTATTTAAAAAAAAATAACAACAATTCATTTAAAAAATTCTCTCAATATTTCATCATTATGGTAAACAAATGAGAACTTATTCTCTTAATTACTGATAAATGTTCTTGTTATTGATAGATAATTGATCATTATTATGATTAAGTCATATCTGTGTCATTGTGTGTTTCAGAATCATAATTGCAATAAACTTCTAACTCTTATGACATACAGTCAGTCATGATTCCCTGAAAAAAGGGGTGTGGTAAGGATTAAAACTTAAGCATTTGAGTCCATTAAACTTAAAGTTATTCACACATTTAAATATGTAACCCAAATATTAGAATGTACTTAAATTTTTATAGTAATGCAACAAAACTTAAACGTTTGAGTACACTGTACTTATGTTTTTTTAATTAGACATGAAATACGGGTTTACAGTGTGTGACAACTTTTTTGCATATTCTGTAAATAATTTAATTGCATCCTAACTACTTTTCTTGACTTGAAAGCGCATTAGATTTTTCCTTCTGCCCTCACAATCGAGGTAAGAACAGCTTTAAAGTTTGTTGTCAGATAGAACAGTCAACTTGTAAACAATTAAAAATAATTAATCGTCCCTTTCTGAAAGACTTATTTGTTCCTATGAAACAAGTAGGAGAAAATGAAAGTAGTATCAACTTTGTTCAGCAGTCTAGGCATGAGCATTTGTCCCCTTCAAAAATGCACCTTTGAATCAGTTCAATCAGCAGCCCGGCCATCTATCACGCCGGCAGTAAACTGATGTAGCCACAACACCGCCTCATTTCAAGAGGTCTGGAGAAAATCAAGTTAGAGAATAGGTGGGCTGTGTGGAGCACAAGGTTGTGACTGGATTGGCTGCAAGTTTTAAGGGAAAGTTTTTTTCTCTCACACACCCACTATCGACTCTTTTTTTCAGTTTGTTATTGAACTGGACAGGGTTAGCTCTCAATTATTGCAATGTAATCTGCAGAACTGTAAACAACTCACCAGTGTCAAATGCGACAAAGAAAAGAGAAAACTTTCAACCAGGCTTAGATTCAGTTTTGTTTGTAAAATGATCGTCACTGCAAATGCAAAACAGTAGTACCCTTTCAGAATCTCATGGTCCCGCCATAAGGGAGGTTATGCCATCCTTTGCATTAGGATAGGAATGGACACTGAAGGAAGTGGTTCAGCAGGCAGTCACCTCTCAAACATTGTGATACTGTCAGTCATGACCAAAATGGAAGCGTCATCTTGGGCCTCTGTCACAGCAGGCCCGTGCAGAAGAAGGCAACACTGTCTGTACAGCAGAAACTGGTAGCGCTTGAAATCTGCTGTCAGGGAGAAGCTGTGAGATGTGCAAAGCCTGTCTCACAGACCAGACAGGGACAAAGGAAGGCGAGGGAAGATTTTGAAAAAATGGAAACTCAGCTGGAAGGAACTATGGGGAATGGAGGCAAGAAGAATCAGTTTCATGCTTAGAGCAACCTAGGGCTTACTTCCTTGACCTGTCAATGTCAGCCAGTGGCTAAGACCCATCACCCTGTGTCCAACATCAGCTACCCTCAGACATAGTCTCACAGAACAAAGCAAGAATCTGCTCAACGCATATGCAGCTGGAGACACAGCCAAGTGGTGAAAGTTTTGCAGCAGTTCTGGAATTCACCGGCAACAAACACCTTACTTTCCAGAACATCATGTGCATCCAAAGAATTGGGGAAAAAAAGGACAGAAAAAGCGCTTTTAAACAGTCAAGGTAGGACAACTGGAAGCTCTCCAGCATCTAATAGCCCCTTTAAAATAGCCATTACCACCCCAAGAGCAGGCTTGGTTCTATGGTCCTAAGCACACCGTCATTATGTTCAAGCCAATTAAAGTTCTAACTTTCAGACTGCAGGAGTGTCTACCAGTGTGCTAGGATGCAAACCATTGTAATACTGTATATAGGTGGACATGCAATTGAACAGAAATTTAAATTAGTTTTAAAATTAATTACGTTTAAAACTGCAAGCAGTGTTGAAGGGCCCTTGCAAATTCTATGCTACTTGGGGTGTCGTGCGACTCAAAATGTTCACGTCGCTGGGTGAAAAGATCCCCGATTGATGAATAAAACAACATATTGTGTAGCATCCCATTATCAGAGTTATAAACCTTTCATTTTGCAACTAGAGGGAGCCATGGCTATGCATCATTTTGCATTATGGGAGTGTTCAGTGTCAGCTAACTCTTCATGACACAAAATTTGGTTGAATTTTGACAACGTATGCCATAGTTCTAAAGATTCATTGTTGTACTAGGGGGTGCTATAGCTATGTGTGCATTAGTAACGTAAATCAATTCTGGGTGGTACCAGTACCATATATATGAAGTTTGGGTCCATTTGGACCTTGTACATGTGAGTTATGACAACCTGCGGTCCATTGGCGGTAGGGGGCACTACTTCTGCATGCCACTGTATATTATAGAAATGTTCACCATTGGCCGTCTATTCACCACTCTAAATTTTGTTAACTTTGGACAAAGTTTGACATAGTTAATAAGCTCTCCTCCCCCCTTCCCCCCCAGGGGTCACAATAGCTATGTGTAATTGTTCATTATAGAAATGTTCAGTGTTAGCTAACCATGTACCACACAAAATTTGGATGAATTTGGACAAAGTATGCCAGAGTTATTAGTCTTTGCTTTTCTGCTAGGGGGCGCTATAGCTATGTGCCATTTTTCATTAAAGAAATGTTCATTGTAGGCTATCAATCCACCACACAAAATTTGGTTGAATTTTGGCAAAGCATGACTGAGTCATAAAGCTTTGTTTTTTTCCTAGGGGGTGCTATAGCTATGTTTGTTATAGCTATATAAATCTGTTCGGGGTCTTACTAGTATCATATATATGATGTTTGGTGGCAATCGGATAATGTTCATGTGCATTACAACAACTTCCTGTCTCATGCCATCACAACATCTTTCGTAATGGCGGTGAAACCTGGGCGTTCCACAAAAAGTCACAGTTTTCACTGTGAAGCATCATCCATGTCTAAAGACCTTTCTGAGATCATCTGAAGTGGCTGCTGTCAACGTGGTGAGACAGCGACATCACAACATAAAGTATGCCACTTCCTACTGCTACTAGGTGGCGCTACAGCCATTCATGAATTTTCCATTTACATGTGTTTAGGTCTTGACCCCCATCAAACATGAAAAATATTGTTGCAATCATTTGAAATATGTTTGAAAATTGAAACCTGAAATTTCAAACCTGTTTGAAAATTTTTGGCAAGATGGCAAAATTGGTGAAGGTGTGTGGCCTAGACCGGCTGATGAAAACTCACAATTTTGATAACTTCTTATCACTCACCCCTTCAGAAGATATTGGCCACGTTTGAAGTCCCTGTGATGAAAGCTCTCAGAGGAGATGGCTCTCAAAAATGCCCAGGAATTTGCTAAAATTTGGCAAATTTTCAAAATGGTATTCAAAATGGCTGACTTCCTGTTTGAGTTAGGGTACATGTGCAAGAGGCTTTTTTGTAGGTCTTGGGATGGTGCAGCTACCTACCAAGTTTCATACATGTCAATGAAAATATGCCCTATGGTGAGGGTGTTTTGAAATTTTCAAGGGGGCACTCTTCTCGGGGGTGCTATAGTTATGTTTATTATAGTTATATAAATATGTTCCGGGTATAACAAGTGTCATATATCTGAAGATTTGTGGCAATCAGACAATCTACGAGTGAGTTACAACAACGTCCTGTCTTGTAGCGGCACACCATCATTTGTGATGGCGGTGAAGCCTGGGCGTTACATGAAAAGTCATAGTTTTCACTGTGAAGCATCATCAAGGTCTTAAGACCTGTCTGACAGTATTTGACGTGGCTGCTGTCAACATGCTCTGAGATCCACATCGTAACATAAAGCATGTCACTTCTTCCCACCGCTAAGCTGTTCATAAATTTTTTTAATTAACATGTATTTAGGTGTTAATTAAATTAGGTGTTAATCCTTCCATGCAGGAGGGATCATGGAAGTCCGGTGCTATGTGGATTAGGTAGCAGTCAAAGGCGGAGACCTTGGCGGACTGATCCCAAGCTTTCTAAACTGGCTTTTGGTACGTGGAATGTCACCTCTCTGGTGGGGAAGGAGCCTGAGCTGGTGTACGAGATTGAGCGATACCGGCTAGATATAGTCGGCCTCACCTCAACACACAGCTCCGGTTCCGGAACCAGTCTCCTGGAGAGGGGCTGGAGCTTGGCCTTTTCTGGAGTTGCCCCGGGCGAGAGGCGACGAGCAGGGGTAGGTATTCTTGTATCGCCCCACCTTGCTGCCTCTATATTGGAGTTTTCCCCGGTGGACGAAAGGGTTGCTTCCCTGCGCCTTCGGGTTGGGAAACGGGTCCTGACCATCATTTGTGCCTATGCACCAAATGATGTTTCAGAGTACCCACCCTTTTTGGAGTCTGTGACTGGGGTGCTGGAGGGTGCTCCTCCTGGAGACTCCATTGTCCTACTGGGGGACTTCAATGCGCACGTGGGCAACGACAGTGAAATCTGGAGGGGGGTGATTGGGAGGAACGGCCTGCCCGATCTGAACCCGAGTGGTGTTCAGTTATTGGACTTCTGTGCTAACCACAGTCTGTCCATAACGAACACCATGTTCAAGCATAAGGGTGTCCATATGTGCACCTGGCACCAGGACACCCTAGGCCGCAGGTCGATGATCGATTTTGTTATCGTATCATCAGACCTGCGACCGTATGTCTTGGACACCCGAGTAAAGAGAGGTGCAGAGCTGTCAACTGATCACCACCTGGTGGTGAGTTGGATCCGATGGCAGGGGAGGAAGCCATTCAGACCTGGTAGACCCAAACGTATAGTGAGGGTGTGCTGGGAGCGTCTGGCTGAGGCCCCTGTCCGGGAGGTCTTCAACTCCCACCTCCGGAAGAACTTCAACCACATTCCGAGGGAGTCTGGAGACATGGAGTCTGAATGGGCCATGTTCTCCACCTCTGTTGTTGAAGCGGCGGCCCAGAGCTGCGGCCGCAAGGTGGTCGGTGCATCTCGTGGTGGCAACCCCCGAACCAAGTGGTGGACACCAGTGGTGAGGGGGGCCATTAAGCTGAAGAAGGAGTCCTATCAAGCTTGGTTGGCTTGTGGGACTCCCGAAGCAGCTGAGGTGTACCGGCAGGCCAAGCGGAGTGCAGCTCGGGTGGTTGCTGAAGCAAAAACCCGGGTATGGGAGGAGTTCGGTGAGGCCATGGAACAAGACTTTCGGTCGGCTTCAAAGAGATTCTGGCAAACTGTTCGGCGGCTCAGGAGGGGAAAGCAGCTCCCCGTCCACACTGTGTATGGTGCGGATGGGACACTGTTGACTTCAACTGGGGATATCGTCGGGCGGTGGAAGGAATACTTCGAGGATCTCCTCAATCCCACTGATACGCCTTCCACAGAGGAAGCAGGGTTTGGGGACAAGGGGGATGACTCGCCTATCACAGGGGCTGAGGTCGCCAAGGTGGTTAAAAATCTCCTTGGTGGCCGGGCCCCGGGGGTGGACGAGATTCGCCCCGAGTACCTCAAGGCCCTGGATGTTGTTGGGCTGTCATGGTTGACACGCCTCTGCAACATTGCGTGGAGGTCGGGGGCAGTGCCTTTGGCATGGCAAACCGGGGTGGTGGTTCCTCTCTTCAAAAAAGGGGACCGGAGGGTGTGCTCCAACTTTAGAGGGATCACACTCCTCAGCCTCCCTGGGAAGGTCTATGCCAAGGTACTGGAGAGGAGAGTCCGGCCGTTGGTCGAACCTCGGATTCAGGAGGAGCAATGTGGTTTTCGTCCTGGCCGTGGCACATCGGACCAGCTCTTTACCCTCTCGAGAATTCTTGAGGGTTCGTGGGAGTTTGCCCAACCAGTTTACATGTGTTTTGTGGACTTGGAGAAGGCATTTGACCGCGTCCCTCGTGGATTTTTGTGGGGGGTGCTTCGGGAGTATGGGGTATCGGGCTTGTTGTTACGAGCTATTCGGTCTCTGTACGACCGTTGTGAGAGTTTAGTTCGTATTGCCAACACTCGGTCGGAGTCATTCCCAGTGAGAGTTGGACTCCGCCAGGGCTGCCCTTTGTCACCGGTCCTGTTCATAATTTTTATGGACAGGATTTCTAGGCGCAGCCAGGGAATGGAGGGTGTCATACTTGGTGACCACAGGATCTCATCTCTGTTGTTTGCAGATGATGTTGTCCTGTTGGCTTCATCCAGCAATGACCTACAGCTCTTGCTGGGACGGTTTGCCGCTGAGTGTGAAGCGGCTGGGATGAGAATCAGCACCTCCAAGTCCGAGTCCATGGTCCTCAGCCGGAAAAAGGTGGATTGTCCTCTCCGGGTTGGGGACAGGCTCCTGCCCCAAGTGGAGGAGTTTAAGTATCTTGGGGTCTTGTTCACGAGTGAGGGGAAAATGGAGCGAGAGATCGACAGACGGATTGGAGCAGCATCTGCAGTGATGCGGACGTTGTACCGGTCTGTTGTGGTGAAGAGGGAGCTTAGTTCTAAGGCAAAGCTGTCGATTTACCAGTCAATCTACGTTCCTACTCTCACCTATGGTCACGAGCTTTGGGTAATGACCGAAAGAACGAGATCGCGGATACAAGCGGCTGAAATGAGCTTTCTCCGTAGGATTGCTGGACTCACCCTCAGAGATAGGGTGAGGAGCTCAGTCATCCGGGAGAGGCTCAGAGTAGAACCGCTGCTCCTCCACATTGAAATGAGTCAGTTGAGGTGGTATGGGCATCTGATTAGGATGCCTCCTGGACGTCTCCCACTGAGGTGTTTCAGGCACGTCCCACTGGGAGGAGACCCCGGGGCAGACCCAGGACTCGGTGGAGAGACTATGTCTCCCAGCTGGTCTGGGAGCGCCTTGGTGTCCCCTCTGAGGAGCTGGAGCAGGTGGCTGGGGAGAGGGAAGTCTGGGCTTCTCTGCTTGAGCTGCTGCCTCCGCGACCCGGACCTCCGGAAAAGCGGTAGAAGATGGATGGATGGATGTATTTAGGTCCGGACCACCATCAAGCACAGAAAGTATCATGCCAATCGGTTGAAATATGTAGGAGATACAGCTGTTTGAAATTTTTGGGCGAAATTGCGATTTTGGGGTATTGGGATTTTGGGATTTTAGGCGTGGCCTAGACCGTCTGATGAAAACTCACCATTTTGATAACTTTTGATCACTCACCCCTTCAGAAGATATTGACAACATTTGAAGCCGTTGCGATTAAATTTGCTAAAATTTGGCAAATTTCCAAAATGGTATTCAAAATGGCCAACTTCCTGTTTGAGTTAGGGTACAGGTGCAAGAGACTTTTTTGTAGGTCTTGGGATTCTGCAGCTACTTGCCAAATGCCATGCACGTTGGTGAAATTGTGCCCCATGGTGAGGGTGTTTTGAAATTTTCAAAGGGGCGCTGTTGAGCTAATTGGCCACAACCATTTCTCCTCGCAATGAAATATAAAATTTTTCGTCATGCCTGAGCACCTTGCAAAAAATCGTGCGTTTTTGTGGACGTTTACCCCTTCAAAATTGCAGTCGAATCGGACAAGGTTTAATAATAATTAAACCTGCAAGCAGGTGTAAATGGACCTTCGCCCCCCGCGCACCCGTGGATCTCGGCACCCATCGTCCCTTGCTGGCTCAGAAAATGTGCCGTCATCACTGCAAGGGCTGCATGAATAATAAAGTAAATCATTTGGCGCAGATCTTCCTGTGAGCAGTAAGTGGCACAATCCCTTTTGTCAAATATTTTTACGTAGGAGCATGCGGAGTGGGACTAATCTCCATCATAGCAATTCCGGCAAAAAATTTGATCAAGTGGAAAAGATATGTGCACACCCACCCCTCATTTTTGTGGGTGGGGCCAAATGTGCGGAGTGGGATTAATCTCCACCATAGCAATTCCGGTGACTGTCTGACACAGTCTGTCCAAATTACAACTGTCCAACATATTGCGATCAGGTAATCTCGGACATGTGGCCATGGTAACACTTACATTTTAGGTACATGTTGCAGACACCACAGAACTACAGAAGAAAGTCATCTTGACTTACGTTCCACATTTGGTGACTCTTGGACTTTCCCAACCCTCATAAGTATAAAACATATTGAATGGCAAGGAGTGGGTTTTCATGGCAACTGTGGTTATCGCAGTACAAAAGTGAATTCCACTGAGGGTAGTCCAATTCACTCTGAGAAACAACTGAAAATGTCATTTCATTGTGACTACTGGTCTTTGTTCAAAATGTGATACAATTTTGTGCAGTACTTCATGTCAGCAGTAGGTGTGGGTGTGACAGTTTTGTGAATATTGATATACAGACATGTTCAGAGTGGGATCAGTATTATTTGTGCAAAGTTTTTTCCAAATTAGGCAAGATTTGTCTGAGCTGTAACTGTCATGTTTTGTATGGCGAGAAAGCCATTGAAGCATGCCGGTCGCCATGGAAACAGTTCTGTACTACGTACCTGCACTATCAATGAGCCCAAGTCATTCCTTCATGTATTTCTTTAAGCTGGTGAGAGAAAAATAAAGAAAAAATTTTTTAGCAATTCTTCCTTTTAACAATAGGGGCGCTAAAACTTTTGTTTGTTATTTTTATGTAGACACGTTTGGTGTCGGACTAATATCGATCGTAGAAAACTTGGTGCAAACTGTACCAAGTTTGCTCCATGTACAAATGTCCATTATTGAAAGGCAAGGAGTGCGTTTCAATGGCAACTGTGCTTATCGCAGGACAAAAGTGACTTCCACTGAGGGTAGTCCAATGCATTCTGAGAAACCACAGAAAAGGTCATGTCATTGTGACTACTGGTCTTTGTGCAAAATTTGAAACAGTTTTGTGCAGTACCTCATGTCAGCAGTAGGTGTGGGTGTGACAGTTTTGTGAATATTGATATACAGACATGTTCAGAGTGGGATCAGTATGATTTGTGCAAAGATTTTCCCAAATCAGGCGAGAATTGTCTGAGCTGTAACTGTCATGTTTTGTTTGGCGAGAAAGCCATTGAAGCACGCCGGTCACCATGGAAACAGTTCTGTACCATGTACATGTACTATCAATGAGCCCAAGTCATTCCTTCATGTAATTTTGTTAAGCTGGTGAGAGAAAAATAAAGAAAACAGTTGTCAGTAATTCTTCCTTTAATCATTAGGGGGCACTATGAGTTTTGTTTATTATTTGTATATAGACAAGTTCGGGGAAGGGAGAATATTGATCGTATAAAATTTGGTGAAAAGTTACAAAGTTTGTCCAATTTACAAGGGTCTAATGTTGTTACCACTAGGCGGCACTAAAACTTTTGTTATTTTACATAGGAGTGTTCAGGGTGGGACTATTATCCATTGTCAAAAATTTGGTGACAATCAGACAAAGTTTGTCCAAGATACAACTTTCCGAAATTTCATGGCGAGTAGTCAACCGTCGCCATGTTGCCATGGCAACACTTCTCTGTAAGTTATGTGTTGTCCACCCATATTGAACTATATATATATATGACAGTGACCTCAACATATGTTTGAAAATTTATAACTCCAAGACCTTCCCATCCCTCCACATAAGCTCATGGATTGAATGGCGAGGAGGGCGTGTCCATAGTAACATGTTTGATGTCATGCTAACGTTGATGTTGACTTATGATCATCGCTGTGTTCTGATGAATCTCCAAAAATTTCACGGCATTCTGGCCAGCGGCGCGTGAGTAATAAATAAAACAGTTTTCAGCAATTCATTTGTTATCCAATATGTGGCGCTAAAACTTTTGTCAGGTATTTTGATGTAGTTACATTCAGGGTGGGACTATTTTCCATCATGGAAAGTTTAGTGGACATCGGACAAGTTTTGCCTGATTTAGAGCTGGTTGAATTTGTAAGGGGAGGAGTCAAAATTCGCCATGGCGCCATGGCAACACTTCCTTGTCAGTTATGTGTTGTGCACCCATGTCGGACTATATGTGACAGTCACCTCAACATATGTTCCAGATTTCATGACTCCAGGACCTTCACACTCCTCCCCATAAGCTCACTGATTGAATGGCGAGGAGGGTGTGTCCATGGTAACACATTTCATGTCATGCTAAAGTTGATGTTCAGTTATGATCATGGCTGTAGTCTGATTAATCTCAGAAAATTTAACATCATTCTGGCCAGCTGCGCATGAGTAATAAATAAAACAGTTTTCAGCAATTCTTTTGTTAACCACTATGTGGCACTATATCGGTTTTCAGGGATTTTGATGTCATTGTGTTCGGGGCGGGACTATTTTCCATCATGAAAATTTTGGTGCACATCGTAAAGGTTTTGCCCGAGTTACAGGTGGTTGAATTTGTAAGGGGAGGAGTCAAATTTCGCCATGGCGCCCTGGCCACACCTTTTGAGATTTTGATTTAATTTATACAATTTTTAATGGTCAGTGCCTGTAGATGTCGCCATGTAAAAATGAGCTCAATCAAAGCAGGTCCCTAGGACTAGTGCGTTCAAATGCGAGGTGTGACGAATTGGAGGTGGGGCGACTTTGAGGCAAGATGGCGGCCATCCTGTTGGCGGTGGGTATGGGCCACAATGATGTTTTTTTCATATCTTGAGGTGATGCACACCTCACCCAAATTTTGTGTCTCTACGGCAAAGTTTATGGTCTCCAGTCTCCATAGACCTTGTACGTTTGGCCCCACCCACAAAAATGAGGGGGGGGGGGCACATATACTTTCCAGTTTATCGAATTTTTTGCCAGGTCTGAGGGGTTTGCCAAAAAAAAATCATGGCTCAGGCCCTAATTAAACCTGCAAGCAGGTGTAAGCGGACCTTCGCCCCCCCATGCACCCGTGCAACCCAGCGACCATCGTACCTTGCTGTCTCTGAAAATTTCCCATTGTTGCTGCAAGGGCTGCGGGAATAATAAAGTAAACCATTTGGCAAGAATTTCCTTTAAGCAATAAGTGGTGCTATAACTTTTATCAAATAGTCTTATATAGGTGCATACAAAGTTGGACTAAAGTCCATCATGGCAATTACAGTGAAAATCTGACACAGGTTGTCCAATTTACAACTGTCCAACATATGGTGATAAGGTCAACTTGGACATGTCCATTGTAACACTTGACATTTTAAGTACATGTTGCAGACCGATACAGAACTAAAGAAGAGAGTCACCTTGACTTAAGTTCCACATTTGGCGACCCGTGGACTTCCCCAAGCCTCCAAAGTAAAAAAAAAAAACATCTTGAATGGCAAGGGGTGGGTTTCCATGGCAACTGTGCTTATCATGGGACAAAAGTGACTTCCACTGAGGGTAGTCCAATGCACTCTGAGAAACCACTGAAAACGTCATGTCATTGTGACTACTGATCTTTGCGCAAAATTTGAAACAATTTTGTGCAGTACCTAATGTCAGCAGTAGGTGCAGGTGTGACAGTTTTGTGAATATTTATATGCAGACGTGTTCAGAGTGAGATTAGTATGATTTGTGCAAAGTTTGGTCCAAATCAGATGAGGATTGTCTGAGCTGTAACTGTCATGTTTTGCATGGCGAGAAAGCCATTGAAGCACGCCGGCCTCCATGGAAACAGTTCTGTACTAAGCACATGTACTGTGAATGAGCCCTAGTCATTCCTTCATGTAATTTTTTTTTCAGCTGGTGAGAGAAAAATAAACAGTTGTCAGCAATTCTTCCTTTAATCATTAAAGGGCGCTATAACTTTTGTTGATTATTTGTATATAGATGTGTTCGGGGCAGGGCGAATATTGATCGTATAAAATTTGGTGCAAATCGTACAAAGTTTGTCCAATTTACAAGGGTCTGGTATTGTAACCATTAGGCAGCATTCTAACTTTTGTTATTTTTTATATAGGAGTATTCACGGTGGGACTATTATCCATTGTCGAAAATTTGTTGAAAATCAGACGAAGTTTGTACAAGATACAACTTTCCGACATTTCATGGCAAGGAGTCAACCTTTGTCATGTCGCCATGGCAACACTTCCCTGTCAATTATGTGTTGTACACCCATACAGGACTATATATGACAGTGACCTCAACCTATGCTCCAAATTTCATGACTCCAAGACCTTCCCACCCCTCCCCATAAGCTCATGGATTGAATGGCGAGGAGGGCGTGCCCATGGTAACACGTATGATGTCATGCTAACATTTATGTGCAGTTATCATCATCGCTGTGGTGTCATGAATCTCAGAAAATTTCACATCATTCTGGTCAGCGGCGCGTGAGTAATAAATAAAATAGTTTTCAGCAATTCTTTCAATAACCACTATGTGGCGCTATATCAGTTGTCAGGTATTTTGATGTAGACGGGTTCTGGGCCGGACTATTTTCCATCATGGAAACTTTGGTGCACATCGGACAAGTTTTGCCCGAGTTACAGCTGCTTGATTTTGTAAGGGGAGGAGTCAAACTTTGCCATGGCACCAGGGCAACACTTCCCTGTCAGTGTCATGTGTTGTCCACCCATATAGGACTATATATGACAGTCACCTCAACATATATTCCAAATTTCATGACTCCATGACCTTCCCACCCCTCCCCATAAGTTCACAGATTGAATGGTGAGGAGGGCGTGTCCATGGTAACACCTGTGACATCATGTGAAAGTTGATGTGCAGTTATGATCATCCCTGTGGTGTGATTAATCTCAGAAAATTTCACGTCAGTCTGGCAAGTGACGCGGGAGTAATAAATAAAACAGTTTTCAGCAATTCTTTCCTTAACCACTATGTGGCGCTATATCTTTTGTCAGGTATTTTAATGTTGACGCATTTGGGGGGGGACTATTTTCCATCATGGAAAGTTTGGGGGACATTGGACAATTTTTGCCCGAGTGACAGCTGTTTGAAGTTGTAAGGGGAGGAGTCAAACTTTGCCATGGCGCCCTGGCCATACCTTTTGAGATTTTGACTTAATTTATACAGTTTTTATTGAGCAATGCCTATAGATGCTGCCATGTAAAAATGAGCTCAATCAGAGCAGGTCCCTAGGACTAGTTTGTTCAAATGCGAGGTGTGACTTTTTTCTGAATTGGAGGTTGGGCGACTTTGAGGCAAGATGGCGGCCTTCCTGTTGGTGGTGGGTATGGGCCACAATTATGTTTTTTGCATATCTTGAGGTGATGCACACCTCACCCAAATTTTATGTCAGTATGGCAAAGTTTATGGTCTCCAGTCTCCATAGACCTTGTACGTTTGGCCCCACCCACAAAAATTAGGGGTGGGGGCACATGTGTTTTGCAGTTTATCAAATTTTTCTCCGGGTCTGAGGGGTCTGGCAAAAAAAAAATCACGTTTTGGTTAATCTTCAGAGGGTGAAAAATTCATTCGTTTAGGCGGAAGAATTTCTTCGAGCTGAGCAAAGCTCAATGAGCAATTTATTAGGGCTTTCGCCGACCGACGTTGTCAGTGGCTCAGGCCCTAATAAAAGGAGCGATTACAATAGGGTGCTCACCTCGTCGTGCTCAGGGTACTGTACAAGGGTACTGAGCTCTATTCTGATTTATGTACAGTAAGGGCCCCTTTACAGAGTACGGAGATCAATGGGAGACCATTGAGGGATCCAAAATTTGCCCAATCTCTCAACGATCCAAGCCTCAAAGAAGACACTTCTCTGTAACTGTTTGGGAGATCCTTGTGTGCTTGTTGTGTGATCAAAAATTACATTTTCAGCAGCTTTCATGGCAATATATAGAGCTCTTTAAATGATCCTTGAGAGATCACTGAGAGGCCAGTAGAGATTGCTGAGGGATGATGGACAGTTTCTTAGGCGACCAAGGAGATTACTGAGGATTTCTTGGGTGATAGGGGGCCTCTGGGTATATATTTGAGAGGTTTCTAATTCTAGCCCGTTTACACAGGAGTGGCAATCGTTGAGAAATCATTGAGCGGTAAAAAATGGGCAGATTGCTCAACATTCTTTCAGTGAGCGCCCAGTAATCGCCAAGATCTCTAAACAATCTCCGAGTGATTGCTGAGATCCTTGAGCACTTTGTTGAGAGATTGTTTTGGACTGAGTCTAAACTTTGAGGAGACCATGGCAACTGTGGAGATCACTGGAAGATCACTGAGTAATCCTGGCACTCACTTGGTGCTCATTGAGAGATCGCTGTAGAGATGTGGCCATTTTTTCATAGTTCAACAATTGCTAACCATGCACAAAGCTGGAGAACAGCTTTGTGTTGTGTTGTGTGGCTTCTGTTTTGTAGTGTTTTGCAAAAGCATCATAATAATCCAAAGTTCAGTTTAAATTTGATTGGCGTATCAAATGTTGCCCCAGCTCATTTATGAGGTTTGCAATTAAAAATCACAGAAGAATGAAGACTTGATGAAAAGCTTGTTTTGTCACTTGAAGCTCACATATTGGTTGCATAATGCGCTTGGGTAATCTTGTTTAGACAAAGTGCTAAATGTGACAACCGTGAGAGCAAAGACAGCGATGTGGCTTTCATCAAAGCTGAATTATTCAATCAAGTTAATGAAAGTTCATAAAAAATGCAAGTCTTTGACATGGCGCCGCCTTTCTGACAGACATATCTCAGGCAAATTAAACTATGAAAAGCTTCTTTGAAAAAGCCAGAGGTCCTTCATTATTAAAGATCTCAAGGGTTTGCTATGACATAAAGAATTAGTAAATATAAATGAAGGACATATTAAGTCATGTCCTGGTTTAATCTGGACCAAAAAAGCCTAATGTGCTGTAGGACATTTTTCTGTGACATTATGAAGCAAGCTCAAACACATGGATAATGCCTTTTCAGTTAACTGTCTACATGATGAGTCTGAAATATTCAAAACTGTCCTCAAATGGCCTTTTTATTTTCACGTATACTGCTTGTTTTGTGTATTCAACTCAAGCATCCTTCTTTTTTCCATAGACTTGGGTTTTTAATCATTGTGGAATAAAATGGATTTGTACAACTGCACAGCACAACCGATGACTCACATGATGGATATCTGCTGTTGTTTGGGGTTTTAAAATAGCCAAGTGACACACACTAATGTTTTCCTTTCAACATAAGGCAGACCCTGGCAATATGCTGCCTTGACCCACATCAAATACAGAGAAATCCCACAGATTAAATGAAAAAAAAAAAAATCTAAGATTCTCGGAAAAAATGTATGCAAACCAATGTTATCTGTCTTCTACAGCAGCAAAACAAGTTATGCTGAGCCAGATCTTTTCTAAACATAATCCTGATTTGATGTTAACTTTGCAAAAGTCCACTCATGCATTTTGCATCAGTCTGGGTATGTAATGCATTGATGTTTGGTCAGATCCTTGTTGTCTCAGACATAAGTGGAAGGTGCCCATCTGTGTCAGACCAGTTATGCTTGTTCTGTAATCCTCTCTAGTAAAAATCTCAGTGTCAAGATTTAAAGCTGTGAACAATAAAGTTGCATGATAATGAGCTGTATGAGAGGGTGGACACCACAGAAGAAGGAAAGGACCTGGATCGTATATCCTGTATTGGCTAGACAGAGAGATTGAGCTGGAAGGGATGTGCAGCAGGTTAGGTTGATTAAGGAGAGAGGTGGTAATGTACTAACGAGTGAAGAGTGTGTTGAGAAGGTGGAAGTACTCTCGGGAGATGATGAATGAAGCAAATGAAAGAGGATAAATGAAGGAAAGATGGTGAATTGGGAAACCCCTACAAGATGAAGAGTGGAAAGACCGTTGACTCAGATGATATATCTGTGGAGGTATGGAGATGTTTGGAAGAGATGACTTTTTAAATAGATTTTTAACACAATCTTAGAGAATGAGAGGATGCCTGAGGAGTGGAGAAGATAAGATAAGATAAGATAAGATAAGATAAGCCTTTATTAGTCCCACAATGGGGAAATTCCAGGATTGCAACAGCACAGGGATAGCAACACTCAGAGCAACAATCAGAAGGCAAGAAAAAACAAGAGCAGCGAGTATACATATGTACATACTGTATAAACATAAATATATAGACACACGATGCGGAGCACTGCAGCTAGATGGAATAAATATATAGATATATAAACACACAGTACGGAGCATTGTAGCTAGATGGAATAAATATATGAACATATAAACACACACAGTGCGGAGCACCGTAGCTAGATGGAATAAATATGTAAATACACTACCGTTCAAAAGTTTGGGGTCACCCAGACTATTATTTTGTGTTTTCCATGAAAAGTCACACTTATTTACCACCATGAGTTGTAAAATGAATAGAAAATATAGTCAAGACATTGACAATGTTAGAAATAAGATAAGATAAGATAAGATAAGCCTTTATTAGTCCCACAATGGGGAAATTCCAGGATTGCAACAGCACAGGGATAGCAACACTCAGAGCAACAATTAGAAGGCAAGAAAAAAACAACAAAAAAAGCAAGAGCAGCTAATATACATATGTACATATTACTATAAATAAATAAATATATATATATATATATATATATATATATATATATATATACACACAGACACACAGTGCAGAGCATTGTAGCTGGATGGAATAAATATATGAGTATATAAACACACAGTGTGGAGCATTGTAGCTAGATGGAATAAATATGTAGATATATAAACACACACAGTGTGGAGCATTGTAGCTAGATGGAATAATATGTAGATATATAAACACACAGTGCGGAGCATTGTAGCTAGATGGAATAAATATATAGATATATAAATATAAACACACCCAGTGCGGAGCATTGTAGCTAGATGGAATAAATATGTAAATATATAAACACACAGTGTGGAGCATTGCAGCTAGATGGAATGAAACAGCATAACCGTCTACTTAGTTATCCTACATGGTGTGATTATGTACCCATACATATTGTCACCCTCTGTAGCTACCGGTATTTTCCTAGTTGTATACAGGAGGGAACCATTGTGTAAGTCTATTGCGTCTTTTGCATTCAGTACTATTAGGGTTGTCACGTCTTTTTGCTATGTCTGCGAGCAGCCTTGCTTAGGTTGTACAGTCTGACAGCCGTTGGTAGGAAGGACCTGCGAAACCTCTCGGTTGTGCACCTAGGATGATGTAGCCTGCTGCTAAATGAGCTCCTCGGTGCATTCAGTGTGTCCTGCATAGGGTGGAACTCGGACTCCAGCAGAGATAACAGTTTAGCCACCATCCTCCTCTCTCCCATCTCCTCCACTGGGTCAAGGCGCTGCCCCAGGACAGAGCTAGCTTTCTTGATCAGTTTGTTCAGTCTCTTCCTATCGGCTGCTGTAATGCCACTGCCCCAGCAGACCACTCCAAAAGTGATGGCTGATGCCACCACCGTGTCGTAGAATGTCTTCAGCAGCGCCCCTTGTACACCAAAAGACCTGAGTCTCCTCAGTAGGAACAGCCTGCGCTTTCCCTTCTTGTAGAGTGCGTCAGTATTGTGTGACCAGTCTAGTTTATTGTTCAAATGAACACCCAGGTACTTGTAGGATGTCACCATCTCAATGTCTGTTCCCTGGATGTTTACTGGTGCTGTGAGGGGTTGTCCTTGCCTGCGGCAGTCCACCACCAGCTCCTTAGTTTTCCTCGCGTTGATCTGGAGGCAGTTCCGATGGCACCAGTCCACAAAGTCCTGGATAAGCCCTCTGTACTCAGCTTCATCACCGTTGGAGATGAGGCCAACAATCGCAGAGTCGTCAGAGAACTTCTGTAGATGGCAGTGTGTTGTGTTGTGTGAGAAGTCCGCAGTATAAAGGGTGAACAGGAAGGGAGCCAAAACCGTTCCCTGTGGGGCCCCCATGCTACCGATGATCGTGTCGGACACACAGTCCCGGGTTCTCACAAACTGTGGCCGGTTCGTGAGGTAGTCCAGGATCCATGATGACAGGTGCTGGTCCACCCCTGCTCACAGCAGCTTGTCCTTCAGGATCATCGGTTGGATGGTGTTGAAAGCACTGGAGAAGTCAAAGAACATGATCCTCACTGTATTCCCGGGCTTCTCCAGGTGGAACAGAGAACGGTGAAGGAGGAAGATGACCGCATCCTCCACCCCAACACCATGCTGGTAGGCAAACTGGAGTGGATCCATCGCTGGACCCACCAGGGGGCGGAGGTGAGCAAGGAGCAGTCTCTCCAGGGTCTTCATCATGTGGGACGTCAGGGCCACTGGTCTGTAGCTGTTCAGATCTTTGGGGTGGGAAGTCTTTGATACAGGTACCACACAAGATGTTTTCCACAACTGTGGTACCCTCCCCAGCTTCAGGCTCAGGTTGAAGATGTGCTCCACAATCCCAGACAGCTGGTCTGCACAGGACTTGAGGAGCTTTGCACTGATGCCGTCCGGTCCCGACGCCTTCCTCGCCTTGATCTTCCTCAGCTCCCTCCTCACTTGGGTCTTAGTGAGGGTCAGATTGGGGGGCTGTGTGTTGGGAGTGGGGGGGTGATGGTGGAGTGGGGAGTGGGCAGCAGGACTTGGATGTCTTCAGTGGCAGCAGTGGTTGTTGTGCAGTCGGGGGGGGAGGGCGGTTGGTCAAACCTATTAAAAAACAGATTCATATTGTTCACCCACTCCCTGCTCCCCGTGGCCTGGGGGGAGGTATTCTGGAGCCCAGAGATGGTTTTAAGGTTTCTCTAGACCCCGCTGATGTCGCTCTGTTGCAGCTTGTCCTCCATCTTCTTCCTGAAGCTGTCCTTGCCTTCTCTGATCTTTCTCCTCAGCTCCCTCTGTACGGACTTCAGCATCTCCCTGTTCCCCGACCTGAAGATCCTCTTCTTCTCTCTCAGAAGTGTTTTTATCTCAGGGTTGATCCAGGGTTTGTTGTTTGAGCAACACCGTATGGTCTTGGTGGGAACGGTGTTGTCCACACAGAAGCTGATGTAGTCTGTGATGGTGTGAGTTAGGCCATCGATGTCCTCACCATGTGGATCGCAGAGCTGCTCCCAGGCGGTGGTTTCAAAACAGCCCTTTAGAGTGTCCATTGCCTCCTCAGACCATAACTTCACTGTGCGCATGGCCGGAGGTTGTCTGTGCACTAGGGGTTTGTACACCGGCCGGAGATGAACCAAGTTGTGATCCGATCTCCCGAATGGGGGGAGTTGTAATGAGGTGTACGCCTCCTTAGTGTTTGCGTAGAATAAGTCCAGTGTTTTATTGTATCTAGTGAGGCATGTGACATACTGGGTAAACATGGGTAGAATGGGAGACAGTGAAACATGAAATCGCCTGAGATGAGGAGAAGAGCATCTGGGTGTTCTGTCTGCAGCCTGCCAGTTACTGAGTGGATGACGTCATGCGCTGTCCCAGCGTTTGCTGTCGGATTTGCATAAATAACAATGCAGATCACGTGTGAGTATTCCCTCGGGAGATATGTAGGCCGCATGCTAACAGCTAGCAACTCGATGTCTTTGCTGCAGTGTCGTTGTTTAACAGTGATGTGTCCCGGTCTGCACCAGTTGTTATTAACATAGATCATCACTCCACCACCCCTTGCTTTGCCACTGTCTGGTGTTCGGTCTGCCCATATCGCGTGGAAACCCTCCAGCTCAATGTTAGCATCTGCTACTAGTTCAGTTAGCCACGACTCGGTAAACAAAAGGAGGGAGTGTAGTGGTAACAATTTCCAAGAACAAAGGTGATGCTCATAGCTGTAGTAACTACAGAGGAATTAAGTTGATCAGCCACAATATGAAGATACATTGGCTGGCCAAAAAATGTCACACACTCTAATATTTCATTGGACCGCCTTCAGTTTTGATTATGGCATGTATTCGCTTTGAAATCAAACATAGTCCTGAGTTCTGCTGTTGTTTGTCTATGATTTCATTTCATCAAACATTTAAGTGATCACCAATCATGATCACTCAACAATTTTTTTTCTGACCACATTTCTTCCTTGAGGTTCCTTCCAGTTTTTAATGATGCATTGGACGGTTCTTAGCCCAATTTTAGTAGTTTCAGCAATATCTTTAGATGTTTTCTTTGCTTGATGCATGACAATAATTTGACCTTTCTGAAACAGATTAACATATTTTCCACAACCACAGGATGTCTTTCAACATGGTTGTTTAAGAAATGAGAAACTACTCACTACATCAGTTAGGGTTAATAACTTGTTGCCAGTTGAAACATAATCACCCATGCAGTAATTATCCAATGGGAGGCTCTTACCTATTTGGTTAGTTAGATATACGTAGTGACTTTATTTATTTATTTTTTATTTATTTATTTATTTATTTATTTTTTGCCAGGCAGTGTATGGCACAGAGTTGTTGAAGTCAGGTTAAGAGGAGAGGTGACAACAAGTGAGCAGCAGTACGGTTTCATGCCAAGAAAGAGTACTACAGATGCAATGTTTGCTCTAAGAGTGCTGATGGAGAAATATAGAGAAAGTCAGAAGATTTTTTTTTTCTCTCCCGGCGCCACACGAGTCGGCCGCCCTTTGCAACAGCGGCTCGATTCCGAGTCTTTTTCCCTTCCTCTCTCTTTTTGATCCGTCTTTTTTTTCACTCCACTTATATCACGGACACACAGATCGTCCCAAATGTCTCCTGAGCCGGTGGATGGAGCCACTGTTTACAGCAGGATACGATACAGCAGGGAAGAGCTGCTAGCATTCAACCGCCACCTGGTCCCATTGGAAAAACTCGACATACCGAGAGAACTGAGGCGAAAACGCCGCGGCTGCCGGGCTGGAGTAAGGCGGAGGACAAAAAATATAAGGTACAGGCCCTCCCTTCCATCTATTGTCATGGGAAATGTACGGTCGTTACTGGGAAAGGTAGATGAGCTAGCGGCTATCTGCCGTTACGATAGCACATATCGGGAGTGCTCTCTCCTTTTGTTTTCTGAGACGTAGCTAACTGAACTAGCAGCAGATGCTAACATTGAGCTGGAGGGTTTCCACATGATACGGGCAGATCGAACACCAGACAGTGGCAAAGCAAGGGGAGGTGGAGTGATAATGTATGTTAACAACAACTGGTGCAGACCGGGACATATCACTGTTAAACAACGACACTGCAGCAAAGACATTGAGTTGCTAGCTGTTAGCATGTGGCCTACATATCTCCCGAGAGAACACTCACACGTGATCTGCGTTGTTGTTTATGCAAATCCGATGGCGAACGCTGGGACAGCGCGTGACGTCATCCATTCAGTAACCAGCAGGCTGCAGACAGAACACCCAGATGCTCTTCTCCTCATCTCAGGCGATTTCAACCATGTTTCACTATCTCCCATTCTACCCACGTTCACCCAGTATGTCACATGCCACACTAGAGACAATAAAACACTGGACTTATTCTACGCAAACACTAAGGAGGCGTACACCTCATCACAACTCCCTCCACTCGGGAGATCGGATCACAACTTGGTTCATCTCCGGCCGGTGTACAAACCCCTAGTGCTCAGACAACCTCCGGCCATGCGCACAGTGGAGTTATGGTCTGAGGAGACAATGGACACTCTAAAGGGCTGTTTTGAAGCCACCGCCTGGAAGCAGCTCTGCGATCCACATGGAGAGGACATCGATGGCCTCACTCACACCTTCACGGGCTACCTCAGCTTCTGTGTGGACAAATCCGTTCCCACCAAGACCATACGGTGTTGCTCAAACAACAAACCCTGGATCAACCCTGAGATAAAAACACTTCTGAGAGAGAAGAAGAGGATCTTCAGGTCGGGGAACAGGGAGATGCTGAAGTCCGTACAGAGGGAGCTGAGGAGAAAGATCAGAGAAGGCAAGGACAGCTTCAGGAAGAAGATGGAGGACAAGCTGCAACAGAGCGACATCAGCGGGGTCTGGAGAAACCTCAAAACCATCTCTGGGCTCCAGAATACCTCCCCCCAGGCCACGGGGGGCAGGGAGTGGGCGAACAACCTGAATCTGTTTTTCAATAGGTTTGACCAACCGCCCTCCCCCCTGACTGCACAACAACCACTGCTGCCTCTAAAGAAATCAAGTCCTGCTGCCCACTCCCCACTCCACCAACACCCCCCCACTCCCAACACACAGCCCCCCATCCTGACCCTGACCAGGACCCAGGTGAGGACGGAGCTGAGGAAGATCAAGGCGAGGAAGGCGTCGGGACCGGACGGCATCAGCGCAAAGCTCCTCAAGTCCTGTGCAGACCAGCTGTGTGGGATTGTGATGTACATCTTCAACCTGAGCCTGAAGCTGGGGAGGGTACCACAGCTGTGGAAAACATCTTGTGTGGTACCTGTACCAAAAACTTCCCACCCCAAAGAGCTGAACAGCTACAGACCGGTGGCCTTGACGTCCCACTTGATGAAGACCCTGGAGAGACTGCTCCTTGCTCACCTCCGCCCCCTGGTGGAACCAGCGATGAATCCACTTCAGTTCGCCTACCAGCATGGCATTGGGGTGGAGGATGCGGTGATCTTCCTCCTTCACCGTTCTCTGTCCCACCTGGAGTGCCCGGGAATATGGTCAGGATCATGTTCTTTGACTTCTCCAGTGCTTTCAACACCATCCAACCGATGATCCTGAAGGACAAGCTGCTGCGCGCAGGGGTGGACCAGCACCTGTCATCATGGATCCTGGACTACCTCACGAACCGGCCTCAGTTTGTGAGAACCCGGGACTGTGTGTCCGACACGATCATCGGTAGCACGTGGGCCCCCCAGGGAATGGTGCTGGCTCCCTTCCTGTTCACTCTTTACACTGTGGACTTCTCACACAACACAAAACACTGCCATCTACAGAAGTTCTCTGATGACTCTGCGATCGTTGGCCTCATCTCCAGTGGAGATGAAGCTGAGTACAGAGGGCTTATCCAGGACTTCGTGGACTGGTGCCATCGGAACTGCCTCCAGATCAACGCGAGGAAAACTAAGGAGCTGGTGGTGGACTGCCGCAGGCATGGGAAACCCCTCACAGCACCAGTAAATATACAGGGAACAGACATTGAGATGGTGACATCCTATAAGTACCTGGGTGTTCATCTGAACAATAAACTAGACTGGTCACACAATACTGATGCACTCTACAAGAAGGGACAGCGCAGGCTGTTCCTGCTGAGGAGACTCAGGTCTTTTGGTGTACAAGGGGCGCTGCTGAAGACATTCTATGACACGGTGGTGGCATCAGCCATCACTTTTGGAGTGGTCTGCTGGGGCAGTGGCATTACTGCAGCCGATAGGAAGAGACTGAACAAACTGATCAAGAAAGCTAGCTCTGTCCTGGGGCAGCGCCTTGATCCGGTGGAGGAGATAGGAGAGAGAAGGATGGTGGCTAAACTGTCATCTCTGCTGGAGTCCGAGTTCCACCCTATGCAGGACATACTGAATGCACTGAGGAGCTCATTTAGCAGCAGACTACATCATCCCAGGGGCACAACCGAGAGGTTTCGCAGGTCCTTCCTACCAACGGCTGTCAGACTGTACAACCTAAGCAGGGCTGCTCGCAGAGATAGCAAAAAGACGTAACAAACTAATAGTTTCTTGAATGCAAAAGATGCAATAGACTTACACAATGGTCCCCTCCGACATACAACTTGGAAAATACCGGTCGCTATGGAGGGTGAGAATATGTATGGGCACATAATCATACCATGTAGGATAACTAAGTAGACGGTTGTAGTGTTTCATCCCATCTAGCAACAATGCTCTGCACTGTGTGTGTTTATATATTTACATATTTATTCCATCTAGCTACAATGCTCCGCACTGGGTGTGTTTATATTTATATATCTATATATTTCTTCCATCTAGCTACAATGCTCCGCACTGTGTGTTTATATATCTACATATTATTCCATCTAGCTACATTGCTCCGCACTGTGTGTGTTTATATATTTACATATTTATTCCACCTAGCTGCAATGCTCCGTACTGTGGGTGTTTATATATCTACATATTTATTCCATCTAGCTACAATGCTCCGCACTGTGTGTTTATATATTCATATATTTATTCCATCCAGCTGCAATGCTCTGCACTGTGTGTCTGTGTGTGTGTATATATATATTTTATAGTAATATGTACATATGTATATTAGCTGCTCTTGCTTGCTTGCTTGCTTTTTTTTCTTGCCTTCTGATTGTTGCTCTGAGTGTTGCTATCCCTGTGCTGTTGCAATCTTGGAATTTCCCCGTTGTGGGACTAATAAAGGCTTATCTTATCTTATCTTATCTTATCTTATCTTATCTTATCTTATCTTATCTTATCTACACTGTGTCTTTGTGGATCTAGAGAAAGCATATGATAGGATGCCAAGAGAGGAAGTGTGGTACTGTATGAGGATCAGGGGGTGGCAGAGAAGTATGTGAGGGTGGTGCAGGACATGTATGAAGACAGCCAGACGGTGGTGAGGTGTGCTGTAAGAGTGACAGATGGATTCAAGGTGGTGGTGGGATTACATCAGAGATCAGCTTTCAGCCCCATCTTGTTTACCATGGTGATGGACAGCCTGAGAGTTGCAGTCAGACAGGAGTCCTCACTGACTATGATGTTTGCAGACGATTGTGATCTGTAGTGAAAGTAGGCAGCAGGTGGAAAAGATCCTAGAGAGGTGGAGGTAAGCACTGGAGAGGAGGGGGGGCAATGGATCAGCGTTCTCGTCGCGCCCTCCGCCAGTACCCGGGCTCGCCTGGGGAAGCTAATGATCCTACCAGCAGACTAAATTCGAAGAGACGACGCCTCTGTGCCAAGTCAAAGAAGAATCCTAGTCACAGTCCTAAAGCCGAAAGCAAACAGCCCCAAGAGCACTTTGTGGTAGGATCTGCCCTTCGCATATTACAACTAAATGTTGAAGGCCTATCTGCAGCCAAGCGAAGCCTTATTGAAGTCCTCGCCTTCCAACACTCAATTGATGTAATCTGCCTCCAAGAGACTCATATTGGCACAGAGGGAGCTGGCCGCTTCACCATCAAAGGCTTTGACCTCCTGTGCTATGTTCTACATGCTAAACATGGACGTGCCACCTATGTGCGTTCTGACATAGTTGAAGCAAATCACCTGATAACAACACATTTCTCAGACACCATAATCATTGGTGGCTTCCATATTGTCAATGTGTACAAGCCCCCTAATGCCAACTGGGATCTGCAGGTCTTACCCACCCTACCCCACCCTGCCATCTATGTGGGGGACTTTAACAGCCATCACCCTGACTGGGGGTACCCAGCAGTGGACAGTGATGGGGAGGCACTTTCAGACTGGGCATCCAGAAATGACCTCGCTTTGATATACGACCCCAAACAAAGAGGAACCTTCCACTCTGCTAGGTGGAAGAAGGACTATTCTCCTGACCTGTGTTGGGTCAGCTCTTTGAATGGGGAGCCATATCCTACACAGATCCTCATTCTTGATGATTTTCCACACAGCCAACACCGGCCCCTGCTTGTACACATTGGCCTACAACTTCCAGTCATATACAGCCCAAGGAAGATGCGCTGGAACTTCCGCAAAGCCAACTGGAAGAAATTCAGTGAAACTCTGGACCGGAGCGTTGTTACCATCCCACTCCACACCATCACTGTAGATGAAGCATACAACCGCTTCTGCAGCGCAATCTTCAAGGCTGCCCATACTGCAATCCCACGAGGCTACCGACCCCTCTATGTCCCATGTTTGGACGGAGAAAGTGCTGCCCTCCTACAATCCTATCAAACATCAGGGGACCCAGAGATAGCAGACCATCTCATTGAATCGCTAAATACAGCCCGGCGAAAGAAATGGGAGGAGACAGTTGCTGACCGGAGCTTTACCCACTCTAGCAGGAAATGTTGGAGCCTCATCCGTCGCCTAGGAGCTGCACAGAAGCCCCCTAGCCAAAGCCGAGCATCCGTCACACCCAACCAAGTTGCATCCCACCTACTGACTATCGCCAAAGCACCCCAAGACAAAGACACCAGAAGAGCAGTTACAACTGAGCTAAAAAAAACACCAAAAAATGCCTGTAGAGGAAACGAACCCTGAACCCTTCGAGGCTGCTGAACTGGAGAAAGTCCTACAGGTCCTGAAATGTGGAAAGGCAGCAGGATACGATAACATCTTCCCAGAATTCATGAAAAATCTTGGCCCCCGAGCCCTAACCTGGTTGACACAATTCTACACAAGGATCACACAAACGAACTTGATCCCAAAGAAATGGCGGGCAGCAAAGGTCATTGCCATCCCAAAACCTGGCAAAGACCACAAACTACCAGCAAGCTACCGCCCAATCTCCCTACTCAGCGTTCCTTACAAAATCATGGAGCGCCTAATACTGCAACGCATTTCCCCAGAAATAGAGGATATTCTAAGTGTGGATCAAGCAGGTTTCCGCAAGGACCGCAGTACAGGAGAACAAGTACTGGCCCTAACCACCTTCATTGAAAATGGCTTTGAGAGCAGACTGAAGACAGGGGCTGTGTTTCTCGATCTTACAGCCGCCTATGATACGGTCTGGCATAAAGGCCTCCTCCTGAAACTTATAAAGGCGATCCCTGCTTTGGCAACAGCAATTATAAAAACCCTGCTGACCAACCGAAGGTTCAGAGTCCACCTCAGTCAGAACACAAGTGCATGGAGAATGCAGAAAAACGGACTCCCACAAGGCTCAGTTCTAGCTCCAACTCTGTTCAACCTCTACATAAACGACCTGCCTACTACAAAATCCCGCAAATTCATCTATGCAGATGACATCTGTTTAGCATTCCAAGCACCAGACTTTGAACCACTGGAACGGGTGCTCACGGAAGACCTTGCTAAACTGGACCAGTTCTGCAAAATCTGGCGCCTAAAACCAAGCCCAGCAAAAACCGTCTCCAGTGTATTTCATCTCCACAATGCAAAAGCTGCCAGAGAACTAAACATCCACCTGAGCGGACTCAAGCTTAAGCATGCCCCAAATCCAACTTATCTTGGAGTGACCCTTGATAGGACCTTATCCTTCAAGGAACATCTAAAGGGGACGGCTGCTAAGGTGAAAGTACGAAACAACCTGCTCTGCAAGCTCGCTGGTGCAAAATGGGGGGCGGCAGTCTCCACCCTGCGCACCTCAGCACTGGCCCTTTCATACTCTGTAGCAGAATATTGTGCCCCTGTCTGGTCCAGGTCATCTTACACACACCATGTAGACACCCAGCTCAACTCAACCATGAGAACTATAACTGGAACAATCCGCTCAACACCACTCCCCTGGCTCTCTGTACTGTCAAACATAGCCCCTCCACACATCCGGCAAGCAGCATTAACTCAAAGGATGCTCCAAAAAGTTAAAGATTTTCCTCACTTACCAATCCATGCAGATATCTACACCCCACCCACTGCCTGACTTTCATCCAGACGGCCGATTTGGAAAAACCCTTCCCCAGCTGACTTTACCATCCAGACAGCTTGGCAAGAGGAATGGGAGACCAAGGAGGTCCCAAACAAACAGCTGGTGATAAACCCCAACCAACAGGTCCCGGGCACCCACCTCCCAAGGAGACAGTGGTCTACACTCAATCGCTTCAGGACTGGACATGGCCCCTGCTTGGCCAGCCTTCACAGATGGGGCAGTAGCCCTAGCCCACTGTGCGCATGTGGAGAGGAGCAAACTATGGAACACATCATAGAGGCTTGCCCGCTCCAAAGACTGGAAGGAGGATTACACACCCTCCATACAGCAAACCAGGAGGCAACTGCTTGGCTTAAGGACTTTGCATTCGCTAAATAAATAAACTGGAGAGGAGAAGAATGAAAGTCAGTTCAAGCAAGACAGAATACATGATTGTGAATGAGAGGGAGGCAGGTGCAACAGTGAAGATGCAAGGAGGAGAGGTAGCGAAGGTAGATGAGTTTAAATACCTGGGGTTAACCATTAAAAGCGATGGAAAATGCAAGAGACGTAAGACTGAGATGGGGGTAGGCAGTAGAGGCTTGACTTGTAGGTTTCCTGGAGACAAGGGCAATGTTAAACTTGAATACAGATAAACTCAGAGGTTACAGATCTGGTATACATGAAAGTGATCATGTTGGCGGCAGGCTACCGATCCAATGATCCCACAGTTCCTTTGCTTGAATAGTTTAAAAATAATTCAGCTACAATCTGATCTCGCACTTAGGCATCCTGTGCATGCTCTGCTCCTTGCTCATCCTACCATCCTCTACCATCGTCCCTGTCCCCAAGAAGCCACGGATCACTGGACTTAACGACTACAGACCTGTAGCGCTCA
Organism: Pholidichthys leucotaenia; assembly: GCA_020510985.1. NCBI lineage: Eukaryota > Metazoa > Chordata > Actinopteri > Cichliformes > Pholidichthyidae > Pholidichthys > Pholidichthys leucotaenia. Next base: position 216,788,412 of record CM035844.1, read on the forward strand.
CCTCTGTAGTCATGAAGTCCTTTGAGCGCCTGGTCCTGCCCCACCTCAAGACCATCACCACTCCCCTCCTGGACCCGCTGCAGTTTGCCTACAGAGCCAACAGGTCTGTGGACGACACAGTCAACTTGGCCCTCCACTCCATCCTGCAGCACCTGGACTCCCCGGGAACCTACGCCAGGATCCTGTTTGTGGACTTCAGCTCTGCATTCAATACCATCCGCCCCGCTCTGCTCCAAGACAAGCTGTCCCTGCTCAACGTGCCTGACTCCCTCTGCAGGTGGATCACCGACTTCCTGACGGACCGGAGGCAGCATGTGCGGCTGGGAAAGACTGTCTCAGACTCTGTTAGCATCAGCACCGGATCACCCCAGGGCTGGGGAGCACCCCCTGCTCTTCTCCCTGTACACCAACTCCTGCACCTCCAGCTACCAGTCTGTCAAGCTGATCAAGTTTGCGGATGACACCACCCTCATCGGGCTCATCTCCAACAGCGATGAGTCCGCCTACAGGAGAGAGGTGGCCCAGCTGGCGTCCTGGTGCAGCCACAACAACCTGCAGCTGAACGCTCTGAAGACAGTGGAGATGATCGTGGACTTCAGAAAAGTCACAGCCCCTCTGCCCCCCCTTACCCTCACAGACTCTCCCATCACCACTGTGGATTCCTTCCGCTTCCTGGGCACCACCATCACCCGGGACCTCAAGTGGGAACCGACTATCAGCTCCCTCATCAAAAAGGCCCAACAGAGGATGTTCTTCCTGCGGCAGCTGAGGAAGCTCAAGCTACCCACCAAGATGTTGGTGCAGTTCTACACGGCCATCATCGAGTCCATCCTCACCACCTCCATCACCGTGTGGTATGCAGGAGCCACTGCCAGGGACAGACTAAGACTGCAGCGCGTTGTGCGCGCTGCTGAGAAGGTGATCGGCTGCAAGCTCCCATCCCTCCAGGACCTGTACATCTCCAGGACCCGGAGGCGTGCAGGTCGGATCATAGCTGACCCTTCACACCCTGGACACACACTGTTTGCCCCCCTCCCCTCAGGTAGAAGACTTCGGTCCATTCAGACTAAAACCTCCCGCTACATGAACAACTTCTTCCCCTCTGCCATCAGACTGCTGAACACTAAGTGACTTATTAGACTCTCGTGCACTACGTACAGCAGCTCAACCGGACTCATGATAATTATCACTGTTTTCTTTTGCACTACCGTCTGCACTATGTGGAACTCCACAATATCTGCTGCTTGTTAATATATTTAATAATTGCATAGATTAGTATTACTCATTCATATTCTACATTTTATTGCATGCATAGTTTTTCATTTTTATCTTTAGTGCTACTCTATGTTTAATGTTGCAGCATTGCACCGAGACAAATTCCTAGTTTGTGTACTACATGAACAATGGCAATAAATCTCATTCTGATTCTGATTCATCCCGACACTACAAGACTTTGACTTGCAAGACAAAGAAAAATGTAAATGAAAGGAAGAAAGGTGTTTACTATTCTATCCAAATTAAACCATCCTTCCTGCACAAAATGTACACAGTTGCAAAGACCACCTCATTCTCTTGACTCATGGTTTACAAGAGTGCTAGACAGATCAGGGAGACATACAACATGCTGTGGTAGTTCTTTTTTATGTGATGTTACAGGTCAACAAGAAAAAGCTCCAACACTAACAATCTGAGAGGAAGAGTATCACCACCTTTTATTTGGGATTCTATTGGAAATACCAGGGCCACCCCCCACCCCCCACCCGGTAAAAACATGATAAGGCTTGAGTTATGGCAAGGATTTAATGTCTCATAGTGGCACAGTAATAAAATGTGTGGTGAAAAATGCATGCAGGAAGTCAGTTGTTATCCACCTTTCCATCCGTTTTCTTAACCACTTAATCCTTTTGAGTTGCAAGCACGCTGGAGCTTATCCCAGCTTCTTTTGGTGAGAGGTGGAGCCCACCCTAATCTAGCTACTTTATTATTTGTGCTACCTACTGATGTCTTTCTTTCTTTTCTCCTCGTAGTCCGTTTACTTCTTTCTTTTGTCTCTGCCAGATGAATAACATCACTTCATTTTGATGCAGCCACTCTCACTTGTTTGTTTTCATAAAAACCCACACCAGGTACTTGTTAGAGTGAGAGGTGGAGGTGGGGGCCCTTCAGAGAGTTCTGCGCCGACCTACCACTGTTATTGCAAACTCTCCACATTGTCAGTGCTGTAGTGATTCAAAGTTGGTCAGCCCTCAGGGGGCCCCCTTCTGGTCTGGGGTCCCAAGCATTTGCGTGGCTTGCCTGCTGGCACACAGCGCCTCTGCCAGTTTGATCATGTGTAGCCGCTCCATGTTTCCTTTGTGCTTATGTAGATGCTCCAGTTTCTTCCCAAAAACTAAAGGCATGCATTCATACACTGTTGATAGGCCCATTGAAGCTCATACATATATCATTGCAAAACTGTGTAAAGAACATGTTTGGAATGATTTTTAGTATCGACAGTTATCAGCTAGGATTCTACGGTGGCCCAGACAGCTCACCAAAATGGAAACGCCACAACAAAAATACAAAAAAAATCACAATGCAGATACAAATGCATGCTAACATTAAAACCAGAAGCAATAAAATTCTGGGTTTTATTGTGGAACTGGTTATAACAATGCTATTCGTGGCAGTGGTTCTACTGTGTATACCAGGGGTGCCCAACCAGTCGATCATGATCTGTTGGTCTATCTCTGAGATGCTTATAGGTCGATCGCGAATCAGTCCAGACCAAAACATGTGCCGCATTAAGGTATGTGTGCCTGGCTGTGTGAACCAGCTTTACTGCACAGCCAAAGCAGCTGAGTATGTCTGCATTGCATAGGCGCTGAGCAACACAGTAGCTTATGCGTAAGTGTGCCTGTCACACAGCCGCCTGAAAATTGCTGTGCCAAAATAATCTGCCAGAAACTGATCGGCCCACTGCGGGAGTGCACCTTGCTCAGCCAACATTGTTCTTGTAAAATAAGTACTTTTTGCATCTTAAATTTGAAACTTGTTCTGTAAATTTTTGATTTTTTGACCTGTAGATGTTGTGAGTTGAAAACCTAAAAGGAGATCTCAAGTGAAAAAAGGATGGGAACTTCTTGCGCATAACTTGCTGTGTACAGACTGAAGAACAAATTTGGATTTACCTTTTCCCTCTTCTTTGTTTTCTACGCTTTCTCTTTTACTCTATTGACTACATTAAACAATATGCATTCTGTATACTTTCCCAGCGATATGAAAGATTTATACAGTTAATTTGAAGCTTTTTCTGTAACTCATAGAAACCTTCTGTAATATACTGGAGATAATTATAAAAAATTGTTATGATGACCACTAACACATGGGCTCAAACAGAAGCATATTTGCATGAGTATGGGTGTGTAAACGCACATAACTCACAGACTTCCAGAGTCTGGTGGAGATGTAGATCCTGAGGCAATGGAGGTTTGGGTTAATTGGTTGATTGTTCACTAGTCTAATATTAGTTTCTACATGTTGACATCCACTGCAAGAAAATATCAACCAAGAATTTGAGTTCTTGTGCAATAATTAATAAAAATGTATAAATGCAGGTGCATGGCTTCTCATACTTGCTGAAAAATAAACACAGAACACTGAACCTGTGACGTACTTACTCATTATTCTCACAAAAATTTAAATGGAAACCTTGAATGATGCTTTTCACCTGTACTAAATGTCAAATATACTATAAAAAATTATTTTTGCTATAAAACCACTTAAAATTACATTTTTTCTGAACTCTGGTTTTCTATTTACATGCTATGGAAAATTATTCAAATGTTAAGGTGATGATACAGTGCCTGAACATTGTTTGCCAACTTATTGGTTCCTACGGCAGTGTTTTGAGCAACAGAGCCCTTTTTACGTTGAACAAATTCTGTGGAAATTCAGAAATCTAGTGTTATAAAATGACACTGCAGCCTATTACTGCATGTATAATGATAATTTAGACTTGTAATTTGTTTAAACTCAGTGCACATGATGTGATTACATAAACAGTCAATGGAAAGATGCGAACATGCACATTTTCTCTGGGTAAGGTAAGTTTTTTTTGCGAGTTGGATTTTGTTCAACTCGGACCAAGAGTTTCCTTGATGCTTTTGATGTTGGGATTAGCTTAAAATGAGACAACCACTTACCGGAGACACCTCTCATCAGACGTGCACTCCCACAAAGGGGGCTGTATTCACAACATGCTTTACTCAGCTCAACACCAGCAGATGTCTGTATCTGCTGTTTGTATGGTGCTGTGGGCGGCCAACTTTGGGATGCTGTTTCTGTGGGGGGTGGTGACATTTTCCTCGTCAGGATAGTGTTGTAGGCTCAGCAATAGTAAACCTGAGGGTCCTGAAACTACTGAGTCTGTTTGTGCAGGAATCCTCAACTCGGGCCCAGCTTCCGTCAAGAGGAAAAAGAAGAGGAGGGATTGCGTTTTTGCTGCTGCCCGCTGTCATGGAGGAGCAACTGCAGGTGCCAACGCACAACAAGTTGCTTACAAGTTTTTGGACCAATTAAGAGGTGAAACTAGAAAATTTCTGACGGAACCCTGAACATTCCACCATGAACCCCAGGTTGATAAACACTGCTGTACGGATTTCTACTCATTAGCCAGAACTTGCTGTTATTCTCCCTTTATTTTTTTAGTATGTATTTCTTTAGCAACTTGCTGTAATATTTCAATGTTTTATGCAAAACACTTTCAACTGGCTATACAAAATAACTTACCTTTCCTTGACAGTTAATCTGCTAAGAGTTACAAATCAAGTTTGAATTTTTTAGGATAATTTCTCATTACGTTGTATAATGTAATTTGGAACATTGGTATATATGGCACTGGAGCTGCTTGCAGAGGAGAAGCATTGCCCCTGGGCTTCACCATCAGCTGGGCAAAGACAAAGATCCAGTCGCTGTCAGACTTCTTGCCACCACAACCACAAGTCATCACCATCAATAATGAGCCAGTTGAGATTGGCAATGATGTTGTCTACCTCGGATCTAACATCACCAGCTCCTGCTCGTCAGACCCAGAGATCACTTGGTGCCTGCAAGTGTCTCACAGTGCTTTCGGCTGCCTCCAGAGAGTCTGGCAGAGTGGGAAGTTCCGCACATCCACAAAGTTGCGAATCTTTAACACCTTTGTGATCCCAATCCTCCTTTACAAAACCGAGACCTGGACCCTCTCTACCACAACCACCCATCTGGATATACTCCATCAGACCTGCCTCCGTAACATCCTCGGCATCCGATGGTTCCACCACATCACAAACAATGAGGTTTACAGGAGGACTGGCTGCCCCATCCCCATCTCCACTGTCATTGTCAACGTATTACGTTGTATAATGTAATTTGGAACATTGGTATATATGGCACTGGAGCTGCTTGCAGAGGAGAAGCATTGCCCCTGGGCTTCACCATCAGCTGGGCAAAGACAAAGATCCAGTCGCTGTCAGACTTCTTGCCACCACAACCACAATGACATAACGTTCGGCTCAGGAGACGCACACACACAGGCTCAGAGTAGTTCAAACCGTTTATTAACAACAGGGATGTTTGGGTGCGTGTCTGCGGAATGTTAATGTGTTGGTGGTGGCGTCTGCTTCGGACCCAGAGGCAGGAGACCGTTCAGCCGGCAACCCTATGGGAGAAATCAGACACAGGGTGATGAGCACACGCCAACACAGGAGGAGAATAGGCGAGGGAGAGAAGCTTACTTGTTGGGACAGATGACTGGCGCTTCAAGGATGGAAGCCCGGGAGACAGCCACCTGCAGGGCTCGGTGCAGCAGTGAGGAGAGACGAGGGACGGGATAGTCCGCCGCCGAGGAATCCACCTGTGCACAGGGGAGCAGACTGGAGAGATGAGGTAAGCGATTTTCTTACCGGAGATGAGGATGCTGAAGAGAATGTGGTAGAAGCCCATGAAAGAGGAATGAAGTCTACGGCTTCAGGCCGACGCTCAGGGCGAGGCGGCTTTTATCCTTCGCCGCTGACGAGTAGCAGGTGCATGAGCAGGTGGCGCCGCTGATGAATGGCGCGGCGTGAGACTACTCAGTACTCCCCCCTCTAGACTACAGTACTCCCCCCTCTAGCAGCGCCTCCTGGCGATGGCTTATCCGGGTGCGCTCGGTGGAAGTCCGCGATGAGCGATGGGTCCAACACAAACGACGGGGGCACCCACTGTCGATGCTCGGGCCCATAGCCCTCCCAGTCCACCAAGTATTGCAACCCACGACCCCGGCGCCGGGAGTCCAGGATGGAGGAGGCGGACCAGGCCGGATGGCCACCAATCATCCGGGGCGCGGGTTGCGCTGCAGGAGGAGGGCAAAGGGGGTCAGTAACCGCCAGTTTCACCTTCGACACGTGGAAAGTAGGATGAATGCGGAGGGAGGGGGGAATAGCCACACGCACAGCCACCGGGTTGATGATCCGGGTGATGGGGTAGGGACCCATGAAGCGCTGTGCCAGCTTTCTCCTCTCGCCTTTTAGAGTGACGTCCTGGGTGGAAATGTAAACAAGCTGCCCAACTCTGTACGCCGGGGCAGGTCTCCTACGCCGGTCCGCCACAGTCCTGTTGCGCTCCGCTGTGCGTAATAGCGCATGGCGCGCGGCAGCCCAGGTGGAGCGGAACTGCCTGAGATGGGCCCTAACTGACGGGACAGTTACTTCACTCTCCTGCTCCGGAAACAGCGGGGGGTCGTAACCCAGGGACGCTTTGAAGGGGGACATCCCTGTAGCAGAAGAGCGAGCGGTGTTGTGGGCATATTCAACCCAGGCAAGATGGTTGCTCCAGGACGTGGGTTTGGATCTGGACACACAGCGGAGCGCAGCCTCCAGCTCCTGGTTGGTCCTCTCACACTGCCCGTTGGATTGGGGGTGATGGCCGGAGGAGAGGCTCACCTTGGCTCCGATGGCGTTGCAGAAAGACCTCCAAACCTCAGATGAAAACTGGGGGCCCCGGTCCGAGACCACGTCCACCGGAATCCCATGCAGCCTGACCACGTGTTGGACGAGGAGGTCCGCCGTCTCCAGGGCAGTAGGGAGGCCTCGCAGGGGGACGAAGTGCACGGCCTTGGAGAAGCGGTCCACGATGGTCAGGATGGTGTCATAGGAGTTGGAGACGGGGAGTCCGGTGACGAAATCCAGTGCGATGTGCGACCAGGGCCTGCCAGGGACGGGCAGGGGCTGGAGCAGACCCGCTGGAGGGGCATTTCCCGACTTGCAGGTGGCACAGATTGGGCAAGCCCGGGCGTAGCGGGCTGCATCCCTCCGCAGGCCTGGCCACCAAAAGGACCGTTGGAGGAGATCTATCATCCGGGAGGTGCCAGGGTGACAGGTGAGCTTGGAGGTGTGGAGCCAGTGGATGACCTCTCCTCGGACCGCGGATGGCACGAACAGCCTCCCCTCCGGTCCGCCGCCAGGGTCAGGTTCCACCTCCTGTGCCTTCCGGATCTTGCTCTCGATGTCCCACGAGATGGCTCCCACGACGCACGACCTGGGCAGGATGGAGTGGGGCGCCTCCTCCGACTCCACGGGGGTGAACTGCCTGGAGAGGGCGTCAGGCAGGACGTTCTTAGAGCCAGGCCTGAAGGTGATGGAAAATTGGAACCTGGCGAAGAACAGGGACCAGCGCGCCTGGCGGGCGTTCAGGCGCTTGGCAGATCGTAAGTATTCCAAGTTCTTGTGGTCCGTGAGGACCACAAACGGCAGGTTCGCCCCCTCTAACCAGTGGCGCCACTCCTGCAGGGCGAGCTTGATGGCCAAGAGCTCTCTGTCCCCCACATCGTAGTTTCTCTCCGCCGGGGACAAGCGCCGGGAGAAGAAGGCGCACGGTCGCTTGGCGCCATCGTCCGGCGACCGCTGGGACAGCACTGCTCCCACTCCCGTGTCCGAAGCGTCTACCTCTACAATGCACTGCAATGCGGGGTCGACCTGGTGAAGGACCCGGGAGGAGGAAAATTCCGCCTTCAGCGCCTCAAAGGCGGCAGCGACCTCTTCGGTCCACCGGAACGGGACCTTCGGGGACGTGAGGCGGGTCAGTGGTCCAACGATGGCACTGAAGTTGGGGACAAAGCGGCGGTAGAAATTGGCGAAGCCAACAAATTGCTCCACCTGTTTCCGGGATGCAGGTGTGGGCCATTCCACCACCGCCTTTACCTTCTCTGGGTCGGGGAGCACCTTATCGTGGGCGATGATGAACCCCAGGAAGGACGTACTCCTGGCGTAAAATTCACACTTTTCTGCCTTAACGTACAGACTATTCTCCAGCAGCCTTTGGAGGACCCGCCTCACGTGGACCTGGTGCTCATCCCTGGACTTGGAGAAGATGAGAATATCGTCCAGGTAGACGAACACGAAAAGGCCAATGAAGTCCCGGAGGACGTCATTAATGAGGCGCTGGAAGACTGCAGGAGCGTTGGTCAACCCGAACGGCATCACCAGGTATTCAAAGTGGCCGTTCGGGGTACGGAAGGCCGTTTTCCACTCATCTCCCTCCCGGATCCGGACGAGGTGGTAAGCGCTGCGTAGGTCCAGCTTGGTGAACCAGGTCGCCCCCTGGAGGGAGTGGAAAGCAGTGTCCATGAGAGGCAGGGTGTAACGGTCCTTCTCCGTGATATTATTGAGGGCCCGGTAGTCGATACAAGGGCGGAGGGACCCATCCTTCTTTCCCACGAAGAAGAACCCTGCCCCCACGGGTGACGATGATGGGCGGATAATCCCAGCACTTAATGACTCCTTCAGGTAGGCGTTCATCGTCTCCTTCTCCGGCGCAGACAGGCTGTAAAGGCGACCAGAAGGTAAGGGAGCCCCCTGGCGGAGGTTGACAGCGCAGTCATAGGGCCGATGAGGGGGGAGAGACATAGCTTTCGCTTTGCTGAACACCATACCCAGGTCGTGAAATTCTGGGGGCACCAGAGACAGGTCCGGGGGTGCAGCGTCCGTCGCAGGGGGAGGAGCGGACGGAGAGCAGGCAGCGGACTGAAGGCAGGTGCCCATACAGAACGTACTCCATGCCGATATCCCAGCTGATTTCCAATCCAGGACCGGATTGTGAAGGCGGAGCCAGGGATACCCCAGGATGACGGGCGACACAGAGTTGGGAAGGACGTAAAAGGTCATCTCCTCCCGGTGGTTTCCCGAGATGATGACCGGTAGGGGGACAGTTTGATGTGTCACTCTCCCGAGGGTGGCACGGGAGAGGTGGATTAGGGAGATGGGAGTGTTGAGTGCCTGGCAGCGGATGCCCAATCGGGTTGCCAGGCTTTGTGAAATGAAGCTGCCTTCTGCGCCCGAATCCACCAGTGCGTGGGTGAGGTGCCCAGTGGGGTTATGGCAGAAACGGATGGGCAGCTTCAATTGAGTGAGTGATCCTAACCGATTGACATCCGCGAGGCTTCCAACAGTGACTCGCGGACCCCACCGACTGGCTTTCCGTGGACAACGCTCCACGGTGTGTTGGTCGCCTCCGCAATACATGCAGAGGCCCAACTCACGGCGGCGTTGTTTCTCCACAGGGGAAAGTTTAGTCCAGCCCGTCACCATCGGCTCCGACTCCTCGGGGCGCGATGCTGGCGGCGCCACCAGGGGGCGAGCTTGGAACAGGTGCGGCGAGGCTCCACGAAGGCGAGAAGAAGAAGACCTCCGCCCCGAGGAGCGCTCGCGCAGCCTGTTATCCAAACTTATCGCTAAGGACGTCAGCTCCGCTAGCGTCCCAGGGATATCCCGACCAGCCAGTTCATCCCTCAGATCACTATTGAGGCTGCAGAGGAACAGGCCACAGAGGGAGCGTTCCTCCCAGCCTAATTCCTCCGCCGCTACCCGGAAGTCGACCGAGTGGTCCGCTGCCGACCGGCTTCCCTGCTGGAGAGCGAGAAGCCGATCGACCTGGACCGTTTCGGTTTGAGAATGGTCAAAGACCTCCAGAAAGCGCCTCACGAATTGGTCATAGGTGAGGGTGGCATAACTGGGCCTCGCCATTACGGCGTAGGTCCAAGTTAACGCACGCCCCTCCAGAAGATTCCCTATGTAACCAATTCGGCTGTGATCCGAGGGAAAATCTCCGGGCACACGGTGGAACACGGACTCACACTGCATAATGAACCCCCGCGCTCCGCCGAGCTTACCGCTAAAGCAGGCGGGGGTCGGAATCGGCGTGAGCCGAACCGGTGCCACTGGAGCCGGCTGGACGGCCGCTGGAACAGCAGGAGCCGCGCCACCCTGGCGAGTCGGGAGGAACGGCTGTTGGGGGTCCAAGCGGTTCAATCGGTTAGTTAGTCCTAATAATTGATTAAGAACCACCTGTTGCTGATAAACAATCTGATCCACCCGAGCCTCGAGGATGGTAAACCGGTGTGCGAGCCCGCCGTCTGCCGAGCCGCTCTGCTGAAGCCGTACTGACATAACGTTCGGCTCAGGAGACGCACACACACAGGCTCAGAGTAGTTCAAACCGTTTATTAACAACAGGGATGTTTGGGTGCGTGTCTGCGGAATGTTAATGTGTTGGTGGTGGCGTCTGCTTCGGACCCAGAGGCAGGAGACCGTTCAGCCGGCAACCCTATGGGAGAAATCAGACACAGGGTGATGAGCACACGCCAACACAGGAGGAGAATAGGCGAGGGAGAGAAGCTTACCTGTTGGGACAGATGACTGGCGCTTCAAGGATGGAAGCCCGGGAGACAGCCACCTGCAGGGCTCGGTGCAGCAGCGAGGAGAGACGAGGGACGGGATAGTCCGCCGCCGAGGAATCCACCTGTGCACAGGGGAGCAGACTGGAGAGATGAGGTAAGCGATTTTCTTACCGGAGATGAGGATGCTGAAGAGAATGTGGTAGAAGCCCATGAAAGAGGAATGAAGTCTACGGCTTCAGGCCGACGCTCAGGGCGAGGCGGCTTTTATCCTTCGCCGCTGACGAGTAGCAGGTGCATGAGCAGGTGGCGCCGCTGATGAATGGCGCGGCGTGACACACAAGTCATCACCATCAATAATGAGCCAGTTGAGATTGGCAATGATGTTGTCTACCTCGGATCTAACATCACCAGCTCCTGCTCGTCAGACCCAGAGATCACTTGGTGCCTGCAAGTGTCTCACAGTGCTTTCGGCTGCCTCCAGAGAGTCTGGCAGAGTGGGAAGTTCCGCACATCCACAAAGTTGCGAATCTTTAACACCTTTGTGATCCCAATCCTCCTTTACAAAACCGAGACCTGGACCCTCTCTACCACAACCACCCATCTGGATATACTCCATCAGACCTGCCTCCGTAACATCCTCGGCATCCGATGGTTCCACCACATCACAAACAATGAGGTTTACAGGAGGACTGGCTGCCCCATCCCCATCTCCACTGTCATCAGAAGAGGGAGGTTGCGGCTCCTCGGCCACATGGCCAGGTTGGAAGGCAGGACACCGGCCAAGCAGGTCCTCTCCACCAGTGCTCGTCTGCCCCCCAGGGCTAGCATCACCACCAAGGTCGGCTCATACTGTCCTGGACGATCCAGGTCGCAATGATAAGACCTCTGGCTGACCTCATTGCCCTGGCCTAAGCACGCCCTGCTTTAAATGATTAGCCGCAACGGTCACTTAAGTGACCAGGCGAGGATTAAGTTAAGTAAGGTAGTTATTTATATGTATATTATGGAGGGATAAATTAGAAATGAGAGTTAATACTGCTATGTGTGGCACACCTAAAGGAATGTGACCACAATAATAGATAATATTTGAAAGTGAGGGTTTGGCCAAATATTTTTGAAATGATTATCCTTTACATATCTATATTTACAGTGGGAAAAATAAGTATTGAAAATGCCAATATTTTTCTCATTAAAGATATTTCTGATGGAGCCATTGACCTGAGATTTTCACCGGATATCAGAAACAACCCAAGTAATCCATACATACAAAGAAATCAAGGCAACTGTGTTTACAAAACAAGTTATATTTAATAAAGTGGAATGACACCAGGAATCAGTATTGAACATGCTTGGTGACATTCATTTAATATTTAGTAGAAAAGCCTTTGTTGGTAATAACAGCTTCCAGACACTTCCTGTACGGAGAAACTAGGCGCAGGCATTGCTCAGGAGTAGTTCTTACCCATTCTTCCACACAAATTGTCTTCAAATCTTGAATGTTCTGTAGGTGTCTTCTATGAACTCTGATCTTCAGTTTGTTCCATAGATTTTCAATTAAATTCAGGTGAGGTGACTGACTGGGCCATTTCAGCAGTTTTATTTTCCTTGTCTGGAGCCAGTTGAGAGTTTCCTTGGCTGTGTGTTTGGGATCATTGTCTTGCTGAAATGTCCACCCTCATTTCATCTTCAGCATCTTGGCAGATGGCAGCAGGTTCTTATCAAGGATGTCTCTGTACATTTGTCCATTCATCTTTCTTTCAATTATGTGAAGTCTGCCTGTACCATGTGTTGAAAAACACTCCCACACCATGATGGGATGTGCAGTGCTATTTCTCCTCCAAACATGCTGTGTGTTGTGGCATCCAAAAAGTTCAATTTTTGTATCATCTGACCAGACTATATCCTCCCAGTATTTTACTGGCTTGGCCAAATGTTGTGCAGCAAACTTTAGAAGAGCTTCAACATGCTTTTTCTTCAGCAATGGAGTCTTGCAAGGTGAGTGGGCATAGAGCCCATGTTGGTTGAGTGCATTATGTATTGTTTTCTTTGAAACAGCAGTACCTGCTAACTCCAGGTCTTTCTGGATCTCTCCACGAGTGGTCTTTGGCTCTTGGAAAGCTTTTCTGTTAATTTTTTTTATTTTTTTTACTCCTCTGTCAGAAATCTTGTGAGGAGCTCCTGGCTGTGGTCAGCTTATGGTAAAATGATGTTCTTTCCACTTCCAAATGATGGCTCCAACAGAGCTCACTGGAACATTCAGCAGTTTAGAAATGCACCTTCTACCAATGCCATCATTATGTTTTCAAACAATAAGGTTGCAAAGGTCTAAAGAGAGCTCTTTGCTTCTGACATTCACAGACCTTTTCAAAGGCTATCAGTCAGGACTCAACCAGCTGAAATTAATTTGCATTGATGGGGGATAGGATGGCTTCCTAAATTCTGAGGGATTTCAGCTGGTTTCTTTGCTTTCTATGCCCTTTTGCACCTCTTTTTTACCTCTGCCAAAGGGGGAGGTTATGTGATCATCGGCGTTGGTTTGTCTGTTTGTCTGTTTGCTTGTCTATTTGTTTGTTAGCAGGATAACTCAAAAAGTTATGGACGGATTTTCATGAAATTTTCACAGATTGTCAGAAATGGGGTATCCTACAGATGATTAGATTTTGGTGGTGATCCAGATCACCGTCCACAAGAAAACCGCCATTACGCAAAATGCCATTTTCGTGAATAACTACTAAACCACTAATCCTATCATTGTCAATCCAGTTGTTGTGAATCCAATTGCTAGTCATATGTTTCCATGGTCAAGGAATCTGAAAACGTACACACAAACACTGTATGGGGGGAACTGTGGCGCTAAACCGCCATTACGGAAAATGCCATTTTCGTCAATAACTACTGAACCACTAATTCTATCATTGTGAATCCAATTGCTTGTCATATGTTTTCATGGTCAAGGAATCTGAAAACATACACACAAACACTGTATGGGGGGAACTGTGGCCGCCATTATGGAAAATGTCATTTTCAAGAATAACTACTGAACCATTAATCCTATCATTGTCAATCCAATTGCTAGTCATATGTTTTCATGGTCAAGGAATCTGAAAACGTACACACAAACACTGTATGGGAGAACTGTGGCGCTAAACCGCCATTACGGAAAATGCCATTTTCGTCAATAACTACTGAACCACTAATCCTATAATTGTCAATCCAATTGCTTGTCATATGTTTTCATGGTCAAGGAATCTGAAAACGTACACACAAACACTGTATGGGGGAACTGTGGCCGCCATTACGGAAAATGTCATTTTCAAGAATAACTACTGAACCATTAATCCTATCATTGTCAATCCAATTGCTAGTCATATGTTTTCAAGGTCAAGGAATCTGAAAACGTACACACAAACACTGTATGGGAGAACTGTGGCGCTAAACCGCCATTACGGAAAATGCCATTTTCGTCAATAACTACTGAACCACTAATCCTATAATTGTCAATCCAATTGCTTGTCATATGTTTTCATGGTCAAGGAATCTGAAAACGTACACACAAACACTGTATGGGGGAACTGTGGCCGCCATTACGGAAAATGCCATTTTCGTGAATAACTACTGAACCACTGCTTGTCATATGTTTTCATGGTCAAGGAATCTGAAGACTGTATGGGGGAACTGTGGTGCTTGGCGGAGGTCTGCGCTCTACGAGTGCTTTTCTAGTCTTAATGTTGTCATGAATCTGGGTTTGGAGGCCAAACCCGATTCTGACTTATTGCTAGCTTTGGCCTAGTTTTCCTCCTGACAGCTTTGGCATGCCCCCTCCTCCTGTCAAGCACCGTCAGCTGCTCTGTCATGGGTGCTCACACACATACACACACATGCACACACACACATGCACACGCTCCATTCACTCGCATTTACACGCTCTCTCACACACCGGGTGCCAATCAGTTCTGCCCACGCATTCTCACACCGGCAATCTCTTTCCTCGTTAGTCAGGAGTATTTGTTGGCCGCTCCAGAAGGAAGAGATTGTCGAGGCATTCGCCTCCATACGCAGCAGCTAGTTCTCGCCATATGAGTATCACTCCCTGCGTTCAACTCAGCCTGACAGTTAAGACGATCCATTCCTTGGTGTTTCGGCTAATCCCGCTTCTCTGCCTCTTCCTCCAGACTGCACATTCCGCCCCATATTTGCTCCAGCCTTGTAAGTGTCTTGTTTGCCTTCTCTCTTGTGCTAAGCAGCCCTGCAGCACTAGGCTGATCGCCTTTCCTGTTTTTGTGTGTAATGCACCCCTGCAGCACTAGGTTCTCTATTGACTGGGCTGTAGAGCATCCGGCTGGCGCCCTGTATGTTTGGTGGCCTAACCTTATCATTGCATCCCTCTGTATTTTTGTGGTGGAACTGAACTTGTGGGTTTGTGAACTTTAATAAATATGACACTTTCTACTCCTGCAATTGGGTTTTCCATTCTCTCCCTCGTCCGCCATGTTATGGCGCACGGGGGTTTGTGACAGAATGCCTCGACCATCAAAAAAAGCCCAGCGGAGTAGAGTTGTGGGTTTTTCTCCCTTCTCCCTTTGGGCATGATGATCTGCACAGATGAGGAGCTGGAAGTCCAGGATTTGCTGGAGGAGGCGGGCTTCGCCTTTCAGTGGTCTCAGGTTCCTGAGGACCGGGAGTGGGCACGACTCATCGCGGAGGAATTCGAGCAGTGCTACCCTCACCTCCAGGTTATCCATAGGGTAGACGCCATCCTCTCCATCATCCTTCCCGTTCCAGATGTAGATCCGGAGGATGCCTCGCCGCGATCGGAGCAGGCCCCTCGCCAGAAGAAATGCTCCTGTTGGAGGAAGACTTACTCCCTCCTTGGATCTTCTTCATCTCCCCAGCCAATGCCCACCCAACCTTCGGATGTGAGGACGGAAGTAGAGCACTGAGAGGAGGAGACAAGAGGATGCGCTTCTCCGGCAAAGAGGGTTCCCACCCCCATGTCTTCCCAATCCACGGACGCAACTGAGGAGGAGTGGCAGGCCCTGATCACTCTGATAAATTGCCGGGTGAAGGAGGAACGCCGGATCAAGGAGGATCTGGACGAGGATCCCTCAGCACTCAAACTCTCCGTGGCCACGCTGCCTCCTTCTCCGGAGAGGATGGAGTCTCTGCGTGGGGGACCTGCTGCCCGGCATGGTGCTCCACGTCCCAGATGACCTGATCCCTGCGTCACCCAAGCGGAAGAGAGGGAGGAAGCCCGCAGTAAAAGGCGTCCAGTCCCGCATACTGCAGCCTCGTCTTCTCGCTCCGGGCTATGTTCCGCCCCGTCATGGGAGGAGATGGAGGAACATAGGCAGGCCTTCCTGGCTGAAATGGACCTCATCATGGAGATGAAGCCGTGGCTCCTCCCGGAGATGGCTGAATGACTGAAAGAGCTTTCCCTGAGGGAGGAGGAGCCTCAACCCGATGAAGAATGCCAGAAGAGTAGAGAGGACGTCTTGGAGGCCGCTGGGGACCTCCAGTGCCAGGAGAACAGGCAAGTTTCTTTTCATTCGAATTCCGCAGTCAGTGATTAATTTTGCCTGCTTCTTGGTGAGGAGACTCGGGGTGTGCAGTCCCCTGAGTTCTCCGCCCCAGCAGCATACAGTACTCTCGTGCCTGGTCTCAATGATTCTTTTCTATGTGCCCCCATGAGCCCATCAGTCCCGGATCCAGGTCACTCGGGGGAGGAGGAGCCAGAGGACCGGGAGGGTCCAGCCCATGGGCCAGCGAAGGAGTCGTCCACAGCCACCATGCCGGAGGAACCAGAGGCATGGAGGACAGCGCACGAGAGTCCCACTCCTGCTACAATCATCATGCCCACTGCGGGGGCCGCCGCAGTGGAGTCATCCCCCGGACCGGACCTTCAGCTGATGGGACCCAGGGCATCGTCGTCGGAGTCCTGGACGATGGTAGAGCTTAAGCACAGGCAAGCAGTCTCTCCTGTAGTTCATTTGTTGACGGTGGACGGATCTTGCCTGACTTTTGGGGAGGGGAGTCAGGTGCGACCCCCAGCCACATCTGAACCCCCCTCGTTGGGCTCTGCTGCTGCCGGCAACCCTAATTGCTCTCCCTCTCCTTTCCCCTTCGAGCTCCATCCTAGGGTCACCGGAGAGGAGCTGCCACCACCTGGGACGCCCATTGACGACAAGGCGGGTCCAGCTTCCTCGGAGGAGGCCAACGGGGATGAGGCACCCAGCGGACCGGAGAGACCCGCACACCCAAGATCGCCGGAGTCCTGGACGGTGGTGGAGCCAGAATTCAGGCAAGTGTGCTCCATTATATCAGGAGTTTCAATATTAATGTCACACTGCCCAACTCATGGTCAGGTGGACCTGGGGCAGCTCACAATAGCCCTCGGGCCCACAACACCAGGCTCTGCTGCTGCCGGCGACCCTGACCCGGTTTCTCTTTTTCTCCCTTTGGGCTCGGAGCCTCCGGCCAGGGTTGCTGGAGAGCTGTTGGAGGCAACTGAGGATTGGGGTCCAACTCCAGAGGACGTGAGGAACATCACCTCCCTCACTGGGGAGGCCACCACGGGAGCAATGAGACCCCTGATGGGGGTCACCGCAGGTGCAATGGTGCTCTAACCGGAGCCCACCATGGGTGCAGCAGAGCCCCAGCTGGAGTCCACTACCAGTGCAGCAAAGCCCCAGCTGGAGTCCACCGCCGGTGCAGCAGAGCAGCAGCTGGAGTCCATCGCCGGTGCAATCACATCCCAGACCAGGACCATCGCAGGTGCAATCACATCCCAGACCAGGACCATCGCAGGTGCAGCCACATCCCAGACCGGGACCATTGCAGGTGCAGCCATGTCCCAGACCGTGACCATCGCGGGTGCTACGATCCCCCCACTCCAAGCCTCGAATGGCAGGTGGGGCCCTGTTCTTTCGGTTGGCAGCCGATGTTCCCAAGTATGGCAGCTGCTTCTCCGCCTTTCTCTCAGGTCCAGGTGGCTCCACCACGTTAGTCGGCCACCTGAAGGACTTGGTTCTTGGGTCGGGTGGTTAATTGGCATGGGCAGCCTGTCGGACACTTTCCCACGGGCCGCCTGCTGGACTTAGGACTTGGGCAGACCACCCGATCTGCCACCCCTCACCACACTGGGGGCCTGGGACTCTGGTTGACCCCCCAAACTTTGGATCTCTGGAGAGGGGGGTTAGTGCTGAGGTTGGAGGTTTGTTAGGAGGGGTTGTTCTTTATTCTGTTTTTGTACTATTGTATTTTCACGGGTTGCTTTCCTCCTAACCGGTCCCCCCCCCCACCTCCCACCCAGGGTTAGTGTTTGTTGCCGGGGAGGGAGGGGTTCCCTTGAGGGGTGTTGCTTCTTTTCTTTTTTGCTGATAGTACTGGGGTGTCTGGTATCCACCCCGGGGGAGAGGGGGGCTGTCAGGAATCCAGGTTTGGAGGCCAAACCCAATTCTGACTTATTGTTATGCTTTGGCCTAGTTTTCCTCCTGACAGCTCTGGCATGCCCCCTCCTCCTGTCAAGCACCGTCAGCTGCTCTGTCACGGGTGCTCACACACATACACATACCCACACGCACACACACACATACACACGCTTCATTCACTCGCATTCACACGCTCTCTCACACATCGGGTGCCAATCAGTTCTGCCCACACATTCTCACATCAGCAATCTCTTTCCTCGTTAGCTTCAGGAGTATTTGTTGGCTGCACCAGAGGGAAGAGATTGTCGGGGCATTCGCCTCCATACGCAGCAGCTAGTTCTCCCCGTATGAGTATCACTCCCTGCGTTCAACTCAGCCTGACAGTTAAGTTGATCCATTCCTTGGTGTTTCGGCTAATCACGCTTCTCTGCCTCTTCCTCCAGACTGCACGTTCTGCCCCGGACTTGCTCCAGCCTTGTAAGTGTCTTGTTCACCTTCTCTCTTGTGCTAAGCAGCCCTGCAGCACTAGGCTGATCGCCTTTCCTGTTTTTGTGTGTAGCGCAGCCCTTCAGCACTAGGCTCTCTATTGACCAGGCTGTAGAGCATCCGGATGGCACCCTGTATGTTTGGTGGCCTAACTTTATCATTGCATCCCTTTATATTTTTGTGGTGGTGTGGAGTGTGTAAATGAAGAGGTAGCTTCATGTCAGACGATTTATTACACACTCACATCTCACAAGCACAGAACAGACTGACTGGTTACAGCAAGCACTCCTCTCTATATATCAAGTCACCTTCACAAGCTTCAAGGCACTTCCTCATACACAGCATGATATTTACACTACACTTCATTCAACCCCCTCTCACCCTCTTGGGCATTGTTCTCCCATGTGTATTCATTGTCTCTGTCTGAGGTGCGAAATAACCTGACTTCCATAGTGGAACTGAACTTGTGGTTTTGTGAACTTTAATAAATTTGACACTCTCTACTCCTGCCATTGGGTTTTCCATTCTCTCCCTCGTGCGCCGTGTTATGGCGCACGGGGGTTTGTGACAAATGTGTTCAATACTTATTCCCTGAGTCATTTCACTTTATTAAATATAACTTGTTTTGTGGACACAGTTGCCTTGATTTCTTTGTATGTATAGATTACTTGGGTTGCCACTGACATATGGTGAAAATCTCAGGACAATGGCTACATCAGAAATATGTTTAATGAGAAAAATGTTGACGTGTTCATTACTTATTTTCCTCACTGCATGTGGAAAAAAGTAGGAGGTAAGACTAAACAAAACTCCCATATACAGTAAATTTTCTGGTGTTAATTTAAGGTCTATTTTATTAAAATAGTGCAGGTTCACTAAGCCGGAACATTTGTGCTCACTCCGGTTGCTTGCGGGGGGTTCATATGGGCATGCGCACGCAGCATCCCTTCAGACACAGGCTGGAGAGACAAAGGCCGAATCTCATTCTCCTCCCTTGCAGACTTGTTGACTTTAGATACGTGCCCGTGAAGTGAAGGGCTGTCCCAATCTGAAATCAGGAAGTGGCTTACTTCATGAGCCCTTAAAGGCCAAATGTCACGTAACAGGGTCCTTAAAATGTCTTGAAACTAGATATAAAAGGGAACCGATCCGTTCGGGTCTTGGTGCATATGCTTCAGTAACTCCGGAATATTCGTTAATTTAAAACTGCCGCGGTTGGCCTGACGTTCCTACTCACGGCCCCCGGAATCGCCTGGGGAAGAAGGCGGAAGTGACGAAATTGATTGTACCTTAGTTTGATGCTTGGGGTATCCCGATTGATTGTTTATATGGAGACTGGAAGATTGAAGTGAGCAACAAGAAAGAAAAAATTGGATATTTCACCCATACCTTAAAACGGGGCTATAAGGGACAGCTGGGTAATAAGGGACACTTTTCTGGGAAATGTTTTCATACCTGTCAAGTGATACGTTTTCGCCGTATTTTAATACCATAGAACGCGGCTATAAAGGACGGCGGAGTAATAAGGGACACTTTTCTGGGAAATGTTTTAAATGTAATTCGTGTTGTTATTGTCAAATATTTTAAGGATTCATGGATATTTGACAATAACAACACAACTCAGCGTCCGGCTCAAAATAAAAAAAAGCAGAATTCTGGATTTGGAAGGCGATGCCTTTCTGTTCCGCAGCCGCAGGACAGCTGAAAGTGTTAAGCCATCAGCCTAATGACTTCTAACAGTAGTGAGAATAGCTCACGCTGATCGATCTGCCCGCCCCGGCCATCAGCCTAATGATTGAGTCCACACTTCTAACAGGAGTGATAATAGCTCCCGCTGAGCGATCTGCCCGGGGCGGCCATCGGCCTAATGATTGAGTCCACACTTCTCAATGTAGTGAGAATAGCTCCCGCTGAGCCATCTGCCAGCACCCTAGCTGTTGGGGTCTCACACACACGACGTGTTCCTCAACACACTCAATAATTTTTTTTTCCCGTATATTTTTCTTTTGGGCGTACAGAAATGGCAATACGCCTGTATTTGCTAAAAATGCATTTTCCCCGTATTAAAATACGGCGAAAACGTCTCTCTTGACATGTATGCGCCTCCATTCTCATATTCATCTGGTCAATTTCTTGACAGCAGCGGCTCTCCTCCACCGTAATAATAATGGCTTCCGAAAAATCAATATTTATGGGGCGCCCTCGACAGACCCCCTTCGGCTTCCCAATTCTGGAGGCGATTAATGTCCAATTCAATGACATTTTCCACTGGTTCTGCTCTCTGGTCATCGTCGGAACTGTTGTCATCAGACAAAGCATCTGATTCCGTCTCGGACGGCTCGAACCTGTAAGGTTCTATGCCTCTGTCACTGTCTGAACCACTGACAAAAAAAAGACAAAAAAAAAAAGACAAAACTAAACTAATTTGTTCACAATCGCTGTCACTTTCCGTCATGATTGTCCAATGTTGATAAGTGTGAATGTGGATAGGCAGGGCAGCCAGGGTGAAATTTGTGACGTCAAAATCATGGCCGCGGTCTGGATTGGCTGTCACAAGCCAGTGAGCAAGGCGGGGCCTTCGCCTGATGTATTTTGTGCAATTATGTAAATACGGGTGGGTGATATGGTCTCCGGTATGAATATTTGGTTTAAGCTATGTGTATTTTATCAAAATTCGTTGTCATTTAGAAAAAAAAATTACGTGACATTTGGCCTTTAAATGAGCCCTTACCTTAAGTCAGCATAGCATGCTGACTTAAAAGGAACTCCGATTATATTGGCATGTTAGCTCTATATGCTTTATTTTTATGTTAGTAACATAACTATAATTTTTTTGAAAATAATTCCGTTTTATATATTTTTAAAAAACTTTATTACGATGTAAATCACCATTTTTGTTTACGTCGCAATGCATTCTGGGTAGTGACGTAGAATGGTTGCAGCCGTTTTTTCTGTCTTATACAAGCCAAGAAGCGAAGCTACAAACTACTGCCATTTGTCAGTGAAAATGCCACATTGCGCGGCTTTTGGATGTAATTTCCAATCAAAGGGAAATAAAGAGAGCGGGGTAAGCCTCCATAGCTTTCCTAAAGAGGGAAAGTTGAGGAAAAAGTGGGGCGGTGTCACGTCACGTCTTCATTGCTCCTGCTTTCACCTGCTTTATACAGGTCGGTAAACCATGAGTTGGTCACAAATATTAACTTAAACCTAGGCTCATCCCTTTGAGAGTCTGGTGAAAGTGTAGTATGTGCGTGTGGCGACGTTTAGTGTGTTAATTGACGTGAAAAAGTTTATCATAGTCAAAAGTTTCCCCAGGTGATGACTCACGTTGCCCAGTAATTAGCCTGGCCCCTTGCTCTAGAGCAGGGTTTCCCAAACTTTTCAGCCCACGACCCCCAAAATAACGGTGTCAGAGACTGGCAACCTCCACTATTCCCGGAGGTGATTGAAACATAAAAAAAGCGTACACACAGGACTCACGCTCTAATAGGCGTAAACAAATGCGGGCATAACAACATAAAAGAACAGAACAGCCTGACAACCATGATATGATTTTACATATAACAATTTACTAAACCCTTAAAGCAGAATACATTAAAGTAATTTCCATGTAATTTATGAGTGAACATTGTTGCTGTCGTGAAAATTTAATATTGACACAATGCTTTCATTTCCATGTTAGCAGAACAATCAGTCAAAGTAATAGCCATAATGTGTAGCATTGCGTAAACATGTGAACATTGTTACAGTGCAAATGTATATTTTAGCAAACTATGTTTCAGCGTTAATCTCACCTAATGAGATGGGTGGGCAACATGCATGGAGCACAAGAAGTCAATTCTGCATTTAATTTTGGAACTGGCCATTCGGAGATCATCCTCCACGTTTAGACGCAATCTGAATTCATTTTTAATATATGTCAGGACCAAGAAAGTCTTTTCGCACTGGTATGTAGAGCCAAACGGCATCAGTACATCTATCGCGGCCCTGGATAGCTGTGGATATTTTCTCTCGACTGAAATCCAGAACTCAGCATACATCTTTGAATAAAAAGCTGTCTTTAAGGTGCGGTCACTTGACAGTTCAATCAGTGCGTCCTCCATGTCGGATGGCAGATGACTTGCGGCCGTTACAGTGAATGGTGATCTTATCCAGTCATATTTTTCCGTAGTTGTTTCCAAGGGAAAAACTTATTAAAGTGTTCCAGGAGGGCTAGAAGGTGGGTAGTGATGGACTTCTTCACAGTGTTAACACTCAGAAAGTGGGTATGAGCGATGGGAATTCTGGAGGTGCATCCAGAAAAGCCACCTGACCTCTATGTGGAACGGCAGGACCTGAAGCGCCGATCTCAGTTCACTGCAGAGAGTAGCGAACTGTCTGGTGTTGAGTCAATGTGACCTTCTGTAGCTGACAATTTTTATGGCAGTCTCAAGAACACTCTTAAGATCTAGGTCGAGTGTTTTACTCGCAAGAGCTTCTCTGTGAATGATACAGTGCGTAAAGTTTACGTGGGGTGCCACTTGTAATACTCTTGCTTCTAATCCTTTCTTTTTCCCAAGCATTGCTGCAGCACCGTCTGTATACACACTGATGCACTCATCCAAAGACAGTCCCTTTTCTTTTAGTTTGTTGTCAAGATTTGTGAAAATGTCCTCACCTGTGCATTTTACATCCAGCAGGGTGCAAAACAGCATGTCCTCATTAAGTTTTCCATCAAAACTATCTGACGAAAACAAGCAGCTGGGCTGAGTTTGATATATCTGTGGATTCGTCTAATGCAGGGGTGCTGAATACGTCGATCGCGATCGACTGCTAGATCACAAAGGCACTGCGGGTAGATTGCGTGACATTATTTTTTTTTTTTAAATCGCCTATTCTCCCATCTGTCCTCTTATTGGCATTTACCATTTGACTGATGTACAGGGCAGCCAATCAGGAGAGGTCCTGTCCTCTGTGTCATAGGTCACCCTGCATGCACAGTCAAACATGCTAGCTAACTACTGCTAAACTCCAGTGAGCTGTGACCGTGTTAGTGCTTCCAATTTCTATCAACTAAAGGGGGGATATTATAAATGAGTGTGGGAGCTTAACCCTGTAAGAAGACAAAAACTTACCCCTTCCACGCGGAATGGGAGTAAGATCTTTTTTCATGATGTCATTTTCAAAGTGTATTTGTCTGATCTGTCAATCTATCGTTGCGTTTCCAAAGAAGGGAAATGTGGAGAGGCACTTTCGAACCGTTCATAAAAAGTGCGACACTGACTTACCTTCGAAAAGTGAGCTGAGAAAAAGAAAGGTGAAGGAACTGAAATCTCAGATAATCGGACAGCAGTCATTTTTCACACAGCTGAATTCAAAGGCAAAGGAAGCCCCTAAAGCATCATTCCGGGTGAGTCATTGCATTATTAAGCATAAGAAGTCCTTTCAAGATGGAGAGTTGATAAAAGAGGCCTTCGTTGGGGCAGCAGAGTCGTTGCTTCAGGATTTTAAAAACAAACCAGAAATATTAGCTTCAATCAAAGCTCTTCAGCTATCAAGAAGTACAGTTACATGGCGCTGTGAAGTAATGGCCTATGATTTGACACAGCAGCTTTGGAAGGACATTGCAGAATGTGAGTGTTTCTCACTGCAATTCGTCTGAACTCATCTGCAGTGGAGGGTGAGATTTTGACACTACAGGCTGACATTGAGCTTAAGTCCAGGGCTCATGGACAGTTTTAGAACTTACTCACAGAGGTACCCAAACATGAGGAAATATGCTACCTCCTTGACTGCATTATTTGGCTTTACTTATTTGTGTGAATCAGCCTTTTACCACAAGAAGATTATTAAGTCCAAATACCGTTCCACCATGACTGATGATCATTTGGAAGCCTGCTTGAGACTAGCTACCAGCAGCTACTGTCCGCACTATGCAACCCTGGCTGACTCCATCCAGTGCAAGTTATCAGAGTAAGGTAATGATCGTAAATGTATTGAATTGTATTGTGCCATAAGGGTTCACACAGTTATATAATGTACTGTGTACATTGTACACCAACATATATTGCAATATTTGGCATTTTTTAAATGTAGGGAGATCATTTTGACCTGGTCATTTTAAAAGTAGCTCACAAGCCAAAAAAGCGTGGGCACCCCTGATCTAATGGCAAAGCATATTTCTCTTTCTTCACTCTGTCAATCAGCTGACACTTCATATCCTGGGCCATATGTTATGTCTGGAAATGGGGCCAAAGACGAGGCCTGGTGTCGAGCCGAACATACGTTTATTAAAGAGGTACAGGTGCAACATACACAGCCGCCAGGCAGGGGAAGTGGCCAAGAGAGCGTCCCTCCCGCCTACAGCCCTTTTATAGCTGTGGGTGGTGGCATGACCGGAAGGCGGTGCCACCACCCCGTGCCAGACAAATAAGAGCACAAAATACCTATATAACATTTCCCTCCCCCCTTACCAAAGTCCAAAACACACACACACACACACACAATTCAGATCCACCCCAATTTAAGACTTGAATCACGCACTAACATAACGCAAAATAATGTACAAAAAGCGGCCTAACACAATCACACTTAAAACAACTAAAACTAGAGGGGAATAGGTAGACTGCCATCCCACCCTAAACGGCAAGATAGATTATTCTGCCGTCTGTACTAAAGAAAAGTCCATCTATAAACAAAATAACTGCCGTGTTCTTAAACTAAAATAAAAATACACAAAATAATCCCAAACTATACACACAATAATACACCAAACACATGCATAACAATCTATATATGCACAGCTGAAGAAAACAAGTCTGTGGGCCCCCTGGACCGCCCTGTCATCTGTCCATCCCTGGAGGAAGCCAGCCTCCTGAGCTGCAGCAGGTTGCCTCAGCACCAGTGCGCCTCCTCCTCATCACCACTGGCTGCCCCGCTTGTCCAGGCCCGCATCCCTCAGTCTTCTCCTGGGCACGCCGCAGCTCACTCGGGTGCCCCCACGAACTGTCTGGCAACTGGAGATGAGCGTCCTCCCAACTGGCCACAATACGTGAGCGTCCCTGGTGCTCCTCCAACCGTCAACAGGCCTGCACCTACCGTGATCGCCTTTCCCCCTGAATCCAGTCCTTGACCCCCAAAGGGGACCCGGTCTGCTTGCAGGGTCTCTGCTTGGCATGTCGTTCTACAATACTACCGATGTCGTTCTACCGACGTCGCCCATCATCACAGGCGTCCTGCTGTGCCTCCCAGAACCCTTGTCCAGGGCGGCATGAGCTCTGGCACAGGGACCCTTCTGTGATGACCCTGAGCGATATTGGTCTTGCTCACTCTCCAGGGTGCCAGGTAGTTCCTCACCCTACACTGCGCTGTCTACCACTCTCAGGATCGGATGGTCCTACATCTCAGCCAATTTGCACCAAGCCAACAGTTCCCACATTCCCACTGTGGCCAGCCGTCCTCTTCCACAACCACAAAGTGGCACTAGGTCACTCTAAATCCTGACGTGCGGGGAAAAACATCTCACAGTCATCCAATGCAGCACAGAGCCTACCACTCCCATGTCGATACATAAAACCATTCCACCACCCAATATGTGTGTCTGTTGGTACTCGGGGGCACAACATGGACAACCGTGAGTGTGCGAGAGTCCTCTTTGTGCTACGCACCTCCTTGCTTGGACCTGTGGCGTACCCTGGTGACATGAAGCAAGTGGCCACACTTGTCACAGCACTCTGCTCTCACCGAACAACCTCCGGCCTTGAAACGGTTCTTTGTGGACCCACAGCCTTCAGCTTTGGGCTTTCCTGGGGCGGACCTCACATTCGCAGCACTAGCGTTGTCCTCTACGCTTCCCACGCTGACCTGGTCCACTGCATGTGCAATCGGTGTTGATCCCAAATATTGCTGTGACAAGCTCTCACTCAGCTCTTGTGACAGTTCATCTGCAGCTTCCAGCAGCTGAGCTAACTCGATGGCTGTGGGCAGTATCCGAAAACATAAGCTGCTTCGACTCAGTCGCAGCACCGTTGGTACACTCCGCCAAGAGATCACGAATCATCTCCTCTTCCAATAATCCGAGCTGGCACCCACCGACCAACAGTCCCGATTCTAACTAACTAACTAAACTAACTAACTAACCTACACTTATATAGCGCTTTTCTAGTTACAAAGACCACTCAAAGCGCTTTCACTAGTACTAACCCTCTATTCTAAGGGCCTATAGGAAACAGATATCTAGGGACAATTTAGAACAGCCAATTAACCTAATATGCATGTCTTTGGATTGCGGGAGGAAACCGGAGCCCCCGGAGTAAACCCACGCAGCACAGGGAGAACATGCAAACTCCACACAGAAAGGTTCCAACCCCTGCCAGCCTGGGGATTTGAACCAGGAACCTTCTAGCTGTAAGGCAACAGTACTAACCACTGCACCACCGTGCAACCGTGCCATTCAGGGGTTCTTCCATGAACCCCTGAACAGACTCACCAACCCGTTGGTGGCGGTGGCAAAACCAAATCTTACAAGCCATGGCATTTCCCAGGGTGCGAAAATAGCACGCCATTAGCTCAACCACTTCGACAAAACTATCACAGTCACCCAATGTGCTCAGAACACGCTGTTCCTCCACCGCAACATTGTGCACCAACAACTCACGTGCCTTCAACTCCTCCGTCTTCCCAAGGTTCAGTGCCACCAAGTGCGTCCGGAAAGCAGCGCACCAACTCGGCCCGGGAACCGATGGCACACCGGAGGGCTCCAAAAACAGCCGAATTTCCAACCTGCACGCTTCCATACCTTGATTTAATCCCCTTTTATTCTCATCGCCAAATGCTACATCTGGATATAGAGCCAAGGACGAGGCCTGGTTTTGAACTGAACATACGTTTATTAAAGAGGTATACGTTTATTAAACAGGTACAGGTGCAACATACACAGCCGCCAGGCAGGGGAAGTGGCCAAGAGAGCGTCCGTCCTGCCTACAGCCCTTTTAAAACCATGGGTGGTGGCATGACCGGAAGGCGGAACCACCACCCCGTGCCACACAAATAAGAGCACCAAATACCTATATAACACCATGATTCGCCGGGATATTGTCCCATCAGACAGCAGTATTGCTTCCAGCTCCCGCTTCTGTTTATCCCCATGCATTGTCTGACTCATAGTGATAGCAGCAGGTTTTATTAGGGTTTCTCCGATTGTGTGTTGCTTTTTTGCCTGTGCAATTAAATATGCCACCTTATATGATGCCTTTTGAGCTTTGGTTGTGGATGTTGTTTGGTTAGCTATGACTTTCTTTTGGCCTTGCAATTCTCTCTCCTTTCGGCGTAGAAGAATCTGCTGGTTTAGCGGCAAGAGATGGATGCTTAGTTTTCAAGTGTCTGAGGATTTTTATGGGCTTTAAACTCTCGTGTGCAAGCACCTCGGTGTACACTACACATTGCGGATGTTGTACTTCATTGATAAGAGGCTTGCTAAGAGGAGCTACAGTGTGAAGTTACAAAAAAACTTCTCAGCTAACAACTCTGCTTCTGTCTGGAGAGGCCTACGGAATATCACCAACTACAGGAGACCATCCCCCCACCCTGTGGAAAACCTCCAGCTGGCTAATGACCTAAACAGCTTTTACTGCAGGTTTGAAAAGAACCTACAGTTCTCACCTCCCACCCACACAAAAGGATTATCTGCAGCCCCAGGAACTCCATCCCTCCTCCACTCTGACCTCCCACCAGCACTAATGATCTGTGAAGAGGAGGTGCGCCGGGTCTTTCAGAGACAAAAGATCAAGAAGGCTGCAGGACCTGATGGTGTGTCTCCATCCTGCCTGAGAGTCTGCTCCAACGAGTTGGCCCCCATCTTCACCCGGATCTTTAACAGATCACTGGAGCTGCGTGAAGTGTCTTCCTGCTTCAAACGCTCCATCATCATTCCAATTCCCAAGAAACCCTCTATTACAGGATTAAACGACTACAGACCTGTTGCCCTGACCTCTGTGGTCATGAAATCCTTGGAGAGATTGGTGCTGAACCACCTGAAGGTCATCACAGGCCCCCTGATGGACCCACTGCAGTTTGCCTACCGGTCAAACAGGTCAGTGGATGATGCAGTGAATATGGGACTACATTACATCCTGCAACACCTCGACTCCCCAGGGACGTACGCCAGGATCCTGTTTGTCGACTTCAGCTCAGCGTTCAACACCATCATCCCAGGCATTCTTCATCAGAAACTCCTCCAGCTCAAGGTGCCCCCCTCCACCTGCCAGTGGATCTCCAGCTTTCTGACTGACAGGTGGCAACAGGTGAAGCTAGGGAGATTTACATCCAGCTCCCGAAAAATTAGTACTGGCGCCCCCCAAGGATGTGTCCTTTCCCCACTGCTCTTCTCCCTCTACTCCAACGACTGCACCTCAGAGGACCCTTCGGTGAAGCTCCTGAAGTTTGCGGACGACACCACAGTCATCGGTTTGATCCGGGATGATGATGAGTCTGCATACAGGCGGGAGGTGGAGCAGCTGATCCTCTGGTGCAGCCAGAACCATCTTGAACTTAACCCAGCCAAAACGGTGGAGATGACTGTGGATTTCAGGCGACACCCCCCTTCATTCCCCCCACTCACCATCCTCAACAGCACAGTGTCCACTGTGGACTCCTTCAAGTTTCTGGGTACCACAATCTCCCGGAACCTGAAGTGGTCCTCCCATATTGACACTGTCCGGAAAAAGGCCCAGCAGAGGTTGTTTTTTCTGCGTCAGCTCAAGAAGTTTGATTTGCCTCAGGAGCTGCTGGTTGTCTTCTACACCGCCATCATCCAATCTGTCCTCTGCTTTTCCATCACTGTCTGGTTTGGATCTGCCACTAAACAGGACAAGACCAGACTGCAGCGGATCATTAAGTCTGCGGAGAGGATCATTGGTACCGACCTACCCTCCATTGAGAACTTGTATCGGTCCATAACCAGGAAACGGGCGGGAAACATCTGTGCTGACCCATCACACCCCGGCCACAAACTGTTTGAACTTCTATCGTCTGGTCGTCGTTACAGATCACTGAAGGTCAAAACCACCCGTCACAGGAACAGTTTCTTTCCTCAAGCCATCACTCTGATGAACTCCTAACATTCGCCTAGTCCTACCTGTTGCTGTACTCATGACTTTTCATCCATTATTACATTGCACATAACTCTCACACTGCTTTTTACTTCATTCACATTATATCACTGAATCTGAGTCCACATTGAAATACTGTGTGATTGTATATTTTTTCATATATTTCTGCAAAGTGTGGTTAGTCCGAGTAAATAACTGCATATATTCCTGTATATATTTGCATCCTTTTATAGAAACGTGGACAGACTGTAATTTACTGTACATACTCTGGTTGTCATTGAATCCTTATTTAAATCCTTCACCTGAACAACGAGAGCAAGTTTTTAGCCAAAGTCAAATTCCTTGTATGTGTTGTGCATACTTGGCCAATAAAGCTGATTCTGATTCTGATTCTGATTCTGATAACGATGCATGTGAATCCATACTGAATATATTCCTCTCGATACTTGCAACACTTGGAGGAAGGCTGGTCTGACTGCTTATGGAGCCCTTTACGGTGCTATCTTCCTCCTCCTCCTCCCCCCCCATCAGACGTTGTCCTTTCTGGTGGCATGTCTCCGCTTTCCTCTTCTGCCGTCTCTGCTGGCCTCTATGCATTGTCTTTGGTCAGTGTTAACCAACGTTTCATTTTTAAAAATAATATCCCGGGCTTTAAGCATAATGTGTTGATTTGAGCTGTTCAGATGAAATCTACTGGTGCACACTGACCTGTGTATGACCTGTGACGTTTACTGTGGCGCAGTTAAAGTGACGTGTCACCTGAGTAATCACCTAAGGAGGATTCTGAAAATCATCTTGCGACCCACCCTTCAGCGTCTCGGAACCCCCCGGGGGGTCATGACCCCCACTTTGGGAATCTCTGGGCTAGAGTATAGTCGGCCTGAAGCTCCTGTATACTAATTTCTGTTAACTTTAGAGTGTTTTCCTGAAACATGTACATGTAAATTAAAGTTAAATGACAAGTTACAGTAAAGTCAGTAAGAAAGCTAAGGTTTAAGCAGCAAGTTATGTTTTTTTGAAAATATTTTGCACAAGCACTCCCTTATTATTCCATTTGAAGGGTTTGTGACTACGCAGGTTAATGTCATTTTGACATATTTAAAGATGGAATCTAACTTTTTTTTTTAATATACTGGAAAGGTCACAGAGTGTTAAAAACAGTCATATACTGTGAGAAAAATGGTCTATTTACCTGTTTAACTGAACATAAGGTGAAGAAAATGTATTTATTGCATAACAAAACCCAGTTGATGAAAGAGAAATGTGTGTTTTGTAAATTGTGAGTAATGTGACTTTAACTACCATGCTATGGACTTACATTGGTGTGAAAAAGTGTTTGCCCCCTTCCTGATTTCTCTTTTTTTTTGTATGTTTGACACACTTAAATGTTTCAAATCATCAAACAAATTTAAATATTGCACAAAGATAACACAAGCAAACACAAAATGCAGTTTTTAAATTAAGGTGTTCATCATTAAGGGCAAAAAAAACCCAAAACCTACATGGCCCTGTGGGAAAAAGTGATCGCCCCCCTTCCTGTTAAAACATAAAATTAACTGTGGTTTATCACAACTTTGGAAAGCTGAGTTCAGTTTCTCTAGCCACACCCAGGCCTGATTACTGCCACACTTTTTCTCAATCAAGAAATCACTTAAATAGGACCTTCCTGACAAAGTGAAATAGACCAAAAGATCCTCAAAAGCTAGACATCATGCTACGATCCAAAGAAATTCAAGAACAAATGGGAAACAAAGTAATTGTCATGGGAAGCAAGAGTGCGCCCCCTCCGTCCCGTTCATCTCTCCCCAGCTCATCATCACGCCTGAAGGAGAGGACACACTTGCGCCCTCTCATCAGCCAGCGTACTTAAGGAAGCATCCTTCAGTGATTCAACGCTGGCTCGTCTGGGTATACTGCCACTAAGACAGCAAGTCATAACACGCTGGGTAAAGAAATTATTAACCTGTGTGCTTTATTCCCTTGTTCAGGTTGCTGCCATCGTGCGGGTTTGTCACCGGGACTGCGCGCGCTCTCTTGCCACACCATCCTTCACCAACAGTAACCTCCACCCGGTCAGGCTCCACCAGCTTATTCCCTACCCTGCTGGTTCATCTATACCCCGCTGGAGTCCTGCCGGTGCTCCCTTAGAGCCCATGTAAGTGGTAATTTGGCTCGCCCATTATCCCTTAGTCCATTCCTCCTCTTACATCTCTCGTCTTCTCTCCACAGGCTCCTTCCTCTGTTGAGTGACTGTTCTGTAGCTGTGCGGAGTTTTTGCTATTTAATAAAGATTCTCGAATGTGCATTATTGTTTGATTGTCTCGCTGTTGCTGCATCTTGCATGTGGACTGAATTATCTAATCAGTCATGACAGTAATTAAGATCTTGCAGTCTGGAAAATGTTATAAAGCCATTTCTAAAGCTTTGGGACTCCAGTGAACCACAGTGAGACCCATTATCCACAAATGGCAAAAACATGGAGCAGTGGTGAACCTTCCCAGGTGTGCCCGGCCTACCAAAATTACCCCAAGAGCACAACAACGACTCATCCAAGAGGTCACAAAAGACCCCACAACAACATTCAAAGAACTGCAGGCCTTACTTGCCTCAGTTAAGGTCAGTGTTCATGACTCCACCATGAGAAAGAGACTGGGCAAAAATGGCCTGCATGGCAGAGTTCCAAGACAAAAAACACTGCTGAGCAGAAAGAACATAAAGGCTTGTCTCAGTTTTACCAGAAAACATCTTGATGATCCCCAAGACTTTTGGGAAAATTCTCTGTGGACTGACGAGACAAAAGTTGAACTTTTTGGAAGGTGTGTGTCCCATTACATCCGGTGTAAAAGTAACACAGCATTTCAGAAAAGGAACATCTTACCAACAGTAAAATATGGTGGTGGTAGTGCGATGGTCTGGGGCTGTTTTACTGCTTCAGGACCTGGAAGACTTGCTGTGGCAAATGGAACCATGAATTCTGTTGTCTACCAAAAAATCCTGAAGGAGAATGTCCGGCCATCTGTTCGTGACCTCAAGCTGAAGTGTACTTGGTTTCTGCAGCAGGACAATGATCCAAAACACACCAGCAAGTCCACCTCTGAATGGTTTAAGAAAAACAAAATGGAGACTTTGGAGTTGCCTAGTCAAAGTCTTGACCTGAATTCGATTGAAATGCTGTGGCATGACCTTCAAAAGGTGGTTTGTGCTTGAGAACCCTCCAATGTGGATGAATTACAACAATTCTGCAAAGATGAGTGGGCAACAATTCCTCCACAGCACTATACAAGAGACTTAGACTTAGACTTAGACTTAACTTTATTAATCCCTTTGGGATGACTCCCTCTGGGAAATTTAAAATTTCCAGCAGCACATAAAAGGAGCATACAGATCAGAAAAGCAAAAAAGAAAAAAAAGTAAACACTTAACATAATATACACAATATAAATACAAGGCTAAATGTGGCTTGTACAAGTATGGTTAAGTTAACCCCTTGCACTCTGGTCAATTTCCCTAAAAACGCCAAAAAATAATGTGCCCAAAGTACATAGAAAGCTGTTCTTCAACCCTTTGCAGCATCTTCATGGGGTTGGTCTCATTTAAAAGAAAACCCTTTGAATTTTTTGGCAAAAAAAACATGATCTCTCTAAGTGCTCTCAGTAAGCTCTCAGTGCGACTGAGTTACAGTCATCTAAACATAGTGAACTTGAAGAAAATAAATTTGGCCTAGGTGTTTTTTTTGGATACAAATGCTTGCAAATAACACACAGCTTCAGATCCGGGCTGGAAAATGCATCAGAAATGTAGAACCAAGTGTTATCCAGCTGAGGTCCAAATTTTGTAACAATACTACAAAAAATGAATATATTACACAGCTTTGTGCTCAGGTAGTTCCCAGGCGTTTTGGAACTGTGCCAAATTGTGCCAAATGGCACAGTTTGGGAAAACGTCTGTAACTTTTGAATGATTTAATGTAGAAGCTTCATTTTGAGCTCTAATGAAAGGTGACACTCAGGGCTGTGTCTGTGTGTGTGGGGGGGGGGTTGTCCCCCCCCCGCTACAGAGGACGGAGATCGGCCATCGCTACATGACGGATTACACTCGGATGTGGCGATGTGGCCACAGCAGCGCTGTCACCGCGCCCCCCCCCCCCCCCGCTACAGAATCGTAGCGGCGGGGGGGGGGGCGTTCACAATCCGGAGGCGGCGAACGAACCGTGTAAAGCGGCGCACGCACTTCGGACATCGTGCGCCGCACAGTTGTAATTTACCGATCGGTCAAAAGTCATTTTTGATTACAATTTTCAGGGATAAAAAAATAATTTGGCTTATAACACCTTACCTCTTCACAGCCACATTGTCCTGGCCAACTTCTCTTCCTCATTGTCAGACGAACGCGACGCTGGTCCGCTCGTGGTTCTGGTCTCGCGATCCGGTCAAAACATAATTCCATGATTGCGGTTTTGGCGAATGATTTACGACCTTCGTCGTCGGCCTCCGTCGGTCTACGATGACCATATAAGAGAATCCTAAACACTCTGCTGGAATTTAAAAAAAAAAAAAGCACTGCCTGTGGCTGCTGAAGCAGTCTCTCTTCACCCAGCTTTAGACAAAACAGCTCAGCGAACTTCTGTGCTTCAGTTGGCTCGCTGTGTTGGTAGGCGGGTCCTTCTTGCGAGGTTTTCAGTC
Organism: Pholidichthys leucotaenia; assembly: GCA_020510985.1. Classification (NCBI taxonomy): domain Eukaryota; kingdom Metazoa; phylum Chordata; class Actinopteri; order Cichliformes; family Pholidichthyidae; genus Pholidichthys; species Pholidichthys leucotaenia. The sequence goes on from CM035844.1 coordinate 216,822,765, forward strand.
ATTGGTTCTTCAAGGTTTCAGAAACCCAATTCAAGGCTCTTATTAGTCGAATGAGAGGTCAATCAGATGAACTAATCTGTTTGCGGCTGTGTCTGCAGCTTTTATTTTCAGTGCGCGCTTGGACGCCATACACCACCTACATCACAATCTCCATCATGCATCCTAGAGCGCACGAGGGCACTCTCGTGTGCCCTCGTGCACTCTAGGACGCAGAGACTTGCCCGTCCGCGGTACAACGGAGTGCAAGAGGTTAAGGTTATTGCACTATGAATACCCTACTGTCCTCTGTACTCTATGCCCCCCCCCAAGTGAGGAGTTATAGAGTGTGATGGCACGGTGGACAAAAGAGTTCTTGAGCCTGTTGGTCCGACACTTGGGAAGAAGCAGTCTTTCACTGAACAGGCTCCTCTGGTCACTGATGACGGTGTGCAGAGGGTGGCTGGCATTGTCCATTATATCCAACAGTTTATCCAGAGTCCTCATCTCTGCCACCGTCACCAGGGTGTCCAGCTTCATGCCAACCACAGAGCCAGCCCGCCTGATCAGTTTATCCAGTCTGGACGCATCCTTCTTGGATATACTTCCCCCCCAGCACACCATGGAGTAAAAGAGGACGCTGGCAACCACCGACTGGTAAAACATCCGCAGAAGTTTGCTGCAGATGTTGAAGGACCGCAATCTCCTTAGGAAGTACATCCTACTGGCTTATCCAGGACTTTGTGGACTGGTGCCATCGGAACTGCCTCCAGATCAACGCGAGGAAAACTAAGGAGCTGGTGGTGGACTGTCGCAGGCAAGGACAACCCCTCACAGCACCAGTAAATATACAGGGAACAGACATCGAGATGGTGACAGCCTATAAGTACCTGGGTGTTCATCTGAACAATAAACTAGACTGGTCACACAATACTGACGCACTCTACAAGAAGGGACAGCGCAGGCTGTTCCTGCTGAGGAGACTCAGGTCTTTTGGTGTACAAGGCGCGCTGCTGAAGACATTCTATGACACGGTGGTGGCATCAGCCATCACTTTTGGAGTGGTCTGCTGGGGCAGTGGCATTACTGCAGCCGATAGGAAGAGACTGAACAAACTGATCAAGAAAGCTAGCTCTGTCCTGGGGCAGCGCCTTGATCCGGTGGAGGAGATAGGAGAGAGAAGGACGGTGGCTAAACTGTCATCTCTGCTGGAGTCCGAGTTCCACCCTACGCAGGACATACTGAATGCACTGAGGAGCTCATTTAGCAGCAGACTACATCATCCCAGGTGCACAACCGAGAGGTTTCGCAGGTCCTTCCTACCAACGGCTGTCAGACTGTACAACCTAAGCAGGGCTGCTCGCAGAGATAGCAAAAAGACGTAACAAACTAATAGTTTTTTGAATGCAAAAGATGCAATAGACTTACACAATGGTCCCCTCCGGCATACAACTAGGAAAATACCGGTCGCTATGGAGAGTGGGAATATGTATGGGCACATAATCATACCATGTAGGATAACTAAGTAGACAGTTGTGCTGTTTCAGCCCATCTAGCAACAATGCTCCGCACTGTGTGTTTATATATTTACATATTTATTCCATCTAGCTACAATGCTCCGCACTGGGTGTGTTTATGTTTATATATCTATATATTTATTCCATCTAGCTACAATGCTCCGCACTGTGTGTTTATATATCTACATATTATTCCATCTAGCTACATTGCTCCGTACTGTGTGTGTTTATATATTTACATATTTATTTCATCTAGCTACAATGCTCCGCACTGTGTGTTTACATATTCATATATTTATTCCATCCAGCTACAATGCTCTGCACTGTGTGTCTGTGTGTGTGTATATATATATTTTATAGTAATATGTACATATGTATAATAGCTGCTCTTGCTTGCTTGTTTTTTTTCTTGCCTTCTGATTGTTGCTCTGAGTGTTGCTATCCCTGTGCTGTTGCAATCCTGGAATTTCCCCGTTGTGGGACTAATAAAGGCTTATCTTATCTTATCTTATCTTATCTTTGTGTCTTCCCATACAAGTGGCTAATGTATGTTGTCCAATCTAATTTATTGTCCAACCACAACCCGAGATATTTGTATGAATCCACAACCTCCACCTCAGCTCCCTCTAACAGGACTGGTTGAGGTCTTGGTCTGGACCTCCCAAAATCAGTAACCAGCTCCTTCGTCTTAGAGGTGTTGAGCTGTAGGTGGTTAGTGTGGCACCATGCAGCAAAGTCCCCTACCAGTCTCCGATACTCCTCCTCTCTGTCATCCCTGATACACCCAACAATGGCTGTGTCATCGGCATACTTCTGAATATGACACAGCTCCGAGTTGTAACAGAAGTCCGAGGTGTACAGGGTGAAGAGAAGAGGGGCCAATACTGTGCCCTGGGGGGCTCCAGTGCTGCAGACAACTGTGTCAGACGTAATGTCCTTCAGCCCGACATATTGTGGTCTGCCAGTGAGGTAGTCGGAGATCCAGTCCACCAGGTGGGAGTCCACTCCCATCTTGCTTAATTTATCCCGAAGCAACGGGGGCTGAATGGTACTGAAGGCACTGGAGAAATCCAAAAAGAGAATCCTCACTGTGCCACTTCCCTTATCCAGATGGGAGTGGGCTCGATGAAGCAGGTAGAGGATGGCACCCTCCACACCAACACCTGGTTGGTACGCAAACTGCAGGCGGTCCTGGGCGTGTTGCACCTGGGGTCCGAGGAGGCTGAGGAAGAGCCGCTCCAACGTCTTCATCAGATGTGAGGTGAGTGCCACTGGTCGGTAGTCATTCAGCTCGCTGGGCCGGTTCTTTTTCGGAACTGGAACGATGCGGGATGTCTTCCAAAGAGTGGGCACTCTCCCAATCTGCAGGCTGAGGTTGAAGATCCGTTGTAGTGGATCCCCCAGTTCTGCAGCACAGGTCTTCAATACTCTTGGACACACTTTGTCCGGGCCTGCAGCTTTCCTGAGTCGGAGCTTCCTCAGCTGCCCTCTGACCTGTTCTGTGGTAATAAATGGCAAGGGTTGTAGTGATGTGGGGGGGGGTGCAATATTTGGGGGGGGGGTGTAGAAGGGGGGGACGTGGCTGTAATGAGGGCGGGGGTGGGAGGAGCAAGGGCAAAGGCTGGTTGAACCTGTTGAAAAAATCGTTCAGTTCATTTGCCCTCTCTATTGTCCCCTCAACAACTATGGTCTTTGTGTTGAGACCTGTGATAGTCCTCACACCTTCCCAGCTGCCTTCATGGCCTCCCTGTCTCTGCTCCTAAAAGCAGCCTTCTTCTTGTTGAGGACTCAACAAGAAGACTCATTGCCAGTTATCACAAATGCTTGATTGCAGTTGTTGATGTAAAGTGTGGCCCAACCAGTTATTGGGTTTAGGAGGCAATCACTTTTTCACACAGGGCCATGTAGGTTTGGATTTTTTTTCCCGTTAATAATAAACACCTTCATTTAAAAACTGCATTTTTTGTTTGTGTTATCTTTGTGTAATATTTAAATTTGTTTGATGACCTGAAACATTTAAGTGTGACAAACATACAAAAAAATGAGAAATCGTGAAGGAGGCAAACACTTTTTCACACCACTGTAAGTCATGTGAAAACTTGAAAAATTGACTTTTAGAGAGATGCTTAGTATTCTTCATTATAATTTGTTGTTTAATAAACTGCGAGATGCAGGGTAGAGAGACACAGAGAAACATCCCATCTTCATTATTCCTGCTTTCACCTGCTTTATACAGGTAACATAATTGCTGCCCTGGCCTTCAGCCGGGAGGAGGGTAACAATTCTTGGGGGCTTGTCCGGATTTGGCACCATCTTCCTGACTTGGAGCTGATCCATTGATGACATCTGAGACCTGTATTGAAACCGATATGAGCAGAGGACCTTGAGCTGGAGCTGAGAGTGAGCCGGTGCTTGATTGTGAAACCCATCATGAGGGAAAGGAAGAAGCCATCGTCATGGCAGAGAGTGAGAGGAAGAGCCTAGCATGGGAAATAAAGAAAAGCACACTCACCTTGTCTGCAGAAAAACTCTACCAAATTGCCAAAGGAGTGAGCCAAGTTCCAGTCGTGGACCCGTTCAAGCTCAAGGAGGGAGACCATGAAGGTTGCTTTGACTGTGCCAGTTCATTTATGTCTAGTAAACACCTGTTTGAGTTAGAAGGTGGGGGGGGGGGGGGTGGCTGAATTTGATGCTAAAAGATTCCATTGACGCTTTGTCTAGGAAACAAGATGTCATGGGTTTGCAAACAGATTTTGACTCACTCCCCACCCAAACAACCACACACAGTGCATCCTGCTCACACAACAGATGCTAACAATGCTACACCATACATGTCACGCCGCGCCATTCATCAACGGCGCCACCTGCTCACGCACCTGACAATCATCAGCGGCGAGGTATAAAGGCCGTCTCGCCCGGAGGCTCGGCCTGAAGCCGTCAGACTTCGTCCCTCACCGTTGTGAGCATACTTCCCTTCAGCGTCACCATTTTGGTAAGAAGATCGCTTACCTCTTTTCTTCAGTCTTCTCCCCTGTGCACAGGTGGATTCCCCAGCGGCGGACATCTCCACTCCATCGCCCAATCCTCGCTGCTGTACGGAGCTCTCCAGGTGGCTGTCTTCCGGGCTTCGCCCCCTTGTTGTGCCAGCTGTCCTGACCCACCAAGTAAGTCCTTCTCTCGCCATAAATTCCTCCTGTGTTGGTGTATGCCCGTCACCCTCTCCCTGTGCTCTCTCCATAGGGTTGCTCGGCTGTACGGTCACCTGCCTCTGTGCCTGGAGCAGACACCATCACCAACACATTTACATCCCGCAGACACGCACTCATTCACTCCTGCTGTTAATAAACTCTTTGAACTACTCTAAGCCTGTGTGTGTGCGTCTCCTGAGCCGTGCGTTATGTCAATACACAACTGTCACTGACACCACATCTGCTAACACAATCACTCATGCCAAGGCCATTGACCCCATTAACCATCCTTTACTGTCATGATTACAAAAATAATCAGCTTGTGGTGGACACCTGACTCAGCGACATCCTCTCACACCCATCAGGGCAGAAGGAAGGGCAGGACAATAGACATACGGACAAAAATCCCCGGGGGGCAATCAGACTGGACTGTTAAAGTATGTGCCCCCTGAGGACAGAAAGGATAACCGAGAGCCGCGGAGACCAGAAGCAGCGGTCAAAGCGGCGCCAGCTTATGTTATGCTAATGATATATATTGACTGACAATCACTATGCTAATGTGCAACACATTCTCTTTGTCTGTGCAACAGTATAAAAGAGCTATGTACAGAAACCCGGTTAACGCAGTAGCTCACACGAGCTATGAAGCGTGTTACAGTATGTTGGAGAAATAAAACCTTGTGTCCTTCCAGCTCGTTGCCTCTCGCCCAATCCTTTTTCCCCACATTGGTGACCCTGGACGTGCCATGGAGCATCTCTCCATTTCACCACGCTGTGGATCAAGATTGCCATGCTTCGCTTGCAATCCTTTTTCTCCATATTGGTGACCTGACGTGAAATGGACTATCTCTCCCTTTTGCCGCGCTGTGGACTCCCTCTTCATCCACACCGGAGCGCACTCACCTGCTCCTCTCGCCACACTGGCTATCTATGGCCCGAGAGAACAAGCAACACTGGGCCCAAGACGCACCATGATCGGCAAGACAAGCAAACCGACAGAAACAGCCTGGAAGGAGAAGATCTGCGCCGTCTGCGTGGTTTCAGTAAAGCTCCCCGAGCCTGGCTTCACCTCCCAACAGTGGGGTTATGGCGCATAGAAGACCCGTGCGCACACCGCAGGCTTACAAGGAGCACACCCTACAACTTCATGGCCCCTGCGGCAGAGGGTGTGCCACGCACCAGGGACAAGCACGGCTCCAAGAACTGATAAAGGTCGTCAGCCGCTACACATTCAGGGGAACACAGCCGATTGCCACCCTCGGACCCTTTAGGCTTCGCGTGTCGCACCTAAAGGAGTTGGCAGCTCACCCACAGGACTTATATTGGTTTCTTCATAGCCGCTACGCATCCTCGGGGAATTGGGCCGATCGCCTTCCTCAGGTCCTTGCAAGACTGAGTTCTGCACTGAGGAGGAGCCCACTGAACTTATTTTTTTTTCACAGCCGCTGCAGATCACCGGAGGGTTTACTGGAAAGTCCCTCGCCCGAGACTGATCTGCACGCAATTTTTATGTGGCCCAGACCCCTTTGACGTCCTGGGCCGGCACTCCATGTTTTCCCCACCTCCTCCTCGCCCTCCACATCGTTCTTCCCATACCTCCATCCTGAAAGCCTGCCGATTGCCAGCTTTGTCCATTATGCACGATGCGCATGGGACCCCGTGCGCCCACAACCCACGGCCATCACGTGTTGGAACTTGGAGTGGAGCAGAAGTGTTTTCACCCCTCCCCCTTTCCCCCCATTGACTTTCATGCCCTCTGACAACCCTCACCAGCAGGACAGTTTGACCGGAGCAGCACACCACCGCTACAGCCGCCAGGGGTGCTGACTTGTGCCCAAAGGACCGGGGGGTCACAGCCCCTTCTGGGTGTTCGGGGCAGGGGGCTGTGTGGTGGACACCTGACTCAGCGAGGGGACATCCTCTCACACCCATCAGGGCAGGAGGAAGGGCAGGACAATAGACATATGGACAAAGAGCCCCGGGGGGCAATCAGACTGGACTGTTAAAGTATGTGCCCACCGAGGACGGAAAGGACAATCGAGAGCTGCGGAGACCAGAGGCAGCGGTCAAAGGGGTGCCAGCTGATGTTATGCTAATGATGTGTATTGACTGACAATCACTATGCTAATGTGCCACACATTCTCTTTGTCTGTGCAACAGTATAAAAGAGCTATGTACAGAAACCCGGTTAGCGCAGTAGCTCACACGAGCTATGAAGCATGTTACAGTTTGTTGGAGAAATAAAACCTTGTGTCCTTCCAGCTCATTGCCTCTCGCCCAATCCTTTTTCTCCACAAGCTCACATGCAGGATGCTAGGTGAGGGGAATGGAAGTGGTTCAGTGAATGATGGAAGAAACTGGGATAGCAGATGGGGGAACAGGACCCGAATGAGACATGTGGCTAAGCTGGTCGGTGACCGTGCTCAGCTGCTGCGTAATTGTCTGCAGCTGTTCTGTCAGCACGGCCACCTGCCTTTCTGTGACGTCAAGGTGGTAGAGGGCGGAGTGTGCTGATGCAGCACCTGCTGAGCCGAATTTGTGGCTGGTTCGTTCTGTCATGATTACAAGACTAATCAGCTCACGTGTCGGATGCTACACCGGTGAATGCACACGACACAGAGAAGCAAAGTTTAAACACAACTTTACTGAACAAGTGAGCGCAGGATTAGAGGGAAAAAACACCTCACTCACCAGAGGAATACCCAGCCTGTAAGGAGGGAGACGAGAGCAGGTTAGTATGAGGAGGGAAACTGGGATTTTGTTCACTGGTGTGAGGATTCCTACCTGCAGCTGAATACGACAAAAACTAAAGATATGATTATTGACTTTAGGAGGAAAACTCCCAGGCACAAAGTCACCGTACTAAAAGACCAGACCACCGAATGTGTACAATCCTACAAATATCTTGGGACGATTATTGATAGTAATTTAAACTTTGAAGAGAACTGTGAAAGGGTGTGCAAAAAGGGTCAGCAACATTTGCATTGCTTGAGAAAACTTGCACGCTTCCAAATTGACCAAACCATAATGACAATGTTTTATCGGGCTTTTATTGAATCTGTTTTATCCTTTTCTTTAGTGTCATGGTTTGGTCAGATAAAACTGAAACAGAAGAAATCCTTGGATCAGGTAGTTAGATGGTCCAGTCGTTTGCTTGGTGAGTCACAGCTGAGCCTGACATCCCTGTACACCAGACTAGTACAGAGGATGGCTACCTCCATTTTAAATGATGACTCCCACCCTTTGCACTGCAACTTTCAGCTTCTTCCCTCAAGACGGAGGTTTGCTGTCCCAAAAAGTAAAACCCAGCGCTACAAAAATAGTTTTGTTCCTGCTGCTGTCAAAGAGTTGAACAAGTTGTAACAATATATTGCACATAATTTACGTACCTATTTATTAACTCCATTTTATATTTACTTATTTTTGTAGGATGTTATTTGGGTTCTAAATATTTTATTGGGTTTTAGACCTTTGAGTTTTTAACCTCTTTGACTAGTTTTTAACTTTTTAATATGACCCTTCTCTCTTACCTCTGGTTTTTCTCTCATCTATGTCTTTATACCCTGACTGATGGAGCCTTGAGTATTTTTTATCATATTTATAGTCAGCTTCATGTGTGCCTGTGTTTGTGTCTATGTTGAATGTAATTGTGGCTTGTAAATATGGATGTCACCAGACTGCAAAACAAATCTACCTATGGGTACAAATAAAGTAACCTGAACCTGAACTTGACCTGAACCTGGGAATAATGAATAACAGGAATATTCTTATGAGTAGGAGCCGAGAGCCCGACAGAGGAACCCAGCAGGGCAAAGATGATTTAGTGAGGAAATTGCGGATGAGTAGGGCTGGAAGGGGTGTCTGACCGGGTGGAGAAGACAGTCCGGAATGATGACGATGATGATGGGGCAGGTGGGCGCACAACAACCCCCGGAGACACACCACCGAGATGGCAGCAACCTGAGAAGGAGGAAGAGAAGAAGAGATCAATGTCTGGGTTCCTTAATAACTTAAATTTTACTTACTTTCTCTTAAATGGCAGTATACCCAAAGAGCCAGCACTGGAGCGTTCACAAACTGGTCCTTTTAAGCGCTGGCAGGGAAGAGACAGCAAGTGCATCCACTCACGCAGGTGTACTGATTTCCTGCGGAGCCGGGGACTAGACGAGGAACATCCCACAGGAAGGGAGGGGGAGCGTGCTCACCTGATCATAACTCTTTACTGGTTAGTCCCACCATAACAAACCAAAGTGATAATGCTTTATCATCTACTCTAGTGAAACCAGTGTTAACTGATACTCTGCCTGATACCACAAGTGCTGAATTGTTGGAGATGCTCACTAGCTACGAAGAGCTTGTTAAGAGGGTCAGACAATACATTACAACACCGGTAACACAGCCATCAGAACATTCCCCATTGTCATCAGTAACAGTAAATGAACCACAGGGTGTTTTGCCACGCCACCACCCATCATCCCAGCCTTCACACGGAGGGATGATATCTTTAAAAGACCTTTCCTATCGTCAGAGGAGGGAGTTTAAAGTGCAAGGAGGTCAAGTAGGTGATCACTCCTCAGACATCAGTTATAACAACATCTGCAAGCAAATTGGGGAAGTGATCAAAGAAGGCTTCTATGACACAGAAATAATTTGTGGTGTACTCAGAATAATAAAACCTGGGACATTCAAAGATATGCTTATGAACAAGGAGGACCTGATGGTAGCAGAACTCAAGGGGTTCCTCCAGGCTCACCAAAGGGAGAAAAACAGCACAGAGTTATTCCAAGAGCTAATGTGTGCCAAACAGGATGATAACAAAACACCCCAACAGTTTCTCTGTCGTGTGATAGGACTGAAGCAACATATTCTATTTACCTCCAAGCTCTCTGATGCAGGTATAAAATACAGTGCAGCTACAGTCCAAAATGTCTTCCTGCATAGTCTACCAGAAGTTGGGATACAAACACAGTGATATCTGCAGAGAATTGAAGGCCCTTTTGACAAACTGTGATGTGAGTGATGAAACAATATTACGCCATGTAATATGGATTACTAATGAAGAAATGGAAAGACAGAAGAGGATAGGCTCCTCTCGTCGGCAGACTCAAACCAGTGCACACAGTGCACAGCTGGGGTTTAGCACAGTCCAAGAACACAGTACCAAACAAGACTGTTTGACAAACAAAGCAAAAATAGACCCAATTAAAGAACTTACTGCCAAAGCAAATGAGCTCACAAACTTGGTCGAGGCAATGAAGCTACAAAATCAGCCATGGCCGCCAGACACAGTGGACCCATACTCCCAAAAGAAAGTGAGAAGCAAGAAAGACAAACCCTAAGGTTGCCAAAAATGCATTGAACACAGCCAGTACTGTAGCCGTCGCGTCTTGGGTGGAGAAGAAGGGCACAGAGCAGTGGGCTGCTCAAGGAAACAAAAGAACCAGGGAAACGGGAAGCCGGTCACTGCAGTGGGGCACCCAGTGGATTTGGATTTTGAGAGAAATCCCCAAGCTGAATGTTCTGAGGAAACAGGAACCCATGCCCACCACAGTGGAAGGAAACTCAAGCCTGACACAGTTACAACTTCAAAAGGTGCTGGCAGCCAAAATAGCCACCAACAAGGTACATTTTCCCCTTTGTCCTCATGACCATCATCATTCAATAAACATGGGGCCACAGTCAAGCTAATTGGAAAGAAAGCTCTGATACAGTGCAACTTAATGGCCTGGCAGTCATTGCATTACTGGATACAGGTGCACAAGTTAGCATGATAAGCCAGAACTGGAAATAGAAATACCTGCCTAGCCAAGACATTCAACCACTGACAGAAATCATTGAGGAAATGGATGACTTAGCCATATAAGCTGTTAATGGACAACACATCCCATTCAATGATTAGCTTCCTGCAATGATCAGTCTACCAGAAAGTGATGACCCTAGTCTCTTTGTCAGTGTCCCAGTGCTGGTTAGCAGTTTGCCCATGGATAGACCACTGATTGGTTTTAATGTGTTGGGGCAACTCAATGAGGGGCAGCTGGACAGGTTAATACCCACCCTGATCAAACTACTCCGTAATGCCATTTCTGTACCCAGCGAAAAAGCAGAAATGATCGTGAGCTACATCCAGATGACAGAGCCAGTTCTGCCAGAAAGACGACTAAGAACAGGCATCAAAGACACCATCATCCCAGCTGGCAACATCACATCTTCATTGTTCCTGTTTTCACCTGCTTTATACAGGTAACATAATTGCTGCCCTGGCCTTCAGCCCGGAGGGGGAAAACATATAAAAATATTGATTAGTGCATTGCAATTACAGGCGATTTAAAAAAAAGTATGACTGCCTTGACATTCAGTAAGCAAATATTGTTTAAGGTCCATATTTAAGCTGTTTTTGACTAGGGTTGGGGGAAATCATTTTTCTGATGCATCATGATGTGGACCAGACAATTGTTAATAGATGCACACATTTCAGGTTTTTGATTCTTAAATATTAATTAATAACATAACTAATTCTGACAGAACAAAAAAAGCAGCACTCAGAAATGTGGCACTTTAGAGTCCAGACAGTTTATAATGTGACACTAAACAGACATGTCATGCCACCAAAAGTAAGTGCACGGCAGCACCCCAGCCCCCATGAAGCCAAAGAGGAAAATAATTGGATAAGATCCACTCTGCATGCAAACACCCAGGAACTAGGGATGGGCGATACCAGCATTTTTCTTTTCGATACAATACCATTAATTTATGGGACTTTTTCTTCGATACAATACTTTTTGCCCCTTAAAGGAAAATCACATGATTGCAGTTTCATTAACAACTTTATTGCAAGGGCAATATGAAATATGAATAAAACTCATGAACATAAATACTTGAAAGAAATGCTTATAAAATGATAATAAAACAGAACAATAAGCAAAGTAAATAAAAAATAAAATGATTTTTTTAATAGTAATTAAAATAATTAAGACTTAAAATGAATTCAAAATGAATTCATTTTCTTAATTTGATGATGATTCTCAGTCTTCCAGGCAGTTAAGTATGCTATATGAAAGCTCAGTCAAGTAAATTGGATTCAAGTATTTTTTATTTCTGAAATGATTCATCATTCATCCAAATTCTATGGTAATACCAAGCAGCATATAGGTGGAATTTTTTTTCACAATGCAATATTTTGTTTTTTAATTTCTATTTTACTTTTTATTTATTCTATTTTACACTATTATTTTACAAACTTAAATGGTGCTTATTTTGTTTATTTTTCAAAATTATGCTGCTTGATATCACCATAGAATTTGGATGACTGGTGTAGCATTTCAGAAGTAAAAAATACTTGAATCCAGTTGTCTTGACTGAGCTTTCATACGGTATTCCATTTCTTAAATTTAAAGATCAACATATTGCTCACGAACGTGCATTAACATCATCATCACTAGCAATATCATCCTCATCCTCAACGTCAGCGACAACAACATATTCATAACAATAAAATGCTAAATGATAATTTCACTCATTTGTATTACAATGAAAGAATTCAGATGTTGACCTTATTCTAACTTCTCATCAACCCTTGTGTGAACTATGAACAACACCTCCTGTCAGTATCTCAGACAGGTTCATTTTGTCTTCTTAATGATAAAACTGATCTTGTTCTATTAAGGGATAAGGGCCTATACTTATATAGCGCTTTTCTAGCCTCAAAGACCTTCACTAGCACTAACCCGCTACTCTAAGGGCCTATAGGAGACAGATATCTAGGGACAATTTAGAACAACCAATTAACCTAACATGCATGTCTTTGGATTGTGGGAGGAAACCGGAGCCCCCGGAGTAAACCCCCACAGCACAGGAAGAACATGCAAACTCCATTCAGAAAGGTTCCTACCCCTGCCAGCCTGAGGATTCGAACCTGGAACCTTCTAGCTGTAAGGCAACAATGCTAACCACTGCACCACCATGCTGCCCAGTCAAAGCAAAGAGGTGGCTCATGTATAAGATGTATGAGATATCTCTTTGCTTTATCTTAATAGAGGAACAAGATCAGTTTTAACACCTCCTGTCACTAAGCAAGGGCCAGCTGCTGCGTGGCACCACTTTACTACATATGGAGCACATGGCATTTCCTTTGTTTGTGGGGAAAAAGTAGCACCACATGATACTTCTTTTTCACTCATGCCCATCCATACTGCTATCTCGGACATCCATACTTCTTCTGCTGCCTGCGACGCTGCTGAGCTCACTCATGAGGCTGCATAGTGCACAGTGAGTCTTCGGCTCTGACATTTGATAGGCTGCTATAATCATGTGACACGGCAGACCATCTCTAAAATATGGCTGGGCTGGCTTTTCACCAGTGTTCACACATAAATTTAATGCCTAAAACTCTCAGAAGTGAAAACAAATTGCACATTTTGTATTAATACGGTGGTATTGCGATATTTAAAAAAGTATTGACTCCAAAATATCGACCAGCTGGTATGGAAGTATTGATGCTAAAGTATTGATATGCCCATCCCTTCCTGGAACATGACAAACACATGAAACCACGCTGCATGCCCCCACCCAGAGGCCAGAAAAAAACAGCCATCACCACTACCGCCGGCCACAGGACCACCAAGCAAGGAATGCCCAACCCGGAAAGGGTACCTGCACCTTGCCACTGAGAATCAGGGCCCCCGTGTCACACTGCGCACGCCAGAACCATTGCACAATGGCCCACCTCAGAGACACCCCTCAGACACAGCGACCCCCACACCCCACAATGACGCCAAAACCGAAGCCATGGAACCACTGAAGACAACAAGTAGGATTGCTCCTATTTTTACGGTTTTTTTATGTTACTCTTGTTATATTTATGTTAGAAATTCAGAGTATTTTTAACTGTAGGAATGTGTTACTTGTGGGAGGAAAAAAATCCCGGATAGAAAAAGAAAAAGACACACAATTTTAGAATCGAATCAGAGTCTTCTGAATCGTAATCAAATTGTGAGGTGCTCCCAGCTCTACTTTACACCCCACTTTTAAATAATCATGATGTGTTCCACTTAATCATTACAGTGCCAGATTCATTATAGTTATTATAATATATACATAAGTTACAACTGACTGTTGTCACTATTAATTTAAATATACTTTTTTATTTATTTGATTTTGTTTTTTTCCATTTTTGCATGTTGTATATTTCACTTGTGATATATCATGATTAGATTAGATTAGATTAGATTCAACTTTATTGTCATTACACATGTATGAATACAAGGTAACAAAACGCAGTTTAGCATCCAATCAGAAGTGCAAAGGACAGCAGTGCAGTATATACAGTAATTGACAGTATGTGCAGTTTAAGCAAATATATGCAGATAGGTCAGTGTAAGAAGTTAAGAGTACCATTATGTGCAAATAATGTACAATAAGTTAGGTGGGCAGTTATGTACAGGTGAGGATGGTAAGAGATGGGAATAAGCATAAATTACAGAAGAGCAAAGTACAGGTGAAGTGAGGTAAGTAGCAGACAATCTATCTAACTATACAGAGTGGCAATATGCAGAAAAGCAGTATGTAGTTAAATATGTGATGATAATATACAGAAGAGCAGTATATATCAATATACTGTATAATGACAATATGCAGATATGATATATATGTGTATACAGTTTGAGGAAGCACGGGGGGGAGGGGGATGTTAAAGGGGAGAGAAGTGGAGGTTCAGCGGGGAACTAAGTTCTATAATGTGACAGCTGTTGGAAAGAAACTGTTCCTAAACCTGCTGGTTCTAGTCCGAAGGCTTCTGAAACGCATTCTGGAGGGGAGAAGCTGGAACAGTCCATGAACAGGATGGTTGGAGTCCCAAAGAATGCTGCGTGCCCGGCGCAGTCATCTTTTCCTGTAGACGTCCTCTATAACTGGAAGTGGAGTCCCTGTGATGCGTTGGGCGGTTTTCACCACCCGCTGCAGCGCCTTACGGTCAGTGACAGAGCAGCTCCCATACCAGACTGTGACACAGTTGGTCAGGGTGCTCTCTATCACACAGCGGTAGAAGTTGCCCAGGATGTCAGTTGACAGATGGTTCTTCTTCAGTGTCCTCAAGAAGAAGAGGCACTGATGGACCTTCTTGATCAGGCTGGTGGTGTTAACTGACCAGGACAGGTCCTCCGAGATGTGGGTCCCCAGGAATTTGAAGCTGGGGACACGTTCAACAGCTATGCCATTGATATGGATGGGGTCATGTGTCTCTCCCCTCTCCTTCCTGTAGTCCACTATGAGCTCCTTGGTTTTGCTGGTGTTAAGGAGCAGGTTATTGTCAGTGCACCAAGTAGCCAAGTGCTCAACCTCTGCCCTGTAATCTGACTCATCACTGTCCCTGATGAGTCTGATCACCGTGGTGTCATCTGCAAACTTTATGATGGAATTGGATCCATACATAGGCCTTCAGTCATGGGTGAAGAGGGAGTAGAGGAATGGGCTGAGCACACAGCCCTGTGGTACACCAGTGTTGAGTGTGATGATGGAAGAACGGTTGGGGCCTGACCTAACATGCTGGGGTCTGTTGGTCAGAAAATCCATGATCCAGTTGCAGGTGGAGGTACTGATTCCCAGGTCTCCAAGTTTAGTGATCAACTTGGAGGGGATAACTGTGTTGAATGCTGAGCTGAAGTCAACAAACAGCATTCTTGCGTAGGTGTTCTTGTCATCCAGATGTGAGAGTACACAGTGCAGCGCTGTAGAAACCGCATCCTCTGTACTCCTATTGCTCCGGTAGGCAAACTGGTGAGGGTCCAGTGTAGGGGGCAGGCATTTTTTGAGCTGTGCCAAGACCAGTCGGTCAAAACACTTCATGACTATGGGCGTCAGTGCCACAGGGCGATAGTCATTTAGGCACGATGGTGTTGAATGTTTCGGCACTGGTACTATAGAAGTGGTCTTGAAGCACTCTGGTACCACTGCCTGGGCCAGGGACAGGTTGAAGATGTCCGTGAAGACCCCTGCCAGCTGCTCAGCGCATGCCCTCAGCACACGCCCAGGAAGGCCGTCAGGGCCAGCAGCCTTACGTACGATGATATGACTCAGTGCGTTACGGACATCGGTGTGGGTGAGTGTGAGGTGGTGGAGGTCGTCAGAGGGTGGGAAATTGATATTCTTTTTGTTATTGTCCTTGTCAAAACGAGCATAGAAGTCATTTTGTTATGACCCGAGCGCTGGGTTCTGTCCGCGCTCGGGCTAAGCACAACTCGCTGCTGGCCTTGACAGTTGTGGGTGGTATTCTGGTCTCACCGGGCTCTTATTGTGAAGGCGCTCGGTGGGGCTTCCGCCTGTCAAGGTTGGTCAGCTGCTTGTCATTACTGCTCATTAGTGTTCCCCTTTATAAGGCGGGCACTAGCGGCAGTTAAATCGCAGGAGTATTGTCAAAACCTTGTCAGACATTGTCAACTATCCTTGTCAGACGGTCTAAACCTTGTTAGACCTTCATGTCAGGTTTGTGCTTTTCATGTCATGTCATAGTTTAGCTCGTAGTGGCTGGGGTTAGCCCTACGAGCCCTTGTACTGCTTAATGTGTGTTTTTGCCCTGAGCGGCTCACAGTATTGTCTTGTCTTGTTGTTTTAATAAATCACCATCATTGCAAAACTCACTGGTGGACTCTTGGCGTCTTATGGTGATCCGCGAGGGTCACCGCATGACAGTATACTCCTGCCAGGACGTCTAAACGGGGATGCCACACCGAGACACCTTTTTTCACCGTGAGTTTTTGCCTTAATTGGACTATTGTTCTTCCCTGTCTGGGTGTCAATTGCTGGGAGAATGCTGTCATCCAGGGCCGCGGTCGGCGCCTGGGCAAAGAGTTAGCGAGCGCGCTGGAGTACGTCGACGGGACGCTCCTCGCCGCTACCTTTGACGTCAACTCCAGCTATATGCGCTGGCACCTAGACTACGCTGAGGATCTCCTGGACAACCTTCCTCTCCATTACGACGATCACCCGGCGGTGATAATGAGGAGAGATGAACTTGCTACGCAACGCGAGATACTTCGTGGGCTGGAGGAGGAAGAAAGCAGGAAGCAGAGGAGGAGGCATCCTTGCTCCCCGCGTTGGAGTCCCGTTCCTGTCCCGGAACTGCTCCAGGAGTTTGTGCCGTCTGGGGGCCGACGACAACGTCGGCGCAATGGCCCAGGCAATCCTCAGAAGAATCCCTGGCTGGACCTGCTGCTGGCGAAGCCCGTCAGCGAACTGCTGAGAGCGGCCCCACCTCGTCCTTCCAGGGGGCCCTCTGTCGCCATCCAGCGGGGAGAAGGAGGAACAACGTCCCCTACAGCAGGAACCATCTCTTCCCTGGGAGGAAGGCAAGTGCAGGTTAATTTATTACATCATGATTATAATCTGCCTTGTCTGACTCCTGGGGGCGGAGTTCAGGGTTCACAGCCCTCCGAGCTCCCTCCACCTGCTGTAAAGAAAATAACTAAACCTGCTGCCTCTGTGTCCCCCCCGTTGAGCGGTCCGCGACGCCAGGCCAACGTCGTCGGATGAAGAGGGGGCCTGCAGTGCTGGAAAGCCTGGATCCGGCCCTGCAGCCACGTCGTGGACGGAGGAGAAGAGCGGACTGCGGCACGGAGCCTGAGCCGACGATGAAGCGTCCCCGGGTCTCCTCGCCGGAGCGGTCCAAGCCAGTGGGTCGAGGGTCCCCTGCCCCCACGCCATACGGGTCATTGGTGTGGACAGCAGCGCGGGAGGAACATCAGGCTGCAGATGACATCTTGCCAGCTGTGGAGCCCGACGCAGCTGAGTTGGAGCCTGCTGACGAGAGTCGCCGCCCTGAACCTGGATCGTCAAAGTCCTGGGTGGCAACAGAACCCGAGTGCAGGCAAGTGCTCCCCCTTGTGTCTCTGTCCCCTGTTTTGGAGCATTTTTGCCTGCCTCTCGGGGAGGCGAGTGAGGAGCAGCCGTCTGCTGCGCCCAAGCTCGTCTTGCTGGGTTCTGTTGCTACCGGTGACTCTAATCCCGGTTTTCTTCCTGTTTGTGAGCCTCGTTGCAGTGTCGCCAGTGGGGAATCAGTCGGAGTCACTGGGTTGGAGGTCCCAGGTTCGGGGGTGGAGATCGTCAGCGGAGCTGCACCGACCCAGTCGGGGTCCGTCGTGGAGGCTGCTGTGGCCCAATCGGGGTCTGACGTGGGTGCATCAGAGGCCCAATCGGGGTCCACCACAGGTGCGGTTCTGGCCCAATTGGGGTCTGATGTGGGTGCGCCAGAGGCTCAATCGGGGTCCACCGCAGGTGCAGTTTTGGCCCAATCGGGGCCCGACATGGGTGCAGCTGGGACCCAATCGGGGTCCTGCGGAGGTGCAGCACCAGCGTGGTCCGCAGACGGGGGAGGAGCTGAAGACCTTTCATCGTCGGACAGATTACGGGCTCATCCTTGCCATCTTTCCCCTCTACTGAGTCACCGCCCCTGTGCATCATCGCCGGGGGCCGTGGGGGCTCCTGTTCGCTCGCCCCGGCTCTCCCGAGTTTTGTCCTCGTCAGGGAGGCCGCCGCGGGCTGTTTTTCCCCAGGACTGGTGGCTGAGGGACACGGGTCGGCCGCCTGAGGAGCTGCTTCGCCGGTTCGGCGTCCCGGGTCAGCCACCCGATGTGTTGTGTGTTTTGCTGGGCCACCTGGTTCGACCACCAGAGGAGCGGACGTGCTGGGCGTTGGACTGTGGTAAGCCTCCTGGTCATGTTCCGCCTCCTATGACCACCCGCCGGCTGTTGGACACGGGGAGACCACCTGAACTGTTCCTGTGGTGCTTGGTCTCCGCCGGTTGGCATAAACTGTCGGGGGGGGGGGGGGGGTAGTGGTCGTTTTTCTGGTGTTGATCCGTCGCAGTGATTGGTCTGTTTTTTTTTTTCCTTGCTGTCCTGTGTACTTTGTGTTATGGTTATATCTTGCAGTTGCCCTAGTTTGCATTGTGTGTAGTAGGGTATGAGCCAGTAAGTGCTCTGCCTTTTGTGTTTGGTTATTTGAGTATTCACACAGGTGGGAAGTCATTTCCTTGTGTAACATGTGGGCCAAGATCTAATTTTCTCCTGCTGTCCTGTGTTTTCTGTAACTTATTTGGGGATCCTTGGCAAATTGTGTTATGTTCTACTGTTGCCTTATTTTCCTCTGTGTATTTTATCTGATTTGAATATTCGGTATTTTGTCATGGTCTTGTATGTAATTTTTCTGACCCAGTAGTTCTGTTTTTTTTTTGTTTTGTTTTCTCCATGTGCATCTTTTTGATTTAATCTGAGTGATTGGTATTCTTGTCATTGTCATGTATGTAGTTGTCCTTGTCACTGTTTTGATTGTTTCTAGGTTTGGTCTCTCTCCCTCCGCACCTACCCCCAGCCACCCACCCTGGGGGGTGGAGTGGGGGGCAGGGTAGTCCTTGGGCGTTCTGAGCCCGCCCTCGGAGGGAGGGTACTGTTACGACCCGAGCGCTGGGTTCTGTCCGCGCTCGGGCTAAGCACAACTCGCTGCCGGCCTTGACAGTTGTGGGTGGTATTCTGGCCTCACCGGGCTCTTATTGTGAAGGCGCTCGGTGGGGCTTCCACCTGTCAAGGTTGGTCAGCTGCTTGTCATTACTGCTCGTTAGTGTTTGCCTTTATAAGGCGGGCACTAGTGGCAGTTAAATCGCAGGAGTATTGTCAAAACCTCGTCAGACATTGTCAACTATCCTCGTCAGATGGTCTAAACCTTGTCAGACCTTCATGTCAGGTTCGTGCTTTTCATGTCATGTCATAGTTTAGCTCGTAGTGGCTGGGGTTAGCCCTACGAGCCCTTGTACTGCTTAATGTGTGTTTTTGCCCTGAGCGGCTCACAGTATTGTCTTGTCTTGTTGTTTTAATAAATCACCATCATTGCAAAACTCACTGGTGGACTCTTGGCGTCTTATGGTGATCCACGAGGGTCACCGCATGACACATTTAGCTCATTGAGAAAGGACACAGTCATGGCTATAGGTATGGAGTTGCTGGGCTTATAATCAGAGATAGCTTGAATGCCCTGCCACATGCGTCGGGGGTCAGAGTCCCCAAAATGTTCCTCCACCTTCAGCTTGTAGCTGTGCTTGGCCTTCTTGATGCCCCTCTTCAGATCTGCCCTGGATGAACTGTAGGCCTGTGCGTCACCAGATCTAAAGGCATTGTTATGTGCCTTTAGCAGAAGCCGCACTTCTCTGTTCATCCACGGCTTCTGATTTGGGTACGTGGTGATCTGTCTTTCCGTGGTGACACTGTCAATAGTGGTGTTGATATGGTCCAGGACTGAGTGGGTGTTAGAGTCGATGTTTATGTGGGAGCCACAGGTTGCCTGAGAGGTGAACATACTCCAGCCTGTGTTCCTAAACTTTTCCTGGAGTACAGAGTCAACCCCCTCTGGCCACACTTTGATGGTCCTCACTGATGGCTTCACCCGGTTGATGAGCGGTACATACTTGGGGGTAAGGAACAAAGATAAGTGATCAGACTGACCTAGGTGGGGGAGGGGAGTTGCTGTGTAGGCTCCCACAATATTGGTGTAAACGTGGTCCAATGTTTTGTCCCCTCTTGTGTGACAGGAGACATGCTGGTAGAATTTAGGAAGCACTGTCTTGAGGTTAGAGTGGTTAAAATCACCCGCCACAATAAATGCTGCCTCTGGGTGTGCAGTTTGTTGTTTGCTAATAGCTGCATGCAGTTCTTTCATAGCAAGCTTAGCATTAGCATCCGGAGAGATATAAGCAGCTGTTATGATGGTACAAGTGAACTCCCGTGGCAGATAGAAAGGTCTACATTTAACCATGAGAAACTCCAGGTTAGCTGAGCAGTGTCTCCCAACAGTGACAGAGTTCGTGCATCAAGCCTTGTTAATATAAATGCACACTCCCCCATCTCTGGTCTTACCGGAGTCATCAGCTGCTCTGTCTGCCCGGAGAGTGTGTAGGCCGGCTAGCTCGATAGCATTGTCGGGTATTCCACTGTGTAACCATGTTTCCATGAAAATCATGATATTGCAGTTCATAAGTTTCTTATTGTTGGTGATCCGAAGCCATAGCTCATCCATTTTGTTCGCTAGTGACCGTACATTAGCGAGGAAAATGCTGGGTAGAGAAAGCCGGTGCGGTGTTAGCTTTAGCTTAGCTCTTAGCCCTCCATGCTTCCCCCGCCTTTGTTTACGGTCTCTACGCCACCTGCGAGCACTTCCGGTCAGCCAGGTAGCTTGCCTAGCGTCGAGTGTTCTCCGGAGCACAGGGATGAGACGTAGGTTGCTGATAAAAAGATTGTAATCGTTATTTTGTAATCCAATGTCCAAAAGCTCATTTTGGATGTAAGGTGTGAAAGCGAAGCTGTTCTGAACGAACAGACCCGAAATGAGCAGAAATAACACTGCTAATCCACGAAATCTGAGAAGACGCTGAGCCTCGCGTTGTGCACGCGCCGCCATCATGAGTTGTCTTATAAATATGTGATATATAAATATATAATACTATATAAAATAATATATAAAATATATATCACATATTTATAATATATAAATATGTGATATATAAATATTGTGATATATCATGATGTAGTTATTTGTACCCTGAGAAAAACAAAACACAATGCAACAGGTGACAACAATCTAGAGTAAGTGAACTATCTAAATTTGACTAGGTTCAAGATTGTAAGGCTGTATTCTTTTTTTTTTTCACCTGTAGCATACCTGCAGCAATACCACATGTCATAGCTCCAAAGAAACGCCACAAGCTTCTGTTGTGTGATATACATATGATCTACATAGCTCATTCTCACATATCCTGGGATTTTAAAGGTTTGTGTGTTGTACATTGCTATACCCACCACCCTTGTATGTTACTGTGAAGCTATAAAACACAAAAGCCTGTTTTTGAGCTTGTATCACACAACAAAAATTCTTGGGTGTATTGACATCAACATGGGATGCTGGTTTCATTTGAATCATTTGATTTCAAGCCACTTGTGCGGCTGCTGGCATTAAGCAAAGTCCCTTTTGTGACTGAATATTGTCCTTAGTGAGGCGAATTTTAATTTGGTGTGCTTTGCAAAACAGCACTACAGAGATTTTCACTGTTCAATTAGTTATTTCACACTTTCTCCCAGAAAAGGGAAGATGCAAGAAACAAGGGACGTACCTTGTAAAAGGAAATGCTTCAGACTAATTGTGTGATTTATGCATTATTTATAATATGTAGTGGAGAAACAGGTTTCTTGTGGTTTGAATATTAAACATTTTAGAGATTGTGGGGAATTGGGTCATATTGGTCAACTCCTACCCACTTTTCTACATCCATTTATCAGTCAAATATCATTTATATCCACAATTATGGTGATTTAACAGCAATAAATTCACAGAAGGTGGCTAAAGTTTTTGAATTTTTAATGACCCTCATAATCTGGAAAAAAAAACAAACCAAAGATCTTGAAAATGTCCTTGCAAAAACAAAAGCATCAAAGAACTGGTGCTATGACAAAGGCGTATTTCATAAGATGTACAAGTTATTTTATGAAATACCACATTTGAGATAGTCAGGCGGCGCGGTGGCGGAGTGGTAAGCACTGCGGCAGCACAGCAACTCACCCTTGGCCGGGGGATCCTGGGTTTGATCCCAGCCCCCGACCAACAGTGATCTGTGTGGAGTTTGCATGTTCCCCCTGTGTCTGCGTGGGTTTACTCCGGGAATTCTCCGGTTTCCTCCCACATGCCAAAAACATGCAAGTGCGGCGGCAAGGATAAAATAAAGGCAGTGACGTGAGAGTTTTAAATAGGTTTAATAAATCATACCGCCGTCACAGGAACTCCGCTCCAGCCCTTGTGTAAGCAGACTGGAGCGGGTCCTCAGGCTCTCAGCAAAGAGACACAGGATGTGTGTGTCAGCAGCAGTTGAAGGAATGAGAGAGAGATTTGCAGAATAATGCAGCTTATATACCCAACTACAGACAATACATGAAAGGCATTCACAGCAGTAGGTATGGGCATTTGCATTTGAGAGACACACATAACAATAAAGAGATTGCAAGCCAGGATTTGCCTCTGCTCCAGAACTGCAGGACAAAAGAGGTTACAAGGCACATCTACATATTGTCATCAGTGTATAGACACAGTAAGGACAGGAAGCATGAACACAATGCATGAATGGCACATTAACATCACAGTAGTGAGCCGGAAAAAGCCAGGAGAAGCGGGCTGTCTGTAGACATTAATACACACATTGCTGTGCCTGTCCAGTCTGTTGTGGGGGTTCCCCACACAAGTTAGGTTAATTGGCATCAAAACTGGGGATTCTAAATTGTCCTTAGGTATGACTGTGAGAGTGAAAGGTTGTCTGTCTCTCTGCGTTAGCCCTGCGATGGACTGGCGATCTGTCCAGGGTGCACCCTGCCTCTCGCCCAAAGATGCTGGGATAGGCTCCAGCCCCCCCGCAACCCGAAAAGGATTAAGCGGAAGAAGGTGAATGAATGAATGAAAGTCTTCAAAGAGGCCGATCTAACAATTTTGCAGCCATCATGTTATGTACTAATTTGGAAATTATGATAAAAACCCTATTTAAACAAATGGCTGAAGCAGCAAACTGTTGATTTCAAAAACACCCAATCGTAAAACCATTTGCATCGTCCACCATAATATCTGACAACAAATACATATATTCAAATAGTAGTAGGCATCCATTGATCTCATAGAATCATGGAGTAGTGCCCTGTATATCCGAGTGAGTACAGCATCTGCTGTGACTGTGGAGTGTGATGCGGGAATGACATTCCCGGGCGCAGCACATGCAAATGAACACGGAGGCGGGTCTGTCCGCTGGTGGCTGAGTCTTTCTCTGGTGTCTCCTCTTTTACGCCTGCTGTGTCAGTATCTCTCAAAAGTGAGTACACCCCTCACATTTTTGTAAATATTTTATTATATCTTTTCATGGGACAACACTGAAGATATGACACTTTGATACAATGTAAAGTAGTCAATGTACAGCTTGTATAACAGTCCCCTCAAAATAAGTCAATACACAACTATTAATGTCTAAACTGCTGGCAACAAAAGTGAGTACACCCCTAAATGAAAATGTCCAAATTGTGCCCAGTGAGCCATTTTTCCTCCCCGGTGTCATGTGGCTCGTTAGTGTTACAAGGTTTCAGCTGTGAATGGGGAGCAGATGTGTTAAATTTGGGGTTATCGCTCTCACATTCTCTCAAACTAGTCACTGGAAGTTCAACATGGCACCTCATGGTAAAGAACTCTCTGAGGATCTGAAAAAAAGAATTGCTGCTCTACATAAAGATGGCCTAGGCCAGGGGTGGGCAGTGAGGGCCATTCCAGCGCAGATTTTCTGTTCCACCCAGTGTCTTCAGCAGGTGTTTTCAATTATTAGCGATCCTTGAAGCTGATCAGAGCAAACACCTGCTGAAGACACTGGGTGGAACAGAAAATCTGCAGTGGAATGGCCCTCCATGGCACATGATTGCCCACCCCTGGCCTAGGCTATAAGAAGATTGCCAACACCCTGAAACTGAGCTGCAGCACGGTGGCCAAGACCATACAGTGGTTTAACAGGACAAGTTTGACTCAGAATAGGCCTCACCATGGTCAACCAAAGAAGTTGAGTGCACATGCTCAGCATCATATCCAGAGGTTGTCTTTTGAAAATAGACATATGAGTGCTGCCAGCATTGTTGCAGAGGTTGAAGGGGTGGGGGGTCAGCCTGTCAGTGCTCAGACCAGACACCGCACACTGCATCAAATTGGTCTGCATGGCTGTCATCCCAGAAGGAAGCCCCTTTTAAAGATGATGCACAAGAAATCCTGCAAACAGTTTGCTGAAGACAAGCAGACTAAGGGCATGGATTACTGGAACCATGTCCTGTGGTCTGATGAGACCAAGATAAACTTATTTGGTTCAGATGGTGTCAAGTGTGTGTGTCGGCAACCAGATGAGGAGTACAAAGACAAGTGTGTCTTGCCTACAGTCAAGCATGGTGGTGGGAGTGTCATGGTTTGGGGCTGCATGAGAGTTGCCAGCACTGGGGAGCTACAGTTCATTGAAGGAGTCATGAATGCCAACATGTACTGTGACATACTGAAGCAGAGCATGATCCCCTCTCTTCGGAAACTGGGCCGCAGGGCAGTATTCCAACATGATAACCACAACAAACACACTTTCAAGACAACCACTGCCTTGCTAAAAAAAACTGAGGGTAAAGGTGATGAACTGGCCAAGCATGTATCCAGACCTAAATCCTATTGATCATCTGTGGGTCATCCTCAAACAGAAGGTGGAGGAGCGCAAGGTCTCAAACCTCCATCAGCTCTGTGATGTCATCATGGAGGAGTGGAAGAGGATTCCTTAGAAACTCTAGTGAACTCCATGACCAAGAGAGTTAAGGCAGTGCTGGAAAATAATGGTGGCCACACAAAATATTGACACTTTGGACACAATTTGGACATTTTCACTTAGGGGTGTACTCACTTTTGTTGCCAGCAGTTAAGACATTAATGGCTGTGTGTTGAGTTATTTTGAGGGGACAGCAAAGTTACACTGTCATACAAGCTGTACACTGACTACTTTACATTGTATCAAAGTGTCATATCTTCAGTGTTGTCCCATGAAAAGATATAATAAAATATTTACAAAAATGTGAGGGGTGTACTCACTTTTCTGAGATACTGGTTGATCCCGTAAAATCATGGAGTATTGCCTTGTATATCCGAGTGAGTACAGCATCTGCTGTGACTGTGGAGTCCAACGCAGGAATGACATTCCCGGATGCAGCACATGCAAATGAACTCTGAGGCGGGCCTTTCTCTTGAGTCTTCTCTTTTTCACCTGCCGCATCAGTTTGCTCTTGAACTGTTAGAGTCCTGTCCGCACTTGGTGCCTCCAGGTGGATTTGTCTGCAGCTACTGTCTGCCAGATGTTGGTGTCAATGGCAAGTGCCTTGAGGTCCCGTTTGCAGGTGTCTTTGAAGCACAGCTGGGGTCTTCCGGTTGGCCTCTTTCCAGATGCCAGTCCTCCGTAAAGGAGATCCTCAGGGATGCGTCTGTCCTCCATGCGGGTGACATGGTCCAGCCAGTGCAAGCATGTCTGTTTCAGAAAGACAAACATGGAGGGAACTCCTGCCCTCTCACACACCGTGCTGTTGGTAATGTGGTTTCTCCACGAAATGTCCAAGATGTGCCACAGGCAGTGCATGTGTAAGGTGCTAAGCTGTCTCTTCTGGTGAAAATGCAGCATCCATGTTTTGCTGCTGTAAAGGAGCATGCTCACAACACATGCCATGTAGACCTGTGCCTTAGTCTGCTCTGTCTGCTTTCTGTTTTCCCAAACACACCTTGTCAACCTTGCCAGTGTTGCTGCTGCCTTGCCAGGGCATCTGTTGAGTTCAGTATCAATGGAGAGGTTGTCGGAAATTGTAGAGCCCAGATAGACAAACTCATGGACTGCTTCTAGCTCATAGCCTGTGATGCTTACAGAAGGTGGCTCATGGACATCATGTCCCATCACCTGCGTCTTCTTCAGGTTGACTGTGAGGCCAGAGCCATAGGAGGCTGTGGCAAAGTGATTTAGTAGCTGCTCCAGGTCCTCTTCTGTGTGCGTGGTGATCGCAGCATCATCAGTAAAAAGGAAATCTCTGATGAGTCTTGTCTGCACTTTCATCTTGGCTCGGAGTAGGGAGAGATTGAAGAGGTTCCTGTCAGGCCTAGTACAAAGATAGATGCCCTTTGTGGCTGTTCCAAAGGCATGTTTCAGCAAGACAGAAAAGAAAACACCAAATAGGGTTGGTGCAAGGACACAGCCTTGTTTGACCCTGCTGACAATGTTAAATGGCTCGTATGTTATGCCATCATATACAACGGTGCCCCTCATGCCATTGTGGAATGATCGTACCAGGTTGAGCAGTGTAGGTTGGCAACCTTTCTTGGCAAGGATCTTAACCGTTTTATTGTCCGGCTTTCATAAGACATCAGTGTCACCTGCTGTCCCAGGCGCAGTTCCACGCCTGTCACGTGATGTGTGCCAGTATAGCTTACTGCTCTTCACATGTGTGACAGTATAGCTTACTGGTCACGTATAGCTTACTGCTCGCTTACTGCTCTTCACATGTGTGACAGTATAGCTTACTGGTCACGTATAGCTTACTGCTCTTCACTGGAAGACTGGAGGACTTCACCCAAACGAACCACCTCAAACATCATTTCCAGGAACGTGAAGAAGAGAATGTAAACAAAGGCTCCATTGCCACATACATTTCCACACGGAGGAAGCATTTGCTCCAAATTTTGCTAAATATGATTCTAAAAAGACATTATTTAGCTTCTGAAGGGAAATATTTACCTTTTGTGAGAGCAGAAGATGGCCTTGAGCATGTACACTTTCGTCTGCCATTGACGGAGCAGCACGTGACGAGAAAGAACAATAGCGCCGGTTTGGCGGCGTTATGGCGGCGTTTTTTTTTTTTTCTCTCGGCGCCACACGAGTCGGCTGCCTTTTGCAACAGCGGCTCGATTCCGAGTCTTTTTCCCTTCCTCTCTCTTTTGATCCGTCTTTTTTTTTCACCCCACTTATATCACGGACACACAGATCGTCCTAAATGTCTCCTGAGCCGGTGGACGGAGCCACTGTCTATAGCAGGATACGATACAGCAGAGAACAGCTGCTAGCATTCAACCGCCACCCGGTCCCATTGGAAAAACTCGACATACCGAGTGAACTGAGGCGAAAACGCCGCGGCTGCCGGGCTGGAGTAAGGCGGAGGACAAAAAATATAAGGTACAGACCCTCCCTTCCATCTGTTGTCATGGGAAATGTACGGTCGATACTGGGAAAGTTAGATGAGCTAGCGGCTATCTCCCGTTATGATAGCACATACCGGGAGTGCTCTCTCCTTTTGTTTACTGAGACGTGGCTAACTGAACTAGCAGCAGATGCTAACATTGAGCTGGAGGGTTTTCACATGATACGAGCTGACCGAACACCAGACAGTGGCAAAACTAGGGGCGGTGGAGTGATCATGTATGTTAACAACAACTGGTGCAGACCGGGACATATCACTGTTAAACAACGACACTGCAGCAAAGACATTGAGTTGCTAGCTGTTAGCATGAGGCCTACATATCTCCCGAGAGAACACTCACACGTGATCTGCATTGTTGTTTATGCAAATCCGACGGCGAACGCTGGGACAGCACGTGACGTCATCCATTCAGTAACCAGCAGGCTGCAGACAGAACACCCAGATGCTCTTCTCCTCATCTCAGGCGATTTCAACCATGTTTCACTGTCTCCCATTCTACCCACGTTCACCCAGTATGTCACATGCCACACTAGAGACAATAAAACACTGGATTTATTCTACGCAAACACTAAGGAGGCGTACACCTCATCACAACTACCCCCACTCGGGAGATCGGATCACAACTTGGTTCATCTCCGGCCGGTGTACAAACCCCTAGTGCACAGACAACCTCCGGCCATGCACACTGTGGAGTTATGGTCTGAGGAGACAATGGACACCCTAAAGGGCTGTTTTGAAGCCACCGCCTGGAAGCAGCTCTGCGATCCACATGGTGAGGACATCGATGGCCTCATTCACACCTTCACGGGCTACCTCAGCTTCTGTGTGGACAAATCCGTTCCCACCAAGACCATACGGCGTCACTCAAACAACAAACCCTGGATCAACCCTGAGATAAAAACACTTCTGAGAGAGAAGAAGAGGATCTTCAGGTCGGGGAACAGGGAGATGCTGAAGTCCGTACAGAGGGAGCTGAGGAGAAAGATCAGAGAAGGCAAGGACAGCTTCAGGAAGAAGATGGAGGACAAGCTGCAACAGAGCGACATCAGCGGGGTCTGGAGAAACCTCAAAACCATCTCGGGGCTCCAGAATACCTCCCCCCAGGCCACAGGGGGCAGGGAGTGGGCGAACAACCTGAATCTGTTTTTCAATAGATTTGACCAACCGCCCTCCCCCCTGACTGCACAACAACCACTGCTGCCTCTAAAGAAATCAAGTCCTGCTGCCCACTCCCCACTCTACCAACACCCCCCCACTCCCAACACACAGCCCCCCATCCTGACCCTGACCAGGACCCAGGTGAGGACGGAGCTGAGGAAGATCAAGGCGAGGAAGGCGCCGGGACCGGACGGCATCAGCGCAAAGCTCCTCAAGTCCTGTGCAGACCAGCTGTGTGGGATTGTGACGTATATCTTCAACATGAGCCTGAAACTGGGGAGGGTACCACAGCTGTGGAAAACATCTTGTGTGGTACCTGTACCAAAAACTTCCCACCCCAAAGACCTGAACAGCTACAGACCGGTGGCCTTGACGTCCCACTTGATGAAGACCCTGGAGAGACTGCTCCTTGCTCACCTCCGCCCCCTGGTGGAACCAGCGATGGATCCACTCCAGTTCGCCTACCAGCATGGCATTGGGGTGGAGGATGCGGTGATCTTCCTCCTTCACCGTTCTCTGTCCCACCTGGAGAAGCCCGGGAATTTGGTGAGGATCATGTTCTTTGACTTCTCCAGTGCTTTCAACACCATCCAACCGATGATCCTGAAGGACAAGCTGCTGCGCGCAGGGGTGGACCAGCACCTGTCATCATGGATCCTGGACTACCTCACGAACCGGCCTCAGTTTGTGAGAACCCGGGACTGTGTGTCCGACACGATCATCAGTAGCACGGGGGCCCCCCAGGGAACGGTGTTGGCTCCCTTCCTGTTCACTCTTTATACTGCGGACTTCTCACACAACACAACACACTGCCATCTACAGAAGTTCTCTGATGACTCTGCGATCGTTGGCCTCATCTCCAATGGAGATGAAGCTGAGTACAGAGGGCTTATCCAGGACTTCGTGGACTGGTGCCATCGGAACTGCCTCCAGATCAACGCGAGGAAAACTAAGGAGCTGGTGGTGGACTGCCGCAGGCATGGGCAGCCCCTCACAGTACCAGTAAATATACAGGGAACAGACATCGAGATGGTGACATCCTATAAGTACCTGGGTATTCATCTGAACAATAAACTAGACTGGTCACACAATACTGATGCACTCTACAAGAAGGGACAGCGCAGGCTGTTCCTGCTGAGGAGACTCAGGTCTTTTGGTGTACAAGGGGCGCTGCTGAAGTCATTCTATGACACGGTGGTGGCATCAGCCATCACTTTTGGAGTGGTCTGCTGGGGCAGTGGCATTACTGCAGCCGATAGGAAGAGACTGAACAAACTGATTAAGAAAGCTAGCTCTGTCCTGGGGCAGCGCCTTGATCCGATGGAGGAGATAGGAGAGAGAAGGACGGTGGCTAAACTGTCATCTCTGCTGGAGTCCGAGTTCCACCCTATGCAGGACATACTGAATGCACTGAGGAGCTCATTTAGCAGCAGACTACATCATCCCAGGTGCACAACCGAGAGGTTTCGTAGGTCCTTCCTACCAACGGCTGTCAGACTGTACAACCTAAGCAGGGCTGCTCGCAGAGATAGCAAAAAGACGTAACAAACTAATAGTTTTTTGAATGCAAAAGATGCAATAGACTTACACAATGGTCCTCTCCGGCATACAACTAGGAACATACCGGTCGCTATGGAGGGTGAGAATATGTATGGGCACATAATCATACCATGTAGGATAACTAAGTAGACGGTTATGCTGTTTCATTCCATCTAGCAACAATGCTCTGCACTGTGTGTGTTTATATATTTGCATATTTATTCCATCTAGCTACAATGCTCCGTACTGTGGGTGTTTATATATTTATATATCTACATATTATTCCATCTAGCTTCATTGCTCCGCACTGTGTGTGTTTATATACTTGCATATTTATTCCACCTAGCTGCAATGCTCCGTACTGTGGGTGTTTATATATTTACATATTTATTCCATCTAGCTACAATGCTCTGCACTGTGTGTTCATATATTCATATATTTATTCCATCCAGCTACAATGCTCTGCACTGTGTGTCTGTGTGTGTGTGTATATATATATATTTTATAGTAATACGTACATATGTTTATTAGCTGCTCTTGCTTGCTTGTTTTTTTTTTCTTGCCTTCTGATTGTTGCTCTGAGTGTTGCTATCCCTGTGCTGTTGCAATCCTGGAATTTCCCCGTTGTGGGACTAATAAAGGCTTATCTTATCTTATCTTATCTTATGTAACTGAACTTGAGGTGGAATAAATCATAAGATAAATGTGAGAGTTTCTGGATGTGGGTGAGAAAGCGAAAATGTCTGGCAGAAGATGAAATAAGGACCGGGGATGACGAAAATGGACGAATGAAGACGCATGGTGCGCGGTAGGTCCGATGTACAGTGGTGTGAAAAACTGTTTGCCCCCTTCCTGATTTCTCATTTTTTTGTATGTTTGTCACATTTACAGTAAATGTTTCAGATCATCAAACAAATTTAAATATTAGACAAAGATAACACAGTAAACACAAAATGCAGTTTTTAAATGAAGGTGTTTATTATAAGGGTAAAAAAAATCCATACTTACATGGCCCTGTGTGAAAAAAGTGATTGCCCACCCTTGTTAAAACATAAATTAACTGTGGTTTAACACATCTTTGGAAGGCTGAGTTCAGTTTCTCTAGCCACACTCCTGATTACTGCCACATGTGTTCTCAATCAAGAAATTACTTAAATAGGACCTGCCTGTCATAAATTGGCCCCACAGGGCAGAAAAACAGACCCACACGCCAACTGTGAGTTTGGATACTTTAACAGAAAATAACTAACACAAAATGCAACAGAACGTACAGAACACAAAGGGTAATGAGAGAAAAAATTTACTCTTAAGAAATACGCACCAGAGCAAGGCTGGACTCTGGCAAAGACGAGAAGAGGAAAACAATCCAGCACAATCCCCACATGAAAATGAGGCCCTTAAATATGGATCGGACCAATAAACATGATAGACAACAGGTGAGGGTACCTGAACAGGCAGGAGAAAGCAACAATACATAATTGTAATCAGCTGTGACAGTGAGAGGGAGACAAACCTAACTGACAGCTGACAGGGCATGCCCACACCAGCTACACGCCCCCTGACATTTGTCAACAGAAAAGGAAACTGAGAATTACAGAATGAAATAACAAACTCAAATAAAAAAATAAAAATAAATACAGAATCAAAATATGATATAAACAGAAAAATGGCAAGCAACACAAGAACACATAAACCCAAAAGGCAAAACATGCAACAGATGAATAATATGGCAGATGAAGTTATGAAACTGAGTCTGGCAGAAAACTCCAGAACTCGGTTTATGACACTGCCTGACAAAATGAAGTAGACCAAAAGATCCTCAAACGCTAGATATTATGTTGTGATCCAAAGAAATTCAGGAATAAATGAAAAACAAAGTAATTGAGATCTATCAGTCGGGAAAAGGTTATAAAACCATTTCTAAAGCTTTGGGACTCCAGTGAACCACAGTGAGAGCCATAATCCACAAATGGCGAAAACATGGAACAGTGGTTAACCTTCCCAGGAGTGGCCGGCAGACCAAAATTACCCCGAGAGCGCAGCAAGGACTCATCCAAGAGTTCACAAAAGACCCCACAACACCATCCATCTTGCCTCAGTAAAGGTCAGTGTTCATGACTCCACCATAAGAAAGGGACTGGGTGGTGCGGTGGCGCAGTGGTTAGCACTGCGGCAGCACAGCAACTCACCCTTGGCCATGTGATCCCTGGTTCGATCCCAGCCCCTGACCAACAGTGATCTGTGTGGAGTTTGCATGTTCTCCCCTTGTCTGTGTGGGTTTACTCCGGGATTTCTCCGGTTTACTCCCACATGCCAAAAACATGCAGGTTAGGTTTATTGGAGACTCTAAAGTGGCCCTAGGTGTGAATGTGTGTGTGAATGGTTAAGGGATAGTGCCATACCGTGGCTGCTTCATCCATCCAGGTGGATGCCCTCAATTTCCCCTTTGGGGATCAATAAAGTATACAAAATCAAAAAAAAAAAAAAAACAGCCTTCATGGTAGAGTTCCAAGACGAACACCACTGCTGAGAAAAAAAGAGCATAATGGCTTGTCTCAGTTTTATCAGAAAACATCTTGATGATCCCCAAGACTTTTGGGGAAAATACTCTGTGGACTGACAAGACAAAAGTTGAACTTTTTGGATGATGTGTGTCCCATTACATCCGGTGTAAAAGTAACACAGCATTTCAGAAAAGGAACATCATAGCATCAGTAAAATATGGTGGTGGTAGTGTGATGGTCTGGGGCTGTTTTGCTGCTTCAGAACCTGGAATACTTGCTGTTGTAAATGGAACCATGAATTCTGCTGTCTACCAAAAAATCCTGAAGGAGAATGTCCGTCCATCTGTTTGTGACCTCAAGCTGAAGCGCACATGGGTTCTGCAGTAAGACAATGATCCAAAACACAACAGCCAGTCCACATCTGAATGGCTTAAGGAAAACAAAATGAAGACTTTGGAGTGGCCTAGTCAAGTCCGGCTCAGAGCAAGACGGCCCCCCTCAAATCCTCCTTTGGGGAGATGATCACAGAAAAGAACAAGCAGATGGAGAGATGGGAGAAGCACTACTCTGACCTCTACTCCAGACAGAACACCATGACACCGTCAGCCCTTGATGCCATCGATTGCCTGCCATCCATGGATGAACTTGATGCTGAGCCAACCATCGACAAACTCAGCAAGGCCATTGATAGCTTGGCCACTGGCAAGGCACCTGGCAACGACGGCATACCCCCCGACCTGATCAAGCACTGCAAGACTGTCCTACTGCTGCCATTGCATGATGTCCTCTGCCAGTGCTGGAAGGAAGGTGCCGTACCACACGACATGAGGGACGTCAAGATCATTACCCTCTACAAAAATAAAGGGGAGAGAAGCGACTGCAACAGCTGCAGGGGCATCTTCCTCCTCAGCTTTGTTGGCAAAGTCTACACACAAGTTGTCCTCGTTCATCTACAGAAGCTTGCCGAACGTGTCTACCCCGAGTCTCAGTGTGGCTTCCGCGCTGGGCGATCGACAGTGGACATGATATTCTCCATCCGCCAACTCCAGGAGAAGTGCAGAGAACAGAACATACCCCTGTACGTCGCCTTCATTGACCTCACCAAAGCATTCGATCTGGTCAGCAGAGAGGGCCTTTTCAAAATCCTACCAAAGATAGGATGCCCATCAAAGTTGCAAAGCCTCATCGAATCGTTTCACACCAACATGCAGGGGATGGTGCAGTACGATGGCAACATCTCAGAGCCATTCAATATACACAGCGGAGTGAAACAGGGCTGTGTACTTGTGCCAACCCTCTTCGTGATTTTCTTTGCTATGCTCTTGAGGCGTGCCTTCAGCACAGCAACAGAGGGAATCTACCTGCATACAAGATCTGATGGCAGGCTTTTCAACCTTGCCCGCCTGAAAGCCAGAACCAAAGTACGTGAGGCTCTAATCAGAGATATGTTGTTCGCAGACAACACTGCAGTTGCGACCCACACACAGCAGGAGCTTCAGACCCTGATGGACTGCTTCTCCCAGGCATGCATGGACTTCGGGCTTACCATCAGCCTGAAGAAGACTAATGTCTTGGCACAAGGCATGGAAGCACCACCAACCATCATCATCGATGACTATGAGCTGGAGGTCGTGAATCAGTTCACGTACCTGGGGTCCACGATCAGCAGCAACCTCTCCCTTGATATAGAGATCGACAAGAGGATTGGAAAATCAGCCTCCACACTCGTTCGCCTCACCACACGAGTGTGGGAGAATCCCAAACTCTCTGTCAAGACGAAGATGGCAGTGTACAACGCCTGCGTCATTAGCACACTGCTCTATGGGAATGAAACGTGGACAACATATGCCCGGTAGGAAAAGAGACTGAATTCCTTCCACTTGTGCTGCATTCGCTGCATCCTGGACATATCCTGGCAGGACAAAGTGCCCAACACAGAAGTCCTGTCCCGCGCCGGCCTTCCCTCCATGTTCACTCTACTCAGGCAGCGCAGGCTCTGCTGGCTAGGCCATGTTCACCGTATGGAGGATGGCAGAATCCCCAAAGTCGTCCTCTACGGAGAACTGGCGACTGGCAGGACAGACGCTGGCCGCCCACAGCTATGCTTCAGAGACGTCTGCAAGAGAGATATGAAGGCCGTGGAAATCAACACAGAGCGCTGGGAGGACCTCGCAACGGACCGCTCCAAATGGAGAGGCACCCTGACCAGACAGCTCAAGGCGGGTGAAGAGAAACTGACTGCTGCAGCAGATGAAAAAAGGACCCGCAAGAAGAACCGCCACAGACCCAGCAGCACGGACACCATCCACAAGTGCGACCTGTGTGACAGGGACTGCCATTCGCGCATCGGCCTGTTCAGCCACAGGCGGTGCTGTTCCAGCAGAGTAGACATCTAGGATTCTCTTCCATGGTCATCATAGACCGATGGAGGCTGACGATGAGTCAAAGTCCTCACCTGAATCCGATTGAGATACTGTGGCATGACCTTAAAAAGGTGGTTCAGGCTCGAAAACCCTCCAATGTGGCTGAATCACAACAATTCTGCAAAGATGACTGGACCAAAATTCCTCCACAGCACTGTAAAAGACTCATTGCCAGTTATCACAAACACTTGTTTGCAGGTTAGTATTAATGAAAGCGCTTTGAGTGGTCTTTGTGACTAGAAAAGCGCTATATAAGTGCAGGTTAGTTAGTTAGTTAGTTAGTTGTTGCTGCTAAGGGTGGCCCAGCAAGTTATTAGGTTTTGGGGGCAATCACTTTTTCACACAGGGCCGTGTAGGTTTGGATTTTTTTCCCCCTTAATAATCAACATCTTCATTTAAAAACTGCATTTTTTGTTTAATTGTGTTATATTTGTCTAATGTTTAAATTTGTTTGATGATCTGAAACATTTAAGTGTGACAAACATACAAAAAAATGAGAAATCAGGAAGGGGACAAACACTTTTTCACACCACTGTATTTATTTGTTTTTGTACATGCTACTGATTTTCTGGTTCATATACTTTGAAGATAAGATAACAAAAAACAAAAACAAAAATGAAGACAAAAAAACAAAACCATCCTTTGTGTAAATATGTCCAAAGTCCACTTTTGACCAAAAGTTATATAATTCGATATGGCTGCCATCATATTTTCCAAATTAGATGTGTAAATTTACTCCTATCTCAAACTTTGGATCAAATTCTACATCTTTCTCATTGACAGTAAACCATTATCTCTTACCACTTTCAAGTTACAGCCTTTGGAATATGTGATATCTAACCTGAATATTTTCTTAAAAAAAAAAAAAAAAAGCTTGACCGTCAGAGTTGTGAGCTGATGGGAGCACTGCTGCACCATAGACAGAAAATAGGTTAAAATGTCATCCATGCTCACAAGCTCAAAGGCCTTTGTTAGGTCAATGATGGCAATATACAAGGCCTTTCTCTGCTCCCTGCACTTTTCTTGAAGTTGTCTCAAGGAGAACACCATGTCAATGATTGACCCCTTGGCTTGGAACCCACACTGTGATTCTGGGTAGACTCTTTCGGCAAGAGTCTGGAGCCTTCCCAAGATCACTCTGGCGAAAAGCTTGCCAACTGTGCTGAGGAGCAAGATGCCACGATAGATATTTTTTGTAGACTGTGATGATATTTGCATCTCTCATGTCTTGGGGCACTGAACCCTTCCTCCAGCACTGACACAGAAGTTCGTGGAGCTCTGTGATGAGTGACCCCTTGACACACTTTAGAACTTCAGGTGGGATACTGTTGCCTCCCGGGGCCTTCCTATAATCAAGTGCACCCAGTGCTTTCACGACTTCTTCCACAGTTGGCACGTGATCGAGTTCTTCCATAGTGGACAGGCACTCTACTGCATCCAGGGCTTCTGTGCTTACCGTGTTCTCTCGAGAGTAGAGAGCTGAGAAGTGCTCCAACCAGCATTTCATTTGCTGTTCCTTGATAATCTGTCTGGCAGCTGACTTTAGAGGAGCCATCTTGTTCTTTGTGAGGCCAATTGCCTGCTTGATCGATTTGTACATGCCTCTTATGCTGCCCACATTGGTGGCAGTCTGTATACTGGAGCAGAGTTGAAGTCAGTAAGTGTTGGCACAGCGCCTTGAGGCCTGTTGAACTCTGCTGCGGGCAGTACGGAGGGCCTGTAGGTTCCTCTCTGATCGCAGAGTCTTCTAAGTTGAAAGAGCTTGGATTTTCTCCTTACTGAGGGGTAGTAGTTCCTCTGTGTTGCCTTCAAACCAGTCAAGCTGACTACCTCTGTCTCTTGCCGAAGCTGTACATGGCGGCATTGTAGATGGTGTCCCTGAGATGTCACAAACTCTCGCTGGTGTTGTTGCTGGGTGGCCCAAGAAGGGCATTATCCAGCACCTCAAGGAACTCTTCCACCTTGACAGGGTTGCGGGTCTTGCTGGTGTTGATGCTTGATCGTCCCTCTCTCCTTGCTCTGTGGATTAATAATGGGCTGGAACTTTATTTTGCAGACTACAAGGGAGCGATCGGTGTCATAATCTGCACTCTGGAGAGTGTGGGTGAGTTTGACACTGCCGAGGTCAGTGTGTTGCGTGAACACTAGAGTGAGCTGGTGCTAAAGCTTGGACCTGGGGTGTCTCCAGGAGACATTGTGCTGGAACTTGGTGCCAACGAAGGTGTTAGTGATGCACAGATTCTGTGGCAACAGAATTCTAGAAGGTGCTGCCCATTTTCATTCATCTTCTCAACTCCAAACTGGCCCACTCAGGATGGCCAAGAGCTGTGATCTGTACTGACTCTAGCGTTAAAGTCTCAGAGGAGGAAGACTGGCTTTTGCCGAGAAATTTCACTGACAGCAAGATGGAGGTCATCACAGAGCTTGTCTTTCACTTCTGTAGATGAGGTCAGTGTTGGTGCATAGGCACTAATAAGGCTGACCATTTCTGCTGCTGTTTGAAGCTGAAGTTTGAGAATGTGTTCAGACCCATCTGTGGGTAGTACAATGGAGCCTAGCAGTCTGTTCCTGATGGCAAAGCCAACACCGTGCTCCCTAGTCTCTTCAGGTGGTTTACCCTGCAAGAAGAAAGTAAAGTCCCTTTCTCTGATACTTCTGGATGAGGACAATCGTGTCTCCTGTAAGGTGATGATATCCATCTTGAGCCTACTCAGTTCATTGTTGATCACAGCGGTCTTACGAGCATCATTCACTTCCTCTAGATCAGGGGTTCCCAACCTTTTTTGGGTCGTGACCCCATTTTGACATCACAAATATCTCGCGACCCCAGAGACATTTTTTTTGCTATAATTATTTTTTGATCATGTTTGTTATACTGTCTTACAAATACAGAGTAGCCAGATTAGTGCACAAAGTGTCATTTTATTTTCTCTGATCAGGAAGTACAGTTAGTGCAACTTGTATTTAAAAGGCTTAAAATTAATACTGAGCAAACAATTTCTCAAACAATAAATTGTGGGGAAAAAAAGCTGCAGCATCTTAAACTGGCCACAGTGAACATTTGAAAAGATGGACAGTATCATAGTGCTTCAGTTTCAGCTTCAGTCATGTCTTTTATATATTATTATCCTCTCAACTCACCACATTTAATGGGATGGCTGAGCCTGCACACCTCGCTGCAGCTTTGCAAAGTTGGGTGCTGTAGTAGACACAGCGCATCTCATCTCTGACGTAACATCCAGTCGGGAACGATACTTTGACTTCATACACACAAGGGCACTGAATCCAGCTTCACACAAATATGTGCTTCCAAAAGGAACCAACATTTTTAAAGCACACAGTGAGATCTCTGGGTACTCATCTCTTGCTCCAAACCAGAATTCGTCCACGGCCACTCGCAAATGTATTCCCTGATGCGTTTTGTCACATGACAGTTCAATCAGCTGTTCAACAGTGGTGGCAGGCAGGTCCACTGCGCCTGCATCATGACACTCGTAAATCCATATTTCAGGTAGCTTTTGTCATATTTTCTCTGTCTTTTTCCTTCTGGAACTGTCTTCACAGGGGCAGGCGGACGAAGAAATCTCCCCATTTTTCCCTACTGACTAGGTTGAGTTTACACAGTTAGCGGGAACTCAAATAGGGGTCACGTGATCGCCGCTGTCAATCAAGATGTGCCAGCTCCAATATTTTTATATACTACATTTTATTTGAACTGATTTATATTGAAAGTGAAAGAATACAGTTCTTTAAGAGTGTGTGTGGAGATTTAATCAAAATTTTTAAAAGAATAATTATTAGTTGAAAAAAAATTTTATCAGTAATTTTTTTTTATCAATTATTAGACATTTCAGGCGACCCCATTTGAATTCCACGCGACCCCACGTGGGGTCGCGACCCCAAGGTTGAAAACCCCTGCTCTAGATCTTCTGATTGGATGGGTATCATGGTCCTTACTATGGCTAAAACGATTAGTTGGCGTTGTTGATAACGTCAACAATAAAAAATTTTCGACAAAGATTTTTAGTGTCGACAAATCATTTAATTATAAAGTTTATATGCATGTAACTGCAATGCATGACTGGAACTGCTGCGGGCAGTAGCGCCTCTGTTGTCTGGCATGCGTGAACAATTTCCAGTGAAGAAGAAGAGAAGCACTGCATGACGAAGTGGAAAGATAAACACATAGAAAGCAGAGCTAAAAAAAAAAAAAAAAGCAGATCCAAACTTTCTGTAGTATGGGAACATTTCACAGAAAACAAACAAACAAACAAACAAACAAAAAATGAAACAAGTGAAATGCAGATTTTGCCAGGCAGACCTTTCATAACATGGCAGCACTACAGTGATGCAGGAGCATCTCAAACAACGGCATCCAGGAGCCACGACATTGATGGTTGCTTCTGCTTGGTAAGTTTTAGTGAGTAAAGAAAGCTAACACTGCTTAATTTTAATGACCAGCTGTTTCAAGCCTTAAAAAAAATGACCAGTGTTGGGCAAGTTACTAAAAAGTAGTAACTAGTTACAGTTACTAGTTACTTCTTTTCAAAAGTGACTGAGTTACTTACCAATTACTGCATAATTAAAGTAACTAGTTACTTGGAAAAGTTACTTTCACTGTACTTTTAAGTGTATACTTAAATCATCTTGTACACATACCAAATAATTTAATTAACAGATTACATTAAGGGCTTATTAATTTCAGGCAGAAAACAGACTGATTCAGACAGAGCTTTTAGAACACGTTCAGTCTGCTTTATCCTGCCTTGAGAGCTTGTATTGTGGGGAAAATCTGAAGAAAATCAACACAAAATTGCCAGTAATTTCTTCATTTTGGAGTGAGAAATAGGGTTTGTGGAGTGAGAGAAAGGGAAAAAGAGAGAGAATCACTCCAAAAGAGTGAGTTGGCAACACTGCATAAAGCTGTCAATGTTTCTTACCTTTAATATTATGGATTTAATTCAATGTGCAATGATCCAAAAAAAAAAAAAAGTCCATTATCCATTGTCCAAATGTCAAATGTTACAGAGACATGACCCAGTCTCTTAAATTCCTTTTAGAGATCAAATCCATTTTTAAATAATCTTAATCCAGATAGCAAGTAAATGTGTTTTAACTTCAGTGGATCACAGTCCAGCTGTCTGATGGGAAATGACTGCTATCAGATCTTCATTCTGTAATGAAGTATCTGGCAATCAGTCGTTTAATTCTTGCTGGGTCACAAACTGTCCAGATGCGTACCCATGCTTGAAATCCAGCCGGTGTTGTTAGCGGTGTTGTTGGCATAGCATAGCATAGCAGAGCAGAGCATAGCACTAGCTTTATTGGATCTTGATGCTGTTCTCAGGCGCTTCTGAAGATTGCATTCGGTCTCACACAGCCCACCATTATGTTTTTGTCCTTAAACACGGCAAAGGAAAAACAATCTGTCCATTTCCACAAAAACAAAGTAGCTTCATCTTTTCCCAGCAAGAGCAAGCTCCATTTGTCGCTGCTGGCTGCAGCAGTGAACAGGCTCTTGACTGACGGCTGCATCAGCTACGAAGGGTCATTTTGTATTTTTTTTTTTTGTGCTAAAAATATCTG
Source organism: Pholidichthys leucotaenia (assembly GCA_020510985.1). Classification (NCBI taxonomy): domain Eukaryota; kingdom Metazoa; phylum Chordata; class Actinopteri; order Cichliformes; family Pholidichthyidae; genus Pholidichthys; species Pholidichthys leucotaenia. The sequence goes on from CM035844.1 coordinate 216,863,455, forward strand.
TCTGTAGCGGGTTGATTCAACCCCCCACAACACAGAGACAGAACACTAGACAGTCAGCTCGCACTCCTTGGTTTTTTCCGCTGCACTACTGAGATGTAATGTGTCATTCATGTATCGTGATGCAATGTGCCACGCATGTATTGTGATGCAATGTGCTATGCATGTATTGTGATGTAATGTGCCATTCATGTATAGTGTTCATGCGTTCTGTCCTTACTGTGACCTGGAGGCTGAGATCAATATGTAGATGTGCTTTGGTGTAACCCCCACAAACAGACTGGTTAAACACAGCGCTCGGCTAGAGCAAATAACAGAACAGTGAAATGTGTATTAATGTCTACAGGCAGACTCGTTTCGTCTGGCTCACTTCTGTGATGCTAATGTTGCCTTTCATGCATTGTGCTCATGCGTCCTGTCCTCACTGTGACCTAGGGACTGAGATCAATATGTCTCTCAAATGCAAATGTCTTATGCTTGTTCTGTTATCTCTTTGATCATACCAACTGCTGGGGTATGTCCTTTTGATGTATTGTTGTGGTCGAGTATATATGCTGCAACTCTGTAACGCAAACCCTCTCTCACTCTCATTCCCACTTCTGCAACTGCTGCTGCTGGACACAGACATTGTGCCCTCCTTCTCTGAGAGCCGCTGGGCTCGCTCCCGGCGCACATGCACGGCGCCGGGAGCGGAGCTCGTGACGGCTGGATGATATAATTAAACTCTCCTTAAAACCTACAGCATCACTGTTTATATTTTTTATCATCCGCCACATATCCATATTAATAAAACAAGTAATGTGAGTAACACATCTGATCAAATTTCAGTAACTGTAACACATTACTGAATTTTTAAACAGTAATTTCGTTACACAGCAGTTACTGCAAAAGTAGAGGTGTTACAGTAACGTGTTACTTTGTAATGGCATTGGTTGGCATGTGAATTGGCATGTGAATTGGCATGTGAACGTCACTTGTGGTAACGTATCATCACTTCCTGTATTGCTGTCTGCCCGTGTGGATAGCTCTCCTCACTTTCCTGAGGTTTTCGGTTTTAATTGTATTTTAACCACTTTTTTCCATCTACCATTAGTTCTCATTTCTGTTATTCAAGCCTCTTGCAACTGTGTGCGCACTCCATGTCACCTAATCACCCTCTTTAGCCTTCTGTTCACCTTTCATCAGTGTTTTTGTTAGCCTCGGGTTAGCCACTAGCTATGGCTACTAGCTCTCCTTCCTCTCCTCCTATGGTGTGCTCTCTCTGTCAGATGTTTAGCTACACCTCTGCCTCTTTTAGTGATAACGGTAAATGTAATAAATGTTGTCTTTTTGAGGCGCTCAAGGCAAGGTTGTCTGATTTGGAATCCCGGCTCCGCTGCATTGAAACACCGTCTGCGCCAGTTACTCTCGATGGACATTCCCTAGCTGCAGCGGAGCTCGCTAGCATAGGCCCCGTTACCGGTCCTCCAGCCCTTCTCAGCAGCGAGGAGACTGGGTGGGTGACGGTGAGAAGGAAGCCTAGTCGCAAAGCCCCGGTACACCACCAACCTGTTCACATTTCTAATCGTTTTTCCCCGCTCAGCGACACACCCGCTGAGGAAAAAACTCTGATCATTGTCGACTCTGTAGTCAGAAACATGAACCTAGAGACTCCAGCAGCCATAGTCAAATGCATTCCTGGGGCCAGAGCAGGCGACATCAAGTCAAATTTGAAAATGCTGGCTAAAAGTAACTGTAAATACTCCACAATTGTTATCCACGCCAGCATTAATGACGTCCGTCTCCGGGAGTCAGAAGTCACAAAACTTAATGTAGAATCGGTGTGTGACTTTGCCAAAACAATGTCGGACTCTGTAGTGTTCTCTGGGCCCCTCCCCAATCTGACCAGTGATGACATGTTTAGCCGCTCATCATCTTTCAACCGCTGGCTGTCTATGTGGTGTCCTGCAAACAACGTGGGCTACATTGACAATTGGAGCTCATTTTGGGGAAAACCTGGTCTTATGAGACGAAACAGCATTCATCCCACTTTGGATGGTGCGTCTCATTTATCTAACAATCTGGCATCTTTTTTATCCAAATTTCCAAAATCTTGACAACTCAGAGTTGGGACCAGGAAGCAGAGTCGCAGTCTTACATGCCTCTCTGCAGCTCCTCTTCATCTGCCACCCCTCAACTTAGCCCCTGTCTTCCCCATCAGAGAATCAGTGTCTGCTCCCTCCAAAGTAAATAAAAATATAATGTATAAGCATCCCAAAGTGATTAAACAAAAAGTTAGTAAAACTCAAATTAAACATGAAGCCTCTAAATTGAATGATTTGGCCTCTGTTCCTCCTCATAATTTAAAAATTAAATGCGGTTTGTTAAATATTAGGTCTCTAACTCCCAAGTCTCTGTTAGTCCATGATCTGTTAATTGATCATCAGATTGATTTAATATCCCTTACAGAGTCTTGGTTAGGACAAAAGGATTATGTTGCTTTAAATGAATCAACTCCCTCTGGTTATTTAAACTGTCAAAATCCCAGAAGTTCTGGTCGTGGAGGAGGAGTAGCAACAATTTACCATTCCAAATTACTAGTTAATGTAAAGCAAAAAACATGTTATAATTCCTTTGAGGGCCTGGTCCTCAGTATTGGGCACTTTAGCAATTTTAGGCTAAACCCAATTTTATTTGCCATAGTTTATCGTCCCCCATCAACCTACTCAGAATTTTTATCCGAATTTGCTGAATTCTTAGCTGATTTAGTACTGAAATCAGATAGAATAATTATAGTAGGGGACTTTAATATACATGTAGATATAGGTAGTGACTGCCTTAATGTGGCATTTAATTCAATATTAGACTCGATTGGGTTTTCTCAGAAAGTAGGAAATTCTACTCATTATCTCCACCATACGTTGGACCTTGTTCTGACATATGGCATAGAAATAGAAAATCTGGTAGTGTCTCCTCATAACCCTGTACTGTCAGGCCATTGTCTGTTAACCTTTGATTTTACTATTTCTGACTATTTGGCTCCTAAAGAAAAATATTACTACAGTAGATGCCTCTCAGATGATGCTGTTACCAAATTTATGCAGATTGTTTCCTCTATGCCATGTGTCAACACAACGGAAGTAAGCTATAGACAGCTTGCTCTTTCTGTAATTGATAGCATGGTAGATAGTGTTACAGCTTCTCTGCATCAGAATCTAGACTTGGTGGCCCCCTTAAAAAAGAAAAAGTCTAATCAGAGATTTCTATCTCCTTGGTTCAACACAGAAACTCGTCGCTTAAAACAGAAGACTCGTCAATTAGAAAGAAAATGGTGCTCCACTAATTTAGATGAAATATATTTAGCTTGGAGAAATCATCTTTTAATTTATAAAAAAAAAATCTCTAAGAAAAGCTAGAACGAGTTATTATTCTACATTAATAGAAGAGAACAAGAATAATCCCAGGTTTCTTTTCAGTACTGTAGCCAGGTTGACAAAGAGTCAGGTCTCTGTCTATCCTAGCATTCCCTTAGAGCTTACTAGTCAGGACTTTATGAACTTTTTCAATAATAAAATTTCATCCATCAGAGATAAAATCAATCAGATTCTTCCCACCGTTAACTTAAATACAGTAACTACTACAACTCCTTCAATTGATGTCTGTCTTGATGAGTTTACTCCAATTGACCTTTGTGAGTTAGACAAAATAGTTTCCTCATCCAAACCTTCAACTGGTCTTTTAGACCCTATTCCTACCAGGTTATTTAAAGAAGTCTTCCCACTTATTGGTAGCTTTATTCTTCATATAATCAATTCTTCATTAACTTTAGGCCATGTACCGCAGGCTTTTAAAATGGCTGTAATTAAACCTCAAAAAACCAACGCTAGATCCAGGAGCTTTAGCTAACTATAGATCAATCTCTAATCTCCCTTTCATTTCAAAAATCTTAGAAAGAGTTGTTGCTACGCAATTATTTGACCACCTGCAGGGAAATGGTTTACTTGAAGAGTTTCAATCTGGGTTTAGAATCCATCATAGTACTGAAACAGCCTTAGTGAAGGTCATTAACGACCTCCTCATCGCATCTGACAATGGACTGGTTTCTGTACTTGTCCTTTTAGACCTTAGTGCAGCTTTTGATACTATCAATCATAATATTCTACTTGATAGATTAGAAAACTATGTTGGACTTAATGGAACTTCATTGCAGTGGTTTAGGTCTTATTTATCTGCTAGGTTCCAGTTTGTTCATGTAAATAATGAGTTTTCGTTCAACTCAAAGCTTAGTCATGGAGTTCCACAGGGATCTGTGCTAGGCCCTACTCTTTTTAGTTTATATATGCTTCCGTTAGGTAACATTATTAGAAAGCACTTCATACATTTTCATTGTTATGCAGATGACACACAATTATACCTGTCAATGAAGCCAGATGATAGTAATCAATTAGCCAAGTTAGAAGCCTGTCTTAAGGAAATCAAAGCTTGGATGACTTGTAATTTCCTGCTATTAAATTCAGATAAGGGTTCGATCCCACCCCCAGACCATCGGTGACCCTTCTGTGTGGAGTTTGCATGTTCTCCCCGTGTCTGCGTGGGTTTACTCCGGGCACTCCGGTTTCCTCCCACATGCCAAAAACATGCAAGTTAGGTTAATTGGCAAAACTGGGGATTCTAAATTGTCCTTAGGTATGGATGTGAGAGTGAATGGTTGTCTGTCTCTCTGTGTTGGCCCTGTGATGGACTGGCGATCTGTCCAGGGTGTACCCTGCCTCTCGCCCAAAGATGCTGGGATAGGCTCCAGCCCCCCCGCGACCCGAAAAGGATTAAGCGGTAGAAGATGGATGGATGGATGGAAGACTGAAGTCATTCTTGTTGGTCCAAAAAACCTTAGAAATTCCTTTCCAAATCAAACTTTCAGTTTGCATGTGGTTACTCTTTCTCTTAATAGCTCTGTGAGGAACCTTGGAATTATTTTTGATCAAGATCTGTCCTTCAATTCACATATTAAATTTGTTTCTAAGACTGCTTTTGATCATTTGCGTAATATTGCCAAGATTAGGAGCATCTTGTCTCAGAGTGATGCTGAGAAACTGATCCATGCTTTTGTTAGCTCGAGATTAGATTATTGTAATTCTTTATTATCAGGTTGTCCTAAAACATCTTTAAAAAGTCTTCAGCTGATCCAAAATGCTGCAGCAAGAGTTTTAACAGGTACTAGAATGAGAGATCATATCTCTCCAGTTCTGGTCTCCCTTCATTGGCTTCCCATAGAGTTTAGAATTAAGTTTAAAATCCTTCTTCTTACTTACAAAGCTCTAAACAATCAGGCTCCTTTTTATTTAAAAGATCTGATACTACCGTATTATCCTAACAGAGCACTATGCTCCCAAAATGCAGGATTACTTGTAATACCTAGAATCTCCAAAAGTACAATGGGAGGCAGAGCCTTCAGTTATCAAGCTCCTCTCCTGTGGAACCAGCTGCCAATCTGGATTCGGGAGTCAGACTCAATCTCTGTTTTTTAAGAATAGGGTTAAAACCTTCCTTTTTGATATAACCTACAATTAGGGAGGGATCATGTGTTTCTGAACCCTTCCTTAGTTATGCTGCTAATAGGTTTAGTCAGCCGGGGGACCTCCAATAATGCACTGGGCCTCACTCCTTTCTTCACTCCCAATGAAATATTTTTTCTTTTGCTGGTTATTAACATTTGTTTGTTCTCTCCCATACATTGAGTCCCCATCGTGCTGTTTGCTCTCTACATGTCTGTTCTTTTCATCTTCTCTGTCCCCTCACCCCCAGCCAGTCGCAGCAGATGACTGCCCCTCCCTGAGCCTGGTTCTGCTGAAGGTTTCTTCCTGTTAAAAGGGAGTTTTTCCTCTCCACCGTAGCCAAGTGCTTGCGCACAGGGGATCGCCTGATTGCTGGGGTCTTTCTGCAACTGTGGGGGTTCCCCCTACAGTTGAAAGTGCTATGAGATGACTGTTGTTGTGAAATGGCGCTATATAAATAAAGTTGAATTGAATTGAATTGAATTAATGCATTACTCCCAACACTGAAAAATGACAATATTGTTAGTATGTGCTGTTAATGTTAGCTTATCTGTTTTACAATAAGCTCTCTGGTTGCTGAGGGCTGAGATGTGTAAATCATGGCTAACGTGTTTGTGGAGTAAGGTAACCACAGGTTTGGTTGGTGTTGGCGTGGTGATGCGACCGTTTGGTGACATCATCACGCCGAGCACATACAATGTGACGGACAGCCATCTTACGGCCTCTTGGCTCTTTGTTCTCCCTACGCTCGGTTCCAGCGCTCTACTTCATAACAACATACTCTGTACCACCAGCATTGAGTATATGTAATAAAGTTTGTTTTCCAAGCAAACACCACTTTCTGTGAGCCTTTCCTGTTTTCCAGACATAACAAATGGCAACAAGGAGAAAAATGGGTCTTCCGGAGGAAAATACAGCATTTTTCCTGAAGACGAATGTGCATGTGGAAGTGTGTTTGAGGCCACTACAGCCTTTTCTGGAGACCCTAGGTGAGCCACCCATCCCGTGGCACCGCTGGCTCGACATGTTTAAAAACTATGTCGACGTGGCTGGCCCAAAGTCTTGTTCCATGGCTTCACCGAACTCCTCCCATACCCGAGTTTTTGCTTCAGCAACCACCCGAGCTCCACTCCGCTTGGCCTGCCGGTACACCTCAACTACTTCTGGAGTCCCACAAGCCAACCAAGCTTGATTGGACTCCTTCTTCAGCTTAATTGACCCCCTCACCACTGGTGTCCGCCACTTGGTTCGGAGGTTGCCACCACGAGATGCCCCGACAACCTTGTGGACGCAGTTCTGAGCAGCCGCTTCAATAATGGAGGTGGAGAATATGACCCATTCAGACTCCATGTCTCCAGACTCCCTTGGAATGTGGTTGAAGTTCTTCTGGAGGTGGGAGTTGAAGACCTCCATCATTTGGTGCATAGGCACAAATGATGGTCAGGACCCATTTCCCAACCTGAAGGCCCAGGGAAACAACCCTTTCATCCACCAGGGAAAACTCTAATATAGAGGCAGCAAGGTGGGGGGATACAATAATACCCACCCCTGCTCGTCGCACCTCGCCCAGGGCAACTCCAGAATATGCCAAGCTCCAGCCCCTCTCCAGGAGACTGGTTCTGGAACCGGAGCTTTGTGTTGAGGTGAGGTTGTCTATATCTAGCCGGTATCTCTCAACCTCGTGCACCAGCTCAGGCTCCTTTCCCAGCAGAGAGGTGACATTCCACGTCCCAAAAGCCAGTTTAGGAAGCCTGTGATCAGACCGCCAAGGTCTCCGCCTTTTACTGCCACCTGATCCACATAGCACCGGACCCCCATGGTCCCTCCTGCAGGTGGTGAGCCCGCTGGAGGGTGGACCCATTTAACTCCTTCGGGCTGAGCCCGGCCGGGTCCCATGGGCAGAAACCCGGTCACCAGACGCTAGCCATCGAGCCCCTCTCCCAGTCCTGGCTCCAGGGTGGGGCCCTGGTAACCCCATACCAGCCGGGGTACACTGAATCCTTATTGTAGCATTCACGATTTACCAGTCAGTCTACATTCCTACCTTCACCTATGTTTCTGAGCTTTAGGTAATGACCGAAAGAACGAGATTGCAGATACCAGCGACTGAAATGAACTTTCTTTGTAGGATTGCTGGACTCTCCCTGAGAGATAGTGTGAGGAGCGCAGTCATCCGGGAGAGGCTTAGAGTAGAACCACTGGTCCTCCACATTGAAAGGAGCCAGCTGAGGTGGTATGGGCATCAGATCAGGATGGTTCCTGGACGCCTCCCACTTGAGGTGTTTCGGGCACATCCCACTGGGAGGAGACCCCGGGGCAGACCCAGGACTCACTGGAGAGACTGTGTCTACCAGCTGGTCTCGGAATGCCTTGGTGTCCTCTCTGAAGAGCTGGAGCAGGTGGCTGGGGAGAGGGAAGTCTGAGCTTCTCTGCTTGAACTGCAGCCTCCGCGACCCGGACCTCTGGAAAAGCAGTAGAAGTTGGATGGATTGAGTCTGACTCCCGAATCCAGATTGGCAGCTGATTCCAAAAGAGACGAGCTTGATAACTCAAGGCTCTGCCTCCCATTGTACTTTTGGAGATTCTAGGTATTACATGTAATCCTGCATTTTGAGAGTGTAGTGCTCTTTTAAGATGATAGCGTAGTATCCGATCTTTTAAATAACAAAGGGCCTGATTATTCAGAGATTTGTAAGTGAGAATATTTTAAACTTCATTCTAAATTCCATGGGAAGCCAGGGAAGGGAGGAGAGAACCAGAGAGATGTGATCTCTCTTTCTAGTACCTGTTTACCTGTTAAAACTTGCTGCAGCATTTTGGATCAGCTGAAGACTTATCAAATATGTTTTATGACAGCCTGATGATAAAGAGTTACAATAATCTAATCCAGAGCTAACAAAACCGTGGATTAGTTTCTCAGCATCACTCTGAGACAAGATGCTCCTAATCTTGGCAATATTACATAAATGATAGAAGGCAGTCTTAGAAACAAGTTTAATATGTGAATTAAAGAACAGATCTTGTTCAAAAATAACTCCAAAGTTTGTGGAGAAAGGGGACCCAGGTGACTGAGTGTGGCCCGGCGCGTGGCCCGGCGCCATCGACAGCAACACATCACACCAACCTCAACCAGCACCAGGTGAGGGAGAGAGAATCCGGACTACTTCCGAATCCATGCCCAGCACCAGCCTCAATGAGCCGCCGCTGAGCCGCAGGATGAAGGGTCCGTGACTGAACAAAGCACAACAGAACCACCGGATGTCTTCCCAATCCGCGACAAGCATCAGCCTCCATGAGCCACTGCTGAGACCCAGGACGAAGAGCCCGTGACCCAACAGGATGCAGCAGAACCACCAAAACCTGGTGGACGCCCTGCAACAAACGTGAGAGCCACACCATCACAACCACAACAGCGAATGCAGCTGAACAGAGTACTACTCACAGTGATGGACAGGGTTCTGGTCCGCAGAACTGAGCTATCGGACCTGTAGTTGGTCTTAACATCGTCACCACCACCGACACCCATGAAGATCACAGTGCAGCTGAGACCAGCCGCCGTCCAGATGACTGATAGTTCGAGATGGCAAGCCAGCCATCTGCGGAAGATAAGAGCAGCTGTCGTGGATCAAGATGCAGCGTTGGAGCCGACCGAGCTGGTGTGGGATCCTGGCTGGGATGTTGTTGACGAGTGTACCGTGGCTCTGGCGGGATGGCGCCCAGGTCTGCTGCAGCTGGCGCCTCCAGGGGCGTGTCCACCACAAGCTTGCCTCAGGGCCTCTTGAACTGAACTGCTTTCTTCAATGAAAGGACTGCTTAGCTAGGAGTGCGGCTGCCAATGAACAGTGGCATAATAAACCACTCAGCTGCGCTGGGCTATGCAGTTGTCTACCTGCTGACCCAAGCTAGTTTTGGTGTTCTTTGCTGTAGCAAACTGGGGAGTTTTCCAAGGATGGGGGGATGAATGTGATGTAAGGTAACAACGAGTTTGGTTGGCGTTGGCGTGGTGACGCGGCCATTTGGTGATGTCATCACGCCAAGCACATATAATGTAAGGGACAATCATCTTACGGCCTCTTGGCTCTTTGTTCTGCCTATGCTCGATTGCAGCGCTCTACTTCATAACAACATACTGTGTACCACCAGCAGAGTATATGTAATAAAGTTTGTGTTCCAGACAAGCCCCACTCTCTATGAGCCCTTCCAGTTTTCCAGACATAACAGTGTTGTTGTTGAATACAGTAAATGACTGAATTACAGGAGTCACTATGTCTTTTTCATCTTTGTTAATATTAGCCCTCATTCTGAATATTAGTGCATCTGAGTTAATTAGAATATCTCAATTTGTAATTTAATAAATAAAAACCTACAGCCACAATAATTAAAATTAAATCAAATGGTTTGAAATATCACTCTTAAGTGCAGTGAATACTGAATATGAACTATATTTTTAACTATATTTTAACTATATTTCTGAACTATATTGTTAAAAAATGCCCTTATAGAAAACTTCTACCCAATGTTAGTTTGTGGGTTGGAGCAGATCGGTAATTCAGTTGTAAGATATTTAATCAATTGTTTAATTGACATTAGGCATTATGCTGTCTGTGATAAACTGATATATAACCTTCAGCTATATTATAGTCATACAGCCTTCAGTTTCAAATGTGTGTTTCATGGGTAATTTTATTTAGCTCTGGAAACTGCTTATAAAATGTTTTATTAAAGCAGGGACTGATGACAAGATGAATTTTCACAGGTGTGCAGGCTTAAACAGTTGGTGAGGTAAAGTATGCACTAGAGCTCCAACAGGAAGCACAGATGGTGGACATGCAAAAAATAATTGTGATTAGTCGAGATTAGTTGACTGCCAAAATAATCGTTAGTTGCAGTCCTAGTCCTTACATTCCACACATCCAGTGTAGCAGACGAACCGGGGTGGGACAGCACCTATTTGGCTGAGGGCTGCCCAGCTTGAGGTGGGCAGTAGCTGTCAAATCCTAAGACTTGTCCCACCATCAGAAGCAACCCCTGGCACCTCACTCTATGCCAGTTGAGTAGCAGGATTATCACCAGTGACTGTTGCTTCCCGTGTTGTGTCGACACTATCAGCGACACTGGGGTTTCCTCTCCAGGGCTTGAGCCTGGACATAGGTAATGGAGAATTGACTGTTGCCCATGCAGCAGATACCCCCTATCCACCAATGTAGTCCAAGGGAAAGGCAGATGCCAATACAGCTTGGCACCGGTGTCGTCACGGGAATTGCCAGAAAGTAGCTGAAGACAGCTGCAAACTGCCTTAGGGACTCCAGCTATAGATTTTTCCTCAGGGTTGACTCCCGAAGCCTTTTCAGAGACCAGGTATACTGCAAGCCAGCGGTGGTTTAAAATTAGGGTTTTCCTTCCCCTAGGTGAGCTGCCTATCCAGGCTGTCGAGCCCCACCTACCCGACCACTCAGACTCTTCTCCTTCAGATACAAAGCTGGAGTTTTGTGGTCTTGGGAGTAATTTTTACTGAGGTTTGCTCCTCTAGATCCACCCAGATCAGCATGGCAGCTCCTCCTCTCGTAGGTTACTGGGGCGGTATTGCAACAGTGAGAGGCTATAGGACATTGAAAGTCTTGACTTCTGTATCACTTTGCCTGGGATGCGAGGACCAGTGTCAGGGGAGAGGGTGTATGATACGCATCCACCTGTGAAAGATGCTACTGCTGCAGAGCCCTTGGACCTCCCAGATAATACACCCTGAAATAACTTTAAGTTCATTTTGTTCTTTTACTTGTTTTCTTCTTGTACACATACAGAAAGCTTTTTTATTTTTTAATTCCTTCAATAATATTGCCCACATTATCAGTTTAAAGGCCACATATTTTGCTATTTCCAGGTATTAATGTTAAGTTTTTACTTCCTAAATGACATAGTATACATTTAGTTTTAATGACCTAAAACATCCCTGTGTTGATTTACAGCTCATTAAACATAAGTACATAATTAAGTAAATAAAGGCCAACCAAACATTGCTAGGCTACTAAGATAACTGGTAACCCTAACCGCTAAGTTACTTTGTCCATTTATGACTCCTCCCATTACAGCTGGCATTTGTACAAAAAGCAGCAATTCTGGCACAATAAAATGAAACTACAACCAACACAATTATCATCATCCCATCATCATAGCAGTCTGTCATGGGCAACAATGACTGTTTCATTTAGGTCTGATCAGATTCCTCCACACAGCTCTGTCCTTAGCCTTCCACTGCCAGGAACTCCTATCTATATCCAACTTCTTCAAGTTTCTTTTTACAGTGTCTTTAAATCTGAGCCTTGGTATACCCTGATTGTGTATGCCCTCGTCTAACTGTGAGTAGAGTAACTGCCGAGGGAGACACTGGTGGCTCCTAGATAGGGGCATACACATCTTTCCTTATTTCAGCAGGATGTCAATGCTAGGCAAATAGCAGCTAACAGCTCCGGTTATTCCATCCTCACCAAGAAAGCATTCCAGTGATTTACTTGTGGATTGTGGGTCTAAAGTACGACTCGGTAGTGTGAACCATAATTAACAGTTTCACAGTGAAACCCAAGCTTTGTTTTAGTATATCCATTATTTAACGTTAGCTTAGGTGGTGTGAGTGGAGCTTCTCCACCCAGATAACAAGAAAGCAGCTTCCAAATGTGGGCCACTTCTGGCATGGTTCTGGTGGCATCTTATGGCTCACATGTAAAACACCAGTTTTGACCTACATACCTTTAAACAAATGTAGGTTTTGCTAGCAGTATGGCACATGTGGCATTGGACTGCTTTGTTTTTGTTCCAGATTTAGCAAGTAGGAGTGGATCTCTCTATTGCTGTATTTACTGTACATGTGGTATCTGAACCAGGCTTAGGCCCGAGCAATTTTGCCATGTACACAGCCAGATCATTGAGTGTCTGTCAACCAATAACTAATAAAGAACCATTTAGTTCCCAGTAGAAGATGTACAGATTTTCACCCTCCTGTATGTGTCCGTCCATCTGTCTGTGTATCTGTGCTGTAACTCAAGAGGAAAAGACAATAGGGTGACCAAACTTGGCACACTGGTTGACCACAGGAGTTACCACTTTTGGCTATGCTTTTGGGGTCAAAGTTCATGGTCAAAGGGTCATAAAAGGTCAAAATCAGTGTTGGCTTGAACATCCAATGACCTTGAATATAAGTAAGGTCTGAAAAAGGTCATAGCGGGTAAAGGGTAAATGTACACTGTGGTTTATAATTTTAAACCAAATGAGGCTAGTGTGACCACAGAAGACCAAAGTCGGCAATTCCCCAATAAACTATGTGCCTGTCTGTGCACCCGTGCTCTAACTCAAGAGGAAATTGCACTAGGGTGGCCAAATTCACAGTCAAGGTCACAGGGTCATAAAAGGTCAAAATCAGTTTTTGGCTTATAGTCACTTAATTATGAAATGTAGAACTGCCACATTTTAACACAACCTAGAATGGGGTCTTGCACACCTCTTGAATGTCCAATGGCCTTGACCTTGACAATTGGTAAGGTCTGAAAATAGGTCATGGCATCCCATCAGAACTGAATCAGAAAGACAACCAGGGATTTTCTCTACTATATGACATTCCAACCAACAGGAATAAGGATGTATGGTCTTCAGCTCTGTTCAGTGACATTCTATTTTTATTTTATTTTATTTATTTCGTTAGAGAAACCTTGGGCATAGACTGGATTGATCACAGCCATTGCTGCTGCATACAGATGGGTTGCAACTGAAGGCAGGGTTATGTCTTAGGGATGGTGTGAGTTATCCTGCACTTGAGTATATCAAGGTAAAGAAAGCATTTGATGTTTTTGACAGTGATCATACACCGTGTTTTAGGGAATCTTCTTCATATCAAGCAACGTTTTATAAAACATCTACATTATATACTGTTCACGTGCATCTCTTGAAAGATCATTTAAGGCTGAAACATTTCCATACCATTTTTCATGTCATTTATAAATGTGTTTCTCAGTCCCCAAGAGAAGACTGTATAAATAACCACTGACATCTCTGATATACAGAAACACATCATATCTCTTATACACACAGTTCCGTGTAACATATGCAGTGAGGGTTTTATCTGACACTCCTCTGAGTATAATGTGACATGAAACACACTTTACACTTAAATGAATACAAAAAAAAAAAAAAATCTCTGCGACAGACACTCAGACAGTATCTTTCAAGACACAAGACGTATGTCAAATCCTCACAGCATGCAACAATTGTGCAGATCATAAAGGTGATCTTTTTTCCCGCTGAAAGAACATAAAGCCCATCGGGGTATGGAGCATTTGGCGAGGCCATTTCCTGGCTCCACCAAAACTGTTAAAGAAACAGATGTTACAGCACCTGTGGGAGAGTTCAGCCCATCACCAGAATCTCATAAGCTACAACACTGAATATTGAACAATCCAATAAAATCAGGCATGCTCACAAAGTTATGTTTTAATTATTCAGTGTTTGCAATAAAGTTCTCCAGTGTGACCAAAGAAGTAGATTATAAAATAAATGAGGCTTTCTTTTTTGCATCTTCATGGGACAAGGACTCACGAGCAGTGTTGGGAGTCCAAAGTAACGCATTACTGTAACACCACTACTTTTGCAGTAATGTGCTGTGTAACAAAATTACTGTTTAAAAATTCAGTAATGCATTACAGTTACTGAAACCTTATCAGATGCATTACTCATTACGTGTTTTACTAATATGGATAGATACTTTAAGCTCAAATAAATGAATATACAAACTGACCCTACCGTAGCTGAGACAAGCTGTCAGTCGATGTGATCTGTTGCAGAGAGCCGAGTCTTCACTACTGAGCGGAGGAAAAGATGGAGCTACTTTGTTTTTGTGGAAATAGACAGATTATTTTTTCCTTTGTCATGATTAAGGACAAAAGCATATTGGTGGGTTGGAAGCTAAGTGCCAGTTGAGACCTACTGCAATCTTCAGAAGCACTTGAAACAGCAACAAAGCTCCGACAAAGCTAGTGCTAAGTAATGGCTAGCTATGCTAACAACACCATGTTAGTGGATCTATATTATCTGAACAGTCTCATCAGCCACGGCTTGATTTCAAGCACAGGTTTGCATCTGGACAGTTTGTGACCCAGCAAGAATTAAACCTACTGATTGCCAGATACGTCGTTACAGACTGAAGATGTGGTATAAAGTCACTTTCCATCAGGCAGCTGAGACTGTGATCCACTGAAGTTAAAACACATTTACTTGCTACCTGGATAAAGATTATTCAAAAATGGATTTTGATCTCCAAAAGGAATTTGAGGGACTGGATCATGTCTCTGCCACAGTACACATTTGGACTGTGGATAATGAACATAAAAGCTCTGTCTGAAACAGTTTCTTTTCAGCCTGACATTAATGAGCCCATAATGTAATCCATTAATTAAATTGTCTTGCTATGTGTGCAGGATGATTTAAGTATGCATTTAAAATAACATGAAAGTTACTTTTCCAAGTAACTAGTTACTTTAATTATGCAGTAATTGATAAAGAAACTCACTTACTTTTAAAAAGAAGTAACTAGTAACTGTAATTAGTTACTATTTTTTAGTAACTTGCCCAACACTGCTCATGAGTAAGTGTGTCGGAACTGAAACTAGTATGTTTCTTTTTTAATCCTTAATGGAAAATTGCCCGTGTAGGAAGCTTTACAAGTTGAAATATCTAGTATCTGCTCTTCTACCAGGGGTTTGATTGATGTGCTTGCTTTAAGTTTATACTGTGGTCCCCAACAATCTCATATATTACATTCCTTATATGTGTGGTGGATAAAGTAATTTAACATGTCAAAAAAAAAATCCATGCAAAATTTTACTGTAGTCAAGATACAGAGTCCAGCTCCAGGTGTTTTATTAGATGACACCCTCATGTGCAATATAAAATGAATAATATAGCCAAAGGAATATAAAGAACAGGAAGCAAAGTCTAATTATAAGATACGCTGTGATAGTAATTCTAGAAAGTGCATCTACTGGACAGTGCTGGGTATATCTCAGACACACTGTATATAGCGACTTCAACTCTTAAAATGTAGCAATGATTGTCCATAAAGACAATAAAGGACAATGAGATATTGCTGTTTGGGTCACATAAAAATTAAACACACATAAAGAATATACCCTTTTTTTAACATGTTAAATCATGTCTGTGCAGTTGCAGACAATACTTCCAAAGGTATACTGTAAGACGAAAGATGAATGGTCTACTTTTAATAAAGGTTTGTAAGGCAGTGTTTTTTCAACCAGGGTGCCCTAGTATGTTCTGGTTTCTGTGAAAAATGATCATTTTCTCTTGTTAATTGGTCCCCAGAAATTGGAAATAATTTCTCATTGCTGTGCATGGTGCACCCATGCTCAGCAATGACATTTCCATTTTTTGGTCCAATTACAAAGTGAAATTTGAAATTCTCCACAAAAACCTGAATGTACCAATGCACCCTGGTTGAAAAACACCCCTGTAAGGAAGCATTAACTAAGAATCTTATTTTTTTCCAAGGTTGATAATGTACATAACTTACTTATTCACCTGTCATGTGATGGTGGTGTGGCACTAGTATGGCCCCTAGGTGGCTTGGAGAAACCGTAAACATACTGTATGAATCACCCCAGTCGATGACAATGAACATGCTATTATGGAAAAGAACAGAAATTTCTTACAACAGAATGGAGATGGGAGCCCCAGCTGAAATAAATAAAAAAAAGAGAGAAGACCTGAAACCAACGCAGCAATGGACTGTCGGATTACGAATTCTCCCCTAACCTAATCATCGAAATCGCACCTGACAAAATATACAAGAAAACAAGACGACAGGAAAATCCCTACTCACTTTAGGGTTAAGGTTAGAGTGTTAGTTGAGGAACTGCCTACCTTGATTCCTGCGCCACATTCTTTTACAGGAGGTCAACGATACTCCACAGCAAATGGCATCTTAGGGAGTTTTTATACCTGAAAGTCCACGCCAGGGTCTGGAAAAAGGTTGATATTTTTATCACATTGTCTACAATTGTCCATTAAGGTTTGGTTTCACAGTGCTCCTCTTCCAAGTAAACTCAGCAACTTTATGTGATGGCACCTACAGTGCATCCAGAAAGTATTCAGGGTGCTTCACTTTTTCCACATTTTGTTATGTTACAGCCTTGTTCCAAAATGGATTAAATTCATTATTTTCCTCAAAATTCTACACACAATACCCCATAATGAAAATGTGAAAAGTTTGTTTTTTGTTTTTTTTTTTTAGATTTTTGCAAATTTATTAAAAATAAAAAATGACAAAATCACATTTATAAGTATTCAAACTTTTGCCATGAAGCTCAAAATTGAGCTCAGGTGCATCCTGTTTCCACTGATCATCCTTGAGATGTTTCTGCAGCTTAATTGGAGTCCGCCCGTGGTAAATACAGTTGATTGGACATGATTTGGAAAGGCACACACCTGTGAAAGGGTCATGAAAAGTTAAAGTGCCAAAATAACGGTTCCGGTTCCGGCTCTGCCGGACCGGCGGCGCCACACGAGTCGGCTGCCTGTTGCAACAGCCTTTTTTTTATCTTCCTTCTTCTTTCTACACCTTTCACTCTGTATATATATCACGGACGCACGGATCGCCCCGGGGGTCTCCCGGGTCGGCGGACGGAGCCACGGTTTGCAGCGGGAGACGTTACAGCGGGGAGGAGCTAGTGCTAGCTAGCACTTGGCCGCCGCCCGGTGCTAATGGGAAACTCGACATACCGGGAGCTGTAGCGAAAACGAAGCGGGTGCCGGGCTGGAGTTTAGGCGGCGTGAAAGAAATATAAGACAGAATAATAAAGAGCGATGGCAAGAACCAAGCAGACCGCCCGTAAAATCTACTGGAGGAAGAAGCCCCCCAGGAGACAGCTAGCCACCAGGGCTGCTCGGAGAGGCGCTCTGGCCACCGGCAGAGTGAAGAGGCCTCGCCGTCACAGGTCCGTGGCTCAGAGAGATCCGTCGCTACCAGAAATCCACGGAGCTGCTCATCCGTAAGCTGCCCGTCCAGCGCCTGGTGAGGGAGATCGCTCAGGACTTCAAGACCGTCCTGCGTTTCCTGAGTTTCGCCGTCATGGCTCTGCAGGAGACCAGCGAGACCCACCTGGTGGGTCTCTTCTTCGCTAAGGGGGTCACCATCATGCCCAAAGACTTCCAGCTGGCCCGCTGCATCCGCGGAGAGAGAGCTTAGACTTTCTGCTGCACATCCACCAGCCATAATGCTCTGCACTGTGTGTCTATATATATACATTTATAGTAATATGGACATATGTTTGCTAGATGTTGTTTTTTCTTGCCTTCTGATTGTTGCTCTGAGTGTTGCTGTCCCTGTGCTGTTGCAATCCTGGAATTTCCCCATTGTGGGACTAATAAAGGCTTATCTTATCTTATCTTATAATAATTCTGTAGGTAATCTCCCATTATGCTCTACACATATTCAACACATATTCTGTTTGTGTTCTTGTGAACAAATATGTTAAAAGTCTTAAACTACAATCTGAAGTGTTAAGCAACCACAATGTGATAAACAGGAATCAGGCAGAGCCATAGAGCCCTCTTTCTCCCTTTCTCCCTTCTATTAGTCAGGTCTATTGCATTAGTTACACACCCAAATCAACACTCACACACACATTTTCATAATACATCTCAGGGGATAGTTAACGTGAATAGCGGATGGCATGTTCACGCCAGAGTTAAACTGGCCAATCAGATGGTTGCGTACAAGTCCATCCTATTGTATGGGGTTGCCCAACCCACAAAGTCAAATGTAAGTTGCATCTGGAAGTTGGGGTCAGTCTGACGACGTTCCCAAGGGAGCTGCGTCCCACTGAACCCAGCGCTGCTTGCTTTACATGTGACCTCTGAATAAATGTTGCATCTTTGAACTGAAGAATTCTCCGGCTTATTCTTGGATCTTTCAATGAAAGAATTGGGGGTTCTAACAATTTTGGTGCCGTGGCCCGGATTGAACTATTCGGAGATGAGTCCAGAACAGATTGGAAGGACCCTTTTTAGACGAGTTTGGTGCCCAAACAGAAAGGTAAGCAGGGAACCTTTTTACACAAATTTCTGCACTTTGGGCTTACTAAATTACAGTTGTCTGATTAAGGGGTATATCCGATCTCCAAATTTTATAACTAAATTGGGGGTCACATGTAAAGCTTGAAAAATCAGTTTCACGCAAAGGAAAGTGCACGTGTCCTATTATCGGTCTGATTTAGGGCGATCGCAATCAGGATGTACAATCCACGGGTCTATAGTCCTCCAAATTTTAAAGCATTCTGGAGTCACTCTGAACCAAAATAAATATGAGACTAGGGAACCTTGGTGGTCAATGATCATCCATGTTCATCTCCCAAATTAAAATAGCCAGGGTTAAGAACCTGATGCCGGGGGTAGCCATTTAAAGTGTTTGACCCAATGCCACTAGGGATCAAAGCCACATTTGTTTAAATCAGTATAACACTGAACTTTATGATACGGTACCTCTTGTATTGATGACCTGCTGAGGCTCATTGAAAGTGCCCACTACATACAGTAAGCAAGTCGGTGGAGTATTCTGGGAGCAGTCTGACCCGGGATCAATAAAAGACTTAGGGGACAACGGTCGTGTCTGTCTTCCAAATTAAAATAGCCAGGATTAGCCTGATGCCGGGGGGGGGGGGCTTTAAGTGTCCGACCCGATGCCGTTAAGGAATGATGCCACATGGGTGAAGTATTTCGGATGCAGTCTGTTCCAAAATAATTATGAGACGTAGAGAACAGCAGTGATCAGCAATCACCCATGTTCGTCTCCCAAATTCAGGGAACCAGGGCTAGCCTGGCGCGGTACTGAAAAAAAAACAACTTTTTGTTAATAATTTACAGTACAGCGCGAGAATCTTTTAACCATCCTTAGTGAGAGACTGTCCATAATAATAAAAATAGTAATAATTTACAGTACAGCACAAGAATCTTTTAACCATCCTTAGTGAGCGACTGTCCATAATAATTACAATAGTAATAATTTAAGGTACGGCACAAGAATCTTTTAACCATCCTTAGTGAGCGACTGTCCATAATAATTAAAATAGTAATAATTTAAGGTACAGCGCAAGAATCTTTTAACCATCATTAGTGAGTTGTCTGTACAAAAATAATTAAAATAGTAATAATTAAAGGTACAGCGCTCTCCGTGCCGTGGGGGGAACAAAGGCGGGTGTGTGTTTTTCCACAAGGGAGGGAGGTAATTCACCCCCACTCCTGAGTGTAGCTGAGAGATTTAAAAGAGAGGTTTAAAACAGGTTGCTGAGAGGAGAGTGTTTGAAGTAACGGCACTAAAATGGATCACTAAATTAAGGTTGTAAGGCTATTCTTAAAGCTGAATTTAAGGAGACAGTGCTCCAGTTTCTCTGAAAAACAAGTGTGGTCTGTGGACAATAGGCTCCGGGGCCACCTTGCGCGTTCACAATTACACGTGGCAGAGGAGCCCACTGCATCACTGTATCTCCTCCTCCTTGAGTCCAGTGCCTCCATTGTGTGGCCAACTGTAGGAAGTGCATTCTTTCATAAATCCATTGCCAAATTGAGCTTCAAACCTTCCTAATAAATTTGGAACCTTATCTTTTTGGCTGAAAGGAAAGCTTTAACCCTCCTGTTGTCCTCATATTCTGTATACACCCTGTGCCCTCCGGGTCAAAATGACCCGTCTTCACTAAACCCCCAACATAAGCAGCTTAATTGAATTTTAAAGCAAGAAATTTCTTTGTGTCTGTGTGTGTGCGTGTCTGCCACGTTTATAGGACATCATAGGATGGCCTATGATCTCTGCCTAATCATCATAGGACGTCCTATGAACTCAGGCATCATAGGACTCGCGATGCCGTCATAAAGATATGATGTCTATATGACTTCACATAGACATACTGTATGTGTCTTTATGATGTCATATAGCCCATCACTCATGATGCCTAGACTAATGAGACTTTATGATGTCATATGGCTCATAGATAAATGTGTCTTTATGATGTCATGACGTCATATAGACCATCACTTGCAATGCCTAGACTAATGTGTCTTTATGATGTTATTGTTGCTCAAGATGAAGAAACTAAGCAAGAAACTGCAAGTTTGTCTGTCACACGTCTTGCTGGTCTTGACTCATGGTTATCAAATCGTAGCAGTCTTGAGTAGGTGTGAAAGACTTTGAGTGGCATTGTGGCTCGGAAAATTGGCCTTCCACTCTCTGCATCCCATAGACTAGCTGCAGCCTCACCTCGGGACCTGTATACACCTGCTAAGATTAGCAGCCCTAAGTAGGCCTGCAGGTCAGTCTCATCCATCTTTTTCCAACTGTCTCCATATTTGCGAAAACCCTCCAGATTTGTCATCTCCAGGATTATTTTTTGTATTGCTGGTGTGATGAACAGGTAGAATGTAGAGACAATGTCATGGGCATGAGAAACGGCATACCTTGTGGGTCCTGGAGTCATCTTTATGACATTTTGTTCTGCCTCCCTGCCGTGTTGGTCATATGCTGTCGAGGACCATGTTATTTTGTCGTTTTTTGAAAGGAAAACCTCTCTTTCAGCTTCAGGGTTTTCTTCTTCTGAAGATGATTCATCATGCTCTGGGTTGTATTCCTCCCCATCTTCTTTTTCTGATACATCCTCCACTTCCTCTTCTGAATCAGAGTTGTCTTGCTGGACATCTGAAAAAAATCAGCTCTATAGCCTGTTCGATGGTATAACGTGCACTCATGGCGTCAGCACAGAGAGAATTTGGGGTACTGTCATCTACAGCACCTTTATAACCTCTGGAAATCCACCTGTCTTGTTTACGTCTGCTACTGATTGATCTGAGACCGATCAAAGGCACTGCAGTCCACGAGAAGGCCACCTGTCTTGTCTTGTTTACGTCTGCTATTGTGTTGTTTACATCTGCTACTGATTGATCTGAGACAGAACTAAAACATTCTCACATCCTGTGGTGTGTAAATAACTCAGTGACCGTGATTTCAACTCAATTTGACTGTCGGGTCATTTTGACCCGAAGACGACCTTTGTAACTTTTTTGGTACAGCTTACATGGAAATGTGAATAAAGGCAACAATGCACTTATCCTAATGTTGGGGTCAATCTAGGAAAAGTCATAAAATTTTAAGTTGAAAAAATATTGTTTAGGGGGACTTTTTTTGGTTTTTAACACAGTAGCGGGTCATTTTGATCCGAGGACAACAGGAGGGTTAAGTCTGTGCACGGCAAAATAAGATAAAGCCCTCCCACACCCGCCAATGCGGGTTTGATGTAATGAGGCAGGGGCTACCCAATCAGCTGAAGAGAAGAGTTTCAACTTTAATTTGGGCAGAGGGGAGAAAAAGGAGATGTATTTCTACTTATAAATAAAAGAATATATAAAAGTGTTGTAATTTAAATGAAGAAAAAAATAAAAAAATAAATAAAATAAATGAGTACAAAAATCCTAGATGGAGAATATATAAAAGTGGGGAAATTTAAATGAAGAAAAGGAAAAATAAGAAAATAGTTTTGTAAATGTGCGCAGATGTTGAAATGAATGTTATATGCTGACAGTGGACAGAAAGTGGAAAAGGAAGTTTGGGTTTAGAGAAAAACTGAAGGCTGCTGATTTGTTAAAGTTTTGTGCAGGACACAAGAGAAAAATACGGAGAAACGATTGGAAGAAGGAAAGAAAAAACGTAAGAATAAGAGACTTATGCTGCAACGGTGAGAACAAAAGGAAAATAATCAATAAACGCAACAAAAACAGAAAAAGGGACAAAAGGACGGTGTTTAATGGCTTGTTTGTTTCTCTATTAATCTGAGACGATGGTGGTGGCTGTGGATCACCTCCCTACCCCAGCGACCATGTGAGTTCCTCTTCAGGCCTGCTGGAATTGGCTGCGTCCACCTTCCCTCCACACCATCACCTAGCGACCCCCTCCCTCTGTAACTACAGTAAAGGAATGTTAAACAAAGGGACACTGAAAGATGGGTCATAGATGATCAACTGAGCACATGTAAGAACAATAAATTATTTTGTTGCTTTCCATTTACCTTCGGATAGCGTCTCAAATATTGAATCTCACTCATGAACATTTAAGTGTGAGTCTGCGTAAGCCATACGTATATTGCCAGGAAGCTGTGTTAATAGTACCAAGCCATTCTAGATTCAGCAAACTATTCATATATTCCCTAAGTGTGCATAAACAGCATTCATGAATCAGCTGTAGTCAGCATGTGCTCACGAGAATTGAGGATTGCATAGCTGGCTCCTAAAACTACTGCTAAAATCACATCTCAATGTAATTGACCAGCAGCCTCATTCACTAAAAGCCCTATCAGAGAGGTGCCAAAATCACATACATAAAACTAATGTCTCGGCACAGGTGCCAATTGAATCTATTCAATCAACACCTACGATAATGGCCCCCTAGATGGTGATTAAAAATGGGCTGTTACAAACAACCCCGGTCCCGGAAGGGCCATAGTATACTGTGCAAACTAAAGTATTTTTAGAAAAAGCCGTGGATAAGGTAAAAAAAAAAAAAAGCCTCTGCAAAGCAGATGCCACAACAACCCACGCCCCACCAAACTCTATCTATGCAACCACCCCAGGACCTTACCCAGACCCCCCAACTAATCTGCCCTATCAGTATCAGCCGCAGGGCCACAGGGGATGGGAGAGGGTAAATTATAGAGGCACAGGCTGTGTCAACAGTAACTCTCGGTTGAGCCCCAGGCCACGAGACCGATGGTTCCAGTGTGCACAATATGGTCACTGGGCTTGACAATGCCCACAACAGTACTCACAAAGGCACCCTGGGGGGTCCCCCAATTATCAACACAATGTGAATCCTCCCCTACATGGTCCTCATTTGGATGTTAATGAAAAGAACGGCTTTGTTAATGATGTTCTGTTTCAAAAGGGGGAGTGGGACAGGTACGGACAGAAAAGTACTAATGTACTATAGTAGCAAATTAGACAACGTAGAAATATGTCATCTATATAGCCGCTAAAAGAAAGGCTGTAGAAAAGAAATCGCACCTGACAATGGGCAATCAAACCACTCTTCACACAACACATGGAGTTAAAGCCTTTCTTGACTCAAAGTTGGAAAGCTAGATAAGAAAAAAAAATTGAAGGAAAAACCTGCACTTATTTATGGAATGGCTGACACATGGGGCTCCTCATGAATCTGTTTTTATTAAAGGAAGCCTAAGGAGGAGGGAGAGGATGGCACTGGGGCAGGAGGGGCCAACGCACCCACAATGGAAACTGAATGATGGCAAGACCGGCCACTGGGAGGGAAGGCACCCATGATCCACATCCACTACGAAAAAACTGGACTGCATGCGCAAGACTAAAACAGGTAAGTGGACTCACTTCTACACATATACAGAAAATTAGCCAAAAAAAAAAATTATTAGAAAATAGCAGACATCTTCCATTTACCTGACTCTGATCTAATAATAACAATAGTGCTGAGGTTCAAGGTACTCCGATTAAATTTGTATGGCGCAAGTGCAGGTAAAATAGTAACTTCAGGCAATGACATACAGGACTTTTCAAAGTCGGAAAAGGTAGTAGTTAAGATCTGCAAATGGCAAACTAGCAATACAATACCTATCAAAATCTGTCAAAGAAGCATTGTACCCCATGCACTATAGGCAAGAACGGCTCTGATCCAAATTATGAACAACCATTCTTTGCAAATCCATCCTCCAAATTGGTCATAAAACTTGAACTGGTAAACAAGAGAATGGGTGGAAGCATCCACTGTCCTAGCTGAAGAGGATAAGAGACATTTTAACCAATGGGGGGGGGGGGGTCCAAACATCTCACTGGTTAGACCTGTGATGTATGGGAGTTGTATGAGTTGTATGAGTTGCATTTGCATATGCCACCCCATTGGTGGGCGCTGTATCCTGTGGCATTGCCAATAGTATAAGAGTGTGCTCATTGAACTGAACTAAAACTTGTATGTGTGCGTATGCCTGAGTAAACGAGCAAGCTGATGACCTGCAGCCGTGTGTGTCTTGGTGTTTGTTCCTCTGAGTGGTAATCTAAAGTAGAAACCCACGGACATAACATCATTGGCGACGAGGATAACTTTAGGTTTCCAAGTCTAGCCGCGGTATTGACTGCGAGTGACGGAGGAAGAGGAACGTTTGTCCTGGTGGGAGTTTGGCTGGGCGCGGCACGCCAGGTGACAGGACGCCAGGTGACAGTGCGCCAGGTGACAGCGCGCCGGGTGACAGGACGCCGGGTGACAGGACCCCAGGTGACAGGACACCGGGTGATAGGACGCCAGGTGACAGGACGCCAGGTGACAAGATTGCTAAACGCTAGCTAACTGCACGCCATGGCTGGATTTATTGGACACATTAACCCATCTGACGAGTCGGTGGAGCAGTGGACAACCTACGTTGAGAGGTTTGAGTATTTTGTAACGGCAAATGGTATTGCAGAGGAGAAAAAGCTTGCTGTTTTCTTAAGTGTAATTGATGCGTCAACATATGGACTTTTACGTAGTCTCGTAGCTCCAGATAAGCCAGGGGCTAAGACATATGCTCAACTCACGGAAGTTTTGAAAGACCATTTTTCCCCAAAGCCAATTGTGATTGCTGAAAGATTTCGCTTTCATAAACAGAACCAACAAGAGGGAGAAACTGTGATGCAATACATAGCAGTCATTAAAAAACTTTCTGAACACTGCGAGTTTGGTATGCACCTGCAGGATGCATTGAGGGATAGGCTCGTTTGTGGACTGAATATAGAAGCTATCCAGAAAAATTGCTGACAGAGGAGAAGCTTACTTTTTCCAAAGCAGTGGAACTAGCCGTGTCAATGGAGACAGTAGCTCGCGAGACACATCAGCTGAGCAACGCGCTGAAAGTGCATGTACTGTCACCACACGACAAACAACACACGAAATGTTCGCGCTGTGGAAAAATGAACCACAAAGAGAGCGATTGTTTTTATAAGGAGCAAAAATGCCATAAATGTGGTAAGAGAGGACATATCTCGAAAATGTGCAGGAACAAAGAGACTGTAAATAAGGAGAAACCAGTGGAGTATAAAGCCAAAAAGAAAAAAAGGGTGCACCAACTGGATGTAAAAGAAATATCTAGTGATGGTAGCACTACAGACACTGAAGTGAGCCTGCATATGGTGTCTCAGCAGAGTAATTTGTCATACATGTGTGTGAAATCAAAAATTGAAGGTAAAAGGATTATCATGGAATTAGATACCGGTGCTGCCGTTTCTCTGATTTCAAGAAAACTGTATGATGTACACTTTAAGGACTTGCCCTTGCGCCAAACCCATATAATGCTGAAAACATACACGGGCGAGGTGATTCCAGCAGAGGGTGTCATCACCGTTTCAGTGAGGATGAACAAGCAGAGGGCTAGACTACCACTGTATGTGGTTCGGGGAAGTTCACCCCCACTTTTTGGTCGGGAGTGGCTGCGGAGGATTCGAATTGACTGGCGAGAAATAAAGACGGTCCGGGAGGAGACGCTAGAGGGCGTGCTATAAAGACATGCAGAGGTCTTTAAGAAAGAATTAGGCACTCTGAAAGGCATGGAAGTAGCCATAGCGCTGAAGCCGGATCATGTGCCACGGTTTTGTCAGGCGAGAGTCGTTCCCTATGCCCTTAGGCCAAAAGTGGAGGCTGAAATTGACCGATTGTGTGAGCAGGGCATTATATCCCCTGTCAAATTCAGTGAATGGGCAACACCCATTGTGCCCGTTGTGAAAAAGAACGGAGATGTTAGGATATGTGGGGATTTTAAAGTCACAGTTAATCCTGCCCTGTGTGTGGAGAAATACCCAATTCCACGCATTGAAGATCTATTCGCATCACTTTCGGGGGGGCAACATTTTAGTAAACTGGACTTATCTCATGCCTATTTGCAAATGGTGATAGAGGGAAATATCCAGAAAATATCTGACAATAACCACATCCAAGGGTTTGTTTTGTTACAACAGGATGGCATTTGGAATTACCTCAGCACCAGCGATATTCCAGCGTGCCATGGACCAAGTCCTCCGGGGTCTGCCGAACGTTCACTGTTACCTGGACGATATATTGGTCAGTGGACAGGATCGTGTGCAGCATCTGAAAAATCTGGATGCAGTCCTAGGGCGCTTGGAAGAATTCGGTTTGCGAGTACGGAAGGAAAAATGTGAATTTTTCAAGGATTCACTGGAATATCTGGGTCACGTCATTGATGCCCAGGGTCTACACAAAGCACCAGAGAAAGTCAGGGCAATTGTGGAGGCTCCTGCACCTACAGACGTGAGTCAGTTACGTTCTTTCTTGGGGCTAATTAATTATTACAGCAGATTTATCCCCAACTTGTCATCTATCCTAAGCCCACTGAATACGCTACTGTGCAAAGGAAAACAATGGCAATGGACATCTGAATGTGCTGCATCTTTCAAAGAGGCAAAAGAGCAGTTACTCTCTCAAAGCGTGTTAACCCATTATGATCCACAACTTCCCATTCGGTTGGCGTGTGATGCATCACCTTATGGTGTAGGTAGTGTCATCTCACATATTTTCCCCAATGGACAAGAGAGGCCCATAGCTTTTGCATCAAGGACTCTGAATAAGGCAGAACGCAATTATGCCCATATTGAGCGCGAAGCTCTTGGCATTATATTTGGAGTTCGTAAATTCCATCATTATCTGTATGGCAGGCAGTTTACACTCCTTACAGATCATCGCCCATTGACCACTATTCTGAGTCCGTGCAAAGCCACACCATCTATGGCTGCTGCTAGAATGCAGCGGTGGGTTCTCCTGTTAGCTGCCCATAATTACACCATACAGTACCGAGAGGCAGCTCGTCATGGAAATGCGGATGGGCTTTCACGCCTTCCATTACCAACATTATCAAGAGAGAGAATCAGTACTGTGGACAGTTTTCACATTAAACACCTAGAAGCCTGACACCTGTGAACTGTCGAGAAATCTGCCGAGAGAGCAGGGGTGATCCTGTCCTTGCTCAAGTCCTGGAGATGGTCTCCACAGGTCGCTTTCCGAGGGTCCAGGATGTGGCCAGCACATTGGCGCCATTCATCAGCCGGAGGGATGAGTTGACACTCCAGCAAGGTTGCCTTATGTGGGGTGTGCGCGTCGTCATTCCCTCAAAATTGAGATCATGACTGCTGTCGGAACTGCGTACTGGACACCCAGGTGTTGTCAAAATGAAAGCTGTCGCCCGCAGTTACATGTGGTGGCCCAGAATTGACGCTCAAATTGAATAGGTCTCAAAAACATGCCAGTCCTGTCAATTCACACAGAAAGCACCGGGACCAGCACCACTCCACCCATGGACCTGGCCTGGATCCCCGTGGCAGAAAATTCATGTCGAATTTGCTGGGCCGTTCCAAGGCCAAATGTTTATGGTGGTTGTAGACGCCCATTCAAAATGGCTTGAGGTACACCTTATGAGTTCTACTACAACGGCTAATACCATCCAGGTGCTCCGAGGGTTATT
Organism: Pholidichthys leucotaenia; assembly: GCA_020510985.1. Classification (NCBI taxonomy): domain Eukaryota; kingdom Metazoa; phylum Chordata; class Actinopteri; order Cichliformes; family Pholidichthyidae; genus Pholidichthys; species Pholidichthys leucotaenia. Next base: position 216,891,545 of record CM035844.1, read on the forward strand.
TAGTCGCTATGGGCTCCCTGAGGTGTTAGTGAGCGATAATGGTCCTCAGTTTACCTCACACGAGTTTGACACTTTTATGAAAGGCAATGGAGTAAAACACATTCGCTCTGCACCATTTCATCCATCAACAAATGGTCTTGCAGAACGTTTTGTACAGACATTCAAGCAGTCACTGAAGCGTTCCACTGGAGCCACTTCCATACAACACCGACTGGATGCCTTTCTACTCACGTACCGTAATACTCCACACTCTACAACGAAGCAGTCCCCGTCTATGCTTTTCATGCATCGCAAGCTGCGATCTCGATTGGACCTGCTGAAGCCTAGCGTGACATCAGAGGTAGAGAAAGCACAAGAGGCACAGTGTGCGTATCGAGGAATGCATGCAAAAGCCAGAACGTTCAAGGTGGGAGATCCAGTTCTTGTTCGGAATTACGGGAGAGGAGAGAAGAAATGGATACCAGGGGTTGTTTCAGCTGAGACTGGCCCTGTATCCTACACCGTTGACATCGGCACATCGCAGCACTGGAGGCGACACGCGGACCAGATGCTGGCCAGGGTTGTTGAATTGGATACCTCTACAGACGACGGCGGAGCTGCATCGTCGTGCATCTCAGCAGACCTGCCTGTGCTGGAAAAGACTGTTCCAGAACCAGCTACTCCGGTTCCTGTGAGTGACCCCTCACCATTACCCCAGGTAACCTCAGAGGGAAACACCACATCACCTCCAGAGACTGGTAAGAGATATCCTTCTCGTATTACTAGACCACCAGAGCGTTATGTTCCATAAACTTTGTTTAAGATACTTTTAAGAGACATATATTGGACATTTTTGAATAAGAGACCTTTTTTTTATGTGTTAGATGATAGAGTCACGTCTCACTAAAAGGGCAGAATAAACCCTTGACTGACTCAGGGGTTTGGGATCGTCTACTCCCAGCCTCAAGGCTAGTGTGTGTTTTTAAAATAATAAAAGTTGTGTGTTTTGTGTATCTTGGGGGTGGGTACAACATTTAGTGGGGAGGAGATGTGATGCATGGGAGTTGTATGAGTTGTATGAGTTGCATTTGCATATGCCACCCCATTGGTGGGCGCTGTATCCTGTGGCATTGCCAATAGTATAAGAGTGTGCTCATTGAACTGAACTAAAACGTGTATGTGTGCGTATGCCTGAGTAAACGAGCAAGCTGATGACCTGCAGCCGTGTGTGTCTTGGTGTTTGTTCCTCTGAGTGGTAATCTAAAGTAGAAACCCACGGACATAACAAGACCCAAACACATGGATTGTAAAATGTTGGACATTTCGTCACCTCTGCTGGGGAATATAGCCATCCATGGAAAGCCAACACCTGACCTTAACATAGAATATTCTCCTAAATTAGAAAAATACGCATTATCATTTAATTGGGTAACCACAACACAAACGGCTGTGCATATTGACACCCAGAAATCTCCTACATGACCAATCTTAACATTAACAAACGAGGAGATGAGAAAATTTGAAGCAAATTCTAAATTTGTTATGGTAAAAAGATTAAACAGATGTAGATCTAATAAAAGGAGCAGAGTATGACACTATAGACCATGTGCTTAGACGCCCAGAACAAAGCTCTAACTCTCTGGGCTCGTTGTATGCCAGGATCACACATATTGATGAATGAGCTAAACCTCCAAATGCAATTTTCCACAGTGGTAGTCATCAGCAAATTTTGCACATCTCATACCTCCTAATAGAAACCAATTACTGAGCCTGGAGGAGGAGGAGCTGAAGATCCCAAGACGGAGGATGATGACGAAGAAGACCATTGCGCTATTACGGATTATTTGTAAACACAATGTGCTACTGATAACACATGAATCCTACATAGCTTACCACACACACATAGGGGTGTGAGACTTATAGTATTATTGTGTTATTATTTACATCATGCTAATTACGGTTAGGTAGGCAGGATAATTGTGAAGGTTAAAAGCTCTTGAGGTCTAAATACAAAAAGCATGGATAAGGATATCTCCTGACTTTGAACGATTTTGTTTGCTACCTACTTACACTGCAACAAATAGGTTTCATTACCCAGCTCACTCATCACAACAAACCCACTGCTAAATACATAGGTCTCATTACCCAGCTCACTTATCACAACATAACCACTTGCACATAGCAGACAACCGTACATTCATAGGCTAATGGGAGATCACTTACACCAGTAATACAACAGTACACTGTCAACTACAGATGCAGTGAATAAGGATAAAACGGTACAGGCTCCAGCCATTGCAGTGACAACCCCTCAGGCCATTATTGATCCTGTCGCGGCCGAGCCCTTTGTGTCGACACCCCAGCAAAGGTGTAGGGTGCGGGGGATGTGCATACAGGGGGGCGCCAGACCATCACGCCCACCTGGAGACATGTGCCTGCGATGTAGAAAAGGAGGTTGTGGGGCTAGTGACTGTACGACTTCAGTTCCTAGAAGAAGGAGCGACTGGTACCCATGCTCACCCACCGCACTTCCAGCACACGGGGTGTAGTCAGATCAGCCACACGGAGGAGACAGTATTTCCTGATCCAACGCTACCCCCCACAGTCGGAGACAAGGCCTATGCAGCTACGGTGGGCACAGGGGCTCGAGGTCCATCAACACCAGCCTCTCTACCTCTGTCCACTGATTATACACCGGTGGGTGGCATCACTGGGACAGTATCACTGAACTGTTCACTGGCTGGACTGGATGTTGTCTACTCTCTTCTATATCCACCAGACTGCCCTATAAACCTCATGGGACGAGATGTGCCTCTGAGAGTGAGGGCACACATTTGTTTTGCTTCTAATGGTACCGGTGTGTGTCTACGAGATGGGACTGTGCTCCACAGCTGCAGATACAGGAAGCAGACACAGAGGAAGGTCAAACCCCTGTTGCAACCGTGTGATGGCTGCAGCTGAATGATGCGAGCCCTTGCAAAGGTCAACTGGTGGACAAAATGCTTCATGGGCTTCGTGGAGTGACCCTGTTCGACCATATGACCCCCACATGATCCACTCCACCGTACAAAGAACTATTCACATGATGATCAGGGGGAGACCTCGGTGGGGGTGCAGGACTTGGTAAGCAAGGACAATTATGTGAATTCACAAGGAGTCGCTGCTCTAGTTCATCTGGACAAAGACGTGTTGCCTCGGTATGCCCACTTAGACATTGCTGCACCACGCTGAGCGTGTCCATAAGGGAGGAGGCAAGGGTGCCAGAACCAATGGTGTAAACCTATCTTGGGTTGACTGACTGGGCTGACACACAATGTAGGGACCTACCTTATTCACCATCTGATGATCGCTAGCGTATCTCACACCATATATGGTTGACATTATAAAATCATGTCAAAAGGGGGAATAAAAGGGTCATGGAAAGTTAGAGTGCCAAAATAATAATTCTGTAGATAATCTCCCATTATGCTCTACACATATTCTATACATATTCTGTTTGTGTTCTTACAAACAAATATGTTGAAAGTGTTAAACTACAATCTGACATGTTAAGCAACCACAATCTGATAAACAGGAATCAGGCAGAGCCATAGAGCCCTCTTTCTCTCTGTCTCCATTCTATTAGTCAGGTCTATTGCATTAGTAACACACCCAAATCAACACCCATACACACACATTTTCATAATACATCTCAGGGGATAGCTAATGTAAATAGCAGATCGCACGGTCACGTCAGAGTTAAACTGGCCAATCAGACGGTTGCGTACAAGTCCATCCTATTGTATGGGGTTGGCCCAACCCACGAAGTCAAATGTAAGTTGCATCCGGAAGTCAGGGTCAGTCTGATGACGTTTCCGAGGGAGCTGCGTCCCACTGAACCCAACACTGCTTGCTTTACATGTGACCTCTGAATAAATGTTGCATCTTTGAACTGAAGAATTCTCCGGCTTATTCTTGGATCTTTCAGTGAAAAAATCTGGGGTTCTAACACCTGTCTATATATGGTCCCACAATTGACAGCACATGTCAGAGCACAAACCAAGCATGAAGTCAAAGGAATTGTCTGTTGAACTCCGAGAAAGCATTATCTTGAGGCACAAATCTGGGGAAGGGTACAGAAAAATTACTGCTGCTTTGAAGATCCCAATAAGCACAGTGGCCTCCATTATCTGGAGATGGAAGAACTTCGGAACCATCAGGACTCTTCCAAGAGCTGGTTGGCCATCTAAACTGAACGATCGGGGGAGAAGAGCCTTAGTAAGGGGGGTAGCCAAGAACCAGATGGTCACTCTGTCAGAACTCCAGCATTCCTCTGTGGAGAAAGGAGAACTTTTAAGAAGGACAACCATCGCTGCAGCAATCCACCAATCAGGCCTGTATGGTAGAGTGGCCAGACAGAAGCCACTCCTTAGTAAAAGGCACATGGCAGCCTGCCTGGAGTTTGCCAAAAGGCACCTGAAGGACTCTCAGACTATGAGAAGCAAAATTCTCTGGTCTGATGAGAAAAAGATTAAACTCTTTGGCGTGAATGCCAGGCATCATGTTTGGAGGAAACCAGGCATCGCTCATCACAGGGCCAATACCATCCCTACAGTGAAGCATGGTGGTGGCAGCATCTTTCTGTGGGGATGGTTTTCAGCGGCAGGAACTGGGAGACTAGTCGGGATAGAGGGACAGATGAATGCAGCAATGTACAGAGATATCCTGGATGAAAACCTGCTCCAGAGCGCTTTTGACCTCAGCCTGGAGCGATGGTTCATCTTTCAGCAGGACAACGACCCTAAGCACACAGCCAAGACATCAAAGGAGTGGCTTCAAGACAACTCTGTGAATGTCCTTCAGTAGCCCAGCAGGAGCCCAGACTTGAATCCAATTGAACATCTCTGGGGCGATCAAAAAATTGCTGTGCATCAACACTTCCAATCCAACCTTATGAAGCTTGAGAGGTGTTGCCAAGAGGAATGGGCAAATCTGCCCAAAGATACAGTGTTGTGAAAAAGTGTTTGCCCCCTTCCTGACTTCTTATTTTTTTGTATGTTTGTCATACTTAAATGTTTCAGATCATTTAACAAATTTAAATACAGGACAAAGATAACACAAGTAAACACAACATGTCATTTTTAAATGAAAATGTTTATTATGAAGTGGAAAAAAATCCAAACCTACATGGCCCTTTGTAAAAATGTGATTGCCCCCTAAACCTAATAACTGGTTGGGCCACCCTTAGCAGCAACAACTGCAATCAAGTGTTTGTGATTAATAGCAATGAGTCTTTTACAGCACTGTAGAGGAATTTTGGCACACTCATCTTTGCAGAATTATTGTAATTCAGCCACACTGGAGGATTTTCGAGCCTGAACCGCCTTTTTAAGGTAATGCCACGGCATCTCAATCAGATGCAAGTCAGGACTTTAACTAGGCCACTCAAAACTCTTCATTTTGTTTTTCTTAAGCCATTCAGAGGTGGACTTGCTGGTGTGTTTTGGATCATTGTCCTGCTGCAGCACCCAAGTGCACTTCAGCTTGGGGTCACGAACAGATGGCCGGACATTCTCCTCCTGGATTTTTTGGTAGAAAGCAAAATTCATGGTTTCATTTACCACAGCTAGTCTTCCAGGATCTGAACCAGCAAAACAGCCCCAGACCACCACACTACCATCACCATATTTTACTGTTGGTATGATGTTCCTTTACTGAAATGCTGTGTTACTTTTCGCAGGATGTAATGGGACACACATGTTCAAAAAAGTTCAACTTTTGTCTTGTCAATCCACAGAGTATTTCCCAAAAGATTTGGGGATCATCAAGATGTTTTCTGGCAAAACTGAGATTAGCCTTTATGTTCTTTGTGCTCAGCAGTGGTTTTCGTCTTGGAACACTGCCATGCAGGCCATTTTTGCCCAGTTTCTTTCTTATGGTGGAGTCATGAACACTGACCTTAACTGAGGCAAATGAGGCCTGCAGTTCTTTTGATGTTGTTGTGGGGTCTTTTGTGACCTCTTGGATAAGTCATTGCTGCCCTCTTGCGGTAATTTTGGTCGGCCGGCCACTCCTGGGAAGGTTCACCACTGTTTCATATTTTCACCGTTTGTGAATAATGGCTCTCACTGTGGTTTGCTGGAGCCCCAGAGCTTTAGAAATGGCTATATAACCATTTCCAGACTGATAGATCTCAGTTACTGTGTTTCTTATTTGTTGCTGAATTTCTTTAGATCGCAACATGATGTCTAGCTTTTGAGGATCTTTTGGTCTACTTCACTGTGTCACGCAGGTCCTATTTAAGTGATTTTTTGATTGAGAACCATTGTGACAGTAATCAGGCCTGGGTATGGCTTTAGAAATTGAACTCAGCTTTCCAAAGAAGTGATAAACCACAGCTAATTTATGTTTTAACCAGGGACAATCTCTTTTTCACACAGGGCCATGTAGGTTTGGATAATTTTTTTTACCCTTAATAATAAACACCTTCAAGTAAAAACTGCATTTTGTGTTTATGTCATGGCGGCCGTGGGGCCATCATCAGTCCTGGCTGCGTGCACACCTGTCGCTAATTCCCAGCGGACTATAAGAGCCAGACCTGCTAGCGACTCAGCATGGAGCCATCTGTCATCATCACGGAGGCACGTCCCTCATTCTCAATCACGAATTGACTCTTCGCCTGACCAAGTTCATCACGTCTTGCCACGTAAGCATACCAAGCCCTTACCTTGCCAAGCTATTCTCCCCTGTGCACAGGTGGATCCTCCAAGCGGCGGATTATCTCTCCCCTGCGGTGGCTCAGCTCCTCCCCGGCACCGGAGTCTTCCCTCCGCTTCACGACACCGAGCAGGACGCTTCCCTCCTGGCAGTCACTCACAGGGCAAGCAGAGGCCCAGCATCGCCACCTGCAAGTAAGCAGCAGTTCTTGTCACATCTCCCGCTGCGGTGCAGTACTAATTACTCTGCTCTGTCTCCCTAGGGTTGCCAGGCAGCACGGAGACCTGCTCAGCTCCAGCACGAGCCCAGCACACCACACTACTACACATACACGCACTCACACACTTCACTTGGGTGAATAAAAGGTTAATTGTAACACCTCGAGTCTGTCTTCTGTCCCCTGGGTCCAGTCATTATATCAGTTTACTTATGTTATCTTTATCTAATATTTAAATTTGTTTGATGATCTGAAACATTTAAGTGTGAAAAACATACAAAAAAGTGAGAAATCAGGAAGGGGCAAACACTTTTTCACACCACTGTAGGTGTGCCAAGCTTGTGGCATCATATTCAAAAAGACTTGAGGCTGTCATTGCTCCCAAAGATGCATCAACAAAGTATGGCTGTGAATACTTTACGTACATGGGATTTCTTAGCTTTTTTTTTATTTTTAATAAATTTGCAAAAATGTCAAAAACACTTTTTTCACCTTGTCATTATGGGGTATTGTGTGAAGAATTTTGAGGAAAAAATTAATTAAATCCATTTTGGAATAAGGCTGTAACATAACAAAATGTGGAAAAAAGTGAAGTGCTGTGAATACTTTCTGGATGCAATGTACATCTTGCTGTCATGAGAGCATTTGTGTTGTTAGCACAGACTGGTAGGTAACAAACATGCTACTCACCTTCCAAGGTGTTTTCTGCAGCTCTGGGCACTTCTGAGCAACACCTTCAGTTAACACTGGGGAAGACTGGAAGACGAGAAGAAGGCTAGAATATTATCCAGGTCTTCATTAAAAGGATGTTTGTTCTTCTTATCAGCAGTAATGATTTAGGTGCAAGACATACAGAAACAGATGTGGTCCTGTTGGCAAGTCTTTCTGTATGAACAGCGGAGATAGAGTTATTGTGTGGGTGAATGTGTTACAGTCCAGTGGTGGGGGGTGGGGGGTGGGGGGAATGGGCAGAGTTCAGCGTCCTGATGGCCTGGTGAACAAAGCTGTTTTATCAGTTTTGTGGAGCAGGCCCGTAGGCTCCTGTACCTTCTCCCCAAGGGCAGGGGGCTGAAGAGGGAGTGTGAGGAGTGGGCGGTATCACCTGCGATGATGATGGCTCTGTAGGTGAGGCGGGTGTGGTAGATGTCTGAGAGGGAGGACAGGGGCACTGATGATCTTACTCGCTGCTTTCACTGTGTGTTGCAGAGTCTTCTGGCAGGAGGCGGTGCAGCTTCCGCACCACAAAGTGATGCAGCTGGTGAGGATGCTCTCATTGGTGCCCTGGCAGAATGAGCACATGATGGGGGATGGGACTCATGCTCTCCTCAGTTTGCGGAGGAAATAGAGGTGAGTTTGAGCCTTCTTGGCCAAACAACACCACATCACTGATGTGGTGGTGTTAGACCAGAAGAGGTCCTCGGAGATGCGCATCCCCAGGAACTTGGTACTGCTCACCCTCTCCACAGCTGCTCCATCGATGATCAGAGAGGGATGCTGTGTGTGTCCTCTCCTGAAGTCAACCACAATCTCCTTGCTTTTTCCCACGTTCAGGAAAAGATTATTGTCTTTACACCACTGGGCCAGTTGGCTCACTTCATTTCTGTAGTTGGCCTCTTCATTCTTGGTGATGAGGCCCACCACCGTTGTGTCATCTGCAAACTTGATGATGTGGTTGGTGCTGTAGGATGGTACATCCTTGTGGGGCCCCTGTGCTCAGTGTGATAGTCTTGGAGGTGTTACAGTTACAGAGAGAGGTTTTTGAGTCCCAAGTGTCTGGGGAACGATTGTGTTGAATGCTGAACTGAAGTCCAAGAACAGCATTCGCACATAGGAGTTCTTTGAGTCCAGGTGAATGAGGGCTGGATGGAGAGCAGCAGAGATGGCATCTTCTGTGGATCTGTTTTACTTGTATGCAAACTGAGATGGGTCGTGGGAGGGAGGCAGGGTGGACTTGATGTTCTGCATGACCAGCCGCTCGAAACACTTCATTATGATGGAGGTCAGTGCTACTGGCCAGAAATCATTGTAGCTGGATGGGACGGGCCTTTTGGGACTGGTACTATGGTAGCAGTTTTGAAACATGTGGGTACAACAGTTTGACTGACTGAGAGAGATGTTGAAGATGTTGGCCAAGACATTCATGTGCTCCTCCGCACAGTCCTTCAGAACGCGACCTGGTATGTTGTCTGGTCCAGCTGCTCATGGCCATACTTCCTCTCTCCAAGTTCTTCCATGGCTCACTTTCCCTCTTATCAGCTGCCTTAACTTCTTACTATATTTGGTCAAAATTTCAGAAGCTTTTTGAAAACTGCTTTCACACTAAACAAACCAAGCCAAGGTTCAGTTTGATCTGGACCAAGACCACCTCATTTTTGCCAGACCAAACTTCATCTCTGTGGACCATGGTTCAGGGAAGGTTTCTCTCCTTAAATTTCAGACCAAATGAGTTAGGTGTGACAGCCCCCTAAGAGAAAACTAGACAAAGGCAAATTAATAACAAAATAGAAAAGCAGTCAGAAAGTACATATCTCCACCAAGGCTCTTTCCGTTCCTCATGGATCACCTCCAAAATGTTATGGGTTCCTGTGTAGCCCAAGAGCCAAATCTGGTGAAAATTGCATCAAACTCTGTCCAGTAGTTTTGGAGTATTCTTGCTACCACACTGTGAGAAGATAAAAGCCTTGGCTGAGGTATGCATTCTCCAATTAGCACCAAAATATAATGGGTTCCTGTCTAGCCCAAGAACCACCTCTGGTGAAAATTTCATCCAAATCTATCGAGTAGTTTTTGTGTAACCCTGCTGCACAAATACAAGCAGGGCCCTTGGTGGAGGTATGCACTCTCAGATCATCACCAAAATGTAATGGGTTCATCTTCACATCAAGGGCCACCTTTGGTGAAAATTTCATCCTAATCCGTCCAGTACTTTTTGCGTAATCCCGCTGACAGACAAACAAACGAACCAACATGGATGAAAGCATAACCTCCTAGGTGGAGGTAATAAACACTAGGCGGACATGCACCACAGCTCACAAAGGCATGTGTAACAGGCATTTTTTCCACTCAAGGAGAATAAGGCACATGTAAAACTGTTGTATTCAGAATGCAGCAACAAGGATCATTAGCATTCATTCCATCATTCATATAATCTTTTATTCAGTTATTTGCCAGTCATAATTGCATCTTTGTCTGTAGTTTACTGTTGCCATTAAGGCACACAAAAGGATGTAGATAAATCCTGGCTGTAATGTGAGTGCTGTGTTTGTATCAGTAATTGCCAAATCTACCCTTTTGTACCTTGGAAGATTTTCAAGTCCTTAAGTTTTTATGACAACTGCAGAAGTAGTCCTTTAATCAATCAGTAAATGAAAGTATATAATTTTTCCACCCGGCATAATGAAAAACCACTGATGATTATGTTGGGTAATTGCATTGAGTGTTTTTTCATATTTTCATACACAGTTTATATATCAAGTCTTTGATTACTGACACTAAGCAAAAGAAAGAATCTGCTGTTAACAATGGAGTTAAAAAATCAACTGTAAATGTGACTATGGTGTTTGTACATTCTATACCACGTGGTAAATCATTTCAGAGACATTTCCAGTTTAGGATAAGGAGATATCCTGAAATCTGAGCAGTTCTACTTGTGATTATTAAAATACTGAAAGTTCTTTACAATTTCATGATTGGAGTCAACACAAATCTTCTACAGTATTATCATCTACCAAATAAATTACTGTAAGTAAGCAGCAGGATTTCTACATCTCCTGTTTCCAGTTTTGGGTGCAAACTGCAATTTCTATTGCATCAAATTCAGTGTTCAAACATACAGTACAGATACTTTATCTTTTTAAAGGGATGCATATAGTTTAGACCTGCAAATGTCATGTGGTGATCCTCGCGGATCACCAAGAGACGCCACAGAGAGTTTGGCTGAGATGTTATTTATTACAGACGTGACAAAACACAACTATGAACCCATAAGGGCAAACAAACACATGACTGAGACTTGGGCTCGTAGGGCTAACCCAGCCGCTACGAGCTAACTGTGACATAACTAAGATGACAGACCTGACATGAAGGTCTGCGGCACTCACAGGTATGACGAGGCGCAGACCCAGGGCTTGGCAGGATGAAGCCACTCAGACGTAACGTTGACCAAAGTCGACTAATAATCCTGCGTCTTACCGTCGTCAGTGCCGGGCTTAAAAGGGCGATACACTAACGACGGTAATGACAATCAGCTGACCGGCCATTGACAGGCGGAAACCCCACCGAGCACCTTCATAATAAGAGCCTGGTGAGGCCAGAATACAGCCCGCAGCTGTCAAGGCCGGCAGCGAGAAGAACTTTAGCCCGAGCGCGATCAGAACCGGCGCTCGGGTCATAACAGTACCCTCCCTCCACGGGCGGACTCCGAACGCCCCATGGAACCACCCCGCCCCCCCAGGGTGGGAGGTTGGGGGACAGGTGCGGAGGGAGAGAAGCCAACCCATGAACAAGACTAAAAAACCATACAAGACAATGACAAGACTAAAAAAACATACAAGACAATGACAAGACTAAAAAACATACAAGACAATGACAAGACTAAAAAACCATACAAGACAATGACAAGACAAACAAGAAAAAATGTACAAAGGAAAACAAAAACCAGAACTACAGGTTCAGATAAACTAGATACAAAAACACATTACCTGCTCATACCAGACTTAACATGAAAAAAAAACAAAAAAAAAACAAAAAAACAGAGCATTACTCGCTCATTTCAGACTATGAAGCAAAAACAGAGCATCACCCGCTCATACCAGACTATGAAACAAAAACAGAGCATTACTCGCTCAAACCAAACTATACATGAAACAAAAAAAAACAAAAAACAGAGCACTACACGCTCTACCCAGACTATACATAAACCAGCAGGGCTACTGCAAACACACATGAAGCAAACTAAAATTGCTTAACATAACTTTACTATGGCTAGACTGTGGCTTTCAAAAACACAAGAGACAATCTAAAATTGCTTTGACATAACATGACTATGACTTGACTGTGGCTTTCAAAACAAAGACATGAGCACTAGATACAACATAACCAGGACAAAGAAAAAAAAAAGCACAAATACAGAGACACACCCAGGGACCACTACCACCCCCCGACAGTTTATGTCAACCGATGGTCAACGGAGGCGGACCAGGCGGCTCACCAGAGTCCAAAGTCCCGCACGTCCGCTTCTCCGGTGGTAGAACTAGGTAGCCCTATGGCACACATAACAGGTCGGGTGGCCGAACCGAGGCGCCGAACCGGTGAAACAGTCCCTCCGGCGGCCGACCCGTGTCCCTCAGCCACCAGTCCAGGGCATCAACAACCCGCAGCGGCCTCCCTGACGAGAACAAAACTCGGGAGAACCGGGGCGAGCGAACAGGGACCCCCATGGCCCCCGGCGATGATGAAAAGGGGCGGTGATTCTGAGGGGATTGATGAGCAGGACGAGCCAAGAATCCGCTCCGCGAAGAAGGGTCTGCAGCTCCTCCTCCGCCAATGGACCATGCTCGCACTGCATCACCGCTGGACCCAGATTGGGTCCCAGCTGCACCCACGTTGGGCCCCGATTGGGCCAGAACCGCACCCGCGGTGGACCCCGATTGGGCCTCCGACGAACCCACGTTGGACCCCGATTGGGCCGAAACCGCCCCTGCGGTGGGACCCGATTGGGCCTTCGGTGCAGCTCCGCTGACGAACTCCACCCCCGAACCTGGGACCTCCACCTCGGTGACTCTGACCCGTTCCCCGCCGGCGACACTAAAACAAAGCTCGGGGACAGGAAAACCGGGATCAGCATCAACGGTAGCAACGGAACCCAGCGAGACAAGCTCGGGCGCAGCAGACGGCTGCTCCTCACTCGTCTCCCCAAGAGGCAGGCAAAAATGCTCAACAAAAGAGGACAGAGACATAAGAGGAAGCACTTGCCTGCACTTGGGTTCCGTTGCCACCCAGGACTCCGACGATCCGGGTTCAGGGCGACTCTTGTCAGCTGACTCGGACTCAGCTGCGTCGGGCTCCGCAGCTGGCACGATGTCATCAGCAGCCTCAGGTTCCTCCCACGCTGTCGTCCACGCCGACGACCCGTATGGCGTGGAGGCAGGGAACCTTTGACCCACTGGCTCGGACCGCTCCGGCGAGGAGACCCGGGGACGCTTCTTCATCGGCTCAGGCTCTGGGCCGCAGTCCGCTCCTCTCCTCCGTCCAAGACGTGACTGTAGGGCTGGATGCAGGCTATCCAGCACTGCAGGGGCCCTCTTCGTCCGGCGACGCTGGCCTGGCGTCGCGGACCGCTCAACGGGGGAGAACACAGAGGCAGTAGATTTAATAATTTCATCCACAGCAGGTGGAGGGAGCTCGGGGGGCTGCAAACCCCGAACTCCGCCCCCAGGAGTCAGACAAGGCAGAATAATATGATGTGAGAAATTATCGTGCACTTGCCTTCCTACCGGGGCAGAGATGGTTCCTGCTGTGGGGGACGTCGTTCCTCCTTCTCCCCGCTGGATGGCGACAGAGGGCCCCCTGGGAAGATGAGGTGGGGCCGCTCTCGGAGATTCGCTGACGGGATACGCCGGCAGTGAGTCCAGCCGGGGATTCCGCTGAGGGGTGCCTACGTACTCCTGGACCTGCTCCGGGACGGGACACCAACGCAGGGAGCGGGGATTCCTCCTCCCCTGCTTCCTGCTCTTCTCTTCCAGCCCGCGAAGCAACTCGCGCTGAATGGCGAGTTCCTCCCACCTCGTTATCACCTCCAGGTGGTCGTAACTATCGAGGGGAAGGTTGTCCAAAAGCTCCTCAGCGTAGTCCAAATGCCTGCACACGTCGCTGGGAGCGTCCCACAGCGTAGCGGAGAATAACGTGCAGTCCACGTACTCCAGGACCTCCGCTAGCCTTCTGTCCAGGCGCCGACCGCGACCCCTGGATGACGGCATTCTCCCAGCAACAGGCATCCAGACAGGGAAGAACAAACAGTCCAGTTATGGCACAAACTCCCGGTGAAACGGCGTCTTGATGCGGCGCCTCCGTTTAGGCGACCTGGCAGGAGTGTACTGTCCTCGCGGATCACCAAGAGACGCCACAGAGTTCACCAGAGAGTTTGGCTGAGATGTTATTTATTACAGACGTGACAAAACACAACTATGAACCCATAAGGGCAAACAAACACATGACTGAGACTTGGGCTCGTAGGGCTAACCCAGCCGCTACGAGCTAACTGTGACATAACTAAGATGACAGACCTGACATGAAGGTCTGCGGCACTCACAGGTATGACGAGGCGCAGACCCAGGGCTTGGCAGGATGAAGCCACTCAGACGTAACGTTGACCAAAGTCGACTAATAATCCTGCGTCTTACCGTCGTCAGTGCCGGGCTTAAAAGGGCGAAGCACTAACGACGGTAATGACAATCAGCTGACCGGCCGTTGACAGGCGGAAACCCCACCGAGCACCTTCACAATAAGAGGCCGGTGAGGCCAGAATACAGCCCGCAGCTGTCAAGGCTGGCAGCGAGAAGAACTTTAGCCCGAGCGCGATCAGAGCCGGCGCTCGGGTCATAACAGCAGAGCCTCTATAAGGAAGAAAAACAAGACTTTTTTTATATAAATTGTAGGGAAAAAGAAAAATCATTTATGTGTTTCGACAAAGTACTTTAAATTCTTCTGTAACAAACTTTTACAGTTAGATTTTTGTCAGTATGTCATCTTAAGTTATGAGTCTGTCCTGCAGAAATAAAGCTTTATTCCTCGTGATGTCATGTCATGGTTTCTGTTAATCATTCATTTGATATGTTTACCTCATACATAAGGTAAGAAGTAAAGCACAGGTGTCAATATCAAGGCCCAGGGACAAGATAGATAACTTTTCCCCCTAGTTTTGTAAACTTGCACCCCACATCTTCTCCACTTCTCATACATTTCTAACTTTTTCTCAGTTTTTACTAGTCGTGGGCCCCTTACTCACGTTATTTGTGAATAAACGCACACCCCGTTGATCATGAATAACTTTAAAAATCACGTTAAGCCACAGTTAATAGTGGTGGAATGAGAAAACTAGAACTCTAGAAATGCGGGCACCGTTTCCTTTCATGCAGTCTATGGCACAATTCATGATACAAACTCCTCATTTTATTTGACTCTGGGTGTTTAGTTTGCTGGAGTATTGCTGTCATACTATGTGGACATATGGACCGTATCAATGCACAATCTCGACCTGAACACTTGAGAGAAGAGAGGAGAGGTGGAAGCATGGCTAACAAGGAGGGCTAATAGCTAAGCTAAAGATTAATAGGTAAGACAACAACTGGTGTAATAATGCAAAAGTGTTCACTAGTTGTTTACATATGCAGGATTTCTGTTGTACTTAGGAGGATTTTTTTTTTTTTTTTTTAGAATATTCTGGATAAATAAACCTGCAGTTGCAGAACGCAAGCACATTGATCCACTCCCATGGTAATAGTAAGAAAAACGTGAAAATGACAAATTTGAGGTGAATTCCATAGGAAAAAAATTCTGGTTTTTAATTGACATTAATCATGACTAAATGCAAAAGTCTGGTGATTAATCACAATTAAAAGTTTAACGCTTTAACTGCCTGCTCGACCAAATGGTTTAGCACATTTTGATTAAATATATACTGCTCAAAAATATAAAGGGAACACTTTGAAAACACATCAGATTTTAATGATGTGTTTCAATGAGAGGAATGTCTAACTAAAGGGCCTTTTCCACTAGCCCCGCTTAGCCCAACACGAGACAGCTCAGCACGCTTTGTAGCTCTTTCCACTAGCCCCAACACGGTTTAACAGCCGCTAATTTCGTCCCTGCTCGAGGGCAGGGTACAACCGTGCTGAGTCGTGCCGTGATGTGACGTCAACAGCCTGGTCGCCGCTGATTGGTCAGGTCGTAACGTCACGAAAGCAACCGTCTTCTGATGAATCTACACGACCGCCATTTGCAATATTTCACGGACTAACTCGGTCACGGAGTAAATACGATATTAATACAGACAGCTTTGTAGATTTTGCGGAACTCTACACCGTGGTCCAACGAAGAGGTGCGGAGTTTTCTCTGCTTGGTGGCAGATACACAGTTGAGAGGAGCGACCCGCACCGATACAGATGGCAGCCCAGCATAGAACCGGACTACGGACAAGCTGAAGACGAACGTGAGAGAACCATCGATGGTGAGTGATTTGTAATAATGTGCATCTGTTCGCTTATTTATCCTGTTGGTGGTAAGCTCACTTTTTTTGAGCCATATAGTGCTGTTCTGTGCTGGCTAGCGAGTTTTAGCTAGTAGCTAGCTAGTACCAATTGCTCATTCGCGCTTGTTTTCTCCTAAGTATTCGCTTGTGAGAGCAAAACGATGAAATATGTTAATCCTGGCTAAAGTCCTGGTTTGTGTACGTGCTGCACTTTGGTGCTGCACATTAAATTGTGTGCAATTTAATGCTAGAATGTGTTTCCACATGCCAGGGGTTAGCTTCCCTCAGTGTTTATATTGTGGATACTGGTGAAATGGACCACAGGAGCCGAAATCTCAACATATTAAAATTGCTTTTTCAAACCAGTGATTTATAAAGTCATTCATATAATTTTCTAAAGCGTCAGAATAGACCCACACACCTATTCTGTGGATCCTGCAGTGCTTGTCAGGGAAACAAAGCATTTTTGTCACATCCCACCACTGACTTTCACAGGTGTATTTCCCTAATACAGGTACATCTCCAAAAATTAGATTGTCATGAAAAACTTCTATATTTTTTGTCACTCATTTCAGAAAGAGAAATCCGTGTATTATATAGATTCATTACACAGAGAGTGATATATTTCAAGCGTTTATTTATTTTAATTTTGATGATTATGGCTTACAGCCCCTGAAAACCCCAAATTCAATTTGGTAAAAAATTAGAATATTACATAAAATTAACTTTAAAAAATAGTTTTTAAATATAAATGTTGGCCGCTGAGGTGTTGGTTAATATGGGCTGTAGCCGTAATCATCAATATTAAAACAAACACTTTCAATATATCACTGTTCCTGTAATGAATCTAATATGGGTTTCACTTTCTGAAATGAGTGAAAATAATATTGAATTTTTTCATGGTATTCTAATTTTTGAGATGTGCCTGTATTAAGTGTTGAACTTGCTTGAACCTAACCACCATCCATTTCTGTCGTTCATCTAGGCAAGAGGAAAGCAGCCGCCCACAATGGACCTCGCCACTGTGGAACGTACTGAAGTCCTTTGCTTTTATAGGTAAAGTGTCAAAACCAAAGTAGCACAATTTCCACTTAATATAATATAATATAAAAAAAATATTAATATAAAAGGGACTGAACTGACATTTATTTGATTGTGTGAATATGGCACATCAACTGTAAAATAAACCGCTTGTTAATGTATTTATTTTTTTGTCAGATCACTTGTGTGATCCTTTGTGAGTTACGTTCGTAACTGTATGTTTTGGCGAATGTGAGATGTTCAGTCGTCAATATAACTTTATATTTGTAGTTTATAGTCTATCATCAATAAACACATTACAAATATTTGAGACCCATTGTAGTGCTTCCTTTTATATTTTAGCAATGCTAGTACAAAACACCGCCCACACATGAAGCCAGGGCAAGAAGAGACACTTTTACAGACAAGACAAACTTTTATTGATAAATACTTCATATTTTGACTGAGCGACTCCATACTCGGTGATGCACACCTTCAGTTAAAGTACTAGATTCCATTCAAGTGAATGTATTAATTCATTCTGATTGCTGAGGCCACAGTAAAAACAGATGATTTTAAATGTAACGCAGCCCTTGTAAAATGTACTGAAGCGCAGCTACATGAAAATTGTGGTTAAATACAACAACAAATTACTTTATTGTCACATTCAAATTGTAATCCCTCCTGTTTTGTTTTTCTTTTGAATTCTTGGATGAAATATGGTGGGCAATATAAGCTGCAGCTTCAGCCATCACCCATTTCAGATAACCTATGTTGAACTGTATAATCAGAGGAGTTATTGTTTAATTTGACCTTGTTAGATTTTCCCCCCTTTGTTATATTATTCTATTTTCTTTTAATCTTTACTTTTAATCAATTCGAAATTGTCACCATGGGGTGAGACGCCGGCTCGGCGCTCAGCCCATGTCCCTTCTCATCCCTGCCTCTCATTGGGCAGCGTCTCAGCTGGCTCCCAGCTGTCAGTGTTACGAGACGGCTGGGGCCAATTAATCCTCATCAGCTGGGGCGCTGCTAATGAGGATAAAAAGGAGCAGCCTCGATCACTCGGGGCTGCGACATAAGCACTGCTAGGCTGGAGCCCCTTTGTCCGGCGCCAGCCTTTGTCTCATCATCCAGCATTACTCGTAAGTGTTTCCTGTAAGGAGTATTTGTGCCTCTGTACCCCCATGTCCGGTGCTAGCCCTCTGCTCGCCTTACCGAATCACTTGGGAGCGTCACCTTGTAAGAGTGCCTGTGTATTGGAGTCCAATGCCGGTGCCAGCTCTCTGGCTGCTTAACCCGTGAGTGTTACCTGCTGTGAGTTCTCATGCTGTTACCCCTATGCCCGGTGCCAACTGTTAACTCTGTTGCTGTACTGCTCGTGAGTGTTACTGTGTATGAGCATCTGTGCTTTCCTCATCCCTTACCCCTGTCACTAATAAACATCACAACTCACTGGCTCGCCCTTGGCTCTCATTGTGTGGCTCCCCAGAGCCACACGTGACAGAAATAAAGATTCATTCATTAATTCACATTCCACCACTGGCTTTTAGCAACAAGTGTATTTCCCAAATATGTTTTAAACTTGCTTTAATTAACCACCACCCATTTGTCTTTTGTCTAGGCAAGAGGTAAACTGTCCACCCCAACTGGACCTTGCCTCACTATTTACAGAGATGCAGGCTGAAGATCTGCTAAACCAGGACCAGTATGAGGGGCCGATCCAGTTGCTTCTCAGTGAGGCAGCGTGGCTGGCGTGTGTGACCCATTCCAGTTTGTTTTTTTTACAGTTTGAATTTTGCACATTCTGAATAATCTGGAATTTGCTGCTGATTGTAATAAACAATTTAGTGACTTATGTGTTTGCATCATGATTTTCTATTTTGTCTGTTAAGACACCGGTGGGAAAAGCGTCAACTGTACAAAGGATTTATCGGTGACCTTGAAAATAATGGCTCATTTGTAAGAAAAAAGTAACCAAAACAATTATTTTAATAACTGAAGACTGTATTGTTGGATGTGCCACCGCAGAAGACCCTGCATACTTTAGTGACAGTACCAGGATATGGAGGAATTCTGGGTCATATTAGCATCTGCTCTTCATCATAATGGGTTTGGGCGGGGGTGTCTAATCATGTGCCATGGAGGGCCAAGACCCTGCAGGCTTTACCTCCAGCCAGTGTCTTCAACAGCAGATTCCACTGAACTTCTTCCACTGACTGATCAGTGAGAACACCTGCTGAAGAGACTGGGTAGAAGAGAGAACCTGCAGGGTCTTGGCCCCCCATGACACATGATTGGAAGCCCCCGGATTAGGTTTAATGGGATTTAACATTTTAACACAAACTGCTTTATGGTTCATAATTCTGTTGACAGACTTACACCAAACCAAAAGTGATTTCTTAAACTGCTGGATTATTCTTAGACAGCTTTTCCAATCTTTCAGTATTTAATTTATGCCACATGGTGGTAACCTTCACATATAAAAAAAGAGACATCTGCAAAAACTTCAGAGGTTTATTGTCAGTGCAATTCCCAGTGCAATACTACATGAATGCATGTCTAGTACATTGTTGATGCAGAGAATATATATTTCTACAGTACATGTATCTAGTAAATCAAGTATTTTCCATGTAACGTTGTGACTGCATTATTTTAATTGCTTTTAATCCTAGATCAAGTTTGTTTTGGCCTAAAATGCATCATAACTGTCAAATATATCTTATTATACCTAACTCAGTACTGTTTACTTTTTGAATATATATTTTGTGGCTAATATAGTTATTAACATGGCGATCAAGTTGTGTCAGCTGATCATTTTTTTTCTATGACACATCTCAGACTCAGTGCTGCAGAAGCAGGTACGTCCATGATGTCTCAACAATCTCTCCATTATTTTCACGCAGATCAGAGCAATTTGTTGCACAGGAAATAAACGTTTCTACAGACATTCTTAAGCTCTATAACCACTGATCGTTTGTGAAGCTGTGTTGACATTAGTGACAGGCTGATGACATCCGTGACAGGCTGTGCTGAACGCCCAGACAGACTGTTTGAAGCGGTAATTTCCCCACAACAGAGCCATCTGAAACACACACAGCGTACATATTTTAGTACCTAACAGCGATAACTTGCAGACATTAAAGTGTAGCACGACGTACTTATAGCAAACTAGCATTAGCAACATTAGCTTACCGTCATATATGACCTAGTTTGTATCCTCACGTCTTCGGCTCTCCCAGAAGCTGCAGAACTATTCCAGAGTGTTTCATCTCGCTGCCTGTACCCTTGTCTGGCGGTCCTTTTTGGCATTTACGGTGAAAAAAGCCACAGACCGAGGAGTCGCCTTGTACAGCTGCATGTGTTATGTTTTGCTTGGGTCACGTGTTTTACGTCACGGGAGTGTGGCGCCGCCTCGCTGTTATAGAAATCCCACCCACCCCAGCTTAACACGGTTGTAATGGAGACAAAAGTGAGCCGAACCGTGTCGAAGTGAATCGAGACGTGGCGAGGTGTGCCGGGCTAGTGGAAAAGTGCCTTAACTCAACCTGATTGAGCCATCTCTACCACTTGGCTGAGGTATGTTATGCTAAAAAAATCCAACAGATGTCACTGTTTCTGTGACTAGCAACCTTCTTCATTTACTTTCCAACCAGGAAGCAAAAAACAAGAAAATCAATCAAGACATTTTGACTGTTTTTGATGTAGGTGTAAAAGGTAGGAATACTTTTTTGATATAGGATAGTTTTTGATTTGTTTGATTTGTTTGATTGGTTTGCTTGGTGAGTCACAGCTGAGCCTGACATCCCTAGACACCAGGCAGGTACAGAGGATTGCTACCTCTATTTTAAATGATGACTCCCACCCTTTGCACTGCCACTTTCAGCTTCTTCCCTCCAGACGGAGGTTTGCTGTCCCAAAAAGTAAAACCCAGCGCTACAAAAACAGCTTTGTTCCTGCTGCTGTTAAAGAGTTGAACAAATTGTAACAATATATTGCACATAATTTAGTTACCTATTTATTAATTTCATTTTATATTTACTTATTTTTGTAGGTTTTTTATTTGGATTCTAAATCTTTTATTGGGTTTTAGACTTTTGAGTTTTTAACCTCTTTGACTAGTCTTTAACTTTTTAATATGACCCTTCTCTCTCTTATTTATTTGTTTTTTCTCTTATCTCTTTGTCTTATGTCCTGATTAATGGAGCCTTGAGTACTTTTTCATGTTTATAGTCAGCTTCATATGTGCCTGTGTTTGTGTTTATGTTGAATGTAATTGTGGCTTGTAAATATGGATGTCACCTCACTGCAAAACAAATCTACCTACGGGTACAAATAAAGGAACCTGAACCTGAGGCCTTACTTAACAGAAATATGTTACTTGATACCACTGAAAAACTTAATTTTAGTATCTAATATTTAAAAAAAAACAAAAAAACATGCTCAACCAAATGGTTGATTTGTCATTTTATGGTAAGTGTAACAAAATTAAGCTAATGTAATTATTATTGAATATTTACTATAAACTCCAAACTTCTGTTTATCCATTGTTTAAATATGAAACGTTAAGTGTTTGTATATAGTGAACATGCTGAAAGAATTTTTTAGTAAATATTTTTTGACACTTTCTGAGTTGATTTTAGTAAATATAGTTAAAAAAATGTAGAATAAGAATATGGAAGTCATGAATATCACAGTTCATTTTGTTTTAGCTAAGTGGCACTACCACTGATTGCGGTTGTTGATTAGAATTTCATTTTTGACTTGTTTTACAACTACTTGATGGACAGTTAAACATTCTGTGGTGCAAGACCACACAGTCTTCTGGCCCTTGTATCTTAAAATTCTCAAGACTCTGATGCTGATCTAAGTGATGACGACCCATTAGAGGATCCTGATTATCACCCGACACAAGCAGAAGGTACAGGTGACAGTTCTTTTGAAACCCTAGATGAAGAGGAGACTCCCTCAACAAACAGATCTTTCATGCAGCTGCATCGTAAGAAGAGCAGAAAAGGCAAACAGACCCTAAAAACAGTTTCCTTGGAGGAACCAGGGGATAGCCCTGACCCAAGTTCCCAGTCAGGCCCAAACAAAAGCACGAGAAGAATCTGGAAGCATGAAGACATTGATGAATTCCAGGTTCCGGATTCAAGATCTGAACCCTTGAGGCTGTATAACACACCCTTTCAGTCTTCAAAATTATCTTTGCTGATGAGATGATTGAACATATTGCTCATCATCCAAATTTGTACTTTGTTCAAGTGTTGGGAGATCCAGTTAAGACTAACCCTGAAGAAATTGAGTATTTGTTGGCCATCCTTCATCCTTTCCCACAGTTTGAACCAGGTCAACAAGCCAGCATCCAGAGTTGGCTGATCATCATTCAGCTCTCCACCACCACAAAAGAAAGGCTACACCCCAAGACCCTCATCCACAACCAAGTGTGCGTTATGATAACTTGGTACACTGGTCTCTTCACTCTGTCAAGAGGGGACGATGCAACCTTTGTCTTACGGGTGTATCAAGGTGGAAATGTAACAAATGCAATGTTTTCCTGTGTTTGAACACAAACCAGGAATGCTTTCTATAATATTGTAGAGGGTGTAAGGAAAGGATGTGGAGGCGAGGCACAAGCGTAGGTTGTCACAGGTTCTTTATTGACCCTCTAACATAAATACAGCCGGTGGCCCGGTGTCTAGTAGGAGAGTTGCTGCTTTTATGAGGCATGTATAACAAGCTCTTTTATACACGTTATACAGACAAAGAGAATGCATGGCACATTAGCATAGTGATATACAGTACATATCAGTCAATACATATCATTAGCCTGGCCAGCTGGTGCTAGGATGTCCTGTCCGTCGATCGGGGACGTATACATAACAGTCCATTGTTCTGATTGCCCCCTGGGGCTCTCTGGCCGTATGTAAATCGTCCTCCGTTTCCTCCAGCCCTGCTGAGTGTGAGATAGTGTCCGTCCGCAGTGTGCTGGGTCACCACAATATCACCATAAGTAAAGTGGATCTGATGCTCAAAAAGCATTTGTGCTGTTGCACAGTCACATAGATGAGGTTCAAAATGTAATGTTTTTATATGGTTGGCAAAGGTTTCCTGTGTTTTCAATGTTTTTTTAAAGTTAAAATGGAAATCAACTTTATTGATCCACCAGAAATATGGATCTTGTGTCCCAAAAAACATTAGTTCTGTTGCACCACCACAGTTGAGGTATGTTGAGATGCTGAAGAAGAAGGAAATGCAGCTGTTTTATGTTTTTATAAAACATATGTTTTATGTTATGTTATCTTTCCTTGTGTGATGCACTATTTTCTAGGGGTGGGTTCAAAAGATCAATATATCGATATGGATCGATCCACGTTTGACTGAGCCGATATCGATCCACAAAATCCGCGGATCGATCTTTTAATATAATATTAATATATTTTAATATAATAGTTGTACGTTTGTGAACGTCTACTGAGTATAATCGGGTCGAAACCGGGTCAGTGAGCCAGAAACAATGGCCGAGAACCATAAACAACCGACACGCTAACGGAGCTAGCAAGCTAACGGATATGCTAGTTCTTCTTCTGTGGTGTTAAAACGGTTCTCATCCGGCAAGAGTTCCCTGCTGCACGTCTTTCATGTTTACACAAACGGAGTTAATAACGTGCATGTCTCTTAATTTAGCAGCAAAAGTCACCGTAAAGACTGTCCTCAACAGCTTCTTAATATTTTTCATAAAGCGGGGATAAACGGACTTTTACTCCGTGCAGCGCTGTGTTGGAACATAAAGTTGACGACTGATAAACGGAAAATGCGCGGAGACTGAAACCCGTGAAGCAGAGGGAGACTTGGAGCTGCTGAGACTGTAAGTATAATATCATTTGTTTGTTTTAACGTTTGTGTCGTCAATTAATAATTTATCTGGCATGATGGCAGTTTCTTTTACAAACTATGGACACAGAGAGAACTGTTGGTTAAGCGTTGTGAATAAATGTAGAATTAAGGTATATTTTATGAAATTATGGACTTCTGCCACTTAAGTAAGAGATGTGAAGAGAATAAATCACAATAAAATTAATAAAGGCTGCAGTACAACAAGCTATTTTTACTCAGTAGAACTAAATTGAAATGAACAAACCTTCTCAGGAAATGAATTGAAACCCTTTTCAAACATTGAAAGTTAATTTGTAGTTAAAATATTAAAAAAAACCTAAATTATTAAACCCTACTGTGGTGTGGCGATCTAAAAATATGAATGTTAATTTTACTGTGAAATCTATTCTTTTTATCTGTCTTCAGATGTGTGAAGACTGGAAGCTTCATCCTCACTGAGACCTTCTGAAGGTCAGAGGTCGTCAGTGGAGGAACCATCCCTGCTTCATGTGGATTTCAGCACAGAAGAAGACCTTCAAATTCAAGATTCAAGGAGGTGCTGCCGTCATTTTCTCCACACTAACATGCATTCAATGCTATTTAGTTGTTGTAATGACAAATTATTTTCTTTTTTTTCAGTTCTCAGCAAGAACACAATATTGGTCTTTTTTTTTTACAATTTTACTGAGCATTTAATTCTAAATAAATCACTGTTTAACAGGAAATTTTTGGCAATCCTGTGCTTTTCTTGTGGTGTTACATAGAGTAGCATCACTGTAAACTATGGAAAATGCAGCTGCTTTAAAATTTGTACTTCCTCACACAACTTTGAGTGCAAAAAAACTCTAAAAGTGCCATAACTTTTTGGAAAAGCTCCCACAAATCCAGGCTTTTTGGGCCACAGCAATCACAAAAACAGCTGACAAAATCCTGGGGGGACTGAAATACAGTGAGATTATGTATGCATGGTTCATGCATTGAATTTGTTTACTTACTCTGGGTGGTGAACTTGACACGACACACCCTTTGCACTAAAGAAAGCACCTGTGAGCACTTTATGAAAGGATAAGTTAAATAATAAAAAGTGCATTATTGTAACTGATTTGGGGTCAGTTCTATATGTGATAATTTATGTATTAGCAAAGTTAGAAGATTCTTGGTACAATTTGCAGCATTAGGTCTCAAAGATTTTTGTTTCATGGGAAGTAAAATG
Organism: Pholidichthys leucotaenia; assembly: GCA_020510985.1. Lineage (NCBI taxonomy): Eukaryota > Metazoa > Chordata > Actinopteri > Cichliformes > Pholidichthyidae > Pholidichthys > Pholidichthys leucotaenia. The sequence continues at coordinate 216,916,793 of CM035844.1, forward strand.
GCTATTAAAATGGTAATTCCCCAGATCGAATCGGGATTGAATCGAATCGAATCGGAATTGAATCGATTCAGAATCTCAAGAATCGGAATCGAATCGATTTTGGAAATTAGAGATCGTTCCCAGCCCTACTATTTTCCTTTGCTGAAATGAAAACCAGTACTGTTTTGTGGCATACTACCAAAAATAAAGTGCATCAAATGCCCTGGATGTTTCTAATTGTATATTTCTTTATAAGTTAGCATTTTATTTGACTTTTTCTCATGCTTATGGTATTTGTATGAATTTTCGTACTTTAACCATGAAATGGCATCTCAACCGTTTGGTAGAGGTCAATATTTTAAAATATTACAGGGTCTGTTGATAAAAAATAAAAATCATTGATTGTGGTTAATACTGACCCAAGGGAAAAAGAAATGAAAACAAAAAAATTTTCCGTTGCATTTTTCTTGGTGGGGTTGCTAAAGGGTTGATCGTAGATTTTACACAAGCTCATAAATTTGCGGTTTTGTACTAACAGTTTCATAAATTTGACTTTTCCCCCTAATTTGGAAATTCACATTTTTTTTTAGTCTCATAAAATTTGACTTTTTTTTCCATTTTATACATTTTCAACTTTTTTTCCCCAGTCTCATAAATTTACAAATTATTTCCCCCAATCTTGTCAATTGCAAATGTCAATTTGCAACTTTTATTTCCCTCATTTTTGTAAAATGGAGTTTTTTCTCCTTAAGTCATTAAAATTTGAACCTTCTTTTCCCACGGTTTCATATATTTGCAACTCAAGTTCTGTTGACGGTTGCTGAATACAAATCATCGTTTCCATGAATGGGGCATTAAGGTGATTTATTATTATTTGTGTATCAAGTTTGACCCACCCCCACCCACCATTCCCCAGTCTCATAAATTCAAACTTTACCCCACAGTTTCGTGAATATGCATTTTTGTGAATATTTTGACTTCTTGGATGGAATATGGGTGGGCAATATAAGCTGCGGCTTCAGCCATCACCCATTTCGGATAACTTATGTTGAACTGTATAATCAGAGGAGTCATTGTCTAATTTGACCTTGTTGGATTTTCTTCTCCCTTTGTTATATTATTCTGTTTCTTTTAATCTGTACTTTTAATCTATCCGAAATAAAGATTGATTGATTGATTGATAATCTGCAAATTTTTTCCCCATGTCTTGTAAATTTGCCACTTTTTTCTGGATGCATGCTAGATATCTTAATTAATTTACAGTAGTTTTCAATTAAAAAAGAGATCATCAAAATGAATGCCTGGCCTCTGGCTTTATTCATTACCCTCCTGCTAGCTTTCAGTGAGATTGAATTAGACACCTCTGGGCACCACCGGAGTGGTGGCTCAGTTGGTAGAGCATCCGCCCCACACCCGGGAGGCAGGGGTTCAAATCCCGGCCAGGTCATGCCGAAGACCGTATGAAAGTGGAACTTCCTGCCGTCCAGCTTGGTGCTCAGCAAAAATGGAATGGAGGAGGGAAATTTGTGGCGGCGCCTTGCATGGCAGCGGCCCTCTGATTCTACACTTGGGGTGTGTGTGATTAACACAGTAGATAGGTAAAGCACAATCTCGTTCCACTGTACATGATTGGTTGTACAGTTGAATGACAATAAAGGGTGATTAAAAAAAATTAAATAGTCACACTTACGAGAAATGATTTAATGAAAATGGGTCCATTTTACTGTCTTGATACAGAAAGGGTGCTTTCACACTTAACCTGTGTGGTCCAGGCTTTCAGACTTTTCAACTTGGTTCGGACCAATATTTTCAGTGCGAAACCTTCCCTGAACCACAGTCCGGACCAAGTAGTAAAAATGTGGTCTGGCAAAAAGAGTGGTTTTGGTCCAGATCAGACTGAAACTTGGTCCGATTTGTTTAGAGTGTGAAAGCAATATTCAGAATGGTTCGGACTTTTGGACCAAACACAGGAAATTAATCAGCCAATAAGAGGAAAAACCATGCGGTAGCACTTGGGAGAGAGGAAATATGACCATTAGTGGCATCATCATCATCATCATCATCATCATCATAGCAGTCTGTCGTGGGCGACAATGACGGTTTCATTTTGGTCTGATCAGATTCTTCCACACAGCTCTGTCCTTAGCCTTCCACTGCCAGGAACTCCTGTCTATATCCAACTTCTTCAAGTTTCTTTTCAAGTAGTGGCATAGTCACTTTAAAAAAGATCTAAAAAATGTGGAACCTTACCTGATATTTTCAGAGCGGATGCAGTAGTTTTTGGAAAAGACGTACAATGCCCCCTGAAAATCCTCACGGCAGATGAGAAGCATAAACCAACTAATATGATGTCGTCTGAAACAGTTTCAACATAAAGTGCCTTTACCAATGTGCCCAGAGCAGCAGAAAACACCTTGGAGGGTGAGTAGCATGTTTGCTAACTGCCGGCCTGTGCTAAAAACAGAGATGTCATCATGGCAACAAGACATATGCACGTCATGTAAAGTTGTTCAGTTAGCTTGGAAAAGGAGCAGTGTGAAACAAGATTTTTACTTGAAAAATGTTTCAGTCCACAGTTTTATGTTTTCTTCCCATTGGATAATTTGGCAGCATTCACCACTGCAAACATTTCAGTGTGAAGCATGACAGTCTTGCTCGGCTGTGCCTGTTTGATTAAGTCACAGAGCTGAACCGCTGGAGCACATTTCCTCCATTTTTCTCACTGTACAATTGTTGTATAAGACGGGGACCCAACCGGGTCACCGTGCTACAGCCTCGACCGCCTTCACACAGAGTGGCTACTGCCCTTGGCTCACTCCTCCATCAATAATTACTTGGCTGTAAAACTTGCTCTTGGAAAGCTGTGGTCTGTTGTTAATTTTCCTCCTGCATGGGAAGAGTGTCAGCGGGCAGCCTGTGGTGAAATTCACTGCAATGAGCTGATTTTCAGACTAAGACTAATATGAGGTTGAGCAGGGTGAAGGTTTAGGGGAGGACAGTGATGACACATCAGAAAATGGCTTTACGGTAGGGCAAGTCAGCTTTATTTTCCCTTCAAATAGCTTCCAGAACTTTTTATTTGTATCCCTTACAAAGTGTGGATGTTTAGCAGAGTCACTCAGATGATACTGAGGTTTAACTAGCCACCAATAGAGAGGGATAAGAGTCCCCACTCTTGAAGATTGTCGGTTGAGTGAAGGGATCCCTTCTTCACGTCTAAACTTTATTGAGGCTTGGCTTTGTAGTGCCGTAAGTGAATCCACTCCAGCACACTCACAACTGACAAAAAGACAGTGCTGAGAGTATCTCCTCAGTGGATCATTGTTTTTGTGAAGAATACTGCTCCCTTGCCTGTCTTGTCACTGAAATAGGGCAGCATCAGCCTGAGTCGCTTTGAACACTCTGACGTGATTTCAGGAGGCATCTTAAGGGAACAGAAATATGAGGGATTATCTCTCAAAGGTGCTGAAAAAAGACAAAATAAAAAAAAAAAAAAAAAACAGTTGAGGACTGTTGGAAGTTTGGTGCTCCGGAACCTTTGTTTAACTATGTTCCGCTTGTTAGTGGCTAACTTAGATACGTACACTAACCTGCCCACAAGCGTAAACACAACGCCTCACCATTACAAGGCAATAAACTGCATCTCATCTGTTCCCCAAGATACCATGGCATATTTCCAGAAAAACAGTTGAGATTGCAATAATGTTTTTTCTACTGACTCAGACTTTTTTTTCATGCCGTTAAAAATACTGTCCAAAATGGTGAATATCAGTGTGTTTTATTTCTTTTCACTGGGATGGAGAACTATTAAGATGACTAATTTTTGCAACCCCAGTTTAAATAATGCCATGTTCCATTTGTTGTTGGAGATTAACTTAAATTTAAAGAATTTAAAATTACACTCCGCCAAAAATCACATTTTTTTTTTCTGTTGTTAACATGTCTGTAACATGTTTTTTGTGTCTTACAAGGCATATCAAGAGCAAAATCAGATCCAAGTCCCAAGTTTTGTTTTTCTGCTATGAACGTCCAATTAAGCTCAGCCCCACAAAAAAATATATAACTTTGGACAGAATGTTTCTAACTACGCAAGCATTCATACTGGGCATGGCTAAAAGCCTGAGTTCACTCCCCCAGGGGAAGAGGGAGGAGCCAATGTGGCTCCACAGATGGAGGCTTATGGTCTACCTACCACTGATCACGCTGGCAACAACATCCCTTCCCGCGAATGGCGCGAAACCAACTGCAGTCACCCGTAGTTTTCCACCTCTGGAGCTACAATATTCTGAAACCCCGAAGTGCATTCAGGACGTGGTCAGCTTGGAGATCAGAGTCCACCAGCTGCCGCGCCTGCACATGCGAGGTCCTGGAGGTGCCCACAGAGGAATGGGAGGCACATAGTAGGAAGGCCGAACTAGAGAGAGACGTCTGTTAGGGAGATGAAGGTGTCAAGACCGCCACCCGTAAGTTTTGCATTTGTTTGACTTGGTTCAATGAAAGGGTTTTGGGGGGGACACGAAAAAACCCAGGCGCTCCGGAGAAGGGAGGCAAGTTGGGCAACCGGGGGGCACATGGCACAACAGCTGGAGTTTGCTGTGTGCACCGCACTGAGGTCATGGTTCCATGGCGGCAGGCCAGCGCACCAGACCCCTGGCCCCCAGCAAGCTGCCCAGTGGGCACCTGTCAACCCCAAGGTGGGACCACCGAGAGCCAGCTTGCTTTGGCTGGGGTCAGCAGCGTTAAAATGTATGGCTGATTCACTCTGATGTTTTGAAAAGCCATTGTTTAGCAAAGAAGTCTGAAGGGCTCTTCAGAGTCTCTCTAAGGGGATAACGTTTGCATTCTGTAGACTGCGTTTGCGTACACGGCAATATTCAGAGTTGTTTTTGAGCCACTACAGCTATCGTTCAGCAGCCGCATTTCGCGCATGTGTAGTGAAGATAAATTTAAATGCTTTAATAGCTTCAATCAAAACACAAAAGAAGATCTCGGTGGCAGAGTTTTTTTTTTGTTGTTGTTTTTTTTTTAACTTTTAGTAATCCGTGGATTAAATGTCTTACATACTGTACAGTGGAGAAAATAAGTATTGAACATGTTGTTGAGGAATAAGATCAGGCGAGATGCGATGAGCTGGAAGGTTGCAGAGTTTTATTTCCTCCCTCAAAATGAGATACACATTGTAGCTCTGAGCTACTGTGCTCTACTGTCCATATGCAATTTTTCCTCCGTTTCCTCCAGCCCTGCTGAGCGTGAATAATATCAGTTGGCATTGTGCTGGGTGACCACACGGCTCCCCCCAGAACACTCGAAAGGGGCTGTGACCCCCCCCCCCCCTGTCATTTGGGCTCCAGCTCTGGTAGAACTGTCCTGCTGTAGAGGAGGAGGGGGAGGGGGGTGGGAATAAGTGAGATCCGCCCTGGGATGTCAAAGGTGTCTGGGCCGCGCAAAAATTGCGTGTGGATCCGCGATGGTGAGGGAATTTCCCAGTAAACCTGGCGGTGAGCCACAGCGGCTGTGAAAAAAAAAAAATTAAGTTTCTGACTCCTCTCGCGGCTCAGTCCAGCGAGGATGTGGGGAAAGCGAACGGCCAAATTCCCCGAGGATGCGTAGCAGCTGTGAAGCAACTGCAGCTGTGTAAGGGACTTGGCGGTTTGGCTTTTAGGTGCGGAAGCAGCCCTAAAGCCATCGGGGACAGCAATTGGCTAAATTCCCCTTGTGTGCCATGGCTGAGAAACCCATACAAAGTCCTGTGTGCGGGCTGCACATCTGCTTCAGGTGCGTGAGTGTAACGGAAGCCAACTAGTACTGTTCGGCGTAGAACGTTAGTAAACCTCCCTCCCGAAAGCCTCATACAGTATCGGTAGCGCTGAGCTATCGGTCGGACCTTTAGCTCAGCGCGATCGTGCTGTGTCTCCCATGCTCGAACTGTGTAGTTGACTGAGAGGTCGCGGGTTCGTGTCCTGTGTGGGGCGAACTGCGCAGGATGATCTCTGTCACATTGGTGCTGTGACCCGGATGGGAGTGAGGTTTAAGGGGGAGAGTGTAACGGATGCCAACTAGTACTGTTCGGCATAGAACGTTAGTAAACCTCCCTCCTGAAAGCCTCATACAGTATCGGTAGCGCTGAGCTATCGGTCGGACCTTTAGCTCAGCGCGATCGTGCTGTATCTCCCATGCTCGAACTGTGTAGTTGACTGAGAGGTCGCGGGTTCGTGTCCCGTGTGGGGCGAACTGCGCAGGATGATCTCTGTCACATGAGCAGCCCTGAAGGTTCTGAGGATGGTGATCAGCTGTGTTTCTCGGGCATGTGCAGCGGCGGAGGACACTGTATCAGTCTGTGGAGTCGGTTTGTCCCTGTGCGTGGCACGCACTTGGCGCAGTGACCACATAGCTGGCAGTTGTGCTGCCCTCGTAATCCTGCTGTGTGCGTGTGGGGCTTCTGTGTGCAGGAGGTCCGCTGTCGCGAGGTGCGTCAGGGTCGGGGAGCTTTGTGGAAATTAATGCAGACGGCGTCAATGATTTCCCCGTTCAGGCTGCTTCCTTCGGTTTGCTCATGCCGTCGTTCATGGTATGTGTCGGTCCCAGTGCTGCCGCTGATCCTCGTGGGTGTGGATGAAGAGGTTGCAGGCATTTGCTGGTCCTCTGGAGTCCACAGAGCGGTGAGAGGGAGCAGACGGTCATTCTCTCTCGTCAGGTCACCAGTGTGGAGGGAAAAGATCATTTTGGATTGGGTGCATGCGCACACAGCGACCGGCAGCGGGCGAAAAAACTTTGATGTCTGTGTCTCTGTTTTTATGCAGTTTAACGTGTTTTAACGTAATTCTCTGTGCCGTTTTTGTCCTTGAATGTTTGTGGACTGTATATCGAAGAGCTCCCTGGCTCCATCAGTATGGATTTCCTTCTTGTTTTTGCACTGTCGTTTCTTTCTTACCGGCTCTTTGTCTTGGAGGTAAGCGCGATCGCGATCATGCCGGGAAAAATACAGTATCCCAGAGGCGTGTTACTGCATTTAAACATGGATAATACAGCATCTGTGTTTGAGTCTGTGCCGCAACTGCCGGACTTTATTTTGAGAGATTTTCATGGACACAGCGATGAAAAGAAAGACAAGAAGAGGAAACGTGGAAAGCGTGGTGGCGTAAGATTAAACCTGAGGAGGCGTCAGCTTAACCGCATTCCTCTTCCTTCCATTATGATGGGGAACGTACAATCCCTGAGAAATAAAGTGGATGAAATTCAAGGAAATGTCCGATATCAGAAGGATTTCAAGAACTGCTGTGTCATGGCTTACACAGAGACGTGGCTTACGGTGCATGACCGGGATGCGGATCTGTGGATTGACAGCTATGGAGCCCCACTTCACTCGGATCGACAGGAAGAGGTAACGGGGAAACGTCAGGGGGGCAGCGTATGTTTATATATTAATAAACAGTACTGTACATCTGTCATGGTCAGAGAACGCATCTGTACACCAGATGTGGAGCTTCTGTCCATGTCACTACGCACCTTTTATCTGCCCCGCGAGTTCCCCCAACTTTTCATAACGACTGTGTACATTCACCCGAGGGCAGATGCTGCCTCTGTCTCCAGCACCGTCTTTGATGTGGTACAGCGGTTGCAGTCGATTTCCCTCAGAGGCTCCAAATTTTATACTTGGGGATTTTAACCATGTGTCTCTAAAGAAGACACTTAAAAACTTTTATCAGTATGTCTCCTGCCCAACCAGGAGAAAAAAGACATTGGACCTGTACTACGGATCCATAGAGAGGGCCTTTAAATCTTTTTCCCTTCCTCCTTTAGGATCCTCAGATCACAACTGTGTACATTTGCTGCCCACATATAAAACTGCTCTCAAAAGAGGCAAGGTGGAGACCAGAGACATAGACGTGTGGACAGAGGATTCAGTGCACTGCCTCCAGGAATGCTTTAACTGTACGGACTTGGAGGTGTTCACGCTCGCCTGCGGAGAAGATTTGGACTCTTTAGTGGACATGACATGCTCATACTATGGCTTTCTGCAGAGACATGATCGTTCCACATAAACGTGTCAAAATATATCCCAACAACAAGCCATGGGTTACAAAATCAGTTAAATCCTGCTTACAGAGGAAAGCACTTGCCTTTAAACAGGGGTTGTTTCTGAGCTGGAGGTTGCCACAAAAGAGCTGAAGGCCGAAATTTTAAGAGCAAAACAGAATTATAAATCAGAGTTGGAAAGCAAGATGGCAACAAAGAAGCTTGGTTCAGCCTGGGCCAGTATGAAAACTATTGCAGGCCTTCAGAGCACAGAGCGCAGTAATCGTGTGTTTTTAGATGGTTTTAGTTCAGACACAGAGCTGGCTAATGCTCTTAATTGTTTTTATGGTTGTTTTGATTCCTTTGATTTTAGCACAGAAACCCAAGATTTGAAACAGAAACTCAAAGACAATCAGCACTTTAATATTGAGGTGCAGGATTTTAAAAGGGTGTTCTGTGCTGTAAAAGTGAACAAAAGTCAGGGCCCTGATAATATATGTGGGCACTTGGTAAAGTCCTGCGCACATGAATTGAGTCCTGTGTTTCACTACATTTTCAATAAATCCTTACTGTCACAACTCGCTCCCGCCTGTCATCCGCTCCAGCCGTGCGCACACCTGTGCTTCATTAAGCTGCCTCTATTTAACCTGCTCTGCCTGCAGCCTCGGCCTGGAGCCGTCAGCTCATCTCCATGCTCACGTAAGATTATCACTTACCTGCTTTCCAAGATCTTCCCCTGTGCACAGGTGGATCCTCCCGGCGGCGGAAGAATCCCTTCATCGCCTCACCTCTTCAGTCTCTCCCCGTCGAGCGCAGCAGGGCGCTGTCTCCCAGGCGGGAGCATTTCTTGCCAACGCCAGCCACCAAGACATCTGCAAGTAAGCCACATTACAACTTTCATCACTTCGCCATGATAATTGCGCATCCACTGTCCTCTGCTCTGTCCTCAGGGTTGCCTGGCTGTACGGTGTTCTGTTCTGCCCTCGGCGCTCTCCAGTCCCCAAGAAGACATTCACATTCCTCACTCACGCATTCATACACCTGTTGTTGAATAAAACCCTTAAATCTCACCCGAGCCTGCGTGCGTGTTTCCTGGGCCAGCTAACATGTCACTTACAGACACAACATGTGTCTAAGATCTGGAAAGATGCCGTGGTTGTCCCCATTCTAAAATCCAGCTGTCCTAAAATGGTAAATGACTTTAGACCAGTTGCTTTGACTTCACTTTTAATGAAAATTTTTGAAAAACTGGTCAGATTTGAGGTCCTAAAGCAGACTGAGCATGCATTGGATCCTCTGCAGTTTGCCTATAGGCCTCACAGAGGAGTGGAGGATGTCACTGTCACTCTGCTTAACATGCTTTTTAAACATCTGGATTTAAATGGGATACACACCAAGGCTTTTATTTGTGGACTTTTCTTCCGCCTTTAATACAATCCAACCTCATATTTTATATGAAAGGCTCCTGCAACAATTTGATTTGAGTAATAATCTGGTGGGTTGGATTCTGGATTTTTTAATGAACAGGACACAGAGAGTAAGGGCAATGGTACATTGTCTGACCAAAAATGTTCTTTTACTGGATCTCCTCAGGGGTCTGTGTTGTCACCACTACTCTTCATCCTGTACACAAACATGTGTCGGAGCAGACATGACAACAGATGCATTATAAAGTATGCTGATGATTCAGTTGTTGTCAGTCTCCTCCAGGATGGTAAGAGTGGCCATGGCCCAGTAGTTGATGATTTTGTTCACTTGTGTGAGGATTCCTACCTGCAGCTGAATACGACAAAAACTAAAGATATGATTATTGACTTTAGGAGGAAAACTCCCAGGCACAAAGTCACCGTAGTAAAAGGCCAGACCACTGAATGTGTACAATCCTACAAATATCTTGGGATGATTATTGATAGTAATTTAAACTTTGAAGAGAACTGTGAAAGGGTGTGCAAAAAGGGTCAGCAACATTTGCATTGTTTAAGGAAATTTGCACGCTTCCAAATTGACCGAACCATAATGACAATGTTTTATCAGGCTTTTATTGAATCTGTTTTATCCTTTTCTTTAGTGTCATGGTTTGGTCAGATGAAACTGAAACAGAGGAAATCCTTGGATCAGGTAGTTAGATGGTCCATCCGTTTGCTTGGTGAGTCACAGCTGAGCCTGACATCCCTGTACACCAGACAGGTACAGAGGATGGCCACCTCCATTTTAAATGATGACTCCCACCCTTTGCACTGCCACTTTCTAAAGCCCATCCAGGGACAAGAGTTGCAAATTAGCTAATAGCTATACACTCTATGTGCAACACATCAGATTGATTGTCTTTGATTAATTGTCTATGTTTATTGCACTGTCCCTGTCAAATAAACTAATCTACTACTACTACTTTCATCTTCTTCCCTCCAGACGGAGGTTTGCTGTCCCAAAAAGTAAAACCCAGCGCTACAAAAACAGCTTTGTTCCTGCTGCTGTTAAAGAGTTGAACAAGATGTAACAGTATATTGCACATAATTTAGTTACCTATTTATTAATTTTATATTTACTTATTTTTGTAGGTTTTTTATTTGGGTTCTAAATCTTTTATTGGGTTTTAGACTTTTGAGTTTTTAACCTCTTTGACTAGTCTTTAACTTTTTAATATGACCCTTCTCTCTTATCTCTTTGTTTTTTCTCTTATCTCTTTGTCCTATGTCCTGACTGTTGGAGCCTTGAGTACTTTTATCATGTTTATAGTCGGCTTCATGTGTGCCTGTGTTTGTGTTCATGTTGAATGTAATTGTGGTTTGTAAATATGGATGTCACCTGACTGCAAAACAAATCTACCTACGGGTACAAATAAAGTAACCTGAACCTGAACCTGAAAGATCAGGCGAGGGGCGCACCATGACACGTTGGGTCACCAGTGTGGAGGAATAAGATCAGACGAGATGCGACAAGCTGGAAGGTTGCAGAGTTTTATTTCCTCCATCAGAATGAGACACACATGGTAGCTCTGAGCTACTGTGCTCTACTGTTCATATGCAATTTGTCCTCCGTTTCCGCCAGCCCTGCTGAGCGTGAATAGTATCAGTCTGCATTGTGCTGGGTGACCACAATGTCAACATTTTTCTCATTACGCATATTTCTCATGGAGCCATTGACCTGAGATTTTCACCAGATATCAGTAACACCCCAAGTAATCCATACATACAAAGAAATCAAGGCAACTGTGTTCACAAAATAAGTTATATTTAATAAAGTGGAATGACACAGGGAATAAGTATTTGACATGCTTGGCTTCCTGTATAGAGAAACTAGGTGCAGGCATTGCTCAGAAATGATTTTAGCTCATTCTTCCACACAAACTGTCTTCAAATCTTGAAGGTTCTGTGGCTGTCTTCTATGAACTCTGATCTTCAGTTTGTTCCATAGATTTTCAATTGGATTCAGGTCAGGTGACTGACTGGGTCATTCTAGCAGCTTTATTTTCCTTCTCTTGAGCCAACTGAGAGTTTCCTTGGCTGTTTGTTTGGAATCACTACCTTGCTGAAATGTCCACCCTCGCTTCATCTTCACCATCTTGGCAGATGGCAACAGGTTCTTATCAAGGATGTCTCTGTACATTTGTCCATTCATCTTTCCTTCAGTTATATGAAGTCTGCCTGTACCATGTGCTGAAAAACACCCCCACACCATGATGGGATGTGCAGTGCCATTTCTCCTCCAAACATGCTGTGTGTTGTGACATCCAAAAAGTTCAATTTTAGTCTCATCTTACCAGACTATATACTCCCAGTATTTTACTGGCTTGTCCAAATGTTATGCAGCAAACTTTAAATGAGTTTCAACATTCTTTTTCTTCAGCAATTGCAAGGTGAGTGGGAATAGAGCCCATGTTGGTTGAGTGCATAATTTATTGTTTTCTTTGAAACAACAGTACCTGTTAACTCCAAGTCTTTCTGGAGCTCTCCATGAGTGGTCTTTGGCTCTTAGATAACTCTTCTGATAATTCTTTTAACTCATCTGTCAGAATTCTTGCGAGGAGCTCCTGATCATGGCTGGTTTATGGTAAAATGATGTACTTTCCACTTCCGAATGATGGCTCCAACTGAAACATTCAGCAGTTTGGAAATGCACCTGTTACCAATGTCATCATTATATTTTGTAACAATATAGTTGCATAGGTATAGAGGGAGCTGTTTGCTTCTACCTATGATGAGTTCTTTGTGGTGTGACAATCTGATATTCACAGACCTTTTTAAAGGCTATCAGTCAGGAATCAAGTCTTATTCATGCTGCATTTCCCCTCTGGTCCGCTTTTGTCCGTGTGTGCTTTGGATGAGACCAGCGCACATGCGGCATTGTACATGCTCACTTTTTTGTCTACCAGGCCAAGCAGTTGACGTATGCGCACAACTGTTATTTGTAGTTTTGCCCCAGCCCTATGGGTAGTGCAAATGCACTAACATGCCAGTTTGTTCACCGGCTATAAACACGAGAATGACGCACATTTTTTTGTAGTAACAACAATGTAGTTGTTTCAAGGAAAAGGAAGAATTACCGTTTTCCAGTGGTCTTCTCTGCTCAAGCTGCTGCAAAAGGATTCATGTATGTTTACTCTTGTCTTCCATCTCCTCGTTGTCTTCCTCTTCTACACTCTCTTTGTATGCTGTGCTGGTAGTGCCGTCTCATGAATGGGACGTCCAGTCTTGTGCATACTCTGTCACTGTGTACAGATTGTGGGCAGGCTGCGCGGTCATAAAATTTGGGCTGCATGCGGTCGTCTGCAGTAGAGCTCTGCGTCCACTAGTGGAGACGATGACATAAATTTCATCACATGAGGTTTCCGGTTGCACGTACGTGGACAGTGGAGGTGCAGCATTAATCCAGCTTTGACGAGCGGAAATTAATTTGCACTGATAGGGGATGGGATGGCTTCCTAAATTCTGATGGATTTCAGCTCTTTTTTGGCTTTCTCTGCCTTTTTGCACCTCTTTTTCTTCATGTGTTCAATAATTATTTCCTGTCTCATTTCACTTTATTAAATATAACTTGTTTTGTGAACACAGTTTGCCTTGATTTCTTTGTAAGTATGGATTACTTGGGGTGTTACTGATATCTGGTGAATATCTCAGGTCAGTGACTCCTTTAGAAATATGTGTAATTGGAAAAATGTTGATGCGTTCAATACTTATTATCCCCGCTATATATATTTACCATAAAGTGACTGAAACAATTTTCCCCAGCTCCAAACCACACCTGTTGCAGCTGCTATCACAAGCTACAGACACATAAAAAGCAATGAAACAGGTAGGAATATAATTTACTGTTTTGGTGTTCTGGGTGAAAAAATGACAGACAAGTCACTTCACAGTAGAAGAATGCACAACATTTATTCCAAGGTTCTGCCATCCCTGAGTTTTCTGGCACATGTGCAGTTCACTGCGACCACTGTGTTCTTGTATGTGTGGTCAATTTTTGCAGCCTGCATGCACTCAGTCAGCGCCAACCCTCTGCGTGAGGTTTGCGCATGAATGCATCCACTGCGCTCGCTTGCGTACCAGCGCATTTTTGCACCTTTGAATTGTCCTTGAGGTGTTCTCAGGTCAGAGGAGAGGGGAGGACGGGCCTTGCAGCATCTGCTACTGGTGGGCGGGAATATGGGTAGAGCTAATTAGACTATTCATAGATCTGCGTATGATCTATGAATAGTCTGATCATACGCTGATCATACGCTGATCCTACCGAGTGGGGTCCGATCGGACCCCACACATATGTTCTTATGCACAACACGGACATATTATCGATCACAGCTATCATGCTTTCTGACTTTGTTTGTCATCATCTGTGAATCACAAAAAATAAATCTGATTTAAAATACAGTTTTCTTCTGTACTGTCAGTTCAGATTTTTCATTGGGGTCCGATCGGACCCCAGGGAAAAATATGATGTTAATGATATTAAATGTATGAATTTTGTGTTATATTTCAGTGAATGATGGCTCAACGAGGTAGACTTTGGTCAGAGAAAGAAGGAAGACCTATCTTTAGTGCCACCATGTCGCGAACTAGGTTCACCACCATTTTTTCAACCAGTGTGCCCTGGTGCGTTCAGGTTTTTGTGGGAAATTATCTAATTTCACTTTGTAGAGGGGTGCGTTCAAGGATGAGACATGGTTATTTCTCAGGATCAGTTTTATTGAACACACACATCCTCTATCATCTCTAAAAGCAGAAGAGGCAGAACAGTCACGTATCACAGTTCTTATACACTGCAGAAGCCACACCACCTAAGTCACATGTTGCCTATGCAAACATACAAGCCATGGTACATAATCTCAATCACAATGCCTCTTTGATCTTCTCCTATTGTCCTTTATCCCTCGATGTTCCGGGACTCCCACTGGGGCCTCCTCTCCAAGACAAAAGGTGTTCTGGAACTGTCCTCTCCTCTCAGTCTCTGCCGGCCAGACCTCCTTTGTCCTCTTGAGACGTGAAGCCCACAATACACATGTAGTCATGCATATGTGGGGGAATATAAGTCTATTATATGTGCCACATAAATCCCCCCCCCAAACGTCTACTTCAAGGACAAACATATTCTGATATACGTAGCAGAAAATGTTACAGCCTATCACAAATAGCAAGGAATATCACAACATATCACACTTCCATCCCCAATCGCTTGGGCTTTAATCTCCTGCCGTATCTGCTGTAAGCGGGCTTCGCTCCTTCTGCAACAGCTCCTTGTGCCTGTGAATCAGAACCATTAGTGCATCCCTGTGGTGGCTTAGAACAATGCCTTCCCGGCGGCCTGCCATGGCGGGGGGCCCTGGCCAGCTGCACGTGCTCATCAGCCAAAACAAAGGTGGGTTTGAGTCTATTGATGCAGACCAACTCTTTTCTGTCTCCCAAATCAAGCAAAAAATGTTTCTCCCCAGTTTCTAACACTCTGAAAGGCCCGTCGTAAGGCGGCCGTAACCCTGGCCTTTGAGCATCATGTCTGACAAAAACAAATTCTGTGTTTTTTAAAGCTTTGGGCACAAAAACACACGGAAAACTGTGATGGACTGGGCCAGGAAGGGTGTGTGATCCCGTGTCACTCTGCAGCAGCTGAGCGGGGGTGCAGTTTGGTGCCGGATTGTCCGGGAGGAACTCCCCCGGCAAACGGAGGGGTTGGGCAAACACTAATTCCGCTGGGGAGGCTTGCAAATCCTCTTTAGGTGCAGAACGCAACCCTAATAAAACCCATGGAAGTTTATCCGCCCAATTTGTATCCGTAAGAGACGCTCTAAGGGCTGCTTTCAATGACCTGTGGAAGCGTTCGCACAAACCGTTGGCTTGGGGGTTATACGTGGTCGTACGGTGAATTTTCACCCCCAGGCTGTGGGCCATAGATGACCAGAGCTCGGAAACAAATTGGGGGCCTCTGTCAGACGTTATGTCTGACGGGACTCCAAAACGCGCAACCCAAGCCGTTAAAAAAGCGCGTGCAACGTCTGCTGCTGTAGTCGACGCCAGAGGAACCACCTCTGGCCAGCGCCTGGTGCGATCCACCATCGTCAAAAGGTGTGTGAACCCCTGCGACAACGGGAGGGGGCCCACCAAGTCGACATGCACATGATCAAAGCATTTAGCCGGAATGTGAAAAGGCTCCAAAGGGGCTCTCGTGTGCTTGTGTATTTTGGCTCGCTGACATGCTACACAAACCGCTGCCCATTCTTTAACCTGTTTACGCAACCCAGGCCAAACAAATTTTTCCCCTGTAGGGAGCTTGAAATGAAGAAGCGATGTGATTTTATAAATCAAGATTTATTATCAGCTTCACCTCCCAAACATGTCTCATCTCGATGCAGAAGCAGAATCAAGAGGTCGAGCGCAGTCAGACCTTCATACTTATACCCACACTCAACAAAAGACATTGCATATCAAAGCTGACATCCCGCATTAACATAATCCCCCTCCATTGTCCTCCATCTCCTCCACCTGACCCTGGGTAGTCAGGAAGTTCGATCCGGTCTCCACCGCTGCGACTCAGTCTGTTCTTTGATCCTTGCCGGTGGTTGAGACCTCTTGTCCTGTTCTGAGGCGTGAGGTCATTCCACATATGTAATCACTAAACATTCTAATATGTCTATACATATGTAGGTATGGAATATATGATTAATATAAGCCACAGCCCCCAAAAACGACTAAGAAAAGGACAATCAAATTAAGTTTACAGTTTAAGATAATCTCTATGACATATTATACTGTTAAACATCTTGACAGGGAAAACAAGGAAAAAATCTTTCCAGCAGTCATGATCCTGTAGAAGATTCAGTGGTAACAACAACAGTATAGTAATGTCACAAATCAGCCTTAAAACTGTCACGGCACAATCTGATAACATAGTTAACAATTCTTTGTCAATTTTGCATCAGTCCCTGTGCCGTCTGGGTTTTAATCTTCTCCCGAATCTGCTGTAGGTCCACTTTGGCGTCCTGGTGGGGCCATCCTGTAAGGAATCTGCAGCTTGGGGAGGAGAGTGGTTATTTGTTCCCTGCAGGGGGGCTGAGTTTTTTTTCTTGGGGGGTCTACCCCGCCGAGGTGCTCTCGCCACCCGTGCAGGCTCGTCGCTCAACAAGAAGGCAGGTTTAAGTCTGTCAATGCTGACTGTTTCTTTTCTGTCCCCTAAATCAAGCACAAAATGCTTATCACCAGGTTCCAGCACTCTGAATGGTCCGTCGTATGGTGGACGGAGGGTTGATTTTAAAGGTTCGTGTCTAACAAAAACGAACTCGGCATTTTTTTAAAGCTTGGGGGACAAAAACCCGTGGAAAAGAGTGATGTGCCGGTCCGGGGAGCGTGTCCGGTCCGGTGCTGCTTAAGGGCCCCAGGGCTGGAAGATGCCCAGGCTCTGGATGCTCTGGTAAGAACTCACCTGGGAGTCTGAGAGGTTGTGCAAAAACTAATTCTGCTGGGGAGGCGTCTAGATCCTCTTTAGGCGCAGAACGCAACCCTAATAAAACCCAGGGAAGTTTATTCACCCAATCTGTATCCGTTAGTGAGGCCCTGAGGGTGGCCTTTAAAGATCTGTGAAAACGCTCGCATAACCCATTAGCCTGAGGGTGATACACGGTGGTGCGGTGAACTGTCGCTCCTAAGCTGCTGGCCATGGCTGACCACAGTTCTGAGACAAATTGAGGCCCCCTATCGGACGTGATGTCCGATGGGACGCCGAAACGTGCCACCCAGTTTGTTAAAAAAACACGAGCGACTTCCCCGGCTGTGGTTGACTCCAAAGGGACCGCCTCCGGCCAGCGCATAGTACGGTCTATCATTGTTAACAGGTGTGTGAAACCTTGAGACGAAGGTAGTGGTCCCACGAGGTCGACATGAACGTGGTCAAACCTCCTGGCTGGGATTCGAAAAGGCTCTAGAGGAGCTTTTGTGTGTTTGTGTATTTTGGCGCATTGGCAAGACATGCAAGTCTTTGCCCATTCCTTTACATTTTTGCGCAGGCCCAGCCAAACAAACTTTTCCGCGACCATTTTAACCGAGGCGCGCACCCCTGGGTGCGCGAGGGAGTGAACCGAGTCAAAAATGCGGCGGCGCCATGCAGCTGGAACTACCGGGCGAGGTCGGCCGGTTGACACGTCGCAGATTAGGGGGGGTACACCGTCACGTAAACCCCTTTCCTCCAGTCTTAACCCTGTTGGTCCAGACTGGAGTGCGCGCACGTCCGCGTCACTGCTTTGTTCCTCTGCCATGGCTGCGTAATCTATCCCTACATGAATTGGGGCCGCGTACGCGTCCGCATTGGCGAAGAGTTCTGCGGCTGAGGTAGTATATTCTGTCTCCTCGTGCTCTGGCGATGTCACAGCGCGAGAGAGGCAGTCTGCTACTACGTTAAGTTTGCCTGCCACATGTCGAATGTCTGTGGTGAACTCTGAAATTGCAGCTAGCTGTCTTTGTTGCCTGCCTGACCATGGTTCTGAAATTTTAGCCATCGCAAAAGTGAGTGGTTTATGGTCTACAAAAGCTGTGAAACGCCGCCCTTCCAAACAGAACTGGAAGTGGCAGATGGATAAATGAAGCGATAGCAGCTCCCTGTCAAAAGTGCTGTATTTGCGCTCGGTTTGGTTTAAAGATTTGCTAAAGAATGCTAACGGTTGCCAGGTTCCGCCAACGTGTTGTTCCACAACTGTCCCTATGGCCAGGTCTGAAGCGTCTGTGGTTAGCGCTATACGGGCCGAGGGATCAGGGTGAACCAACAATGTGGCATTCGCTAGAGCACTCTTTACTTCCGCGAAGGCGCTTTCGCTCTCCGGGGTCCATTTGACCGCGTTGGAAGGTTTTTGTTTTCTGAGTGCAGCATACAGGGGTTGCATGAGTTGAGCTGCACGGGGGAGGAAACGGTTGTAAAAATTCACCATTCCCAAAAATTCTTGCAGCGATCTGACCGTTTGTGGTCGTGGAAAATTTTTTACCGCGCGGACTTTGTCTGGCAATGGGACTGCCCCCTTTGGTGAAACTCTGTGTCCCAAAAAATCAATTTGTGACACGCCGAATCGGCATTTGGCTGGGTTGATTATTAACCCGTGCTCTTCTAGTCTCTGAAAAACTGTAGTAAGGTGTTGTTCGTGTTCTTCCTCTGACGGGCTGGCTACCAGCATATCGTCGAGGTAGATGAACACGAAGGGGAGGTCGCGTAATACCGCGTCCATCATATGCTGAAAAGTTTGAGCAGCGCCTTTGAGGCCAAACGGCATTCGCAAAAATTCAAAAAGACCAAAAGGGGTTATTACAGCCGTTTTAGGAATGTCTTCCGCTCGAACGGGGACTTGGTGATAGCCGCGGACCAGGTCTATTTTAGAAAAAATGCGCGCACCTACCAGATGTAGTGAAAAATCTTGGATGTGAGGAATTGGGTAGCGGTCATGCGCTGTCGCATTGTTTAATCTGCGGTAATCGCAGCAAGGTCTCCAAGAACCGTCGGTTTTCGGGACCATGTGGAGTGGCGATGCCCAGGGGCTTTTTGAGCGCCTAATAATGCCTAATTTTTCTAGGCTGGCAAACTCGTCACGTGCTATGGCGAGCTTGGTCGCGTCTAAGCGCCGAGCTTTGGCAAACACGGGTGGGCCTGTTGTGGGGATGAAGTGTTCAACCCCGTGTTTCGCTACTGTTACTGAAAATTTGGGAACTGTGAGTGCTGGAAATTGGGTGAGGAGTTGGTCAAACTTACCTCCTGCTGTGGTGACGCTGGCCTGCACGGTGGTGGAGAAACACGAGCTGAGCAGGGGATAGAAGAAAATGAAAGTGCATTAACCAAGCGTCTATTTGCAAGATCGACTAACAACCCATGTGCACACAAAAAATCAGCACCCAACAAGTTAAAACTCACCGTTGCTATAATAAACGTCCATCTATAGTTGCGGCCGTGAATGCAAAGAGGCAGGTTCCTTTCACCGAAAGTGTCGATGGTCGAGCCGTTGGCTGCCATCGCTCCGTTTCCCCGGGGTCCCATGGCCCGGTCTGCGTTGGAAGGGGTGATGAAGCTCACCTGAGCTCCGGTGTCGATAAGGAACTGTCTCCCGGTGTGTCCGTCAGTCACATAAAGCAGCTTATTCGTCTCGCCGAGAGCCGTAGCTGTTAACGGTTTCCTGGATTTGGCGTTACCCGAGTTTTTGAAATTGCAGGGGGGCACGCATTTGTACGCCCTCTTGGCGAAACGCTGATGATAATAGCAGAGGTCGTTCCGCCTGCTGCGCCTTGGTCGTGTCGCTGCCATGGTGGGCAGGCTCTGCTCCGTTGTCTGCGGTTCTCCGCTGCTCTGGGCTTCCGTGCTGAGATCTGCAGATGCTGCTGTGGCCATCTGTTCGCCGCAGGCATTGATGAGCCGCTGCGCTTCTCGGGCCAGCGCGCGGAAGTCCTGCTGGGTGTTGCACCGCATGTTGGCCAGTGTCCCTCTCATGTGTGGCGGCAGAGTGCTGAGGAAGATATGCTGGAAAAGGAAGTTGTCGTTGTCTGCTTCCTTAAGCTGCAGCATGTCCTCCATGAGGGCCTTTGGTCTGCATCCTCTGTGGCCGTAGATCGCCAGAATCTTCTCCGCTCTCTCCTCGGCTGAGGGGACAAAGTTCTCTATGATGGTCGCCTTTAATTCTCTGTATTTGTCGTGGGCGGGCGGTTGTTGAATTATGCTCCGCGCGCATCTTGACGTGGCGGCGTCGAGTTTGGCGACGATGTGGTAAAATTTCGTCTCATCCGCCGTTATGCCCGCCAGAGCAAACTGAGCCTCAGCTTGCTGGAACCGCAAGCTCGGGTCGTTTTGCCAGAACTCTGGCAGCTTGACGGTGACAGCGCTTGTGTGGGCCGTCTCTGATGTGTCCGCCGGGTGAGGACGCCTTTCTTCTGTCCTCACGGCGGAGCAGGGGATGGTGCTCGGTTGAGCCCTCTCTGTGGATTCTGCCGTGGGGGAATGTCTTCCATCCGTTCCCCTGTCTGCATGGGCGACGGCGCTTGCCTGGGTCACCTCCGATGAGTTCGTCGCGGGAGAACGTCTCTGTTCCATCCTCACATCTGGTCACCAGTGTAGGGAGCTTGAAATGAAGAAGCGATGTGATTTTATAAATCAAGATTTATCATCAGCTTCACCTCCCAAACATGTCTCATCTCAATGCAGAAGCAGAATCAAGAGGTCGAGCGCAGTCAGACCTTCATACTTATACCCACACTCAACAAAAGACATTGCATATCAAAGCTGACATCCCACATTAACATAATCCCCCTCCATTGTCCTCCATCTCCTCCACCTGACCCTGGGTGGTCAGGAAGTTCGATCCGGTCTCCACCGCTGCGACTCAGTCTGTTCTTTGATCCTCGCCGGTGGTTGAGACCTCTTGTCCTGTTCTGAGGCGTGAGGTCATTCCACATATGTAATCACTAAACATTCTAATATGTCTATACATATGTAGGTATGGAATATATGATTAATATAAGCCACACCCCCACCATTTTAATCGATGCGCGCACCCCCGGGTGCGCCAGGGAGTGGATTGAGTCAAAAACGCGGCGGCGCCATGCAGCTGGAACCACGGGGCGAGGGCGCCCTGTGGAGACATCGCAGATTAGAGGGGGCATACCTATCTGCTGCACCCTGTGCTCCAGCCTTAACCCTGTTGGTCCAGACTGGAGCGTGCACACATCCGCGTTGCTAACCTGCTCCACAGCCATGGCCGCGTAATCTAAACCTATGCGGACCGGGGCTGCAAGCGCTTCCGCGCCACAAACCTGGCCCGCGGCCACGGCTGCCGAGTCCGCCCCCAGGGGGCCTGATGTTGCCACAGCCCGCGAAAGACAATCTGCCACTACATTATGCTTACCCGCGACATGCTGAATATCGGTAGTGAACTCCGATATCGCGGTAAGCTGTCTTTATTGCCGGCCTGACCAAGGTTCTGAAATTATGGCTATCGCAAACGTTAGCGGCTTGTGGTCTACAAAAGCGGTGAAACGGCGCCCCTCTAGCCAGATCTGGAAATGGCGGATGGCTAAATGCAGGGCCAACAGCTCCCTATCGAACGCGCTGTATTTCCGCTCGTTCTCGCGCAGGGTTTTGCTGAAAAACGCGAGGGGTTGCCAGCTCCCCGCCACAAACTGCTCGACGACCGCTCCCACCGCTGAATCGGAAGCGTCCGTGGTGAGCGCCATACGAGCCGTTGGCACTGGGTGTGCCAGCAAAGCAGCGTTCGCTAGGGCTGATTTGGCCTGGGTGAATGCGCGCTCCCGCTCCGGGGACCACTCGATCCTATTTGCAGGTTTTTGCTTTTTAAGTGCCGCGTACAATGGTTGCGTGAGCTGTGCTGCGCCGGGGAGGAAACGGTTATAAAAGTTAACCATCCCGAGAAATTCCTGCAATGCTTTGACCGTCTGAGGCTGGGGAAACTCCGTTATTGCGCGTACTTTATCGGGGAGCGGGACCGCTCCTTCTGGTGAAACGCGGTGCCCCAAAAAGTCTATTTGCGTCACCCTGAACTGGCACTTTGCTGGATTGATTATTAACCCGTGCTCTGCTAGCCTCTGGAAAACCGCTGTGAGGTGGCTTTCGTGTTCGGCTTCGGATGGGCTGGCTACCAAAATATCATCCAAGTAAACGAACACGAAAGGAAGGCCGCATAAAACTGCATCCATCATGCGCTGGAACGTCTGTGCGGCCCCTTTGAGTCCAAAAGGCATGCGCAAAAACTCGAAAAGCCCGAAAGGAGTTATTACCGCTGTTTTGGGTATATCTTGAGTGCGGACTGGGACTTGGTGGTAACCGCGCACCAAATCTATTTTAGAAAAAATGCGCACCCCCGCTAAATGTGCCGAAAAATCCTGGATGTTTGGAATCGGGTAGCGATCGTGTGCTGAAGCGTTATTTAACCTGCGGAAATCGCCGCAAGGTCGCCAAGAGCCATCAGCCTTGGGGACCATATGCAGTGGTGAAGACCAGGGGCTGTTCGAGCGCCTAATGATGCCCAATTTTTCAAGGTTGGCGAATTCCTCTCGCGCAATGGCCAGTTTAGCTGGGTCCAAGCGCCGAGCTTTTGCAAATACGGGGGGGGGGGGGGGGGGGGCGGTGGTAGTTATGAAATGCTCCACCCCGTGTTTCGCTACTGACGCCGAGAACGTTGGGACCGTGAGTGTTGGGAACTGAGTGAGTAGGGCTTGAAACTTACCACCCGCAGCTGTGAGGTTGGGCTGTGCAGTAGGAGGGGCCACCCGAGCTGTGCAGGAAATAGAGTGAAAAGACAGTGCATTAACCATACGTCTATTAGCAAGATCAACCAATAAACCATTTGAGCACAAAAAATCAGCACCTAACATATCATTATTGACATTATTGACATCGCTTCTTTTCCAAGATGGCGCCCACAGTGGTCGCCAAGGTGTTTCGCTGCCCTTTAATTTTTTTAATTTGTTTGTTTCTGTTCATTGATTGTGCGTCTGCCAGCTCATACACCCGTGAAGAGTTATTAAATATCAGGACTCTTACTCCCACGGACCTTCTCCCAGTATTTTTAGCTCCTGCCGCCGATCTGATTCATTGTTTGGCTCAAAGAGTAAGACGACGTAAAAGAGGAAAGCGAGGGGGGATTCTCGCTCGGCTGCGAAGGAGAGGCACGCGAACAGCCTTGCCTGGCATATTTCTATCCAATGCCAATTCTCTCTTGAACAAGGTAGAAGAATTAAGACTGCTGATGCGATTTAAGGACCTCGCTTCCTCGTCTGTCATCTGTTTCTCTGAGACCTGGCTTAAAGGGAACATACCGGACAGCGCGATCAGCCTCGAGGGATTTCAGCTGTTTCGTGCTGATCGCGTCACAGAGCTCTCCGGTAAGTCTATTGGAGGAGGAGTCTGCTTCTACATTAACAGCAGCTGGTGCTCTGATGTAACGGTGATTTCACAACACTGTTCTACCAATCTAGAATTTCTCTCTATCAACTGCAAGCCATTTTATTCCCCGCGGGAGTTCGCATCATTTTTTTTGATCGCTGTGTACGCCCCTCCCGACGCGGACGCGCGCGTGGCCCAGCGCACGCTCGCAGATCGCATCCTACATGCGGAGCGGACTTTTCCAGACTCCCTGGTTATTGTGGTAGGCGACTTTAACCAGAGCAATCTGAGTCACGAGCTCCCCCGATACAAACAGTTTATTAAATGTCCAACCAGAGGATTTAACACGCTGGATCACTGTTACACTACAGTGAAGGACGCATATCGCGCTGTTCCCCGCGCTGCGCTCGGACTATCTGATCACGTGATGGTCCACCTCATCCCCACATACAGACAGAGACTGAAACTCACTAAACCTGTTGTGACCACCACGAAGAAATTGACCAGTGAAGCTGGAGAGAATCTGAACACATGCATGGAAATAACTGACTGGGACATGTTTAAAGGAGCCACACATGATCTTAATGAGTACACGGACACTGTGAACTCATATATCAACTTCTGTGAGGAGAGCATTCTCCCATCGCGCACCAGGGTGAGGTACTCTAATGATAAGCCCTGGTTCACTGCCAAGCTCAGACAGATCAGGAAGGAGAAGGAAGCAGCGTTGAAAAGTGGAGACGGGGACCACTACAGAGAGGTCAAATATCGGTTTAACAGAGAGCTGAGGAGAGCTAAATCTGTGTATTCTGAGAGACTCCAGCAGCAGTTCACTGCTAATGACTCGGCTTCTGTGTGGAGAGGACTGAAGCAAATCACCAACTATCGGCCTCAGGCTTCTAAAGGTCAGGATGACAAAGCCCTTTGTCAAAAACTGTCCCAACATTACGCCCGTTTTGACACCTCGTCAGCTGTGTCCAACTCCCCCACTCCACCCAGCTCCACTGCCTCCTCGGCCCCTAATTCATCAAAAGCGGTCCCCCCCTCCTCCTCCTCCTCCCCCCCTGCCCTTGTCATCAGTGAGCAGGACGTGCACAGACAGTTCTCCAGACTGAACCCGCGCAAGGCCCCCGGGCCGGACGGTGTGTCTCCCTCCACCCTGAGACACTGTGCAAAAGAGCTGGCTCCTGTCTTCACAGACATTTTTAACACCTCCCTTAAGCAATGTCACGTGCCGACCTGCCTCAAATCCTCCACCATCATCCCTGTCCCCAAGAAGCCACGGATTACTGGACTTAACGACTACAGACCTGTAGCGCTCACCTCTGTAGTCATGAAGTCCTTTGAGCGCCTGGTCCTGTCTCACCTCAAGTCCATCACCACTCCCCTCCTGGACCCGCTGCAGTTTGCCTACCGTGCCAACAGGTCTGTGGACGACGCAGTCAACCTGGCCCTCCACTCCATCCTGCAGCACCTGGACTCCCCGGAAACCTACGCCAGGATTCTGTTTGTGGACTTCAGCTCTGCATTCAACACCATCCGCCCCACTCTGCTCCAGGACAAGCTGTCCCTGCTCGATGTGCCTGACTCCCTCTGCAGGTGGATAACCGACTTCCTGACGGACCGGAGGCAGCATGTGCGGCTGGGGAAGTCTGTCTCGGACTCTGTTAGCATCAGCATCGGATCACCCCAGGGCTGTGTACTTTCCCCCCTACTCTTCTCCCTTTATACCAACTCCTGCACCTCCTCCCACCAGTCTGTTAAGCTGATTAAGTTTGCAGATGACACCACCCTCATCGGGCTCATCTCCAATGGCGACGAGTCCGTCTACAGGAAAGAGGTGGCCCAGCTGGTGTCCTGGTGCAGCCACAACAACCTGCAGCTGAACGCTCTGAAGACAGCGGAGATGATTGTGGACTTCAGGAAAGTCACAACCCCCCTGCCCCCCTCACCATCACAGGCTCTCCCATCACCATTGCAGATTCCTTCCGCTTCTTGGGCACCACCATCACCCGGGACCTCAAATGGGAGCCAACCATCAGCTCCCTCATCAAAAAGGCCCAGCAGAGGATGTTCTTTCTGCGGCAGCTGAGGAAGCTCAAGCTACCCACCAAGACGTTAGTGCAGCTCTACACGGCCATCATCGAGTCCATCCTCACCTCCTCCATAACTGTGTTGTATGCAGGAGCTACTGCCAGGGACAGACTAAGGCTGCAGCGCGTCGTGCGCACTGCTGAGAAGGTGATCGGCTGCAAGCTCCCATCTCTCCAGGACCTGTACATCTCCAGGACCCGGAGGCATGCTGGCCGGATCATAGCCGATCCTTCACACCCTGGTCACGTACTGTTTGCCCCCCTCCCCTCAGGTAGAAGACTTCGGTCCATTCGGACTAAAACCTCCCGGCACATGAATAGCTTTTTCCCCTCTGCCATCAGACTGCTGAACATTAAGTGACTTATTGACTCTCATGCACTATGTACAGCAGCTCAACCAGACTCATGACATTCATCACTGTTTTTCTGTTGCATTATCAACTGCACTGTGGTACCCCATATTATCTGCTACTTGCTAATTTATTTAAAACTGCCTTGACTAGTATTACTCATTATTACTATTATTATTATTATTATTATTATTATTATTATTATTATTACTTATTTTTCTACACTTGTTGCCCGTTTATAGTCCTTTAGCTTTTTAGTTTATCTCTTTATCTCATCATGTTTTTAATGTTGCAGCATGGCACCGAGACAAATTCCTAGTTTGTGTACTACATGAACAATGGCAATAAATCTGATTCTGATTCTGATTCTGATTCTGATTCTGATTCTGATCAGTTATGACGAAGGTCCACTCGAAAGTCCGACCATAAAAAGACAGAGGGAGGGTCTTCTCCCTGAAGGTCTTGATCGTCGAGCCGTTCGCCGCTAACACCAGGGGTCCATTGGCGGGTCCCAGCCGGTCGGTGTAGGAAGGCTTGATGAAACTTAGCTGGGAACCTGTGTCCACCAGGAACTGCCTCCCTGACTTCGCGTCTGTTATGAAGAGCAGCTTGTTCTTCTCGCCGAGAGCAGCAGCTGCTACCGACTCTCGGTCTTGGCGTTTTCCCAAGCGTTTGAACTGGCACGGTGGAATGCACTTGCGTGCCCTCTCGGCGAAGTGTCGATGATAAAAGCAGAGGGTGCCGTCCGCTCCGCTTCTCCTGGTCTCCGCCGCTGCTGACGTCAGCGAATCTGGTGCCACAGCCTCTGGACCTCCACCGTCTCCCGGTGATGCGCTCAGCTCCGCTGCCGCCGTCGTGGCTGTGTGCCGCCTATGGGCGTTGACGAGACGCTGTGCCTCCTGGCCCAGCTCGTGGTACTCTGGGTTGGTCAGCAGCTGTGAATTGGCCAGGGTGACTCTCACCGCTGGCGGGAATGTCCTGAGGAAAAGATGGGCGAAGATAAAACTGTCGTTGTCATCGCCTCTCAGATTCAGCATCCTCGCCATCAGGTCAGCCGGCCTGTCTGCCTCGCCCTCCGTCAACACCAGGAGCTTCTCTGCTCGCTCTCCCAGCGAGGGGGTGAAAGCACGGATGAGGGCGGCTTTCAGTGCGCCGTACTTGTCGTCTTCTGGTGGGTGGTTAGTCAGGCTCTCCACCCGCTGCACTGTGAGGCTGTCCAGCTTCGCGACGACATGGTAGAACTTCGTTGTGTCTGCTGAAATTCCCCGAAGATGGAACTGCACCTCCACAGTGGTAAACCAGGAGCGCGGGCTGTGTTGCCAGAAATTGGGCAGCTGGACTGCGGTAGCTGCGTTAGCCCGGTTGGCTCCTGACGAGTCCGGTGCATGAAGGTCGTCACCGGCCATAATTTGTCGTAGGTCACCAGTGTAGAGGGGTGCGTTCAAGGATGAGACATGGTTATTTCTCAGGATCAGTTTTATTGAACACACACATCCTCTATCATCTCTAAAAGCAGAAGAGGCAGAACAGTCACGTATCACAGTTCTTATACACTGCAGAAGCCACACCACCTAAGTCACATGTTGCCTATGCAAACATACAAGCCATGGTACATAATCTCAATCACAATGCCTCTTTGATCTTCTCCTATTGTCCTTTATCCCTTGATGTTCCGGGACTCCCACTGGGGCCTCCTCTCCAAGACAAAAGGCTGGAACTGTCCTCTCCTCTCAGTCTCTGCCGGCCAGACCTCCTTTGTCCTCTTGAGACGTGAAGCCCACAATACACATGTAGTCATGCATATGTGGGGGAATATAAGTCTATTACATGCGCCACAACTTCTTAATTGGTACAAGAAATGCAAATACTTTGCCATTGTTGTGCATGTTTTCTGTAGGGCCTACAGAACACATGCACAACGATGGCAAAGTATTTGCATTTCTTGTACCAATTAAGAAGTGAAATTAGATAATTTCCCACAAAAACCTGAACGCACCAGGGCACACTGGTTGAAAAACACATTACAACCGGGCTACTCTTGCTGAAAGGCAGGCAACCGACAAACTAGCCCCATTCCGGGATTTTTGGATCATGATTCAAGCACAACTCTTTGTTTTAACCAAATAAAACATTTTAAGTGAAAAAAATACTTTGGTATTGCTTAATAATCCAATTAACAGTTAAATTTTGTGTGGGGTCCAAATGGACCCCAGTTGGTACTATTTGTATGTAAAATATGTTGGTAG
Source organism: Pholidichthys leucotaenia (assembly GCA_020510985.1). Taxonomy (NCBI): domain Eukaryota; kingdom Metazoa; phylum Chordata; class Actinopteri; order Cichliformes; family Pholidichthyidae; genus Pholidichthys; species Pholidichthys leucotaenia. Next base: position 216,944,819 of record CM035844.1, read on the forward strand.
GATGAGGGTTAAGTAGGTGGAAGATGTAAAAGCTCTTTCCAAACAATTCTAAGGCAATGAGAATTTTTTTGTGTGGATAAAAAGCCACAATATACTATTTTGGGCAATACACATTTGGTTTTGAGGTGGTTGTGGAGTCGCTGGAGTTCGTCTTTAACCCATAAGAACCCATGGTCCATAATTTTCCTTGAAGGAAAATTATGGACCCCCAGGTCATGAACGCCAGGGGGTCATGCTCGGGGTCGTCACCCCGAGCATGACTTGTGGCTGTTGGGTTTAATTATTGCTTATTAATTCCAGCTGGCGGATTGAGCCTTGCTCTCCGCCAGCCCCACAGCCACGTCCCCTCTCACCAGGCACTCACCAGCTTTCTGGCCCACCACATACACACTCACACACCACATACACACTCACACACTCATGCACTCATACACACTCACACACTCACACACATAGTTCAATCAGTCACGTTCCTGCCTCCTCACAACTTTGTCCACTTGTGCCCAATTAGGCTTGGGTATTAATAGAGTTTTGTGCGATCAGTTGTTGCGGCAGCTTAGTTGAATGTCAACGCTGGACTTCCTGGCTCGCGACAGTTGGCCTCGTCCCTGGACTGAACTGTGTTGTTCCCCTGAGCCTTTCCGCTCCAACATATTGTAAGTCTCTTCTCATTCATGCCTTTCCTCTCCACTCCTCCCCTGCCTGGAGAGCGATGGGCATTTCACCCCCGCCAATGAAGCTGTAGCCGGTTGTCTCGCCTATGCCATTGTGACTGTTATTTGGACATGTTTGCACATTACAAACTGCGCTTTGGGCTCGCTGCTAATTTCATATGTTCGCTGGGTAGTTTGAGCAGTGAACATGACACTACTGTGGGTGGTCTGTTCAAGTTTGTTCACCCGCATCCAACTTTCTCCTCTATCTTCAACAGTAAACCACATAACATGTTTCTGAAAACAACTGAGGTGAAAAATAAATGGTGTTGCTAAATAGGTGTTTACTCCATCCATCTTCTACCGCTTTTCCGGAGGCCCGGGTCACAGAGGCAGCAGTTCAAGCAGAGAAGCCCAGACTTCCCTCTCCTCAGCCACCTGCTCCAGCTCTTCAGAAAGGATACCAAGGGGTTCTCCGACCAACTGGGAGACATAGTCTCTCCAGCGAGTCCTGGGTCTGCCCTGGGGGCTCCTCCCAGTCGGACATGCCCAAAACACCTCAAGTGGGAGGCGTCCAGGAGGCATCCTGATCCAATGCCCATACCACCTCAACTCGCTCCTTTCAATGTGGAGGAGCAGCAGTTCTACTCTGAGCCTCTCCCGGATGACTGAGCTCCTCACCCTATCTTTGAGGGTGAGTCCAGCAATCCTACAAAGAAAGCTCATTTCAGCCGCTTGTATCCGCAATCTTGTTCTTTCGGTTATTACCCAAAGCTCGTGACCATAGGTGAGGGTAGCAACATAGATTGACTGGTAAATCAACAGCTTTGCCTTAGAACTCAGCTCCCTCTTCACTACAACAGACCAGTACAACGTCCGCATCACTACAGATGCTGCTCCGATCCGTCTGTCAATCTCTCGCTCCATTCTCCCCTCACTCGTGAATAAGACCCCAAGATACTTAAACTCCTCCACTTGGGGCAGGAGCCTGTCCCCAACCCGGAGAGGACAATCCGCCTTTTTCTAGCTGAGGACCATGGGCTTGGACTTGGAGGTGCTGATTCTCATCCCAGCCGCTTCACACTCAGCGGCAAACTGTAGGTGTTTACTGTTTACTACGAACAACTATTTTAAAAGTTCAGCACCAGGTCCATGAAGTGATCGCCTTCAGGCACCCACTCCTCATTTGGAAAAAGTAGAAAGGCCCTGGCCTGTATGCTAATGGTGAGCGGGCAACTCCATGTGATGGTTCTAGACTCTAGACAGAATGTTACCAGAATGCATTAGGAAGCGTCCTACACAGACAGTGAATCGGAAATATACACACCGGGGTGGACACATACCGTCAATCCACCTAGGATGCATTGCCTGTAGCAATGACATCCTGAAATTTTAATAAAGTGGTCATTGATGTCAAATAACAACAGATTCATTATCTGCTCCTGCTATTTCTCACCTCAGATGTTGTTAAAAGCACCTTTTGCAGGTTTGTTTTAGAGATTTCAGGCAAAATTTACTCGCAGTACGCCATGACAGCCCACCACTGGCACTAATAAGTGGTTTTCATCCAGCAGGGACAATATGTAAAAAGTTTAAAATGTCAACTGAGGGCCCATCTGTAACAGCCCCCATCGTTCCACTGTCACCAATTTTCCTTTCCATACTGATGAACTTTACAAACAGTTCCCTCAAGGCTGCTGTAAATGTATTTATGGGTACTATTACATCATGTGCTCAGGAAAAACTGTGACCAAAGAAGAATACAGTACACTGACAGACTGTGCTCTGCATACTTTCCGTATTCAACTGCTAAATTAAATATAAGAGGCAGCTGCTATTTTTTTCGCTCTTTTTTGGCACCCGTGTGGAATAAGCTGAGTATTACTGACTGCAGTGAGCTTGATTGAGCCATATGCACCAGGTTGACCTTTTTTATTGAAATATAGAAGTGCTCAGGCAGCAGAGCACTGGAGTCTTCAACATTTGGACTCTTTCTGACTCATTTTTTTGGCCAACAGACATTTCTGACTCACGAAATTCAATGCCAGCAATATGACTAATCTGAACTTGTTATAAATGTAGAGCAAACAGGTCTTAATGCATTTCTTAGTAAAAAGCTTTATTCTCTGTGGAATCTAAGCCATGATTAGGATCTGTAATGAGTCTCACTCTTCATTAGGCAAATAACCATCTGTGTGTGACTACAATATCAAATGAAAAGGAAGATAACATGCTTTATGGGGAATGCATTTCAAATTTTTGCACTAGACTGGAATTGTTTTGGAAAAAAAAGCAGTGGCATGTAAAATAAAGAGACTGGCGGTCATGGATGACCACGCTGATCTCCGTATCTTCCAAACACAGCCTTATTCTCTGGGGTCACCTTGTCTGACTGCTGCTTTGCGAGAGGCTCTGTGCATAATCCACCATTTACTCCCATGCTCCAAAAACACACGGCTTACAGACGCAGAAAAAGTCCGAGTTATTTCAGCAAAGCCTCTTCTCCTGTGTCGATCCACAACTTAAACACCCAGGAGATGAGATGTGCACTTGAGGGGATATGCACTGATGAAGCCAGAATTATGTGTGTTCTCGCAATGAGGTGAACACCTCGGAGATGAGGAAAGCAAAACAATATGGATGATAATCAGGCGTATGCCCAGTGGGCGTTTTGTTATTTTTTAACAAGGGAGATGGGGGTGATCACAATTTAAATTAAGGTAGAAGTGTATACATGCAAATTTGGTATAAATCTGAAAGAATAAAGGTGCAAAAATGTGATAAAAGATGCCAATTTAAAAATTAAAAAAATCTCAAATTACAGTTTAAATTGAAAGAATAAAAATTCAGCCAGCATCCAGATGAATGTTCAAAATTGACAAGAAAAAGTTGCAAATTTATGAGAAACTGGTTTCAGATTTACAGGACAAATCAAAAATTTCTGCGAATAAAGTTGCAAATTTATGACACAAATGTTGCTCATTTAAAAGAGAAAAAAAAGATAAATTTATGAGAAAATCTTGCAAATTCATGACAAATAAGTTTGCAATATATGGAATAAAAGTTGCAAATTTATGAGAAAATAGTTGTAAACTGAAGAGAAAAAAATCTGAAATTTATGAGTAAAAAGTTAGAAATTCATGAGAAAAAAGTGATGAAAATTTATAAGAAAAAGTGGCAAATTTATGAGAAAAATGTTGCAAATTTATGACACAAATGTTGCAAATTTAAAAGAGAAAAAAAAATCATAAATTTATGAGAAAAATTTGCTAATTCATGACAAAAAAGTTTCTAATTTATGTGATAAAAGTTGCAAATTTATGAGTAAAGAGTTGCAAACTGAAAAGAGAAAAATCTGAAATGAGTAAAAAGTTAAAAATTCATGAGAAAAAATGGTGAAAATTTATGAGAAAAAAGCTGAAAATATACAGGAAAAAAGCTAATTAACAAGAAAAAAATGTGCAAAACTGTGACAAAAAAGTTGCAAATTTACAAGAAGAAAATCATAAATTCGTGAGAAAAAAGTTGCACATTTATGAGAAATAAGTTGCAAATTTATATAATTTTTTTTATGCAATTCTGCTTTGAAGTGGTGATTCAAAGTCATTTTATCCACTTAATTCTGAAACATGATATAGAAAAGTTTATGATGACACTGGAGGTACAATTCTCCCTTTTTTTTCCAGTTGGAGGGGGAATGTCCCCCCTTGATTTACACCTATAGATTGGGATGGGGCGATGACAAGTTAACAAGGGGGATGATTTGGGGTCATTTCCCCCACAAGGAGGATAGCATCTCCCCTCATCCCCTTTTAAATCACTTGAAAATATGGCTAAGTGAGAAAAGACAGAAATCTGACTGAAAACATCAATATTCAACATAAAAAAACAATGGAAATGAATTTATCCACAGTGAGAGTAAAATCATGGCCAGAAAGTCCATCAGTCTCTATGAAGAAGAATATGAGCTATTTCATAGTCATGACACAGTTTTTGCTGCAGTCCTTTGACAAATGATTTTCAATTCCAGCTGAATTTCACACTAAACAAATGCATAAAAACCATAAAAGAGATGGCTTAGTTGACAAGAGCGGTCTCCCTCACTTCTAAAAGCCAGTTAGTGTTTATTTACACCAAAACAGCAGAATAAACACACAGAATGGCCTTTTTTTTTCTGGTAGCTCTGTGTGCTGCTATGTTTACCAGTGGACAAAAAAATGGACCAATTGACAAAAAAGCACAAAGCTTGTTTGCCAGTAATATGCATTTACCTAAAAGCCTATTTTTTAAAATATCAGTGTCAAATAGAAGTCCAAAATGTATGAGATCAGGCTCTAGTAAACAAAACTCACATAGCAGATGCCTTCATGCTTTGTCGTTTAGGCTTTATGTACTTGGACCAAAAGGTAATTTTCATTTAAAGTTAAATAATCTTTTACAGGTTCACAGGCGTGTCCTGTGACCTTTAGCCCATCTATTCCCTGTAGATTGTTTTACAGTTCTGAAGATATGGACATTTCCAATATAATTTTTATTAACTGGTGCTGTTCAGTCAAATTGAATCGAACTGAATACCATTATCATTGCTGGAGCAGAGCATGCAATGAAAGTAGGAAAGTGACAAGAATAACTTTGCTACAGTGACACATTTTTGTTGTGCTCCGTGAATCACTTAGAAAGGTTGCTGCTTTTTTAGAGGGGTCATCGACTGAAAAATGGTGTTTTTGTAGGTTTTAACCATCTGGAATGTGTGTATTGGTAATGTGATTATCGAAAAAAGATATCAAAACACTCACCTCTTAAAAAACACACAGCCTTTATATCGGTTTTGTATGTGAAAAGCAGGAAGGTAACACCTCAAGACATCACCTTCAGAGCTAACAGAGCTACCAGGGAGTTCACTTTCCAAGCAAGATTTATATTGACATTTTCTATAGATTTCAGTCACCCAAACAGACATCCCTGTATCCACCTGGTTCACTAATACACAGTCGAATGAGTGATGATTGGGTGAGCTCACACACACACACACACACTGCCTGCAACCATCTCATGTGATTACCTGCGGCTGCTGCTCATTCCTTACCTGCTGCTGATTACCCACACTATGACAAAAGGAAGGCACAACTTACTAGTGGTGTGGGATTGTTTTGATAACTTTAGCTTGCTGTTACACCATGACTTTTCACCCCTGCTCACAGTGATCTGCTTGCCTACCTTGCTCCCCCATCTAGATTCTCCCACGTAAGTCACCTTTGCAACTTCAAACAATTCACATTAACTGTTACCACAGGAACCTACCTGGATTGTTTCCTGGACCTCACGTTGTGGACCTGGCCTTCCCTTTCCTGACCATCACACACCAGATGCTTGCTTAAGCCCATCAAACATTACTGGAAATCATACTGCTATCCCACTGTGGGACTAATAAAGGCTTCTCTTATCTTATCTTATCTCATCTAACCTTCATTACAGGAAAACCCTGGGCCCAGGTACCTCAGAAGCTACACCATTTCTTCCCTACCTGGACCATTCTCCTCAAACCCTGCAATACAGAAGACATCCTGACATCCTAGCATGAATGCCAAAGTACCCCTTCAACCTAGTATGGAAACAGATGGGACATCTCACAATAAGGCATCAAAGATGTGTTGTATCTTTGTACAGCTTTTTCCCCACTAATACAGTATGTAAATTTGCAGGCATTTTGACGAGCGGGACTCATCATGTCTGTTTTAACAATGAACATCAGTATAAGAGGCAAGTGACAACATGTCATGCTTCGTTTAAGGGTTTTTGTTTGTGTTTCTTTTACTTAGGCTCAGGCAGGATTCCAAGACAGTGTATTTTCTGTCTTGTGTAAGTTCATGTGTATTCATTAAGTCAGAAACATCAGTAGTATTGTCAATCTTTTTTCTTTGTCTGGACAAAAATCAAGTTCTATTCAGCCCTTGTCAAAGTCAAATTTATTTATAGAGCACATTCAAAAACAATCAAGTTGACCAAAGTGAAGTATATCGAGATAAAGTTAAAATCAAACTACAAAACCAAAAATACACAATAAATTATAATAAAATGCATTAAAAGAAAAAAGAGTAAAAACAGCACAGAATGCAGCCAACTGTTGAGTTTTCACTCACTGCTTGAATCAAATGCCAATGAGAACAGATGTGTCTTCAGCAGTGATTAAAAAGCAATTAATGACTCAGCAGTGCATATGTGGACAGGTAAACTGTTCCACAGTCTTGAAGCAGCCACTGCAAAGGCTCGATCACCTCTCCGTCTTAACTTTGATTTAGGGACAGCTAAGAGCATTTGGTTGGTTGACCTCAATGCTTTTACAGGTGAATGAGTAGCACTATGAGATGACCTTTGTTGTGATGTGGCACTATATAAATAAAGCTGAATTGAACTGAATTGAATTGGAAACAAGATCTGACAAATAAGATGGTAAAAATCCATTTAAGGCCTTAAAAGTAAACAGTAAAACCTTAAAATCAATCCTAAAATGGACAGAAAGCCAGTGAAGGGAAGATAAAACAGGAGTAATATGTTCAGTCTTTTTTATACCAGTTAAAAGCCGAGCCGCTGCATTCTGAACTAGCTGCAAACAGTGCACAGAGGACTGTTCTACTCCAAAATACAGTGAACTACAGTAGTACAATCATGAGGTAATAAAAGCATGAATCACTTTATGTTGATCTCTAGAGGGGAGATAAGACTTCATTTTGGCAATTATTTGCAGTTGATAAAAACTAGTTTTGACAACTGCACTAATCTGTTTGTCCATCTTAAAAGAGTTGTCAATAATGACACCCAAATTTCTGACAGCACTGCTACAATAGGGAGCCAAAGATCCAAGAATACCAGTAGGATTGGCAGTTTTTTCAAAACAGACAACTTCAGTTTTATTTTCACTGAGGTTGAGAAAGTTCAGCTTTAGCCAAGTCTTTATGTCGCCTAGATGGTTTAGCAGAGGCTGTAACGGATTAATTGGCATCAAACTGGGGATTCTAAATTGCCCTTAGGTATGAATGTGAGAGTGAATGGTTGTCTGTCTCTTTGTGTTGGCCCTGCGATGGACTGGCGGTCTGTCCAGGGTGTACCCTGCCTCTCGCCCAAAGATGCTGGGATAGGCTCCAGCCCCCCCCCCCCCCCCCCACAACCCGAAAAGGATTAAGCGGAAGAAGATGAATGAATGAATGAATGTAACGGATTACAGCTGTTTTGTGTGAGGGGCATATAGACCTGAATATTGTCAGCAAAGCAATGGAACGGAATATTACATTACCTGAAGATGGACCCAAAAGGCAGCATACTGTATACAGGAAGAACAGGACTGGACACAAAACATACCCCTATGGGATGCCACAAGTAAGAGGAGCTGCTGCAGAAGAGAACTTCCCTATATTAACTGAAAAGCTTCTGTCTGTCAAATAAGATTTAAACCAAGCTAGTGCAGTGCCTCTGATACCAATGACATGCTCAAGTCGAGACAGAAGAATCTGGTGATCCACAGTATCAAAGGCCACTTGTAGCTTGTTTCAGCCATTCTTTGCTTTGCATTGCTATTTTATGACAGTTTTTTTTTTTTTGCTGGTGGTGGTGGTGGTGGTGGTGGGGGGGGGGGTCAAGAAAGGTATTTGGCTGCCTGTTTGTGATGACTAGGTTGGGTTCGATTGAACGTACAAACTCACTGCTTTTGCCACCAGCATATTTTCACAAAAATAATGAGAATTGAGGATTACATGAGAAGGAGTGCTGTATCATGAATACAGCACCACTGTGATCCATCGTGGGCCTGATGTGCAGCACAGCAGCTCCCAGCAGCAACACTTGAATGTTGCAGACTAACACAAACAAGGTTATAGCTCTGTTGTTATTTTAAGCATATGCTCAACAAAATTTACCATTGTCCACCGGCCATTGGATGTATACACAGTTTTCCAGTGTCCATTACTACAGTCACACTGAGTAGCTGGCTAACCGGACAGCATAGTGGATTGCGAGTTAAATGTCTATCTAATATAATTAAAACAAACCAGTTAAAAGTGTGTCTAACATTTCAGGCAAAAAATAGTTGGTTCAGTTAATGAATCTGTTGTTATTTAACATAAAAAAAAACACTGGCGTAAAAATGTAGCATGACGTTGGTGCAGCCTATGGGTGCCCGGACCTCATTTGCATAAATTTAAAAAATTCAACTTCATACAAATGGGAAGGGTGAGCAACTCAATATTCTGCAGCTTGAGTCTGACCGCACTGGAACAAAATACTTTGCATTGCATTTCACATAGACACTGAATAGGATGCAGTGATCAGTAAATTTGATATTGGTTATAGTTTTTAAAATTATAAATCATGATATTCTAATATACTGAGATGCACCAGTACAGAGTACACACTATACTGGGGGTCTACAATCTTTGCAAGCTAAAGATCCATTTTGTCCCTCATTGGCTAAAACTGAATTAGATGAGAGTTGCAACATTTATTTGACCTTTAAAATAAGAATTATGCTGTTAGTAAAATTTTATATGTAGCACTGAATATACAAGATTCGTACTACAACAGTGAAAGAAATGAGGGAACTTTATTGCTATTATGTATTGCAACAAATCTAATAAGCCAGAATTTTCTGAAAAAATGTCTTTCCAGTAAGATTTACTGTCCATCCACGTCTTAAAGGTTTTATATTTCAAATTATGAGTTGAGTTATCAAGATCTCCTCTGTACTTCTGTTCCAGTTCAAGTGGACGAGTCCACAGTTTGGTCAGACATGACACATTTTAGCTGACAAAACAATAAAATGTTATATATATATATATATATATATATATATATATATATATACATGTGACAAAAAAATTTGGACACCCCTTTAAATATTCAGTTCTTTATTACAAAATGTTCACATATCTATGTCTAACCTTGTTTTTGTTTTTATTTGCATTTTGTTATTTATTTTATCCATTTTAAGTGGGAATGAATGTGGGTGTGTTGTAAAAAAGATGGGGGGTGTCCTTATTTATTCCTCACTATTTGTTTAGAATTACATTTTACACAAAATTTGAAAAAAAACGTCTTTAGTTCATTTTTAATTGTTTAATTGTATTATGTGAATCTCCCAGTAATTTTAACATTGACATTGAATACCCATATGTCAAAATATGTGAAAAAACACACAGGCTTATACAGGGTGTCCTAATTTTTTCACATGACCACACACACACACACACACACACACAGAGTGGTGTGAAAACGTGTTTGCCCCCTTCCCGATGTCTCTTTTTTTTTGTATGTTTGTTAAACTTAATTCACAGCCTTTGCCATGAAGCTCAAAACTGAGCTCAGGTGCATCCTATTTCTACTGCTCATCCTTGAGATGTTTCTCCAGCTTAATTGGAGTCCACCTGTGGTAAATTCAGTTGACTGGACATGATTTGGAAAGGCACACACCTTTCTATATAAGGTCCTACAGGTGACAGTGCATGTTAGAGCACAAACCAAGCATGAAGTCAAAGGAATTTTCTGTAGACCTCTGAGACAGGATTGTCTCGAGGCACAAATCTGGGGAAGGGTACAGAAAAATTTCTGCTGCTTTGAAGGTCCCAATGAGCACAGTGGCCTCCATCATCTGTAAATGGAAGAAGTTTGGAACCACCAGGACTCTGCCTAGAGCTGGCCGGCCATCTAAACTGAGCAATCAGGGTAGACGGGCCTTTATCAGGGAGGTGACCAAGAACCCAATGTCAGAGCGCCAGTTCCTCTGTGGAGAGAGGAGAACCTTCCAGAAGGACAATCATCTCTGCAGCAATCCACCAATCAGGCCTGTATGGTAGAGTGGCCAGACGAAAGCCACTCCTTAGTAAAAGGCACATGGCAGCCTGCCTGGAGTTTGTCAAAAGGCACCTGAAAGACTCCAAGGTTGGTTCCAAGGTTGTCATAGCCAGGAGCGGCACTGGGGTTAAGCTCCCAGTGCTCAAAATGCTCCTTACGGCGTGCGTCTCGAAAAGCCTCTGACAACTAAGTCCAACTCCTAGCCTGCCCGTGTGGTTTAGTCTCTAAGCCCGGCGGAACTGCTTTTACTAATAGGAGAAGGGGCGAGGGCGGATCTCTGGCGCCTTAAAACCAGATGCTTCGGGTAGATGGTGGCTCGTCAACCTGGGAAGGTAGCCCATCTAGGGGAAGGTAAACCCTGATTTCAAACCTCCGCTGCCTTGCGGCACACCCGGTCACGGGAAAGGCTTCGGGAGTCAACCTTGAGGAAAAATCTGGAGTCGGAGCCCCTAAGGCAGTTCTCTGTTGTGCTCAACATCGTTCTGGCAGCTCCTGCGACGGCGCTGGTGCCAAACTATAGCAGCCCTGCTGTTCCTTTGGATTCATCAGTGACGTGGAGAGGGGGGACATGCTGCATGGGTAACATCTTGTCCTCCATATCTTCCTGCCCAGGCTTGAATCCTACCAACGCCCAACGCTGGAAGGTAGAACACCGGTGCGCATCGGCCTGTTCAGCCACAGGCGGTGCTGTTCCAGCAGAGTAGACATTTAGGATTCTCTTCCATGGTCATCATAGACCGACGGAGGCCGCCGCCGACGACCTGAAAGACTCTCAGACCATGAGAAACAAAATGCTCTGGCCTGATGAGACAAAGATTGAACTCTTTGGCGTGAATGCCAGGCGTCATGTTTGGTAGAAACCAGGCACCGCTCATAACCATGCCAATGGTGGTGGCATCATCATGTTGTGGGGATGTTTTTCAGCGGCAGGAACTGGGAAAACTTTTTTCACATTGTCATTATAGGGTATTGTTTGTAGAATTTTGAGGAAAAAAATTATTTTAATCCCTTTTGGAATAAGGCTGTAACATAACAAAGCATGGAAAAAGTGAAGCGCTGTGAATACTTTCTGGATGCACTGTACACACACACACACACACACACACACACACGTATGTGTGTTGTACGTGTGTGTGTGTGTGTGTGTGTATGTGTGTGTATATACAGTGGGGCAAAAAAGTATTTAGTCAGCCACCAGTTGTGCAAGTTCTCACACTTAAAAGATGAGAGAGGTCTCCAATTTTCATCATAGGTATACCTCAACTATGAGAGACAAAATGAGAAAAAAAAAAAATCCAGAAAATCACATTGTCTGATTTTTTAAAGAATTTATTTGCAAATTATGGTGGAAAATAAGTATTTGGTCACCTACAAACAAGCAAGATTTCTGGCTCTCACAGACCTGTAACTTCTTCTTTAAGAGGCCCCTCTGTCCTCCACTCGTTACCTGTATTAATGACACCTGTTTGAACTCGTTATCAGTATAAAAGACACCTGTCCACAACCTCAAACAGTCAGACTCCAAACTCCACTATGGCCAAGACCAAAGAGCTGTCAAAGGACACCAGAAACAAAATTGTAGACCTGCACCAGGCTGGAAAGACTGAATCTGCAATAGATAAGCAGCTTGGTGTGAAGACATCAACTGTGGGAGCAATTATTAGAAAATGGAAGACATACAAGACCACTGATAGTCTCCCTTGATCTGGGGCTCCACACAAGATCTCACCCCATGGGGTCAAAATGATCAAGAGAACGGTGAGCAAAAATCCCAGAACCACATGGGGGGACCTAGTGAATGACCTGCAGAGAGCTGGGACCAAAGTAACAAAGGCTACCATCAGTAACACACTATGCCGCCAGGGACTCAAATCCTGCAGTGCCAGACGGGTCCCCCTGCTTAAACCAGTACATGTCCAGGCCCGTCTGAAGTTTGCTAGAGAGCATTTGGATGATCCACAAGAGGACTGGGAGACTGTCATATGGTCAGATGAAACCAAAATAGAACTTTTTGGTAAAAACTCAACTTGTCGTGTTTGGAGGAGAAAGAATGCTGAGTTGCATCCAAAGAACACCATACCTACTGTGAAGCATGGGGGTGGAAACATCATGCTTTGGGGCTGTTTTTCTGCAAAGGGACCAGGACGACTGATCCGTGTAAAGGAAAGAATGAATGGGGCCATGTATCGTGAGATTTTCAGTGAAAACCTCCTTCCATCAGCAAGGGCATTGAAGATGGAACGTGGCTGGGTCTTTCAGCATGACAATGATCCCAAACACACTGCCCGGGCAACGAAGGAGTGGCTTCGTAAGAAGCATTTGAAGGTCCTGGAGTGGCCTAGCCAGTCTCCAGATCTCAACCCCACAGAAAATCTTTGGAGGGAGTTGAAAGTTCGTGTTGCCCAGCGACAGCCCCAAAACATCACTGCTCTAGAGGAGATCTGCATGGAGGAATGGGCCAAAATACCAGCAACAGTGTGTGAAAACCTTGTGAAGACTTACAGAAAAAGTTTGACCTCTGTCATTGCCAACAAAGGGTATATAACAAAGTACTGAGATGAACTTTTGTTATTGACCAAATACTTATTTTCCACTATAATTTGCAAATAAATTCTTTAAAAATCAGACAATGTGATTTTCTGGATTTTTTTTTTTTCTCATTTTGTCTATCATAGTTGAGGTATACCTATGATGAAAATTGGAGACCTCTCTCATCTTTTAAGTGGGAGAACTTGCACAATTGGTGGCTGACTATATACTTTTTTACCCCACTGTATATATATATATATTAGGTTAATTGGCATCAACTGGGAATTCTAAATTGTCCTTAGATGTGGATGTCAGAGTGAATGGTTGTCTGTGTCTCTGTGTTGGCCCTGCGATGGACTGGCGATCTGTTCGGGGTGTACCCTGCCTCTCGACCAAAGATGCTGGGATAGGCTCCAGTTCCCCCGTGACCCGAAAAAGGATTAAGTGGAAGAAGATGTATGTATGTATGTGTATATATATATATATATATATATATATATATATACAGTATATATGTGTGTGTGTGTGTGTGTGTGTGTGTGTGTGTGTGTGTGTGTGTGTGTGTTCACATAGCAGTATTGTTCACATGGCGGTTCAGTTGAAAAATGCATCTAATACACGATAATGTAAAAATAAAATAATTAGAATGACCATCATTAAAGCTATCTCATTCTGAGTTTTAATTGTAGGGAGCTGCAGATTGCCAACCCCTGCACTGGTATAGAATTTGTTAAACTATAGAAATACTGTTGTCTGTAGTAAACAAATGCATATGGTACAATAAATCATCGAGGAATATGATGTACATTTTGTATTCAGTATATCACCAACTATATTTAGCTTTTTATTTTATAAATAGAAAAACTATATTGGCAAGGAGAGACACCAATTAAGGGAGGAAGAGGCCCAAGCAGGTTTGGAGGAAGACCGAGTAAGGAGGGCAGTGGTGCTCAGGCGGCAAAAAGCGTGGACAAGGTGGGATGAAACACTGCAACGTAGTATAACATGGTGAACCATCATGAATGCAGATTTTCACCGCGTCCTTTTTCTGGTGCATACAGTCTACAATACGTTACTGAGTCCAGCAAACCTCCATATCTTGCAGAAGAGTGAGACACCGTCGTGCCTCCTTTGTTCAGGCTTGTCTCCTGTTAAACACTGTTGAAAAGAAAGTACACTGCACAGCATTATTTTTTACTTATTTCTCACATTATAAGAAGTAATGGAGAGTTACTGTAATTGAATATTAGAACAACAATGAAAGCATTCAAGTTAGGTTAATTGGCATCAAAACTGGGGATTCTAAATTGTCCTTAGGTATGATTGTGAGAGTGAATGGTTGTCTGTCTCTCTGTGTTGGCCCTGTGATGGACTGGCGATCTGTCAAGGGTGTACCCTGCCTCTCGCCCAAAGATGCTGGGATGGGCTCCAGCCCCCCCGCGACCCGAAAAGGATTAAGCAGAAGAAGATGGATGGATGGATGGATGGATGAAGTGGAGTGATACATATCCAGTGAAACATTCAAGTGTATCATTGGATAGAATATCTTTTGCCCAGTCAAATTACTTAATCATAAGTAACGGTTTTATAATTTTTAATACACAAAACAAACAATGATGTATAACTTGAAAAATGTCTAATTTTTAGTACAGCTTTAAAAACCATCACAAACCCCTATTACTTTATATACTTTCTATGTTTCCCATTTTCTGTTTTCACTTTCCAATAAGATTTAGCATCACCAATTCGGGCAATAGCCTACATGTGGGCTGGCTGATATTATAACCACAACTAATCTTACCTTTCTTTCACTGACCTGGTTCGGTCACATCAAAGGGAAGATTTTGTTTGAAGTTGATATATGAGGTCAAGCAACAAACCACTGCGCACCACAGATGTATGCATAAGTCATACCCAATTTTCTTTTCAAAGACTCCCTGGAGTTCTTCTTCACACGATGAAGGTGTTCAGTGCCTTATTTTCCCCATTTTATCCTTTCATTAACTCTAATGGGTAAGCATTGCATTTGCTTGCTGAGGTTGTCTAACTTCCTCTCTTGTAGTGCGCACATGGGGTTTTGTTTCCATAATGGGAATCTGAACAGACTCATTCGGCTTAGTTGCTTTCTGTCGAGATATACTGTGCATGTGTGATAACAGATGTGTTTCTTTAAATGACAAGTTGTAACTTTCAATTTTGTGTTATAATTTTCAGTAATGAACGTCAAAATATGTCCTGGAAGAATGAGGTCAAGCTGGGCTGGATGGTAAATATTTGAATCAAAGCTCTTTAAGTAAAGTATGATGTAGTACATTTAAAATTCTACTAATGTGACACATATTTGACACATTTGGGCCCTATCTTGGCAACTTTTAGCACTCTCTCGTGAAAGTGTTCAGTTGTGGGCTGAGCTTGACATAGACTACAATGAGAATTTTGCATGCCAGATATGGGCAAAATGTTAAAACACACCTAAGAGCTAAAATAAGGCAGCTAACCTCAACTTGAAATGGCACAAATGGCCATTATGTTCAATCCATTTTCACTCCAAATGTGTCACATTTGCTCACAGCTGATGGCATCACTTCCATGCAGGGTACCCATTATTGTAGGGCCTGTGATGCTTTAGGTTTATATTACACTCCTCTGACGACCCACTGCATCAAAATTTGAAAATGAGATTGGAACAATTAATAGATGCATTTTAAAAAGCCACAGATCTTCATAAGAAGCGTGTAGGGCTTGTTGTGCCGTAGTACAACACTGCATCATTCAAGATCCAGAAGTTTGTGGTAGTGTTGCAGTCAAGACCAGACCAAGACCAGAGTGTCGAAAGACCAAGACTTTAAGGGGTCAAGACCAAGCTGGGGAGTGACAAAGTCAAGATCAAGACAACTGTGTCTGGTCCAAAGTATCCCAATAGTAATGGGATCCACAGTTCTCTAAAATATACTGATTCACTTTTGGTTCATTCGCTAAAAAAATTCTGTTTGAAATATTCATTCACCCAATCACTCAGTGCTGTTCTGGAACTCCAACTGCCTATAACTCGCTGAACTGAAAAACATGGCTGAACGCAGCGGCAGGGTTCATTCGTAGTGTACCAGTATGTCTACTGAACTAAAAGGCAGCTGAATTGAGCAGGAACTGTCTCACATTGTCTCCTTACTACATTAAACATGAGCTCAGGAAATCACCCAGTCGGTGATTCAGTACAGAGCGCAGGCAGCGAATCAGTATGTGCATTCTCTTCCACTTCCCATTCATTATCTATGTCAGGGTTCTGCAACCTTTGCCAACCAAAGAGCTATTTTGCTCGTCTCTGACTAAAATAGAAGCGTCTGAGGGCCGTAACAGCAATTTGACCTTTAAAATGGGCTATTGTTATTTCAGCTGTGTGTTTAATTGTGTGTTCTGTAACTGTGTTTTATCTAATCCTTCTCTCATTCTTAATTGCACAGTAGCCTGGTGGAGAACCCACAATTTCGTTGTACTGTACAACTGTACAGTGACATCAAAGTCTATTCTAATTCTAATTCTAAAATAAACATTATGCTGCTTATAAAGTTTTTAATATATATACTGTAGCTCTGAATATTATGTGGCATTAATGAATTCATACTACAACAGTGGAAAAAAATTGTCAAACTTTATCTAAATCTTCATTCATGAAATAAAAGTATTACAAATATATTAGCCGCTTGTATCTGCAGTCTCATTCTTTTGGTCATTACCCAAAGCTCATGACCATAGGTGAGGGTAGGAACGTATACTGAACGGTAAATCAACAGCTTTGCGTTAAAGCTCAGCTCCCTCTTCACCATGACAAATGGGTACAGCTAGGGATGGGCAATACCAGTATGTTTCCTTTTGATACGATACCATTAATTTATGGGAGTTTTTCTTTGATACCAATACTTTTTGCCCCTTCAAGGAAAATCACATGATTGCAGTTTCGGTAACAACTTTATTGCAAGGGCAAGATGAAATATGAATAAAACTCAAGAACATAAATACTTGAAAGAAATGCTTATAAAATGATAACAAAATAGAACAATGAGTAAAGTAAATAAGAATAAAATGAAAAATGTTTTCAATTATAAAAAAAATAACTAAGACTTAAAATAAATGCAAAATTAATTCAGTTTCTTAATTTGGTGAAGATTCTCAGTCATCCAGGCGGGTAAGTATGCTGTATGAAAGTCAAAGTATTTTTTACTTTTGAAATGTTTCACCATCCATCCAAATTCTATGGTAATAACAAGCAGTATACATATGTGTATTTTTTTCACAATGCAATGTTTTTTTTAATTGTTTTTTTATTATTTATTTTATTTTTACACTATTATTTTTACAAACTTAAATAGTGCTTATTTTGTTTATTTTTCAAAATTATGCTGTTTGGTATGACCATAGAATTTGGATGTATGATGTAACATTTCAGAAGTACTTCTGCCACCTGCAATGCTGCTGAGCTCTGTTAAGGCTGCGTGTCCACCAAACACATTTTTTCAGCTGTGGGCAACTATTTTCAGTTCGTTCTCTATGTAGTCTAGCGTCTACAGCGCTGAGCGCCCTCAGCGCCAAAGCACTCTCGGCGGTGGCCGCTTCTTTTCGTGGCACTCAGGGCGCTCAGAGTTGAAAAGATTTCAACTTTTCAGTCTGGGGCTGCACGGTGGCGCAGTGGTTAGCACTGCGGCAGCACAGTTTACCCTTGGCCAGGGGATTGTGGGGATCGTGGGATCGTGGGTTCGATCCCAGCCCCCGACCAACAGTGATCTGTGTGGAGTTTGCATGTTCTCCCCGTGTTGCGTGGGTTTACTCCGGGATTTCTCCGGTTTCCTCCCACATGCCAAAAACATGCATGTTAGGTTAATTGGCTGTTCTAAATTGTCCCTAGATATCTGTTTCCTATAGGCCCTTAGAATAGAGGGTTAGTATTAATGAAAGCGCTTTGAGTGGTCTTTGTGACTAGAAAAGCGCTATATAAGTGCAGGTTAGTTAGTTAGTTAGTTAGTCTACAGCTGAGCTCGTCAATGCCAGACCTTTCTGAGCAGCCAATCAGAATAAGGAAGGGCAGGACATAGGATGCTGGGACAGTTTGTGCTCAGACTCCTGTTTTCCGTGTCATCATATTTTACATCCAGAGCTGCTACTAATACTAGAATATGTTTCTTGTCCATTGTTATTTAGAGACTGCTATTAAAAAATAAGTAAAAAGTCTGACCACAGGAAAAGTGGAAGTGGTGAGCTGTGAGTGACAAGTTGTTGCTGCCATACAGGGCACAGACTTTTCTTTTCCAGTGTGCAGTGCACAAGCGCTGAAAAAAAGACGTTCAGGGCGGCCGGGCGACAAAAAACATGTTTGGTGGACATGCAGCCTAAGGGTTTGGACATGACTGTGCTCATGTTCTCGCTTTATGTTCATATTTATTTTTCTGTTATCTTCAGGTCATGGGTTCAGCCATGTCCTTGTTTTTTGTTATTATGTTTCTCTTTGCTGGGTTTATCATTTGCATTTTTGGTCCCGGTGTGCTCTGTCTGTTAAGTCCCATCCATCCGGTGCTTCGCCATTACCCTTCATTGTTTCACACCTGTCATGCGTTATCTTCATTATTCCTCTGTCTACATACTATGTGCATCTCAGTCTGTGTCAAGTGTGGTGTCATTTTTGTTTCTTCTGTATCACCGTCAGTTTGTCAGCCCGGTTAGAGCTCTCAGCCCCCATGCTGCTACTTCTTTTGTCTAGGTTTTGTTAATAAATTGTCATTTTTGAACTGAACTCCTGCCTGCATTTGAGCCTGTGTTACCCCCCTTGACAAGCTCACTCTGTATGGGAGTCAGTGAGTGTTTTGGGTTTTTTTGTACTTATTTTGTACCCGTAGGTAGATTTGTTTTGCAGTCTGGTGACAAGCCACCAGCTGCCGGTCGCTGCGTGCGCAAGCGCCCCGTATCCCTAACCTGCATGTTTTTGGCATGCAGGAGGAAACCGGAGAAAACCCACGCAACACGGCGAGAACATGCAAACTCCACACAGATCACTGTTGGCCGGGGGCAGGGATCGAACCCACGATCTCATGATCCCCGCGATCCCCCGGCTGAGGGTAAAACTGTGCTGCCGCAGTGCTAACCACTGCGCCACCATGCACTGAGGCTGTGCAATGCGCAGTGAGTCTTCGGCTCTGACATCTGATAGGCTGCATGTGACACAGCAGACCATCTCTAAAATATGCCTGGGCTGGTTTTTTACCCGTTTTCGCACATAAATTTAATGCCTAAAACTCTCAGAAGGGAAAACAAATTGCATGTTTTGTATTAACTACTTGATGATTTAGGTCACAGATTCACACCATCTGCATGCACCCTCTGGTGGTCAAGATTTTTTTCAAGAAAATATTCAGTTCAGATTTCATAAATTCCAAAGGCTGTAACTTGAAAGTGGTAAGAGATAATAGCTTACTATCATTGAGAAAGATGTAGAATATGATCAAAAGTTTATGATAGGAGTAAATTTACACATCTAATTTGCATAATGTGATGGCAGCCACATCAGATTACATAACTTTTGATCTAGACATATTGACACAAAGGATGGGTTTATTTTTTTGTCTTTGTTTTTGCTTTTTGTTATCTTGTCTTCAAAATATATGAACCAGAAAATCAGTAGAATGTAAACACACTGATAAAAAACATCAGACCTACTGCTCATCAATGTATTGCCATGCGTCCGTATGCTTATCCCAGTCTTTATTTTGTCTTCTGTTGGTAATTTTTGCTTTCTCTCCCACATCCAGAAACAATCACATTTATCTTCTGATTTATTCCACCTCAATTTTGGTTAGTTTACCCCACCGGACTGGCAGTGTTGTCCTCTCCCCCTTACGTGCAGCTTTGTCAATGGCGGACGAAAAGTGTTTCGCTCCGGTCCATCTTGTGCTGTTTAGAAGGGAAATATTTACCTTCAGAAGCTAAATAATCCTTTTTAGAATCATAGTTGGCAAAATTTGGAGCAAATGTTTTCTCCCTGTGGAATACATGCTGCTCAAATGTTTATACATCTTTTCTTCTGGGCCCTGGAAGTGATATCAGATTTGACGCGGTTCTGGTTTTGCTGAGCTTGGTCCTCCAGTACAGACCAGTAAGCTATATGTGTCTGCCATCTAGTGATGTGAAATGCTAGACTTTTTGACCAATCATGTGACAGGCATGGATCTGCGACACCAGCCACATAAAAGGCAGATCATGTAATCAAATGTAATCCTTAAGGAGTTTTAATACAGTGGTATTGCTGTCGGTAAAATGACATGATTGGCCTGTCTTTCTCACACTTCTTTATCTGCTTGGTTCACACGCTACACTGCAGAGTTTAGGTTACACCCTAAAATTCACTCACTGAAACCAGTCAGAATCAGTTCTGCACACAGCTGAACTGTCACATAAGGGGAAATGTACTGATACACTGAGGAAAAACCACTCCCTCTTGCAAGAGGGAGTAGTTAAGTTTTCTAAAAACTATAGGGCCCACTTTTTGAGTAGCACTCTCTTGGGGAATTGCCTAAAGAGTTGTGTTCCAGCGCTGCTTGTATCCATATCTCACTTTCAGTAAAATAAATGAAAGTATACTTCATCTCTCAGTCTGGTTATTTGGCCTTCGTATAAAAGAACTGGGGGTTAAGGTATTTAGATGCAACAATTTGGTGTTTCTGCCCGGTTACGAGGCTAAATTTTAGTTTTAGTTTTGTAAACTTAACACGCGCAACTTTAGGATTTTTTTCTCTACAGCCTGGCAGCCGCAACATTATAAGAGGTGAGCAGAAAACCTTTTTCAACAAATTTCTGCCTGTCCCTTCGGGGACAGACCTTTCTGTAGAGATTAAATATTCATGCACGTGTGATTTTATTTGTGGAATGAAACTGAGATATGATCTTGAATTTATGATATGTTGTTTTAAGAAATATATTTACTGAGTTTGATGAGGAAATCTCCAAACGGTTTTGACCCCGAGGGATAAGTCAGACGTGTTAATACTGTCCCTGAAAGTCCGGTGGACATATAAAAAAAGACCAAAAAAAAAAAAATCCTGTAGAGCCACCGGAAAAGTTGGAGATAGCTTGGGCAAGAGGTTTAAACCCCGAGGTGGACATATAAAAAAAGACAAAAAAAATCCTGTAGGGCCACCGAAAAAGAAGTGTTGCCCCGTTGAGCATTGCATAGTCTGGGTAAAAGGTTTAAATCCCAAGGTGGACATAAGAAAAAGACAAAAAAAATCCTATAAGGCCACCTAAAAAGGTCGAGCAAACATAAGAAAAAGACAAAAAAAATCCTATAGGGCCACCGACAAAAGAAGTGTTACCCGGCTGATGCATAGCTTTGCCAAAAGATTATAACCCCTTGAAATCATTGCTTGATTTCAAAAAGGAGAAGGTTGGCACCCCTAGCGTATTTAGCTCAGACCAAAAGGTTTTAACTCCTAGAGAAATTGCAACGCGCGCAACTTTGAAATACAATTGGTCTTACTGCAAAGAGTTTTAAAATTGTGGAAAAAGTTGGTGTGAAAAAGTTGAGATAAATAAGATCATAATAATAATTTTATTCTATGTTTTAAGATATTGATATTAGACTATAACATTTAAAGACGGTTGGATTAAAATGGCAACAAAATTGGATAACGATAAAGACAACGATAAAATGGATAATGATAAACGCAGCTCTGAATACCCTTTGGGAAGTTTGGGATATGCTGTAAATGAAATGGAGGAAGTGTTAAAAGCTACTGTGCATCGAGAGAAACTAAATGAAGAGCGAAAACCGCTTAAAACATGGGTAAAATGGTTACAAAGAGATGGCTTGTTTGGCAATATGGGGGCCCCCTACCAAATAAATCAGACAAAGCCGTTTATGTGGACTATTGCAGTTTGGGTTGTTTTGTCTTTGTGTTATCTGCTCCAGTGTGGAAGAAAAAAAAGTTGAGAGTTCACCACGGAGGTGGAAGGAGCAGGTTGTAAACCTATTGTAATTTTTTAGCATAAAAGGATTGATTAATTAATTGCTATCCTTTTGAGAAATGTTTAAAATTATAGGTATTTGAAAATAGTAGCTTTGAGCAAAAGGAGTTAACTAGTGTTGTGTGTGTCACGGCAGTGTAGAAAAAATGGAAGGACCTTCATGCTGCTTCAACCTTGTGGAGATAACGGAGAGAGCAATTCTGTGTTTGTATGTGTGTGTGTGGTTGCTTGAGAAAAAAAAAGAATGAAAAAACAGGCTGTGTGGGTGCTGACCTGTGTGACAGGGGAGTGAAAGAGAAGTAATCTATATATGGGCATTTTTACAAAGTTTTGGGGTTTTACTTTTTCAATCTAACTTTGCGGGTTTTCAACTAATGTTGTGTATGTGATAAATTATTTACATATTTTTTAAAGCAATTTTTTGATGTATCATTGACTTTTTTCTTTGACTGAAGCATAACAGTGCACTTTACAGGGAAAAAGGACACAGGACTAACAATTTCCTTGCAGCTGTCCGTGCCTCCCTCGACGTGAACATAGGTACATAGAACACTAAGTTAAGTACAAATGCTTTCATCTTAATCAATGTTACCAGCATGACAATGATGAAATTAATTGAATATTACAATGTCATGATGTCACTTAATAATGCCTAATAACTGAAGGCTTTATGTATACCCTATATTACATGATTTAAAGCATAGAGGTTCAAAAGAGATTGATAATTAATGTGTTTGTGCATATCATTTGCCAGAGACTACGGCTTATCAAACAGAGGTCTTGGTAATTGTATGTTATATTGTTGCTTTGTTTAAATAATACTATACTCATCTTTTAATAAATCCATCCATCTTCTTCCTCTTAATCCTTTTTGGGATGCGGGGGGGGGGGGGGCTGGAGCCTATCCCAGCATCTTTGGGCGAGAGGCAGGGTACACCCTGGACTGATCGCCGGTCCATCGCAGGGCCAACACAGAGAGACAGACAACCATTCACTCTCACAGTCATACCTAGGGACAATTTAGAATCCCCAGTTTGGTGCCAATTAACCTAAATGACATATGCAATCTTATCTACATTTCAACCCTAGGCCTGGCCATGTAATAAAAAAGGGGAAAATGCAAGAGCAGGATCTCAGACAGCCCATGCTGTGACTTTTTCCCTCCTAAAGAACATAGCAAGATGATGATGAAGTTTTTATTATCGGGAGATGGTAAATTTATGAACAGAAAAGACAGAAATAGCACAAGAATTCTGATAAAATGGAGAAAGGGAATTTAATTTCAGCGGTAAACTGAGACTGATTAGTGAGTTGTGTCAGCCTAACCTAGATAAGAATAGACAGAATCAGCCTTCAAAGGGGGGGGGGGGTTGACACAGGCCACAGATTGTGGTCCTGTTCCATAAATTCCTGAAAACAGAGATTAGGTTTACACCTGCAGTTACTAATTCTAAATGCTGCACTGGTCTAAGGCTTTTAATATTTGATACTGTTTTGTTTGAATATAATCCTAAACTAAACTAAACTAAACTTCATCAAAACTGGGAATTCTAAATTGTCCTTAGGTATGACTGTGAGAATGAATGGTCGTCTGTCTCTCTGTGTTGGCCGTGCGATTGACATGGTTCAGGTGATCCACAGAACAGACATGACTCAGGATTAACACAATTAACGTACTTTATTTTGTTAACGTGAGTGATTGGGTGAGTGAGTGTGGTTATATGGTGTAATGTGTAGTGCAATCCGTGTATTCCAGCTGGGCAAGCAGAGCACCGTACAGACTGGCAACCTGTCAACAGATGTTGAAGCGTCTTCAGGTGGCGCCGAAGCTGCAGCCAAGGAGACAGTGTCTGCGGACAGGTTAGCTGGAGGTGGAATAAAAGTCCGCCGCCTGGAGGGAAAAGGAGGTCCGCCGTTGCGGGCTCCACCTGTGCACAGGGGAATGGACAGGTTTAGAAGCAACAACGCTTACTTGGTTGTTGGTCCGGGCAAAACCGACCCGGATGTCATTCAGCTGGGCTTGGAAGCCGATGGCTGGGGAATTCAGTGCAGGGAAGCACAGAGGCAGGGTGTGGCGTGAGTCACGGAAAGAATCAGACGACTCTGCGCCCAGCACTGGTCCTGATGGAAATAAGTAGGGCCGCAGGAGATGACAGGCAGGTGCGTACACAGGTGCCGTGATTGGTGGCCATGACAGTACTCCACCCCTACGGCAAGCCTCTCTGTGTGCGTTCCAACCTACCCAGGTGCGTCCGATGGAAGTCCCTGATGAGCTGCTTGTCGAGCACGAGGGCAGGACTCACTCAGGACCTCCACTCCGGCCCGTAGCCCTCCCAGTCCACCAGGTACTGCAGGCCACACCCCCGGAGGCGGACGTCTAGGATGGAAGAGACGGACCACGCCGGGTTGCCGTCGATCACCCTCGGTGGAGGTGGAGACCTGGGAGGGGGACACAATGGGCTTGGAGGAGACAGGCTTAACCTGAGAGACATGGAAAGTTGGACAGATGCGGAGGGAGGGGGGGAGAGTTAGACGCACAGACACTGGGTTAATAATTCAACATATAGGGAATGGGCCAATGAACCGCTGGGCGGTCTTCTTGCGTTCCGCCTTCAGGTTGATGTTTTTAGTAGAGAGCCATACCTGCTGACCCACTTGATAAGCCTGGCCCGGAACCCTGCGTCGATTCACCACCGCGGTGTTGCGTTCCGCCGTCCGTTGCAGTGCTGTTCTGGCTGCCTTCCAAATCCGCCGACAACGTTTTAGATGGGCCTGAACCGATGGAACGGCAATGTCCCCCTCTTCTTCAGGGAACAGTGGGGGGTTGTAACCCAACGATGCCTCGAAGGGGGACATGCTGGTGGCCGAGGACACCGCTGTGTTATGGGCGTATTCAATCCAAGGGAGGTGTGTACTCCATGAAGATGGGTTGGCGGTAGTGACACACCGCAGCGCTGTTTCCACTCCTGGTTGGCTCGTTCACATTGCCCATTGGATTGCGGGTGATAGCCGGAGGACAAGCTCACCGTAGCCCCTAAGGCGGTGCAAAAGGCCTTCCAGACTTTGGAAATAAACTGGGGCCCTCGGTCCGATACTATCTCCTGAGGGATGCCATGCAGCTGAATTACATGCTGAACCAGCAGATCAGCTGTCCCTTTGGCAGACGGTAACCCCTGCAGAGGGATGAAATGAGCCACCTTGGAAAATTTGTCCACCAGCGTGAGGATGGTGGTGAAGTTATTGGACGTGGGGAGGCCTGTGACAAAATCCAGCGCCACGTGGGACCATGGTCTTCCCGGGATGGGGAGGGGGTGGAGCAGCCCGGCCGGCGGCGATGAGGACGTCTTCCCAGTAGCACACTCAGGACAGGTGAGGATGTACTCCCCGACGTCCTTCTGGAGGGATGGCCACCAAAACGACCTTCGTAGGAGTGCCACCGTGCATGCCCTACCTGAATGGCAGGCGAGTTTGGAGGTATGCCCCCACTGGATGACCTCTCCTCAGACCGCTGTGGGAACAAATAATTTGCCCGCTGGACCCCCACCCCACCCCACCCCGGGTCAGCTTCGTCAGACTGCGCCCTTAAAACCTTGTCCCGAATGCCCCAAGCGAGGGCACCCACGACACATGCTGGACGGAGGATGGGATGCTCGGCCTTCTCTGCTGTTTCTAGGGCAAACTGACAGGACAGGGCATTGGGCTTGGTGTTCTTTGACCCAGGGCGGTAGGTGATGGTAAAGTCGAACCGTCCAAAAAACAGCGACCAGTGGGCCTGTTGGGCGTTCAGCCTCTTGGAGGTCCGAAGGTACTCCAGGTTCTTGTGGTCGGTCCAGACGATAAATGGCTGTGACGCTCCCTCCAACCAATGCCGCCACTCCTCCAAGGCCAGTTTCACTGCCAACAGCTCCCTATCCCCGATGTTGTAGTTTCGTTCTGCTGGGGACAGGCGGCGAGAGAAGTAGGTGCAGGGGCGGATCTTCCCGTCTGCCGGAGAATGCTGAGACAGCACAGCCCCCACCCCAGAATCAGAGGCGTCCACCTCCACCAGGCACTGAAGGGTGGGATCCACCTGCGTCAGGATAGGCGATGATGAAAATCTAACCTTCAACTCTGAGAACGTGGTGTCCGCCTCTTCCGTCCAGCGAAAGGGAACCTTGTTGGAGGTCAAGTTGGTGAGGGGGAGGGCAATATGGCTGTAGTCCTTAATAAACCGGCAATAAAAGTTAGCGAAGCCCAAGAACTGCAGCAACTGTTTCCTCGATGTGGGGGTGGGCCAGTCCACCACCGCCTTCACCTTTACTGGGTCCGGGATGATCTCCTTTGGGGCAATAATAAAGCCGAGGAAAGAGGTCCTGGAGACGTGGAACTCACATTTTTCTGTCTTGACGTAGAGCTTTTTCTCCAGCAGCTGCTGCAAGACTCGCCTGACATGCACGCGATGCTCCTCCATGGACTGAGAAAATATAAGAATGTTGTCAAGGTAGACAAACATGAAGGTGCCCAAAAAAATCTCTCAAAACATCATTAATAAGCCGCTGGAAGACGGCCAGGGCATTGGTCAGCCCGAATAGCATGACCAGATATTCAAAATGCCCACTAGGGGTCCTAAAGGCCATCTTCCACTCATCCCCCTCACGTATCTGCACCAGGTGATAGGCATTGCGCAGATCTAATTTGGTAAAGCAGCAAGCCCCCCGGAGGGAATCGAATGCAGAGTTAAGGAGGGGGAGAGTACACTTATCCTTGATAGTGATGTTGTTAAGTTCCCGGAAGTCGATGCAGGGCCTGAGGGAGCCGTCCTTCTTCCCCACGAAGAAAAACCCCACCCCACCACCGAAGATGAAGGTCTAATGATACCTGAACTAAGGGACTCCTTAATATATGAGTCCATGGCCGCGCGCTCCGGAGCAGACAGGTTGTAGAGTCTGCTAGATGGCAGAGGAGCACCGGATCATAGGTTAATAGCGCAATCATAAGGCCGGTGAGGGGGAAGGGAAAGGGCTTGGGATTTACTGAAGATGGCCCCAAGGTCACTGTATTTCAGTGGCACTTTTGACAGATCCGGGGGGGGGGGGAGGCAGGGACCTCCAAAGGCGTGGCGGGCGAGCATGCAGCAGACTGCAGACAGGCACTCAGGCAGAAAGGGCTCCATGACACGATACTTCCCGAACGCCAGTCAATTGAAGGGTTGTGCAGATGCAGCCAAGGGTAGCCCAGAATAACCGGGGACGATAACACCGGTAGGACAATCAGATTCAACTCCTCCCAATGGTTGCCCGAAATGATGACTGGCACCGAGGCGACCAGATGAGTGACAGTGGCCAACGCTGCCTTTGACAGGGCAATAATCTTAAGGGGAGTTTTTAACGGCTGCATAGGTAGACCCAGACGGGTTACCAGACTCCTAGAAATGAAGCTCTGCTTGGCCCCTGAGTCAGTGAGTGCATGTGTGTTATGTTCTTTGTGACCAAAGCAAAACTGAATAGGAATGAGAAAGCGGGTGAGGGGATTGTTATCTTTTACGTCCGTGAGGCCCCCTACTTCGACGCACGGACTTCCTCTTTTGGCCGCCTAGGACAGGAATTCAGGTCATGCTCCTCGCTACCGCAATAGACACACAACCCCAACTCACGGCGGCGCTGTCTCTCCTCTGTAGGAAGTTTCGACCCCCCCACTATCATTGGTTCTTGGTCCTCAGAGAGGTCAGTAGATGGGAGGGCCAGTAGGGGGGGCTGGAGAGCACGGCATGGCCTAATCTCCATGCGGCCGCAAGTCTTACGCTCCGCAGCTCGTTCCCTCAGACGGTTGTCAAGGCTAATAGCCAGGGAGATACACTCATGCAGCGTGGAGGGTTTCTCCAGGCGGGTCAGCTCGTCCCGCAGGCTAGGGCTCAAACTCCTAAGGAATATACTACTCAGGGAGGCATTTTCCCACCTGACCTCTGTAGCTACGACCCGGAAGTCAACAGCGTAATCGGCGACTGCCCTCAACCCCTGCCGAAGGTTTAACAGGAAAGAGGTGAGTACATCTTCCCGGTTCGAGTGATTAAACACTTCCTGAAATTCCTGGGTGAATTGAACATATGTCATAGAAGCATAATCGGCCCTAGCCATAACCGCATAAGCCCATGCTAAAGCCCGCCCCTCTAACAGATTGATCATATAGTCAATGCGATTCTGGTCAGTGGGAGAATCTCCGGGAAACCGTTGGAACACAATTTCGCACTGCATGAGAAACCCCCTGGCTTCTCCCAACACCCCTTTAAAACGGGCGGGAGTAGGGACGGGAGTGAGCCGACTAGCGGAACCTGTAGAGTGAGGGCTAGGCGAAGAGCTAGTGGTAGAGCTAGCAGTAGAACTAGCGGGAGCTGAGGAGCTAGCTGGTGCTGTGGGGAACCCCTGTGGGCTAGTTAAGCGATCTAACCTATTGGTGATGCGGGTTAGCTGAGTTAGCATCACCTGTTGTTGGTATGCTAATTGGTCTACCCGAGCCTCTAGATGGTTTATACGGCGCACGAGTGCGCTGTCTGCTGGGTCACTTTGGCGGAGTCGTACTGACATGGTTCAGGTGACCCACAGAACAGACATGACTCAGGATTAACACAATTAACATGTTTTATTTTGTTAACGTGAGTGATTGGGTGCGTGAGTGCAGTTTTATGGTGTAATGTTGTGTAGTGCAATCCGTGTATTCCAGCTGGGCCGGCAGAGCACCGTGCAGACTGGCAACCTGTCAACAGATGTTGAAGCATCTTCAGGTGGCACCGAAGCTGCAGCCAGGGAGACAGTGTCTGTGGGCAGGTTAGCTGGAGGTGGAATAAAAGTCCGCCGCCTGGAGGGAGAGGGAGGTCCGCCGTTGCGGGCTCCGCCTGTGCACAGGGGAATGGACAGGTTTAGAAGCAATAACGCTTACTTGGTTGTTGGTCCAGGCGAAACCGACCCAGACATCGTACAGCTGGGCTTGGAAGTCGATGGCTGGGGAATTCAGTGGCATGATTCGCGGAAAGAATCAGACAAATCCGCGCCCAGCACTGGTCCTGATGGGAATAACTAGGGCCACAGGAGATGACAGGCAGGTGCGTACACAGGTGCCGTGATTGGCGGCCATGACAGCAATGGACTGGCGATCTGTCCAGGGTGTACCCTGCCTCTCGCCCAAAGATGCTGGGATAGGCTCCAGCCCCCCCACCCCCCACCCCAACCCGAAAAGGATTAAGTGGAAGAAGATGGATGGGTGGATGGATGGATAATCCTAAACTAAGTGATTACCCATGTCAATTGGTAAAACCTTAATTGATTCACAGAATATTTAGCGAATACTTGTTGTGAGTAGCGAACTGACATTCAAATTGTGGAAGTTTTAGATGTGAATTAAAGGTTTTTCTGCTATTCTTTATTCTTTATTTTTCAAAAGGAAAGGGAAAATTATTGTCAATTTTTTTTTAGCTTACACCAGGAATTAGATTCACCAAATTAACAAGGAATCATAACATCATCGTTACCTTTCAATTTAATAAATCTTTGGTGACATATGCAATATGTAATGAAATAATAAAAAAAACAATAAGTCATTTGTGTTTCTTAATATTAATAAGCAACTGGGATAAACATTTAAGGGATACAAAGCTAATGATGATCGCTGGAACATAAGTTAAAAAAAAATAAAGATGTGGAAGGGGCGACACTGACTGACCGCAGGGGAAAGGACCCCTAAACTGATAAGCATTTTTTGAAGCTAAATATGACTTTGCATGACATTGTAAATAACAAAGTATAATGATTTAAATGACTCTGACTTTACAAATGTAATGTTTATATGATTTTACATTTCAGGATACATCTGATGTTACTCACCACATAATGGTGTGACAACATCACATTTCAGAAATGTGACAGTAATAAGGAATGTTTTTTCCCAATGCTCAGCCATGGCCAAGCTGGGCCTCGGGACTACATTCCACCCCATAATTTACCAAGGAATGTACAGTATAAAATGAGGCATTCCTTCTACAAAATTAAGCCAAATTCTAATTAGGCAAAATGTCCACCTTTCCATTGACTGAAGGAGTGTGACACAACCTTTCACAAGGATTCAACCTGTCTGTGTTCACCTGGATAAACTGATTTTAGTTATCAATGCTTAAGCATATCAAATCTGCACAGAAAGCTATATTGTTTTTTCTATATGGAATTTGTAAATTAGTTCAAGAGACATCACAAACGAAGCCATGATTATTGAAATCTCATTTTGAAGGAGATGTACTACCCACAAATTTTCATCTAAATTAACTGTGTGTAACACATAAAAGTGGTAACACGCTTCCTTCCAGTTAAAGATGCTACCCATCAAGCAAATACCCTGTAACTTTGTTGTATGTTCAATTCAATTCAACTTCATTTATATAGCGCCATTTCACAACAACAGTCATCTCATAGCACTTTCAACTGTAGGGGAACTCCATGACTGAGCTTTGAGTTGAAAGAAAACTCATTATTGACATGAACAAACTGGAACCTATCAGATAAATAAGATCTAAACCACTGCAACGAAGTTCCATTAAGTCCAATATAATGTTCTAATCTATCAAGTAGAATATTATGATCGATAGTATCAAAAGCTGCACTAAGGTCTAAAAGGACGAGTACAGAGACAAGTCCATTATCAGATGCAATGAGGAGGTTGTTAGTGACCTTTGCTAAGGCTGTTTTAGTACTATGATGGATTCTAAATCCAAATTGAAAGTCTTCAAGTAAACCATTTCCCTGCAGGTGGTCAAATAATTGTGTAGCAACAACTCTTTCTAAGATTTTTGAAATGAAAGGGAGATTAGAGATTGGTCTATAGTTAGCTAAAGCTCCTGGATCCAGTGTTGGCTTTTTGAGTAAGGGTATAATTACAGCCGTTTTAAAAGCCTGCAGTACATGGCCTAAAGTTAATGAAGAATTGATTATATGAAGAATAAAGCTGCCAATAAGTGGGAAGATTTATTTAAATAACCCAGTAGGAATAGGGTCTAAAGGCGCTTTTCCACTAGCCTCACTTAGCCCTACACCGAACCACTCAGCCCGCTTTAGGTGCTTTTCCATTAGCCCCAGCACCGGTTAGCAGGTACTTTTTTCGTACCTGATCCAGGGCAGGGTCTAACCGAGCTGAGTAGGGCTGAGTATGGCTGTGATATGACTTTAAGAGACTGGTCGCCACTGATTGGTCAGGTCGTAACGTCACGAAAGCGACTTTTTCTGCTGAATTTACTCCACGACCGCCATTTGTAATTGTTCAGCCAGTGAACACAGTGCGCCCCTTTAATACGGTATATTATATTAATATACTGTATAATATACTTATATAATAATATACTCCTAATATTATATATTAGGAGGTGCGCAATTTTCTTTCTATATTAGCCGATGATCGCATCCAGCATGAGTTGGACGGATCTACTCGAAATGCAGGTGTCCGAGCAGATGGGTTCCCAAGGGCACATCCGTACTGCCAAACAGTGTCGGGAGAAGCTGAAAAAGCTGAAAAGCGATTACCGAGCAGTGAAGGACCACAATGGTCGAAGTGCAACGGCTCGGAAGGGGTGGAAGTGGTTCGCTGAGAGACATTGGGCTCGACACGGCCACTGTCACGGCCACTGTCATGGCCTTGGAAACCGTGGATGGTGAGTGTTGTTTTGATATTGCGCATCTTTTCGCCACTTTATCCTTTCTGTGCCAAGCTCACTGTTTTTAAGAAATAGGAAGGTTGATTGGAGACACACCTGAGAGACGCGGGCAGTGAAGATGGCTGCTTAGGTGAGGAGCACCGCAGTGCAGACAGCCTTTTTTTTTCTTCTACAAGGGCGTTTTTCTCTTGTTTCCTCAGCTGAAATTATTATTATTACTACACTTTACATCGAGACTGGATTTGTGGAGAACAGGATTAGTATGCCAACGCAACAGCAGAAAATTAATCTTCGCCCCAAAGCCGGTGCTAGCAAGGAAAATCTGGCTAGAGCTGGTGATACCACATCGAGCCCTCCTCCCTCTCCGCCACCTTCAACAGGTGCAGGTGTTGCCAAAGACCAAATGGTGGAGGACATCTCTAAGATCTTTGCACTGTTGAAGGAAATATCGGAGAGGCAAGACGCCAAACTCAACTCTATTGAGGCGTCAATGAGGGCGGTGGACACCAAGCTAACGGAGTTAGCTACCCGGCTGGGAGATGTGGAGTCTCGCATCGCTTTTCTTGAGGATGCTAATACAGCTCTGGATGCTAATCCCCCCGCAACCCAGACGCAGGTAGAAGATTTACTTTTGAAGCTGGACAATTTAGAAAATAGATCACGCCGAAACAATCTACGCTTTGTCGGCTTTCCAGAAAATTGTGAAAAATCAGATGCCCTTACCTTCCTTCATGCGCAAAGCTATCCCACATCTGCTGAAAATGGAGTTCCCTGGAGGGCTGGAAATTGACCGTGCGCATCGGAGCCTCGCCGGACGCAGACCTGATGGGCAGCCACCCAGGACTATCCTGATTCGACTTCTGTGCTTCCAGGTTAAGGAGCGTATTGTGGAGGCAGCGCGCAGGATGGGAAAGCTGGATTGGAATGGTCATCACATCATGATTTTCCCGGATTATTCCAGATGAGTATCCGAGATGAGAGCGGCGTTCAAGCAGTGTAAACATCTGCTGCACCAGAAGAAGATTGCATTCTCTCTCAGGTACCCTGCAGTTCTCGTTGTGAAGTTGGCAAGTGGTAAACAGGAGTTTACTGACCCTAAAAAAGCATTGAACCTGATTCTTTCACTACCGTGAGACATTGATGAACAATGGTATGAATATATGCTATATGTTTATTTGTTATATATTTTTGACTGAGGATTTGATGCAGTATTAATGTAAGGTTCCTTTTTTTTTGCCCACGCTATATTGTCTATAGGCATGAGGCTGCTGCGATGTTGCGGCTCTCCCTAAGTTTGTTGCACTGTTCACAGTCACGGTCCTAGAGTTTTTTATTTTCTTTTTTTTGGTTGGTGCGGTTTTTGTGCACCGATGGGTGACATTGGTTTCAGGTCACCGATTATGTTACTTTATGATTATGTGGTTTTCGTTTTTTTTTTTTTTTTTTGTTTTTTTTTTGTATTTTTAATCTTTATTGTGTTTGTCTTTTGCCCAGTGAGGGGGTTTTTGGTGGAGAATTGCTGGATATTTTGGACGGTAATATGTACCGTTTATGATGTCGGCTAATTGTCAGAGCTTTCTTAACCTCATTACTTGGAATGTTAAAGGCCTTAACCACCCAATTAAGAGGAAAAAAATTTTGGCGTTTATTAAATCAAAAAAAGTGGATGTAGCGTTGCTTCAAGAGACCCACCTCACTAAAACAGAATCTAAAAAGCTCTGTCGGGACTGGGTGGGCCATGGGTTTGCATCTTGTGGTAATAGCCAGAGCAGGGGAGTGGCAATCCTTATTCATAAACATTTGCAGTTCAAGTGTCTAAAAGAGGTTAGTGATGATGATGGACGACTCCTTATAATTCTTATAGAAATTCAGGGCCATAGGATGATACTCGCTAATGTTTATGCACCAAATATAGTTGATTGTGCATTTTTTGCACAATTGGAACACGAATTAAGCGAAATGGGTAATTATCCCATTTTAGTAGGCGGGGATTTTAATCAGGTCATGGACAACATTTTAGATCGGAGCACTCCCTCACAGCGTTCACCTAAATCTGGCTCTATATTGAAAGACATGTGCAATGCAATTGGTTTGGTAGATGTTTGGCGGCTTTTTAATCCGTCCACAAGGGATTACACTTTTTATTCCACTGTTCATAATGTGTTTTCCAGGATTGATTATTTTTTAATGTCAAAATTTTCTGTTTCTTCTGTAAATTCAAGCTTCATTGGTAGCATAATACTATCAGATCATGCCCCTGTTTTTCTACATATGATCCCGCCTTGTCAGTTGAAAAAAAATTCTAGATGGAGGCTTAATGCAAGCTTTCTTTTTAATCCAGATTTTGTGTCCTCTTTGAAAGCAGAGATCTCCTTATATCTTGAGACAAACTGGGATTCTGCTCCCTCTGCCAGGGTTGCTTGGGAGGCCTTTAAGGCATTTATTAGGGGACATATTATTCAATATGCATCTTTTAAAAAGAAAACTAACATTGCTAAACAGATTGATTTGGAGAGGAGAATAGCTATATTAGAGACTTCATTCAAACAAGACACAAATTTAGTAAATTTGTCACCCCTTCTGAAGCTTAAGTATGAGCTGAATTCAATTCTAACACAAAAAGTTGAATTTTCCCTATTTCGTCTTAGGCACAAACAATTTGAGGAGGGGGATAAAGCTGGCAAAATGCTGGCTAGATATATTAAAATGAAAGAAGCTCAGTGTACTATATCTGCTATTAGGACACAGGATGGTACTCTAGTGTCAGACTTAAATGAAATTAATGGTGCTTTCAGAGAATTTTACACCTCGCTTTATTCTTCTGAAATGGAGGCTGGATCTCAAGAGATCTATGCATTTTTATCATCCCTATCTTTGCCCTCCCTAACAAAGGAACAAATAGACTTACTTGACGCCCCAATTACTAAAGAGGAAATTGTGAAAGTGATTAAGAGCTTCCCGACTGGAAAGGCACCGGGCCCTGACGGATTCACTGCAGAATTTTACAAGGCCTGTGTTGATGAGCTTTCTCCTTTACTTTTAGAAATGTTTGCGGAATCTTTTGAACAAGGTCGTTTGCCCCCTTCTTTAACAGAGGCTTTCATTTCGCTTATTTTAAAAAGCAATAAAGATCCGTTAGAATGTAAGAATTATAGACCAATTAGTCTTATAAACTGTGACTGTAAAATTCTCTCCAAAATTTTGGCATTAAGATTAGATAAAGTAATGATATCTCTTATAAATCCTGATCAGGTGGGTTTTATTCGTTCCAGGGGTGCGGCAGACAATATTAGGCGATTTATTGATATCATATGGTTAGTTCAAAATGATCCCTCACTTGCACACCTCTCTCCAGTGGCAGCCCTCTCCCTGGATGCTGAAAAAGCATTTGACAGGGTTGAGTGGCAGTATCTCTTTGCAACTCTAGAGACTTTTGGTTTTGGTTCAAAGTTTCTTTCTTGGATTAAATTACTATATAATGAACCTAGAGCTTCAGTGATATCAAATCGAGTTACATCACAGTCTTTTAGACTTTATAGGGGTACGCGCCAGGGCTCCCCTTTAAGTCCCTTGCTTTTTGCTTTGGCATTAGAACCATTAGCTGTTGCTATCCGCAAAGACGGCAATTTTCCAGGTATTCAGGTCCATGGCAGTACCCATAAGATAATGTTGTATGCTGATGATGCATTGGTACTGATTACACAACCTCAAAAATCAATTCCAGCTCTTCTTAAAATTATTAACCAATTTTCACGTTTGTCTGGTTATAGAGTTAACTGGATAAAATCAGAAATTCTCCCTCTAACATCTTATTGCCCTAAAACACTGTTTACATTTGGTCAAAATATAGGCTTCTCTTGGCCAAAATTAGGAATTAAATATCTTGGCATCCTGTTTCCTCACATTTTATCAGATCTGATTCAGATTAATTTTGAACCCTTGCTTGAAAAATTTAAAATAGACATGGAAAGGTGGTCACCTCTTTTTTTGTCTCTCTGGGGCAAGGTCAATGTTATTAAGATTTTTTTTTTTTAATTTTTTTTTTTTTTTTTAAGATGATTTGTGCGCCCCGATTTAATTACCTTCTGCAATCTCTTCCTCTTAGGATCCCAGTTGGTTATTTTCGACAATTTGATAGGTTGTGCAATAAGTTTTTATGGAATGGTAAGCGCCCTAGATTAAAGTTGAAAAGATTGCAGAAGTCTATAGATTCAGGAGGTTTGGGGGTCCCAAATTTGGTTTTATATCATTACGCTTTTAGTCTTAGACATTTGATTCATTGGGCTCTCCCCCCTGAGAGAGCTCTCCCTTGGTTTTATTTGGAGAGTTATTTGAGCAGCCCTCTTCCCCTACTACATCTAATCACAATTAAACTGTCTTCTGAATTTCAGTCGCATCCTATTATATCCTTTTTACAATACGTTTGGAAGAGAGTAGCTTCTATACTAGAGTTTAGCTCTCATCTTCATTCTATGGCTTCTATTTGGCTTAACCCAAGTCTCCATATTGGAAAATCCCCATTTATGTGAAAATCTGGGTGAAAAAGGACATCTTGATGTTAAAAGATCTATATGAAGGGGGAGCTCTCAAATTATTTGATGTTCTACGGGCACAGTATGGACTACCACAGAATCAGTTTTGGAAATATTTACAACTTCGACATCTGCTGTGTCAAGTCTTTGGATCTACAACTACCCCTCCTCCTGATGTAGATTGGCTCATCCAGGCTTTGAGTTCCTGTGGCAAAAGATCTAAGGCCTCAAATTTCTATTTAATGCTCCTTAAGAGCTCAAATAAAGATTCTACATTCCTTAAACACGTATGGGAAAAAGATCTGAATTCACAATTTACTGATGTTGAATGGGCAAATATTTTAAAGAATGGGAAGAAAGTGTCTAGGGAATTGAAAACCAGACTTGTTCAATTTAAAATTTTGAATCGATTTTACTGGACACCTCGTAAAATGTTGAGAGCGAATCTCATTCACTCTTCAAGCTGCTGGAGATGTCTACAGGGGGAGGGGACATTAATCCATATGATCTGGAGTTGTCCGGTAATACAGGACTTTTGGTTGCAGATCCATAGACATATTATGACAATTGTTAAGCAAGAAGTGCCATTTACTCAGAGACTTTTTGTCCTTGGGGATCCATCAATGATTCAGGACCCAATCTCTGATGCCGAGTAGATTCAGACTGCTTTGATGCTGGGCCGAAAGTTGATCACTTTTTACTGGAAATCTTCCTCTGCCCCACCCGTAGCTCAATGGCTCAGGGAGTTGGGCAAGCTTGCTGCACTAGAACGCCTTTCATATAAGTTTCTGGACAGGATGGACAGCTTCTATAATAAGTGGGGATCCTATCTTACCTTTATAGGTGTAGTAGATTAAGCTAATCATTTTAAGAGTATTAGGGTGGAAATGGAATGTTTTATCCTCTCACTGGGTATACTTGGTTTTTTTTTGTGTTTGTTTCTGTTTTATTTTCTAAATTGAAAACCCAATAAAATTCAAATTACAAAAAAAAGAAATAGGAAGGTTGTTAGATTGTGGGTAATGGTTGTTACTGAGGCTTGCCTATTGTTTTGCAGCCAACTGCAGATTCACACTTGCTTTGTGTTAAGTATTAGCACGAACAAAACGCTGAATTACGCTTGTTGTATTCCAGTTAAAAACTTGAGAGTGTCGTGTACATGTTGCACTTTGGTGTTAAGTTTTAAATTGCGTGCATTTTCTTTCTAGAATTGCATTTCATATCACAGGGGTCCACCTCAGTGGACATGATGGACACAGCGGACTCTCCTGGCGCTGCGTCTGCGTGTGCATCTGCCGGAGCGCCAGCTGGATCAACTCCACATCACCAGCTCCATCTGGATCACGTTCAAGTGCTGGTAAGGCACAATAACCACAATTTTTTTTTTGGTTGAAACAGGTCAAGCGGAAACCAGGGTCGAAAATCCATCCATCCATCTTCTACCGCTTAATCCTTTACAGGTCGCGGGGGGGCTGGAGCCTAACAAGTTATGTCCCAAATTGATTAATGCAATTTCCTGTAGCTGCATATTAATTAATTGAAAATGTCTTTTTAAATGTACAAAAAGGTTATTCTTTGGCCTTCACTTATCGGTGTTCCACAACCATTTTTAGGTGTGGTGATTGAAGTGCTGTAATTCCTGTTTTATAAAAACAACTAAATCTCATGAACTGTCGTTGAAATCAACATGTTTAATTAAAATGCTTCGCGTCAGCTGACTGTATTAACCCATTCAGATTTCTGCGGCCACACTACAAGCAACTAGTTTAAACATTACCCATCCATCCATCCATATTCTTAATCTTAATCCTTTTTAGTTTTGCAGTGGGGCTGCAGCCGAAGACAGCACCCTGCGTGTTGCAAAATCTGCTCTACTGAGGGGCAGCAACATGACAGTTCAGCTTATATACAGCAATGAAGCATAATATAATAGTGACATTCCACCACAGACTTTCACCTGTGTAATTCCATAATATATGTAGTGATCCAGCTTTAATGACCATGCCTTTCTGTCTTTCCATCTACATTAGCGATGGTCAACATGCATGACGAAGAGATGCGGCTCTTGGAACGGCAACATGACCAGCGGCAAGAATCAGGAGTACATGCAGCATTTGCGACAGGTGGCCGCAGATGTACGGGCAGATGCGTGTGAAGCCCTGGTGCAGGACGCTGCATTACGAAGGGAAGAGCTCGCAGAGATGTCATCGCCCAGTCTGTTTTTTTGTTTGTAAATTTTGCTTCTGGAATAAAATTGTATTGTTTGCATCAAAAGTCTGGTTTATCTGTTATGACACCGTATGAGAAAAGCCAATAATTACATACACATTCCATTCTCTGTTCACTCCACATGCTGCTGTTCATCAGGTCAGGTGTATAGCCTTCTAATGGTAATTTAATTTTTAACAACACAACGAAACGTAATGTCTTGGTAGTGTTTTTTTTTTTTATTTTAAACAAATTTGCAATGCGGAATCCATTTCTCTTGAACGGGTACATTTTTTTATCTTATAAGCAGTTGTACAGGTGTGCTTGACCTTGTAGACACTGCTAAAGGTAAGTACGTGTAAGTTGAATGTTGCATCACCAGTCAAAATTTAATAAATTAAGAAGGAATCTAGCAAAAATTTGGCACTAATAACAGTAGACAAATCGGACAAGGATACACAACTGTGTTTTTGTTGCACACAACTGTTGTTACCAACAAGTGCAAAATTTATATTCCCTTTTCCCAAAAATTAAAAATCAGTTTGTAAGTAAAAGTGGGAGACCTTTACATGGGAAAATATGACATGTATCAGCACATGATTTATAGTTCAATTTGCATTTCCACCTAAGCAAAAGCGGCTTGTCGAGCTGGATTTTTGTGAAGATGGCCTGTGCGGTGTTTCTGCATGTAATTACATACCTGTCAAGTGATACGGTTTCGCCATATTTTAATACGTGGAAAATGCAATTTTAGCAAATACGGGCATATTGCCATTTCTGTACGCCAAAGAGAAAAATATACGGGAAAAAAAATTGAGAGTGTGGGGAGGAACACGTCGTGTGTGACCCCCACAGCGTACAGGGCTGTCAGAGCGCTCAGCGTGAGCAATTATCACAACAGTGAGAAGTGTGGACTCATCATTAGGCTGATGGCTTCGCACCTTCTTAACAGATAAGCGTTATGAACAACAGGACAGGTAGATGGACCACGCACAACATTTTATTTACAAAAAACATTTTTGAAATATGTATGCACATAAATGTGGACGAAATAGACAAGTATTGCATCACAGCATCTCGTATTATATTGTAACGTGCAGCTCGACATGGCGATGTCCCAACGGGAGGTTCGAACTCACGCCTCCCGCTCCCCGCACTCTACCTGTGTCACCAATAGGGTCAACCCACTTGGCAAGCCAAGTAGGGTGCTTATATTGAGTTCGCTACAATATCACCACCCTGCTCCTCTGCTCTCTGTGCCGCTGCCACCACTGGTTCATCTACTGCATCATCCAATGTAGTGTCAAACGTCTCTCCATGACTCTCACACAGATTGTGCAGAGCACAACAAGTCAGCACCATAGACTTAACCAGTTTCATGTCACAGTCATTCCTCTCTCCTTCCTCCTTCCTTCTCTCCTCGTCATCAGCCATTTTATTTGCTGTGGAGGATTCGGTCGCGTGTTTCACATCACGAGGGTGTGGCGCCGCCTGCTGTTCAACAAATCCCACCCACAGCAGGTGTGCCAGCAGGTGTGCCAGCAGTAGTTGAAAAGCAACTGAGGCCGAACCGAACCGAAGTGAGTAGAGTCGGGTTTTCAATCGGGGCTGGGCTGGGCTAGTGGAAAAGTGCCTTAAAAGACAAGTTGAAGGCTTGGATGAGGAAACTATTTTCCGTAACTCTAAAAGGTCAATTGGAGTAAACTCATCCAGACAGATATCAGTTGAAGGAGTTGTAGTAGTTACTGTATTTAAGTTAATGGTGGGAAGAATCTGATTGATTTTATCTCTGATGGGTGAAATTTTATTATTGAAAAAGTTCATAAAGTCCTGACTAGTAAGCTCTAAGGGAATGCTAGGATTGACAGAGTCCTGACTCTTTGTCAACCTGTCTATAGTGCTGAAAAGAAACCTGGGATTATTCTTGTTCTCTTCTATTAATGCAGAATAATAACTCGTTCTAGCTTTTCTAAGAGATTTTTTATAAATTAAAAGATGATTTCTCCAAGCTAAATAGATTTCATCTAAATTAGTGGAGCGCCATTTTCTTTCTAATTGACAAGTCTTCTGTTTTAAGCTACGAGTTTCTGTGTTGAACCAAGGAGTTAGAAATCTCTGACTAGGCTTTTTCTTTTTAAGGGGTCCACCAAGTCTAGAGTTTGATGCAGAAAAGCTGTAACACTATCTACCATGCTATCAATTACAGAAGGAGCAAGCTGTCTATAGCTTAATTCCATTGTGTTGACACACGGCATAGAGGAAGCAATCTGCATAAATTTGGTAACAATATCATCTCAGAGGCATCTACTGTAGTAATATTTTTCTTTAGGAGCCAAATAGTCAGAAATAGTAAAATCAAAGGTTAACAGACAATGGTCTGACAGTACAGGGTTATGAGGAGATACTACCAGATTTTCTATTTCTATGCCATATGTCAGAACAAGGTCCAATGTATGGTGGCGATAATGGGTAGAATTTCCTACTTTCTGAGAAAACCCCATCGAGTCTAATATTGAATTAAATGCCACATTAAGGCAATCACTATCTACATCTACATGTATATTAAAGTCCCCTACTATAATTATTCTATCAGATTTCAGCACTAAATCAGCTAAGAATTCGACAAATTTGGATAAAAATTATGAGTAGGTTGATGGAGGACGATAAATTATGGCAAATAAAATTGGGTTTAGCCTAAAATTGCTAAAGTGCCCAATACTGAGGACCAGACCCTCAAAGGAATTATAACATGTTTTTTGCTTTACATTAACTAATAGTTAATAGTTAATTAATATCGGTTCCAAGGTTGTCATAGCCAGGAGCGGTACTGGGGTTAAGCTCCCAGTGCTCATAAAATGCTCCTTACGGCGTGCGTCTCGAAAAGCGTCTGACAACTAAGTCCAACTCCTAGCCTGCCCGTGTGGTTTAGTCTCTAAGCCCGGCGGAACTGCTTTTACTAATAGGAGAAGGGGCGAGGGCAGATCTCTGGCGCCTTAAAACCAGATGCTTCGGGTAGATGGTGGCTCATCAACCTGGGAAGGTAGCCCATCTAGGGGAAGGTAAACCCTGATTTCAAACCTCCGCTGCCTTGCGGCACACCCGGTCATGGGAAAGGCTTCTGGAGTCAACCCTGAGGAAAAATCCGGAGTCGGAGCCCCTAAGGCAGTTCTCTGTTGTGCTCAACATCGTTCCAGCAGCTCCTGCGACGGCGCTGGTGCCAAACTATAGCAGCCCTGCTGTTCCTTTGGATTCATCAGTGACGTGGAGAGGGGGGACATGCTGCATGGGTAACATCTTATCCTCCATATCTTCCTGCCCAGGCTTGAATCCTACCAACGGCCAACGCTGGAAGGTAGAGCACTGGTGTGCATCAGCCTGTTCAGCCACAGGCGGTGCTGTTCCAGCAGAGTAGAT
This sequence comes from Pholidichthys leucotaenia, assembly GCA_020510985.1. NCBI lineage: Eukaryota > Metazoa > Chordata > Actinopteri > Cichliformes > Pholidichthyidae > Pholidichthys > Pholidichthys leucotaenia. The sequence goes on from CM035844.1 coordinate 216,986,668, forward strand.
GTTTAGGATTCTCTTCCATGGTCATCATAGACCAACGGAGGCCGACGAGAACTAATAGTTTGGAATGGTAAATTGTTGCTACTCCTCCTCCACAACCAGAACTTCTGGAATTTTGACATTTTAAATAACCAGAGGGAGTTGATTCATTTAAACCAACAATATAACATAATCCTCTAGCCCTAACCAAGTCTCTGTAAGGGATATTAAATCAATCTGATGATCAATTAACAGATCATGGACTAGCAGAGACTTGGGAGTTAGAGACCTAATATTTAATAAACTGCATTTAATTTTTAAATTAAATTAAGTGTGTCTCCATGCAGCAAAAAGGGGGTATTAAAGAAATTAATTAGCAAAAATAATTACCAATCCTTTGAAAAATAGATAATACATAAAAATTATCAATAGATGATCAATAATGAAGAGAAAAATATAAATGATCCGCTTGGTAATGAAATCACAACATTCAATAGGAGAAGCTAAAAGTTCCATCAATAAATTTCCAGATATTTAAGGAAATATCTGTAGATTATTGTAAAGGAAATATGGCTATAAGGAACAAGGTAAACTGATAAGGAAGAAAACCATGCAAATTTATGAGAAAAGTTCCAAATGTCTAACGAAAGTCCAACTTGTGCTGAATTTATGTTTACTGTGGGACTTGATTTAGAATCTACTACAAAGACAATACAGATTTTTATATTTATTAAAATTGCTTCACAAAAAAAATTGAGTGGGTACTGGCACAAGTTTAGTTTAGTTTAGTTTAGTTTATTTGAAAAGGGACAATGCAATTTCATAAAACACATGATTACACATGGTTAAAAAAAGCCAAAATTAGCCAAAAGGCTAGTTTTCATCTGTAGTCCCCTGGCCAAGATGTAAAAAAGCAGTAAAATGCATCTACAAGAAAAAAACATGGTTAGACATTTAAGAGGGCACTAATATAACAAATAACATATACATAACAAACTGTACGTTTAAACACAACATCAAACATCACAGCAGACTTATCTTTTAGTGTTGGCAGCTGTAGGTGTTTATAAGCCACATTTTCAATTTTTTTGTGAAGGCCTTGAATGTTGTGAGCAGTTTAACCTCCTCAGGTACTGAGTTCCACTCACTAGCGCTCCTCACTGACCAGGCCGACTTACTGAAAGTGCTCCTGCGCAGAGGAATGAAACAGTCACCTCTGACAGAGCCTCGAGTGACATGCTCAGAGCTGTTTCTTTGGCTGATGAACTCTGCCAGAGGATCTGGAGCCAAATCATGCAGTACTTTATAAATCAAATTTAAATTTGCAAATGTATGAAGACTATCCCAATTTAAAAGACTGTATTTTTTTAAAATTGCACAATGATGATAATGCCTAGGTTTTTTATCCATAACTTTAAGTGCTTGTTTGTACAAAACTTCCAATGGTTTTTTTGCACTCAAACCCGCCTGGGACCAGCTAGTTAGGCAATAGTTGAAGTGACTCAGAATCATTGAATGCAAGTATATTTTTTGCGGCTTCAGTTGACATTTCATTTCAAATTGCATGGAAATTTGTAAGATTTAACTTGATTTTTTTTACACAATTTAGCAATATGGGCTTTAAAGGAAAGCTGTGAATCTATTATTAACCCAAGATATTTATATTGGCTAGCAATTTGTATTTTTCCTCCATTAACATGTATGTCAGGGTCAGGTGACACTCTGTTTATTTTAGTGAAATACATGCCTACAGTTTTAGAAACATTTAACTGTAGACAGCACTCCTGCAACCAAGTTGTGACACAGGACATTGTTTTACTAAGTTTAGCAGCAACAGTGTCTTTGGAGCGACCATGAACAAAAAAAAACGTGTCGTCTGCATACATTAAGCATTCAGCTTCAGAACAAACAGTGGGCAAATCATTAATATAAAGACTAAATAAAAGGGGGCCTAATATTGATCCCTGAGGGACTCCAGAAGTTAGCCTAAGAGAATCAGATCTGCAGTTGTTAACTGATACAGATTGTGTTTGATCATGCAGATATGATTCAATCCAGCTCACAGCATTGTGAGAAAAGTTAAATTTAAAGAGCTTGGTAAGAAGAACAGAGTGATTTACTGTATCGAATGCTTTCCTGAGGTCCAAAAACACCGCCCCTACAACTCCACCCTTATCAAGAAAAGATTTTATTTTCTCAATGAAGAGGCCCACTGTATCAAGTGTCCAGTGCCTCCAGGAACTCAGACATTGGCAGAAGTCCATGATTCATTATTTTCATAATGCTAAAATTCTAATCAGATGCAAAAAGATGCAAAAGACATATGATAATATAAACATACATATGATAATATAAACATACACTTCATAAAAAGAACTGTGAGGTGTGGATAAAACTGCTCGGAACTCCAGAAGAAGCTAAAGTAATAATGATTAGAGAAATGGAGGAATTAGATAAATTTAAACCTTAGTTCTGATGTACGAATAATAGTGCAGTGAGATTATGAGTGGAGATTTTTGTGTTCTTTTTTCCTTTGTATTTCTTCTCTTTTTTTTTTTTTCTTTTGGTGTACATTGTTGACATAACTTATGATTAGTATTTTAACCCATCATCCTTCTTCATTTAATAATGGAAGTGTATTAGGGCAAATTGAAGCTGAAACCTTTGTCAATACTGAACAGCAACCACAAAGACATTTTAGGAGATATTGACCCAGACAATAACTATTTTAATCATATTAATAATAAATGTGCTTATTATGATGAACAACAGTTAAATGGAATTATGAATTTGGATCAGACATTGACAATAATACATATTAATAGTAGGAGTCTCTGTGCAAACTTTGATAGCATTAAGGCATTTTTAAATCAATTTAACACCCCATTTAGGATTACTGCAATAAGTGAAACATGGATTAATGAAGAAAAAGATTTAAATTTTGAACTATATGGACATGAGATGTACACACAAAATAGGAAATGTAAAAGTGGTGGTGGGGTAGCACTGTATGCAGATAGAAAATTAAAAAGTAAAAAAGTGGACACCCTTTTTATTGGCCTTCAGTGAAGCCTCCACAACATAAGATACAGGCACAGGGCTTCAAGGCCATCAAGCAGTTTACTCCCAAGAGAGGAGAAAAGGGAGGAGGGAGTGAGAGCATGAAACCCTTTAGCCGGTCAGTGTGACATAAAGCTTTATCTTGGAACACAAAATATAACAGACACATCAAACAGCTTGTTAATATAGCATATCAAAACAGTTCATATATGGATAAAAGTTACAGTCATATGTTGTCACACACACACACACACACTTATAAAACATGTGATCTCAACAGATAAATGCATAATCAGTGAATTTCTATTGCAATGTAATACTAGATGATAAAAGTAGTTGGAAACCACATGTCAGATAAATACAAGACAAAGTTGCAAAAAAAATCGCAATCATAAATAAAATTAAGTCCTAGATTACAAATCACTTCATATCTTGTATTGCTCATTAGTACTTTCATACTTGACCTATTGTATAGAGGTTTGGGGTAACAATTATAAAAGTACAGTTAATTCATTGCTAATATTACAAAAAAGGGCAGCCCGTGTTATACACCAAGTCTGGTATCTTGAACATACTAATTTATTGTTTACACATTTAAATTTATTGAAATTGCGGGATCTGGTTGATTATTATACAGCACAATTAATGTTTTTTTAAAAAAATCTTTTGCATAATCAATCAATCAACTTATTAAAATAGTTATAAAATCTATAATTTGCATATTTTTAATAAAATTATTATAAAGTATAGCTTAAATCTTGAGCTAAAAGCTCAATAAAGCTCAAACTGGCATTGATAATCTTGTAGGTAGTTGGTTTGATAATACTGGCAAATGGGGAAAAAATAATTCAAGGAGCCCTTATAAGTATAATTATTAGTTTATTGATCTTTGTTTTTTGTGGATGTTGTCATATTCCCATGATTAAAGAATAAAAATTAAAAGAATAAAAATTAAAAAAAAAAAGAAAAGAAAGATCTATTTTAGTGGCCTTCTCTTCCAAGGATCCGCCTCCATATCAAGGGGCCAGGAAGCTGCCCACCTGCTCTCCTATTGCCAGGACGATGACGAGGTTGTGCCACGACTGAACTTAGATGGGAACCTAGAAGACGCTAAGGAGATAGTTTAGGGTCTGCAATAGGGTCTACAATGGATTCGCATGGTGTTAGAATTTGCTCTGCTGTGCTTCTGCCCTACAAGTTTCCTTTGTGATAAATGATTAATGAAATAATAGATGCATATATATGAATGTATTCATATATGCATATATGCATCCGCTGCCAGTGGTGCACATACCTTGTCAGGGTGCAGCAGCTTGTGTGCCTCAGCAACCCCCGGAGCTATGTAGACGGGAGCCTGGTGCTCCCAGAAGGTTCAACCATGTCGAACAGGTCCGCGTGGGGTAGAGGCCAGACTAAGGTGTGCACCCTGGTCCTCCAGGTTGGGGGTTGTGTAGCATGTAACAAATCACTCACGGAAAACCCAAGTTTGTTACAGCAACAAATGTCCCAATGGCGGAACAGGCGGAAGAGGAGAGCGAACTCCCAATGGCTGTGAAGGCGGAGGAGGACAGACAGTTGCATGGGAAGAAGCGTCTCGGAAAACCTTGGCAGGCAACCTTTTTACAAGGTGGACCAAGCTCTCGACAGCCCAGCCATGCAGCCATGAAAGGCAGTTGGTCTAGGGGAAGGACCTCCGACAAAAGTCCATGGCTGAAGACGGCGATGCAGGACCCCTGCGGTGCCACAAACCTCTGCATCATGCATATCCGCTTCATGATGAGTCACACCGATGTTGCACGTGATGGTGCTCGTCCTCTGGGGATCCACCGGGGAGGAAGAGTGCCGGGCCCTCAGCCTCAAAGGGGCCCACCCTCAGCTACTGGAGGTCACTTCACCTCGTCCTGCATGACCAGGGGATGGGCAACGAGGAATGCTACTGGCCGAAAAGAGACGCCAAAGGAGAGGAACGTCAACATCCTCCAGTGGAACGCAGAAGCAGTCTACAACAAAAAAAATATCCCTTGCTGAAAGACTCCACTCAGAAGACATTGATGTCACCTGCCTACAGGAGACCCACCTGAAGGAAAACCAACGCTTCAGTGTTAGGGGATACCAGGTCTTCAGGAAAGACAGAAAAGGAAGAATAAAAGGAGGAGTGGCAATTCTTGTCAAAAACGCCATACCAGCAAAAGAGTTTGACGTCAGTACCAACAACCAGGCAGAAATCCATGGAGTTTGAATCATGGTTCACACTGAAAGTGTCACGATCTTCAATGTGTACTGCCCCCCAGAGCGAGATCTCTCACTTGACCAAATGGAACTCCCAGACCACCGATGCTTAGTCATCTGACTTCAACAGTCACTCTGAGGCATGGGGATACAGCGAAGCAGATAAAAGAGGAGAGGAGGTGGAAGATTGGCAAGTCGAAAACAGTCTTCTGCTAATGAATGATCCTGATGGTCCACCAACGTTCTTCTCCAGGGTATGGCTGAGTAACACCACACCCAATCTTGCGTTTGCCACCAACGACATGGCCAGGTTGGCAACAAGAATGGTACTTGGCCAGCTCGGGGGAAGTGACCATAAACCTGTGAAGATTGGACTGGACATCAGCTACAAACCACAAGAAGCTAAGACATTCCCCAGGTGGAATTTCAAGAAGGCCAACTGGAAGCGCTTCTCAACACTGGTGGACTGGTACTCTGCGGAGATCCGTCACAAGCAGCAGAACCTCAACAATAAAGTCAAGGTGCTGAACCATGCTATTCTGAAGGCTGCAAATGAAACTATTCCTCGGGGAGCCAGAAAGAACTATAGGCCTTACTGGACAGAGGAGCTCCAGCAGCTTGAAGACAATGTGGCAGAGGCAAGGGAAAAAGTAGAAGCAGATCCTACAGTAGAAAACAACATTGCCCTGAAGGCGGCCACTGCAAAACACAGGCAGACCTTTATACAGGAAGCTCCAAAGAGATGGCAAGAAAAGACAGAGCAGCTCAACTTGGACAAGGACGGCAACAAGTTTTGGAAACTGGCTCAAGCCCTCAACAACGAGAACAGCAAAAGCTTGCCGATTACAGTACAGGCAGATCAAGAACTGTTGACTGGCAAGAAAGCAGCAGACCATTTCATCAACCAGTATGCGAAGACAAGCCACCTTCAGATTCCACCAGAGAGAAGAAGAGATGTCAGAGGAGCCCAGCGAGTTCATCAGAACGTACAGATAGAACCAGTGATGAACTCGCCATTCACTCTCAAGGAGCTGGAGGATGCAATGTTAACACGGAAGCTGAAAAAAGCCCCTGGATCTGACAAGATCACAAATGAAATGTTGCTGAACCTTGGCTCCAAAACCAAGAAGAAATTTCTGCAGCTGTTCAACGACAGTTGGAGATCAGGGACTGTGCCACAGATCTGGAGAGAAGCCACGATGATTCCAGTGCACAAAAAAGGCAAAGACAAGTTGAAGGCTGAAAGCTATCACCCCATAAGCCTTACAAGCTGCATAGCGTCTCATCAACACCAGACTCACATGGCACTTGGAAGAAAAACAACACATCGTCCCAGAGCAAGCAGCCTTCAGGCAGAACCGGTCTACAGAGGACCAAATAACATACATCTCTCAAGCCATAGAAGATGCCTTCCAAGAAAAGAAGCACACCCTCGCTGTGTGGATTGACCTAGAAAAGGTGTTTGACAAGGTATGGAAAGACGGCCTCAAGCTAAAACTGCGCCAGTGCGGTGTTGCTGGGCGCATGTACAAGTGGATCGCCCAATACCTGCACAACAGAAGAGCCAGAGTCCAGGTCAGACAGTACTCCAGCAAGAAGAAGGTGCTGAGGGAAGGAGTCCCACAAGGAGGAGTGCTCTCCCCAACACTCTTCCTTGTATTCATCAAGGACATCATCCAGAGTTTGCCAAGGAATGTACGAGGTGCCATCTACGCCAATGACCTAGCCCTCTGGTGCAGTAAGGAAAGCATCGCGACGGCAAACTACAGACTGCAGCAAGCGCTCCGGCTGATAGAGGCATGGACCAAGTCATGGCTTGTGATCTTAAATGAGAGGAAGACTACATACACCGTCTTCACCCTGTCCACCCAACCCCAGAAGGTGAAACTGCAGATCAACTCCCATGAGCTCCAGGCTGAATATGCACCCACATACCTCGGGATCACCATGGATCGCAGACTGACTTGGAAGAACCAGCTGCACAAGAACCAGGCAAGAGCAAAGATCAGGATGGCCCTAATAAAGAAACTGTCAGGAACAGACTGGGGTGCAGACCAGGGTGTCCTGAAGAAGCTCTATGTGGGGAGGATTCTGCCTGTTCTGGAGTATGGCATGGCGGCAACCTCAACAGCTGCCAAAAGCAACGCTGAGAAGCTGGACAGACTCCAAAAGCAAGCCATGCGAATGATGACAGGAGCCATGCGCAGTACCCCTATCAAAGCGCTGGAGACAACAACAGGTCTTGCACCACTGGAAGACAGAAGAAACGTCAAGGTACTGACCCAGGCCGCCAAATTCAAAAGACTGGAAAACCATCCCATGAAGGACAGACTGAGCAAGCCAACAAAAGGGAGACTCAAGAGATCGAGCTTCATTCACCAGAGCAGGACACTCGAAAGGAGACACCCAGAACTGTTGGACCACATGCCCACACCAATACCATCCACAGCATCTGTTCCCTCCTGGAACCGACAGAACTTCCCAGCCATACGCACAGACATATTGGGCATTAGGAAGAAAGGAACACAGTCAGACCAAAAGAAGAAGTCGCTGGCCCTGGAGTTCATTCGGTCTGCCTACCCTGAAGAGCAGTGGACTCACGTCTACACAGACGGCTCTGCCATGGAAGCAACCAGGAATGGAGGAGGCATGTACATCAGGTATGCTGATGAGGAGACCCACATTCCCATTGCGACTGGCAAGTACTCCACCAACTTCAGGGCTGAGGCAGAGGTCCTGAGAACAGCAGCGGCCCACATCAGGGAACATCAAGACAAGGCACACAAGCGGGTCATTATCTTCACTGATGCCCTCTCTGTCTTGGATGCACTTCAGGACCCCCAACGCAAAGAACTGAATGAACTCGCCCTCACTCTGTCTCAACTAGCCACACAGGCGAACGTATCACTTCAGTGGATTCCTGCCCACTGTGGAGTCTATGGAAATGAGACGGCTGACAGACTTGCTAAGGAGGGTGGGCAGCAAGACCAGGAAGACAGGCAGGTCTCTTACAGTGAGGAGAAAACCATTATTAAGGCCCTGTCTCACAAGAAGTGGCAGCAGCAACACTCAAACTTCTGCAAGGATGACAATTACTACAGTCTGAGCAGGGCTGATCAAGTTGTTCTGTTCAGACTCCGAACTGGACATAACAGAATGCATGCTCACATGCACCAGAAACTTAAAGTTGGACAATCGGACAGATGCCCATGTGGTACCACCCAAATGACCAGCGAACACCTCTCCCAAGACTGCCCAGACCACGCTGCACTCAGACGAGCTACGTGGCCTGACCCCACATCACTGAACCAAAAGCTGCACTGGGACCTCGGGGACCTCCGCAGGATGACAGCATTCGTCAGGGCAGCTGGTGTGACCATCTAGCGATCGACGAAGAAGAAGAAGCATATATGCATCTTTATATATATATTCATATATATGTATACTGTATATGAAGATAGCTTAGTTTTGAATATATTTTACACATATAGGATTGTTAGCTATATTGACTCATAATGTCTGCACCACACCCAATGTCCACTGGAGAAATGGCGACCTGATGGGAGGCAGGTCCACGTGTCTGCCAGAAGGGGGCGTTACCCACATATAAAACTTTAGAAACACTACACACAGGGGTTAGAATAGGGTTATGAGATGGGCTCAACAAGGACAGATGAAAAAACGTAAGCTTATGTTACTAGGTTATTGTGAGGTGCCCTAATAGGACACCTCAACAGGGGGAACTGTTGGTAAAATGACATGATTGGCCTGTCTTTCTCACACTTCTTTATCTGCTTGCTTCACACGCTACACTGCAGAGTTTAGGTTACACCCTATAATTCACTCACTGAAACCAGTCAGAATCAGATCTGCACACAGCCGAACTGTCACATAAGCGGAAATGTACTGATACACTGAGGAAAAACCCCTCCCTCTTGCAAGAGGGAGTGGTTAAGCTTTCTAATAACTACAGGGCCCACTTCTTGAGTAGCACTCTCTTGGGGAATTGCCTAAAGAATTGTGTTCCAGCGCTGCTTGTATCCATATCTCACTTTTAGTAAAATAAGTGAAAGTATACTTCATCTCTCAGTCTGGTTATTTGGCCTTCATATAAAAGAACTGGGGGTTAAGGTATTTAGATGCAACTTGCAATATTTAATAAAGTATCCACTCCAAAACATTGACCAGCTGGTATTGAAGTATTGATACTAGATTATCAATATGCCTATCTTGCAAGAGAGTAATAGAGTACTTTTTCTGTAAAGTACGAGGTGATGACATGCACCTCCGGTGGCGTCACCACCTCACCCTGTATAAGGCCGGGGTTGGCCCTCTTATGGTCTCTTTTCTTGCCTGTACCTTGCCTGGTTCTCTGTCTATGGCTGTCATTGTCAGCGTTCTCAACAAAGCTGTGTTCCACAAGTCACCTCACCTCATCTGTGTACCAGGGTAATATAAGACATAACATTTGGTGACGTCGGATTAAACCATGGAGGCGTGCATAGCTCCTATTGCCCTTTTCTCGAAATGCCCGGGGACCCACTGGTGTCCTGGCCTAGGTGGTTTGAAGCCTTAAAAAACTATATTGCCATGCTGGGTCTTGGGGAGCTTGATAAGTTAATAGTCCGGGTGCTTCTGGTGCACAATCTGGGCATATAAGGCCAGCAAATCCTGCGAATGCTTGGTTCTTCTGACACTTACAAAGAGGTAGCAGAGCTGCTAGCTAGCCACTTCCACACCCCGAATAATGTGACGGTCCAGAGAATCCGCTTTCGACAGCAACATCTATGGGTAAGTGAACCTTTCCAGCAGTTTGTCGCCGACTTGAGGCAGCTTGCTAGTGAGTGCTGTTTTGGAGCACTGGAAGAAGAAATGAATTTTGACCAGCTGGCGAAACATACACTACCGTTTAAAAGTTTGGGGTCACTTAGAAATTTCCTTATTTTTGAAAGAAAAGCACTGTTTTTCAATGAAGATAACTTTAAACTAATCAGAAATACACTCTATACATTGCTAATGTGGTAAATGACTATTCTAGCTGCAAATGTCTGGTTTTTGGTGCAATATCTACATAGGTGTATAGAGGCCCATTTCCAGCAACTATCACTCCAGTGTTCTAATGGTACAGTGTGTTTGCTCATTGCGTCAGAAGGCTAATGGATGATTAGAAAACCCTTGTGCAATCATGTTAGGTCTGCAATGCTGTAATTGCTGCAAATGGAGGATTGTTTGACGAAAGCAAAGTTTGAAGGAAAAAATTATTATTTCAAATACAAATCATTATTTCTAACATTGTCAATGTCTTGACTATATTTTCTATTCATTTTACAACTCATGGTGGTAAATAAGTGTGACTTTTCATGGAAAACACAAAATAATTGTCTGGGTGACCCCAAACTTTTGAACGGTAGTGTACATGCAGCACTGCATTGCGGGCCAGGCTGCTTACGGCATCTATTGACCTCACGCTGGACAGAGCTGATAAGCTAGCTCTCCAAATGGAAGGTGCAGACAAGCTAGCTCTGGAGCAAACCGGGCACCAGTCTCAGCAGCCACTCAAGCCTCTTGTCGCGGCAACTGTCGCAGACCCAGATAATAGAGAGTTTGGACGATGAAGAGATGGAAGCCAATGCTACTAGAGAAGGTCTGCCCCGGGAAAATCCCTTTGTATGGGTTGCGGGTCTGTGAAGCACCAGAAAAAGGCTAAGGATTGCCCAGTGAGAGGAGCACGTTGTAACAGTTGTGGTTGCTTGGACCATTTTGCCAGGATGTGCTGTAAATTTAAACCGGAGACCCCACAGAAGAAATCACTCCGCCCGCCCCAGACAAACATCCACACAGTGTCCCCCGACATGAGCGGGTACATGTTTTGCACAGTGGGGCTGGATGACGTGGAGGTCGCGTTGTTAATCGACAAGGGAGCGGAGGGTTCGTTGCTGAATTGGGCCACAGTGAAGACATTTTTTCCCCACCACAGGATTAGAGGTAATCCAGCTCCGTTGTATGGTTATGGAGGTGGAAGACTGGGCACGGTCGGGACGTTAGAGTTGACTGTTCAGTACAATTCTGCGACGGTGACGGACTTCACGTTCCACGTGACAGCACGGGGTGATAATATCATGGGCTGGGATTTATTTTACGGACTGGGTTTCGTCATTAAAAATGACGTTGGGGAGGAGTGGTCGAGCTGTGGCCAGTGGAACCCTCCGATTCCGGCAACTGATGAAGATGTGGTGTGGGATGAAAAACTACCAGACGCCATGGCGGTCAAGTAGGACCAGTTTTGCTCAGGGCCAGCGCAGGAGGGTCTCACTGCTGGCGCTTGGAAAACGGTTGAGGGGAGTACCAAGCGTGATGGCAAGGCAGCTGCGCCAGCTAGTGGCGCTGATGGGTTAGCCCCGGATGCCTCCAGAGTTTGGCCATAATGGGACAGGGAGTCTGCGGCTACAATGACACATGTTACCACAGCATTAGAAGAGGTTGGGGCAAGACTGATGAGCACGGAGGATTGGCGTGCTTGACAACAACGTCTCAAGCCAAGCCGGGCCCCATTGAGGGTCCTGGATTGGATTTGAATTTGAGGTGAGGAGCGTCCTTGGTGAAGATGGGCCAGACGAGAACCTCAGGAGCATCGAGTTTCTGCGCACAGTGGCCAAGCTGGACACAACGCACTTCAGGCTGGCTGACCGCTCGGTGTGGCATACAAACTGGCTTCGGTGTGCCCGGGAGAAGGCTCCGGGAGACGTGGCTGTATGTGGGACAAGGTTGATGGTGAGGAGGAGTGGCTTCAGCCTCCACATGGTTGACCATTGCCCCGGGGACCGGCTATTTCCAGGGGTACATCTGCTGAGGGGTGGCACTGTGCCTCCATGCAAGCTATGTCTTTTCACCTGAAGAGTTGGGTTGTGAATAGTAAATGTTGAAGTTCTGTTGTTGTTATTAAAATGCTATAATATGGGATTTTTTTTTTCTGTTCTAGTTTAGGATCCCGGCATACAATTTTAGTTATTAATGGACTTTGACTTACTTTAGCAGGTGGCAGAATAATCCACCTTGGGAGCAGGACGGCAGTCCAACCACCCGCCCTATTCTAGGTTTTGTCATGTGTATGTGTTAGGTCATTTGGAAATATCAGTTTTCTTGTTGTTAGTGCATGATTTGGGTCCCAAATTGGGGAGGGTCTGAATTGAGTGAGTGGTTTTGTTTTTGTTTTTTGTTTTGTTTTTTAAGGGAGGGTGTAATAGAGAAATAGAGTACTTTTACTGTGAAGTACGAGTGATGACGCACACCTCCGGTGGCATCACCGCCCTGCCCTATATAAGGCCGGGGTCGGCCATCTTACGGCCTCTTTTCTCGCCTTTACCTTGGCCGGTGCTCTGTCTGTGGCTGTCATCGTCAGCGTTCTCAGTAAAGCTGTGTTCCACAAGTCACCTCGCCTCATCTGTGCACCAGGGTAATATAAGACATGCGTAACACATCCCTAGATACAACATCCGCATCAGTGCAGATACTGATCCTATCCATCTGTTAATCTCTCGCTCCATTCTCTTCTCACTCGTAAATTAGACCTTGAGATACTTAAACTCCTCCACTTGGGGCAAGAGCTCATCCCCAACCCTGAGAAGACAATCCACCCCTTTCCGGCTGAGCACCATGGACTCGAACTTGGAGGTGCTGATTCTCATTCCAGCAGCTTCACACTCAGTAGCAAACCGACCCAGTAAGACCTGTAGGTCATTGCTCAACGAAGCCAAGAGGACAACATCATCTGCAAACAGCAGAGAATAGATCCTGTGATCGCCGAACATGACACCCTCAGTTCCTTGGCTGCACCTAGAAATCCCGTCCACAAAATTATGAACAGGATCAGTGACAAAGGGGAGCCCTGAAGGAGTCCAACTCTCACTGGAAATTAGTCCAATGGAGTGTTGGCAATAGGAACAAAACTCTCACAATGGTCGTATAGTGACTGGATAGGATGTAGCAACAAACTTGATACCCCATATTCCCGAAGCACTCCACAAAAAACCATGAGGGACACGGTCAAATGTCTTCTCCAAGTCCACAAAACACATGTAAACTGGTTGGGCAAACTCCCACGAACCTTTGAGGATTCTCAAGAGAGTAAAAAGCTGGTCCGATGTGCCATGGCCAGGACAAAAACCACATTGCTCCTCCTGAATCTGAGGTTTGACTAACGGCCGGACTCTCCTCTCCAGTACTCTGGCACAGACCTTCCCAGGGAGGCTGAGAAATGAGCTTTCTCTATAGGATTGCTGGACTCACCCTTAGAGACAGGGTGAGGAGTTCAGTCGTCTAGGAGAGGCTCAGAGTACAACTGCTACTCCTTCACATCGAAAGGAGCCAGTTGAGGTGGTTTGGGCATCTGATCAGGATTCCTCCTGGACACCTCCCACTTGAGGTGTTCCGGGCACATCCCACTCAGAGGAGACCCCGGGGCAGACCCAGGACACGCTGGAGAGACTATGTCTCCCAGCTGGCCTAGGAACGTCTTGGTATCCTCTCTGAAGAGCTGGAGCAGGTGGCCGGGGAGAGGGAAGTCTGGGCTTTTCTGCTTGAGCTGTTGCCTCCGGAAAAGCAGTAGAAGATGGATGGATGGATGGAGAAATATATTGCAAATTTTTTGTTCTGAAAAAAAAGGCTATATCTGAATATCTGACCATAATTTTTTGTATAGTTTTCAATTATCAGCACATTCATAAATTGTTTAAATCTGAAAAATATCAGCCAGCTCCTACTTTCAACAATGATCACAAAGCTTTAGTTCCTGATATTTTAACAAATTAGAGATGAAAGTTTTATTTAGAAGAAGCTACTTTTCATCCTTTTTTATAATATAATATAAATCTGTATTCTTCTCCTGTTCTCCAGACTCTCAATTTGACAACTAGTGGATTGGTTGTCTGATATTCCTCTTTATTTATTTTGGAATAAAACAAAAATAATTTTAAACAACTTTCTAAATAATATAACTTTAAAAATCATTTGGAGCAAATTAAGCCAATTAGAAATAATTACAGCAGAGTGGAAAAAAACAAAAATTAAAAATACCTTCTGCTGAGCTAAATGTTGGTAATATATATATATATATATATATATATATATATATATATATATATATACAGTATATATATATATATATATATATATTTATTTATTTATTTATTTTTTTTAATGTGTGGCATTGATAGACAGTCTGCACTTATAATTCATTGTCCAAAACCCCACAGGTAACAACTAGCAGTTATCCTACAGACAAAAAGCTGAAAACATCCTTAAAATAAAAGGCTCACCTCTACTTCACTGTCTCAGAATATTCTCTCCTCTTTTCACTCATTTTAACTCCTTTCACTATGTTTTTTTAAATTTACAAATTGTGATGGAAAACTGTTGATGCTGGTTTTACTTTAGGTAAGTATATCCGGTTGATGGCATTTCATAATAAAAGCACATAACAGAAACAACCATTGTGAAAACTCAATCGCTATAGAGGGCTTTTATTTTTACATAACTTGGGAAGTATTAAGCTGTGACAGTGAAAAGACTTCCACTAATTAAAACTTCCTTCCATGTCTGTGACTCCAGCATTTATAGCACAGGTGACTAATTTTAATGTTATTGAGTAGGAATTCAAGGATTGTTTCTCATTCTTTAAGGATAATTAAGACGTTGATTTTAGATAATCACATTTATTGGTGTCTATATTAACCATATATTCCATAACCTACATATGTTGAAGCATGTGGAAATGTTTGGTAATTACATATGTAAAGGACTTCACACCTCTGAAAGGACAAAGGGCTCTCACCCGCCGAGTGAAGAACAGAGACGTTCCCGGACGCAGCGGAGGAGACCGGAGGAGCCACCCTCACCCCCCAAGGCGAGGAGAGGAAATACCAAGACAATGGGGGGATTAAGATAATGAGGGATGTCAGCCTTTGTTATGCATGACTTTTATTGTGTGCCAGTATAAAGTCAGTGAGCTGGAGACATTCGGCCTCTTTTCCCTTCTGCCACTCTCTGCACCAGATGAGACTTGTTAGAAGAGCTGATTATGCTGATTATTAAACTTGGTTTATAAATCAAATCGCCTCTTCATTTCCAAGCTCTTCTACACTGGTGACCCTGACGCGAGTATGGTCCTGAGACATACCCCCGCAATCGACTCATCCGTGGCGACCCACGCAGACGAGGGAACAGATGGACAACTGTTCCCCCCGGCAGAAGAGATTGAGAGGGCTCAACCGAGCACCAGCACCGCCGTGAGAGCCGAGGCAAGGCACTCTCACCCGGCGGGCACAGCAGTGATGGTATGCACGAATGCCGTCGCTGTCCAGCTGCCAGACTTCTGGCAAGAAGACCCCGCCTCTTGGTTTCAGCAGGCTGAAGCCCAGTTTACACTGGCGGGCATCACGGCTGACGATACAAAATTTTACCATATCGTCTCCAAACTCGACGCCGCCACTTCGAAGTGTGTGAGGAGCATGATCCGGCGACCACCGGCCCGGGACAAATATGAGACGCTCAAAGTAACCATCGTGGCGAACTACGTCCCATCAGCGGAAGAGAGAGCCGAGAAGATCCTGGTGGTCTACGGCCACAGAGGGTGCAAACCGAAGGCCCTCATGGAGGATTTGCTACAGCTCAAAGAAGAGGACAATGACAACTTCCTCTTCCAGTTTATATTCCTCAGCACGCTGCTGCCACACATGAGAGGGACACTCGCCAGCATGAAATGCAACAACCACCAAGACTTCCGCGCACTGGCCAACGAAGCTCATCGGCTCGTCAACGCCTGCAAGGAGCTGACACCCACAGCAGCATCCGCAGACCTCAAAGCTGACTCCCCGAGTCACGAGGAGCCACAACCCACTGAGCAGAACCAGCCCACGGTGACAGCAACACGGCCAAAACTTAGCAGACAGAGCGACACCTGTTATTATCACCACCGCTTCGCTGAGAAGGCCCACAAATGCGTTCCCCCCTGCAAATTTGCGATTTCGGGAAAACGCCAAAGCCAAGAGCCGTTAACGGCAGTGGTTCTCGGCGAGAAGAATAAGCTGCTGTACGTGACGGATGGACACACAGGCAAGCAGTTCCTCATCGACACAGGAGCCCAGCTGAGTTTCGTCATGCCCTCCCACGCAGATCGAGCCACGGGCACCCGGGGCAACGGAGCCGTGGCAGCCAACGGCTCTAGCATCGACACGTTCGGCGAAAAGAGCCTGCACCTCCTCATCCACGGCCGCAGCTACAGATGGACATTTGTTGTAGCGGCGGTGAGTTTTAACTTATTAGGCGCAGATTTTTTGTGTGCACATGGGTTATTAGTGGATCTAGCAAATAGGCGCCTGGTTAATGCACTGTCCTTTGCTTCTATTCCATGCTCAGCCCGAGTTTCTCCACCACCTATGCAGGCCAACGTCACCACGGCAGGAGGTAAGTTTGAGCAACTCCTCACCCAATTTCCAGCACTCACAATCCCCAAATTCTCAGCCACTGTGGCTAAACACGGGGTTGAACACTTCATTCCCACAACGGGACCTCCCGTTTTTGCCAAAGCGTGCCGCTTAGATGCGGCCAAGCTCAACATAGCACGGGACGAGTTTACAACTCTTGAAAAATTGGGCATTGTTAGACGCTCGAAGAGCCCCTGGGCCTCACCACTTCACATGGTTCCGAAATCCGACGGTTCTTGGAGACCGTGCGGAGATTACCGCAGATTAAACAATGCTACAGCGCATGACCGTTACCCAATTCCTCACATTCAAGATTTTTCACTACATCTGGAGGGTGTGCGCATTTTTTCAAAAATAGACTTAGTCCGCGGTTATCACCAAGTCCCAGTCCGAGCAGAAGACATTCCTAAAACAGCGGTAATAACCCCTTTCGGCCTTTTTGAATTTCTGCGAATGCCTTTTGGCCTCAAAGGCACTGCTCAAACTTTTCAACGAATGATGGACGCGGTCCTACGCGACCTTCCTTTTGTCTTCGTCTACCTCGACGACATGCTGGTAGCCAGCTCGTCTGAGGAAGAACACGAGCAGCACCTCACTATGGTTTTTCAGAGGCTAGAAGAGCACGGGCCAATAATCAATCCAGCCAAATGCAAATTCGGCGTGTCACAAATTGATTTTTTAGGACACAAAGTCTCTCCGAAGGGGGCAGTTCCACTTCCAGACAAAGTTCACGCGATAAAAAGTTCCCCATGGCCACAAACGGTCAAATCGCTACAGGAATTTTTAGGGATGGTTAATTTTTACAACCGCTTCCTCCCCCACGCAGCTCAGCTCATGCAGCCACTATATGACGCGCTCAAAAAAAAGAAAGCTTCCAACGCGGTCGAATGGACCCCGGAGCGCGAACGCGCTTTCGCGGAAGTAAAAAGCGCCCTAGCTAACGCCACATTGTTAGTTCACCCAGATCCCTTGGCCCGCATTGCGCTAACCACAGACGCTTCAGACCTAGCTATAGGGGCAGTTGTAGAACAACTTGTCAGCGGGGTCTGGCAACCTTTAGCATTCTTCAGCAAATCGCTAAACCAAACTGAGCGTAAATACAGCACTTTTGACAGAGAGCTGCTGGCGCTTCATTTATCCATCCGCCACTTCCAGTTCTGGTTAGAAGAGCGGAGTTTCATGGCTTTTGTAGACCATAAACCGCTCACCTTTGCTATGGCTAAAATTTCAGAACCATGGTCAGGCAGGCAACAAAGACAGCTAGCTGCGATTTCAGAGTTCACCACAGACATTCGACACGTGGCAGGCAAACTTAACGTAGTAGCAGACTGTCTCTCTCGTGCTGTGACACCTCCAGAGCGTGAGGAGACAGATTATACTGCCTCAGCAGCAGAGCTCTTCACTAACGCAGACACATACACAGCACCTATCCATGTAGGGATAGATTATGCAGCCATGGCGGAGGAACAAAGCGGTGACGCAGACATGCGCGCACTCCTGTCTGGACCAACAGGGTTAAGGCTGGAGAAAAAGGGTTTATGCGACGGCGTACCCCCCCTAATATGCGATGTTTCAACTGGCCGACCTCGCCCGTTAGTACCAGCTACATGGCACCGCCGTATTTTCAACACAATCCACTCCCTCGCGCACCCAGGTGTGCGCGCCTCGGTTAAAATGGTCGCCGAAAAGTTTGTGTGGCCAGGCCTGCGCAAAAACGTAAAAGAATGGGCGAAAACTTGCATTTCTTGTCAACGCGCCAAAATACACAGACACACAAAAGCCCCTCTGGAGCCTTTTCCAATCCCTGCTAGAAGGTTCGACCACGTTCATGTCGACCTCATGGGGCCACTACCTTCCTCCCAAGGTTTCACACACCTGTTAACAATGATAGACCGCACCACACGCTGGCCAGAGGCAGTCCCTCTAGCGGCAACCACAGCGGAGGAAGTCGCTCGCGTTTTTTTGACAAACTGGGTGGCACGTTTCGGCGTCCCATCGGACATCACGTCCGATAGGGGGCCTCAATTCGTCTCAGA
Organism: Pholidichthys leucotaenia; assembly: GCA_020510985.1. Classification (NCBI taxonomy): domain Eukaryota; kingdom Metazoa; phylum Chordata; class Actinopteri; order Cichliformes; family Pholidichthyidae; genus Pholidichthys; species Pholidichthys leucotaenia. Next base: position 217,005,449 of record CM035844.1, read on the forward strand.
GCTCTGGTCAGCCATGTCCAACAGCTTAGGGGCAACAATTCATCGCACCACCGCTTATCACCCTCAGGCTAATGGGTTATGCGAGCGTTTTCACAGGTCTTTAAAGGCTGCCCTCAGAGCCTCACTAACGGACACAAATTGGGTAAATAGACTTCCCTGGGTTTTATTGGGGTTGCGTGCTGCACCTAAAGAGGACCTAGATGCCTCTCCCGCAGAATTAGTCTTTGCACAACCTCTCAGGCTCCCAGGTGAATTTTTACCAGAGAACCCAGAGCCAGGGCACCTTCCAGTCCCAAGGTTTTTAGGCAGCAACGGACCGGGCTCTCTACCCGGTCCAGCTCATCACTCCTTTCCACGGGTTTTTGTCCCTCAAGCTTTAAAAAACGCTGAGTTCGTTTTCGTTAAGCATGAAGCTTTAAAACCAACTTTCCGACCAGCATACGATGGGCCATTCAGAGTGCTGGAACATGGTGATAAACACTTTGTGCTTGATTTTGGGGATAGAAAAGAAACAGTCAGCATTGACAGACTTAAACCTGCCTTCCTGTTGAAAGACGAGCCTGCACAGTTGGCGAGAGCACCTCGGCGGGGTAGACCCCCCAAGAGAAAAGACTCAGCCCCCCGGCAGGGAACAGTTAACCTCTCTCCTTCCCACACTGCAGATTCCTCACAAGAAGGTCCCAGCAGGGCACCTAAACCAACCTACAGCAGCTTTGGGAGAAGATTAAAACCCAGACAGCACAGGGACTGATACAAACCACTCCACAATTATTCACTAATTGTGCTGCAACAGTTTAGGACTGACTTATGATTTTACTATGCTGTTATGTTTACCACTGAACTCTCTTAGGAGCATGGCTGCTGGAAAGTTTCTTCCGTGGCAACAGATGTAACATTTAGTATGTCATAATAACTATCTTAGACTGTGAACCTTTCTGTTGTCTTTTCTTAGTTGTTTGGGGGGCCTGTGGTCTATATTAACCATATATTCCATAACCTACATATGTTGAAGCATGTGGAAATGTTTGGTAATTACCTCCGCCAGGCCGAAAAGGCCAGGAGGAGGTTATGTTTTTGCCGGGGTTTGTCTGTGTGTTTGTTTGTCTGTCTGTCTGTCTGTCTGTCTGTCTGTTTGTCTGTTGGTTAGCAAGATAACTCAAAAAATCTTGGACGGATTTCCATGAAACTTTCAGGAATTGTTGGAAATGGTACAAGGAAGAACTGATTAAATGTTGGGGGTGATCCGGTTCACCGTCTGGATACAGGAATTTTTTAAAGCATTTTTCATTCAACACTGTGACATACAGCCATTTTCAACATGTGCGCAGGCGCAATGGAGGGCGCTAGTCGTCGTGTCTGCAACACAAATTCTGCGTTCTTCAACGTTTTAGGCACAAAAGGACACGGAAAACACTGCTGGCCTCGGCCCGCCAGCGTGCCTGTGTTTGCGCGCAACTGCAAAACCTCACACGGGCAGCTGTCCTCCGACGGATTCTTTGGCAGAAATTCCCCGGCCAGCCATAGGAGCTGCGCATTTGGCAGAAATTCACCGGCCAGCCATAGGCGCTGCGCAAAAACGAGCTCTCTGCCGGCGAAGCTTCTAAATTCTCGTTTGCCGCGGAGCGCAACCCCCCAAAAAATAATATTGTAGCGAACTCAATATGAGCACCCTACTTGGCTTGCCAAGTGGGTTGACCCTATTGGCGACACAGGTAGAGTGCGGGACTCCGGAGCGGGAGGCATGAATTCGAACCTCCTGGTGGGACGTTGCCATGTCGAGCAGCACGTTACAATATAATATAAAACCCACGGCAACCTGTCTACCCAATTTGCATCCGTCAGTGGAGGAGATGGACACAACAGCAACACTTCAGTTTATTACCTCCGCCAAGGAGGCAATGCTTTTACTACTGAACCACTAATCTTATCACTATCAGATTGATTGTCATTGATTAATTGTGTGTTTATTGCACTGTCCCTGTCAAATAAACAAATAATCATTGTGAATCCAATTGCTAGTCATATGTTTACATGCTCAAGGAATCTGAAAACGTACACACAAACACTGTATGGGGGGAATTGTGGCGCTTGGCGGAGGTCTGCGCTCTCCGAGTGCTTTTCTAGTTACATATGTAAAGGACTTCACACCTCTGAAAGGACAAAGGGCTCTCACCCGCCAAGTGAAGAACAGAGACGTTCCCGGACGCGGCGGAGGAGACCGGAGGAGCCACCCTCACCCCCCAAGGCGAGGAGAGGAAATACCAAGACAATGGGGGGATTAAGATAATGAGGGATGTCAGCCTTTGTTATGCATGTCTTTTATTGTGTGCCAGTATAAAGTCAGTGAGCTGGAGACATTCTGCCTCTTTTCCCTTCTGCCACTCTCTGCACCAGATGAGACTTGTTAGAAGAGCTGATTATGCTGATTATTAAACTTGGTTTATAAATCAAATCGCCTCTTCATTTCCAAGCTCTTCTACATTATGACTTTTTATCGACCTGCAGACACTAATGAAATGGCTCTTCTTCTCCTTGTTTGTGTTCTTGTTGAGAAATTCTCACCACATAACAACCATACATGAACACAAATGAATCTGTCCACACAGAATTAAACTCCCTATTTTTGCCTCCGCCAAGGAGGTTATGTGATCATCGGCGTTGGTTTGTCTGTCTGTCTGTTTGTCTGTTAGCAAGATAACTCAAAAAGTTATGAACGGATTTTCATAAAATTTTCACAGATTGTCAGAAATGGGGTATCCTACAGATGATTACATTTTGGTGGTGATCCGGATCACCGTCCAGAAGAAAACCGCCATTACGGAAAATGCCATTTTCGTGAATAACTACTGAACCACTAATCCTATCATTGTCAATCCAATTGCTAGTCATATGTTTTCATGGTCAAGGAATCTGAAAACGTACACACAAACACTGTATGGGGGGAACTGTGGCTGCCATTACAGAAAATGCCATTTTCGTGAATAACTACTGAACCACTAATCCTATCATTGTCAATTCAATTGCTAGTCATATGTTTTCATGGTCAAGGAATCTGAAAACGTACACACAAACACTGTATGGGGGGAACTGTGGCGCTTGGCGGAGGTCTGCGCTCTCCGAGTGCTTTTCTAGTTGTCTCTGATTTCACTTTTTCTAGATTTGTTCATATCTTACCGAGAGTGGGGGAGGATAAGCAGGAAGCTGCTGCTCTCCACATGCACTGAGGAGAGGCTGAGCAGCACTCTGTGCATGTGAGCCGATGTCAGATGTGACGCAGTCACTAATGGTTGACAGAATAATAAAATTTATATATACTGTATATATACAGTATATATATATATATATATATATATATATATATATATATATATATATATATATATATATATATATATATATATAATCACTCTATAAATTTGAGAAATCTGTGTGTGTGTCTGTCTGTCTGTCTGTCTGTCATGATCATAGCATATCATAGAACGGGCCTATGATGTCTGCCTGATGTCCTATGATGATCCTATGATCTCAGGCTACATAGGACTCATGACGCCATCATATAGGCGATGCTGTCATATAGACAATAGGACTGGCTACCTGTGATGTAGTGTCCTATGATGCCTGGCTTGATGTCTTTATGGTCCATGTCTTTATGGTGTCAAACTCGTTCCATGGAGGGCCAAGACCCTGCATGTTTTACTTCCAACCAGTGTCTTCAGCAGGTGTTTTCACTGATCAGCAATCAGTGGGAAGAAATTCAATGAAATCACCTGTTGAAGACACTGGGTGGAGGTAAAACCTGCAGGGTCTTGGCCCTCCAATAGATGGTCTATAATAGACCATCAGATGGTCTATTATAGACCATCACTCATCATCCCTGCCTACCTATGATGTAGTGTCCTATGATGCCTGCCACAGGAGGAGACCCTTCACCAGCATAGGGTACGACAGACAAGGGATGCACAGACAGACAGGAAACGTGTGGCAGTGTGCCATGCACGTGCTGAATCACTTGAAGCCCGAAATGCCCGCAAAGCAAGCAACGCTGCACGCCAGGCAAGGCACAGACAAGCTGACACCGAATAGGACACACTACTTTAAACCACACCCATTCCAAGCAGGAAATCAGGAAATCTCACTCAGTAAGGCAGAAGGCACTCTATAAATTCAAGAAATCTCTGTCAGTGATGCCTGCAGCATGACTGTGAGCAACACAGCCGTCTCAGACAGGAGGAGACCCTTCAGCAACGGGCATGCAGACATACTTGCTTATACTTGGTTTCTACGGGCATGGACGGGTATGCACGGGTATGTACTAGTATATTGCATTCATAAAAGTATGTTTCCATTGAGAAATGTATCCAATTGCAATAAACAATAATTTGAAAAATAAAATAATTAAAATGAGCTTTATTAATTTCCATGTGTTTTGAGCTGTAACTGCAGGGAGCCGCAGCATGGGGGCTGAAGGGTTGCCGATCCCTGATCTGTGTGAAATGCTGGGCATGTTGCAGCTTGTTTTTAGGCAAAAAACTTTTAAATGAGCAGTAGTGTGACTCCAATAAAAACAGATTCTGCAATTAAACAATATATTTCTCACCTGAAATGTTGTCAGAATCACTTTGCACTGCTTCATTTTCAAGATATTATTGACAGTTTATTGTCTAGGCGGTGCCATGTTGGATCCATTTACATCACACAGGACTGGTCTTTTGTAGATGGGTCATCCAATAAAAGCAGCTGCGGGTTTGCATGGCTGTAAAACTGTAGATCAGAGGTGACCATCTGGCGGACTCCAGTCACTTTAAGAAGCCATAAGCCACCTTATTGCTCCTTATAGTGATGTCAGCGACTCTGACTGAACAACAATATACTACGAGTGAGATGTTGTGATATAGTTGCATTTTTACTTATTGGTGAAAGCTCACATAAGAAATTATTTATCGTATTACTTATATCTATGCACTATTTTTAAATCTGGTTTCTAACACATGGCACATCATTTCCTATAATAAATATGTATGCAGTAGTTATGGAGTAATACTAGAATATGTATATACATATACCATGAAAAATCCATGCTAATTATAATGTTCTCAAAGGATTTAGCAAATGATTGCCTTACATGCACTGTTAAACACTGTGAAACTTTGTGAGATGAATATCTGTTGCCTAAATGTAATCTTACTTCTGTTGATTTTGTTTATTTTCAAGGTTATGGAAGTAGTCCCATGCTACCAGTCTCTGGAAAAAAAAATATTAAAATGTTGCTTCACAGATGGTCAATATGTAATTAAATGGTATTTTAGGAACTGGCATTGTCACTCCTAAACTTCACAAACAATTTATCAAAGAGTATGTATCTGGCTGGGAACAGTTAAAGTTTGACAACTAGAAACAGCAGTTGTGTTCAACAGTTTATATTCTAAAGTGAACAAAAAAAAAAGAGTTGGATCCCATTAAAGTAAACCAAACTTCAACTCCTAGCAACATAAAACACTGAGAAAGACTACAAACCCTGAATAAACTTGTTCTTTTCCTCGGCGTATTTTATAGCGCAAGGCAGTTTTCAGAGGATGCACAATTTCCTGGGTTTCATTGCAATCTTGGTAAAGCATCAAGAATTAGTTTCATCCTTTTTTTTACACAAGTGATAATGAGAGTTTCATCATGCAGAACAGAATTGCACGTCTGCATTTACACCTGAATGAGGTGACCACACTCGAGGTTATTCTTTTTTTTCGTCCTCTTTTCCTCCACTTTCTCATTGCTCCTGGCAGTTACTTGGTAGGAGTGGTGTGCTTCTCATCAGTGAACAAAACTGACATGGGTAATGAGTTTCCTCATTTCCCTTTGGTGAGTGTCTATTTCAGCAATGAAGGTGCTTTCGGCAAAGTCAAGCTCACGTCTCTGTGTGCTCTCAGTATTATTGTCTCCAAACAATCCAGCCAGATTAATTTTCAATCACCTGAACATCGATACAAATGTAGAATACATATGATGAAAACATTGTTTATAAAGACTGAAGGTCTATTTAAGGCAACAGAGAATATCCACGGTTGTAATTTTTACACATAAATCATGCAACTTCATAATGAACCCATTTGCACTTTTAAATCCAGACTAAATCAGGACAATTACACATCAGAAAATGATTAAGGGTGTGTGTGCACCTTGTTCATCAAATTAAATACTGCAGATGCAATGAAAAGTGAAGTAAATGTTTTCTGCTGGTGGAGGTGGGAATCACAAGAGACCTCATCTGATTCAGACTGTGATACTGTGGTCACGATCCAATATTCTCCTGATCTATCACAATCCCATCACTATTACAATCCATGACGATACCATACATCCTCCCCCCCATGTCAACATCAAATTATGTCCCAAAAATACAACTGTCAATATCTGTTTCATGTAAAGTTTTAACGCTTTTCAACTCACCGCGGCTGCTTTTGTTGCGGTGGCTGGTGGTTCTCAGTCCTGTAGCTGCTGCGGTCCTTTCTGCTGCCCACATTCTTGGGGCTTCATTTTTCATAGAGACACGTCTCTGCACACAAGTTGATGGTGCCAGGTCTCCAGAGTTTGCTGGTCAGCTCCGCTTGGCGAAAAAGCGAGCAACACGCCGATGTGTTTTAGCTTAGTCGTTGCTAACCCTACTCTGACTACTGCTGGCCATGGTGCTGCATGTTCAAGTGGTTGTTTTTTCATGCAGCGTTTCTTGCGGGTTGTGTGTCATGTCGAGGTCTTCCATTCCATCTTTGTTACGAAATCCAAAAAAGGCCCGACATTGAACGTAACTTTTTGCCGCATTTAACTACTTTCTAACTTTCAAAGCTGACTGGAAATCTCGCAAGACAAGATATGACTTCACTTGATTGGGTGCTTGCTTCCCACCATCTAGCGGACTGAAAACTCAGTTGGTCGATTAATACCCAAGAGTATGAAAAGTTTACATGAATATATATGAGTAAAAAAAGATTGAGCCATGTGTTTAGGGATCAGTGGATCGCGATCCATCACTTTATCGATCTTTTGTCCCACTGCTATCTGCTGCTGTTATCACAGCCTTTAACATAAGCAAGAAGAATGCAAGCAATCGTAGTGAACTGCACCTGTGCCAGGATACTCCGGCCGGTGGGAAGTACTGAACAATCAGCCAAAACGTGACCCGCCACGAGTAAAGCCTTATTCATGATGCATTTCCACTTTGGTCTGCGTGCACTTTGGACGAGCCCAGTGCGCAGGTGGCCTTGTACATGCTCACTTTTTTTTGTCTACCAGGCCAAACGGTTGATGCATGCACACAATTGTTATTTGTAGTTTCGCCCCAGCCCTATGGGTAGCGCAAATGCGCTAACATGCCAGTTTGTTCACCGGCTATAAACATGACAGCTATCCATTCATCCATCTTCTATCACTCTTCCGGAGGTCCGGGTTGCAGAGGCAGCAGTTCAAGCAGAGAAGCCCAGTCTTCCCTTTCCCCAGCCACCTGCTCCAGCTCTTCAGAGGGGATACCAAGGTGTTCCCAGACCAACTGTGAGATGTAGTCTCTCCAGCATGTCCTGGGTCTGCCCCGGGGTCTCCTACCAGTGGGACATGCCTGAAACACCTCAAATGGGAGGTGTCCAGGAGGAATCCTGATCAGATGCCCAAACCACCTCAACTGGCTCCTTTCAATGTGGAGGAGCAGCAGTTCTACTCTGAGCCTCTCCCGAATGACTGAGCTCCTCACCCTATCTCTAAGGGTGAGTCCAGCAATCCTATAAAGAAAGCTCATTTCAGCTGCTTGTATCCGCAATCTCATTCTTTCGGTCATTACCCAAAGCTCGTGACCATAGGTGAGGGTAGGAATGTAGATTGACCGGTACACTGACAGCTTTGCCTTAGAGCTTAGCTCCCTCTTCGCCACAACAGACCGGTAAAACGTCCACATCACTGCAGAAGCTGCTCTGATCCGTCTGTCAATCTCTAGCTCGAGTCTCCCCTCACTCGTGAATAAGACCCCAAGAAACTTAAACTCCTCCTCTTGGGGCAGGAGCTTGTCCCCAACCCGAAGAGGACAATCCACCTTTTTCCAGCTGAGGACTATGGACTTGGACTTGGAGGTGCTGATTGTCATCCCAGCCGCTTCACATTCATCGGCAAGCTGTCCCAGTAAGACCTGTAGGTCATTGCTGGATGAAGCCAACAGGGCAACATCATCTGCAAACAGCAGAGATGAGATCCTGTGGTCACCAAGCATGACACTCTCCGTTCACTGGCTGCCCCTAGAAATCCTGTTCATAAAAATTATGAACATGATCTGTAACAAAGGGCAGCCCTGGTGGAGTCCAACTCTCACTGGGAATGAGTCCGACCGAGTGTTGGCAATACAAACCAAATTCTCACAATGGTCGTATAGAGACTGGATAGCTCATAACAATAAGCCCGATACCCCATACTCCCAAAGCACCCCCCCCAAAAAAAAAAAAATCACGAGGGACACGGACGAATGCCTTCTCCAAGTCCACAAAACACATGTAAACTGTTTGGTAAAACTCCCATGAACCTAAAGAGTAAAGGGTAAAGAGATGGTCTGATGTGCCATGGCCAGGACGAAAACCACATTGCTCCTCCTGAATCCGAGGTTCAACCAACAACCGGACTCTCTTCTCCAGTACCTTGGCATAGACCTTTCCAAGGAGACTGAGGAGTGTGGTCCCTCTAAAATTGGAGCACACCCTCCTGTCCCCTTTCTTGAAGAACCACCACCCCGGTTTGCCATGCCAAAGGCACTGTCCCTGACCTCCACACAATGCTGCAGAGGTGTGTCAACCATGACAGCCCTACAACATCCAGGGCCTTGAGGTACTCAGGATGAATCTCATCCACCCCCTGGGCCCAGCCACCAAGGAGCTTTTTAACCGCCTTGGCCACCTCAGCCCCTGTGATGGTCGAGTTGTTTCCCTCGTCCACAAGCCCTGCTTCCTCTGTGGAAGGCGTGTCAGTGGGATTGAGGAGATCCTCGAAGTATTCCTTCCACCACCCGACTTTATGCCCAGTCAAAGTCAGCAGCGCCCCATCCGCACCATACATAGTGTGGACCGGGAGCTGCTTCCCCTTACTGAGCCACCCGACAGTTTGCCAGAACCTCTTTGAGGCCGATTGAAAGTCTTGTTCCATAGCCTCACTGAACTCCTCCCACACCCGAGTTTTTGCTTCAGCAACCACCCAAGTTACACTCTGCTTGGCCTGCCCGTACACCGCAGCTGCTTCGGGAGTCCCACAAGCCAACCAATCTCGATAAGACTCCTTCTTCAACTTAATGGCCCCCTTCACTGCTGGTGTCGGCCACTTGGTTTGGGGGTTGCCACCACGAGATCACCGATGACCTTGCGGCCACAGCTCTGGGCAACTGCTTCAACAATGGAGGTGGAGAACATGGCCTATTCAGACTCCATGTCTCCAGACTCCCTCAGAATGTGGTCGAAGTTCTTCCGGAGGTGGGAGTTGAAGACCTCCCGGACAGGGGCATCAGCCAGACATTCCCAGCACACCCTCACTATATGTTTGGGTCTACTAGGTCTGAATGGCACCCTCCCCTGCCGTTTGATCCAACTCACCACCAGGTGGTGATCAGTTGACAGCTCTGCACCTCTCTTTACCCGAGTGTCCAAGACATACGGTCGTAGGTCTGGGGAAACAATAACAAAATCAATCATCGACCTGCGACCTAGGGTGTCCTGGTGCCAGGTGCTCATATGGACACCCTTATGCTTGAACATGGTCTTCTTTATGGACTTACTGTTGTTAGCACAGAAGTCCAATAACTGAACACCACTCGGGTTCAGCTCGGGGAGGCCGTTCCTCCCAGTCACCCCCCTCCAGGTTTGACTGTCATTTCCCACATGCGCATTGAAGTCCCCCAGTTGGACAATGGAGTGTCCAAGAGGAAGCACCCTCCAGCACCCCAGTCAGAGACTCCAAAAAGGGTGGTGCTCTGAACCAAAATTTGGTGCATAGGCACAAATGATGGTCAGGACCCATTTCACAACCTGAAGGTGCACAGAAACAACCCTTTCATCCACCGGGAAAAACTCCAAAATAGAGGCAGCAAGGTGGGGGGATACAAGAATACCCATCCTTGCTCATCGCCTCTTGCCCGGGGCAACTCCAGAGTAGGCCAAGCTCCAGTCCCTCTCCAGGAGACTGGTTCCAGAACCAGAGCTGTGAGTTGAGGTCAGGCCGACTATATCTAGCCGGTATCTCTCAACCTCATGCACTAGCTCAGGCTCCTTCTCCACCAGAGAGCTGACATTCCACGTCTCAAAAGCCAATTTAGGAAGCCTGGGATCAGACCGCCAAGGTCTCTGCCTTCGACTGCCACCTAATCCACATAGCACCGGACCCCCATGGTCCCTCCTGCAGGTGGTGAGACCACTAGAGGACAGACCCATGTAACTCCTTCGGGCTGGGCTCGGCCGGGTCCCCTGAGCAGAAACCTGGCCACCAGGTGCTAGCCATCGAGCCCCTCCCTCAGGCTTTGCTCCAGGATGTGGCCAGGCCTGGGGAGATGCTGGCCGCCAGTATGGGCGGTGTACTGAATTCTTGTTCTAACATTCATCATGAGAGTCTGCTGGATCGTTCTTAGTCTGGCCCTTCACCCAGGATCAGTTTATCTTTGGTGACCCTACCAGAGGCAAACTGCACATTATCCCTCATGGATCATCAACTTACCGTGGTGGGGGGCTGTCAAGACATTCAAGTCGTGGGCAGGCTGCACGGTCATAAAATTTGGGCTGCACGTGGTCGTCCACAGAAGAGCCCTGTGGACAATAGCAGACTGGAGACGATGACGTAAATTTCATCACACAAGACTTCCTGTTGCACATATATGGACAACGGAGGTGCAGCATAAATCCAGCTTTAACCAGCAACAATTCAGCCTGATTCCTAAAAAAACAGAAATATTTTTTTTTATGGAAAAAAAATTGTGATTTTCATTTTTTTGCAAAATATGCTCATTGAAATCATGAAGAAGCTACTCCATGCTTCAGATATCAGTGTTTGAGAGTTTAAAACCATAAACATTGTATCTGAAATATAGTAGTTTCAGAGGGAAATATCAGCAAGACCACTTCCTAGTTTCAGGGACATGGATACCACAGCTGATTTACATTTCTGTTTTTTTTGGCTATTCACACGTCTTTGTTATTCATTTGGGCCAATCAGCAGCACGTTCAGATAGAAGCACATTGTTACTTAAGCAGAGCTCCTTTTGATAAGCACTGTAAGGGGGTTGGGTTCATGCTAAGTCATGCAAATGACCAGCTTTTGTTACAGTCCCCCACCCGACTCCCGTGGAAGGTGACAATCCTTCGAAACTTTGAACATGATTTTCTCAGAGAAGTAGTTTGAGAGGTGCTATCATGCAAATGGCCACATCTTCAAATCTTTTTGGATTTTCATGCATTAGACATCATTGGAAAGCTTAGATTCCACACTTTTAGAATGTCTAAATAACTCAAAACACCCTTCGAGAGACTTGTTCAGAGTTTTTCCATGGCTGGTCACAGTATGTTCATCTTATATATTTATGTGTACATATGTGTATTCACTGCTCTTATTTTCTTATCGTCTACATTATTGCTCTGAATGTTGCTGTCCCTGTGCTGTTGCAATCCTGGAATTTCCCCATTGTGGGACTAATAAAGGCTTATCTTATCTTATCTTATCTTATCTTGTCTTTTTGGCTGTCTGTTTTCTTCCTCTGCCACTAACAGAAAAAGCTCCTGTTTGTCTTGATTGTCATCATATTCACCTCCATCACTTCAGCCATTTAAAAAGTCTGCCACCATGCTTTTCTTTTGTTTCTTGATTGCAGCTGTTCAAATCAGTTTGATGGCTCTTAGCTGCCACCGACAGTACAGGCATGTGAAGTGCAGGTTATATTCAGTGTGCATTGCGTGAAACACGGCTGCTGAACGGCAGCTGCAGTGCCTCACAAACCACTCTGAATACTGCTGTGGAAGCAAACGCAGTCTACAGAATACATACGTTTTCCCTTTTGTCTTGTTAACAGGTTTATAACATGTTTTTTTATGACTTACAAGGCATATCAAGAGCAAAATCATTCAAATGTCTCATCTCTCTGCTTTTTTACTTTAAAGTTTTACTTAAGCCCCACCCCCTGCAAAAAGGCAAATTGAGAAGGAACGTTTTTGGTGACGTAACTATGCATGGTGGCTGGCACGTGGGTAGTGTGGAGCCAATCAGAACTATCAATCAATCAAAAACTTTATATAGTACTTTACATACAGAAGGTTGTAGCACAAAGTCCTTTACAAATTAAAGATGTGACAAATTTATAACCCCCCCAACACACACCTACACACACATTCATCTATGTGAGACATGGCTGAGCGCCAACGATCCAGGTGTAGAAGCACCATCCTAGGGAGCCATCACCACAAGAGAAGCACCAAGTCCACAGTTACAGGGACACCACCTCTGCGACCACCCAAGACCAGTCACTGGGTGGGCCAGGGCAGTCACAGGCCAGCGCCCTACAGCTAGAACTAGGCAACTGCCTGTGGGAGAGCCGATTATGAGGAAACACTGGAGCTAGGACAGGATAATAAGGTTAATAAAACTCACTAATAAATGATAATAATAATTTTCTGGTAAAAAGATAATCATAACCCCCATTTAAATTCAAGCAGTTTAGCATGTGATAGTATTTAATAATAAAGTGAATAACTGTAAGAAGAACAACAAAAAATAAGTTTAAAAATCAGAAATTAAGAAAATTAAAATAGGAAACTAATAAAAACCTATGTTAAAATAGTAGGTCTTGAGCCTGCTTTTAAAAACATTCACACTCTCGGCAGCCCTGATGTTCTCCAGCAGGCTGTTCCACGGATGTGGGCTATAGTAATTAAAAGCCGCCTCACCATGGGTGCGTGTTTTGACAGTAGGGGTAATTAAAAGGCCAGTGCCAGAGGACCTCAGGGGCCGGGGCTTATACACTACCGTTCAAAAGTTTGGGGTCACTTAGAAATTTCCTTATTTTTGAAAGAAAAGCACTTTTTTTCAATGAAGATAACTTTAAACTAATCAGAAATACACTCTATACATTGCTAATGTGGTAAATGACTATTATAGCTGCAAATGTCTGGTTTTTGGTGCAATGTCTACATAGGTGTATAGAGGCCCATTTCCAGTAACTATCACTCCAGTGTTCTAATGGTACAATGTGTTTGCTCATTGCGTCAGAAGGCTAATGGATGATTAGAAAACCCTTGTGCAATCATGTTAGGTCTGCAATGCTGCAATTGCTGCAAATGGAGGATTCTTTGACGAAAGCAAAGTTTGAAGGAAAAAATTATTATTTCAAATACAAATCATTATTTCTAACCTTGTCAATGTCTTGACTATATTTTCTATTCATTTTACAACTCATGGTGGTAAATAAGTGTGACTTTTCATGGAAAACACAAAATAATTGTCTGGGTGACCCCAAACTTTTGAACGGTAGCGTATGTTAAAAGCACTTCTGATAAATAAGAAGGCCCAAGACCATGCAGACATTTATAAACCAGTAAATTAACTTTAAAATCAATCATGAAGGACAGAGACTTGAAAACCGACTCTATGGCCCAACTGAAGTTATACTACAGGGTAATTAGCATTTTTTAACAAACTGCTTTGAAAATTTGACCCAAATTAAGATGGGCTTTACCACTGAACTGCTTTTAAAGACCAATGCAGTTTCAGTCATTATCGTGGGTCATTGTGCATACAACTGGGCATGTCTTTCAATCAGTAAATCTTTTAATCACAGGATTTTTGCTGTTTAAGGTAGCACAAACCAATATTAGTTTTGTGGGATGTAGGTGGACCAAGTAATCACAACCTGGCATTTGAAGGAGGGAGGAAGTGAAAGATTTTGACATGAAACTGTAAGACAGGATAAAGGTTTTGTTTTTAGAAAAAAGGGGAATAAGATGCCATATAAGACAATGTATGCATTTGTTTTTATAGGGGATTTACATCCACCAGAGTGTGTCTTTAATAGTAATCTAGTCCCTGGACTGTATTTTGTCTCCTGGCCAGCAGGGGGAGCCTCTTTAATAATAATAACAATGGATTGCATTTATATAGCGCCTTTCAAGACACCCAAAGTGCTTTACAATGAGTCCATTATTCATTCACTCCACAGACAGACATTGGTAGTGGTAAGCTACTGCTGTAGCCACAGCTGCCCTGGGGCAGACTGACACAAACATGGCGGCCAATCCGTGCCTACGACCTCTCCAACCTCTACCGAACATTTATACACATTCATAACCAGTGTCATAGACACTGGAGGCAGGGTGGGTAAAGTGTCTTGCCCAGGGACACAAAGGCAGGATTGCTGGGGAGAGTGGGAACTGCCAACTCTATGGTTATTAGACGACCCGCTCTACCTTTGGAGCCACTGCTGCCCTTTTGGTTATAAAAAGCAATTCCAACCGTGCAGATGTCTCTATTAAACTCATCTCTATTTATTTATATTGCACCTTTTGGTGTTTTTGGATAATTATGGCAGAAAGGTACTCATTCCCTATATTTTTTAATATATAATTTTTGGGTAATTTTGCCTTTATTGGACAGATATAAGAATGTGGATAAAGAACAGGAGAGAGAAATTCTGGAAAGATCATTCTGGATGGGAATCAAACCGGGACCACTGCAGCTGAGCAAGATGCTCAGGTGTTATTCTTTGTAACCACTAGGTCACAGAATAGCCACATATGACACAAAAATCATTCTGAACCGGCATTAGTATGTAACTGGGTGGTAATAAAAGGCCATGTGGCTGAATCTCAGTGCACTGAATAAACACAAATTCCACACAACTGTCAAGCTAAAATCTAAAGACTTCACGATGTCCATATTTATTCAAGGAGGTCAAGCGGGTATTAGAGCCCTCAAGACTGTCTCTCCCCCAAATAACAGGCATGCTTGAATCCCAGTAAAATGTTCAAGCAACCTCCGGATTTTTACCTTTCAAGGCATTGAAGTGCCTCGCATGAATATAACAAAACCTCTTTCACACATGCCAAAGGATTCAGGGTGATGAAATAAATGCATTATGTGGTTGTCATAGCTGGGGTACCAGAATCTCTGCAACACATACAATATGCTGCAAGCACCTGAGAGGTACTGTTTATAGCATATCCTGCTACAAAGGTTGTTGATGGTAAAATCCCACTTTGTTAATGTCTCAAACTAATTACAACATTTACTCAAATGTAAAGCATTACATTGTTTAAGTGGAGAAATATATTGCAAGTACTCATCAGTGCACACACAGATTGAACACTGAAAAGATAATTACTATTATCAAGCCTGCTGACTGACTCTAACAATAAATGTCAGTTCTCTCGGCAGCCAGCGAATAAAAGCAAACATGCCATTTCTTTGTGAGGTAGCTGGAAAAGGCAACCATTAGCTGCACAGTGTAACAGGGCAAATTAGAACTTAGTTTTTTGTTGTTGTTTTTTTTCACCATTATCATATTTATATATTTAAATACCACTTGTAAAAAAATTCTGGCAAGAACTATTCAGGAGAGTCGAAGTTCCCTTAGAGCACATAGAGGGAAAGATGAAAAGGTGGAAAACATAAATAAATAAAAATCAGGGAGAAATAAACCCACACTGGTACACAGTCCAGATGGAGTCAGTAAATATATGTAGAAATAGATCAGAAAAAAAATGTGCCCTTAGGTAAAATGACTAAAACTGAATTTTCCCGCTTATTCAGAATCAAGGATAATCCCCAAGTTTACTGAGGATCTCATCACGCTGAACTTAGGGTCAACATCTCAGGTCTCTAAAAGTCTGGGTATTATGTGAAATGTAAAATTAAAATCATCTGGGCAAACAACATGGATTAATAAGCTCACCATTTTTTTTTTATTTTAATGTTCTTTTCTAGCCTTCTGAGCTACCAAAGTAAGCAATAAATCACTTAAAAATGCCAATACTTGCAAACTGTGAAATTAATACAGTATATAGTATAGTATCTATGAGCTCTCAATGTTTGCTGCTTGAATTATTAAATTGTGGTTTAATAGTGCAGCCAGCCTGTTTGCTATCACTATGACCACTATTAGGGCTGGGTGATTAACCAAAATAAAACCGAAACCAGCATTCGAGTTGTAAAACTGAGGTAATCTTACTCATGTCATTTTTTTTTCCCTTTAACATATGCAGTCAAATGACTTTGCACCCTGGAAGCTGCACAGTTAGTGCTGTTTGGAAGCAGCAGAACATGGTGGAAAAATTTAAAGGGCTTGTATCGAAAAGAAATGTGGTGTCCGTCCGCATAGTCAGTGCCACCAATGCTAACAGGACTAGCATGGCTAACGCCGCCATTAACAGCGGACACATCGAGACCGCAATTGTCTATGGGAACAACCATGAACATGAGCACCTTTGCCAGCGGAATTAATGCCGTGCCCACTACCGGTACAGGCTGCACTAAGGCAACGCACACCAACCAGCACCACTGCGGCCCTTTCAGCCCACCACCACCGTGGAGGAGGGGCAGCCTGATGATGCTGTCATGGTCCAACAGTGGAAGAGAGCCGAAATGGACTGGCAATCTACCCTCTCCCCTGTAGCACAGCAATGTGCCCTCCTCACCACGACGCAGCTGCTGCTGCTGCAGCAGCCCAGCGCACAGACTCCACCGCAGCAACAATACAACAATCAGAATCAGAATCCTTTATTATCATTATACCACAGTACAGCGAAATTATGTGCAGTCCCCTTCAGTGCAAGGAAAAATAAAATAAAATATACACAAAGTTAAAAAAATTTGCACCAGACAAATATAAATAAGTACAAGTATAAAAACTATATATGAAAGTATATACAACTTTATGTACAGTATATGTCTCTGTATATATAAATAAGCTGCAAATTCCCATGCTGTTTAATAATGCAACGGCCCTAGGGTATGTGCTATTTTTCAGTCTGTCTTTGCTTTCATTGCCCTGTACCACCTGCCTGAGGGTAGCGGCTGGAACAGGTAATGTGCTGGATGGGACGTGACCTTCAGAATATTCAGATTTTCTGTGGCAGCAGGACTTGTACAGCTCCTCTAAAGAGAGGAGAGCAGATCCAATGATCTTTTGTGCTGTGTTGATGATCCTCTTGAAAGCTGTCTTTTCCTGGACAATGCAGCTAGCAAACCACACTGAAATACAGTAAGTCAATACACTTTTGACAGAGCATCTATAGAAGGACACCAGCAACTCCTTAGCTAGGGCATTGTTTTTTAAGACCCTGAGAAAGTGCAGTTTTTGTTGTGCCTTCTTGATCAGCACCATGGTTTTGGTTTTCCAGGTTAAGTCGTCATGAATGTACAGTCCTAACAACTTAAAGTCAGAAACCCTTTCCACCTGGTCTCCATTGATGTGTAATAGCTGAGGACTGACTGTTTTTCCTGAAGTCCACTATTATTTCTTTTGTTTTGGTGGTATCGAGAACCAAATTATTATTTTTGCACCATGATGTTAATTTTTCCACCTCAACCCTGTTTACAGTCTCATCGTCCCCTGTGATGAGCCCGACCACTGTTGTGTTGTCTGCAAATTTAAGGATGGAATTACTTGGGTGGGTGGAGTTGCAGTCATGAGTATATAGAGTATAAAGAAGAGGACTCAACACACATCCCTGAGGGGAGCCTGTCACGCCGCGCCGCTCATCAGCGGCGCCACCTGCTCGCACACCTGCTCGTCATCAGTGGCGAGGGATATAAGCCGCCTCGCCCTGAGCTTCAGCCTGAAGCCGTCAGACTTCGTCACTCATCATCGTGAGTCAAACCTATTCTTCAGCGCAACATTTTGGTAAGAAGCCCTTACCTCCTTTCCTTCCCAGTCTGCTCCCCTGTGCACAGGTGGATTCCTCGGCGGCGGACGACGTCCCTCCCTCGCCAATTCCTCGCTGCTGCACGGAGTCCTGCAGGTGGCTGTCTACCGGGTCCCGTCCTTGTGGTGCCAGTCATCTGTCTCTTCCAAGTAAGCTCCTCTCTCGCTCATTCTCCTCCTGTGTTGGTGTGTGCCCGTCACCCTTTCTCCTTGTGTTCTCTCCTATAGGGTTGCCGGCTGTACGGTCTCCTGCCTCTGTGCCCGAAGCAGACGCCGCCACCAATACATTTACATCCCGCAGACACACATCCATTCACTCCTGTTGCTAATAAACTATTTGAACTTCTCTGAGCCTGTGTGTGTACGTCTCCTGAGCCGTGCGTTATGTCAGTACGGCTTCAGCAGAGCGGCTCAGCAGACGGCGGGCTCGCACACCGGTTTTCCACTCTCGAGGCTCGAGTGGATCAGATAGCCTATCAGCAACAGGTGATTTTTAATCAATTATTAAATTTAACTAACCGGTTGGGCCGCTTGGACCCCCAGCAGCCGTTCCCCCCGGCTCGTCAGGGTGGCGTGGCTCCTGCTGCTCCAGTGGCCGTCCAGCAGGCTCCGAGTGCACTGGTTCGGCTCACACCCATTCCAACCCCCGCCCGCTTTAGCGGTAAGCTCGGTGGAGCGCGGGGGTTTATTATGCAGTGTGAGTCCGTTTTCCACCGTGTGCCCAGAGACTTTCCCTCAGATCATAGCCGAATTGGTTATATCGGGAATCTCCTGGAGGGGCGAGCTTTAACATGGACCTACGCCGTTATGGCGAGGCCCAGTTATGCCGCCCTCACATATGACCAATTCGTGAGGCGCTTCCTGGAGGTCTTTGACCATACTCCTACCGAGACGGTCCAGGTCGATCGGCTTCTCGCCCTCCAGCAGGGAAGCCGGTTGGCAGCGGACTACGCGGTCGACTTCCGGGTAGTGGCGGAGGAATTAGGCTGGGAGGAACGCTCCCTCTGCGGCCTTTTTCTCCGCAGCCTCAATGATGATCTGAGGGATGAACTGGCTGGGCGGGATATTCCTGAGACGCTAGCAGAGCTGACATCCTTAGCGATTAGTTTGGACAACAGGCTGCGCGAGCGCTCCTCGGGGCGGAAGTCGTCTTCTTCTCGCCCTCGTAGAGTCTCGCCGCACCTGTTCCAAGCTCGCCCCCTGGCCGCGCCGCCACTATCGTGCCCCGAGGAGTCGGAGCCAATGGTGACGGGCTGGACAAAGCTTTCCCCTGCAGAGAAACAACACCGCCATGAGTTGGATCTCTGCATGTATTGCGGAGATGACCAACACACGGTGAAGCTTTGCCCACGGAAAGCCAGTCGGCGGGGTCCGCGAGTCACTGTAGGGGGCCTCGCGGATGTCAACCGGTTAAATACTCTCACTCAATTAAAGCTGCCCATCCGTTTCTGCCACAACCCCATTGGGCACCTCACCCACGCACTGGTGGATTCGGGCGCAGAAGGCAGCTTTATTTCACAAAGCCTGGCAACCCGATTGGGCATCCGCTGCCAGGCGCTCAAAAACCCCATCTCCCTGGTCAACCTCTCCCGTGCTTCCCTTGGGAGAGTCACGCACCAGACCATCCCGGTCCCGGTGATCATCTCTGGTAACCACCGGGAGGAGATAACCTTTCTCATCCTGCCCAACTCTGTGTCGCCCGTCATCCTGGGGTATCCCTGGCTACGCCTCCACAACCCTGTCCTGGATTGGAAGTCAGCTGGGGTGTCGGCATGGAGCACGTTCTGCATGGGCACCTGTCTTCAGCCCGCTGCCTGCTCTCCGTCCGCTTCTTCCCCCGCCACGGACGCTGCACCCCCGGACCTGTCCCTGGTGCCCCTGGAATTTCACGACCTGGGTATGGTATTTAGCAAGACCAAAGCTATGTCTCTCCCTCCTCATCGGCCCTATGACTGCGCCATCAACCTCCGCCAGGGGGCACCCTTACCTTCTGGTCGGCTCTACAGTCTGTCGGCGCCGGAGAAGGAGACGATGAACGCCTACCTTAAGGAGTCGCTGAGCGCGGGGATAATCCGCCCATCGTCATCACCCGTGGGGGCAGGGTTCTTCTTCGTTGGAAAGAAGGACGGATCCCTCCGCCCTTGCATAGACTACCGGGCTCTAAATGACATCACGGAGAAGGATCGTTACACCCTGCCCCTCATGGACGCTGCTTTCCACTCCCTCCAGGGGGTGACCTGGTTCACCAAGCTGGATCTTCGCAGCGCATACCACCTCGTCCGGATCCGGGAGGGAGATGAGTGGAAGACAGCCTTCCGTACCCCGAACGGCCACTTTGAATACCTGGTAATGCCGTTCGGGTTGACCAACGCTCCTGCCGTCTTTCAGCGCCTCATCAATGACATCCTCCGGGACTTCATCGGCCTCTTTGTGTTTGTCTACCTGGACGATATACTCATCTTCTCCAAGTCCAGGGACGAGCACCAGGTCCATGTGAGGCGGGTCCTCCAAAGACTGCTGGAGAACCGGCTATACGTGAAGGCTGAAAAGTGTGAATTTTATGCTAAGACTACATCCTTCCTGGGATTCATCATCTCACACGACCAGGTGCGTCCAGACCCAGAGAAGGTGAAGGCGGTGGTAGAATGGCCTACACCTGCATCGAGGAAGCAGGTGCAACAGTTCGTTGGTTTCGCGAACTTCTACCGCCGCTTTGTCCCTAACTTCAGCTCCATCGTCGGACCACTGACCCGCCTCACGTCCCCTAAGGTCCCGTTCCGGTGGACCAAAGAGGCCGCAGCTGCTTTTCAGGCGCTGAAGGCGGAGTTCTCCTCCTCCCGGGTCCTTCGCCAGGTCGACCCCGCGCTGCAGTGCATCGTGGAGGTGGACGCCTCGGACACGGGAGTGGGGGCGGTGCTATCTCAGCGGTCGCCTGACGACGGCGCCAAACGGCCCTGCGCCTTCTTCTCCCGGCGCTTGTCCCCGGCGGAGAGAAACTACGACGTGGGGGACAGAGAGCTCCTGGCCATCAAGCTCGCGCTGCAAGAATGGCGCCACTGGCTAGAGGGGGCGGACCTGCCGTTCGTGGTCCTGACGGACCACAAGAACTTGGAATACCTTCGATCTGCCAAGCGCCTGAACGCCCACCAGGCGCGCTGGTCCTTGTTCTTCGCCAGGTTCCAGTTTTCCATCACCTTCAGGCCTGGCTCCAAGAACGGCCTGCCTGACGCCCTCTCTAGGCAATTCGCCCCCGAGGAGTTGGAGGACACGCTCCACACCATCCTGCCCAGGTCGTGCGTCGTGGGAGCCATCTCCTGGGACATTGAGGGCAAGATCTGGAAGGCGCAGGAAGTGGAACCTGACCCTGGCGGCGGACCGGAGGGGAGGCTGTTCGTGCCATCTGCGGTTCGCGGAGAGGTCATCCACTGGCTACACACCTCCAAGCTCACCTGTCACCTTGGCTCCTCCCGGATGATAAACCTCCTCCAGCGGTCCTTTTGGTGGCCGGGCCTGCGGAGGGATGCGGCCCGCTACGCCCGGGCTTGTCCAATTTGTGCCACCAACAAGTCGGGAAACGCCCCTCCAGCGGGTCTGCTCCAGCCCCTGCCCGTCCCTGGCAGGCCCTGGTCGCACATCGCTTTGGATTTCGTCACCGGACTCCCAGTCTCTAATTCCTACGACACCATCCTGACCATCGTGGACCGCTTCTCCAAGGCTGTGTACTTCATTCCCCTACGAGGTCTTCCAACTGCCCTGGAGACGGCGGACCTCCTCATCCAACACGTGGTCAGGCTGCATGGGATTCCGGTGGACGTGGTCTCGGACCGGGGGCCCCAATTTTCCTCTGAGGTTTGGAGATTGTTTTGTAACGCCGTCGGAGCCAGGGTGAGCCTCTCCTCCGGCCATCACCCCCAATCCAACGGGCAGTGTGAGCGGACCAACCAGGAGCTGGAGGCTGCGCTCCGCTGTGTAACAGCATCCAAACCCACGTCCTGGAGTAACCATCTTGCCTGGGTTGAATACGCCCACAACACTGCTCGCTCTTCTGCTACAGGGATGTCCCCCTTCAAGGCGTCCCTGGGTTACGACCCCCCGCTGTTCCCGGCGCAGGAGAGTGAGGTAACTGTCCCCTCAGTTAGGGCGCATCTCAGGCAGTTCCGCTCCATCTGGGCATCTGCGCGTAATGCGCTTTTACGCACGGCGGAGCGCAACAGAACTGTGGCGGACCGGCACAGAAGACCTGCCCCGGCGTACAGAGTTGGGCAACGAGTCTACGTGTCAACCCAGGACGTGACATTGAAAGGCGAGAGGAGGAAGCTGGCACAGCGCTTTATGGGACCCTACCCCATCACCCGGATCATCAACCCGGTAGCTGTGCATGTGGCTATTCCCCCCTCCCTCCACATCCATCCCACCTTCCACGTGTCCAAGGTGAAGCTGGCAGTCTCCGACCCCCTTTGCCCTCCTCCTGCTGCACAACCCGCGCCCCGGATGATTGATGGCCATCCGGCCTGGTCCGTCGCCTCCATCCTGGACTCCCGGCGCCGGGGTCGTGGGTTGCAGTACTTAGTGGACTGGGAGGGCTATGGGCCCGAGCATCGACAGTGGGTACCCTCGTCGTTCGTGTTGGACCCATCGCTCATCGCTGACTTCCACCGAGCACACCCAGAGAAGCCATCGCCAGGAGGCGCTGCTAGAGGGGGGAGTACTGTCACGCCGCGCCGCTCATCAGCGGCGCCACCTGCTCACACACCTGCTCGTCATCAGCGGCGAGGGATATAAGCCGCCTCGCCCTGAGCTTTGGCCTGAAGCCGTCAGACTTTGTCACTCATCATCGTGAGTCAAACCTATTCTTCAGCGCAACATTTTGGTAAGAAGCCCTTACCTCCTTTCCTTCCCAGTCTGCTCCCCTGTGCACAGGTGGATTCCTCGGCGGCGGACGACGTCCCTCCCTCGCCAATTCCTCGCTGCTGCACGGAGTCCTGCAGGTGGCTGTCTACCGGGTCCCGTCCTTGTGGTGCCAGTCATCTGTCTCTTCCAAGTAAGCTCCTCTCTCGCTCATTCTCCTCCTGTGTTGGTGTGTGCCCGTCACCCTTTCTCCTTGTGTTCTCTCCCATAGGGTTGCCGGCTGTACGGTCTCCTGCCTCTGTGCCCGAAGCAGACGCCGCCACCAATACATTTACATCCCGCAGACACACATCCATTCACTCCTGTTGCTAATAAACTACAGTATTTGAACTTCTCTGAGCCTGTGTGTGTACGTCTCCTGAGCCGTGCGTTATGTCAGAGCCGGTGTTAAGGCTCAATGCTGGGGAAAGGTGTGACCCTACTTTAACTCTGTGTGCGGTTGCTGAGAAAGTACTTTATCCAGAGGCAGATGGAATGTGAGAGGCAAAGGTTATTTAATTGGTTTACCAAAATGTTGGGGATTATAGTGTTAAATGCAGAGCTGAAATCAATGAAGAGAAGCCAGGCATAACAGTTCTTCTGTTCCAAATGGGTCAAGGTTGTGTGGAGGGTGTTATGTATGTAATAATGGTCGGAGTCAGACTTATGCCATGCAGCAAACTCACTCTTTATTAGAGAACACACAACTATATACAGTCTGGCCGTAGCCCGCCTGACGTCACTACCCAGGGCAGGTACGACAAGCCCCGAGGGCCACACACACACACACCACACTCACTACACATCATTCCCCTCCCCTTACAAAAGTGTAAAACACATACACACAATTCAGACCCACACCAATTTAGGACTCAAAACATGCACTATGGGAAAAAATGGGAAACAGTGAACCGGATGGCCTATCACATGGCCACCCAAAAACAACTAAAATCAGCGTGTTTATATAAAATACACAAAATAATCCTGTATCAACACACCCACATCCCACAATGTTTTTACATATACACATTAAAATGATTCACATTACCCCAGTGTCCTCAGGCAGCCAAGGGTAAAACCGGCTTGGGGGTCCAGGGCAGCCCCACAGCATGCACACCCTTGGCAGCCGCCTGCCCCCGGGGTCGAAGCTGACCTCCCAGTTGAGAATGTCTCTTCTCCTCACCCTCGACTGCTTCTCTCGTCTGGGCCCGCAGTGCTGTTGCCAGGCACGCAGTCCTTCCATGCCTGTCGGTCCGCCTCCGACCGCCTTCTGAAGTGCTGCAGCTGCTGCCGTTGTAGCTCCAGATGCTCCGGCCTCCTGTGGCCGAGCTCCAGGGAAAACCAAAGCTCACTCATCACTGTTACTCATCGACTCAGGCACCTCACTGTAAGGCCCAGCACCCTCGTCCAAGGTGCTTTGAGCCCAGACACTGAGGTCCTGCCTGACCTCCATGGCACCTGGCACCTACTATCTCTCATCTGAGGTGCTCCACTGTGCTGTCTCTGTGTCCAGCTGTCACTGCTGCTTCCCGGGACTCTCAGCACCACCCTCATTGGTGTCACTCGTTGAGCCAGGCGCCTCGTCGCTGCACCCAGCACCGTCATCCAAGGTACTCCGCTGCACTGCCTCTGCACCCAGCTGTTGCTTCTCCGACTCCAGCATGCTGAGCTCCTCAGCTGGCCTGCCATCTTCAGTGACCGGGAGCTCCCCCACTGGGGGCTCCGGTTCTGCCTCGAAGTCTAGCTGGTAGCTTGTAGCTTGGTTTTGGCACGCACCAAGCTTCGTGGCTAACTTCCTCATAGTCACTGACTGAGCTGCTAGCTTCCCTGAGCTAGCTAGCTTAGCTTCTTTTGACAACAACAGCTCCATTACCCGCAGTTTCATGGTCCTTGTATGTTTGGCAAAATATTCAGCCAGCCGCCCGACAGCATCCGCATAAGACTTCACGATCTGCCTCACGATCTGCCACGGTCCCGTCCAAAGTGGCTGCAACTTGTGAGTCCTGACAGGATGCTTGACCCAAACTCGATCCCTCTCCCTCAGGCCGTGGTCCCTCACTCTATGCTTCTTTTCAAACCACCACTTCATCTTGCGCTGCTGACCAGTGACCCTGCTCCTCAGTGCCACCATATCCTTCTGGAGAGACACCACCGGTGGTCCCAAATGGTTTACAGGCAAAGACAGTTCTCGCACCTGCATGAGGGTTGCCGGGGAACAGCTCGTCGTGGTGTGGACCGATGCCCTGTAGATAAGCAATGTGTTCTGGAGGGCATCCGAGAAGGTGAAGCCATCTGCCAGGTGCGCTCTCAGTCCATTCTTTAGGGTCTTATTAAAACTTTCGACCCCTTCTTTGGCCTACAGATGATAGAATGCTATCTTCACATGCTCCACACCCCTGCTGCTCAAAAACTCCTCAAATGCCCCTGATACAAACTGCGGGCCATTGTCTGTCATGAGCATGTTCAGGGTCCCCCACCTAGCAAACAAAGACGTCAGGAACCCGTAACCATTTCTGTTGTTACTGAGCTGGTAGGGAGCACCTCCGGCCACTTTGAGAACATGTCATAGGCCACCAGTAGGAATCGGCTGTTTGAAGGTGCTGCATGGAATTCACCGCAGATGTCCAGCTCAACATCTTTCCATGGCCCCTCCGGGTATATGACTGGCCTAAGTGGTGGAGGAGGAGGTCCGCCGGTCTTGCCGCTCTCCAGGCATGGCACACAGTGCTTCACCGTGGCCTCGATGTCTTTATCAATGTCTGGCCATCAGACCAATTCTCTACTATGTTATTTCACTCTCACCACCCCCAGGTGGCTGTCATGCAACATTGCCAGGACCCACACCCTCAGGGAAGTTGGGATCAGGGTGCACTGGCCCCTGGCCACACACACCTCATTCCAGCAACTTACTCGTCCTTTAAATGGTGATAGGGTGCCAGGTCGCCTCGCACCCTCTCTGGCCATCCCTCTCTGATCACCTCATGTAATTGTACCAAAACCGGGTCCCGCTTAGACTCCTCCCTGAGCTCCTGGGAAAAAACGACCACCTGGAGAGGTCTGCACAGTGCATTGACCAGTTCATCCTCAACCGAGTCAGTGTCATCATAGTCTGCTCGGGGAGTCTCCGCCGTGGTTCGGGATAGGAGGTCCGCCACTATGATTTCCCTGCCTGGAGTGAACTTGGTGGTAAAGTCATAGGCTCTCAATCTCTCAGGCCGCCTATGTATCCTCAGTGGTCTATGCCCTGACCCAGCCATCTCCAGCAGGGTTATAAGAACCCGGTGATCAGTCCTCAAGGTGAAACGGCGCCCGTAGAGGTATATATGCCACCTCTCACATGCCCAGACACAAGCTAGCGGCTCCCTCTCACCTACGGCGTACTTTTGTTCCGCCGCCGAGAGGGACCTTGATGCAAATGCCACTGGTCTCTCCGTACCCCCCTGTACTTGTGACATGACTGCCCCCAGCGCCGAACCAGATGCATCGCAGGTCACCACCATCTCAAAGTTAGACTCAAAGTGCGCCAACACCGGTGGGGAGGTGAGCTGATGCTTCAATTTGGAGACCACCGCCGAACAGGCTGGTGTCCACTCCCATGGCGCGTCTTGCTTTAGCAGGGCCCGGAGAGGCTCAATCGTTTCTGAATAGTGCGGAATGAATCGCCCATAAAAGTTCACCATGCCTAGGAATGACGAGATCTGGGCAGGTGTAGAAGGGTCAGGGATGTGACCGCCTCCACGTTTGAGTGTAGTGGTTGCGGGCCCCTCCCTGTCAGCCGAAAACCCACAAATTCAATGGCGTCCGCAGTGAAGAGACACTTTTCTCCATTTAAGATAAGATAAGATAAGCCTTTATTAGTCCCACAACGGGGAAATTCCAGGATTGCAACAGCACAGGGATAGCAACACTCAGAGCAACAATCAGAAGGCAAGAAAAAAACAAGCAAGCAAGAGCAGCTAATATACAGTACATATGTACATATTACTATAAAATATATATATATACACACACACACAGACACACAGTGCAGAGCATTGTAGCTGGATGGAATAAATATATGAATATATGAACACAGTGCAGAGCATTGTAGCTAGATGGAATAAATATGTAAATATATAAACACCCACAGTACGGAGCATTGCAGCTAGGTGGAATAAATATGCAAGTATATAAACACACACAGTGCGGAGCAATGTAGCTAGATGGAATAATATGTAGATATATAAATGTAAACATAAACACACCCAGTGCTGAGCATTGTAGCTAGATGGAATAAATAATATATAAACACACACAGTGCAGAGCATTGTTGCTAGATGGAATGAAACAGCATAACCGTCTACTTAGTTATCCTACATGGTATGATTATGTGCCCATACATATTCTCACCCTCCATAGCGACCGGTATGTTCCTAGTTGTATGCCGGAGGGGACCATTGTGTAAGTCTATTGCATCTTTTGCATTCAAAAAACTATTAGTTTGTTACGTCTTTTTGCTATCTCTGCGAGCAGCCCTGCTTAGGTTGTACAGTCTGACAGCCGTTGGTAGGAAGGACCTACGAAACCTCTCGGTTGTGCACCTGGGATGATGTAGTCTGCTGCTAAATGAGCTCCTCAGTGCATTCAGTATGTCCTGCATAGGGTGGAACTCGGACTCCAGCAGAGATGACAGTTTAACCACCGTCCTTCTCTCTCCTATCTCCTCCATCGGATCAAGGCGCTGCCCCAGGACAGAGCTAGCTTTCTTAATCAGTTTGTTCAGTCTCTTCCTATCGGCTGCTGTAATGCCACTGCCCCAGCAGACCACTCCAAAAGTGATGGCTGATGCCACCACCGTGTCATAGAATGACTTCAGCAGCACCCCTTGTACACCAAAAGACCTGAGTCTCCTCAGCAGGAACAGCCTGCGCTGTCCCTTCTTGTAGAGTGCATCAGTATTGTGTGACCAGTCTAGTTTATTGTTCAGATGAACACCCAGGTACTTATAGGATGTCACCATCTCGATGTCTGTTCCCTGTATATTTACTGGTACTGTGAGGGGCTGCCCATGCCTGCGGCAGTCCACCACCAGCTCCTTAGTTTTCCTCGCGTTGATCTGGAGGCAGTTCCAATGGCACCAGTCCACGAAGTCCTGGATAAGCCCTCTGTACTCAGCTTCATCTCCATTGGAGATGAGGCCAACGATCGCAGAGTCATCAGAGAACTTCTGTAGATGGCAGTGTGTTGTGTTGTGTGAGAAGTCCGCAGTATAAAGAGTGAACAGGAAGGGAGCCAGCACCGTTCCCTGGGGGGCCCCCGTGCTACTGATGATCGTGTCGGACACACAGTCCCAGGTTATCACAAACTGAGGCCGGTTCGTGAGGTAGTCCAGGATCCATGATGACAGGTGCTGGTCCACCCCTGCGCGCAGCAGCTTGTCCTTCAGGATCATCGGTTGGATGGTGTTGAAAGCACTGGAGAAGTCAAAGAACATGATCCTCACCATATTCCCGGGCTTCTCCAGGTGGGACAGAGAACGGTGAAGGAGGAAGATCACCGCATCCTCCACCCCAATGCCATGCTGGTAGGCGAACTGGAGTGGATCCATCGCTGGTTCCACCAGGGGGCGGAGGTGAGCAAGGAGCAGTCTCTCCAGGGTCTTCATCAAGTGGGACGTCAAGGCCACCGGTCTGTAGCTGTTCAGGTCTTTGGGGTGGGAAGTTTTTGGTACAGGTACCACACAAGATGTTTTCCACAGCTGTGGTACCCTCCCCAGTTTCAGGCTCATGTTGAAGATATACATCACAATCCCACACAGCTGGTCTGCACAGGACTTGAGGAGCTTTGTCACCATTTAGGGTGACCCCGTAGTCCTGCAGTGTTTTCAGAACTTTCTCCAGCCTCTCATCATGCTCCTCCCTTGATGCACCATGCACCATGATATTGTCCAAATAGGCTACCATGCCCTTAAGACCCGCCAGCATCGTTGACATCACTTTTTGGAAGCAGCTGGGGGTGGAGCTCAGTCCAAACGACATCCTTGTATACCTAAAGACCCCCATGTGGGTCACGAACACCGTCAGGTTCCTGCTGTCCGGGTGGAGCGGCACCTGTAGATAACCCTGTCGGAGGTCCAGCTTCATGAACACCTGGGATCCACTAAATGTCGCTGTAAGCTCCTCCATGGTTGGAAGGGGGTATTTGTCCGGGATGATCACCTTGTTTACCACCCGCAGATCTATACAAGGTCTGATCCCCCTCCTTTCTTCTTCGCTACCACCAGGTTAGAAATCCAAGGCGAGGCATCCATCTTCTCAATGATCCCGGAATCCAGCAGCCTAGACAGCTCTGCCAAGACTTTGTCACGTAGCACTAGGGGTAGGTGCCGCAATGACTGAATCATGGGTGTCACGGTCCCATCTACCAGCGGGCAATGATAGAAGGTGTCTACAGCTGTGGACAAAATTGTTGGTACCCCTCTGTTAATGAAAGAAAAACCCACAGTGGTCACAGAAATAACTTGAATCTGACTAAAGGGGGAATAAATAAAAATTCTATGAAAATTAACCAATGAAAATCAGACAATGCTTTTGAATTGTGGTTCAACAGAAATATTTTAAAAAACAAACTCATGAAACAGGCCTGGACAAAAATGATGGTACCCTTAACTTAATATTTTGTTGCACAACCTTTTGAGGCAATCACTGCAATCAAATGATTTCTGTAACTGTCAATGAGACTTCTGCACCTCTCAGCAGGTATTTTGGCCCACTCCTCAAGAGCAAACTGCTCCAGTTGTCTCAGATTTGAAGGGTGCCTTCTCCAGACGGCATGTTTCAGCTCCATCCATAGATGTTCAATAGGATTTACGTCAGGGCTCATAGAAGGCCACTTTAGAATAGTCCAATGTTAGGCTCTTAGCCATTCTTGGGTGTTTTTAGCTGTGTGTTTTGGGTCATTATCCTGTTGCAAGACCCATGACCTGCGACTGAGACCAAGCTGTCTGACACTGGGCAGCACATTTCTCTCTAGAATACCTTGATAGTCTTGAGATTTCATTGTACCCTGCACAGATTCACAACACCCTGTGCCAGATGCAGCAAAGCAGCCCTAGAACATAACAGAACCTCCTCCATGTTTCACAGAAGGGACAGTGTTCTTTTCTTAGTATGCTTAATTTTTGCGTCTGTGAACACAGCGCTGATGTGCCTTGCCAAAAACTTCCAGTTTTGTCTTGTCTGTCCATAGGACATTCTCCCAGAAGCTTTGTGGCTTGTCAACATGCAGTTTGGCAAATTCCTGTCTGGCTTTTTTATGATTTGTTTTCAACAGTGGTGTCCTCCTTGGTCATCTCCCATGAAGTCCACTTTGGCTCAAACAACGACGGATGGTGCGATCTGACACTGATGTACCTTGATCTTGGAGTTCACCATGAATGTCTTTAGAGGTTGTTCTGGGCTCCATTCATATTATCCGTCTCTTCCATTTTTCATCAAGTTTCCTCCTGCGGCCACATCCAGGGAGGTTGGCTACAGTCCCGTGGAGCTTAAATTTCTGAATAATATGTGCAACTGTAGTCACAGGAACATCAAGCTGCTTGGAGATGGTCTTATAGCCGTTACCTTTAACATGCTTGTCTATAATTTTCTTTCTAATCTCCTGAGACAACTCTCTTCTTTGCTTCCTCTGGTCCATGTTTAGTTTGGTGCACACCATGTCACCAAACAGCACAGTGACTACTTGTCACCCTTTAAATAGGCCGACTGACTGATTACAAGTTTGTAGACACCTGTGATGTTAATTAGAGGGCACATCTTGGTTGGACATGTCCCTATGGTCACATTATTTTCAATCTTTTCTAGGGGTACCATCATTTTTGTCCAGGCCTGTTTCATGAGTTTGTTTTTTAAAATAATTCTGTTGAACCACAATTCAAAAGCATTGTCTGATTTTCATTGGCTAATTTTCATAGAATTTTTATTTAATAGCACTTTTGTCAGATTCAAGTTATTTCTGTGGCCATTGTGGGTTTTTCTTTCATTAACAGATGGGTACCAACAATTTTGTCCACGTGTGTATCTGGCCCAGGCCAGTGAACAATGCAGGCCAACGAAGTTGCCAGTCAGGGTATACTGTCAACACCACTGATCCCTCCAGATCCCATATGGAGAAGCCCAGCTCCCCCAGCAGATCAATCCCTAACAGGTCCGCCCCCTGTCGTGCCACCTGGAAGGTGAATCTAGGCACCATCTTCAGCCTACGTCACATCAAACTCCGCCGTGCCCACCATTTCAATCTCTACATGGCCATAGCCAAACATTCTCACTGCCCCTGCTTTGACAGTCTTCGCTGGGAATAGTCTCCTCAGTGTAGCCAGACTTAGGATGAATCTACCGGCCCCCGAGTTCACCATAAGGGGCACGTCAATGCCATCAAGCTGTACAACATGCAATTTGAGTGGCCCTCTTTCCACACATGCTAAACACACACGGCCAGTTTCCCTGGGTCCCGCTCTCACCGGGTCCATAAACATTTCTGGGCCCCGTCTCGCGCCACTGGCCACCTTTTTTTCTTACTCCTAGCCCACCCTCAAGGCCTTGTTAGCATGCTAACCGTCGTCCATGGCGCGGGGGCACAGTCTGCCAGTTTCCCGCTAGCTGACATGCTTAGCCTCTGTAGAGACACAGACTCCCGTAGCTTCACCAAGTCCACCACCCCGTCTAGGGATAAAGGCTGTCGGGCTACACTTAGCATGCTTCCCAGCCATGAACTAGTTGCGCTATGGGCTAACTTGTTCCACATTAGCTCGTCCGTTAGCGGCCCAAAGGCACATTTTCCCACTAGGCTGGGTAGCTCTATAATAAATGAAAGGGTGGACTCCCCAGCATGTTGTTGACGGTTAAAAAACTCATATCTTCTTTCAGTGACTGTGGAGTGGTCGCCGAAAATATTGTCCATCATTAGCAAACCCTTTGCCAGTGAACTGTCACCACACAGCCCAAAGAAAATGGCTGTCCTTCTGCGCCCAGATGGTGCACCAACAAGCTCCTCCGTCTTTTGTCGGTGATATCGCCGAGCCCGGCCGCTGTCACATAGACCTCTAATATTTTTTCACCGTGCCCATGGTATATCTGGCGTACCCTGCCACTGCAGGAACGGAGGTGGCTCTATGATACACGTGCCCATTTGTTTTCCGTCATCACCAAATGTTATGTCGGGAATAACACAGAATGGAGAGCTTCTCAGGGAACATACAACTGAGCTTTATTGAGTTCTTATTCCAATTTATATTCCCCACCGTAGCCCACCTGACGTCACCTACTCCCCCCACTCTGGTGGTGCTACGGCAAACCCCAAAGTCCAGTTTCCATACACAACATGTATATCCCTGTTTAATGTTAGAGTAGACTTTATCCAGTAGTCTAGTCCCACATGTAGCACACGTCACATGCTGATATAATTTGGAAAACACCGCTTTTAAGTCGACATGATTAAAGTTCCCTGCTATTATGTGTGCTGCCTCAGGATATGTGTTCAACTGAGTACTAGTGGCACTGTGTAAGAGGCTGAGAGCCACATTAACTTTAGCATCTGGGGTTGTACACCGTGTTTCAAATTATTATGCAAATGATACTGTAATTGTCTCTGATTTTCCTAAATAGTCAATGCAAATGACAGTATAATTTTCAAGTCATCAACCGTTAAAGCATAATTCAAATTTTATTGAACAATCCTCCCAATGACAACTATTTTTTTGCAAAAATAAAAATCTCAAAATGCACTGTTCCAAATAATTATGCAAAATAGAGTTTCAAAGCATTTTATTGGTTGTGAAGAACTGAAAATGGTCATTTGTTGAATGTGCAGCAT
Source organism: Pholidichthys leucotaenia (assembly GCA_020510985.1). Classification (NCBI taxonomy): domain Eukaryota; kingdom Metazoa; phylum Chordata; class Actinopteri; order Cichliformes; family Pholidichthyidae; genus Pholidichthys; species Pholidichthys leucotaenia. The sequence continues at coordinate 217,038,087 of CM035844.1, forward strand.
TAGAAGGCCATATTTACTGTAATAAAAAAAGCTATTTCAATCAAAAACATCTTAACAGGCCAAGATACATGTTGACATAGGACCCCTTCTTTGATATAACCTTCATAATTCTTGCATCCATTGAACTTGTGAGTTTTTGGAGAGTTTCTGCTTGAATTTCTTTGCAAGATGTCAGAATAGCCTCCCACAGCTGCTGTTTTGATGTGAACTGCTTCCCACTCTCATAGATCTTTTGCTTGAGGATGCTCCAAAGGTTCTCAATAGGGTTGAGGTCATGGGAGAATGGGGGCCACACCATGAGTTTCTCTCCTTTTATGCCCATAGCAGCCAATGACACAGAGGTATTCTTTGCAGCATGAGATTGTGCTTTGTCATGCATGAAGATAACTTTGCTACAGAAGGCGCAATTCTTCTTTTTGTACGATGGAAGAAAGTGGTCAGTCAGAAACTCGGTATATTTTGCCGAGATCATTTTCACATCTTCAGGGACCCTAAAGGGGCCTACCAGCTGTCTCCCCATGATTCCAGCCCAAAACATGACTCTGCCACCTCCTTGCTGACGTCGCAGACTTGTTGGGAAATCGTGGTCATCCACCAACCATCCACTACTCCATCCATCTGGACTATCCAGGGTTGCACGGCACTCATCAGTAAACAAGACAGTTTGAAAATTAGTCTTCGTGTATTTCTGGGCCCACCGCAACCGCTTCTGCTTGTGAGCATTGGTTGGGGCTGGCCGAATAGTAGGTTTATGCACAACTGCAAGCCTCTGGAGGATTCTACACCTTGAAGTTTGTGGGACTCCAGAGGCACCAGCAGTTTCAAATACCCGTTTGCTGCTTTGTAATGGCATTTTGTCAGCTGCTCTCTTAATCCGATGAATTTGTCTGCAGAAACCTTTCTCATTCTGCCTTTATCTGCACAAACCCATCTGTGCTCTGAATCAGTCACAAATTTCTTCACAGTACGATGATCACGCTTAAGTTTTCTTGAAATATCTAGTGTTCGCATACCTTGCTCAAGGCATTGCACTATTTGATGCTTTTCGGCAGCAGAGAGATCCTTTTTTCTTTCCCATATTGCTTGAAACCTGTAGCATGCTTAATAATATGGCACATCCTTCTTAAGTAGTTTTCCTTTAATTGGGCTTACCTGGTAAACTAATTATGACAGGTGTCTGAGCCTGATATCAGTGATCCAAAGAGCCTTGAGACACAGTACTGACATAATTATCGGCCCAGAAAACACACACACAGGCTCAGGCAAGATTCAACAGCTTTATTCAACAGCAAGGGGTGACTGAGTGCGTGAATGTGGTATGTGTAAGGACTGTGGGTGAACGAGGAGTGTCGGGAACAGAACAGCACGCCGTGCAGCCAGGCAACCCTATGGGAAGAGCAGAGACAGAGATATGAGCTGGGCTTCACCATACGGGAGAGATATACTGAGTATTGCTTACTTGCAGGTGGGAAGGTGGCTGGCGTTGGCAAAGGATCTCCTGCCTGGGAGACAGCGCCCTGCTGTGCACACGACGAGGCGTGAAGAAGAGGGGAAAGGAGATGGCGAAGACGGGGGAATCCGCCGCCAGGGAATCCACCTGGGCACAGGGGAGAGACTGGTAGACAGGTGAGTGACAATACAGCTTATGTGCTGAAGTGAAGAACTGCAGGACGGGAAGAGACAATCCTGCAGAGGGTTTGAGCGCGTAGAAACACAGACGGCTCCAAACCGATGCTCTGGGCTGAGTGGGCTAAATAGCCCGTGACTGACGAGGCGCAGGTGTGCACGCAGCTGAGGTAGATGACTGGGAGCGGCGACTTGTGACAGTACTCCCCCTCCCCCAGCAGCGCCTCCTGGCGCTGGCTTATCCGGGTGCGCCCGGTGGAACTCCGTGATGAGATCGTCATCCAGCACAAAAGAAGAGCGCACCCAGGATCTCCACTCCGGGCCATACCCCTCCCAATCCACCAGGTACTGCAGCCCACGACCTCGACGCCGGGAGTCCAGGATGGATGAAACCCCTCATGCCGGGTGGCCGTCGATCATCATGGGAGAGGGCGGCGCCCTAGGAGGAGGACAGAGTGGGTCAGAGATCACAGGTTTGATTTTGGACACGTGAAACGTGGGGTAAACACGGAGGGAGGGGGTGAGGGCCAAACGCACAGCCACCGGGTTGATAATCTTGGAGATGGTGAAGGGACCGATGAAGCGTGGTGCCAGCTTCTTCTTCTCAGCCTTAAGATTAACGTCCCGGGCCGATAGCCAGACCTGTTGGCCCACCTGGTAACCGGGGGCCGGCCTCCTATGGCGATTAGCCGTGGTGCTGTTGCGCGCTGCCGTGTGTAAAAGTGCCTCGCGCGCCCTGATCCACAGGCTCTGGCAGCGTCTCAGATGCACCTGGATGGAAGGAACGGCCAACTCACTCTCCTGCTCGGGGAACAAGGGGGGGTTGTAGCCCAACGACGCCCGGAAGGGGGACATCCCGATAGCCGATGACAGTGTTGAATTGTGGGCATATTCCACCCAGGCCAAGTAAGAGCTCCAGGAGGATGGGTTGGAGGAGGTGACGCAGCACAGGGCAGCCTCCAGCTCCTGATTGGCGCGCTCACACTGCCCGTTGGATTGGGGGTGGTGACCGGAGGAGAGACTCACCGTGGCCCCCAGGGCGTTGCAAAAGGACTTCCACACTTTGGACACGAACTGGGGCCCCCGATCGGATACGACGTCCACTGGGATCCCGTGCAGCCTGACCACATGTTGGACAAGGAGGTCGGCCATCTCCCATGCCGAAGGGAGACCCCGGAGGGGCACAAAGTGGGCGGCCTTGGAGAATCGGTCCACAATAGTCAGAACAGTGTCGTAGGAATTGGAAACAGGGAGACCAGTAACGAAATCCAGAGCGATGTGTGACCAGGGCCTGCCCGGAACAGGCAGGGGCTGGAGTAGACCCGCGGGGGGGGGGGGGGGGGGGGGGGAATTCGGGGTCTTGCTAGTAGCACACTGGGGGCAGGCCCGGATGTAATTGGCGACGTCCTTCTGTAGACCGGGCCACCAGAAAGAGCGCTGAAGGAGGTCCACCAGTCGAGAGACGCCAGGGTGACAGGCGAGCTTGGGTGTGTGGGCCCAGTGAATGACATACCCCCGAACCGCCGATGGAACGAAGAGCCTCCCATCCGGGCCGCCGCCAGGGTCCGGTTCGGTCTCCTGCACCCTACGGATCTTGTCCCTGATGGACCAGGAAACCGCCCCCACAACACATGAGCTGGGCAGGATGGTGTGATCCTGCTCCTCCGGGGTCTCAGGGGCGAATTGTCTGGACAGGGCATCAGGCAACCCATTCTTGGAGCCTGGACGGTAGGTGATCGTAAACCGGAACCAAGCAAAGAACAGAGACCAGCGCACCTGGCGGGCATTCAGACGTCTGGCTGACCTCAAATACTCCAGGTTCTTGTGGTCCGTCCAGACCACAAAAGGCTGAGCTGCCCCCTCCAGCCAGTGACGCCATTCCTGCAGCGCGAGCTTAACAGCCAGAAGCTCCCTGTCGCCGACGTCATAGTTTCGCTCAGCTGCCGACATGCGCCGGGAGAAGAAGGCGCAGGGCCGCTTGACCCCATCCACCGGTGAACGCTGGGAAAGCACCGCCCCCACCCCTGTATCAGACACTCCACCTCTACCAGGCACTGCAGCGCGGGGTCAACCTGGGTCAGGACCCGGGAGGAAGAGAACTCCGTCTTCAGGGTCTCGAACGAGGCCGCTGCCTCCTCGGTCCACTGGAAGGGCACTTTGGGTGAGGTGAGGCGGGTCAGAGGAGTGACAATGGTGCCAAAGTTGGGTACAAAGTGGCGGTAGAAATTGGCAAAGCCGATGAACTGCTGCGCCTGTTTTCTGGAGGTAGGAGTGGGCCACTCGACCACCGCTTTAACCTTGGCGGGGTCGGGGAGGATCTGGTTATGGGAGATAACAAAACCCAGGAAAGAGGTAGTCTTGGCAAAAAACTCACATTTCTCCGCTTTGATATAAAGTCTGTTCTCCAACAGCCGCTGCAAAACCCACCTCACGTGGGCCTGGTGCTCCTCCCGAGACCTGGAGAAGATGAGAATGTCGTCTAGGTACACGAAAACGAAGACCCCTAGGAAATCTCGCAGGACATCGTTAATGAGCCGCTGGAAGATGGCGGGGGCGTTGGTGAGCCCAAACGGCATAACTAGGTATTCAAAGTGGCCGCTGGGCGTCCGAAAGGCCATCTTCCACTCATCGCCCTCCCGGATCCGAACGAGATGGTATGCGCTGCGGAGGTCTAGCTTGGTGAACCAGGTGGCCCCCTGGAGGGAGTGGACGGCGGTGTCCATGAGAGGCAGGGTGTATCTATCCTTCACCGTGATGTCGTTGAGGGCTCTGAAGTCAATGCACGGACGCAGGGACTCATCCTTCTTCGAGACGAAAAAGAAGCTGACACTGAGTGGGGACGAGGAGGGGCGAATAATCCCAGCGCTGAGCGACTCCTTGATGTAAGTGTCCATGGCCTCACGTTCCGGGGCAGAAAGGCTGTAGAGGCGGCCAGATGGTAACGGCGCCCCCGGGCGGAGGTTTATGGCACAGTCATACGGGTGGTGAGGAGGATGAGACATCACCTTGGACTTGCTGAAAACGAGCCCCAAGTCGTGGAACTCCGGAGGCACCAGGGTGAGGTCCGGAGGAGAGGAGACAGGAGCAGGAAGAGGAGAGGATGGGGCGCATGCCGCAGACTGAAGACAGGTGCCCATGCAGAACGAACTCCACGAGAGGACACTTCCAGATTGCCAATCAAGCACGGGATTGTGAAGGCGCAGCCACGGGTAACCCAGGATGACGGGGGCCGCCGAGGATGACAGGACGTACAGGCTGAGGTCCTCTCGGTGGTTGCCTGAGACAATAATTGGCACCAGCCTGGTGCGATGTGTCACTACTCCCAGGGGCGAACGAGAGAGGGTGACAAGGTTAAGGGGAGCTGACAAAGGTTGACAGGGGATGCCCAAACGGGTTGCCAGGCTCTTGGAAATGAAGCTTTGTTCTGCCTGCGAGTCCACCAGTGCGTGAGTGAGGTGCCCGGTGGTGTTGTGGCAGAACCTAATGGGCAAGGAACAATTGGAGAGGGGATTTGGCTGGTTGGTGTCCGCGAGACCCCCTACAGTGACTCGGACCCCCCTTTTAGGCTTGATCGGGCAATGCTCCACGGTATGCTGATCGCCTCCGCAATACATGCAGAGGCCCAGCTCCCGGCGGCGTTGTTTCTCCGCTAGGGGGAGCCTGGTTCGCCCGACCAACATTGCCTCTGGCTCATCGGCGGACTCCAGAGCGGGTAACGCCAGGGGGCGAGACTGAGAGGCGCGGGCAGGAAGTCCGCATGAGCGGCTGAAGGACTTCCGCTCAGCGGACCGCTCTTGCAGCCTGTTATCTAAACTAATGGTCAGGGAAATTAATTCGGACAGCCACCCCGGAAGGTCCCGGCTGGCCAGCTCATCCCGCAGACCAGAACTGAGGCTGCGAAGGAAGATGCTGCAGAGAGAAGCCTCGCCCCAGCCAACCTCCTCCGCTGCCACCCGGAAGTCAACAGCATAATCGGCCGCCAACCGGCTACCCTGTTGAAGGCTAAGGAGCCGGTCGGCAAGGACGCTGTCGCTACGCGAGTGGTCAAACACCTCCAGAAAATTTCACACGAACTGGTCATAGGAGAGGTTTGCATAGCTGGGCTTCGCCATGACAGCGTAAGCCCAAGCTAACGCTCACCCCTCCAAGAGATTAGCCAAGTACCCAATTCGGCTGTGGTCTGAGGGAAAATCCCCGGGAACGCGCAGAAACACGACTCACATTGTAAGATAAACCCCCACGCTTCACCGAGCTTCCCGTTGAAGCGAGCGGGAGTAGGGATCGGAGTGAGCCGGGTTGGCGCTCCCGAGCTAGGCTGGCCAGCCGCAGAAATAGCCGGAGCTGATCCGCCATGATGAACCGGGGGGAACGCCTGCTGGGGGTCAAGACGGTCCAACCGGTGAGTAATTGTGGTCAATTGATTTAATATCACTTGCTGTTGATGAGCTATCAAATCCACCCCAGCCTCGAGGGTGGAAAGACGGCGTGCGAGCCCGCTGTCCGCTGGGCTGCCCTGCTGGAGCCGTACTGACATAATTATCGGCCCAGGAAACACGCACGCAGGCTCAGGCAAGATTCAACAGCTTTATTCAACAGCAAGGGGTGATTGAGTGCGTGAATGTGGAATGTGTAAGGACTGTGGGTGAACGAGGAGTGTCGGGAACAGAACAGCACGCCGTGCAGCCAGGCAACCCTATGGGAAGAGCAGAGACAGAGATATGAGCTGGGCTTCACCATACGGGAGAGATATACTGAGTATTGCTTACTTGCAGGTGGGAAGGTGGCTGGTGTTGGCAAAGGATCTCCTGCCTGGGAGACAGCACCCTGCTGTGCACACGACGAGGCGTGAAGAAGAGGGGAAAGGAGATGGCGAAGACGGGGGAATCCGCCGCCAGGGAATCCACCTGTGCACAGGGGAGAGACTGGTAGACAAGTGAGTGGCAATACAGCTTATGTGCTGAAGTGAAGAACTGCAGGACGGGAAGAGACAATCCTGCGGAGGGTTTGAGCGCGTAGAAACACAGACGGCTCCAGACCGGTGCTCTGGGCTGGGTGGGCTAAATAGCCCGTGACTGACGAGGCGCAGGTGTGCACGCAGCTGAGGTAGATGACTGGGAGCGGCGAGTTGAGACAAATACCATCCATGAGTTTAATTGAAAAACAATAAATTGAATGTATATGACACCAAAATCCTATTTGCATAATAATTTGGAACACGGTGTATACACTGCCGTAATCAGAACAGCTGATGAAAACTCACGAGGAAGAAAAAAGGGTCTACATTTGACTGTCAAATACTCTAAATCAGGTAAGCAGTGGCTGTCTATTGACTTAGTGTCTTTAGCCCAATTTTCGGAAACGTAGATGCAAAGACCCCCACCTCGTTGTTTCAGTGAGGTCCTGTTTCTGTCTTGACAGTGTAGAATGCGACCTGCTAGCTCTACCGCTGCATCAGGCACCCCTGGGTTAAGCCAAAACTCCGTGATGATCAGCATGCAACAATCCTGAATAATTCTATTGTCTTCCAATTGTAGTATCAGCTTTTCCATCTTATTTACAACAGACCTGGCGCTGGCGAGGAAAAGACTGGGGAAAGGGGGTCTGTGTGGCCACTTCTTTAGCCTCTCCCACACTCCGGCTCTGCAACCCCATTTTTGACTCCTGTCCTGACGCCACCTCTTTCTTTTCCTCTCCGGTATCATAAGCCACGGGGAGCCTGGTGTCCTAGCTGTATCAGCTGGAATGTTGTGTGAATGAAGAAACTCCAATGTTACCATTAATTCTCTCTGCAATCCAAGCAACAAGAGATCTTGTTGGCTGCAGATGATATTCCCCCAACAAATCAGGATAGCAGTCAATTAAAAAACGTACAAAAACAAACAAAAACAGCACTGAATGGAGGACCTCCAAGCTGCAGCGTCTGTACGCACCGCAGCCATTTTTTCTGAACAACACTATGTAACAAGCAGCCCGCGGTGAGTGTAAAACTCGTCAGAGAAATCCTGTGTTAAAGAAACATAGAGCTGCTCACTAAAAGTTTTTCAAACCCTGAACCCGGCAAAATCAATCTGGGACCCTCAAAGTAAAAAAAAAGTCTGCTTGGGAGGCACTTAAATGTACGGAATATAATCTCCAAACGTGAACAACTAGAACATCTGCTGATAAACTCCAAAATTGATTTTATGGGTCTGTCTGAAACCTGGTTATCATCCTCGTCACCCGAAACGGTTGTTACCATGCCTGGCTGTAATGTGTGTATAGAAAAGACAGGGAACAAGGAAAAGGTGGAGGAGTTTTACTCTGTGTTTAAGACACCTTAGAATGTAATCAGACTGAATGGTCAAAAGATATGATTCTTGTATGTGTAGGAGTTAACAATGGCATAAATCACAGCCACAATTTTTTTATAACAAAAATTAAAGAGGTTATCAAAAAAAGTAAACAGAAGGAGAATCAGTTTACCATGGCTCAACTCCGAATGTCTACAACTAATGAAGATCAGTGATCAAATTCTTAAAATAGCCCTAAAAACAGATTTAACAACAGACAGACAAAAATTTATGTCTGCTAGAAAAAAGGTAACACAAACTCTGAGAAAGACAAAGGCAAACTTTTTTATAACCACTATTGAAAATGCAAAAGGAGATGGCAAAAAAATTGGAATAATATGAACAAATTGACTAATAAACAGACCAAAAAAAATGACAGACATGGAATTTAATATTAATAACAAATTAGTACAGAATCCCAGGGTCATTGCTACAGAGTTTAACAACTTTTTCATAAACTCTATGCTAGAAATACCCAATTCATTTAATCCACCTGACCATAACTCTAGTCCTATTAACCCCTCACAGCCAGCTTTTAATATATTAGAAATAACTGAAAATGAAGTCGCAAATATCATCAGCTCATTGAATAGCTCAAAAGCAGCAGATGAACATGGTCTTAAAGCCAAATTTTTAAAGGAAAATAAAGAATCTCTCATTTGTCCAATTACTCATATAATCAATCTGTCAATCAAACATGCTGTTGTCCCAATTGCCTGGAAGGTTCGAGTGGTCAAACCAATTTTCAAAATGGGAAGTAAAACTGATATAAACAACTACCGACCAATCAGCATCTCACCTGTCATCTCCAAAATAATTGAAAGACTGGTTGCCACAGGTCATAGGTCAATGATCATATCCATATTCCATATTCTGGTCATATCTAGAGGTTGTCTTTTGAAAATAGATATATGAGTGCTGCCAGCATTGCTGCAGAGGTTGAAGGCGTGGGGGGTCAGCCTGTTAGTGCTCAGACCATACGTCGCACACTGCATCAAATTGTTCTGCATGACTGTTGTCTCAGAAGGAAGCCCCTTTTAAAGATGATGCACAAGAAAGCCCTCAAACAGTCTGCTGAAGACAAGCAGACTAAGGACATGGATTACTGGAACCATGTCCTGTGGTCTGATGAGACCATGATAAACTTATTTGATTTAGATGATATCAAGCGTGTGTGGAGGCAACAAAGTGAGGAGTTAGAAAGACAAGTGTGTCTTGCCTACAGTCAAACATGGTGGTGGGAGTGTCATGGTTCAGGGCTGCATGAGTGCTGCTGGCACTGGGGAGCTACAGTTCATTGAGGGAACCATGAATGCCAACAAGTACTGTGACATACTGAAGCAGAGCATGATCCCCCCCTTCAGAAACTGGGTCACAGGGCAGTATTCCAACATGATAACCACCCCAAACACACCTCCAAGACGACCACTGCCTTGCTAAAGAAACTGAGGGTAAAGGTGACGGACTGGCCAAGCATGTCTCCAGACCTAAACCCTATTGAGCATCTGTGAGGCATCCTCAAACGGAAGGTAGAGGAGTGCAAGGGCTCTAACACCATGATGTTGTCATGGAGGAGTGGAAGAGGATTCCAGTGGCAACCTGCAGTGTTGGGAGTAACGCGTTACAAAGGAACGCGTTACTGTATTGTCACTACTTTTGCAGTAGTGTGCTGTGTAACGAAATTACTGTTTAAAAATTCAGTAATGTGTTACAGTTGCTGAAATTTGATCAAATGCGTTACTCGCATTACTCATTTTATTAGTATGGATAGATATTTTTAGTGCAAATAAACCGACCCTGCCAGAGCTGGCGCAGCCGTCAGTCTCCTCCGTGGGCCGGTTTCCTTTCCTGTCCCAGTTCACGCCGCAGCCCGGTGACGACTTCTCATGTCGAGCCCTGATCGCCTGTTGTCCAAGCGGTGAGTAACAGCTCCTTCCTCTGTGGTTAAACATGAGTATTTTTTGAGCAAGAAGCTCGCATTTAATGTCCGCATTAAATGCATTTAAAGTTTTCTTACGCACAGAGAAAAAGTGACTGTGACTGTTGCAGTAAAGAACTTTCATTTATCTGTGCTTTCTGTTTCATTTTATCTCATTCATTTACATGCTCTTGTGGTATGCAACTATTTCATGGATGTAAATCCTCTCAATATGCGATTTTTTAATGGGCTGGTCCAGGGGTGTCAAACATATGGCTCGTGGGCCAAAAATGGCCCACCAGGGGGTTCAAAGTTTTCTCTGTGAATTTACAACTTTATTTGTAGTAAATTTCTGACTTTCTAATGATTGCAATAGTTTATGGAAATCTTGAGACATTTTTTTACTGTAAGATGAGACTTTTATCTTATCAATTTTCTTTTTCTTCTTTTTTCTGATGAGAACAAGGGGCCCTTGATCTTGTTATGTGTGCAAGAGAATTTAAGTATGCATTTAAAAGTAACGTGAAAGTTACTTTTCCAAATAACTAGTTACTTTAATCATGCGGTAACTCAAAAGTAACTCAGTTATTTTTGAAAAGAAGTAACTAGTAACTGTAACTAGTTACTATTTTTTAGTAACTTGCCCAACACTGGCAACCTGTGAAGCTCTAGTGAACTCCATGCCCAAGAGAGTTTAGGCGGTGCTGGAAAATAATGGTGGCCACACAAAATATTGACACTTTGAGCACAATTTGAACATTTTCACTAGGGGTGTACTCACATTTGTTACCAGCGGTTTAGACATTAATTCAACTCAATTCAATTCAACTTTATTTATATAGTGCCATTTCACAACAACAGTCATCTCATAGCACTTTCAACTGTAGGGGAAACCCCCACAATTGCAGAAAGACCCCAGCAATCAGGCGATCCCCTGTGAGCAAGCGCTTGGTGACAGTGGAGAGGAAAAACTCCCTTTTAACAGGAAGAAACCTCCAGCAGAAACAGGCTTAGGGAGGGGCAGTCATCTGCTGTGACTGGCTGGGGGGTGAGGGGATAGAGAAGACAAAAAGAACAGAAATGTAGAGAGCAAACAGCATGATGGGGACTCAATCTATGGGAGAGAACAAACATATGTTAATGACCAACAAAAATATTTCATTGAGAGTGAAGAAAGGAGTGAAGCCCAATGCATTGTTGGAGGTCCCCCAGCTGTCTAAACCTATTAGCAGCATAACTAAGGGAGGGTTCAGACACACATGATCCCTCCATAATTGTAGGCTATATCAAAAAGGAAGTTTTTAACCCTATTCTTAAAAACAGAGATCAAGTCTGACTCCCGAATCCAGATTGGCAGCTGGTTCCACAGGAGAGGAGCTTGATAACTGAAGGTTCTGCCTCCCATTGTACTTTTGGAGATTCTAGGCATTACAAGTAATCCTGCATTTTGGGAGCGTGGTGGTCTGTTAGGATAATAGGGTAGTATCAGATCTTTTAAATAAAAAGGGGCCTGGTTGTTTAGAGCTTTGTAAGTGAGAAGAAGGATTTTAAACTTAATTCTAAACTCTATGGGAAGCCAATGAAGGGAGGCAAGAACCGGAGAGATATGATCTCTCTTTCTAGTACCTGTTAAAACTCTTGCTGCAGCGTTTTGGATCAGCTGAGGACTTTTTAAAGATATTTTAGGACAACTTGATAATAAAGAGTTACAATAATCTAATCTAGAGCTAACAAAAGTGTGGATCAGTTTCTCAGCATCACTCTGAGACAAGATGCTCCGAATCTTGGCAATATTACGCAAATGATAGACGGCAGTCTTAGAAAAGAATTTAATATGTGAATTGAAAAACAGATCTTGATTAAAAATAACTCCAAGGTTCCTCACAGAACTATTCAGAGAAAGAGTAACCACATCCAAACTAAGAGTTTGATTTGGAAAGATATTTCTAAGGTTTTTTGGACAAGTCATCCCTTTATCTCTTTTTTTTTCTCTTTTATTTATTTATTTATGCAGGGACATGCACAATATACATTGACCTTAAAAAGGAAAGATGCATTGTACCAGGTTATAGCACAAGTGCTAATTTCCACCTGTAGTCCCTGGGCAGGCTGGTGTTAGCATTAATAAAAGCAGACATTTGCTAAAACTACAAGTAAGCATTGATAAAAAACTAAAACCAAACATTGATTAAAGGAACTAAAACCAAGCATTGCTAAAAACTAAAACAGACATTAATAACATTGATGAGAAGCCAAAACATTGATAAAAACTAAAACATACAATAATACATTTTTATAACTCCATCCATATAAACAATTTTTCACATCCACCCACTGACTCTTATTGGTCCCACTGTCGTCATCATACACTCTAATACCTTTACATCACAGTACATTATGGACACAGGTTTGCTTAGAGATTAACTGTTTTTTCACCAAGCGTGAAAATGTGTGATAATCTGTTACTGCAAGTAACTCCGTTGGTAACATGTTCCACTGTCACATAGCCACACATGAAAATGTTGAATTTGCTAATGTTGTCTTGTACTTAGGAATCCTGCACTCGCCGCGTGCTGTTGATTGAGTTGTCTGAGATGTATTTACAGAACTTAATGAAACAAACCTTTTTAAGGGAGGAGCAGCAGAGCTATGGATTACCTTAAACAAAAGACACACATTTGTATACATGATTGAATTGTCAAAGCTCAACAGGTTATATTTGGACAGGATTGGGCAGTGATGGAGTGTTCGTCTTTTCTTGTCATGAATCTTGATAGAATATTTGTTTAATGATTCCAGAGGCCTCAGGGCAGATTTACACGCCTGTGACCAACTGGTCATACAGTAAAGAAAATGTGGAATTATCATAGCATTTAGATACATACTTGATGCTTCAGTAGATAGTGAATTTCTGATATGTTTGAAATTAGCACAATTATGTGCACATAATTATGCATAAATAAATAATGCACAATTACACAATGCTCCGCACTGTGTTTTTATATATCTACATATTATTCCATCTAGCTACATTGCTCCGCACTGTGTGTGTTTATATACTTGCATATTTATTCCACCTAGCTGCAATGCTCCGTACTGTGGGTGTTTATATATTTACATATTTATTCCATCTAGCTACAATGCTCTGCACTGTGTGTTCATATATTCATATATTTATTCCATCCAGCTACAATGCTCTGCACTGTGTGTCTGTGTGTGTGTGTGTGTATATATATATTTTATAGTAATATGTACATATGTATATTAGCTGCTCTTGCTTGCTTGTTTTTTTTGTTTTATGTTTTTTTTTTCTTTCTTGCCTTCTGATTGTTGCTCTGAGTGTTGCTATCCCTGTGCTGTTGCAATCCTGGAATTTCCCCGTTGTGGGACTAATAAAGGCTTATCTTATCTTAATTAAATTTGACCGTGTTTGTCATTTTTTTAATGTGTTTTTTAAAGCTTAAATTTTAGTCAAGTGTAACACCTAAATATTTAAATTCAGTCACATTCTTAATTTTTTGTCCTTCTATCAAGATATGACAAGAATTCTTGGATTTGTAGCCATTAGTAAAAAACATTGACACAGTTTTATCGACGTTTAAGGTTAAACGAGAATTCCTCAACCAATGTGAGACTTTCTCCATTTCCTGTGTTAATTTTTCAGTCACCTCTTCAGTCGTTTTACCATGAGTGTATACCACAGTGTCATCAGCATACATAATTGTATTTGCATTACACAGACGGGAGATCATTAATATATAATGTAAACAGCAAAGGCCCTAAAATAGAGCCCTGCGGTACACCCATGCTGCATGCTTTTAAGGGAGATGTAACATTGTTTACAATTACACACTGCTGTCTGTCACTGAGGTATGACCTTATCCAATTTTGTGTACTTTTATGAAGGGAGAATTGTGATAATTTGTTTAAAAGTAACTCATGGTTAACTGTATCAAAAGCCTTTCGCAGGTCAAGAAAAACAGCCCCCACTACCCCTCCCCCATCCAGGCTGGATTTGATGTTTTCTAATCGATAGCAGCATGCTGTTTCAGTGGAATATCCTTTGCTGAAACCAAACTGAAAGGGGTTAAGTGCTGCCATGGAGTCAAGATGGTCCACCAGCTGTTATGCTACAGTTTTCGCCAAGCCTTTGGAAATGGTTGGGAGTATGCTGATGGGTCTGTAATTTGCGACCTAGAGCTTATCACCTGATTTGTACACTGGCCGTACAATGGCTGTTTTCAAAATTGTGGGAAAGGTACTCTCATTTATGGATTGATTTATAATTTTTGTTAATACTGATGTTAAAATTTCTTTGTGTTCTTTCAGAAAAGCTGTATCCATTCCAAATATGTCTTTAGCTTTACTATTTTTAAGATTGGATATGATTTTAGAGATATTCACTTCATCTACATTACTCAATTAAAAGAATGAGCATCACAGTGGAATTCATGAGTGCAGTTTGGCTTAGAAAAACTCTTTGCCAATTGTGACACAGAGTTTATAAATTAATCATTAAAATGTTTTGCCAGCTCAGTGTTGTTGTTTTGGATAACAGAATTTATTTTTAGCTTTAAGTCATCACATCTTGGTTTTTCTTTTCCCAATAGCTTATCCATGCTTCTCCAAATAAGTTTATTGTTGCCTTTTGCATCCTTTATTATATTGAGAAAAAAATTAGCCTTTGCTTTTCAAAGTTGTATAGTGACTTTATTTCTCAAGCTTCTATTAGTGTAATGATCAGGGGTTAGCCCTGACTTAAGACATTTTTTGAGGGCCATATCTCTTTGTTTCATGAGGCCCCAAAGAGAGGTGTTAAACCATGGCAGCCTCCTTTTATTGGACTTTCTTTGTTTCAATTCTGTATATTTTGCAATAATATCTGTTATAGCTGTTACAATATTTCTACATGACTGGTCACAGGCTTTGTCATTTTGAAACTCTGTGTTTATTTTGCTTAAATCATTCTCAAGGAAGATTTGATTTTTCTTTGGAATGCAAGAAATTTTAGATGATTTTTTTAATTTGCTGTTGATCCCTATACCTTAGTTTGTTTAATTTTCTGGCTACTAAAGTAAGATTATGGTCTGACAAACCTGTTATCAAATTATATGTTTTGGTTACCCTATCTGGCTTATTACTAAAAATTAGGTCAATCAAAGTTTGTGAATTTTTAGTCAGTCTTGTAGGTTTATTTATTAATTGTGTCATTTGAGTAGAATTGGTAATTATCTTTCAGCTTTTTTCTTTGTGCTTTATCGAGCCAGTTTATATTAAAATCACCCATTAGCAATATTTCCTTTCTTTCATATTTCTTTAAGATTTCGGCCAAACCAGAATAAAAGTCATTAGTTGCATTTGATGGACGATACACAGCGAGTACAATGAATGACATTTGGGGAGATAGCCTTATTGTGACCCCGACACATTCAAGAGTTTGATCGCAGGTGTCTATCTGGTAACTGTCAATGCTGTCTTTAACGTAAATCAAAACCTCGCCCCCTTTTCCTTTCCCTCGGTCTCGTCTGTAAACATTGTATCCGGGGATTGTAAACACAGATAGAGGAGTCATGGTGTTCATCCAAGTTTCTGTGAGGCACAGGTAATCCAAATTTAAGTCCGTGAGTACATGTTCCAGTTGTTCTGTTTTTGAAATGACGCTGCGTATGTTTAAATGCCCTCCAAATATTCCCTTTGGCTTTGTTTGCAGGTTCCACAGTACAGATGCATGATTGACGGTTTGAAAAAGTTTGGTTTTTTATTGTTTGAAGGCAACGGCTGTCTGTAACGAGTTTAGTTGGTTACAGCAGCTGTTGTTGTTTGTCGTCTTAGACACATGGCGTGCGTTACCTTGAAACATTGTGATGGAATCGTTTCGGATACAGGTCACCGGTGCTGCTGCTGCTGTAATCACCTGCTGCGGCTGCTGGGCGTCCACCGGTCCGGGGTTCAGGTGAACGTCTCCACAGAGCAGTAAAATAATGCAGAGTAAAGCAGCATTACCCCGCTGGACTTTTGTCGGAGCAGCTCTCCGTGTGTGATGCACGTTATGCTTAGTTTGAGCAAGTGCCCGTCCTCCATCCAACATGTTGGAGTAGATGATGTACTGGCTCCAGGAGTCCAGGGGTACAGATGGTCGGTCAGATGGATCAGCTGGTGATGAGTTCCTGTGCATCCGCGGGCAGCAGCGCAGCTTCCATACAGTTGCGTGGTAGTGAGAGCCATCAAGTAGAGCGCTACGATTAACACATTAAAAGCCTGGGCTTTGACACATTTTGTTGATGGCCACAGAGTCCAGGTTATTAGTGCATTTGTCAAGTCAGGCGGCTTCCTAGATTTCATTTGAAAAGGTAAAACATCAGCACCTGCCAAGCCGCTGCTACCTGCTGCCGCCATCTTGTCTCTATCCAAGCTTTGATTTCCTTAAGACAAGCTTCTAACTTGGCTAATTGATTACTATCATCTGACTTCATTGACAGGTATAATTGTGTGTCATCTGCATAACAATGAAAATGTATACAGTGCTTTCTAATAATGTTGCCTAACGGAAACATATATAAACTAAAAAGAGTAGGGCCTAGCACAGATCCCTGTGGAACTCCATGACTGATCTTTGAGTTGGAAGAAAACTCATTATTGACATGAACAAACTGGAACCTATCACATAAATAAGATCTAAACCACTGCAATGAACTTCCATTAAGTCCAACATAGTGTTCTAATCTATCAAGTAGAATATTATGATCAATAGTATCAAAAGCTACACTAAGGTCTAAACGGACAAGTACAGAAACAAGTCCATTATCAGATGGGATAAGGAGGTCATTAGTGACCTTCACTAAGGCTGTTTCAGTTCTATGATAGATTTTAAACCCAGAATGAAACTCTTCAAATAAAACATTTCCCTGCAAGTTTTCAAATAATTGCATAGCAACAACTCTTTCTAAGATTTTCAAAATGAAAGGGAGATTAGAGATTGGTCTATAGTTCGCTAAAACTCCTGGATTCAGTGTTGGCTTTTTGAGTAAGGGTTTAATTACAGCAGTTTTAAAAGCGATACATGGCCTAATGTTAGAAGAATTGATTATTTGAAGAATAGCTCTACCAATAAGTGGGAAGACTTCTTTAAATAACCTGGTAGGAATAGGATCTAAAAGACAAGTTGAAGGCTTGGATGAGGAAATTATTTTATCTAAGTCTAAAAGGTCAATTGGAGTAAACTCATCCAAACAGATATCAATTGAAGGAGTTGTAGTAGTTACTGTATTTAAGTTAATGGTGGGAAGAATCTGACTGATTTTATCTCTGATAGATGAAATTTTATTATTGAAAAAGTTCATAAAGTCCTGACTAGTAAGCTCTTTCTTCCAGCTTTCAGAGAGAGCAGACGCATTTCTTCCCCTCTCCTCTCCTCCTTCCCTTCACTGATCCCAGCTTGCTGTGTCCTGTCTGTGTCTCGCTCTTCTTCTGGCTGAATCTCGATCCAAATGGAAAATTATGGATTTGGTAAGCTGGGCTTTAAATGCAATTGTCACCTTTTCAAACAGAAAATCGGGCCCGGGGGAGCCTAGGTGTGGGAGAGACTCATGGGACAATTGGAAACTCATGTGTCTGTGTGATTCGATTGAGGATGTGGAAGACATCTCTACCTGTCTGGATTATGAACACAGGATTTCTGCTGTTTGGCTTTGGAGTTATCCTGGTGTATCGGAAATTAAAGAAACTGGAAAGAGCTAATCAAAATGTGATCCTGGCGAAGCTCCTTCAACAATTCGACCAGATGGGGAGTGCACTGATAGCGGCAAATGGTGGGAAAAGGTGGGAAACATCTCGGAGTCGCTGGGTACTCTCCAGGGAATGATTTTAAAGCCTTAATGTAAATGTAACTGTGATGCTCAGAATCGCATGAGAGATGAAATTTCTATGCTCTTAAGTGAACTGCGCTCATCAGGCCTTGATTTGGCGTCCTTGGATAACTCATTCCTCCAGGAGTAGAGATAAAGCAGAAGGGAGTTTTGGCTTCTCCCTAACCCAAACATACTGGTGTGCAGTAATCTGAACTCTCAAGGACAGCGTCATGTGACTAGCATGGAATCTACCATCGGACATGCACTGAGAGATGGATTCTTGTGGACATGTTATCTATGTTTTAGGACACTAAGGACATAACATCTAATCGTTGCTCAGGAGAGGATTTTTGCTGTTCACCAGTAACTGATACACACACTGCATACAGCATTACATGACTGACACACACACACTGACACACACACACACACACACACTGTCTCTCTCCACTTGCTTTGTTAACGTGTGTATTGTAACTTGTCTGCTAAGTGTGCATTGAGGGTTTTTTTTTCTATGTGATCATAATCTTGCTCACTCGAGCGCTATTCTGATAACTATGTTTTTTTCTCTCTGCCCAATGTGTCATCCCCTTCCCCTCTCCCACTTTACCCCCACTGTATTGGGCGCCTTGTCGGCTGCCGCGTCATTAGTGAGCGCTTAATATGAGCGCACCTAATGTCAAGTCAAATTCCTCGTATGTGTAAACATGCTTGGCAATAAAGTTCATTCTGATTCTGATTCTGATTCTGATTCTGACTAGTAAGCTCTAAGGGAATGCTAGGACTGACAGAGTCCTGACTCTTTGTCAGCCTGGCTACAGTGCTGAAACGAAACCTGGGATTATTCTTATTCTCTTCTATTAATGCAGAATAATAATTTGTTCTAGCTTTTCTAAGAGATTTTTTTTTATAAATTAAAAGCTGATTTTGACATGGTTAGGGACCTAGGAGACAGACGCTGACACGAGTGGATAGTTGACAATTATTTATTGATAAGATAGTGAGTGTTGTGTGAGTGGGTGAGTGAATGAGTGTGTGGCTGTCTGGTCACTGGAGCTGAGCGTTTCCTGCGGCGACCTGGCAACCCTGGAACACACAAGCACAGGAGATTACTACTGTCCACCAGAATAGGAAGCTGAAGCTTGTGATGCTTACTTGCAGGCACCACAGAGAGAATCCTGCTGGCTCCAAGTGCCCGTGCAGCGTGGTGCTCATGGTGCTCGATGTTAGGAGGTGAGGAGGAACTCCGAGGTGGAGGAGATGGCGTCCCATCAGCTGGGGAGGTTAGTCCGCCACCAGGGAGGTCCACCTGTGCACAGGGGAAAAGGCTAGGAGAGGATGAGTGAAGAGGTTGCTTACTTGACGTGGCTTGACGCGATGACTTAGCTGTGGCTCTGGCTTGAGGTCGTATCCTCGACACATTGCTGGCCAAAGTCGACAGACAACTCCGTGCAGAGCAGTCTGAGGTTCTGGCTTTTAAAGCCCGTTGATTACCACCTGCCGGTGTGTGCGCAGCTGAGGATGATGATGACGGCCCAGCGGCCGCCATGACAGTACTCCCCCCTCTAGAGGTGCCTCCAGGCACCTGCCCAATCCTACCTGGATGCGCCGATGGAAATCGCAGATCAGCTGCTTGTCGAGGATCAACGCTGGTCAAATCCAGGAGCGGCGCTCAGGACCAAACCCCTCCTAGTCCACCAAATACTGAAGGCCCCGACCCCGCCGGTGGACATCCAAGATGGCAGTCACCCCCCAAGCCGGATGGCCATCGATCATCCTCGGGGGGGGCAGGAGCCACGGGGGGCGGGCACAGAGGGTCGGCGATGTACAGCTTGACCTGGGAGACGTGAAAGGTAGGGCAGATGCGCATGGAAGAGGGGAGAGCAAGGCGCACAGACACAGGGTTGATAACATGGGAAATGACATAAGGACCGATGAAGCGCTTGGTCAGCTTGCGCTTCCCGGCCGGCACACTGATGTTCCTAGTGGACAACCAAACTTTCTGACCCACCTTATAGTCCGGGGCGGGCCTCCTGTGGTGGTTGGCCACCTGGATGTTATGTTCCGTAGTCCTTAGGAGGGCTCTGGGGGTGATGGACCAGATCCGCCGACAATGCCTGGCGTGGACCTGCACTGAAGGAACCGCTACCTCCTTCTCCTCCTCAGGAAACAGTGGTGGATCAAACCCCAGGGACGCCTTGAAAGGGGACATCCCCGTAGCAGAGGACACCGTGGTGTTATGGGCGTACTCGATCCAAGGTAGAAACGTGCTCCAAGAAGAGGAGCATGAGGAGATGACACAGCGCAGCGCAGCCTCCAGCTCCTGATTGGCTCACTCGCACTGACCGTTGCTCTGCGGGTGGTACCCTGAGGAGAGACTAGCTGTGGCCCCCAGGACCGTGCAGAACGCCTTCCAGACTTGGGATACAAACTGTGGTCCTCGATCCGATACGATGTCAGCGGGGATTCCGTGAAGATGGACCACATGTTGAACGAGAAGATCCGCCGTCTCCCGCACCGAAGGCAGCCCCCGGAGAGGCACAAAGTGAGTTGCCTTGGAAAAACGGTCCACTATTGTCAGAACAATTGTGGAATGACCAGAGGGGGGCAGGCCGGTTACAAAGTCCATGGCCACGTGGGACCAGGGGCGAGAAGGGACAGGCAAAGGGTGAAGAAGACCCGCCGGTGGGGATGATGATGATTTCCCAGTGGCGCACTGTGTGCAGGCCCAGACATAATTGTTGACATCCTTCCTCAAACCTGGCCACCAAAAGGCTCTCTGGAGAAGAACGGTGGTTCGACCCACTCCCGGATGGCACGCCAGTTTGGACGCGTGGCCCCATTCGATTACCTGGCTCCTGACAGAAAGAGGGATGAACAGACGGCCTGGGGGACCCCCACCCGGGTCAGGCTCCGTCTCCTGCGCTCTTCTGACCTTGTCGCGGATTTCCCAAGACAACGCACCCACCACACAAGATGACGGCAGGACGGTCTCCTCCTGCTCTTCGGTGGACGGCGCGTCAAACTGCCTCGAGAGGGCGTCAGGTTTGCCATTCTTGCTCCCTGGCCGGTAGGTGATGGTGAAATTAAACCGGCTGAAGAAAAGAGACCAGTGGGCCTGGCGCGCATTCAATCACTTGGCTGTCCTGAGGTACCCAAGGTTACGATGGTCAGTCCAGACGACGAACAGCTGGGCAGCCCCTTCCAGCCAGTGTCTCCACTCTTCCAGGGCGAGTTTCACGGCCAGCAGCTCCCTGTTTCCAATACAGTAATTTCTTTCTGCGGGTGTCAGGCGGTGGGAGAAGTATGCACATGGTCGGATCCTGCCATCCACCGGAGAACGCTGGGAGAGAACGGCCCCAACTCCCAAATCCGAGGCATCCACCTCCACAAGGCACTGCAGCTCCGGGTCCCACTGGGTCAGTATGCGGGCCGAAGCGAACTCCTCCTTCAATCTCCTGAACACCATGGCAGCCTCCTCACCCCAACAAAAAGGCACCTTAGGGGACGTGAGAGCGGTCAGGGGGCGGGCGATGTTCCCAAAATTCGGCACAAACCGACGGTAGAAATTGGCGAAACCCAGGAACCCCTGTAGCTGTTTCCTGGACGTGGGCATGGGCCAATCCACCACCGCCTTGACCTTGGCCGGGTCGGGGAGCACCTGATTGCGGGCGATAATAAACCCAAGAAAGGAGGTTTTATCAGTGTGAAACTCACATTTTTCAGCCTTGACGAACAGCTGGTTCTCCAGGAGGCACTGCAGGACCCGTTGCACATGCACCTGGTGCTCCTCCAACGTGCGTGAGAAGATGAGGATGTCGTCGAGGTAGACGAACACGAAGGAGTTGAGGAAATCCCAGAGGACGCCATTTATCAGGTGCTGAAACACGGCCGGAGCGTTGGTTAACCCAAACGGCATCACCAGATACTCGAAGTGGCCGCTTGGGGTCCGGAAAGCTGTCTTCCATTCATCGCCCTCCCTGATGCGCACCAGGTGGTAGGCGTTCCGCAGGTCCAACTTCGAAAACCAGGACGCCCCCTGGAGAGAGTCAAAGGCTGTGTTCATCAATGGAAGCGTATATTTGTCCTTTACTGTGATCTCGTTGAGCCCTCGGAAGTCGATGCAGGAACACAGCGAACCGTCCTTCTTTCCCATGAAGAAGAAACCTGCACCCACGGCCGAGGACGAAGGACGAATAATTCCGGAAGCCAGAGACTCCTTGATATATGTGTCCATAGCCTCGCGTTCCGGGGTGGACAGGCTGTATAGGCGGCTTGCTGGGAGAGGGGCCCCTGCCCTGAGGTTGATCGCACAATCATAAGGACGGTGGGGGGGAAGGGACAGTGCCCGTGACTTGCTGAACACCGCCCTCAGATCGTGGTAGACTTCTGGTACCATGGACAGGTCCGGGGGTGGCGTCAAAGGAGGAGGCACCGAAACCGAGGGAGCACACGCCGCAGATTGGAGGCAGGCACTCAAACAGAAAGAACTCCAAGCAGTAATACTCCCAGCTTGCCAATCAAAGGTGGGGTTGTGAAGCTGAAGCCATGGGTACCCCAGGATTACCGGAGAGGAGGAGATGGGCAAAACCAAGAAGCGAATCTCCTCCCGGTGGTTCCCAGAAACAATCACTGACACAGGGGCCGTCTGGTGGGAAACAGAGGTCAGTGACGTCTTCGACAACGTGACAAGATTGACAGGAGGGCACAGAGGTTGACAGCTGAGGCCCATCTGGGTTGCCAGGTCTCTGGAGATAAGTTTTGCTCAGCTCCAGAGTCAACTAAGGCATGTGTAGTATGTTCTTTATGTTTGTGAAGTAGCCTAATGGGAATACGACAACTAGTGAGGGGCTTTTTCTGTTTCCTGTCCATGAATCCTCCTACTGTGATCCACGGACCTCCCCTTTTCAGCCGGTTCAGACATTCAGTAACCCCTTGAGACCCATTGCCACAATAAAAACAAAGGCCCAGATCCCTGCGGCGCTGTCTGTCAGCCGCTGAAACTCCTGATTGTCCGATGACCTTATCCTCCTGCTCCAGAAGTTCCTCTGATGAAGGCAGAGCGATGAGAGGTGACCTAGCGGAGTGAGGGCGGGGTTTACTCGAACAGCTGGCTGTCTGACGTTCGGCCGCTCGCTCCCTTAGCCTACTATCCAGGCTGATGGTGAGGGAAATTAATTCCCCTAACCTGTCCGGTTTATCCCATGCCGCTAGCTCATCTTTCAGCTCTGAGCTAAGACTGCGGAGGAAGATACCACAAAGCGCTGGCTCCCCCCACCCAATCTCCGCGGCTAATACCCGGAAGTCTATAGCGTAATGGGCGGCAGATCTACTGCCCTGCTGAAGGCTTAGCAGCCATTCGGTTAGCACCACACCCCGGTCTGTATGATCAAATATTTCCATGAATTCTGCCACGAATTGCTGGTAAGTCAAAGCGGGATAATTTGGTTTAGCCATAACTGTGTAAGCCCAGTCTAATGCCCTACCCCCCAGTAGGTTGACGATATACCCAATTTTGCTTTGGTCAGTGGCAAAATCTCCCGGGACGCGGTGAAACACCGATTCACACTGGAGCAAAAAACCTCGCGCTTTCCCGAGTTTTCCTCTGGAGCGGGCGGGGGTTGGCACGGGAGTGAGATGAGGTAGAGATGGTTGATTAACGTGGCTAGTAGGAGAGGCTACGGGGGCTGGAGATGCCCCGGCAGTCGGGGGGAATGCCTGGCGTCCTTCCAGATGGTCCAGCCGGCTGTTAACCTGAGTTAATTGATTCAAAATAACTGTCTGTTGGTGTGAAATCATATCTACTCGGGCACTAAGAGTGTTTAGACGGCGCGCCAGTGCACTGTCAGCTGGGTCAACGTGACGGAGTCGTACTGACATGGTTAGGGACCCAGGAGACAGACGCTGACACGAGTAGATAGTTGACAATTATTTATTGATAAGATAGTGAGTGTTGTGTGAGTGGGTGAGTGAATGAGTGTGTGGCTGTCTGGTCACTGGAGCTGAGCGTTTCCTGCGGTGACCTGGCAACCCTGGAACACACAAGCGCAGGAGATTACTACTGTCACCAGAATAGGAAGCTGAAGCTTGTGATGCTTACTTGCAGGCGCCACAGAGAGAATCCTGCTGGCTCCGAGTGCCCATGCGGCGTGGTGCTTGTGGTGCTCAACATTGAGGAGGTGAGGAGGAACTCTGAGGTGGAGGAGATGGCGTCCCGTCAGGTGGGGAGGTTAGTCCGCCGCCAGGGAGGTCCACCTGTGCACAGGGGAAAAGGCTAGGAGAGGATGAGTGAAGAGGTTGCTTACTTGACGTGGCTTGACGCGATGACTTAGCTGTGGCTCTGGCTTGAGGTCGTATCCTCGACACATTGCTGGCCAAAGGCGACAGACAACTCCGTGCAGAGCAGTCTGAGATTCTGGCTTTTAAAGCCCGTTGATTACCACCTGCCGGTGTGTGCGCAGCTGAGGATGATGATGACAGCCCAGCGGCCGCCATGACAGATTTCTCCAAGCTAAATAGATTTCATCTAAATTAGTGGAGCGCCATTTTCTTTCTAACTGACGAGTCTTCTGTTTTAAGCTACAAGTTTCTGTGTTGGACCAAGGAGTTAGAAATCTCTGATTACACTTTTTTCTTTTTTAAAGGGGCCACCATGTCTAGGGTCTGATGCAGAGAAGCTGTAACACTATCTACCATGCTATAAATTACAGGAGGAGCAAGCGCTTCATAGCTTATTTCCGTTGTGTTGACACATGGCATAGAGGAAACAATCTGCATAAATTTGGTAACAGCATCATCTGAGAGGCATCTGCTGCAGTAATATTTTTCTTTATGAGCCATATAGTCAGAAATAGTAAAATCAAAGGTTAACAGACAATGGTCTGACAGTACAGGGTTATGAGGAAGACGCTACCAGATTTTCTATTTCAATGTCATATGTCAGAACAAGGTCTGACATATTAATGCCTGTGTGTTGAGTTATTTTGAGGGGACAGCAAATTTACACTGTTATACAAGCTGTACACTGACTACTTTACATTGTATTAAATTGTCATTTCTTCAGTTCTGTCCCATAAAAAGATAAAATAAAATATTTACAAAAATGTGATGGGAGAACTCACTTTGGTGAGATACTGTACATTTGTATTAATGTTCATTAGTCAGTCCCTCCCGGATTTTGTGATGTTGCAATTGTGTCAATTCACGCAAAATCAGCCAATCAGCTCAACTATTGCACGACCTTGCAACTTTGTCTAATCACTGCAACTTTCCCGCAATTTTGCCCAATCCTTGTCAACTTCCTCCAATTTCACCAATCAAATTTGTCTCTGACTGGTGCCCAAACGCTCAGTCTAACCAATCAAATGCATTGCTGCACCGTGTTCACTTCCATGTTTACAGTGAGTATTAACAGAACACATCAGTGGAAACAGAGTGTGTGATTTAAAAAAAAAAAAAAAAAAACACTCACCCGTGAGGTTTCCTACACTGTCCTTTCCTCCGTCTCCCCCAGCTTGCCGGTGGACGTCTCACCACATCTCCATTCTGACCGCGTGTATGAAGCACTGGGTTTGTGTTGAAAAACATCCGCCTGCCTCAAAAGCACCCCATCGCGGGAGTGTGCGTGAGGACAGATGCCAAAAAACCACAAAGAAAACCAGCAAATCTAACACTACAGCCAGTGTTTGAACATTTTATACAACTTTGGAAGTAAAATCATTACTACATCTTGTCAATGAGCTTTAAAGCTGTGAATCTCCAGTCTGGACATGAACAAACGCCCCCCACCCCTCTTCCCCCGCAGTAAATGAAAGATGTGTGTCTGAAGAGAAAAGTGTGTGTCAAGACAGTTTTTAAGATGTGAAGCAGATAGAGAGGTAGGAGTTAGGCACAGAAAGAGAGAGAATATTGTCTGTAACTTTTTTCAGAAAAAACACAGATTCCAATAGACAATACAGAGAAAGAATATAAAGTTGTTTTTTTTTTCCTCTCCGCTCGGTACTGAGTCGTTGGGGATCGTAGGGAGTTTTCAAATGAAGGTGCTGCTAATAATTTCCAAATCTCTACCCTTTCACATGCATCCAGTGCAGTTTAGCTGTTGTAATGGATATTGTGTTAAAGTCTGTATTTGCTTTTGCACAAAAGAGTTTTTTCTGTATAGCACAAGTTTCTGCTTAATTTACAAATCACTGTAATATGAAATTTTTTGACAATCTCGTACTTTTCTTGTATTATTACATATATAGAATATCACTGTACTAAACTGAAAAAAAAAATGTCTGCTTTAAAATTTGTAATTCTTCCCACTTTAAGTGCAAAAAAATCTTTCAAAACATCACAACTTTTATCTCAAATTTTTAAAAACACTCCCACAAATTCAGGCTTTTTGGGCCACAACAACCATAAAAACATCCCGTGAAATCCTTTCGGGACTGATTAGTATGTAATGTCTCTTTCAAATAAACATTAAACTAAACTAGTAAATGATGATTAAGTTTTTATCTCATATGACAGCTTCAGGAAGAGGATGGAGGACAAGCTGCAACAGAGCGACATCGGTGGGGTCTGGAGAAACCTTAAAACCATCTCTGGGCTCCAGAATACCTCCCCCCAGGCCACGGGGGGGCAGGGAGTGGGCGAACAATCTGAACCTGTTTTTAATAGGTTTGACCAACCACCCTCCCCCCCGGACTGCACAACAACCACTGCTGCCTCTAAAGACATCGAGTCCTGCTGCCCACACCCCACTCCACCAACACCCCCCACTCCCAACACACAGCCCCCCAACATGACCCTCACTAAGACCCAGGTGAGGACGGAGCTGAGGAAGATCAAGGCGAGGAAGGCGTCGGGACCGGACGGCATCAGCGCAAAGCTCCTCAAGTCCTGTGCAGATCAGCTGTGTGAGATTGTGGAGCTCATCTTCAACCTGAGCCTGAAGCTGGGGAGGGTATCACAGTTGTGGAAAACATCTTGTGTGGTACTTGTACCAGACTTCCCGCCCCAAAGACCTGGGCTGCACGGTGGCGCAGTGGTTAGCACCGCGACAGCACAGTTTACCCTCGGCCGGGGGATCGCGGGGATTGTGGGATCGTGGGTTCGATCCCTGCCCCCGGCCAACAATGATCTGTGTGGAGTTTGCATGTTCTCCCCGTGTTTGCGTGGGTTTACTCCGGGATTTCTCTGGTTTCCTCCCACATGCTAAAAAGATACAGGTTAGGGAGTTAAGGGGCACTTGCGCATGCAGCGACCGGCAGCTGGTGGCTTGTCACCAGACTGCAGAACAAATCTACCTACGGGTACAAAATAAGTCCAAAAAAAAAAAAAGATCTGAACAGCTACAGACCAGTGGCCCTGACGTCCCACATGATGAAGACCCTGGAGAGACTGTTCCTTGCTCACCTCCGCCCCCTGGTGGGACCAGCGATGGATCCACTCCAGTTCGCCTACCAGTATGGCATCGGGGTGGAGGATGCAGTGATCTTCCTCCTTCACCGTTCTCTGTGCCACCTGGACAAGCCCGGGAATGTGGTGAGGATCATGTTCTTTGACTTCTCCAGTGCTTTCAACACCATTCAACTGATGATCCTGAAGGACAAGCTGCTGTGCGCAGGGGTGGACCAGCACCTGTCATCATGGATCCTGGACTACCTCACTAACCGGCCACAGTTTGTGAGAACCCGGGACTGTGTGTCCGACACGATCATCGGTAGCACGGGGGCCCCCCCGGGAACGGTTTTGGCTCCCTTCCTGTTCACCCTTTATACTGCGGACTTCTCACACAACACAACACACTGCCATCTACAGAAGTTCTCTGACGACACTGCGATCGTCGGCCTCATCTCCAACGGAGATGAAGCTGAGTACAGAGGGCTTATCCAGGACTTCGTGGACTGGTGCCATCGGAACTGCCTCCAGATCAACGCGAGGAAAACTAAGGAGCTGGTGGTGGACTGCCACAGGCAAGGACAACCCCTCACAGCACCAGTAAACATACAGGGAGCAGACATCGAGATGGTGACATCCTACAAGTACCTGGGTGTTCATCTGAACAATAAACTAGACTGGTCACACAATACTGATGCACTCTACAAGAAGGGACAGTGCAGGCTGTTCCTACTGAGGAGACTCAGGTCTTTTGGTGTACAAGGTGCACTGCTGAAGTCATTCTACGACACAGTGGTGGCATCAGCCATCACTTTTGGAGTGGTCTGCTAGGGCAGTGGCGTTACAGCAGCCGATAAGATGAGACTGAACAAACTGATCAAGAAAGGTAGCTCTGTCCTGGGGCAGCGCCCTGACCCAGTGGAGGAGATAGGAGAGAGAAGGATGGTGGCTAAACTGTCATCTCTGCTGGAGTCCGAGTCCCACCCTATGCAGGACATACTGAATGCACTGAGGAGCTCATTTAGCAGCAGACTACATTATCCTAGGTGCACAACCGAGAGGTTTTGCAGGTCGTTCCTACCTACGGCTGTCAGACTGTATAACCTAAGCAGGACTGCTCGCAGAGATAGCAAAAAAACGTGACGACCTAATAGTATTGAATGCAAAAGACGCAATAGACTTACACAATGGTCCCCTCCAGTATATACACCTAGGACATTATTGGTCACTACGGAGGGTGACAATATGTATGGGCACATATTCATACTATGTAGGATAACTAAGTAGACGGTTATGCTGTTTATTCCATCTTGCTACAATGCTCCGCACTTTGTATATATATTTATATATTTATGTGTATGTATGTATATCCACTGCTCTTATTTATATCTTCCGTATCTTCTTAATTATTGCTCTGAGTGTTGCTATCCCTGTGCTGTTGCAATCCTGGAATTTCCCCATTATGGGACTAATAAAGGCTTATCTTATCTTATATTATCTTATCTTATCTTATGAAGATGCCAGGAAAAAGTGAGCAAAATGCACCTAAACTAGAAGGAACTGCCATCAAGCTAAATCACTGTTAGCTGCTAAAGGCAATCCATGACAGTTCAACTGTTTAACAAACTGGACAAGGTGAGCCTGGATTTAAGAACTCAATAAGAGATTGTAATCGCTATGTGGTGATAACATAATCATGGCTGCGTAAAGGACTCTCCCAACACAGCGAACAAGCTAATTAGCTGTCGCTATGAGTCACGTGATCCACAAATTCTCAAGAGTTATGTATTATAAACACTGACTTATCCACTGGACAATATTTAATTTGGTTACATCAATCCATCCATCCATCCATCTTCTACCGCTTTTCCGGAGGTCCAGGTCGCAGAGGCAGCAGTTGAAGCAGAGAAGCTCAGACTTCCCTCTCCCCAACCACTTGCTCCAGCTCTTCAGAGAGGATACCAAGGCATTCCCATAAAAACTGGGAGACACAGTCTCTCCAGTGAGTCCTTGGTCCACCCCGGGGTCTCCTCCCAGAGGGACATGCCCGAAACACCTCAAGTGGGAAGCGTCAAGGAGGCATCCTGATCAGATGCCCATACCACCTCAACTAGCTCCTTTCAATGTGAAGAAGCAGCGATTCTACTCTGAGCCTCTCCCGGATGACTGAGCCCCTCATCCTATCTCTGAGGGTGAGTCCAGCAATCCTACGAAGAAAGCTCATTTCAGCCGCTTGTATCCGCAGTCTCATTCTTTCAGTCATTACCCAAAGCTCGTGACCATAGGTGAGGGTAGGAACGTAGATTGACTGGTAAATTGACAGCTTTGCCTTAGAGCTCAGCTCCCTCATCACCACAACAGACCAATACAACGTCCACATCACTGCAGATGCTGCGCCAATCCATCTGTTAATCTCTTGCTCCATTCTCCCCTCACTCATGAATAAGACCCCAAGATACCTAAACTCCTCCACTTGGGGCAGGAGCTTGTCCCCAGCCCAGAGAGGACAATCCACCTTTTTCTGGCTGAGGACCATGGACTCGGACATGGAAGTACTGATTCTCATCCCAGCCGCTTCACACTCAGTGGCAAACCATCCCAGTAAGACCTATAAGTCATGCTGGATGAAGCCAGCGAGACAACATCATCTGTAAACAATAGAGATGAGATCCTGTGGTCACCAACCATGACACCCTCCATTCCCTGGCTGCCCCTAGAAATCCTGTCCATAAAAATTATGAACAGGATCGGTGACAAAGGGCAGCTCTGGCGGAGTCCAACTCTCACTGGGAATGAGTCTGACTGGGTGTTGGCAATATGAACCAAACTCTCACAACAGTTATACAGAGACCAAATAGTTTGTAACAACAAGCCCGATACCCCATACTCCCGAAGCACCTCCCGCAAAAAACCACGAGGGATGCAGTTGAATGCCTTCTCCAAGTCCACAAAACACATGTAAACTGGTCGGGCAAACTCCCACGAACCCTTGAGGATTCTTGAGAGGGTAAAGAGCATGTGTGACATTCTCCTCATGTGTGAAGTTTTTATATTATGCTCATTTACTACTGACTCACCGCAGGATATAATTGATCTCACACTCTCATGTAATATTGCCTAATTACAAGCCTTGTCAGTGAACTCTAAGGGAGAAGAAAGGAGGAAAAAAGGACAAAAAAATGTGATGTTGATTGAAGGTCAAATTTTCCAACCCTAACCACGATAAATCCATATACCCTACTCACAAAAAGTTAGGGATATTTGTCTTTTGGGTGAAATTTATGGAAAATGTAAAACGTTCACGCTAAAGTGACATATCATGAAAGTAGGGCATTTAAGTAGAAGCATACAATGGTGATTTCCTCATCTCAAACAATTTATTTAAACAAAAGCCAACAACAGTGGTGGGTATACCACAGCAAAAAATGTCAACATCTCAATAACTTGTCATGTACCCTTGAGCATCAATTATAGCTTGACAACAACATCTCATGCTGTTCACAAGCCGAATTATTGTCTGCTGTGGCATGGCAGTCCACTCTTCTTAAAGGGCGACCCTCAGGTCATTGAGGTTTCACGGTTTCAGTTGAGGTAGCACAGTGGTGCAGTGGTTAGCACTGTTGCCTTACAGCTAGAAGGTTCCTGATTCGAATCCCCATTCTGGCAGGGGTTGGAACCTTTCTATGTGGAGTTTGCATGTTCTCCCTGTGCTGTGTGGGTTTACTCCAGGGGCTCTGGTTTCCTCCCACAATCCAAAGACATGCATGTTAGGTTAATTGGTTGTTCTAAATTGTCCCTAGATATCTGTTTCCTATAGGCCCTTAGAATAGAGGGTTAGTATTAGTGAAAGCGCTTTGAGTGGTCTTTGTGACTAGAAAAGCGCTATATACAGTAAGTGCAGGTTAGTTAGTTAGAGGTTGTGAGGTGCAGGGTTACGAGCCTCTACATGGCGACTCAGCTGATCCCATAGGTTTTCTAAGGGATTCAGGTCTGGACAAAGTGCAGGCCACTCCATTGGAGGTACCCCAGCCTCCAGCAGCCATTCCCTAATGATGCAACCTCTATGAGCTGGAGCACTGTTATCCATGAAGATGAATTTAGGCCTGTGTTGTTCATGCAGGAGCACAATGACTGGACTAACCCATTAACTGTCCCAGTCGCCGTATGATGACATAACTCCCTAGTGGTCAAGCGTGGTAAAGATTTTTTGTCAAGAAAATTGTTCAGACTTCCAAGGCTATAACTTGAAAGTTGCAAGAGATAATGGCTCACTGTCAATTAGAAAGATGTAGAATGCTCCCTGGCCAATGCAAGGCAATGACGCCTGTGCCTGGTGGTGTGGTTAGGTACCCTTGCAGGTCATCTAGCACACAGACCACACTGATGTAAACTGTTTTGAATGGTCTGACGTGACACTTGGATGCCTCTCACCTCCCTTAAATGTGCCGGGAGTTGAGTGGCATTCATCATCTGGTTCCGCAGGACACTGTTCACAATGAAGCAGTCATCAGCGTGGGGATGTGGCCAAAGGACGTTCATTTCTATGCCTTTCTGTGACTTTTCCAGTCTCTCTGTATGTCTGTTGCAACCTTCTGATGACACTCTGTGACACTCTAAGCTCAGTGGCCATTTCCCTCTGAGAACATCCTATTTGAAGCCTCACAATGGCGAGGTACTGTTGATCAATTGTTAGGTGTCGTTTTGGTCTCATGATGTCAAAATGTGAACAGCATGATGAAGAGGACTGTTTAAATACCAATTCTAATTGAACCAGAAAATTTATCAGTCAATTCATGGCTCAAACACCAGTTGTGAATTTTGCCGTTAAGCACCTTGTTACAGAACAGCAAGTTATGCAGAAAGTACTGAAACATTGAACAGTTGGACATGTGCAGTGAAAAGGTTAGAGAAGGTCAAATTAAGTTCACCTGTAAAGGTTATAGTGCATTTTAGGTTCATCCTGAAATTTCATCCAAAAGCAAGACTATTCCGAACTTTTTGTAAGTAGTGTGCATTCTGACTACATCTACTCATTGTTTATTACAATTGCTAAATAAATTTTAAGAAAGGGGCTTGTTTGGTGGTAACAAAAATGCACAAATCTATAAAAGTAAACTTACAAATTTAAGAATTAAAATGATTTAATTTTAAGTGGTATGAAACAGTACTTTTGAGAACTCAGGTTTTAGGGACACATTCATGTAAATGCAATCAGAATCACTTTTTTTCTGAGAAGAACCAGTTGAACAGTGTTAGCAGTTCTAACTGCTTCAACAATGACAAAACCAGAAATCTGAACAATACACATTCAAACCAGAACTAATCCAGAAAATGAAAAGAATGATGAATTGCAACAAAAAAGACTACAAGTAAACTTTTAAATGTTGTCAAAAACATCTCGACTGGCCCCAACAGCTTTGATATAGGATACAAAGAAACATTACTGGAGCCAAAAGGACAAAGTGACCCTCAAACTAGAGAAATCTTAAACTATTTTCCCATTGTCTTCCATACTTTCTTTCTTTTTGCCTTTGATTTATTTACTGCCATTAACTATAAATTCTTGGGTTTGTTATGTTATTAGGGTGTTCCATGTTAAAATTTGACAATCAGCTATACACAAATCTATATATTCCTTGACAGATTCAGATTCCCTTGAGTTATGGGCTCTCGCAGTGCTTTCTTTCCATAATCAGTAATCTTTTTTAATAGAACTGTGGTGAAATCTCTTCAAGGGGTCTGGGTGTTCAATGCATTTCCTTTATCAGCAGTGCATAAAAGAAAAGCTCCAGGTGAGGGTGCTCTGCAAAATTCAGTAGTTTCAGAGCTCCAGCTCTCTGCAGAATCACATAGAAACTATGCTGAGTGTCACAGTGAAAAAGGTGAAATACACATTATTGGAGTTTAAAAACCACTGGCACCACATATACTTCACCAGTTCATGGAAGTGTCAAGAGGTGGAACTGTGAAGGAAGTACAGTCAGATGAAGATGCAGATTTAAAAAAAAAAAAAAAAAAAATTTTGTTGTTTCATATTCTTACTTCTAGTAAAAGAAAATCATATTATAGATAGATAGATAGATAGATAGATAGATAGATAGATAGATAGATAGATAGATAGATAGATAGATAGATAGATAGATAGATACCCTCTTGTCCTCTTTTCCCATAAGTAAGGAATGATCAATCACTCATTCAATATACAACTAACGATCCATCTCAGGAACAAGCCCCCGGGCCCGGGGCACCATCACACCCACCGTCTTGTCATTCTGCTGTCCTCCTCCACCTGTAACTGTACTTACCTCAATGACTTTCTATTCCCTACTGGGTCCTCATCTTCAGCATCTGTTTTACCTTTTCTCCATACTGCTCACTCACTGGTTAACCACCTCCTTTTGTGAAGAAGTGGAGATGGCAACATTATTTACCCACCTCAGTAAGCATCGCTCCAGTTTATTATTCCTTTATTGTTCGTTGTGGTTTCTGTTGTTGGGTCCTCATAATCAAAAAATGTCTCGATTAATTTTGTTCCAAACAATGAATTTTCTGTTCATTTATAACCTACTGCATGTTCTTTAAAAAAAAAAAAAAAACTGGTTTAATAAAAAGCACCAAGATGCTGTGCCTCGGTGCCTGTGGCATGGTAGCATGAGTAGCTGTAAAAAAAGTGGCACTCCAACCTCTACTGGCCCCGCATAATTACTACATTTCCTGTTTTTGCAGCTGCATTGTGTCATGACGTATTACATTTTGACAGCTCACGTGCACGATGCCGAACACAGGAAGGAACCACACAGAGGGGCACGTTTGACCATTTTATTAATATCAAAATCCAAAGCGCACAGCTACAGAAACAGTCACTCACAAGAGGAAAGGACCTGTGGAGAGAAGACGAGAGCAGTGAGCTGAGAAGTGGAATAAGAGGAAATGGGCGAACCAAATTACCACTTACTTGAGAAATCCAGAGAGGAGCAACTGGACCCAGCGGGGAGTAGACGAGCCAGTAGGGTAGGGGGGAAATGGTGAGCTAATGGTGCCTGACCGGGTGGAGTTGATTGCTGGAGGATCAGTGTGGTGAAGCAGGGGAGCACGCGCAGTCCCAGAGACACACCTACATGATGGCAGCAACCTGAAAGAAGGAGAAGAAAGTAAGGTTAACGACGTGTTAACGTCACAGCTTTAATTTTCTTTCCTGACAACGGGCAGTATACCCAGATGAGCCAGCGTTGACTGCGTGGAGGAAGCCTCATTATGTACGCTGGCTAATGAGTGGGCGCAGGTGTGTCTTCTGCCTCAGGTGCCGTGATGAGTTTGTAAAGGTGAGACCCGAAGGGGAGGAGCGTGCTCTCGCTGCCCATGACAGGGCCCCCCCTTCAAGGAATGCCTCCTGGCAGTCCGGAGGGCTTGCCCGGGTGACCACGGTGGAAAGCCCGGAGCATCCCCTTGTCCAGTATCTGTGACGAGGGGGTTCAGGATTGTTCCTCCGGGCTGTAGCCCTTCCAGTCGACGAGATACTGAAGACCCCGGCCCCGGCGGCAAACATGATGATGATGTGGGGAGGGGGAGGCAGCTTGGGGGGGGGGCAGAAGGGACTGGCCGAGAGGGGCCTGATGTGACCAATGTGAAAGGTAGGGTTCACAGGTAGGGACGGGGGCAGCTTAAGTTGAACCGACGCGTCCTTAATCACCCGGGAGATGGTGTATGGCCAAAAAAAACGGGGGGGGGGCAGTTTCCTTGACTTCTCTTTAAGAGGAATCTGGCTCACTGCCAGCCAGACCTGCTGTCCTATGGCATATTTGGGGGCCAGAACCCGTCTCCTGTCAGCAGCGGCCCGGGTGCGCTCTGTGGTGGGGGCCAGGGCGGCCCAAGTCGACCTCCAGACACGTCGGCAGCACCGAGCGTGAACCCCTATGGATGGGACCGAGACCTCCCTCTTGGCCATAGGAAGGAGAGGCGACGTGTACCCCAACAATCCCTCCAAAGGGGTGAGTCCAGTAGCTGATGATATTGCAGAGTTCATGGAGTACTCCACCCAGGTCAGATACATGCTCCAAGATGATGGGTTATTGGCTACTGCGCACCACAAGGCAGCCTCCTAGGACTGATTGGCGTGCTCCGCCTACCCATTGCTCTGTGGATGATTTCCTGAGGAGAGACTCAAAGTATTTCCCAGGGTCCGGCAAAAGGCCCTCCAGACCTGGGATGTAAAATGTGGACCCCAGTCAGACACAATGTCAATAGGGATGCCGTGGACCCGGATCATGTGATCGGTGAGGAGGACCGCAGTCTCCAAGGCCGATGGGAGTTTAGGAAGGGCCACAAGATGGACTGCCTTGGAGAAGCGATCCACGATGGCTAGGATCACCGTCTTGCTGTGGGAGGAGGGCATGAAGGTGGTATGATGGTTGGGGGGGGGGGTACATCCCCGGAATCAAACCGGCATGAGAGCATGTCCGGTTTGGTATTCCGGGCACCAGGCCAGTAGGTGATGGTAAAATTAAATCGCTGGAAGAACAACGACCAGCGGGCTTGCCTGGCATTCAGTCGGCGGGCCGACCGCAAGTACTCAAGGTTCTTGTGGTTGGTCCACGTGATGATGGGGTGAATGGCCCCCTCTAACCAGTGTCTCCACTCCTCTAATGCCACCTTAATGGCAGGCAGCTCTCTGTCCCCTATATCACAGTTCCTCTCAGCTGGCGTGAGCCGCCGAGAGAAATATAGACATGGGCAAAGCTTCTGATCAGGGGGCATGTGCTGCGACAGTAGAGCGCCAACCCCCGAATCACACACATCCACCTGGAGGACAAATGGAAGCTGCGTGTCCACCTGAGATAAGATAGGCATTTCTGTGAACTGGCGCTTTAATTCGTTAAATGCCAATTCAGCTGCCTCAGTCCACCGAAAGGGGACTTTAACAGAGGTCAGCTGCGTCATAGGCAGTGTGATTCCACTATAGTTCCTGATGAACCTGTGATAGAAGTTTGCAAACCCGAGGAAGTGTTGGAGCTCCCTGCAGGAGTGGGGAGTTGCCCAACCAAACACTGCCTTTATCTTGGCCGGGTCGGCAATCAGCTCCCCCTCAGCCACGATGAAGCCAAAGAATGTGGTGGATGTTGTGGAGAACTCACACTTCTCGGCTTTAACGTAAAACTGATTCTCCAACAACTATTGTAAAACAGCTCTGACATGGACCTCATGTTCCTCTGGCGAGCGGGAGGAAATCAAAATATCACCAAGATAGACAAAAACGTACTGGTAGAGCATATCGCGGAGGACATCATTTATTAACCGCTGGAAGACGGCAGGAGTGTTATTGAGCCCGAATGGCGTCACTAAGTATTCGAATTGGCCCTGGTGTGTTTTAAAGGCCGTCCTCCACTCATTGCCCTCGTGAATGCAGACCAAATGATATACGTTCCTGAGGTCTAACTTGGTAAACACCCTTGAGCGCTGAAGGAGCTCGAACGCTGAATTGATCAAAGGCAGGGGGTACTTATCTTTGATGGTAATTGCGTTAAGCTCCCGGTAGTCGATGCACGGGCTCAACGAGCCATGCTTCTTTCCGACGAAGAAGAATCCAGCTCTGAGCGGAGCCGAAGATGGCCAAATTAGGCCAGCTTTCAGCGACTCCTTAATATACTGCTCCATTGCCTCCCTCTCTGGGCCAGAAATACTATACAGTGGGCTGGACGGCAGCCTCGCCCCTGGGATGAGGTCGATAGCACAGTCATAAGAGCGGTGAGGAGGCAGCGACAATGCTCTTGACTTGCTAAAGACCTCACTCAAATTGTGATAAGCCTGAAGGACGAGGCTGAGGTCTGGCGGCTCAGCCCGAGAGGGAGGAACAGATAGCGATGAAGAGCATTCAGCTGAACCCATACAGTGGGCCATACAAAACGGACTCCAGGCAGAGATGGTATTTTTGTCCCAAATGATCGTTGGGTTATGCCTCTGGAGCCACGGATAACCTAGAACAGGCGTGGGCAAACTACGGCCCGGGGACCATATGCGGCCCATTAAGCTTTTTAATCCGGCCTGCCAAACTTGAAGAAATTATATTAATAAACCTTGATAATGTTTAATTTTCCCTGCAATTTTCACGTTTTCCCACTAGATGGCGCACTCTAGATACATTGACCTTTGTTGAGGTGTGGCGTATTACTCCACGTTTGCGCTTTGCTCTTTGACCCCTCAGCCCTTCTGCAAAGATGAGCGGACGTAAGAAAAGGAAAGTGGACAGAGAATGTCGAGTGTTTAATAAGGAGTGGACAACTAAATATTTTTTCTCCGAACACCGATCAACTGCTGTATGCCTGATATGCCAAGAGACTGTTGCGGTTTTTAAAGAATATAATATCAGCCGGCACTTTGCCACAAAGCATGCTAGCTATGTTAGCAAGTAGTCAATGAAAGAACGGGAGGCTACTGCTCAAAGGTTGGCAGCTAATTTACAGACTCAACAAAATTTTATTCACCGTCAAACTGCCATTCATGAGTCAAGTACCAAGGCGAGTTTTATGCTTTCATTCAAATTAGCAAAGGCCAGCAAGCCTCTGTCTGAAGGCGAGTTTTTAAAAGAATGTATGGTGGAGACAGCAGGTGTCTTGTGTCCGGAGAGCAAAGACAAATTCGAAAAAAATCAGTTTATCACGCAGGACAGTGACTCGCCGTGTGGAATTGATAGATGAAGATATAACCAGCAACTTAAATAAAAAGGCAGAGTCGTTCACGTTATATTCATTAGCACTGCATACCTGCCAATTACTCCGGTTTTGCCATAATGGTTACGGTTTTCAAGACCCCATTGCCGTCTTTTACGCACGTGTCTGTTATACAATGCTAGTATACCCTGCTGATATTTCTAGTCTTCTAGTATTCATAATACATCACATCTGGCCTATTCGAAGTTCTATGCAGTGTTAAGATAGTCTTTTGAATGCAAATTTAATGAATGAATGAATCTTTATTTCGGATAGATTAAAAGTAAAGATTAAAAAGAAACAGAATAATATAACAAAGGCGAAAAAATCCAACAAGGTCAAATTAAACAATAACTCCTCTGATTATACAGTTCAACATAAGTTATCTGAAATGGGTGATGGCTGAAGCCGCAGCTTATATTGCCCACCCATATTCCATCCAAGAATTCAAAAGAAAAACAAAACAAGAGCGATTACAATTCAGAACAAAGCTAAGACAAAATGTGACAAAAAAAACTAAGTAACAACACAACACAGACCGGATATGACAATCCTTATGTGATTTTACATGTCATCTTGGATATACCTGTATGTTTGGAGTATTTCTTCCTTTAGTTTTTGTTTAAATTGTCCAAGCGTTGTACATGATTTTAATTCAGGTCCAAAATTGTTCCATAATCTGACTCCTTGCACTGAAACACAGTGTTGCTTGGTGGTAGTTCTCACTGAAGGTTCTTGAAATATACATGTTCCTCTGAAATGATATTGTTTCTCCCTTATTTGGAACAGCTTTTGGATATTTGTGGGCAGTGATAGATCCTTAGCTTTAAACATTATTACAGTACTGCAGTTTTAAAGTCAACCAGATCTTTCAACTTGAGAGCTTTTAATTTAAGAAAAAGTGGGCTTGTTGGTTCCCTGTAAGCAGCTTTGTTTATTATTCTAATAGCTCTCTTCTGAAGCATAAAGACTGGATATATGTTTGTTTTATATGTATTTCCCCATACTTCAGTACAATATGTCATGTATGGGAGTATTAATGAATGATACAAAGTATATAATGTGGGTTGATTCAGCAAATATTTCACTCTGTGTAGTATTGCGATTGATTTAGATATTTTACCTTTAATATAATTAATATGTGACTTCCAACACAGTTTATTATCAATTATTACTCCAAGAAATTTTGTTTCAGATACCCTTTCAATCTCTACACCATTTACACTGAGTTTAGATACTAAGTTGTTGTGATGGTTGTTAAAAACTATAAATTTTGTCTTACTTAAATTGAGCGTTAATTTGTTTGAATCAAACCACAGTTTAAGCTTTCCTAATTCCTTTCCGAGTGTATCCAAAAGTTGCTCCAGATTGCTTCCACTGCAAGTCTTTTCATGAGGAATACTCCAAAGCATTTCCAGGAGTTATTACTGCGGACTGTGAGCGCATATTCAGCCATGTGAACAAGAACAAAACTGAGTTCAGGTCTAGTCTGTCAACTAAAGTTCTGGGCACCCTCATGACCAGGAAAATGATGATGACAGCTTCGGGTAACAAGTGCCACAGCGTGTTCCATTCAAAAGACCAACTGAAGAAAGCTAAGGGGTGCACCATGGAAAACAACAATGCTTGAGAGTTACCATAGAGTTTATCCTTGATCTTTTCCATCAGCATATCTGCACTGATAATTTAAGGAAAATAGAAACATGATTGTTGAAGAAATATGAGGTTGTTAGCCACATTTTAACTTGATTTAATGATAATATTTGTTTGACACTGCGGCCCCTGGACCCTGGCTAGCTACTAGGCTTTTCAGATTTGAAAGTTGAAGAAATATGAGGTTGTTAGCTACATTCTAACTTGATTTAATGCTAATATTTGTTTGGCATCGGGGGGCTTTGCGCCCCTGAACCCCCCACCAGGACTTTGTCCTGGACCTACCGGGGCCTGCGGCCCCTGGACCCTGGCTAGCTACTAGGCTTTTCAGGTTTGAAAGTTGAAGAAATATGAGGTTGTTAGCTACATTTAACTAGATTTAATGCTAATATTTGTTTGGCAAATATTAGCATTGTTATTATTAGCATTAGTGTTAGCATTATTAGCATTAGCATTAGCATTAGGGGTCCAGGGGCCGCTAGCGACTAGGCTTTTCAGGTTTGAAAAGTTGGCAGGTATGGCACTGGATGAAAGCAATGATGTAAAAGACACTGTTCAGCTCCTCATTTTTATCCGAGGGATTAACGATACTTTTGAAATAACGGAGGAGTTTTTGACAGTGGAGTCTCTGAACGGAAAAACACGGGGAGAGGACTTGTATGACTGGGTGTCTACTATCATCGAAAATATGAAGCTTCCTTGGAGTAAACTCATCAGCGTCACCACAAATGGATCTCCAAATTTAATGGGGAAAAATGTTGGCCTGCTGAGGAGAATCCAGAATAAAGTGAAAGATGAAAACCCTGACCAGGATGTTATTTTCCTTCACTGCATCATCCACCAGGAATCTCTATGTAAATCGGTATTACAGCTGAATCATGTTGTGAATCCTGTCGTAAAATTTGTCAACTTTATACGCGCAAGGGGACTTCAGCACTGTCAGTTCATTACGTTTCTGGAGGAAACTGATGCGGACCACCAGGACCTACTTTATCACTCCCGTGTCCGCTGGTTAAGTTTGGGCAAAGTGTTTCAACGAGTATGGGAGCTCAAAGAGGAGATTGGTGCATTTTTGGAGTTACTGGGGAAAGCCGACGAATTTCCTGAACTGAGCAACAAGAACTGGCTTTGTGACTTTGCGTTTGCTGTGGACATGTTTTCACACATGAATGAGCTGAACGTGAAGCTACAGGGGAAGGATCAGTTTGTGCACGACATGTACACAAACGTGAAAGCCTTCAAATCCAAGCTGGCTTTATTCTCCAGGCAAATTTTAAATAAGTCATTCACTCATTTTCCCACACTAGCCACCCTGAAAGAGGCCAGCGCAAAAGTGAAGAAATACAGCAAGTCACCGGATGCACTGCACAGAGAATTCTGCCATCGGTTTTCTGATTTTGAAAAAATTGACAAGTCATTTCAGTTGGTGGCCTGTCCACTGTCACAAGACCCTGAAACAGCACCAGAGGAGCTGCAGCTGGAACTGATCGATCTTCAGTCTGACCCCGTCTTAAAAGAGAAGTTCAACTCTCTTAAACTGAATGACTTTTATGCTTCACTTAATGAAGCCACGTTTCCAAACCTCCGGAGGGTGACACAGAAGATGCTGGCATTGTTCGGCTCGACCTACATGTGTGAACAGACATTCAGCATCATGAACATCAACAAAGCCAGCCACAGATCCAAGTTAACAGACCAACACCTCAGATCCATACTGAGAATTGCCACAACAAAACTAACTCCAGACTTTGATGCGCTGGCTAAAAAGGGAGACCAACAACACTGTTCCCACTAAAATTGAGAGTAAGTTTCTCCGCTGTGTTATGTAAAAAATGCATTTGAAAAATAGTTTGTTCAATAAGCCTTACATGTTACACATCATTTCTGTTAAGGGTGCATGTAAGTGGTGCGCAGGTGCACATATGTTCTCAAAATAAACAGTACGCACCAGATCAAATATAACGCGCTCCGCGTACTGGCACACCGTGACTCTGTTCCGTCCTTGCGCTGGTTGTTGTTGAGGTTTGGCACTGGGGATCCACACTGAATAGAAGAAGGACAAGTGCATCTGCATCTCCTACCGTTTTTGAAATAAAGACCATCAGGAGGAGAGTGATGATGATGATATCCTGACGGATAACAGAACTTTCAGTGCTTTTAAATAGTAACTGTTAGCAATAAAAAAGCTGTATTTCATTCATTTAATTTTCAGTGTTTTAAGAGTCATTTCAATAAAGAGCTAAGTACCGTGGGGCTTCAAAGATAGATATTTTGTTGTAATGTTTTTGTTCATTTTCAATTGATATTAAAGCACATGTTTTCTACATATCCCATGATATATTTGTTCTCCTATGAGGTGGGTCACCAAAACACTCCATCCATCTGCTCCTGTTCTGGCCCCTCTGTCAAATTTTAGAACCCATTGTGGCCCACTAGTCAAAAAGTTTGCCGACGCCTGATCTAGAACCACCGGGGTGATGAAACAGGGAGAACCAGGAACGATTGTTCCTTCCGGTGGTTTCCGGAAAGAAGGAAGGATATGTGCACTGTGCTAAGAGCGACCACCGTGACCTCGCAGCCAGATGTGGTGGTGGTTCTCTGATCACAGGGCAATTTACGTGTGGAAATGCCAACCTGCTTCACAAACTCAGCAGACACGAAATTACCCTCCGATCCCGAATCGATCAGCACCATAACCCTCCTCTTGACCCCCGGCAACTGTACAAGGGCCGAAATTGAAAAATTACCGGGGGGAAGTGGATTTGGTGCCGCCCGCCAGACCTCCATGGCTACTGATGGGCCACGTCTTTTTGGCTGCTGGTGGCACTTGTACAGACTGTGGTTAGGTGAACCACAGTACATGCACGCACCGACCCTTCGCCTTCGCCGGCGCTCATCATCGGTCAAGTGCCGAGAGAGCTTCGGTTCAGGCGATGAGCCAGCGCTGCCAGTGCCAGTAACCACGGCGGGTACACGCTTGGCGCGTGGGCGAGAGGAGGACTCGTGCTCCCTCGTGCGCTCAAGGTACCGATTGTCCAACCCAACTGCCTGATCTATGAGGCCGTCGAGCGTCTCTGGGACAGGGTGGACCGCCAGATCATCACGGAGTTGATTGTTCAACCCGTGGAGGAACGGGCTGCGTAACACAGTCTCGTTTCACCCTGAATCAGATGCCACAACCAGGAACTCTACCGAGTACTCGGCCACTGACCGGGTACCCTGGCAGAGCGTCATCAGGCAGCTCATCACATTGCCCTGACTCTCGGTCTGACCAAACGAGCAAGTGAATGTGGCCACAAATTGGTCAAACGTATAATGACGCCCCTGGGGGTTGTCTAGAGTGGACTGTGCCCACTCCAGGGTTTGATCCATGAGCAACAGAGTGAAAAACTGGATCCGAGCAACGTCCCCGGATACTCCCCTCCAACCTGCTCCAAGTACATCTGAACTTGAAGAAGAAAAGCCTTACATTTCCCGACCTCCCCTGTGTACAGGAGAGGCATGGGAATGGAGGTTGTACGGCACAGCAAAGTGCACAGAGTAGGCTGAGAGGGGGCAACTGTGGGACGCGCTGTAGACCACAGTGTCATCATGTTTAATACCTGCTGCATCAGCGCAGTGAGCTGATGCTCAGTCACAGCTAGGTGTTCCAGAGCTGACAGCTCCTGCGGTAAGGCACTGGCTGAGCTACCATCCTGGCTGGCCTGTTCTGTC
Organism: Pholidichthys leucotaenia; assembly: GCA_020510985.1. Classification (NCBI taxonomy): domain Eukaryota; kingdom Metazoa; phylum Chordata; class Actinopteri; order Cichliformes; family Pholidichthyidae; genus Pholidichthys; species Pholidichthys leucotaenia. The sequence continues at coordinate 217,081,264 of CM035844.1, forward strand.
ATGACGTATTAAGTTTTGACAGCTCACGTGCACGATGCCGAACACAGGAAGGAACTACACAGAGGGGCACGTTTGACACTTTTATTAATATCAAAATCCAAAGCGTGCAGCTACAGAAACAGTCACTCTCAAGAGGAAAGGACCTGTGGAGAGAAGACGAGAGCAGTGAGCTGAGGAGTGGAGTAAAGGGAAATGGGCGAGCCAAATTACCACTTACTTGAGAAATCCAGAGAGGACCGGCAGGACCCAGCGGGGAGTATACGAGCCAGTAGGGTAGGGGGGAAATGGTGAGCTAATGGTGCCTGACCGGGTGGAGTTGATTGCTGGAGGATCAGTGTGGTGAGGCAGGGGAGTGCGCGCAGTCCCGGAGACACACCTACATGGTGGCAGCAACCTGAAAGAAGGAGAAGAAAGTAAGGTTAATGATGTGTTAACGTTACGGCTTTAATTTGCTTGCCTGACAACGGGCAGTATACCCAGACGAGCCAGTGTTGACTGCGTGGAGGAAGCCTCCTTTTGTACGCTGGCTGATGAGCGGGCACAGGTGTGTCTTCTGCCTCAGGTGCCGTGATGAGTTTGTAAAGGTGAGACCAGAGGGGAGAGGTGTGCTCTCGCTGCCCATGACACGTTGACAGAAATGGTGAGTTAAATTTGTGTCTATTTTGAAAACAAAGCCTTATCTCACAATTCTGGCAAGTTAAAAGTTGAGAAAATATGGCAATACAATGATAAGCCTTTAGTTCCACTTAATTTGACCGGGCAAGCTGAAACAGAGAGGCAGACAGACAGACAGATACACACAGCCACAAACAGACACACTAACTGATTACCATATGCCTCTGTTTCGAAAGTGTACTTAGTTTCATTGTGATTCATTATGAATTTTGCACCACCAATGGAACTCTAGACTCTAGGTACATTTACTTAGAAATAATTAAAGCAGCCTCAGCTACCCAACACAGTGCTATCTGTGGTTTTATACTGGAGAGTGGGTTCAAAAGAAAGAGGGTGAAAAAGTCAGGCAGTGAAAGGGAAACAAAGAAGTTTCCTTTGAAGGTATTACACAAAAATTAAGCTCTAAAGTAACTTTTAAATCCATCCACAAATTTCAAAACCAAGTGTGAAAGAAATTCCTGTTTTATACTGTTTTTTGTTTTGTCGCTACTTCTCAGCAGTGGCATGATCCTAACAAGTGGAACAAAACCTGAGTTCCCCTTCTGTTTTTGTGCATTTTTGACCCTGTAGACACTGTCAGGATAACTGCACCAAAGCAAAGAACATGGAATGCTATGAGAATTTTAATCTTAGACTTTCTGATAATCCAATTTGTTGCCCAGACAGTGAAACAGGCCTAGAAAATTTTCAAAAGGACATATTATTGTGACTGAAATAATTTTTACAGAGACATTGAATTTACGTCTTCTGCTATAAACAAAATATACCACTTGAAAGTCTGTCTCTGTGATTTTTTGTGCTTTGCTCTGTGCTTATTTTAGATCTCCACATCATTCCTCACAGACTCCTCTGCAGTTCACGGGGTCCTGGATATTACTGCTCTTGGCGATAAATGGCAAGAATGGAAACAAATGCATTAAACATTAAATGCCAAGATGAGTCAGCACACAGCCTGTGCCTTAGTCGAGCCCTTAGTCACCCACTTTTTAATGCTTTAATGTGCCGATTGCAAGATAAATGAAAGAAAAGTGAACTGAATCTTCCGTACCACAGGAATTTATGGCTTAGCATGAGGCAGAAATGTTGTTAGCTCAGTGTTGTCATAATTTAGTTCTTTAGATTAAAAGAAAAGCAAAACTTTCTGAATAGCTTTTGCTGCATATAATCAGCATGCAGAAAACAAAGCAAGTACATCAAGGCAGGGCATTTGCTCTGCATTCTGAGTCTCTGCATTAGATTGATTTTCTTGAGAGCATCAACATTTAGTTTTACTTTTTAAAAAAATATTTCCAATGCAGTACAGTAAATTTTCCCTGGTCCATTGTCCCTAGCATACTGTATAAACTGGTACCTTACTACACCAATTTTAGATTTTTTTGCCATTGCCTAGCAACAAAGGCTAATACCTAACCCTGAACTATAGCATTGTGAGGAAGCATTATATGTTTTTCTTCATTTTTTCTTTTAACTGATGTGATCCCTACAGTAGCTCCTGTTTCTTTCAGTCCAGCAAACAGATTTTGTGATCCATTAACTGGCATTCTTTTCTGTGTTTTGTGTACCTGTTCAGCCAGAATGTCCATGTGGGCCTCACCATCGGTTAAATCTGGGCTCTCTTATGGATCCCATGTGGCTTTCTCCACAGTGTTCATGTTGGTCCCATCTGTGTTTTCCCACATGGTGCCGTTGTTACTGAAAACCTAAAGTCCATGTGGCGAAACATAGATGGGGCCGACATGGAACCCGTGGACAAAGTCACATGGGACCCATACAACAGCCCAATTTTAACCAATGGTGAGGCTCACATGGACATGTTACTGGGTGGGTGCTCATGAGAAAACCATCTTTTATCACAGTCAGATGTTTTTGCTGTGAAAAATCATACTATTATTGGACATTTTTAAAAAATGAAAGCTACAGTAAGTTTACAAATAGCTTACCTGAATGCTGATTTTGTCATTAAACACAGGTAAAATGTTTTATAGGTTAATTTAATTATGGATGATTAGGAAATGTAATTGTTGCTGCTATTTTGCCTTAAATCACTAAATATTTTCCCTAATAAAGGTTTAAAAAAAAGTTGATACATCAACTTAAACTAATAATTTCTAGCCAGAAACAAGCCCTGGTGCTGAGTAGGTTTATGCACATTTCCATATGGTTTAAAGTGATCTTGCTAATGGCTAAAACCAGTAGGTGATGCATTTTTGAACAAGGGGGATGGGGGTATTTGCCAGTATAGCATGAGGTACAAATGGATGAATGTAAATTAGGTTAAAAAAAAAATCCAAATTTATAAGAAAAAAGTCACAAATTTTTAAGAAAAAAAAATGCAAAATTATAAGAAAAAAGTCAAATTTTTAAGAAAAAAGTTTATGATAAAAAGCTGAAAATCTACAAAAAAGTTGCAGATTTATGAAGGAAAAATGCTACAAATCCACAAGAAAAAACTTTCAAATTTATGAGAAAAAAAGTTACAAATTGTTAATACAAAAGTTGCAAATTTATGAGAATGGACATTAACAAAAATTGCAAATTTATGAGAAATTATTTTTTTTTAGAAAAAGTCACACATTCATGAGAAAACAAAAACTTGCAGATTTATCAGAAAATTTCACGTTTAAAGGAAAAAAGTTGTAAATCTACAAGAAAAAGTGCAAATTGTGAGAAAAAAGTCCCAAATTTATAAGAAAAAAGCTGCAAATTTATGAGAAAAAAGTCAAATTTTTTTTAGAAGTTAAGTTTAATCCCTTCCACTGCATGTGGAACACAAAAAAAAATTTTAGGAAAAAAGGGGCAAATTTATGAGAAAAAGTTTCAAATTTATAAGAAAAAAGTTATAAATTCATGAGGAAAAGTGACAAAATCATGAGGAAAAGTTGCAAATTGACAAGAAAAAAAATAGAAATTTATAAGAAAAAAGTCCTTTTTTAAGAAAAAAGTTGCAAATTTATGAGAATTTTTTTTGCAAATTTATGAGAAAAAGTTGACAATTTATGAGGAAAAAGTTGCAAATCTACAGGACAAAAAAAAAATTTATATGAAAAAGTCAAATTTAAAAAATGCAAAATTATAAGAAAAAAAGTCACAAACTTTTAAGAAAAATGTTGCAAATTTATGATAAAAAGTTGAAAATCTACAAGGAAAAAGTTGCAGATTTATGAAAAAATCTGCAAATCTACAAAAAAATAGCAAATTTATGAGAAAAAGTCACAAATTGTTAGTAAAAAAGTTGCAAATTTCTGAGAAAAATTTTGAAAATTTACAAGAAAAAAATGCAAATTTATTGGAAAAGAAATTGCAGATTTTTGAGGAAAATTTCACACATATATGAGGAAAAATGTAGCAGATTTATAATAAAAAAATTCACATTTACAGGAAAAAGTTGCAAATTTATGAGGAATATGGTGGCAAATCTACAAAATTACAAATTTCTAAGGAATAAGTCATAATCTTTTATGGAAAAATTAGCAAATTAATGAGAAAAAGTTGGAAATTTATGAGTAAAAGATTTGCAAAGCTACAAAAAATAGCAAATTATGAGAAAAAAAGTCACAATGTTTTTACTAGAAAGTTGAAAATTTATCATAAAAAGTAAAAAAAATCTGAGAAAAAAGCTGCAGATTCATGAGGAAAAAGTTGCAAATATGCAAGAAAAAAATGCAAATTTATATGAAAAAAGTCAGAAATTTATGAGAAAAAGTTACAAATTTATGAGAAAAAGTTGAAAAATTAAAAGATTTCTGCTTAGAATTGGTTATTTAAAGTCATGTTATTCAGTTTTATACAACAGTTAGTTCTGACTGAGCAATTTGATTGGACAATAAAAATTCCAGGAGTTACTGAAATCCACTATAATTACACTCCAGTTTCACTGGTTATGTATCACGCCGCTACAAAGGTATTCATGTAACCGCTATTTACTGTTGACTCCTGGTCGGCACTTTAAGGCAACATTAATGGAATACGGCAAAACGAAGGACATTTTTCCGAATATAACACTTGAGTTAAATTATGAATGGTCATCAGGAGAGGAGCAGGAGAAGGGAAGAAGCTAGGCTATTTCCACAGAAACCTCCCGGTGTGCAATAATTTCATCAGCTGACCTCGACAATCTGGAGAAAAGCAAAAAAGAGGACAACATGGTAAAACAACAATACTTTTGTGGTGAGTGACTCTTTGTTTCATCTGAAAATGCTAAGAAAAGGGAGCAAAGTGTGCCGAAGAAATCGTTAGCATGCTAACTACTAGCTACTATTGTTGTGACAACTGGCGTTTTGATCTCGGGTCTTCTGCAGTACCAACTCAATGGGTATGTTTTATAAACACTTATTACTTTTGCACTTCATGATATTTAATTTCATTACATGTGTGTGAAATGACAATAGATGTCTTCATGCTGATTGTGATGTTTAGCAACAGTTACTGGCTACCTTTAGAAGGGACTATTTTTTTTTTCTCAGCTACACAAAATAACTGGTTAAACAAACAAATCATAATATTTTTTTCCAGTATTGCTGTAAGCTAATAAATTTTGGTTGTGGAACTGTTGTATAAAAGGCATATTACACTTGAGGTCATTACGATATCATGAATATACTAACTCTGGGTGTGATACTGTAATGCCCTCCATGCATACTATGTTCAGTGATACCGTACTCCCTCTCATGTAATATTGCTTAAATGTAGCATAATATAGAAAGGTAGGAAGATGATGATGAGACATACTGCCATATACAAAATGGTGTAGATTGCAGACATACACATCTTTTTTCTTTAGATTTAGTAGGAAAGCTCATGCTGCAGCCTACACCAGAATGCAAATTGGTATTGCACTGAGATTTATTATATTCATATCACACAGCATGACTTGCAGTGAACTTACAAGACCTGTAATATCACGGAGATGTCATGAATTGCCCCTTGAGGCAGGAACGAAGACCCACGTGCTGAATTGTAGTTAGTGAAATTTATTTACAGAAAAACACTACAAGACCACATGGTGTTCAACACAACAGTCCAAAGTGAAAACAAGCAAACTTACAAGTTTGAGGAAATGGAGTTCACCAGAACAGGAGAAGGGTTCTGGAGGAGATGACTACTCTTAGACTCCGGCAAAGAGGAATGAAAATAACAGCCCTTAAATAGGTCCAAAAGCAAATGATACAAGTGGGAACAGGTGTGGGTCACATGAGCGGGCAGGGGATAACAATGATTACAACTGAGATCAGTCAGAAGTAATTGTGGTGTAATCTAAGTATTACATATGTGGAGCCACTAGGGGGCGACACAGACCGGATGTTGTCAGGAGTACAACATGATAGATATTAATATGGCGGAGTTCGTGTGTTAATGTTGTTGCAGCCAGTTAATAAAGGAGGCTCCGTGTTCACCCAAAGCAGCAGTCTTTATTTATAAAAGAACCCAACACAACATGGTGTCAGAAGTTGGTGCGCTTTGAGGTGAGAAAAGTCAGCTTTGCAACCGGCTAGCGGCTATGCCAGACGAAGCTCAAAGGGCTGCAGCTGCGCCAATTGATCCGGTAATGGCGGCGGCTACTCCAGCGGCAACCTTCACCATTAAACCACCGGAGCCCTTCGACTTTGCGAGACCCCAAGAGTGGGAAAAGTGGATAAGACGTTTTGAGCGTTTTAGACTGGCAAGTAACCTGAATAACTCAGCTGAGGCGAACCAAGTAAATACGCTGGTTTATTGCATGGGAGATGAGGCTGACGACGTGCTAAGAGGGCTCGAGCTAACGAGTGTGCAGCGCCAGCAGTACGATGCCGTTAAAACAGCCTTTGATAGACATTTCGTTCCCAGAAAGAACGTGATTTATGAACGAGCAAAATTCAACAAGCGAGTGTAACAGCCGGCAGAACCTGTAGACTCGTTCATAACAGCACTCTATGCGCTGGCAGAAAACTGTGAGTACGGTGCGCTTCATGATGACCTCTTGAGAGACAGGCTTGTAGTGGGTCTGAAAGATTCGTCGCTGTCAGAAAGAACGCAGCTTGACAAAGATCTTACCCTAGCTAAAGCTATAACAATGGCAAGACAATCTGAAGAAATAAAACGACAACAAACTGACCTAAGAGGTGAAACTAGCATTAACAGAACAGCCGTGGATGCGGTACACATCAGAAAAGCCAAGCCAAACAAGTTCATAATCAAGGAACAAAAACAGATTAAGTCCTCAAGGCCTCAGCAGACAAAACAAGACAGTAAAGTTTGTTCCAAGTGTGGCAAAGCACCAGCACATGCAGCAGTACAGTGCCCAGCTAAAAACGCGGAATGCCATAACTGTAAAAAACGTGGACACTATATTAGAGTCTGTAGGTCCAACCCAACTGTGAATGAGGTCACTGACAATGCAGACAGACTTTTTCTGGGTGAAGTGGATCTAGGGGAGGATCCATGGCTGGCAGACATAAACGTGAGAGGAAATAAAGTGACTTTTAAGTTAGATTCCGGAGCGGACGTCACAGCGGTTTCAGACCAAACATTTGAAATCTTCAAGAAGAAAAATGAACAGTTGGAAAAGGCACAAAAACCACTCTACGGACCGGGTGGAACTGCACTAACCGTGTTGGGGTCTATGACAGAGACTATTACATACGGTGACAAGAGCGCTACTGAGAAAATCTATGTTGTCAAAAATCTGCGCATGGCACTACTGAGTAGAACAGCTTCCGTGAGACTGAAACTAATTGCCAGAATTGACACTATAGACCAAGAGACAGTGAGAAAAGTGTACCCCAAGTTATGCGATGGACTTGGGCTTGTTCAAAAGCCATACACAATTAAACTGAAACCTGATGCTAAGCCCTTTTCGCTCAAGGTGCCAAGGCGTGTGCCACTGCCGCTCATGGGTAAAGTGAAAGAAGAGCTCGAGAGGATGGAAAAGTTGGGAGTCATCAGTCGCGTGGAGCAGCCAACAGATTGGTGCTGTGGCATGGTTGTAGCTCCCAAAAAGGATAAAGAAAAGGTGCGTATCTGTGTGGACATGACACCTTTAAACGAGTCAGTGTGTCGCGAAAGATACATCCTCCCGTCTGTGGACCAAACGCTAGGCATGCTCACAGGTGCTCAGTATTTTTCAAAGCTCGATGCAAATATGGGATTTTGGCAAATACCACTGTCTAAAGAGTCGGCCTTTCTCACCACATTCATTACGCCATTTGGCAGATACCACTTCAACCGTTTGCCATTTGGTATTTCCAGTGCTCCTGAACATTTCCAAAACATGATGGTAACAGAGGTTACAGCGGGTCTCGACGGAATCGTCTGTCACATGGACGATATCCTGGTCTGGGGATCCACGAAGGAGCAGCACGACGCAAGACTGCACGCTGTCTTGAAGCGCGCGGAGAAAGCCGGCGTTACATTGAATATGTCAAAATGTGAGTTTGGCAAAAGAGAGGTCAAATTTCTTGGGTTTATTGTTTCAGCAGAAGGAATGAGGCCAGATCCAGACAAAACCCAAGCTGTTCAGGACATGAAAGAGCCAAGCAACGTGAGTGAGCTCAGGAGCTTTCTCGGAATGGTGAACCAGCTGGGGAAGTTCATTCCGAACCTTTCTGAAAAGGACAAACCATTGAGAGACTTGCTTTCAACAAAGAACATGTGGTACTGGGGGCATGAACAACAAAATGCGTTTTGTAATCTCAAACAAGAACTGTCCTCTGCTCCAGTATTGCAGCTCTATGACCCAAACAAACCACAGAAAATATCTGCAGATGCCTCTTCATACGGATTGGGGGCAGTCATGCTACAGAAAGAGAGAGATGTGTGGTCACCAGTTGCTTACGCTTCCCGATCATTGACACCTACAAAGCAGCGCTACGCTCAGCTGGAAAAAGAAGCGCTGGCTCTCACGTGGGCCTGCAAAAGATTCAATGACTTTATCCTGGGTCTGCACTTTGAACTAGAAACTGATCATAAGCCACTAGTGAGCCTGCTGGGAGGACAAGCTTTGGATGCGCTTCCACCGCGTATACAGAGATTTTGTATGTGCCTAATGAGGTACTCATACACTATAAAGCACATCCCTGGCAAAAGTCTAACCACTGCCGACACGCTCTCACGCTTACCGCTCACAAACAGTGTTACTCACACAGACACAGATCTTATGGAGGACACTAACATTTATGTTGACTCTGTGCTAGAGGGACTCCCTACAAGCAGCAAATATCTTGCAGATCTCCAAGAGCAACTGCAGTCCGACAGCGTCTGTTCACAAGTCATGAAATACTGCACAGAAGGCTGGCCGGATCGTAACCAGCTACAGGGAGCGGTGAAGCACTACTGGTCTGAGAGAGCCGTTTTGAGTGTGCATAACGGACTACTACTGAGAGGCACGAGGTTAGTTATCCCTACTAACATGAGAAATGCAGTTTTGGATAAGATACATGAGGGCCACCAGGGGGTGGTTAAATGCAGAGAGCGCGCCCGTCAGGCTGTATGGTGGCCAGGTTTAAGCAACCAGATTAGTGAAATTGTACTCAAATGCAGAAAGTGCATACAGGAAAGAGTTAATGTGAGAGAGCCTTTAATGCCCACAGATTTACCAGAAAGGCCATGGCAGAAGTTGGGAGCTGATTTGTTCACGCTACAAGACAAAAACTACCTGTTATTAGTGGACTACTTCTCTAGGTATATAGAGATTGCCCAGCTCAGCCCAACTCGCTCTGCCAGTGTCATTGTGCATTTAAAATCAATGTTTGCACGTCACGGAATACCAGAGATACTGATCACGGATAACGGCCCGCAGTTCGCAAGTCAGGAAATGGAAGACTTTGCAAAGGAGTACTGTTTTGAGCACGTGACCAGTAGTCCCAGGTACCCCCAAAGTAACGGTGAGGCAGAAAGAGCTGTCAGAACAGTCAAAAATCTTATCAAGAAAGCCAGTGATCCATACCGAGCACTGTTAGCCTACAGACCCATAGCGTTGGCAAATGGCTACAGCCCAGCACAGCTTCTCATGGGGCGTAGGCTTCGTACCACCCTGCCAATGCTTCCAGAGGCCTTGCAGCCATGCGTGCCGAATCTGCAACAAATTCGTCACGTGGAAAAGGAGAGACGGATGAGGCAAACAGAATGTTTCAACAAAAGACACAGAACGAGAGATTTGGATAAACTGTTACCCGGAAACTCTGTTTGGATTACAGATGCAAAAGCACAGGGCACAGTGACATCTGTCCACAAAACTCCACGGTCCTATGTCATTAGTGGACCACAAGGGACAATCAGGAGGAATCGCACTCATCTTGTGCCTATGTCGATACCAAAGACTGAGATGGAACCACAACGGACCCAGTCAAATGGAAAAGACACTCCTATAGAAACTGTTTCTGAGCCCAATGCACAGGGAACACCAGGTGTTGTTAGAACCAGGTCTGGTAGAGAAGTGATTAAACCAAAGAGACTGGATCTGTAGAGTTGCATGTTAATATTTGTGAAAACAGAGTTGAGTTCTGAAAATGCCTTCTTTAAATAGAAAATAAGAGGCCTTTGCATAATATGTTCTTACATGGCAACAGTGTTGGAGGAAAAAAAAAAAAGAAATGTTATAGATTTGTAAAAGGGGGTGATGTGTTAAATTTATGCTGTCATAGTTAGCTGACAAAAGGGAACGGAAATAAGAATGTATTTTGTGTTTTCAGCTAAAAGGGGTCAACTTGGCTTCAGTAAGGGGGATGTGGTGTAATCTAAGTATTACATATGTGGAGCCACTAGGGGGCGACACAGACCGGATGTTGTCAGGAGTACAACATGATAGATATTAATATGGCGGAGTTCGTGTGTTAATGTTGTTGCAGCCAGTTAATAAAGGAGGCTCCGTGTTCACCCAAAGCAGCAGTCTTTATTTATAAAAGAACCCAACACAACAGTAATGAGAGGGAGAAGACGGGACTGACAGCTGACAGGAGCACCGCCCACAACAGAGCAAAAAACCCGGAAGTGCCTCTGACAGCTGCAGCCCCAGGAGGAGAGAAAACACAACAGAATATGAATATAATGAGATGGCAAGTAAAGACCAGTAAACCCAAATATGTAAATACAAAAACTACAATGAATGTAAACAGGAAAATAAATCATACTAAGAAACAATACAGAATATGTGAAAACCAACCCAAGATAAAAATAACAGGAATTACAACTCAAAACTACAGCACTATACAAATATGAAAAAAGGCAAAGAGACTGAGCCCGGCAGAATCCCCCCCATGCTCAGATCGTGACAGAGCCCCCCCTTCCAAGTGGTGGATACCAGACACCCCGGCAACATCGAAAGAAAAATACCCCCCCACACAAAAAAACCACCCCAACAAGAAAATCATCCCACCCCAGGTTGGGGGGCGGGGGGGACTCAGGCATGGAGGGACCAAAGCAAACTAGAGAAAATGACAAAAAAATCTCAGAACTAACACCCCAGCAAAACCAGACTAAGAGGAAACAAAAACAAAGACCCCACTCAGGACCCACACCCACGCAGGACCAGGCACTTAGGCTCCATGGACCAAAGAACTAGACAGTTCAGGTGGCCGGCTAAAGTCCCAGACCTGGCAGATGGTGTGATGGTATAATTCAGGTGGCCTGCCAGAGAACGTGGGCCATCCAACCCAGTGGCACAGTCTGTCAGGTGGTCCGCCAGAGTTCTCTAGCCACCTAAACAGAAGGGGTGGCCCAGGAGGCGGCTGCCCCATGGGGAAGCACAATGAAGAAGGGGACAGAGGAGTTTGGGAAACCCCAACGATGTCCAGTGGAGGAGAGGGAACCACGATGCCCTTGGGCAAAGGAGAGGGAACCACGATGGCCTCGGGCAGAGGAAAGAGAACCACGACGGCCTCAGGCAGAGGAGAGGGAACCACAACGGCCTCGGGCAGAGGAGAGAGAACCACGACGGCCTCAGGAAGAGGAGCGGGAACCATGACAGCCTCGGGCAGAGGAGAGGGAACCACGATGGTGTCTGGCAGAGGAGAAGGGACCACGACAGCGTCTGGCAGAGGAGAGGGAACCACGACAGCATCTGGCAGAGGAGAGGGGACCATGATGCTTTCAGACTGCTCTGCAGCACCCTTGGCTCCAAGCTGGAGCAAAGCAACACCTGCGGTGGTTCTGGGCTGGAGCAGAGCTGCACCTGCAGTGGACCCAGACTAGGTCATAGCTGCACCCACGGCGGACCCGGACTGGGCCAGAACTGCACCCCACGGAGGTCCCGGGCTGGGATGGAGCACCAGTGATGACCTCATCTGATTGGGAAGCAGCACTCTCGGAGGCCTCGGGCTGGGACGGAGTGCCCGTGACGACCTCATCCGGAGGGGGAGCACCACCCACAGAGGGCCCAGGCTGGAACGTAGCACTTGTGACAACCTTGGCAGGAGGAGCTGGACCCACAAAGACCTCAGGCAAAGTTGGATGAACCTCCGTGACCCTGGGGAAAGGCTCAGATAAGAGAGACCGGGACACAGGATCAGGGTCACCAGCGGCAGTGGAGCCTGGTGAGGTGAGCGCAGGTGCAGCTGATGGCTGCACTTGGCATTCCCCACCAAGAGCCAGAAAAGACCTCTCCAATATGGAAACAACAAAAACAAAGGAGAGCACTTGCCTAATCTCAAGCTCCACCGCCGTCCAGGACTCCATCGATCCAGGCGGCGACGTCTCGGGCCCGGTCCTCTGGAGGTCCATCTCCGGCTCTGCTGCGGTGACCCCTACAGCAGGCTTGGTGGTTGATGTAGTCCCGGGACCCCTCAGCGAAGTGACCCACATAGGTGGCTCATCTAGCGTGGATCCAGAAGGTCAATTTTCTACTGGCACTGACTCCTGCACTGTTGAAGCCCGGCGATGCTCAGTCATCAGTGCAGGCTCCGGGTCACAAGCAGTGCTCTCCCTCTGTCCAGACCATGGCTGTGGGGCTGGAACCAGGTCCTCCAGGGCTGTAGGCTCCTCCACCATCTGGCGGCTCAATCCCGCGGCTGGTGGACACTCAAGGGGCAGAGGAGGAGACAGGGAGAGAGCAGGTGAAAGGTCTTTAGCTGCAGCAAGTGGTGAGAGCTCAGGGGACTGCGTAAACTGAGCCTCACCACCAGGAATCAGGCAAGATAATTTTTGTGCTGGTAATTGAGAATGAAAAGACATTTGCCTGTGTTCCCGGAGAATGATGTTTCCTGCTGCAGCAGGTGTAGAGTCCGCCCTCTCTGTGGCTGCTGTGATAGCGGACCCCTCTGAGGAAGGTAGAAGAGCCATCCCAACAGACGTGGTGACGGGCGGAGCCGGGAATGAGGCGACCGGACCCTCAGCAGCAGGAGGAATTGCCAAGGAGGAGGGAGAGGCAGCAGCAGCAGAGGAGGAGGCTGATGGGACAGCCGAAGAAGAAAAACCAAGTGAGGGAACTCCTGCGGGAGTCTTCAGCCTCAATGAACAGTGAACTGCTGACAAGGAGGTGGAGGCATTCCTCTGGCGAGATTTCTCTGGATAGCGGCGGCCTGGAGTAGATGAGAGCAGGAAAGGGTGCTGGAGACTAGTGAGAAGCCAATAATGCAGAGGCTGGGGAACGCCTTCCCTTTGGTGCGGGCCCATGCCTTTTTGGTGAATTCCTCACCATCTCTCCATTCTCGCATTGCAGAGCCACCACCAGAGAAATCCTCTCCACCCCATCAGCCTGTTCCTTAAGCTGAGGGCATTGGTGAGCAGCTGCCTCCGCGAGATCCAAGTATCACAACACGTTGTTAGGGGTAGGACCGATCTGAGCAGTGGAGATAAATCCATCTATCTCCATAAGGGTTTTGCAGCACTCCCACCCCAGGCTCATTTCGTACCAGTGCTCACCTGCCGAGTCCATGGAAGCTGGGGACATGTTGACCACTCCAGAAAAACACCTGGGTTAAACAAACAAATAAAAAAAACCACAAACTACCGCAGCTGAGTCTACTACTGGCCAGAGTCTACTGTCATGAATTGCCTCTTGAGGCAGGAATGAAGACCCACGTGCTGAATTGTAGTTCATGAAATTTATTAACAGAAAAATACTACAAGACCACACGGTGCCCAACACAAAAGTCCAAACTGAAAACAAGCAAACTTGCGAGTTTGAGGAAATGGGGTTCACCAGAACAGGAGAAGAGTTCTGGAGGAGATGACTACTCTTAAGACTCTGGCAAAGAGGAATGAAAATAACAGCCCTTAAATAGAGCCAAAAACAAATGATACAAGTGATAACAAGTGTGGGTCACATGAGCGGGCAGGGGGTAACAATGATTACAACTGGGATCAGCTGGGAGCAATGAGAGGGAGAAGACGGGACTGACAGCTGACAGAAGCACCGCCCACAACAGAGCAAAAAACCCTGAAGTGCCACTGACAGCTGCAGCCCCGGGAGGAGAGAAAACACAACAGAATATGAATATAATGAGATGAAAAGTAAAGATCAGTAAACCCTAATATATAAATACAAAAACTACAATGAACGTAAACAGGAAAATAAATCATACTAAGAAACAGAATATGTGAAAACCAACCAAAGTAAACCAAAATAACAGGAATTGCAACTCAAAACTACAACACTATACAAATATGAAAAAAGGCAAAGAGACTGAGCCTGGTGGAAGCCCTCCGTGCTCAGATCGTGACAGGAGTGTTGTACTTGCTTGAAGAGGACTTGTTTGTTTACATTATTGTCATCAGATCTGACTGATATTTGGCATTGCAGGGATGAGAATGCATACTGTAGCTTTTCCCTCATTGTCTTTTCTCTTACTGATGTTTTTTGCCAGGAAAATTGAAGTATTATTTAATATTTTATATGGCATAAATGCTGAAAGCAAGTCACATTTGATGCCAGTGTATGTCAAAGGAGAATCTATTTTCAAGTTGTAGAAGGAAATGGAATTCTAACAAGGAGATATCCCAAAATAGTAGCAGTTCTGTCGCCACTGTCTTCGCTAGTTCATTAACTAAGAAAAACCACATTCCCATTTCACTGCTGAATGAGTTAGGAGCCATATGCTCAAAGCTGAGCTCAGACCGAGCATGTAGAGAACACATTGCTTTAACTTGTATCCATTAAGGTCTGTGCTCGTGTGCTTTCCTAACACCAACAGACACAGACCATTGCCTACATGGTGTCTGCCCTGGGGGGACTGTGCCTGCTATTTTTAAAGCCAATTCATGGTAAAATTTACCATGTAATGGTGTTCACTTATATAGTACATTTTACTCATCTCTGGATGACCAAAGCGCTTTACAGATCTTGCTATCCAACTATTCACGCACAGGTGCTGGCCTGATCCACCAGGAGCAACTAGGGGTCCAGTGTCTTGCTCAAGGACACGTCAATATGCAGAGTGGGAGTTGAACCCCTCACCCTCCGATCAGTAGTTGGCCACACTTCACCTGCGCCACAGGGGGCTGCTGTGGCACAGGCTAACAAAACAGGTTAAGTTTAAGAATTTTGAATGTGTACCCTATTACCAAGTCAGCAGCTTTGGGTACAGTGTATTGCTATCTATCTATCTATCTATCTATCTATCTGCAGCCCTGATTGCTTATATTTTTGCACATTAGTGACACTTAAATGTTTCAGATCATCAAACAAATTTTAATATTTACATATTTATTCCATCTAGCTACAATGCTCCGCACTGTGGGTCTATATATTTATGTTTATATGTACATATGTATACTCGCTGCTCTTGTTTCTTCTTGCCTTCTGATTGTTGCTCTGAGTGTTGCTATCCCTGTTCTGTTGCAATCCTGGAATTTCCCCATTGTGGGACTAATAAAGGCTTATCTTATCTTATCTTATCTTATCTTATCTTATTTTAAATAACCCAAGTAAATACAAAATACAGTCTTAAAATGATGAGTTCATTTATTAAGGGGAAAAAAAAAACTATCCAAACCTGTCATGGTTTGGGCAGGGTCTTAGGAACATGCCCATATTTTGTGTTTATTATTGTGATTATTTACCTGTATTTTGCCTTCTGTGCCTCTCTTGGGTCGTCGGTGAGTGTTATTGTCTTCCCCGGTCCTCAGCCTGTCATGTGATCCCTGTTACCAGTCGTTGTCGTTCTGTGCCCCCCTTTGGTCAGCCGTGTAAGTCTCATGTGTGTGTGTGTTCCCCATACTCCTTTTTCTAGCATTCTCAGTCCGTCATGTCTTCCGTAGTCTTAGCCACTTCTCCTCATGTGTTGCTGATTAATTTCTGATTACTTTCCCCAGCTGTCTCAGGTTTCCCCTGATCATCTGTCTCCCTATACACAGTGTGCCCTGCTCTGTGTTCATTTTGTGTGGCATCATACCGTGGATTACCCTCTGGCTTCTGTTCCCGTGATGTTGCTGTATTTGTGAGAGTTCAGCCTCTCACAGCTCGCTTTATGTTCAGCCCCCGTGCTGGTTATTATTTTGTGTTGTTTGGGAAAATAAACCCAGTCAAACTGTAGTCCTGCCTGCGTTAGAGTCTGTTTTTCCTGCCGGTCAGAGGTTTTCCATAACAAAACCTACCTAGTCCTATGTGAAAAAGTAATTGCCCCCTAAACCTAATAACTTCTTGTTCCACCATTGGTGGCAACAACTGCAATTAAGCATTTTTGATAACTGGCGATGAGTCTTTTCCGTTGCTGTTGAGGAATTTTGGCCCGCTTTTCTTTGCAGAATTGTTTTAATTCAGCTACACTGAGAGCTTGAGCTGGAGGTGATTCTCATTCAGGTTTTTTATAGTAGGGAGCAGAATTTGTGGTTCCATCAATTATGGAGAGTCATCCAGGTCCTGAAGCAGCAAAGCAGCCCCAGACCATCATGCTACCACCACCATGTTTGACTGTTGGTATGTTGTTGTTTTTATAAAAAAAAATAATCCCAAAAGTCTTGGGGATCGTCAATCAAGATGAGCCTATGTGTCCTTTATGGTCAGCAGTGGTTTTCTCTTTGGATTTTTCCCATGGATGACATTTCTGTCCAGTCTCTTTCTTATTGTTGAATCACGCACCAGTGTCCAAGCTGAAGCAGGTGAAGCCTGCAATTCTTTAGATGTTTTTCTGTTTTGTTTTGTTTTTTTTCTCATCTGTTCTTGAATTTCTTTAGATGGCGGCATGATGTGTTGCTTTTTGATCACTTCATCACCAATTCTTCCCAATAAACTAGGATTTCCAAGAATAAACCACACTAACAAGTGGCTTTTTCTCCATGAGCAAACGTTTTAATCATCTCTTGACCCTCAGTGAACATGTTCTTAGACGGCAGTAATGACTGGTTTTTACTTACATGATCTGTGTCAAGGTTAGCCACTGCTGTTGCTACATAATTAATAAGGTTAACAAAGGTTAGCGGCCTCAGTGCTGTGCAGCTTGGCTGACTGACATCAGCACTTGATCGTAAAGCAGAACCTGTCAGTATAGAGAGTTCTAAGGTTGTGGTGATGTCTTTGTTGCCTAAGCTCCCAGAAAACAACCCTATGTTCAGAACGTTACAAAGTAAATAGAATTAATTAAAACAGGCTCTTCTGTCTGTAAGATAATTCCTAAAGGGTTTGTCACGTAGGGGTGCCGCCATGAGTGGATAAAATCTCTCCCCTCGCCACAAAAATATTAACAAATAAACTTGGGTCATTGTCAAGATGGAGAGAAAAAAAAATGCAACATTTCATCGCAGAATAAAAAAATAAAATAAATAAACAGCATCTGTATGGACACTGCAAATTTACAAGAAAAAGTTGGAAAATTCATGAAAATAAGGTTGCAAATTTATGATGAAAAACAGCAAATTTACAAGAAAAGTAAATCACAAATTTACAAGAAAAAACAACAATTTTAGTAAAAAAAAAAAAAAAAGTGTAAGTTTTTGAGAAAAAAGTTGCAAGTGTGCCCTGTGATGGACTGGTGATCTGTCCAGGGTGTCCTCTACCTCTCGCCCAAAGACGCTGGGACAGGCTCCAGCCTATTCATCTGTGTAACATGATATTGAAAGGTTTATGATGACACTGAAGGGGACAAATTCTCAGTTTTTTTTAATGCAGGTTACTAAATGACACGTTTCCCCTTGATTTACACCTATGTGTGCACTTATAGCAAACTGGTAAGTAGCTACTGAGTGTTCTTGCTGCTGTTGCATTATTCCTGTATTTCTGTCAAAAGAAACTGCTTTGTGCCTACAACAATAAACAGTTTAATTTAAAAGCTGTCTTGTCACTTTGCCGTGATTGAATCATGACAGCCATGCTTGCATACACTCGTACGACTCAGAAGGCGAAGGCTGTAAACGCCTTGGTTCGCAGCCAAACAATGATCCCCGTGCTTGAATGCCTCGCAAAATGTGACGTCTCTCCGCATCCCAAAGTCAAACTGTTGTTTTGATTAAATTATTAATAAGTGGCTTACAAGGAAGAGAACACTTCAATATCCTGGGGCCTCACAGTGGAGTTGTGGTGGCTAAAAAGGAAAGAGTGGGGAGGGGGAGATGGGAACAATGAGACTGGACTGTGTTGCTCAGTGGGGCACAGAAGGTTGAACGGATGCCAGCATAAACAGTATCAATGCCATCACTTCTTTTTGCTTGTTGGCAATAATGGCTGCTCCCCCCTCCCAAGCGGCTACATAAACAGAGCCAGTTCTCTCATGTTTATGCAGCGAGGGGAACCCCCCCCCCCCCCAACACACATACACACACAGAGCCACCACTACCCCCGCTAGTGCTGATGTCTGTGTTTGGTCTGTCTACACAGCCTAGTGCCACTACACGAGGAGAGTCACAAGCACTGCGGGAATGGAATCATTTGAGGAGATGCTACACAGGGGACACACAGTGGTTCATGATCATAACGGCCCACTGAATATGAGGTGAGCTAATTAGTTTTGGAAAAATATCAAGAAGTGAAGATGCTATGGTATAATTACTGGGAAACACTGACAACGGGTTACTGAGACTGCCCTGATGCTCGTCATCACTGCAAACAAGAGATGAGCATGGGCAGATATTTCAGTTCACTATCAGTGTCAGATGATGTATTTTTTCCCTCGGTACAGAGGCAAATTTCACCAGCGTGCAATATGACTGTTATTTGAGCATGCGATACACCTAAGTTAAAGTTTAAGGTTAAAGTTAATGATTTTAAACATGCCAAAACCGCCTAGGCTGTTGTTAAGGAGAATTGATCTCAACAAACTGCCTTCATCCAGGTTCCTGCCCTGCTTAATCTGATATAACTAAACTTTTTACAACCACAAAAGAACAATCCATCCATCTTCTACCACTTTGCCGGGAATCCGTGTCATGAGCCGAGAGCTGGAGATTTCCACCAGGTTCGGTCTCATGGCATTTTCATGCTATTTACTTATTTGTTGTATTTTATGGCTTTCGGGTTTTTATATTTGTATACTGTTTGCCATCTTCCAGTTTATGTTCAAGTTTTGTTACAGTTTTATTTTTGTATTAATTTATATTTTATTTTTCTGCTTCGGTTGATATTTTATTCTTTTTATCTCCACTGTTGTTCTTTTTCTGGTTGACAGCTGTCAGTGGCGTGGTGCTCCACGTGGGCGTTGCCATGTCAGCTGTCAGCTTTGGCTCGCTCCTCTCTCACTGCCCCAGCTGGTCCTAATTATGTTTCATTTGCTTTCCTCTTCCCGCTCAGATGCCCACACCTGTCATCAATTGTGTAAATGTTTTTTGTTCTTACTTAAGGGCTGTAATTTTATTTTTTTCTTCACCACAGTCTTGTTTGGACTCTCCTCGTCTCCACCAGAGCCCTGCCCTACTCTAGGTGCATTATGTGTAAGTCTTCTCCCTCGTTTGTATTTTATGTTCAGTGCACCGTGTTGAACCTTATGTTTGTTGCCTTTTTGTTCAATAAATTGCCCAAACTCACAGTTCAGCGCATGGGTCTCATCTTCCTGCCCCAAAGGGCATTCATGACAGAAGAATGCGGTGAGTAGAGACCCAGCTGCTGTGAGTTTGCAGATTTTTTGTTTTTCTTTCACCTCAGTGGTGGCGATAGCTCGTTGGTTTCTTTATTTTTTTCCCCATTGGTTTTCTTTTCACCAGGATTTACCATGTCTGTCACCCCGGAGTTATCCACCCTTAGACTGGACGAAGTGGAGCGGTGGTCAGTGTGTGTCCTGAAAGATATTCTATCACAGGCTAAAGCCTCCTGTACTCCTGAGGAAGCCCGAGAGTGTCTGGGGGGCGCGGCGCAGGTGCTTGAGGCATGCCCCAGACTGTGGGATCACCTGGAGCTCACAAACCTACTCCTCTCCTTGCTCAAACAGAAACCTCCATCCTCTCACCACTCTCCAGAGGCAGCTCCACCTCCTCCTCCCAAGCTTTGGCCTGCTCCATCGGCAGAGGAGCTAGAGGAGTGCAGGCAGGCTTTACTGGCAGAGACTGAGCTCCTCCTGGAAGTCAAGCCATGGCTCCTCCTGGACCTTGATCAGGAGCTGGAGGAGAGTTTGCCGAGGGACCCAGAGTTTGAGCCAATGAGTGAGCGTCCCCTAACTCCGGAGCATCTCCATCTCCATCTTGAGCACACGCCTCCCACTCAAGAGCGCTCCCACCTCTCAGTTGGCAGCTACTCCTACGCCGAGAGAGAAGCCTCCCTCAGCAGTGCACCCTCCAAGCTTTTCTCAGGCAGAATTGTCAGCCTCTTCCCTCTCTGCTGCTACGGTTCCTTGCTTCTCCTCGACGCCTCCTCCTGCTGCTAACAGCCAAACTGTTTTTTCCCTGGCTCCACCCAAAACTGTGTCGACAGGGGTGGCTCCTCCACGTTCCTCAGAAGGGCCTACGACCATTAAAGTCACGGAGAGGGCCGGATTCCAATCAGCTGTAGCAGAAAACATCATGTCCTGGGAATACAGTCAAGTAGCTTTTCACTCCCTATTACCTATGTATGAATTATCTTGCCTGATTGCCGGTGGTGAGGCTCAGTCCTCAAAGCCCTGTGAGCTCTCACCACCTGCTGCAGCTAAAGACTTGTCACCTGCTCTTCCCACGTCTCCTCCTCTGCCCTGAGTGTATGCCGGCCATAGGGTTGAGCCGCCAGACATTGCAGGGGCCTGTGGTCCTGGAGGACCTGGTTCCAGCCCCGCAGCCTTGCTCTGGATGGAGGGTGAGCGCTGAAACTGAGCTGATGCCCGTGCCAGTGAGGGAGCATCCCTGGGCCTCAGCTGAACTGAATCCAGCACCAGCAGGAAATCAACCTCCTGAATCCGTGCTGGACGAGCCATCGGCATGGGGTGCTTCACTGAGGGGTCCCAGGGCTGCTCTGACCACCATGCCTGCTGCAGGGACAGCCGAAGCAGAGCCGGAGCTGGACCTCCAGAGGGCTGGGCCCGAAGAGCCATCACTAGGATCGACAGAGTCCTGGACAGCGTGGAGCTCAAGCTCTGACAAGTGCTCTCCTTTGTTTCCATTGTATCTGTTTTGGAGAGATCTTGTCTTGCTCTTGGCGAGGAGAGCTGGGTGCAGCCGTCAGATGCACCTGAGCTAATCTCACCGGGGTCCACTGCTGCCGGTGACCCTGACCATTTTCCTCTGCCTGTTTTGCCTGAGCTCTCCCCCAGGGTCGTTGAGGTTATTCCAGATCTGCCAGATGTGTCCTTGGGTCCAGGTTCGCCACCAGAGATCATCGTGGGTCCAGCTCCTCCTGCTGAGGTTGTTGTGGGTGCTCCATTCCAGCCCGGGACCTCCGTGGTTGCTTCTCCCCCTCCGGCTGACGTTTCCAAGGGGGCTGCTTCCTTTTCTGTGGAGGTCATAATGGGTGCTCCATTCCAGCCTGGGTCGTCTGAGTGTGCAGCCTTGGCCCAGTCCGGGTCCACCGAGGGTGCAGCCATGGCCCAGTCCGGGTCCACCGTGGGTGCTGCTTCCCTTCCTGTGGAGGTTGTCGCGGGTGCTCCGTCCCAGCCTGGGGCCTCTGAGGGTGCAGCATTTGCCCAGTCCGGCTCCACCGAGGGTGCGACTTTGGCCCAGTCCGGCCCACTGAGGGTGCAACCTTGGCCCAGTCCGGGCCCACCGAGGGTGCAGCCTTGGCCAAGTCTAGGCCCACCGAGGGTGTAGCCTCGGTCCAGTCTGGACCCACCGAGGGTGCAGCCTTGCTCCAGCCAGGAGCCACCGAGGTTGCTGCTGTGCTCTAGCCCAGAGCCACCAAGGTTGCTGCTGTGCTCCAGCCCAGAGCCACCGAGAGTACAGCATTGGTCCAGTCTGGGCCCACCGAGGGTGCAGCATTGGTCCAGCCAGGAGCCACCGAGGGTACAGCCTTGGTCCACTCCGAGACCGCCACGGGTGCAGCTATGTCCCAGTCCGAGACCACCGCGGGTGCAACGTTGCTCCAGCCCGGAGCCACCGCAGGTGCAGCTTTGCTCCAGTCTGGAGCCTTCGCGGGTGTAACATTGTCCCCAACTGGGACCACCGTGGATGCAACCTTGCCCCAGTCCGGGGCCACCGCTGGTGCTACTATGTCCCAGTGCAAGACCACCGATGGTGATGCTGGCCAGTCTGTGGGCATCCTGGTTCCCCTTCCTTCGCTAGACACCGTCGGGATCCCATCTCTTCTGCCAGATGCCGTCGTGGTTCCCCCTCCTGTGCCGGATGCTGTCGTGGTTCCCTTTCCTCCGTCTGAGGTCATTGTTGTTCTCACTCTTCCTCCTGAGTTCATCATTGTTTCCCCGACTGCCCTATTATCCTCACCACTCACCCTTCCCGCCAGGCAGCCACCTCCTGGACCACCTCTTCCGTTCAGGTGGTTGAAAAACTCTTGCAGACCACCCGACGGACTGTGCTGCTGAGTTAGGTGGCCCACATTCTCTGGGAGGCCACCCGACCCGTTTCATCTTGTCATTTGGTGGGTCTGGGACTCTGATCACACGCCTGAACTGTCCAGTCCCTCGGTCCAGGGGGCTTAGGGTGGTTGAGGATCTCCTGGTGTGGGTCCTGCGCGGGGTTTATTTCTTTCCCTCCTAGCCTGTTCCCCCCACCACCCTCCCAGGATTGGTTATTGTTGTGCTCTTATTGGGGGTGAGGGTTTTTCTTTGTCTTTTGATGTTACCCTGGGGTGTCTGGCATCCATCCCTTGAGAGGGGGGCTCTGCCATGAGCCGAGAGCTGGAGATTTAAGCCAGGCTCGGTCTCATGGTCTTTTCATTATATTTACTTATTTGTTGTATTTTATGCCTTTTGGGTTTCTGTATTTGTGTACTGTTTGCCATCTTCCAGTTTGTGTTCTAGTTTTGTTACAGTTTTTTTTTTTTTTTTTTTGTATTCATTTGTATTTTATTTTTCCGCTTGGGTTGATATTTTATTCTTTTTATCTCCACTGTTGTTTTTTTTTTTTTTCTGGTTGACAGTTGTCAGTGGGGTGGTGCTCGATGTGGGCGTTGCCCTTTCAGCTTTGGCTTGCTTCTCTCTCACTGCCCCAGCTGGTCCTAATTATGTTTCATTTGCCTTCTCCTTCCTGTTCAGATGCCCACACCTGTCATCGATTGTGTAAATGTTTTTTGTTCTTACTTAAGGGCTGTAATTTTATTTTTTCTTCGCCACAGTCTTGTTTGGACTTTCCTCATTTCCACCAGAGCCCTGCCATGCTCTAGGTGCGTTGTCTGTAAGTTTTCTCCCTCGTTTGTATTTTGTGTTTAGTGCACCATGCTGAACCTTATGTTTGTTGCCTTTTTGTTCAATAAATTGCCCAAACTCACAGTTCAGCGCGTGGGTCTCATCTTCCTGCCCCGAAGGGCATTCATGACAATCCGGGTCATGGGGACATCAGTCCAGGTAGAGTTGCCCAGACTTCCGCCCGGTTCACATAGCACCAGGATCCCCATGATCCCTCCTGCAGGTGGTGAGCCCACTAGAGGGTGGACCCATGTGCCTCCTTTGGGTACACTGGGTCCTTGATGTAACATTTTTCATGGAGATCCACTGGACCGCTCTTGGTCTGGCCCTTCACCCAGGACCGATTTGCCTTTGGAGACCCTACTAGGGGCAAGTTGCTCCTGACAACATTGCTCCTGGGATCATTCGGGCACTCAAACCCCTCCACCATGATAAGGTGACGATCCACGGAGGGGACAAAAGATCCATAAAGAAAAAAACAAGACACTACTTTTACTTTAATTGCAGGACAAAAATTATTTAGAAAATTAGCAAGGGCTACAGCTTCAAGAATCAGGGGACAATAAATGGAACATTTTCTCAGATGTACATATTGATGGAGGACTGTAAGTTTTATTGTAGTCAGGGCCATTTCTAGCTTTTTGGGGGCCCTATGTAAGTTGTGTTTGGGCACCCCTATTTCTGAAATGGTTCAACCCCTTTAAAATAAAAAAAATAAATAAAATCACTCCCTCGCCAACAAAACATTAAAAAATAAACTTGGGTCAGTGTCTGGATAAAAAGAAGAAATTAAGCAATTTAATAGAATAACAATGTTACCAAATTTATATGGAAAAAGTTGCAAATTAATGAGAAAACGGTCACACTAATGAGAAAAAAAAATCAAATTGACATTAAAAAAGAAGCAAATTAATGAGGAAAAATGTTACAGATTAACAAGAAAAAAGTTTCAAATTTACATGAAAAAAGTTCCAAATTAATGGGAAAAATGTTACAGATTAATAAAAAAGTTTGAAAATTACATGAAAAAGTTGCATATTAATCAGAAAACGTTTCAAATTTACATGAAAAAATATGCAAATTAATGAGAAAAAAGTTACAAACTTAAGAAAAAAAGTTACAAATTTACATGAAAAAAGTTGCAGATTTATAAGAAAAAAAGAGTTGCAGATTTCCTGCAAAAAATACTTGTTTTGCATGTATCCTTAGCATTTGTGCTTAAAATGCATTTTATTCAGTTCTGTAAACATCATATAGAAAGGTCTATGATGATATGGGGGTGGGGGGACAATTTTCTTTTTTCCTGGTTTACACCAATGGTTGTATCAATGAAAAATCAGGGACGATTTCGGGTGACCTTGCACAAAAAGTCCACCAGCCAGTGCTCACAGTGCCAGCAGACTCAGGCGTACACCTGGCAGCCTCTGGTATTTTTCGTAACTGCTTTCATTCCTGATTTACTGTTTGTGAAGTCAGTTGGTTTCCCTCAGGTAAAGGCAGCAACCCTCCAGGTGTGTTAACCATACACAGTGGTCAGATAACACCTTGGCTGACGGTGGAGAACAGGTTGGTCAGGTCACAACTTTGCAAAATAATATATCAAGGTGCTCCGTCATCATTTCAAACTAGGGCCACATGATTTGGGGAGGAAAAATGTGCATTTTTGTTAATTGTCCAAAATATTGCAGTTCATGCAATGATTAATTGCAGTTACTGGCACTGTGATTGTGAGACAATCAACTGTGCAGCCCTTTTTCAAAATAATCTTGCCAATATATTTTTGCTATAAAGGCATTTTGCCTGTCTTATAAGGAAACCAAGAAGTATAATTTGTTAATTCTACCAAATTTATTTATAACAAATTAACAAAATCAGAGCAGACGGTGATAAATGCAGACCGGTGCAGACCGGGACATATCACTGTTAAACAACGACACTGCAGCAAAGACATTGAGTTGCTAGCTGTTAGCATGAGGCCTACATATCTCCCGAGAGAACACTCACACGTGATCTGCATTGTTGTTTATGCAAATCCGACGGCGAACGCTGGGACAGCACGTGACGTCATCCATTCAGTAACCAGCAGGCTGCAGACAGAACACCCAGATGCTCTTCTCCTCATCTCAGGCGATTTCAACCATGTTTCACTGTCTCCCATTCTACCCACGTTCACCCAGTATGTCACATGCCACACTAGAGACAATAAAACACTGGATTTATTCTACGCAAACACTAAGGAGGCGTACACCTCATCACAACTCCCCCCACTCGGGAGATCGGATCACAACTTGGTTCATCTCCGGCCGGTGTACAAACCCCTAGTGCACAGACAACCTCCGGCCATGCACACTGTGGAGTTATGGTCTGAGGAGACAATGGACACCCTAAAGGGCTGTTTTGAAGCCACCGCCTGGAAGCAGCTCTGCGATCCACATGGTGAGGACATCGATGGCCTCATTCACACCTTCACGGGCTACCTCAGCTTCTGTGTGGACAAATCCGTTCCCACCAAGACCATACGGCGTCACTCAAACAACAAACCCTGGATCAACCCTGAGATAAAAACACTTCTGAGAGAGAAGAAGAGGATCTTCAGGTCGGGGAACAGGGAGATGCTGAAGTCCGTACAGAGGGAGCTGAGGAGAAAGATCAGAGAAGGCAAGGACAGCTTCAGGAAGAAGATGGAGGACAAGCTGCAACAGAGCGACATCAGCGGGGTCTGGAGAAACCTCAAAACCATCTCGGGGCTCCAGAATACCTCCCCCCAGGCCACAGGGGGCAGGGAGTGGGCGAACAACCTGAATCTGTTTTTCAATAGATTTGACCAACCGCCCTCCCCCCTGACTGCACAACAACCACTGCTGCCTCTAAAGAAATCAAGTCCTGCTGCCCACTCCCCACTCCACCAACACCCCCCCACTCCCAACACACAGCCCCCCATCCTGACCCTGACCAGGACCCAGGTGAGGACGGAGCTGAGGAAGATCAAGGCGAGGAAGGCGCCGGGACCGGACGGCATCAGCGCAAAGCTCCTCAAGTCCTGTGCAGACCAGCTGTGTGGGATTGTGACGTATATCTTCAACATGAGCCTGAAACTGGGGAGGGTACCACAGCTGTGGAAAACATCTTGTGTGGTACCTGTACCAAAAACTTCCCACCCCAAAGACCTGAACAGCTACAGACCGGTGGCCTTGACGTCCCACTTGATGAAGACCCTGGAGAGACTGCTCCTTGCTCACCTCCGCCCCCTGGTGGAACCAGCGATGGATCCACTCCAGTTCGCCTACCAGCATGGCATTGGGGTGGAGGATGCGGTGATCTTCCTCCTTCACCGTTCTCTGTCCCACCTGGAGAAGCCCGGGAATATGGTGAGGATCATGTTCTTTGACTTCTCCAGTGCTTTCAACACCATCCAACCGATGATCCTGAAGGACAAGCTGCTGCGCGCAGGGGTGGACCAGCACCTGTCATCATGGATCCTGGACTACCTCACGAACCGGCCTCAGTTTGTGAGAACCCGGGACTGTGTGTCCGACACGATCATCAGTAGCACGGGGGCCCCCCAGGGAACGGTGCTGGCTCCCTTCCTGTTCACTCTTTATACTGCGGACTTCTCACACAACACAACACACTGCCATCTACAGAAGTTCTCTGATGACTCTGCGATCGTTGGCCTCATCTCCAATGGAGATGAAGCTGAGTACAGAGGGCTTATCCAGGACTTCGTGGACTGGTGCCATCGGAACTGCCTCCAGATCAACGCGAGGAAAACTAAGGAGCTGGTGGTGGACTGCCGCAGGCATGGGCAGCCCCTCACAGTACCAGTAAATATACAGGGAACAGACATCGAGATGGTGACATCCTATAAGTACCTGGGTGTTCATCTGAACAATAAACTAGACTGGTCACACAATACTGATGCACTCTACAAGAAGGGACAGCGCAGGCTGTTCCTGCTGAGGAGACTCAGGTCTTTTGGTGTACAAGGGGCGCTGCTGAAGTCATTCTATGACACGGTGGTGGCATCAGCCATCACTTTTGGAGTGGTCTGCTGGGGCAGTGGCATTACTGCAGCCGATAGGAAGAGACTGAACAAACTGATTAAGAAAGCTAGCTCTGTCCTGGGGCAGCGCCTTGATCCGATGGAGGAGATAGGAGAGAGAAGGACGGTGGCTAAACTGTCATCTCTGCTGGAGTCCGAGTTCCACCCTATGCAGGACATACTGAATGCACTGAGGAGCTCATTTAGCAGCAGACTACATCATCCCAGGTGCACAACCGAGAGGTTTCGTAGGTCCTTCCTACCAACGGCTGTCAGACTGTACAACCTAAGCAGGGCTGCTCGCAGAGATAGCAAAAAGACGTAACAAACTAATAGTTTTTTGAATGCAAAAGATGCAATAGACTTACACAATGGTCCCCTCCGGCATACAACTAGGAACATACCGGTCGCTATGGAGGGTGAGAATATGTATGGGCACATAATCATACCATGTAGGATAACTAAGTAGACGGTTATGCTGTTTCATTCCATCTAGCAACAATGCTCTGCACTGTGTGTGTTTATATATTTACATATTTATTCCATCTAGCTACAATGCTCAGCACTGGGTGTGTTTATATATTTATATATCTACATATTATTCCATCTAGCTACATTGCTCCGCACTGTGTGTGTTTATATACTTGCATATTTATTCCACCTAGCTGCAATGCTCCGTACTGTGGGTGTTTATATATTTACATATTTATTCCATCTAGCTACAATGCTCTGCACTGTGTGTTCATATATTCATATATTTATTCCATCCAGCTACAATGCTCTGCACTGTGTGTCTGTGTGTGTGTGTATATATATATATTTTATAGTAATACGTACATATGTATATTAGCTGCTCTTGCTTGCTTGTTTTTTTCTTGCCTTCTGATTGTTGCTCTGAGTGTTGCTATCCCTGTGCTGTTGCAATCCTGGAATTTCCCCGTTGTGGGACTAATAAAGGCTTATCTTATCTTATCTTACATCATGGACTCAATAAGGTTGAAAAGTCACGCTGATGAGGACATGTGGACCAAATTTGTCATCTGACAAGACTTTATCCCATGACACAAATGCCAAGCTCAGAATAGTTGGAGGAAAAATCATTATTAAATTGTAGCATTTGGTTCGTGTGTTGCTACAAACCTGAAACAGTCACACGTGCAATATTCGGGCGACAACTGCGAATCTTAATATAGCAGCTTACAGTTCTCTATTTATCGACTATGACAGCAGTTTCCTTATCATTTTAGCACCACACGCCCCATTTTGAAATGGAGAAAGTGGACCTGTTTTACTGGTTGAAATGCAGTAGGCTGTTACAGTAATATCCATAATGAATTACCTCGATGTACAACAAGAGTGACGCACAACGTTGCAAGAAAATTTAAAGGGAAACAGAGGTGCCTCACGACAAAAAGACAACCATAAGTGAGTGTTGTTGTCATCGCTGTCAGGTACAGGCTAT
This sequence comes from Pholidichthys leucotaenia, assembly GCA_020510985.1. Classification (NCBI taxonomy): domain Eukaryota; kingdom Metazoa; phylum Chordata; class Actinopteri; order Cichliformes; family Pholidichthyidae; genus Pholidichthys; species Pholidichthys leucotaenia. The sequence goes on from CM035844.1 coordinate 217,110,038, forward strand.
CATCAGTGAAAAGGCAGAAGCCATAGGTACTCGCTTTATATCACTGTCGCTGCAATTCCTGCAGCCTGCAAGGACCATAGATTACTTAATGTCCTTTTAAACACATCACTGCACATTCACTGAAGCCCTGCCTCCGTGTACCTGTTGGAAGTGACAGAGGGACTCACTTCTAATCCAAAAGATCTGCATTGTATGTCACTCCTTTGGCTTTAATCCAGACCCTCCATTATGCTGTCACTAGACCATGGCAGCGAAGGCCTAAGCCACTCTCTTCTGTGACTCGCGGATCGGGGCCATTTTAATCGCTAACTGAAGCCTCGGATTGACTTGTAATGCCTGCACACTGATTGCCTTCAGCGGGAACGTTTGGCCCGGTCCAGAAGCGTTTGCTGCTGAAAGCCTTTATTTGTTGATTTATCTGAGGGAAACCAATCAGCCGTACAGTCAGAGGTCATTTTGTACTGAGTGGGTTGCTGTGGAGATCGAGGAAAAAAGCTCTACATTTTTAAGAACATTTTAAGAAAAAGAAGAGGACTTCATCTCACCATCAAAGGTCACCATCTATAGAATATAAGCATGTTTGCCACAGTGGCTCATCTGCCTCCATCTCACCCCTTCCCTCTATCTTTCTTCAACCCTCTCCATGTCCTCCTTCGCTACATCCATGAATCTTCTCTGTGGGCTTCCTTTTCTCCTCCCGCCTGGCAGCTCCATCTTCTACATCCTTTGTCCCATAGCTCCACCATCCCTCCTCTGCACATGTCCAAACCATCTCAGCCTTGCCTCTTTTACTTTGTCTCCAAACCACTCAACCTGAGCTGTCCCTCTCATATACTCATTTCTGAAATTGCCCCCCAATATCATCATAAACCTCTCTATATCATGTTACAGGGACGCCCCTCCACACCCAAACCTGGAGAAAAAGAGAGAATTGTTTCTTTAAATTTGCATTTTTTTTTCTTGTAAATATGCATTTTTTTGTAATAAATTTATATTTTTTTCCTGTAAATTGACAATTTTTGTCCTCATAAATTTGCAACTTTTTTATCAAAAATTTGCAGTTTTGTACTTGTAAATTTTGAATTTTTTTTTAAATAAATTTGCTTTTTTACCCTCAACGATCTGCAGCCTTTTTCCTAAAGATTTGCAACTAATTTCTTCTAAATTATCAGGGTTTTTTTCTTGTGAATTTTCAACTTTGCTCTCAAATATTACAAACTTTTTTCCCCATAAATTTTAAATTTTTCTCTTCAATTTTCAACACTCATCTGGATACTGCTTAAAGTTTTACTCAGCATAATTGTAATTTGTGACTTTTTGAATTTTATTTTTGCACTTTTATTCTTGCAAATGTGTACCTATGTTAGTTTTTAGTTTATTGGTTTATTTGTCAGTACAGGGACAATGTACAAAAAAACCCCAAAAACAAACATTAAACACAGGGTAAAGATGCTTTGTACCCGATTATAGCATTCTCACACTAATGTCCATCTGTAGTCCCTGGGGCAGGCAGGCATTTATCCATTTGTACTTTATGCTAAATTGATGAATACCCCCCATGGCGCTTGTTGAAAAATAACAAATCATCATCTGGTTGTCGATTGGACACTTCGGAAGGCAGAGGGCAAAGGGGCAGGTGCTAGAGCACCACCTGGGGTCTATCTGTGCACATGCCTGCTTTTCAGGACTTTTAGGATGGATAAGCTTTCAATAAATATGAAAAGAGGGGGTTCTGTCCAAGTGTGGTTTATTTTAAGAAAATGGTGCTTATTACATGACTCAACTGTAGTATTTAGCCCTAATTCATCTTTTTTTTTTTAACAACTCTAGTACAAGTCTATTCACAGGACCCACCTAGCAGAAACATACATTTTCATGTGGGTCTCAGTTAATTACAAAATCCTCGTGTGTCTCCAAAAATAAAAATACAGATCAATGACTGAGAGATAAATAGATAAATACACAAAAAAAATCAAATTGAACTCAATCAGCCAATAAATAAATAGATAATAAATAACATTCAAAAGATCTTTGGCCAGTCTCGGGCCACCTCATTGTCCCCACTGAGTTGGTCTTGTAGACGCCTCGGCGCGCTGACTGGAGAGTCGGCGTTACCTACGGGGTTTGAACGAACACGACGGATTGACGGATGCGTGGTTATGAAACGGCAAAGTGAAAGAACAATTAAATTGAGGCACTTTTAAAAGATGTTCCAGGAGATGGCAGCGATTCGGAGCAAACTCCCCGAGAGGAAACGAAAATGTAAGACAAAAAGAAAAACACAACATTCAGATGAAAGGAAATTCGGTGGCTGCTCTTCTCATCTGCTTGCATCGCCGTTTGTTCTCTCGTCTTTTATGATTTTGGGACTGAGCCTGTTAAAGTACCACAAAAAAGATGAACAGATGAACATGGGAGTAAAACATTGTGTGGCCACGCTGAAAGGAAAAACAAAATGATGTTACATATTTGCTTTTTTTGAAGTTTGTGAAAAAAACCATCAATGCGTGTTCTCCGTCGTCGTCGAGTCTGACTGAGTTTCTGACTGTTCCCCAAATATCCCTGCCAGCGTCTTAAAGCGGGGCCCCCAGTCACTGAGGTAATCGTAGTTCTCCTCGAGGTCTACCGCGAGGGACTCGATGGAGCTTAGCGACTCTGCCACGGAGCCATCGCCCTCATAGGCGTACGTGGCTAAGGAGTCATAGGGAGGGGCCGAGTTGTCCGTGTCGTGCTCCTTCAGACGCTGGTTGATGAAGTCCCGGATGTCGGCACTGTCCTGGGAGACGGCCGGCCTGGGGCCCCGCTTCATCTCCGGCTTGACATCCCTGCGGTACAGGTTCTCCTTGACGACCTTGGGGTTGCGGAGCGTCCCCATGTCGAAGGCGTGCGTGTCCTCCTCCCCTCCTCCCTCATCGTCATAGTGGATCACGTTGTCCCTTATGTCCTCCTTGGATGACATGAGGGTCTCCTTCTTCTTCTGACGTCTCAATCCCACGTAGAGAACCACGATAACTGCAGGAACAAATCAAGACATTGACATGTTAGACCGCTGGCAAGAAATGTACTTTGAGTGCCAAGCTTGTGTGAGAAGGAAGAGATGCTTAGAGGAATGGTTTTGATCATTCGGAGCTCAAAACATGTCAGAGTAGTTAGATTAAAGGCAGGTTTGTCGACACTAGAGGCATGGCTGTAAGAATGTGAATGCTGAAGTGTCTGGTCTTTGTTACAGTGGACCAGTAAAGGCAAAGATCAGCATTAGCACACTCTAACTACACTCTAACCACTCTAAACCAGAACCATAAATACGTATGAAGGTGAAGCAACCAAGTCTTAAGTAAAACATTAACAACAGGAGTTTTTTTCCTCTTAAAGGGGTCACTGACTGGACTTTTTCCACATTTTGACAGTTCCCACTTGTTCTAATGAACGGTTTGTGACATACTTTGGCAAAATTTTCTTTAATTAGCCTACTTAAAGCTACAATGTGTAAAATTTCTTTGATAACTGCAAATCTGAAATTTATCAATCAATCAAAGCTTTATTTATACAGCACTTTTCATACAAAAAGATGCAATGCAAAGTGCAATTTAATGCAGCTTTACTTTGTTTTCATTGATATATAATCACTTTTCAGTAAAAGTTGTTGCAGTTTCTGTACCTTAAGATTTTTAACACATGGGGAGAGGGTCCTTCTCTGTGGAGGCGGCTATCTTGGGCCATGAAAATGCTTTTCAAAGTTTTTGTATCAAACTTTAATTACATAAATGACTTCTGAAAGATTTCCTATATATTTTGGAAGAGAGTGATAACTGATAAAACGTGAATTGTTTTTATTTTTGAATCTGCCTGCTAATTTATGCTGAGCATTACATGTGGCACCTTTAATTACTTCAGCATTCTTCAGAACAGTTCATTTTTGTGCATGTCTTTTTAAATGCCTGAAAACAGCAGTTAACTCCGCCCTTCCTCTTACGTCACAATTGCTAATCTTAGCTGGCTGGCTCCTTGCTTGTGTAGTGAACCTGAGCCAGCTAACGAAAATTTGTTTTAAAGAATTAATGAAATAATGCATCACTGGCTGATTAACTGAAATAAAATCGGAACCAACATTCGAGGTGTAGAACTGACATAATCTTGCTCAGATCTTTTTTTTTTTTTTTTCCCTCTCCCTGTTGTGTGCTTGCATGTGAGAGCTTTTCATGTACTGCCCCTTAAAGATGTGCCCATGGAGTTACAGTTGCGGGCACGTGACTCCGGAAGCGGCACAGTCCGCGCTGTTCAAATGCAGCAGAACACAGGTGGCACAAATGCAGCAGATGCAGCAGAACATGGGCGGCACAAAAACAAATGTGGTCTCCATCTGCGTAGTATGTGATGACTGACTCTATTTCATCTGAAGATGCCAAGAAAGAGCGAGCAAAGAGCACAGATGCTAACACTAAAAGGAGCAGAAGCTAAGGTGCTGTTAGCCTCTGACAGCTATCTGCATCATTTCAACCATTTGACAGAGGGAATGGATAAGCTATGGCTTTATTTAAAGGGACACACCATTGAAATCATTTTTTTTGTTAATGTCTGTAACACGTTTTATGACTTACAAGACATATCGAAAGTGGAATCACTCTTGTCTGTGTTTTTCTGCTATGAGAGTCCAGTTAAGTTCCTCTCCTTGGAAAAAGGCAAGTATAGACGGAGCATTTTTGTGATGCCACTATACCAGATGAACCAGTCAGGACTAAGCACTGGATGTTCAAATCTGCCAGCTTGCAGACTTATGTGTTATGGTGATAATGGGTCAGCCAGTTAGATCCTGGCATTTGAAGGAGGAGGAAAAGGGAAAATACGTTTACAAGCAACTATAAGACAATGAAAGTTTTTTTTTTTTTTGAAAAAATGGCTAAGATACCATTTTAAACTATGTAAATTTGTTTTTAGGGGGTTTTATATCCACTGTAGTGCATCTTCAGGAGCTCAATAAGAGACTCATAATCACTATGTGCTGGTAAGACAAACATGGGTGTGTAAAGGACTCCCCCAACACAGCTAACAAGCTAATTAGCCAACACGCACATGATGTAGCCCACAAACCCTATAGAGGTATGTGTTGCAAACACTGGACAATGTTTATTTTGTGTGCAAAATGGCAACAGTCCTGCTTTTTATTATATTATCCTAATTTACACAGAAAAAAATAAAAACTGACATGAAACAGTCAATTAACTGTGATGCTGATTTAAGGTCAAATTGCCCAGCCCTAATCACTGGTGGACAGGGACGTGTGGCTTCAGCGGACGACATGATAAGACTGCTCCCTGGAATACAAAAAGCAGAGAAACGTTCACGAATGAGTGAATGGTGGCCCACAGCACCTAACGAAAATAATGTCTAAGAATGTTGTATGTGGTCAAATGTAAATTGATGAACAAAGATTCCAGTGGGGGGTGAAAAGAATGTATAGAAAATAGCAATCTATACTGGTCGGATTGACAGTTAAGCTAACACCAGGCAGCCTGTCTGACCTCATAGCCAAGCTAATACTAATGGTTTGATGTAGTATAACAAAATAAGCCAGAATGACATGACATACATTATCAACTGTGGATTAGTGAACCAGGTAGAAACAGGGATGCCTATTAGGGTGACTGAAATCTAAAGAAAATAATAACATAAACCACACTTGATAAGAGAACTCCCCAACAACACTGTTAGCTCTGAAGCTAACGCCTTCATCGCCCTGCCTATCTACATGACAGACAGTTCAGCTAGCCAATAACAGAGCAGCAGGCCGGTATCAAGGCTGGGCTTACGATGTATATAACATTCAGTGGCAAACAAAGAAGAGTGAAAACGGCTCCTCGGACAGAAAACGATATAAAGGTTGTGTTTTGTTTTGTTTTTAAGAGAAGTGAATGTTTTCATATTTTTCAATAGTAACGTGACCATTAGATGCATTTCAGATGGTTAAAACCTATAAAAACCACTATTTTTCAGTCAATGACACCTTTAAAGGTAGAGGAGCTCAAGAGCGTTAAGCAGTGTTACTCTCTCACAGCTAGAGAATTAAGACGTAGCATCTTACATTCCGTTACCTTGATGTGTATCTCCAATTAGACAGCGTGATGTAACTTTTCATATTCACTGTAATCCTTTGATAACAAATTCTAATTTTCCCTGTATCTCTTTAAGAACCATTTTTCAAAAGTATTTGCTCAATTTGACAAATTTGTGTGGCACAGCGGTGGCGTAATTAGCACTTTCACCTCACAGCGAGAAGGATCCAAGTTTGAATCCTTGGTCGGCAGAGCAGTTTTATCTGATGTTTGCAGGAATTCTTTTTTCACATTAAGTTAATTGGTGACTTGTCAGATGGTATTAAAAAAGATTGTATGTGCATAGAATAAAACACTGGAAAATCTTGCATGTAGTTGAAAGTACTTTGAGGGGTCATTTTAATAAAATTACTTATGAAAACTACAGTAGTTCCTATTGAGGATTTATTGTTTGTGAGATCTTCGAGTATGATGGTCTAAACTCAACATTTTAAGAAAAAGGGGTACTTTTTGAACACACTGTAATTAAAACAGTTTTCCATAACAAAAGCAATGAGTAGATTTGCTAACCGTTCCAGTTTAGCCAAGATGGCCTTTATTTTAGGCCATTTTGTTTGCCTTTGACATGACAGCCCTTGTCTCATGATCTGGCTTCAGTTTTAAATGGCAACCACCAACAACATCAAAAAAACTGGTGTTGGGGGATGGAACTCACAACCACATGCACCAGAGAACAGCACTCTACTTCCCACATAGCAAAACTGACACTTGGCCCATATGCCGCAAAGAATGACGGCCATTTCGTGGCCCAGATCTGGTTTACCAAAGGTGGCTGGCAAACCTCTGGCAAAGCAGATCTGTGCCACCAAAGGTTCTGACATTCCTTGCCGAGTGTAAGTACATTGTGTGGGCCAGAACAAGGCCAGTCCAATTTTGCTATATAGGTTGTGTCACCACAGGGGTAAGTGGAGTGTTTGACTCCCATGCGGAAGATTCTAAGATTGATCCCCCATCAAGATGCCATCAGTTGGGCTTCACCGCAATTCCTTTGGTCACAGTTGGTGTTGTTTAGGAGGATTTCTGGTGGTGTATCAGTCCCAACCCCAAATACCACCAGTAGTGTGCTTGATCCCAGCCAGAACTGGTGCTGGTGGCAACATTTCCATATGGCCACCTCTCCAAACGATTTTTCAACAATCTCTCAGCAATTGGCAAGATCTGTCAATGATCTCAATGCCCTTCAGGATCTCCATGGTCCTCAAACTTTTGACTCATTCCGAAACAATCTCTCAACGATTACCAAAGTGAAGTGATCTCTCATCCCTCATGGATCGTCACCTTATCATGGTGGGGGGTTTGCGTGCCTTTGTGATACCAGGAGCTATGTTGTTTGGGGCAATTTGCCTCTGGTAGGGTCACCCAAGATAAACTGGTCCCGGGTGAAGGGCCAGACTAAGAATGATCCAACAGACTTTCATAATAAATGCTAAAACAAGGATTCAGTGTACCCCTCCCGGTATAAGGTTACCAGGGCCCCACCCTTGAGCCAGGCCTGGGAGAGGGACTCGATGGCTAGCGCCTGGTGGCTGGGTTTCTGCCCATGCGACACGGCTGGGCTCAGCCCGAAGGAGTTACATGGGTCTGCCCTCCAGTGGGCTCACCACCTGCAGGAGGGACCATAGGGGTCCAGTGCTATGTGGATGAGGTGGTGGTTGAAGGCAGAGACCTTGGCGGTCTGATCTCAGGCTTCCTAAACTGGCTTTTGGGATGTGGAATGTCACCGCTCTGATGGGGAAGGAGCCTGAGCTGGTGCATGAGGTCGAGAGAAACCAGCTAAATTTAGTCGGCCTGACTTCAACACACAGCTCCGGTTCCAGAACCAGTTTTCTGGAGAGGGGCTGGAGATTGGCCTATTCTGGAGTTGCCCCGGGTGAGAGGCGGTGAGCAGGGTTGGGCATTCTTCTATCCCCCCACCTTGCGGCCTCTATATTGGAGTTTTCCCCGGTGGACAAAATGGTTGTTTCCCTGCGCCTTCAGGTTGGGAAACGGGTCCTGACTATCATTTGTGCCAATGCACCAAATGATGGTTCAGTGTACACACCCTTTTTGGAGTCTCTGACTGGGGTGCTGGAGGGTGCTCCTCTTGGTGACTCCATTGTCCTACTGGGGGACTTCAATGCGCACGTGGGAAACGACAGTGAAACCTGGAGAGGGTGATTGGGAGAACAGGCCTGCCCAGTCTGAACCCAAGTGGTGTTCAGTTATCGGACTTCTGTGCTAACCACAGTTTGTCCATAACGAACACCATGTTCAAGCATAAGGGTTTAGTTTAGTCGTAAAGGTTCTTAAAGAATTCATTACTTGGTGAACCAAAAGGAACTTTAGCGGCATGTGTTACAACTATTTGCAAACGGCTGTAACATTCATTCATTCATTCATCTTCTTCCACTTAATCCTTTTCAAGTCGCGGGGGGGCTGGGGCGTATCCCAGCATCTTTGGGCGAGAGGCAGGGTACACCCTGGACAGATCGCCAGTCCATCGCAGGGCCAACACAAAGAGACAGACAACCATTCACTCTCACAGTCAGACCTAAGGACAATTTAGATTTGTGGAAAAATATATTCTCCAAAAAAATTTGAACGTTTTCAAAACTTTTTGGTGACATTAAAAACTGTTTGGCAACCCTTTACGAACACAGACGAAACCCAAAAATTGCTACATTGGCTAGCATTCGCCGCTCTGTGAGATACGGGGGTTACGAACCCTGATGAAACCAAAAAAGCTCAATGATTGTCAATGTTTCTCTGCATTTTCTGCTCTGTTTGATACGGGGGTAAGTGATCTCTCAGCGATCTTTCAGAGATCTCTATATAGTGCCATGAAAATTGTCCAACAATTTCCCAAACATTTACACAGAAATTGGTTTTTTAAGGCTTTGGGAAATCACTAAGAGATCGGGTCATTTTTTGATCTCTCAGTGGTCACCAGACGATCTCCGTCTGTGTAAAGCAGCCCTGATGCTACACTGCTGTAATAGTAGTAGTAGATTAGTTTATTTGACAGGGACAGTGCAATAAACATAGACAATTAATCAAAGACAATCAATCTGATGTGTTGCACATAGAGTGTATAGCTATTAGCTAATTTGCAACTCTTGTCCCTAATCAATCTATGGTGCAGATTCACCAACCAAACCTGAATAATGATGACAGTTGTAGACAACAGTGCAAGGGTATACAGTATATTGGTCCACATTATTAACTATTCACTATATTGAAAAGATGTGAGAGATAGTTGTGACCATTATGACCACACAACACCATTCCCATGTCTTCCCCGGTATTCTGAGTTTTGTACCTCATTAGATAATGAAAATATCAGCAACCCTCATAGTCAGGGTTTGGCTGCCATCATTTATGATGACTCTTGGACCTTGGAATGAGACTAATAAAATAATTATTGCACTCAAATGCAATTACAAACATTACCTGTTAGAAGTGACCATTAGCACTGTCATTATAACTGTGTTAGCATGCTGACTTTAGCAATTTAACATTGAGCTCCACTGTGCCCGGGAACACATTCACAGACTTCCAACTATCACGGTGTACTGTGTAGTTCAGACATTTGTCGCACATTCATTGTTCTAATTGCATACTTAGTGTTAACAATGAAATACAGAGCAACCATATGCACCATAGAAACATTGCATTCATGTCTGCAAATCCCCGCCCGCTCATAGAATAAGGTGTACTGGCGTCAGTGCATACCTGCAACAAAAGTCATGACAGCTGGGAGTTTAGCACACAAGGTAGCAGATGCTGCCCGAGGTTCTGCATATTTGGACAATATTGTGCCACTGTGTTACTGTCAGCGCGGTAAATTTCCAATGCTCCCTTCACTCCTGTCAGTGCAATCTGTCTATCTCCCCCGTGTCCTTTTCTCTGTCTAGCCATTGGGGGAAAAACAAAAAAACTAAAATATATGCTTTGCCTCTAAATTTTTAATAAACAGTTGCATCTTGGAGGAAGAGCAATGGCTGGACAAAACTGAAATGATTCAAATGAGAGAGTCCAACAAATACATTTAAATTGAAAAACAGCCCTAAGTAGGTCTCTCATTTCCACCGTCATTGTATCGCTCCTCTTTCTTCCTTCACTTGCAGAGTTCCATCCGCGTTTGTGTGGTGCACTATCTCCCCCCAGTGGCGCCTTTGCATATCTCAACAACAGACGTTACAATAAGCTGAAAACAGCTTGTGTCATTAGCTGCAGCCGATGCACGGCAGTTTGGGAGAGATGGCAACGTAGATGAGAAGTCCCGTTTCTTTTAATTTACCCCCATCATCCCTGCTCAACTGGGTCGTCCTGGCAAATCCACAAACTACAAGTGGCTCTATGGAAATGCTGTCTGTGGGAGTTCTGATTTTCTACGCCTCCATACTGCCTTCTCAGGGACGGTATGGCGCTTAGCCTTGGGGGTGGCTCGACTAGAGGCTTTGAAGACATTCTCCTCAAATGAAGCGAATACACCAACCAGTTTAAAATCGGCCGTGTAACTTTTTATGCCGGGCCACACATAAAAAAACAGCAAGGCGCACGCAGGCATTTCGCATGAATACATTCATGAGGGCAATGAAAAGAGATTCATAATGAGATATGGCGAGATTTTAACTGCGTCGTCTTTTGTCGGATCATAAATTAGAGGAAGGGTAAGAGAAAGGTAAATACAGCTGAGTCCAGAGGTCACGGCTGCCGTTGACTTCCCGAGCAGGGCGAGAACTTCTTTAACAACCGGCCATCCCACATTTATAATTCAGAAAATGATAGCCGTAAACCTACATTTACTCCCTCCCCACTTCATGCAGATGAGATTGGACGTTAATGGCCGAGAATTAAGGAGGAGTTTTACAACCATGACCTTGCGGGGAATGTGAAAAGCGGCTAGCTTGGGAACGCCGCCACAGGGCCTGCAAGATTGGATGAAGTTTATAGAGCCAAGCATCCCCACCTCTCATCTTCAGCATCTCAATGAATGATCACATTCATATTGGTTCAGTAATCAACAGCAGAGACTCCAGGAGAAATGCCAGCCCGGCTCTGACGGTGAGCTCTGCGTGTTTGGAACCAGGTATTCAGGAGAATTTGTATTCGGGCAGGGTGGAAAGAGCATCTCTGCATTAGTATGCTTGCGTGTTGTCTGCCAGGCAGACGCTGGCTGGCACCATGTGCAGGCTTTATAAAGTTCATGAGGAAAGATTTAAAAAGTGTCCCAGAGATCTAAACCACAAACTCTGGTTTTTATCAGATGTTATGAAATTCCTGTTGAGTTCCTGTTAAAGTTTGGATGTGGATATGGTTTTACTGGTCTACAGTTCTGTTAAAAAGTTTCCCCCCCCTTCCTGATTTCTTATATTTTTACGTATTTGTCACACTTAAATGTTTCAGATCAAAGAAATTTTAATATTAGACAAAGACAACGGATGGTCGGACATTCTTCAGGATTTTCTGGTAGAGAGGAGTATTCATGGTTCCATTAATTACGGCAAGTCGTGCAGGTCCTGAAGCAGCAAAGCAGTCGCAGACCATCACACTGCCACCACCATGTTTGACTGCTGGTATGATGTTCTTTTTAATAAAATGCTGTGTTAGTGTTATGCCAGATGTAACGGGACATACACCTTCCAAAAAGTTCAACTTTTGACTTATCAGTTCACAAAATAGTTTCCGAAAAGTGTAATAAGACCGCTGGGTTATTGTCCGTGTTTGACTTATTATAATTATTTTGGTTCAGTTTTCACTTTTTGTTTTTTCTTCTGCTTTTTCCTTGCCTTTCTCAGTTTCCATTATTCCTAGTTTATTTTGTAAATATCTCCTTGTTTAAAGTTTTAGGTTCTACAGTCCTTGTGGTTACTTTGCCTCGTTTGTTATTTGGTTTATTTTGAAAGTACTTCCTGTTTTGATTCTGTCTAATTTTATTTTGGTAGTCTCTCCCTGTTTATCTTTGTTATGATTTACTTTATGTTTTTTTGTGTTATATAATCTCATTAGTTGATTTCCCCCTCTTGTGTTCCACACCTATTTGCTTTGTCCAATTATTAGTTAGTCTTTAAGTTTAGTTGTGGCCTTCCCCACGTTGTGGCATCATCTTCTGTGCCCCATGGATTAATCCCTGCATTTCCTGGCCCCTCCTGTTTCCCAATGTTTGTTACTCTAGTAGTCTGGTTTGGTACCTTAGTTATTTCTCTTGTGATTTAGTTTCGATCAGTTCATTTTCAGCTCCCGTGCTGCCTTTTGATTTCTTTTATTGGATAAATCTTTGTGAACTGTGAATGGCCTGCATTTGGGTCCTCTCTTCTCCTTACCTGACTCGACACATAACAAAAAGTCTTGGGGATTGTCAAGATGTTTTTTTTTGTTGTTGTTTTTTGGGGGGGGATGGGCGGCAAATGTGAGACAAGCCTTTGTGTTGTTTTTGGTCAGCAGTGGTTTTCACTTTGGAACTCTCCCATGGATGCCATTTTTTGCTCAGTCTCTTTCTTATTGTTGAATCATGGACCAGTGTCCAAACTGAGGCAAGTGAGGCCTGCAGTTCTTTAGATGTTCTTCTGGGTTTTTGTTTCGCATCTGCTCTTGAATTTCTTAAGATTACGGCATGATCTGTTGGTTTTGGAGAGCTTTAAGCCTAGTTCACTTTGTCAGACAGGCTCTATTTAAGTGATTTCTTGATTCAATAGGTCTGGCAGTAATTAGACCTGGAGGCCTGGGTGTTGCTAGTGAAACTGAACTCAGCTTTCCAAAGAATGTTGTTAATCACAGTTAATTTGTGATGGAACAAGGGGGGGGCTGATTACTTTTTCCACATAGAGCCAGGTAGGTTTGGATTGCTTGTTTTTTCTCTTAATAAATGAAATCATGATTTAAAACCTGCATTATGCATTTACTCAGGATATCTTTGTCTAATATTTAAATTTGTTGGATGATCAGGAACCTTTAAGTGTGACATTTTTTGCAAGTAGGTGAGGTTGCTGTGCTGACAACCAGTAGTCTCACTGGGATACCACATTTAGGATGGCGGCTCTTACTGACAAATTTAAGAGTGAAAGATCCCTGAGAACCTCAGATTTTGGATTGTAGTTGTGCAAACATTGAACTCTATATCTGATACAAGCATTCAACATTGTAACTGTAGACACTGTATGACCACAAAAAAAAAAAAAAACAGAAAGTAGAAAAGCATGACAGATTCTCTTCTGATTTTACAGACAGCTTGAATCGCCAACAGTCAAAGAATAGCTGTGCAATAGAAATGTCAATAGGCTGACATTTCATAAAATGTCAGCTCCTCTCTTTTTGACAAAAGTTACATGGCAAGATCAATACTTCCCCACTGAAGTCTTGCTGTCGGATGTGATTGCCAAGCAACCAATGGGGCCTCCGGACTGCCACTGTTTTGAGCTAAGGACAAATTCAGCACACAAACTCCAGGAAGAACCTTAAAGATTAGCTTACACTCTTAAGTAGATAAAACAGGATTGCCCATGCGAAAAAGTTCCGATCAACAAATTAGACATAAGAATGCCCGTTCACCTGCAATTGTTGCTGTGTATGCATTTTGCATTTGCAGATTTGGAAGACTTCGGGGATGTTTTTGCATTTATTTAGTAGGTTATAATGGTCTGGTTTTACTAGTCAAGCTTACTTGAGATGAAATTCTGATATGTGTATGAAGTAGCCAATTTCAGATAGCCGATACTGACCTTTTTTTTTAATATATATTTCACCCAGAGGTTATGCTAGGATTTATTGCTGTCTGTCAACATGACAGAGAGGGTTGTAAAAATTCTGTCTTGATCTATTATAATCTGTTATTACAATATATACAGTGGTGTGAAAAAGTGTTTGCCCCCTTCCTGATTTCTCATTTTTGGTATGTTTGTCACACTTAAATGTTTCAGATCATAAAATTTAAATATTAGACAAAGATAACACAAGTAAACACAAAATGCAGTTTTAAATGAAGCTGTTTATTATTAAGAGAAAAAAAAAATCCAAGCCTACATGGCCCTGTGTGAAAAAGTGATTGCCCCCTAAACCTAATAACTGGTTGGGCCACCCTTAGCAGCAACAACTGCAATCAAGCATTTGTGATAACTGGCAATGTGTCTTTTACAGTGCTGTGGAGGAATTTTGGCCCACTCATCTTTGCAGAATTGTTGTAATTCAGCCACATTGGAGGGTTTTTCAGCATGAACCCATTTTTAATCTCATGCCACAGCATCTTAATCGGATTCAGGTCCGGATTTTGACTAGGCAACTCCAAAGTCTTCATTTTGTTTTTCTTAAGCCATTCAGAGGTGGACTTGCTGGTGTGTTTTGGATCATTGTCCTGCTCCAGAATCTAAATGTGCTTCAGCTTGAGTTCACGAACAGATGGCCGGACATTCTCCTTCAGGATTTTTTGGTAGACAGAATTCATGGTTCCATTTATCACAGCAAGTCTTCCAGGTTCTGAAGCAGCAAAACATCCCCAGACCATCACACTACCACCACCATATTTCACTGATGATATAGGCTCCAGCCCCCCCGCGACCCAAAAAGGATTAAGCGGAAGAAGATGGAAGGATGGATGGATGGATATGTTCCTTTTCTGAAATGCTGTGTTAGTTTTACACCAGATGTAATGGGACACACACCTTCCAAAAAGTTCAACTTTTGTCTCGTCAGTCCACAGAGTATTTTCCCAAAATTCTTGGGGATCATCAATATGTTTTCTGGCAAAACTGAGACGAGCCTTTATGTTCTCTTTGCTCAGCAGTGGTTTTCGTCTTGGAACTCTGCCATGAAGGCCATTTTTGCCCAGTCTCTTTCTTATGGTGGAGTCATGAACACTGACCTTAACTGAGGCAAGTGAGGACTGCAGTTCTTTGGATGTTGTTGTGGGGTCTTTTGTGACCTCTTGGATGAGTTGTCGCTGCGCTCTTGGGGTAATTTTGGTCGGCCGGCCACTCCAGGGAAGATTCACCACTGTTCCATGTTTTTGCCATTTGTGGATAATGGCTTTCACTATGGTTTGCTGGAGTCCCAAAGCTTTAGAAATGGCTTTATAACCTTTTCCAGATTGATAGATCTCAATTACTTTGTTTTTCATTTGTTCCTGACTTTCTTTGGATCGCAGCATGATGTCTAGCTTTTGAGGATCTTTTGGTCTACTTCACTTTGTCAGGCAGGTCCTATATGAGTGATTTCTTGACAGAACAGGTGTGGCAGTAATCAGGCCTGGGTGTGGCTAGAGAAATTAAACTCAGCTTTCCAAAGATGTGATAAACCACAGTTAATTTATGTTTTACCTGGGGACAATTATTTTTTCACACAGGGCCATGTAGGTTTGGATTTTTTTTTTTACCCTTAATAATAAACACCTTCATTTCAAAACTGCATTTTGTGTTAACTTGTGCTATCTTTGTCTAATATTTACATTTGTTTGATGATCTGAAATATTTAAGTTTAACAAACACACAAAAAAATGAGAAATCAGGAAGGGGCAAATACATTTTCACACGACTATGTGCGCACACACACACAAAAGTCCTTATTTTACTCAAAGCTACCAACTAGCAAAATAAACAATGTTGTTTGTAATAATTATTTTTGGTATATTTTTAAAACACAATGTGCCGTAAATCACCACAGGAGTGCCGTGTTTGAATTACAACCTCCAGCTATTTAATTAAGAGAATGATAATATCTGATACAAACAAACTCATTTAATAATACTTTGGTTTTAATATATTCTTTTCTAATGAAAAAGTGTGTTTTTCTAAAGGAAGAAATTTTCCATCACCGCTAAAAATAATCTGTCAGTGAAGGAGAAATTTTGGTTAACGCAACCACTGATTTCACCTGAAATTTCTTAAAATGGTTCAGTCCTGAATGTTTTCTGAATTTGTAGCTACAGGCTGCTGTTGTCTGTACAGGGTGGAATCAATAACATACAACTGTGGCACACACTAGACAAATATCAGGAACTGCCAAATAATTTTTTTTTTTTTTATCCAGAGCTAATATCAGTTAGCAAGGTATATAAGTTGTATATGAGTCAATATAAGTCAATAGCGACCGATACTCATGTGAAGCCCATTTACAGGATCTGTGCACCCGTAGTTTTCAGTGAAGTTTCTTTCAATGATAAATCAATTTCTCTATGTATTTTTGTAAAGGAATGCAGACAAAAAGTCCACAAAATGCACACCAAGACCATGGCTTTGCATGTACTGGAAACATTTTCCACTCCAAATAATGGTTGTGTGACCTTTTTCACCTTTTCATCCATTTCCATTTTCAGGTTGTAAAAGTAGTTGTGTTTTTGTTTTTGTTTTTTTAAATCCTCTGTCTTCCATCTCACTGCATGTAGTTATTTTCATAACCACTAGAAGGCACTGCTTTACACTACTTTCATTGTCTCTGCCTCCAATTTTTTGCATGACTGTGCTGTTTTTTGGTGAGAATGTGCTGGGATGAGAATTGAAGAGAATAAACTTTGTTGAAAAATGAGAGACTGCTAAAACTGAAGTTTCTCAGCGCTCTTTTAACAGTATTATTAATGATTAAAAAATAGGCTATGGGTCATGAACGTTCTGGAGTGCATTGTACCAGATAACATTTGAGATTTCCATGGTCATGCCAATGCTTTCTTAACTGTAGTTACTACATAATACAGGATCACACCTAACAGGATGACGATACAGAGAAGTATGGCGATTAGAGCTCCCGTGCTGAGGCCCACAGGAAGGAAGATGGCCTCTGCGCTGCACGTCAGCAGAGAACCATCCGACTCGCAGCCACACACTCGGATGGTCAGGGTGCCTGTGCTGGTTTTGGACGGGTAACCGTTGTCCTCGATCACCACGGGGAGGAAGTAGATCTCCTGTAAACGCCGTCTGAAGCCGCTCCGCTTGGTCATGATTCCAGCTGTGTTATCTAGGAACAGAGGAATAAAGGAGAGTTTGGGCATTTCATCGTCAAAAACGCAGAAAACATCACAGACTGGTTATCGATTCCTCGAGGCCTTAGATTAAAGGGCTCTTGAAAAGTTGTACGGAGAGGTCAGAAAGAGTGTAGCAACTTGTATTCCTTGATCAATGCAGGACAGACGATGTTCTGACCGATGCAAAAGAAAATATTCCTTCCAGTGTAACTCCACATCAATCACATAAACTGCAGAGCAGCATTACAAGTCTGGAGGTCCAAGTGTGAGAAAGATAAAACTTTTAACTTTTTGATATCAGATCCTCTCAAAATGTGCCTCTCTGTGAGATGAGAATGTGGAACGTATCAAAGACCTGTCTTATCAAAGCTTACTTTAAATGCTGTGAGTGCTTAACCACACCAGAACGAAATTCCTAGAAACACCGCAAGACATGCTCTGTCTAACTATACTCCGAGAAGCGTTGTGATGCATTGTTATTGCTGCTTTTACCTGTTGAGGTATGGCAGCATCACCTCAGAGAAGCGGCGGATGAAAGTAATAAACATGCTGTAGCTCGGTTGAGAGGGGTCCAGACAGGCTGTAGCTACTTGAAGCGTTACACATACAAGAATCACCGCACTTTTGACAGGAAGGATTTGACAATCTGATAGCCTATATATGGCATCAGCAACAGATCTCAGCAAGGAAAGAAAGGGGGAGGGTTTGGCAGGCATGTGATGCTCCAGGTTATGCCCCTTTGCTCTATGCCCTTTGAAGTGCCCTTCTGCATAGAATAGCTAGGTATTATAGTTTTTATTTTCCCGCACGGAGACACCATTTGCCCATCAAATATGTTTTAATGTCCAATAAATACATTTTGAGGGACAATTAATGGCCAGTGTGTCTGCCCCCCCCCCCTTCTGCTCACTGCACTCACAGTGCCTTATCACACAGCTGCTGCAGCCACCCCTGAAGTGTGGAGACACAGGCAGGTTAGTGGGTTTTTTGCCTTAACTGCAGCATTTTTTGTTACTGTTGTGAAAGTACACACCTGAGCAACTCAATACAGCCTCACGTCACTAATAGAACAACGGTGTATTAGCATGGGTGGACATTTCATTTCACTGTTGAGGGGTGAAAAACAGAACATTTTCTCAAGAGTAAATATTGAGGGGGACACTATAACTATTCAGTCATGGCCATTCCTAGATTCTTTGGGGGGGGGGGGGGGGGTAATATGCAAGATTGTGCAATGGGAAGAATTCAAACAAAAACTAAAAGTAAAATGGGGTCATTGTCTAGACCAACATAAAAAAATAACCATTACATAGAATCAAAATTTAACTGCATCCCTGTGAATTTTCTGAAATGTAATTGCAAATTTACATGAAAAAAGTTGAAATTTTACACAGAAAGCCCAAAATTCATGCAAATTAATGAGAAAAAGTTACAAATCTACAAGAAAAAAGGTGCAAATTAATGAGAAACAAGTTGCAGATTAACTAGAAAAATTAGCAAATTTACATGAAAAAAGTTGCAAATTAATGAGCAAAAAGATGTAAATTAATGAGAACAGTTGCAAATCTACATGAAAAAAGGTGCAAATTGAAAAAAAGGTGCAGATTAATGAGAAAAAAACCCCACTAAATTTCCATCCATCCATCCATCCAGCTTCTACCGCTTTTCCGGAGGTCCGGGCCACAGAGGCAGCAGTTCAAGCAGAGAAGCCCAGACTTCCCTCTCCCCAGCCACCTGCTCCAGCTCTTCAGAGAGGACACCAAGGTGTTCCCAGACCAGCTGGGAGACATAGTCTCTCCACCGAGTCCTGGGTCTGCCCCGGGGTCTCCTCCCAGTGGGACGTGCCCGAAACACCTCAAGTGGGAGGCGTCCAGGAGGCATCCTGATCAGATGCCCAAACCACCTCAACTGACTCCTTTCAATGTGGAGGAGCAGCGGTTCTACTCTGAGCCTCTCCCGGATGACTGAGCTCCTCACCCTATCTCTGAGGGTGAGTCCAGCAATCCTATGGAGAAAGCTCATTTCAGCCGCTTGTATCCGCAATCTCATTCTTTCGGTCATTACCCAAAGCTCGTGACCATAGGTGAGAGTAGGAACATAGATTGACTGGTAAATCGACAGCTTTGCCTTAGAACTTACCATGCCTTTCGCATGGCACTGGGCAGTAAATTTACATGGAAAAAAGTTGCAAATTAATGAACAAAAAGGTGTAAGTTAATGAGAAAAGTTGCAAATTTACCTGAAAAAAGTTGCAAATTAATGAGAAAAAAGTTGCAAATTAATGAGAAAAGTTGCAAATTTACATGAAAAAGTTGCAAATTAATGAGAAAAAAGTAGCAAATTTACATGAAAAAATGTTCCAAATAAATGAGAAAAAAGTTCCAAATAAATGAGAAAAAGGTGCAAATTAATGAGAAAAATGGTGCCAATTTACCTAGAAAAACTTGCAAATAAATGAGAAAAAAGTTACAAATTTGCAAGAAAAACATTACAATTTAATAAGAAAAAGGTGCAAATTTGTGCCTATGCACCAAATGATGTTTCAGAGTACCCACCCTTTTTGGAGTCTGTGACTGGGGTGCTGGAGGGTACTCCTCCTGGAGACTCCATTGTCCTACTGGGGGACTTCAATGCGCATGTGGGCAACGACAGTGAAACCTGGAGAGGGGTGATTGGGAGGAACGGCCTGCCCGATCTGAACCCGAGTGGTGTTCAGTTATTGGACTTCTGTGCTAACCACAGTCTGTCCATAATGAACACCATGTTCAAGCATAAGGGTGTCCATATGTGCACCTGGCACCAGGACACCCTAGGTCGCAGGTCGATGACCGATTTTGTTATCGTATCATCAGACCTGCGACCGTATGTCTTGGACACTCGGGTAAAGAGAGGTGCAGAGCTGTCAACTGATCACCACCTGGTGGTGAGCTGGATCCGATGGCAGGGGAGGAAGCCATTCAGACCTGGTAGACCCAAACGTATAGTGAGGGTGTGCTGGGAGCGTCTGGCTGAGGCCCCTGTCCGGGAGGTCTTCAACTCCCACCTCCGGAAGAACTTCAACCACATTCCGAGGGAGTCTGGAGACATGGAGTCTGAATGGGCCATGTTCTCCACCTCTGTTGTTGAAGCGGCGGCCCAGAGCTGCGGCCGCAAGGTGGTCGATGCATCTCGTGGTGGCAACCCCCGAACCAAGTGGTGGACACCAGTGGTGAGGGGGGCCATTAAGCTGAAGAAGGAGTCCTATCAGGCTTGGTTGGCTTGTGGGACTCCCGAAGCAGCTGAGGTGTACCGGCAGGCCAAGCGGAGTGCAGCTCGGGTGGTTGCTGAAGCAAAAACGCGGGTATGGGAGGAGTTCGGTGAGGCCATGGAACAAGACTTTCGGTCGGCTTCAAAGAGATTCTGGCAAACTGTTCGGCGGCTCAGGAGGGGAAAGCAGCTCCCCGTCCACACTGTGTATGGTGTGGATGGGACACTGTTGACTTCAACTGGGGATATCGTCGGGCGGTGGAAGGAATACTTCGAGGATCTTCTCAATCCCACTGATACGCCTTCCACAGAGGAAGCAGGGTTTGGGGACGAGGGGGATGACTCGCCTATCACAGGGGCTGAGGTCGCCAAGGTGGTTAAAAATCTCCTTGGTGGCAGGGCCCCGGGGGTGGACGAGATTCGCCCTGAGTACCTCAAGGCCCTGGATGTTGTTGGGTTGTCATGGTTGACACGCCTCTGCAACATTGCGTGGAGGTCGGGGGCAGTGCCTTTGGCATGGCAAACCGGGGTGGTGGTTCCTCTCTTCAAAAAAGGGGACCGAAGGGTGTGCTCCAACTTTAGAGGGATCACACTCCTCAGCCTCCCTGGGAAGGTCTATGCCAAGGTACTGGAGAGGAGAGTCCGGCCGTTGGTCGAACCTCGGATTCAGGAGGAGCAATGTGGTTTTCGTCCTGGCCGTGGGACATCGGACCAGCTCTTTACCCTCTCGAGAATTCTTGAGGGTTCGTGGGAGTTTACCCAACCAGTTTACATGTGTTTTGTGGACTTGGAGAAGGCATTTGACCGCGTCCCTCGTGGATTTTTGTGGGGGGTGCTTCGGGAGTATGGGGTATCGGGCTTGTTGTTACGAGCTATTCGGTCTCTGTACGACCGTTGTGAGAGTTTGGTTCGTATTGCCAACACTCGGTCGGAGTCATTCCCAGTGAGAGTTGGACTCCGCCAGGGCTGCCCTTTGTCACCGATCCTGTTCATAATTTTTATGGACAGGATTTCTAAGCGCAGCCAAGGAATGGAGGGTGTCATGCTTGGTGAGCACAGGATCTCATCTCTGTTGTTTGCAGATGATGTTGTCCTGTTGGCTTCATCCAGCAATGACCTACAGCTCTTGCTGGGACGGTTTGCCGCTGAGTGTGAAGCGGCTGGGATGAGAATCAGCACCTCCAAGTCCGAGTCCATGGTCCTCAGCCGGAAAAAGGTGGATTGTCCTCTCCGGGTTGGGGACAGGCTCCTGCCCCAAGTGGAGGAGTTTAAGTATCTTGGGGTCTTGTTCACGAGTGAGGGGAAAATGGAGCGAGAGATCGACAGACGGATTGGAGCAGCATCTGCAGTGATGCGGACGTTGTACCGGTCTGTTGTGGTGAAGAGGGAGCTTAGTTCTAAGGCAAAGCTGTCGATTTACCAGTCAATCTACGTTCCTACTCTCACCTATGGTCACGAGCTTTGGGTAATGACCGAAAGAACGAGATCGCGGATACAAGCGGCTGAAATGAGCTTTCTCCGTAGGATTGCTGGACTCACCCTCAGAGATAGGGTGAGGAGCTCAGTCATCCGGGAGAGGCTCAGAGTAGAACCGCTGCTCCTCCACATTGAAAGGAGTCAGTTGAGGTGGTATGGGCATCTGATTAGGATGCCTCCTGGACGCCTCCCACTTGAGGTGTTTCAGGCACGTCCCACTGGGAGGAGACCCCGGGGCAGACCCAGGACTCGGTGGAGAGACTATGTCTCCCAGCTGGTCTGGGAACGCCTTGGTATCCCCTCTGAAGAGCTGGAGCAGGTGGCTGGGGAGAGGGAAGTCTGGGCTTCTCTGCTTGAACTGCTGCCTCCGCGACCCGGACCTCCGGAAAAGCGGTAGAAGATGGATGGATGGATGGATGCAAATTTGTCATGAATTGCCGTTTGGGGCAGAGAGGTGAGACCCACGTGCCATCCAATCCAATCAAGACAGCAGCAACGGGAAATGATAATGACTGTCCTTAAATAGGGCCAAAAACTAATTACACAAGTAGTGACAGGTGTGGGTCACATGAGTGGGCGGAAGGAAACAATGATACATAATTGGACCAGCTGGGGGCAATGAGAGAGGAGCATTCAGCTGACAGCTGACAAGGATAACGTCCACACGGAGTACAACCCAGGAAATGCCAGTGACAGCTGTCAACCACAACAATAAGGAATTTAAAGAAAATATAAACAAGTACAGACTGGGAAATAAATATCAATTAATATAGAATCAGAGCATAGCAAAACTAAGACATAAACAGGAAAATGAACAACAGTGTAAGAATAACTAAACCCCAAAAAGCAGAAAATACAACAAATATATAAATAGAGAGAAAAAGCCCTGAGACTGATCAAGACAGAAACTTCCTGTGCTCTGCTCATGACACAAATTAATGAGAACATAGTGCAAATTTACTTGGAAAAACTTGCAAATAAATGAGAAAAAAGTAATAAATACACAAGAAAAAAAGTTGCAGTTTAATGAGAAAAAAGGTGCAAATTTACATGAAAAAAGTTGTAGATTAATGAGAAAAAAGTTGCAAGTTTACATGAACAAAGTGAGGGGAAAAGTTGCAAACTTACAAAAAAAGAGTCCGAAATTCATGCAGATTGATGAGAAAAAAGTTGCAAATTTACATGAAAAAGTTGCAAATTAACAAGAAAAAAGTTGCAAATTAATGACAAAAAAGTTGCAAGTTTACATGAAAAAAAGCTGGAAATTAATAAGAAAAAAGTTGTAAATTAATGACAAAAAAGTTGCAAGTTTACATGAAAAAGCTGAAAATTAACGAGAAAAAAGTTGTAAATTAATGAGAAAGAAAACTGCAGATCTATAAGAAAACTTGCACATTTCCCACCCAAAAATGTGTTTTGCCTGTATCCTTAGCATTGGTGCTTAAAATGTTATTCATTTTGGTAAAATGATACAGAAGGTGGGGCGGCGCAGTGGCGGAGTGGTTAGCACTGCGGCAGCACAGCAACTCACCCTTGGCTGGGGGATCCTGGGTTCAATCCCAGCCCCCGACCAATAGTGATCTGTGTGGAGTTTGCATGTTCTCCCCGTGTCTGCGTGGGTTTACTCCGGGATTTCTCCGGTTTCCTCCCACATGCCAAAAACATGCAAGTTAGGTTAATTGGCATCAAAACTGGGGATTCTAAATTGTCCTTAGGTATGACTGTGAGAGTGAATGGTTGTCTGTCTCTCTGTGTTGGCCCTGCGATGGACTGGCGGTGTGTCCAGGGTGTACCCTGCCTTTCGCCCAAAGATGCTGGGATAGGCTCCAGCCCCCCCGCGACCCGAAAAAGGATTAAGCGGAAGAAGATGAATGAATGAATGATACAGAAGGTTTACATTGATATTGGGGGGACACGTCTGTTTTTTTCCAGGTTGGGGGGGACATGCCCACCGTCCCCCCTTGATTGACGCTTATGATGCCAATATCACATGCATGTATCTTGGCTGCATGACCAGTTTTAGCAATAGCAGACAGACTCTCAGTGCAACACTGCTTATGGTACTGTGTTGCCTAGACCCCTAAAATACACACAAAGGGAACAACCAGGGACGGCAGCCGGAGGTGAAAGAATGGGGAGTTGAACAGAGGTCGACAACGCATACGAGTTAGAGGGAACATGTCAGGCTGGACCTGCCCACGTCTGTCCCGCTACAGCCAGACTGTCTGACCCCTGTCAATCCGGGTTTGTTCCAGTGACGGAGCCTCGCACTTTCTCCTGACAGCGGGTCAGGCATTTTAGCACACCTCGCCATGTTGTGCACACGACTGCGGTTTTGTTTGTGCACTCTCTCTCTCTCTCTCTCCCTCTGTCACTGTACCGTGCCACCGGTTGCCCGTGGCACTTGTATTTCCTGTCCCCACCTATCAGATCTCACTTTGTGTCTGGAGAGTGTGCTTTGGAGGCTCCCGGCGCTCAGGAAGCGGCAAGACAAGTGTGTCCGAGAGGTGTAAAAAAAAAAAAAAAAGTGTATCAGAGGTTCAGACCGGGGCTTGTCAGGGATGGTGAATGCATTCGTTTCCTTGGCCTCATCCTGCCATGTCCCACTTTTCATTACCCGTCTTTCTGGGTAGACTTCAAAGGGCTCGGCTGGTGCTCTTGCTGCAGAGTTTGGTTTGTGGCCTTATCAGAGGACAGTGTCTGACTGCATGTGTTTAAGCTATTTTTAGCGCTGAGGCATGCCACTCCTGAGCCTGGAGCGGCAAAGCCTTCAACCAAGAAATGGTCTTTACTCTTTTTTTCCTTTTACCTTTTGAGACGTTTTTTTCTTTCTTTTATTTGTAGATGCAAACAATTAGTAAGAGGTAGGAATGTTTATAATTTGTGAGAATTTATGAGGTTTAGAATGTTTAGTAAAACTTCTGAAATTGTTTTTGGAAATCAAGGACGTCGTGTCCTCCAGGCTAAAGAGGAAAAGGACCATCCAGACTGTTATCAGCGCAAAGTTCAAAAGCCAGCAGCATCTGTGATGATATGGGGGTGTGTTAGTGCCTATGGCGTGGGTAACTTGCAAATCTGTGAAGGCATCATTAATGATGAACGATACATACAGGTTCTGCGGCAGCATCCCAGCCAGCATGCTTGTGTGGGACCCACCAACGCTTCAAACTGGGCTGTCTTATGGCTCCCATATGGGTTCCATATTGGCCCCATCTGTCTTTCCCCACATGGATTTTACTTGTTTACTTATTTCCAATTTATTTTCTCAAAAATTTGCTATTTTCTTGTAAATTTGTGACTTTTTTTGAATAGATTTGATACGTCTTTTATTGAAAATTTGAAACTTTTTCAAAAATTTGTTAGTTTTTCTTGTGAAATTTCCTTTTTTGTCTAGCAAATTTGCTTACTTTTTCTTGTAATTTTGGAACTTTCTCATAAATTTGCCAAGTCTTTACTATAATTGTGCAACTTTTTCTAATTAATTTGACTTTTTCCTCATAAATTTTCTATTTATTTATTCCTATATTTGCTACTTTTTGTGTTAATTTGCAACTTTTTCAAAAAATTTCCTCAAAAATTTGTGACATTTTTCTTGTAAATTTGCAAAATTTTTCTTCTAAGTTTTTAATGTTTTTCAAGTAATTTTACAATTATTTTCTTGTAAATCTGCAAATTTTCTCTCATAAATTTTCACTTTTTTCTCATAAATTTGCAACTTTTTTCTAGTAAATCTAACATTTTTCTCATGAATTTGCTACTATTTTCTTTGTGACTTTGTGGCTTTTTTCTCATAGCTCTGCATATGGTGCCAGTGTTACTGAAACCCGTTAGCCCAAATTAAACCCACGTGGGGCCCAATGTTATGGAGCATTCCTATTCTTTCCATGGTTCGTAGCCAGCTGATGTCCCAAAAAAGCAACCCTAAAACCAAGATGGATGCCCTCAGAAAAGCTAGCAACTAGCTAGTTCCAGTGCTAGCAGATGCAAAATGCTCACATGTACAGAGTGAATCTGGAGAATGTCTCTTCAGAAGTGGGGAAGAAGGATTAAAGTGCCTGAGATATGTTTGTTTTGGGGCACATTTTTTCTGTTTATATAATATTTTGCTTTGTTCCGAGGTTTAGGAAGGCACCACTGAGGCAGAGCTTGCAAGTTTGTGACATCATAAAAACCAGGAAGTGCAATCCACTCAATTCTTTGAGAGGCAACCTTTGAGAGGAACCTTTAAGTGTTTTATGGTGAACTGGATGTGCCAAATAATATACGATCACTTACTTCCAAAGTCCCTGATGGTGAAATTCTTGTTTTTTAAGTCCGCCTTTGTTGATCGGAAGGAGAACTGTTGCCCTGCGCTCGGAAGGTCCTGGTCTTTTGCACTGAAGATTTGTATCACCTGGACAAAACAAACATGAAAGTCACAGTCTGATTAGGAAAAACTTCTTTAAATATACTGCACGTTCAATTTTAGGTTTGAGCATAAGCGTAAAACGAGGGGGGGGGGGCTGAAAAAAGCAAAGAATCCCGCCATCTCCATTCATCATAAACTCTTTTTATATCATGTTACATAACAGGACAAAATGCATGTGAAGCACCAATTTTAAATCTACAACTTTTTTCTTGTAAATCTGCAATTTTTTTCTCATAAATTTGTAACTTTTTCCTTTTAATCCTGCAACCTTTTTTTTTTGTAAATTTGCAACTTTTTTTCCCTCATGAATTTGCTATTTTTCATAAATTCACTACTTTTATGTCATAACTCTGCAACTTTTTTTCTTGCAAACTCGAGACTTTTCTAAATTTGCATCACTCATATGGATGCTGGTTGAATTGTGTAACTGATTAAATTTCCTTTGTTCACAGATAATGGCTCAAGTTTTTGTAATGTTTTTGTTTTTAAGGGTTTGAACTCTTCTCTATTACAAACATGTGAGCCCCTAAACACAGTCTTGCATCGGGCCGCTATAATAACACGTCTACTGTCCTCTTCAGTCTTCACAAAATGTTCTGTTTATTGTCCCCCCCCCCAGCAGTGACGTGAAATATCCGCCCATTGGCTTGAGTCTTAAGTTTCTCGCTCTTCTGTTATTGCCGGTTGTTGAAGACATCATTATGAGACTGGTTACCCGTTCTCCAAAAGACTTCCCTTTGAATTTGCACACTGTGAAGGTTAGCATTTACTGAACCATGTGTACCGGCGCTGAAGTGACTGCATGGCGAAACCATCAGAGCTGAAACGAGGCGGCGAATTGCTCTTATGGTCTACTCTGATAAAACCACTGAGCACCTGATTGAAAACTCATTGAGATTTCTAGATCAGCTCAACTTATAGTGTGATGGATGGACTTCATTCAGAACTCCTGGAGCTTGTTCAGTGTTTACGCACTGAAGAGGAGATGCCGCATGTTTTATTTTATTTCATTGCTCATGTCATATACTAAGCGTAGAACGAATCATGAGAGTGGCACAACTTGATCAGTCAAAGACCTCATTCAGGGCTGTTTCTAGTTTTCAGGGGTCCTATGCAAGGTTCTGTGCAGGAGCTTATGTATTTGTAAAGAAATAATATAAATAATAATAATCTACTCTGAGCAAAAACATTTCTTAAAAAAACTTTGGGTCGTTATCTAGGTTTTTAAAAAAAGAATACAAATTTAACCAGCATCCATTTGTGTGAATAGCTCTTGAAAATGTGCCAGAATTTTTTTTAAAAAAAGGTGAGAAAATACTGTGAAAATTTATGAGAAAAAAGTTGCCTATTTACAAGAAAATAAAATCACACATTCATCAGAAAAGAATCACTTTACAAGAAAAAAGCACACAAAGTTGCATATTTATTATTTACTATAAAAAGTTACAAATTTAAGAGAAAAAAGTTGCAAATTTACATTAAAAAATCACAAATTCAGATTTATAAGAAAAAAAGTTGCAAATGTATAATAAGCAAAATAGTGCCAAATTTATGAGAAAACAGTCAAAAATTTACAAGAACAAAAATTAACATTTACAAGGAAAAAAGCCCCTTAAAAAATGTAAATTGACACGCAAGAAGTCACAAATTTATCAGAAAAATGTTGCAAGTTTACATAAAAAGTCACAAATTTATGAAGTTAGTTTCAAAGGAAAAAAAAGTCAGAGAAAAAAACTTAGCAATAACCAAAAAGTCACAAATGTACAAAGAAAAAAATTAAAAATTTTTGAGAAAAAGTTACAATTTAAAAGAAGAAAGTTGCTAATTTACAAGAGAAAAGTGACAAATTTACATGAAAAAGTAGCAAAATAACAATGAAAAACGTTGCAGAAAAATGTTGCAAATTTTTGAGAAAGAAATCATCAATTTTTGATAAAGTTGAAATGTTACAAGAAAAAAAAGTCAAACTTGTGAGAGAAAAAGTGAACAATTTTTGAGGAAAAAAAATAATTTTGCAAGAAGAAAGTTGCTGATTTACAAGAAAAATAGCTGCAATTTTACAAGACAAAAGTGACACATTTACAAGGAAAAAGTAGCAAACTGGCAATGAAAAAAGTTGCACATTTATGAGAAAGAAATCAACATTTTTTGAGAAAAAGTTGAAATTTTACAAGAAAAAAGTCAAATTTATGAGAGAAAAAGTCAATAATTGTTGAGAAAAATTTACTATTTTACAAGAAGAAAGTTGCTAATTTACAAGAAAAATGGCTGCAAATTTGTAAGAGAAAAGTGACAAATTTACAAGGAAAAACTAGCAAATTAACGATGAAATAATGCAAATTTACTAAAAAAAAAATCACAAATTTATGAGAAAAAGAGTGTTTGTTTAAGAGGGAAAAAAGATGCTAATTTAAAAGAAAGAAACTGATGTTAATTTAAACTCTTCCCTCAAAAAATGTGGAAGGTGAACTTGTAGTTTGGGGGCCCCATATAGGCTGAGGGGACATTGCGTACTCTGCTTTATAGCCAGAAATGCTGCCAGCCTATTTCACAGACTGCTGCACTTCAGAGAACCGGGAAAGCAGCGCGACCTGCCGCTATCTTCTCCTCCTCTGCATCCACTCTGTGGGACTCGGGCTGCTTGCTGATGGCGTTCTGCTTCATTGTGTTTCTCCAACCATCTCTGAGCTCCGTCCTGCCAGTCCAGCTGTGCAACCAGCCCCCACCCCCACTCATCAGGCTTAACCTGCAGGAGACCTGATGCCAGACGCCCTGCATCACCCAGGCGCTGCAGCCACAAATCAGCCGTGGCGCCCTGTTACATCACCCCCATTGTGTTGCTCCCTCTCTGTTCATCCTCCCCTGTCTCCGCCTGTGAATAAAATTCCCTCCCGGAGAGTGAAGCTGACATCAGGTGTGATGAGTGTGCTGTTGGGTTCCCTGCTGCAGATGTAGAGTTTACACTCCCGATCCCCCCGCAGCCAAATTAGCCGTGTGATGAATGGACGGGGCAGCGACCAACAGTTTGTGATTGATAGCTCCTCAGTGTTCTGCAAATAAGTTGGACGAGGAATGATGGCCGACGCCTATCAAATACATACAAGCAAGAGGTAATTTGAGGGGGGATGCTGTCGCCCTTGTTAACCTGCCACCCCCCTAATTTTTTGGACTAATTGAGAAGTGAAATTACAAAATTTCCCACGGAAGACTGAACGTTCCAGGGACCCCAGGTTGGGAACCACTGGTCTAGATGAACAGGGGAAAAAAAAACAAAAAAACAGCATCCATATGAACATGGCAAATTTACAAGAAAAAGGCACAAACTGAGGAAAAAAAATGAAAAAAGTTGAAAATTTATTTTGAAAAAAGTTGTGAAATTTACAAAAGAAAAAGGTACAAGGAAAAGTTGCAAATTTACAAGACAAGAAGTTGAAAATTGACAAGAAAAAATGGTAAATTTACATCGAAACGTTCCAAATTTACAATGAAAATGTCATAAATTTCAGTCCCTCCAGGATTTCGCTCTCCTTGTGGATTTGCCTGAATCGCGCGTTGGTCCGTGTCCAGACCGGAGATTCACAGCTTTAAAACTCATTGACAAGATGTACCAGCAGGACCAAGACGTCGATTCACGTTGTATTCATGTTGACCTATGTTGCGACATAATTGACAAGAAAAACTTTGAAAATCAAGTTAAAAATGTTACAAATTTTCTAGAAAAAAAAGTTGTGGTTTTGTGACACAAAAGTTGCAAATTTACAAGAAAAAATGGTAAATTTACATCGAAACGTTCCAAATTTACAATGAAAATGTCATAAATTTCAGTCCCTCCAGGATTTCGCTCTCCTTGTGGATTTGCCTGAATCGCGCGTTGGTCCGTGTCCAGACCGGAGATTCACAGCTTTAAAACTCATTGACAAGATGTACCAGCAGGACCAAGACGTCGATTCAACATTGTATTCATGTTGACCTATGTTGCGACGTTGTGCAATGTTAAATCAACGTGTTTTTTTTTCCAACCTTGATTTGTTTCGTCTAAACAACGTGATGAATCAACGTTGTATCGACCTTGCTTCATGGTCAGATGCTCAACAAGCAGCACGTTTGGTTGTATGTATCCCATGATTCATTGCGCCGTTTCATCCAACAAGCGGCATTTTGGAAAATTTTCAAAAACGAAGGGTTACAAAGCAAATATTTTGTTTGTCAAAAATCTGATTAATCCTCTTATAGGTAAGAAAGTCATGAACATCACGGGTGTTATTTCCTTTGAGGAGTATATGATATACCCAGATAAGACCATGTTTCGTCCTTGCAGTCTATTCCATGTATTGTGTTTATCAGTGCTCACAAAGCACTGAAACATGTGAAACAAGCAGTGTGGGCATGTTTCGTATATTTGTAATGCATGCACTAACTTAAATATTATATTTATAATGACAAAACAGCATACATTACTGATTTGTTTTTTTCTGTTATTCAAAACGCTCCATGTAAACGTATAGATCTATTGAGCCTATCCTACAACTTTTCAATATGACTGATGTCAACAATGATGCTGAAGTTGAACCAGTCGGGGTTTTGGGAACTCCGGGGCCTGGGGATCACTTTTTTATTGACTTTAAAAGTACAGTATTACTTTTTTTTTTAGCATAGTGCAGTATCATTTGATGATATTTTATTTAATTAAAGAAGTGTCCTATCACTGCTACAACCTGCATGGCTAGCTCATAGAAGGGGCCCCTGTCTCTACCGCTGGCTGGCGATGCTGGTTTAACACAACCTGGACAAGCAGAATTTTTTTAATCCAAATTTTTATCCCACATCATGCAACATAAGTGCTAGTAGCGCTTTAATACCAGTAGTACATGGACAACTAGCTGTACGCATGTTGCTCAACAAATGTTGGAGACAAAAAAAAAATCAATAATTGCATGCATTATTTTCTAGAGTTAAGAGGTTAATTCTGACCAATTAGGCCTATTTATTTTTATGTTTATTGTATGTGGAGGCTGGGGGAATGGAGAATGAGATAATAAATAATTATTTCTTTGAAATACACTTCAGGTTGAATAGTTCATTTACATTAGTTTTAATGCGGTTTACTTTTTTTTTTTACTTTACAAAGTGATCAATTTCAATTGAACTAAATATATTAACATCATGTCATCTCATTCATCTGTGCTCACTAACATACATGCAGTTTTATCAAGTGTTTTTTGCTTCTTTCATTTTAAGTTTACAAAATTGTTCAAAATTAATTTTGTTTCCTTGTAGTACAGTAAAGCTGGTGATACAAAAATGACATACTATCAGAGAAGCTGGAGAATGTGTGAAGCTGCTGTACGTTCTATGTTAAATGAAAGCAGCGATGAAGATGGGGATACTTCTCAAAGTGCATCACTAGATTCACTACCTCAGCACAGTCAAAAATCAACAAATTCGTAAGTTGAGGTCCCTTTAGAATCAGAAGCAGCAGCTGGTACCTCAGGCAGTGAGCATGATCTAAGTTGTGTTAAGTATGTTAAATTAAAATGTTCCACTGTGATGAGTTTCTTAACAATTTACTCAATTTTGCAGAACATCTAACAAGACGGGCAAGTACTGCCGGCACTGCTAGTACATACCAACACACAACATTGATACAATTTACGAATGCAGTGTATTTTCAACGTCGTTCAGTGTTGGCAATAACTGTTGTTTCAACGCTGTGTGCCTGCTGGGTGACTTTTTCCTCTAAAGATGTATAAAATTTTACAAAACTAGCTGTAGTATTAGATTCGCTTCTTTGTGGTTTTACAGCATTTCACCTCACGCACATTCCCGAGTCAGGGGTGCGTTCAGGCAGGCGAACGTTTTCCAATGCAAACCCGGCACTTCATACAGGCGGTCATCACGGAGACTCGAGGAGATTTTCAACGGTGGGCCGGAGGAGACAGAGGAAGGAACATGTGGGAAAACTCACAGGTGAGTGGTTTTTTTTAAATCACACACTCTGTGTTTTGCTGATGTGTTCTGTATATACTCACTCTAAACACGGAAATGAGCGCAGCACAGTGCAAAATTTGATTGGTCAGACTGATGACGTACACTTTTGCGTGCTACTCAGGGGCAAATTTGATTGGTGAAATTGGCGGAAGTTGATGACAATTGGTCAAAATTGCAAGGAAGTTGCGGCAATTGCACAAAATTCAAATTATGCAGGACTTGCTGAATTCAGAGGAATTGGTAGAATCGCAACATCGCAAAATCCTGGAGGGACTGAAATTTACAACAAAAGATGAAAATTTACAAGAAAAAATAAATAGCAAAAAGTTACAAATTTTCTGGAAATAAGATGGGAATTTATGACAAAAGTTACAAATTTAGAAGAAAAAAATGGTAAATTCACAAGAAGTTTCAATTTTATAATGAAAAAGTAACAAATTTACAAAAAATAAGAATTTATACAGTGCATCCAGAAAGTATTCACAGAGC
The DNA here is from genome assembly GCA_020510985.1 of Pholidichthys leucotaenia. NCBI lineage: Eukaryota > Metazoa > Chordata > Actinopteri > Cichliformes > Pholidichthyidae > Pholidichthys > Pholidichthys leucotaenia. The sequence continues at coordinate 217,142,682 of CM035844.1, forward strand.
TCCACTTTTTCCACATTTTATGTTACAGCCTTATTCCAAAATGGATGAAATTCATTTTTTTCCTCAAAATTCTACACACAATACCCCATAATGACAATGTGACTTTTTTTTTTTAGATTTTTGCAAATTTATTAAAAATAAAAAAAACTAAGAAATCACATGTACATAAGTATTCACAGCCTTTGCTCAATACTTTGTTGATGCACCTTTGGCAGCAATTACAGTCTTTTTAATATGATGCCATAAGCTTGACACACCTATCTTTGGGTGGTTTTGCCATTTCCTCTTTGCAGCACCTCTCAAGCTTCATCAGGATGGATGGGAAGCGTTGGTGAACAGCCATTTTCAGATCTCTCCAGAGATGTTCAATTGGATTCAAGTCTGAGCTCTGGCTGGGCCACTCAAGGACATTCACAGAGTTGTCCTGAAGCCATTCATTCAATATCTTGGCTGTGTGCTTAGAGTCATTGTCCTGCTGAAAGATGAACTGTCGCCCCAGTCTGAGGTCAAGAGCACTCTGGAGCAGGTTTTCATCCAGGATGTCTCTGTACATTGCTGCATTCATTCATTCCGTCTGGCCTCTTTACCATACAGGCCTGATTGGTGGATTGCTGCAGAGATGGTTGTCCTTCTGCAAGGTTCTCTTCTCTCCACAGAGGAATGCTGGAGTTCTGGCAGAGTGACCATGGGGTTCTTGGTCACCTCCCTTACTAAGGCCCTTCTCCCTCAGTCACTCAGTTTAGATGGCCGGCCAGCTCTAGGAAGAGTTCTGGTGGCTCCAAACTTCTTCCATTTACGGATGATGGAGGCCACTGTTCTCACTGAGACCTTCAAAGCAGCAGAAATTTTTCTGTACCCTTCCCCAGATTTGTGCCTCAAGACAATCCTGTTTCTGAGATTTACAGACAGTTCCTTTGACTTCATGCTTGGTTGTACTCTGACATGCACTGTCAACTGTGGGACCTTAGACAGTGATGTGAAAAAGTGTTTGCCCCCTTTTTCATTTCTCATTTTTTTGTATGTTTGTCACACTTAAATGCTTCAGATCATCAAACAAATTTAAATATTAGACAAAGATAACACAAGCAAGCACAAAATGCAGTTTTTAATAGAAGGTGTTTATTATTAAGGGATAAAAAAAATCCAAACCTTCATGGCCCTAAGTGAAAAAATGATTCCCCCCTGCTAAAGCATAAATTAACTTAACAGCTTATCAGATCTTTGAAAACTGAGTTCAATTTTCCAGCCATTTCTAAAGCTTTTGGGACTCCAGCGAACCACAGTGAGAGCCATTATCCACAAATGGCAAAAACAATGAACAGTGGTGAACCTTCCCAGGAGTGGCCGACTGATCAAAATTACCCCAAGGGCACAGCGACAACTCATCCAAGAGGTCACAAAAGACCCCACACCAACATCCAGAGAACTGCAGGTCTCACTTGCATCAGACTTGCTGTTGTAAATGGAACCATGAATTCTGCTGTCTACCAAAAAATCCTGAAGAAGAATGTCCGGCCTTCTGTTGGTGACATCAAGCTGAAGCGCACTTGGGTTTTGCAGCAGGACAATGATTGAAAACACACCAGCAAGTCCACCTCTGAATGGCTTAAGAAAAACAAATTGAAGACTTTGGAGTGGCCTAGTCAAAGTCCTGACCTGAATCTGATTGAGATGCTGTGGCATGACCTTAAAAAGGCGATTCATGCTCGAAAACTCTCTAATGTGGCTTAATTACAACAATTCTGCAAAGATGAGTGGGCAAAAATTCCTCCACAGCGCTGTAAAAGACTTATTGCCAGTGATCGCAAATACTTGATTGCAGTTGTTGCTGCTAAGGATGGCCCATTAGGTTTAGGGGCAATCACTTTTTCACACAGGGCCATGTAGGTTTGGATTTTTTTCCCCTTAATCATAAACACCTTCATTTAAAAAACTGCATTTTGTGTTTACTTGTGTTATCTTTGTCAAATATTTAAATTTGTTTGATGATCTGAAACATTTAAGTGTGACAAACATACAAAAAAATTAGAAATCAGGAAGGGGGCAAACACTTTTTCACACCACTGTATAGACAGGTAGTGTGCCTTTCCAGATCCTGTCCAATCAGCTGAATTTACCACAGGTGGACTCCAATTAAGCTGTAGAAACGTCTCAAGGATGATACGTGGAAACAGGATGCATCCATCCATCCTTCCATCTTCTACTGCTTTTCCGGAGGTCCGGGTCGCGGAGGCAGCAGTTCAAGCAGAGAAGCCCAGACTTCCCTCTCACCAGCCACCTGCTCCAGCTCTTCAGAGAGGATACCAAGGCGTTCCCAGACCAAGTGGGAGACATAGTCTCTCCAGCGAGTCCTGGGTCTGCCCCGGGGTCTCCTCCCAGTGGGACGCGTCCAGGAGGCATCCTAATCAGATGCCCATACCACCTCAACTGACTCCTTTCAATGTGGAGGAGCAGCGGTTCTACTCTGAGCCTCTCCCGGATGACTGAGCTCCTCACCCTATCTCTGAGGGTGAGTCCAGCAATCCTACGGAGAAAGCTCATTTCAGCCGCTTGTATCCGCAATCTTGTTCTTTCGGTCATTACCCAAAGCTCGTGACCATAGGTGAGAGTAGGAACGTAGATTGACTGGTAAATCGACAGCTTTGCCTTAGAACTCAGCTCCCTCTTCACCACAACAGACCGGTACAACGTCTGCATCACTGCAGATGCTGCTCCATTCCGTCTGTCAATCTCTCGCTCCATTTTCCCCTCACTTGTGAATAAGACCCCAAGATACTTAAACTCCTCCACTTGGGGCAGGAGCCTGTCCCCAACCCAGAGAGGACAATCCACCTTTTTCTGGCTGAGGACCATGGACTTGGACTTGGAGGTGCTGATTCTCATCCCAGCCGCTTCACACTCAGCAGCAAACCGTCCCAGCAAGAGCTGTAGGTCATTGCTGGATGAAGCCAACAGGACAACATCATCTGCAAACAACAGAGATTAGATCCTGTGGTCACCAAGCATGACACCCTCCATTCCCTGGCTGCGCCTAGAAATCCTATCCATAAAAATTATGAACAGGATTGGTGACAAAGGGCAGCCCTGGTGGAGTCCAACTCTCACTGTGAATGACTCCGACCGAGTGTTGGCAATACGAACCAAACTCTCACAACGGTCGTACAGAGACCGAATAGCTCGTAACAACAAGCCCGATACCCCATACTCCCGAAGCACCCCCCACAAAAAACCACGAGGGACACAGTCAAATGCCTTCTCCAAGTCCACAAAACACATGTAAACTGGTTGGGCAAACTCCCACGAACCCTCGAGAATTCTCGAGAGGGTAAAGTGTTGGTCTGATGTGCCACGGCCAGGATGAAAACCACATTGCTCCTCCTGAATCCAAGGTTCGACCAACGGCCGGACTCTCCTCTCCAGTACCTTGGCATAGACCTTCCCAGGGAGGCTGAGGAGTGTGATCCCTCTAAAGTTGGAGCACACCCTCCGGTCCCCTTTTTTGAAAAGAGGAACCACCACCCTGGTTTGCCATGCCAAAGGCACTGCCCCCGACCTCCACGCAATGTTGCAGAGGCGTGTCAACCATGACAGCCCAACAACATCTAGGGCCTTGAGGTACTCAGGGCTAATCTCGTCCACCCCCGGGGCCCGGCCACCAAGGAGATTTTTAACCACCTTGGCGACCTCAGCCCCTGTGATAGGCGAGTCATCCCCCTCGTCCACAAACCCTGCTTCGTCTGTGGAAGGCATATCAGTGGGATTGAGGAGATCCTCGAAGTATTCCTTCCACCGTCCGACGATATCCCCAGTCGATGTCAACAGTGCCCCATCCGCACCATACACAGTGTGGACAGGGAGCTGCTTTCCCCTCCTGAGCCGCCGGACAGTTTGCCAGAATCTCTTTGAGGCCGACCGAAAGTCTTGTTCCATGGCCTCACTGAACTCCTCCCATACCCGGGTTTTTGCTTCAGCAACCACCCGAGCTGCACTCCGCTTGGCCTGCCGGTACACCTCAGCTGCTTCGGGAGTCCCATAAGCCAACCAAGCTTGATAGGACTCCTTCTTCAGCTTAATGGCCCCCCTCACGACTGGTATCCACCACTTGGTTCGGGGGTTGCCACCACGAGATGCACCAACCACCTTGCGGCCGCAGCTCTGGGCCGCCGCTTCAACAACAGAGGTGGAGAACATGGCCCATTCAGACTCCATGTCTTCAGACTCCCTCGGAATGTGGTTGAAGTTCTTCCGGAGGTGGGAGTTGAAGACCTCCCAGACAGGGACCCCCTCATGGATCATCACCTTATCGTGGTGGTGGTGTGGGGTTTGCATGCCCCAGTGATCCCAGGAGCTATGTTGTCTGGGGCAATTTGCCTCTGATAGGGTCACCCAAGACAAACTGGTCCTGGGTGAAGGGCCAGACTAAGAACGATCCAACAAACTCTCATGATAAATTCTATATCAAGGATTCAGTGTACCCCGCCCGGTATGGGGTTACCGGGGCCCCACCCTGGAGCCAGGTCTGGGGGAGGGGCTCGATGGCTAGCATTTGATGGCCGGGTTTCCACCCATGGGACCCAGCCGGGCTCAGCCCGAAGGAGTTACATGGGTCCGCCCTCCAGTGGGCTCACCACCTGCAGGAGGGATCATGGGGGTCCGGTGCTATGTGGATTATGTGGCGGTCAAAGGTGGAGACCTTGGCGGACTGATCCCAAGCTTTCTAAACTGGCTTTTGGAAACAGGATGCACCCGAGATCAATTTTGAGCTTCATGGCAAAGGCTGTGTATACTTATTTACAGTCATGTGAAAAAATTAGGCCACCCTATATAAGCCTGTGCGTTTTTTAAACATATTTGGACATATGGATAGTTAATATCAATGTTAAAAATACTGGGAGATTCATGTAATCTGAGCCACCGGAGTGGTGGCTCAGTACCGGAGTGGTGGCTCAGTTGGTAGAGCATCCGCCCCACACCCGGGAGGCAGGGGTTCAAATCCCGGCCGGGTCATACCGAAGACCATATAAAAGTGGAACTTCCTGCCGTCCAGCTTGGTGCTCAGCAATAAAATGGAATGGAGGAGAGAACTCTGTGGCGGCGCCTTGCATGGCAGCGGCCCTCTGATTCTGCACTTGGGGTGTGTGTGATTTACACTGTAGATAGGTAAAACACAATCTCGTTCTGCTGTACATGATTGGTTGTACGGTTGAATGACAATAAGGGTGATTTAATTAATAAAACTAAACAATTAAAAATGAATTAGACTTTTTCTCAAATTTTCTGTCAAATATAATTCTAAACAAATAGAGAGGAATAAATTTGGACACTCCCATCTTTTTTAGGACACCCCCACATTCATTCCCACTTAAAATGGCTAAAAAAATTGTTAAAAAAAATGCAAATAAAAACAAAAACAAGGTTAGACATAGATATGGTGACATTTCTTAATAAAGAACTGAATATTTAATGGGGTGTCCTATTTTTTGCACATATTTGCAAAAATCTCAAAACTTTGTTCACATTGTCATTATGGGGTATTGTGTGTAGCATTATGAGGAAAAAAATGAATTTTATCCCATTTTGAATAAGGCTGTAACATAACAAAATGTGGAATAAAGTGAAGTGCTGTGAATACTTTCCGGATGCACTGTAAGAAAAATGGAAATTTAACAAGAAAAAAAATTTAAATTTTCTAGAAAAACACTATGAATTTATTACAAAAAAGTTGTAAATTTACCAGGAAAAAAATTGAAATCTGCAACGAAAAGTTTCAAATTTACAATGAAAAAGTTGCAAATTTACAAGAATTTTTTTTTGTAATTTTTGAGAAAAAAGTTGTGAATTTATGACAAAAAAGTTGCAAATTTACAAGAAAAAATGGTGAATTTAGAAGGAAATTTCACAAATTTAGAAGAAAAGAAGTTGCAAGTCTAAGAGAAAAAGACTGGAGATTTATGGGAACAAATGTTGAACTTAATTTTAATTGTATGCCCAAAAACGTGAGGAGTAAATTTGTTGCTAAGGGGCACCCCTAAAATCAGAGGGGCGCGGTTGTATTTGCATAGTTCACATATGGCCAGAAACGGCCCTACTCTTACATCTCTACTAAACGCATGTTGAGACTGCATAAAATGTCAATAAAGATTTGCTGTAGACAGTAAATAGCCAGCTCACAGAGAGTGCAAATCTCCACCAAGGGAGCTAATATTCTCCCTCATATGTGAATTTCTCCTAACAGCCTTTCAACTGTAAATAAACAGCGCTCTCTGCTGGTGTTCCTCTGAACCTCTGAGCATACCCAGTTAGGAATCCTTTAAACACTCCAGCAGGCTGACAGTCATTCAGATCACACAAAAAAAAAAAAATCAAACCCATTCATCCTCGGATCATTTCCACCGTCACCTGCATTTTCTTTTCTTTTTTTAATTCAGAAGCAATTTTTTAAAATATGCCACTAACACACACACAGACACTGCAAAAAGCCTGACCTCCTCTGTGGAGGTTATGAATGTCAGGCTCATTTTGAACTCGTCTTTCGTTAACAAGGGATTTCTACATGTTTCTCAAATTAATCTTTCACATAACACATTTACTTTTGTTTCAAATGGAAGACTCCAGCTGCTATAGCCTTAACCATAACCCTAACCAGTGAATTTGTTCTATTTTCTTTACAGACTAATTAGATTCTGTTATAAATCCTCCTTATCTTGCACTCAGAGATGCCTCCCACCTCCTCTTGATCACGAGTGGAGTGGCTGTTGCTGCGGTAACTGATTATTACTCAGCACTTTTGTATATATTAAACGCCCCTTCAGGAGTGTTCTGCATTTGCACTGAGCAGCGGCTGAAAGTGGTAAATGCACTTGTGCCGCAGAACACAAAAAAGAAGCAAACGTAACGGGAGGACAACAGTAAAGAACAAGCAAATGCATCCTGAAAGCATACAGGTCACTCTCTTCCCCATTCCACTGGCACACATGTAAATAATCAGGTGTTCCTCCTGCTCGGTCACGCTGCAGTGTGGGGTGCTCTTAAACAAGCAGTAGGTGTGTTTTTCAGCAGTGAGAGTGCGGATAACAATCGGGAATGAAAAAAAAAAAGACATGACAGATTCAACAGGGGAGGTTCTACAATTCTTTATCTGCAATTCTTTATCAATTCTTTATGTGGAATTGTTCAAGGAAGACGGGATGTATTATGGGAGTGAAGTTGAGGAGGGAGGGGAAATAGGGTAGTGCACGATACCACAGTTTTGCAATATAATACATGGCTGCTGCATAACTTTGTGGCATGGTTGCAAATTTCTACTTTTCCACTTTATCTATTGGGATATAACCCTTAATATGTACCGTTTCATGTAATGTACTTTATTTATATAGCCCTTTAAAACAACCCGTAGGTGACCAAAGTGCTTTACAGAAAATTAAACAGCATTAAAAACACGCACAGGATTAAAAACAAATAAGATTAACAAAGAAATAAGAATAAATACCTGAAAATAAAAATAAGAATAAAATAAAAACAAATGCCAAGACAAATATCACAACTACTGGATATTAAAAGCCATCCTAAGCAAATATGTTTTATGTTCTGATTTAAAAAGGGCCAGGTCAGAGATAGCAGGTAGGTCGGGGGGGAGATTATTCCAGAGCCTGGGGGCGACAACAGAAAAGGCTCGGTCACCCCAATGTTTATACCTTGACCTGGGCTGTCATGAACCCCTGTGCGCCATTACATGGCGCTCCAGGGAGAGAATGAAAACCCAATCGCAGGAGTAGAGAGTGTCGTGTTTATTAAAGTTCACCAAACAGCCAGTTCATTAATCACCAACGCAGTTCAGTCTACCACACAATATATGGAAGGGTGTAATGACAGCATTGGCCACAAAACATACAGGGCACCTGCCGAAATGCTCAACAGCCTGGTGAATATAAAGCCTGGTGCTGCAGGGCTGCGTTATGCATAAAACAGGAAAGGCGAGCAGCCTAATGCTGCAGGCCTGCTAGCATGGGAGAAAAGGCTTAGACACACTTGCAGGGCTGGAGCCAATTCGGGGCGCATCGCGCAGTCAGGAGGCAGAGACAGAGGAGCGGACCAGCCGTAGCACCAAGGTATGGATCGTCTTGAAGCGTCCGGCTGGGTAAAGCGCTGAGAGTGAATGAACATACGCACGCTGCCGTGTATGAAGGGGAATGTCCCGACAATCTCCTTCCTCAGCGGTCGGCAACAAATACTCCAAACGCTAATGAGGAAAGAGATTGCCAGTGTGAATACGTGGGCAGAACTGATTGGGAACAGGTGTGTGAGAGCGCATGTGAATGAGAGTGAATGGAGCGTGAGTGTGTGTGTGTGTGTGTGTGTGTGTGTGTGTGACTCAGTGAGTACAGCTGACGGAGCTTGACAGGAGGAGGGGGCGTGCCCGAGCTGTCAGGAGGAAACTAGGTCAAAGCATAACCATGAGTCAGAATCGGGTTGGCCTCCAACCCAGATTCATGACATGGGCACATCCAGCAAAAGCTTATTGGATGACCTCAAAGCCCTGCCTTGGTCACAGACAGTCAAAATCTCAGACAGATAAACCGGAGCAAGGCCATTAAGAGCTTTAAAAACAAAAAGCAAAAGTTTAAAATTAATTCTAAAATGGACTGGAAGCCAATGAAGTGAAAAAAGGATCGGAGTAATGTGCTCTCGCCTAGTTGTGTTGGTCGAAAGACGGGCTGCTGCATTTTGCAGAAGTTGAAGGCGGCCAAGAGAAAACTGATAGACGCCAACATAAAGTGCACTGCAGTAATCAAGTCGAGAAGTGATTAAAGCATGGATGGCTATCTCAAGATCATGATGGCTCAGGAAAGGTTTGGCTTTGGATAACAGACGTAATTGATAAAATCTCATCTTGACTACATTGTCAGTCTGTTTATCAAATTTTAAATGGCTGTCAAAAATCACCCCCAAATTTCTGACAGCTGAACTGAGTCTTAAAGAGAGGGTACTGAAGCCAGCCATTACAGTATCCCCAAACATAATACATTCTGTTTTTTCTTCATTTAAAGGCCAAATGTCACGTAACAGGGTACTTTAAATATCTTGAAACTAGATATAAAAGGGAACCGATCCGTTCGGGTCTTGGTGCATATGCTTCAGTAACAACGGAATATTCGTTAATTTAAAACTGCCGCGCTTGGCCTGACACGGCCCCTGGAATCGCCTGGGGAAGAAGGCGGAAGTGACGAAATCGATTGTACCCTAGTTTGATGCTTGGGGTATTTCAATTGATTGTTTATATGGAGACTGGAAGGTTGAAGTGAGCAACAAGAAAGAAAAAATTGGATATTTCACCCATACCTTAAAACGGGACTATCAGGGACAGCTGGGTAATAAGGGACACTTCTCTGGGAAATGTTTTCATACCTGTCAAGTGAGACGTTTTCGCCGTACTTCAACACCGTAAAAAGCGGCTATAAGGAACGGCGGAGCAACAAGGGGCACCTCTCTGGGAAATGCCCCAAATGCAACTCGTGTTGTTATTGTCAAATATTTTAAGGATTCATGGATATTTGACAATAACAACACAACTCAGCGTCCGGCGCTAAATAAAAAAAAAAAAGCAGAATTCTGTATTTGTCAGGTGATCTCTGTCTATTCCGCAACCGCTGCACAGCTCAACGTGTTAAACCATTGTCCTAATGACTTCTCATTGTAGTGAGAATAGCTCAAGCTGAGCGATCAGCCCGCCCAGACAATTAAACTAATGATTGACTCCACACTTCTCATGGTAGTGCGAATAGCTGACGCTGAGCGATCTGCCAGCACCAGCTGTGGCTGATCACACACAGGACGGGCTCCTCAACACAGTTTTTTTTCCAGTATATTTTTTCTTTTGGGCGTACAGAAATGGCAATACGCCCGTTTTTGCTAAAATTGCATTTTCCCCGTATTTTCCTTAAAATATTTCAATTCAATTCAATTCAACTTTATTTATATAGCGCCATTTCACAACAACAGTCATCTCATAGCACTATCAACTGTAGGGGGGACCCCCACAGTTGCAGAAAGACCCCAGCAATCAGGCGATCCCCTGTGAGCAAGCACTTGGCGACGGTGGAGAGGAAAAACTCCCTTTTAACAGGAAGAAACCTCCAGCAGAACCAGGCTCAGGGAGGGGCAGTCATCTGCTGCGACTGGCTGGGGGGTGAGGGGATAGAGAAGAAGAAAAGAACAGACATGTAGAGAGCAAACAGCACGATGGGGACTCGATCTATGGGAGAGAACAAACAAATGTTAATGACCAGCAAAAAAAAAAATATTTCATAGAGAGTGAGGAAAGGAGTGAGGCCCAGTGCATTACTGGAGGTCCCCCGGCTGACTAAACCTATTAGCAGCATAACTAAGGGAGGGTTCAGAAACACATGATCCCTCCCTAATTGTAGGCTATATCAAAAAGGTAGGTTTTAGCCCTATTCTTAAAAACAGAGATCGAGTCTGACTCCCGAATCCAGATTGGCAGCTGATTCCACAGAAGAGGAGCTTGATAACTGAAGGCTCTGCCTCCCATTGTACTTTTGGAGATTCTAGGTATTACAAGTAATCCTGCATTTTGGGAGCGTAGTGCTTTGTTAGGATAATACGGTAGTATCAGATCTTTTAAATAAAAAGGAGCCTGATTGTTTAGAGCTTTGTAAGTAAGAAGAAGGATTTTAAACTTAATTCTAAACTCTATGGGAAGCCAATGAAGGGAGGCCAGAACCGGAGAGATATGATCTCTCTTTCTAGTACCTGTTAAAACTCTTGCTGCAGCATTTTGGATCAGCTGAAGACTTTTTAAAGATGTTTTAGGACAGCCTGATAATAAAGAATTACAATAATCTAATCTCGAGCTAACAAAAGCGTGGATCAGCTTCTCAGCATCACTCTGAGACAAGATGCTCCTAATCTTGGCAATATTAAGCAAATGATAGAAGGCAGTCTTAGAAAGATAAGATAAGAGATAAGATAAGATAAGCCTTTATTAGTCCCACAAGGGGGAAATTCCAGGATTGCAACAGCAAATTTAATATGTGAATTCACAAATTGAATTCAATTCAATGTGAATTGTGAATTCAATTCACAAATTTAATATGTGAATTGAAGGACAAATCCTGATCAAAAATAACTCCAAGGTTCCTCACAGAGCTATTAAGAGAAAGAGTAACTGCATCCAAACTGAAAGTTTGATTTGGAAAGGAATTTCTAAGGTTTTTTGGACCAACAAGAATGACTTCAGTCTTATCTGAATTTAATAGCAGGAAATTACAAGTCATCCAAGCTTTGATTTCCTTAAGACAGGCTTCTAACTTGGCTAATTGATTAGTATCATCTGGCTTCATTCAGGTATAATTGTGTGTCATCTGCATAACAATGAAAATGTATACAGTGCTTTCTAATAATGTTGCCTAAAGGAAGCATATATAAACTAAAAAGAGTAGGGCCTAGCACAGATCCCTGTGGAACTCCATGACTAAGCTTTGAGCTGAGAGAAAACTCATCATTTACATGAACAAACTGGAACCTATCAGATAAATAAGATCTAAACCACTGCAATGAAGTTCCATTAAATCCAACATAGTGTTCTAATCTATCAAGTAGAATATTATGATCAATAGTATCAAAAGCTGCACTAAGATCTAAAAGGACAAGTACAGAAACTAGTCCATTATCAGATGCAATGAGGAGGTCGTTAGTGACCTTCGCTAAGGCTGTTTCAGTACTATGATGGATTCTAAACCCAGATTGAAACTCCTCAAGTAAACCATTTCCCTGCAGGTGGTCAAATAATTGCGTAGCAACAACTCTTTCTAAGATTTTTGAAATGAAAGGGAGATTAGAGATTGGTCTATAGTTAGCTAAAGCTCCTGGATCTAGCGTTGGCTTTTTGAGTAAGGGTTTAATTACAGCCGTTTTAAAAGCCTGCGGTACATGGCCTAAAGTTAATGAAGAATTGATTATATGAAGAATAAAGCTACCAATAAGTGGGAAGACTTCTTTAAATAACCTGGTAGGAATAGGGTCTAAAAGACAAGTTGAAGGTTTGGATGAGGAAACTATTTTGTCTAACTCACAAAGGTCGATTGGAGTAAACTCATCAAGACAGACATCAATAGAAGGAGTTGTAGTAGTTACAGTATTTAAGTTAACTGTGGGAAGAATCTGATTGATTTTATCTCTGATGGATGAAATTTTATTATTGAAAAAGTTCATAAAGTCCTGACTAGTAAGCTCTAAGGGGATGCTAGGATTGACAGAGTCCTGACTCTTTGTCAACCTGGCTACAGTACTGAAAAGAAACCTGGGATTATTCTTGTTCTCTTCTATTAATGCAGAGTAATAACTCGTTCTAGCTAGCTAAATATTTGACAATAACAACACGAACTACATTTAAAACATTTCCCAGAAAAGTGTCCCAAACCACTCCGCCGTCTCCCACAGCCGCGCTTGGCACCAAAATACGGCGAAAACGTCTCACTTGACAGGTATGCGCCTCCATTTTCATATTGATCTGGTCAATTTCTTGACAGCAGCGGCTCTCCTCCACTGTAATAATAATGGCTTCCGAAAAATCAATATTTATGGGGCGCCCTGGACAGACCCCCTTCGGCTTCGCAATTCTGGAGGCGATTAATGTCCAGTTCAATGACATTTTCCACTGGTTCTGCTCTCTGGTCATCGTTGGAACTGTTGTCATCAGACAAAGCATCTGATTCCGTCTCGGACGGCTCGAACCTGTAAGGTTCTATGCCTCTGTCACTGTCTGAACCACTGACAAAAAAAAAAAGACAAAACTAAACTAATTTGTTCACAATCGCTGTCACTTTTCGTCATGATTGTCCAATGTTGATAAGTGTGAATGTGGATAGGCAGGGCAGCCAGGGTACAACTGGTGATGTCAAAAACATGGGCGTGGTCTGGACTGGCTGTCACAAGCCAGCAAGCAAGGTGGGGCCTTCACCTGGTGTATTTTGTGCAATTATGTAAATACAGGTGGGTGATATGGTCTCCGGTATGAATATTTGGTTTAAGCTATGTGTATTTTATCTAAATTCGTTGTCATTTAGAAAAAAAAAATTACGTGACATTTGGCCTTTAAGTGGAGAAAATTTTGGCTTAACCACAACTTAATGTCAGTGATGCAGTCCAATAGAACACTTTGTGAGTTTGTTTGTTCTGGGTTCAAAGGTAAATAAAGCTGCAAGTCGTCCAGATAACAGTGGAAAGACATGTTGTGCCTGGCTATTATTGACCCGAGTGGCAGCATATATAATGAAAACAGAATAGGGCCAAGGATAGAGCCCTGTGGGACCCCACAGGAGAGCGAGGCACTAGAAGAAGACATGTCATCGATCATTACAGAAGAAGTTCTGTTAGATAGGTAAGATTCAGACCACTTAAGTGCAGTGCCATGGATGCCAACATGGTGATTCAGACGTGACAAAAGGATAGTATGGTCCACAGTGTCAAAGGCTGCTGTAAGATCTAGCAGCACTAAGACCACGGGGCATTTGGCATCAGCAGACATCATAATATCATTGTGCACCTTTAGCAGGGCAGACTCAGTGCTGTGATGAGATCTAAACCCAGACTGAAACTTTTCAAAAATAGAGTTGTCTTCTAAAAAAGATTGCAACTGTATTAAAACAGCTTTTTCTAAAACCTTAGATAACTTAGATTTCATGTCCTAATATATCAGAAATCACAATAAACAAATGATGAATATAATAAATACATCTGGGAGCAGCAATGTCTTCAATTTTTCAATTAGTCTAGGCCAATTAACACATTAAAGGTGGTGTCAGCAGTGGTGACTGGCTCAACTTAAAACAAGGGTAGGTCATGTTTTTTGGCAATTAAATTTATCCCACACTAAACTGATCCTCTGGTACTCAGGATGACCTCATCTTGTGTGCACACCCTGCTTGAAGCATGTACAGACACACCTGACCTAGTGTCATTAATTAGAGTGGCTCCGTCAAAAGTATGAAAAGAGGGAGAGTTTCTGTCAGAGTGACACTCCAATATAAAGTGAAAAAAAGCTTCTAACTCGAAATCAATTAAGAATGGCTCTGTTTGGTTATACTTTTAAGAGTTGAGATAATCAGGAAAGTTACCTTAAGTAGGAGCACCGACTTCCTCTTTTGACTGTTTCAAAATAAAAAAGGAAATGCAACAATATTAAAAATGGTAGTTTTGCAGAGAAATTGAAAAGAATATTAAAAATTGCTACCACAAATTGCAGCTTTTTTAAACCGAATATGCATTCATGATGATCAAATGTTTCATGTTGCTCTAGCAGTATTTTGATGAATATGACAGTCACAAATGTGTTTATTGAATAAAAATGCAAGTAAAAGTTGCTAAAAGATACTGCTTTTTCCACTGATTGTTTTAGACAAGTTGAGTGATTAATCCTAATTAATTATAGAAAAATGTGCAATCAATTATTTAAATTTTTTTAATCGAGTCACAGATACAACAACAAATGAATAAAAAGAAGCATAGACATTAGGAAAATTGTAGATCTTATTTATACTTTCTCTTACTTGTTTAATGCCTTTATACTTTAAAGATGAACACTGAACAATGCCAAGCTGAATGGGAAATGCTGTGCAACACCCATATACGTACAATAAGGGTATAATGGTGTGCTGGTCCTTTCAGCCACAGGGGCACCCTAAGGAGATGCAAAACAAGCCAGTGGTTGAGGCTCCTGATGGTCGTTATATTTACACGCTTATAAAGCCCCTCACACTTCCAATAAACACACAGTAAAGTGTACTGCTGCAAAAAAAAAACAAACAAAAAAAAACAAAAAACTCTTAAGTGAGGCCCACTTAAGGCAGAGTGCAACATGAGTTGATTTTTGGATGCTGAGTTTATGAAACGTATAGAAGTTTAATTACAAATCAGCTTGCTCTAAGTAGCAGATAAAGCAATGAAGTGCAAAAACAGTAGAGTACAACATAAACCGACTATTTTGAATTGCAAATCATGTAAAGACAAACAAGTGGAGTCCAATAATGGAATTACAGCAGTAAGAATCTGCGTCATGAATAAAACATTTGGATGTTTTCTGTGAATATATGCAAATGAATGGACAGTTAAACCACTGTGAAGTCCTTAAAAATCAGATTGTTTCTTACTAGAAATATGCCAAATACTATATATGTATCAATGTGTTAATTCTAGGGATGCAGGGTTTGGGAAAATTGTGCAATTGCAATTATGGCCTCCAAATATTGCAATTTGCAGTACGGTTTCAATTATTTACATTTTAATGTTTGTTTTTAACTGATAGTTTCATAATTGTAGTTGCTGTATCAGGTAAAATACAGTGCTTATTAATAATTGTGAAATGTTTATGTTTTCAATTCAAATATTAAGCTCCATAAAAATACCAAATGGTAAGTTTGTGCACTGTTGTTTATACAATACCATTTATACTATTCAAACTGAAATTGCAATGGAAAAAGTTAACGCATCAATGCACCCATATATATTTTTTATACTCACCATTTATTTATTGTGATTTCTGATATATTAGGACATGAAATGATATATATCCCAATAGATAAAATGGAAAAGTCAAAATTAATCAATTGCAAAGTTGCAACTTGATGAAAGGGGTCACTGGTTGCACTTTTCCCACATTTTAACAGCTCACACACGTCTTAATAAAATGTTTGTGACATTTTGTTCACATTTTCTTATTACTGAAGCAAACTTGTTTTGTATTTTTCCTGGCTTTCTTGAAATGCCTCGGTCTAAAGCGTGTCACTTGAAGAAACATCCTTCACCTTTTCAGCTCTGCCTCCCCTCTCCCATCAGTCAGCCATTAACTCACTAGCTTTGAGCCTTTAGCTTGAAGCCTCCGTCTAGCTCAGATAAGCAGCGCCGTTTCACTGCTGCACAGCCGACTGCATAGCTCACGTCAGTCCAGCCCATCTATCAATACTTTTGCCGTGGTTCCACAACATATCGCTAGCACCTATGCTGCCCGTGAGAGCAGAGCTTTTTACTTATAAATTTGCAGCTTTTTTCTTGTAAATCTGCAATTTTTCTCTAATAAATTTGTAACTTTTTTCTTGTAAATGTGTAACTTTTTTTTCATACATTTACAACTTTTTCCCATCAATTTAAAGTGTTTTAATTGTAAATTTGCATCTTTTTCCTCATAAATTTGCAACTTTTTTTCTGTTAAATTGGCACCTTTTTCCTTTTAAATCTGCATTTTTTTTCTCATACATTAAATTTTTTTTCATCAATTTGAAGTGCTTATATTGTAAATCTGCAACTTTTTATCATAAACTTGCAACTGTGTTCTTGCAGATTTACAACTTTTTACCTCATGCATTAAAAACTTGGTCGTCTAAACGCATTCAACTTGAAAACATTAGGCAAAGTATTCGTTATTTGGTTAAATAATTATTGCCAGCCATCTACCACCAGAGAAATATGCAAATACGACCGCCGGCATGGCCAGCCAATAAAAACTATGTGCGCAGCCATGACACATGCGGATGTGACGTCACTACGTTGCTACTGAAAAGTCAATACTCCGCCTGTACCAGCGACTAGGGTGCTTTTGTCAGTGTTTTTGTTCTATTATGGCTGAATTGTCGGACTCTGAGGAAGAATTCGGTCAACATGGCTACGGGTTTGAGCCAGAAAGGTCTTCTGAGGGTGAAAGTGACGAAGTGGTCCTCACACACAACGGAATTTCGTCCGAAAGGAAACGTCTGTGCCCTGTTCCGAGATTGCGCAACCACTTTTCCGCTACGATCTTCCGACAAGGTGAGCTGGGTTTGGGTACGCAAAAGAAGTGTTTATCTTTGTTTTTTCGCTTATTATTGAGACATCCAAAGGCTTTACATTCCGCCATGTTGCGATATCCATATCGCATTGTATGTTTTTGTTGTTACAAGAGCGCCGAGTGTCTGCTGATCTGTATATACTTTTAGCGGCGAGGGAAGAGCCCAGCGCCGAATCCCCGGCCGTCTGGCGGCCGTTACGACCTCAGATCAGACGAGACGACCCGCTGAATTTAATCATTTATTTATTTATTTTCTACTTGTTTTAGTTCTGCATTTAATATGAACCCTGAGTTTGAAATAAACGTTTGAATTTGAATATGAATATCCCGAAAGCCACTGCTCATCCGGGCACTCCAGGCTCAGTCAGTATTGATCCAGATCACGGTATCCACGCTACTACGTCACAGGAAGCGTCCTGGCAGGTCATGTAGCCGCCAGTATGGCTGCGCGCATGTTTTGCTGACATAGCTGAACCAGCACATCAGCAATGGATTTATATCGCATTGCTTTGAACTTGAACTTAAACTTGAACTAGAACGTGAGACAGGGGCTCAATATAATATCATTTTTTTTCACGACCACCACAGGTCCCCTTTAGTATTTTTATCATAAATTTGCAAGTTTTTCATATAAATTTGCTACTTTTTTCTCATAAATTTGCAGTTTTTTCTTGTAAATTTGCAGCTTTTTTCCTCATACATTTAAAGATTTTTTTTCCATAAATCCAAAGTGTTCTTATTGTAAATAAACTTTTTTCTCAGAAATTTGCAGCTTTTTACTTGTAAATTTGCAGCTTTTTTCTTTTAAATCTGCAACTTTTTCTTGTAAATCTGCAACTTTTTATCATAAACTTGCAACTGTGTTCTTGTAAATTTACAACTTTCTTATCTCATACATTCAAAACTTTTTTCAAAAAGTTGAAGTACTTTTATTATAAATTTGCAAGTTTTTCTTAAAAAATTGGAAATTTTTTCTTGTAAATTTGCAGCTTTTTTCCTCAAACGTTTTAAAGCTTTCTTTCAAAAATCCAAAGTGTTCTTATTGTAAAATAACTTTTTCTCAGAAATTTGCAGCTCTTTACTTGTAAATTTGCAGCTTTTGTCTTTTAAATCTGCAACTTTTTTCTCATACATTTATTTTTTTTTCATACATTTGAAGTGTTTATATAGTAAATTTTCAGCGTTTTCCTAATAAATTTAAAACTTTTTTCTCATACATTTAAAACTTTTTCATAAATCGAAATTTCTTTTTTATTATAAATGTGCAAGTTTTTTGTATAAATTTGATACTTTTTTCTCATAAATTTGCAGATTTTTTTCTTGTAAATTTGCACTTTTTTTCCTCATACATTTAAAGCCTTTTTTCATAAATCCAAAGTGTTCTTGTTGTAAAAAAAAATTCTCATAAATTTGCAGCTTTTTACTTGTAAATTTGCAGTTTTTTACTTGTAAATTTGAAGTTGTTTTTTTTTAATTTTAAACCTGCAACTTTTTCTTGTAAACTTTTTATCAAACTGTAAACTTGCAACTGTGTTCTTGTAAATTTACAACTTTCTTACCTCATACATTGAAAACTTTTTTCAAAAAGTTGAAGTACTTTTATTATAAATTTGCAAGTTTTTCTTATAAATTTTTAGATTTTTTTCTTGTAAATTTGCAGCTTTTTTCCCCTCAAACTTTTTAAAGCTTTTTTCATAAATCCAAAGTGTTCTTATTGTAAAACAACTTTTTCTCAGAAATTTGCAGCTTTTTACTTGCAAATTTGCAGCTTTTTTTCTTTTAAATCTGCAACTTTTTTCTCATACATTTAAACTTTTTTCATACATTTGAAGTGTTTATATAGTAAATTATCAACTTTTTCCTAATAAATTTGAAACTTTTTTCTCAAACATTTAAAACTTTTTTCATAAATCCAATTTTTTTTTTTGTAAATTTGCAAACATTTTGCAACATTTAAAGATTTTTTTTCCATAAATCCAATGTGTTCTTATTGTAAATAAACGTTTTTCTCATAAATTTGCAGCTTTTTACTTGTAAATTTGCAGCGTTTTTCTTTTAAATCTGCAACTTTTTTTCTTGTAAATCTGCAAATATTTTACCAATAAAGGCTTTTCTTATCTTAAATTAAGAACTTTTTTCTTGTAAATTCACAACTGTTTTTCCTCATACATTTAAAACTTTTTTCCATGAATTCAGTGTTTTTATTGTAAATTTGCAATATTTTTTCTCATAAATTTGCAGCTTTTTCTTTTAAATCTGCAGCTTTTTTCATGTAAATCTGCAGCTATTTTATCATTAAGAGCGTTTTTCTTGTAAATTTTCATCTGTTTTTTTCATACATTTAACATTTTTTTTTTTCATAAATCCAAAGTGGTTTTATTCTAAATCTGCAACATTTTCTCATAAATTTGCTGCTTTTTACTTGTAAATTTGCACCTTTTTTCCTTTAACATCTGCAACTTTTTTCTTGTAAATCTACAACTTCTTTATTGTAAATTTGCAACTTTCTTTTTCAGAAATTTTATTTTTTTTCTTGTAAATTTGCCACATTTTTTTCCCATACATTTAAAACTGTGCTTATTGTAAAACTTAGTGTTTTTATTCTAAATAATCAACTTTTTCTCATAAATTTGGAACTTTTTTTCTGGTAAATTTGCAGCGTTTTCCTTTTAAATCTGTGAAATTTTTTTTGCAAATTTGCATTTTTTTCTGAGAAATTTTCCAATTTCTTTCTTGTAAATTTGCAACTTTTTCTCCTCATGAATTTGCTGTTTTTCATCATAAATTCACTACTTTGTTGTCATAAATCTGCAACTTTTTTCTTGTAAACTTTTCATGTAAACTTGAGACTTTTTTCTTCTAAATTTAAGGACACAGGTTTAAGTTTTATTTGGTGTGACTGATTAACTTTTGTTTGTTCTTCTACAAAATGGCTCAAGTTTTTATAAGGCTTTGTTTTTAATGGTTTGACCTCATCTCTATTACAAATACAGGAGCCCCTAAACACAATCATGCATGGGGCTTTGACTACAACACCTATAGTGTCCCCCTCAACCTTTATTCTTGAGAAAATGTTCTGCTTTATTGTCACCCCCCCCCCCCCCCCCAAACAGTGAAATGAAATATCCCCCCATGGTCCCATAGGGGTGGGGGGTGGGATGTGATGGGGGCTGGGACTCGTGCGTGCCTCAGTTTATGGAGGAAACAAAGGTGAGTTTGTGCCTTCTTTGCCCGTGCTGTGGTGTTGTTGGGCCAGGAGAGGTCCTCAGAGATGTGCACCCGCAGGAACTTGTGGAGAGGGTGAGCAGCACCACGTTCCTGAACTGAACTGATAGCTGTGATAGTGAAGGCACCTGAACTGGAAATGATCATTCATGCTTTTATCTCGTCTCGCTTAGATTATTGTAATGCCCTTTTTATGTGTTTTAATAAAACTGCCATTGCCCGCCTTCAGATTGTGCAAAATGCAGCAGCTTAGCTTTTAACCAGGACAAAGAAAACAAAACACATTTCCCCAGTTTTATTGTCCCTTCACTGGCTGCCACTTGCTTTTAGATTTCATTTTAAGATTTTAATTTTGACTTTTAGAGCTCTTAATGGCCAAGCTCCTTCATACATCTCAGCCCTCTTGACTCCTTATGCAACGACGTGATCACTAAGATCCTCAAACCAGAGACTCCTGGTGGTCCCTCGGACCAAATTTAAAACCCATGGAGATCGGTCTTTCAAGGCCGCTCTTCCCCTGTCCTTGCGCTGCCTTGAGTCTGTTGACTCCTTTAAGAAGAAGTTAAAAACTCATTTGTTTAGACAGGCTTTTAGCTCTCATTGAATGGCTTTTATTCCTTCACTGTTTTCTCTTTTTATTCCTATTTATATGAATATTTTCTCATATTTCTATTGATTTGAATTTCTGTGTATTTGTGAATTTTGATTTGCTGTGAAGCACTTTGTTATATATACATACACTACCTTTCAAAAGTTTGGGGTCACCCAGACAATTATTTTGTGTTTTCCATGAAAAGTCACACTTATTTACCACCATGAGTTGTAAAATGAATAGAAAATATAGTCAAGACATTGACAAGGTTAGAAATAATGATTTGTATTTGAAATAATAATTTTTTCCTTCAAACTTTGCTTTCGTCAAAGAATCCTCCATTTGCAGCAATTACAGCATTGCAGACCTAACATGATTGCACAAGGGTTTTCTAATCATCCATTAGCCTTCTGATGCAATGAGCAAACACATTGTACCATTAGAACACTGGAGTGATAGTTGCTGGTTATGGGCCTCTATACACCTATGTAGATATTGCACCAAAAACCAGACATTTGCAGCTAGAATAGTCATTTACCACATTAGCAATGTATAGAGTGTATTTCTGATTAGTTTAAAGTTATCTTCATTGAAAAAAAAGTGCTTTTCTTTCAAAAATAAGGACATTTCTAAGTGACCCCAAACTTTTGAACGGTAGTGTATATATATATATATATATATATATACGTATATATATATATATATATATATATATATATATATATATATATATATATGTGTGTGTGTGTGTGTGTGTGTGAAAAGTGCTATACAAATAAACTTTGCTTGCTTGCTTGCTTCCTGGGGGTGCACATCTCTGAGGACCTCTCCTGGTCCAACAGCACCATATCACTGGCCAAGAAGGCACAAACTTCCCTCTATTTCCTCCACAAACTGAATAAAGCACAAGTCCCACCCTCCATCATGTGCTGATGTTACCAGGGTACCACTGAGAGCATCCTCACCAGCTGCATCATGGTGTGGTATGGAAGCTGCTTCGCCTCCTGCCAGAAGACTTTACAACATACAGTGAAAGCAGCCAGCAAGATCATCGTTGCCCCTCTGCACCCCCTCTCAGACATCTACCACACCGGTCTCAACCGCAAAGCTATCAACATCGCAGGCGACACCTCCCACCCTCACACTCCCTTTTCAGCCCCCTGCACTCAGGGAAACGGTACCATAGCCTCTGGGCCCGCTCCACAAGACTGCTAAACAGCTTTATTCACCAGGCCATCAGGACCCTGAACTTACCCACACAATAACTACCTCAGCTGTTTGCACAGAAAGACTTGGCACACCAACAGTAATACATCTGCTGCTGTATGTCTCTGCACCTCATTGCAACCATTTGCACAGATGCCATATCTGCTGCTGTCTGTCTGTTATTGCAATATTGATCATGTGCAGTCCAATCTGTCACTGTCTGCACCTACACAACCGCATTGAACTTGCAGCTACGAGTATTACTGCTGCACCTTTTTCTGTATAGAGGATTGCTGGCTTTTATCTTCTATCTTTATTTGTACTACAGGTAGCATTAATGTACATAGACTGCTGCTGTTCTTTTCCATCCTTCTTTTTTTATATACTGTGCACACCAGTAAGAGAGAGAGAAAAGCATTTCATTTCCCCTGTATGTCCTGCACGTATGGAAGTATTCACAAATAAAAATCTTTGAATCTTTAAAATTAATCATAAGGGCAGAAAACCCGACAAATTCCTATGCCCAGGGAGATGGCAATGTCTTCAAATGAAGGGCACGGCCGTTGTTTTTGATTGTGACAGGGCCTGAGGACCGGCGGAACATTCTTAATGTGATGAGGCGTCTGCTGTGATTTGATATACTGCCAAAGAAGCTGTTCCCTCACAACGCTAACTGCATATAGATGCTAGTTAATGGGCTAATTTACAGGCGCAGGTGGTTTACAATGCTGCACGGGCGAGTTCTCCGCTGCATCTCAAATATATTATCGGTAATGTGCTCCAGGTTGCAGATATGCAAAGTGCCACTCTGCTTTATGATTGCCTCTCTCAGCAAATCGAACTCTGTGACACAATCGGTTCAAGATTTTGATTCATACTCCGAGCTGATGGGTCCTCCGCAAAATTCCCCAAAAATACAAGGTTTCATTCAAGTGACCTTGAGTAGAAAGGCAGCAGAGGAAGCGACGTGAGAGATGAATGTGCTGCAGAGGGAGTGGAAGAATACTCAGCTGTGGAAAAACGCCATGTCAAATGAGGACCTGGCTTCAATTTAACACCTTTAGTTTTAATAAAGAGCTTTAAGCTACACCGGCCTCCACAGAAGGACAAACAACCCAATCAGCAGCTGTCGTCTCGCTGAGGAGTCCACACGGTTGACGGGGGCATTAGTGTGAACATACCTGTCCCACTTTGGCGTTTTCACACACAAAGGTCTCGTAGGGACTGGCGAGTTCAGGTGGGAACTCGTTGATGTCCAACACGTGGACGGTGACGGCCACCCGGCTGGTAAGGACCGGACTATCTGGAGACAAAAAAAAAAAAAGAAATAAAGTACAACATGGGCACCTAAAAAGGAGACAGAATCTGCAATATTTTTTCACAGCACTGACATCATGTGGATGGGAAAAAGTACTGCCATCGTAAAATGTGAAGATTTGCAGTCGTATGAGCAGTAGATGATTTGAGGGGGGATGAGGGGGGATGCTATCCACCTTGTTAGCAAAATGAGCCAAAATCACCCCCTTGTAAACCTGTCACCCCTCCCCCCCAAAGCCCCATCTCAATTCATAGGTGTAAATCGAGGGGGGGGTACATTCCCCCTCACCTGGAAAAAGAGAGAACTGCCCACCCCAAATATAATCATAAACACTTCTAAGTAATGTTACAGAACTGAAGAACACAACTTTGAAGCATCAATTCCAAGCAGAAATGCAAAAAAAAAAAAAAAAAAAAAAATTCTCGTAAATCAGCAACTTTTTCCTCAGATTTGTCCATCCATCCATCCGTCTTCTACCGCTTTTCCGGAGGTCCGGGTTGTGAAGGCAGCAGTTCAAGCAGAGAAGCCCAGACTTCCCTCTCCCCAGCCACCTGCTCCAGCTCTTCAGAGAGGATACCAAGGCGTTCCCAGACCAACTGGGAGACATAGTCTCTCCAGTGAGTCCTGGGTCTGCCCCGGGGTCTCCTCCCTGTGGGACGTGCCCAAAACACCTCAAGTGGGAGGCGTCCAGGAGACATCCTGATCAGATGCTCATACCACCTCAACTGGCTCCTTTCAATGTGGAGGAGCAGCGGTTCTACTCTGAGCCTCTCCTGGATGACTGAGCTCCTCACCCTATCTCTAAAAGTGAGCCCAGTAATCCTACAGACAAAGCTCATTTCAGCTACTTGTATCTGTGATCTCATTTTTTTGGTCATTACCCAAAGATCATGACCAAAGGTGAGGGTAGGAACGTAGATTGACCGGTAAATCGACACCTTTGCCTTAGAGCTCAGCTCCCTCTTCACCACGACAGACTGGTACAACGTCTGCATCACTGCTGATGGATCGTCACCTTATCGTGGTGGGGGGTTTGGTTGCCCTAGTGATCCCAGGATCTATAGTTTGTTGTCCGGGGCAATTTGCCTCTGGTAGGGTCACCCAACATAAACTGGTCCTGGGTGAAGGGCCAGACTAAGAATGATCTACCGGACTCCCATAATGAATGTAAGTGCAAGAATTCATTGCACCCCACTCAATATGGGATTACCGGGGCCCCGCCCTGGAGCCAGGCCTGGGGGAGGAGCTTGATGGCTAGCACCTGGTGGCCTATGGGACCCGGCCGGGCTCAGCCCAAAGAAGTTACATGGGTCCGCCCTCCAGAGTGAGCTCAGCACCTGCAGGAGAGACCATGGGGGTCCAATGCTATGTGGATCAGGTGGTGGTTCAAGGCAGAGACCTCAGATTTGTGATTTATTTATTTATTTATTGTAAAATTGCAACCATTTTCCTCATAAATTTGAAACTTTTTTCTTGTAAATTTTACAACTTTTTTCTCATAAATTTGAAATTTGTTTTATGTGAATTTATGCCTTTTCTCTTGTAAGTTTGCAACTTTTTTCTCTTGAATTTGGGATGATTTTTTTTTTGGCAAAATTGTAATTTTTTTCTTGAAAATTTGCACAATTTTTCTCAGATGACATTTTTGCAATTTGTGCTTTTGCTCTTGTAAATTTGCCACTTTTTTCTGTTAAATGTGATTTTTTGCAAAATTGCAACTTTTTTGCAAATCAACTTTTTTCCCATAGATTTGTGACTTTTTTTTTTTGCAAAATTGCAACTTTTTTCTCATAAATCTGCAACATTTTCTCATAGATTTCCAACTGCCCCTCCCCCCCAAAAATTGTAAAATTTTTTCTCCCAAATTTGCAGTTTGTTTCTTGTAAATTTATGCATTTACTCTTGCAAAACTGCAACTTTTTTCCTCATAAATTTACAACTTTTTTCCGTCTATGATGTGTGTTTTTTGCAAAATTGCAACTTTTTCTTATGAATTTGCAACTTTTTACTCGTAGATTTGGAACTTTTTTTTTTCAATTTGTTTCTTGTAAATTTATGCCTTTTCTCATAAATGTACAATTTTTTTTAATAGATTTGTGATTTTATTTTTCAAAATTGTAATTTTTTTCTAATAAATTAGCAATTTTTTCTCAATAACGTTAGTTTTTTTTGCAAAATTTGCAGCTTTTTCTCTCACAAATTTTCAGCTTTTTTTCTGTTAAATATGTGATATTCTTTGCAAAGTAATTGCAACTTTTTGTAAATTTGCTACTTTTTCTCATAGATTTGTGACTTTTTTTTTTTTGCAAAATTGCAACTTCTTTCTCATTCTTTTTTCTTGTAAATTCCTAACTTCTTTCCTGTAAAATTCCACCTTTTTTCCAATTTTTGCAATGTTCATCTGGACGCAGGTTAACTTTTTATTCTATGTAATTAAATTGTAATTTGCAACTTTTTAATGTATCATTTGGCAGCGTTTATCATATTGTTGCACCTTTAGGCTGCACATTCACCCAACGCGTTTTTTGTCGCCCGACCGCCCTGAACATCTTTTTTTCAGTGCTTCTGCATTGCGCTGTGGAAAGAAAAAAGTCTGTGCCCTGTATTGCAGCAACAGCTTGTCACTCAGAGCTCAGCACTTCCGCTTTTCCTATGGTCAGACTTTCTATTTATTTTTTTAATAGCAGTCTCTAAATAACAATAGACAGGAAACATATTCTCGCATTGGTAGCAGCTCTGGATGCAAAACATGATGACATGGAAAACAGAGGTCTGGGTACAGACTGTACTGGCGTCCTATGTCCCGCCCTTTCTTATTCTTATTGGCTGCTCAGAAAGGTCTGACATTGACGAGCTCAGCTGCAGTCTGAAAAGTTGATATTTTTTCAACTTGGTGCGCCCTGAGCACCACGACAAAAAGCACCCACCTCCGAGAGCGTTTCAGTGACAATGGCGTTCAGCGCTATAGAAGCTAGACTACATAGAGAATGAATAGAAAATAGTCGTCCACAGCTAAAAAAAAAAATGTGTTTGGTGGACACGCAGCCTTATTCTTGCAAATTTGTACCTAATTAACATTTATACATTTTTACCTTACATTAATTTTGTGAATGCCCCCATTGTCCTTGTTAAAAAAAAAAAAAATTGTTTCTGACTATGAGTGGGTAAAATAAATAATTCCCAGGGTTTAATGTCTTGACTGTCAGGTGTAGTATATCTGCAACGTTTAGAATTATTGATATTTTAAAGGAAATAATGCACCCTTTAAAACATTGGCCCCTGGGGGCCCCTACATATCAGGGGTCAATGAAAAGTCTGAAAATTTAGTTTCACATGCAAAGACAAAAATTGGCAGAAATATGTATGAAATATGCAAAAAACATTACAGGGGTCATGACTCACGTCCCACAAGAAGTCTGCCATCTTGACTCAAAGCAGCGATGGTGACAATTTTGCCAATTCCCTGCTGTCATACTTTAATAAACTTGTCCTATAGAGGAATAGTCTGATTGAGCTTGTTTTCACATTCAAGCATCTATAGGTATAGGTCATTAAAAGTTGTATAAATGTCTTGCAAAAGCTCAAGGATGTTGCCATCTCAACATGGCAAAGTTTGGCTTCTCACCATGAAACACAGGACAGTTATAACTCGGACACATGTTGTCCGATTTGTATTAAATTTTCTACAATGGATACTAGGCTGAGTGTGAACGCTTTGATATATTAATGTAAAAAAAAAAAAAATAGTTATAGTGTCACCAAGTGGTTAAAGGAAGTATTACAAGAAATTTTATTTATTACCCAAACAACAGTAGCCGGAATGACATGAAATTTTCCGAGCTTTATCAGCGCGCATTGCATGACCCTAAAATAGCAGTCACTTCTACCCTACACTCACTGTTGTTGCCATAGAAATGCAGTCCTCGCCATTCGCTAAGTAGTGTCCCTTGGAAACTTGTGTTACAAAAGTCATGGTGTCACAAAAACTAGTACATAAGTCAAGGCGACTATTATCTATAGGCCTATTATGGGTCTGCAACATGCACCTAGTACATAACTGTTTCCATAGTGACCGATGTGTTTTGATGCCTCACCATTTAACGCAGGACAGCTGTATCTTGGAAACACAATGTCCGATTTGCACCAAATTTTTCATGGTATACACTAATCTGATTGTAGACAAAACTACAATTAGTTTTTTTCTTGGGGTTCCAGTTTTCTTGTAATAAATACAACTTTTTCCCCCAATATGGTAAATGGGGTTTGTCATTAAAAACAATGGCAAATAGGGTTTCCTATAGAAAACAATGGATGACGCTGTCACTGTAATATCAGGGAAGGGGTCAGAATCAATTGAGCCATATGCTAGAACCTGATGGGCAGTTGAGGCCATGGGGGTACAAAGGCCTGTTTATCACTGCTTGCAGCTTTAATTTGTGATGGTTTTGTTTCTTATACCTTTATGAGGGTTGGCTCTTAAAATAAATAAATAAATAATTTGCCTTTTTCCTGGCAGATAATCACACAAACATTTTCAGTGGTGTGAACCACGCCCAGCCTTGTGTAGTGGTTTATTCTTGGTACAAATTAATATAAAAATACATGTGAGAAGGAATGAAGATTTCTTTTCATTACCAGCACACATAAACTCATTCGGGGCACCAGTTCAAAAAATATTGGACAAAAAATATTGGACAATTTCGGTGCAAGCTCCGAGATCGTCACTTCCTTGTGGTAACGTATCGTCACTTCCTGTTTTGCTGTCTGCCTGTGTGGTTTGCTCTCCAGCTCTCGAGCCACTAGCTATGGCTACTAGCTCTCTTTCCTCTCCTCCTCTGGTGTGCTCTCTCTGTCAGATGTTTAGCTACACCTCTGCCTCTTTTAGTGATAACGGTAAATGTAATAAATGTTGTCTTTTTGAGGCGCTCAAGGCGAGGTTGTCTGATTTGGAATCCCGGCTCCGCTGCATTGAAACACCGTCTGCGCCAGTTAATCTCGACGGACGCCCCTTAGCTGCAGCGGAGCTAGCTAGCTTAGGTCCCCCTGTCACCGGTTCCCCGGCTCTCCTCTGCAGCGAGGAGACTGGGTGGGTGACGGTGAGAAGGAAGCCTAGTCGCAAAGCCCCGGTTCACCACCAACCTGTTCACGTTTCTAATCGTTTTTCCCCGCTCAGCGACACACTCGCTGAGGAAAAAACTCTGATCATTGGCGACTCTGTAGTCAGAAACGTGAACCTAGAGACTCCAGCGGTCATAGTCACATGCATTCCTGGGGCCAGAGCAGGCGACATCGAGTCAAATTTGAAAATGCTGGCTAAAAGTAACTCTAAATATTCCACAATTGTTATTCACGCCGGCATTAATGACATCCGTCTCCGGCAGTCGGAAGTCACGAAACTTAATGTAGAATCGGTGTGTGACTTTGCAAAAATGATGTCTGCCACTGTAGTATTCTCTGGGCCCCTCCCCAATCTGACCAGTGATGACATGTTTAGTCGCTCGTCATCCTTGAACCGCTGGCTGTCTGTGTGGTGTCCTAAAAATGACGTGGGCTACATTGACAATTGGAGCTCTTTTTGGGGAAAACCTGGTCTTATGAGACGAGACAGCATTCATCCCACTTTGGATGGTGCTTCTCATTTATCTAACAATCTGGCATCTTTTTTATCCAAATTTCCAAAACCATGACTACTCAGAGTTGGGACCAGGAAGCAGAGTCGCAGTCTTACACACCTCTCTGCAGCTCCTCTTCATCCGCCACCCCTCAGCTTAGCCCCTGTCTTCCCCATCAGAGAATCGTTGTCTGCTCCCTCCAAAGTAAATAAAAATATAATGTATAAGCATCCCAAAGTGATAAAGCAAAATATTGGTAAAACTCAAATTAAACATAAAGCCTCTAAATTGACTGATTTGGCCTCTGTTCCTCCTCATAATTTAAAAATTAAATGTGGTTTATTAAATATTAGGTCTCTAACTCCCAAGTCTCTGTTAGTCCATGATCTGTTAATTGATCATCAGATTGATTTAATTTCCCTTACAGAGACTTGGTTAGGGCAAGAGGATTATGTTGGTTTGAATGAATCAACTCCCTCTGGTTATTTAAACTGTCAAAATCCCAGAAGTTCTGGTCGTGGAGGAGGAGTAGCAACAATTTACCATTCCAAATTACTAGTTAATGTAAAGCAAAAAACATGTTATAATTCCTTTGAGGGCCTGGTCCTCAGTGTTGGGCACTTTAGCAATTCCAGGTTAAACCCAATTTTATTTGCCATAGTTTATCGTCCCCCATCAACCTATTCAGAATTTTTATCCGAATTTCCTGATTTCTTAGCTGATTTAGTGCTGAAATCTGATAGAATAATTATAGTAGGGGACTTTAATATACATGTGGATGTAGATAGTGACTGCCTTAATGTGGCTTTTAATTCAATATTAGACTCGATTGGGTTTTCTCAGAAAGTAGGAAATTCTACTCATTACCTCCACCATACATTGGACCTTGTTCTGACATATGGCATAGAAATAGAAAATCTGGTAGTGTCTCCTCATAACCCTGTACTGTCAGACCATTGTCTGTTAACCTTTGATTTTACTATTTCTGACTATTTGGCTCCTAAAGAAAAATATTATCACAGTAGATGCCTCTCAGATGATGCTGTTTCCAAATTTATGCAGATTGTTTCCTCTATGCCATGTGTCAACACAACGGAAATAAGCTATAGACAGCTTGCTCCTTCTGTAATTGATAACATGGTGGATAGTGTTTCAGCTTCTCTACATCAGGCTCTAGACTTGGTGGCCCCCTTAAAAAAGAAAAAGTCTAATCAGAGATTTTTAACTCCTTGGTTCAACACAGAAACTCGTAGCTTAAAACAGAAGACTCGTCAATTAGAAAGAAAATGGCGCTCTACTAATTTAGATGAAATCTATTTAGCTTGGAGAAATCATCTTTTAATTTATAAAAAATCTCTTAGAAAAGCTAGAACGAGTTATTACTCTGCATTAATAGAAGAGAACAAGAATAATCCCAGGTTTCTTTTCAGTACTGTAGCCAGGTTGACAAAGAGTCAGGACTCTGTCAATCCTAGCATCCCCTTAGAGCTTACTAGTCAGGACTTTATGAACTTTTTCAATAATAAAATTTCATCCATCAGAGATAAAATCAATCAGATTCTTCCCACAGTTAACTTAAATACTGTAACTACTACAACTCCTTCTATTGATGTCTGTCTTGATGAGTTTACTCCAATCGACCTTTGTGAGTTAGACAAAATAGTTTCCTCATCCAAACCTTCAACTTGTCTTTTAGACCCTATTCCTACCAGGTTATTTAAAGAAGTCTTCCCACTTATTGGTAGCTTTATTCTTCATATAATCAATTCTTCATTAACTTTAGGCCATGTACCGCAGGCTTTTAAAACGGCTGTAATTAAACCCTTACTCAAAAAGCCAACGCTAGATCCAGGAGCTTTAGCTAACTATAGACCAATCTCTAATCTCCCTTTCATTTCAAAAATCTTAGAAAGAGTTGTTGCTATGCAATTATTTGACCACCTGCAGGGAAATGGTTTATTTGAGGAGTTTCAATCTGGGTTTAGAATCCATCATAGCACTGAAACAGCCTTAGCGAAGGTCACTAACGACCTCCTCATTGCATCTGATAATGGACTAGTTTCTGTACTTGTCCTTTTAGATCTTAGTGCAGCTTTTGATACTATTGATCATAATATTCTACTTGATAGATTAGAACACTATGGACTTAATGGAACTTCGTTGCAGTGGTTTAGATCTTATTTATCTGATAGGTTCCAGTTTGTTCATGTAAATGATGAGTTTTCTCTCAGCTCAAAGCTTAGTCATGGAGTTCCACAGGGATCTGTGCTTGGCCCTACTCTTTTTAGTTTATATATGCTTCTGTTAGGCAACATTATTAGAAAGCACTGTATACATTTTCACTGTTATGCAGATGACACACAATTATACCTGTCAATGAAGCCAGATGATACTAATCAATTAGCCAAGTTAGAAGCCTGTCTTAAGGAAATCAAAGTTTGGATGACTTGTAATTTCCTGCTATTAAATTCAGATAAGACTGAAGTCATTCTTGTTGGTCCAAAAAACCTTAGAAATTCCTTTCCAAATCAAACTTTCAGTTTGGATGCAGTTACTCTTTCTCTTAATAGCTCTGTGAGGAACCTTGGAGTTATTTTTGATCAGGATTTGTCCTTCAATTCACATATTAAATTTGTTTCTAAGACTGCCTTCTATCATTTGCGTAATATTGCCAAGATTAGGAGCATCTTGTCTCAGAGTGATGCTGAGAAGCTGATCCACGCTTTTGTTAGCTCGAGATTAGATTATTGTAATTCTTTATTATCAGGTTGTCCTAAAACATCTTTAAAAAGTCTTCAGCTGATCCAAAATGCTGCAGCAAGAGTTTTAACAGGTACTAGAAAGAGAGATCATATCTCTCCGGTTCTGGCCTCCCTTCATTGGCTTCCCATAGAGTTTAGAATTAAGTTTAAAATCCTTCTTCTTACTTACAAAGCTCTAAACAATCAGGCTCCTTTTTATTTAAAAGATCTGATACTACCGTATCATCCTAACAGAGCACTACGCTCCCAAAATGCAGGTTTACTTGTAATACCTAGAATCTCCAAAAGTACAATGGGAGGCAGAGCCTTCAGTTATCAAGCTCCTCTCCTGTGGAATCAGCTGCCAATCTGGATTCGGGAGTCAGACTCGATCTCTGTTTTTAAGAATAGGGCTAAAACCTACCTTTTTGATATAGCCTACAATTAGGGAGGGATCATGTGTTTTCTGAACCCTCCCTTAGTTATGCTGCTAATAGGTTTAGTCAGCCGGGGGACCTCCAGTAATGCACTGGGCCTCACTCCTTTCCTCACTCTCTATGAAATATTTTTTTTTTTTGCTGGTCATTAACATATGTTTGTTCTCTCCCATAGATTGAGTCCCCATCGTGCTGTTTGCTCTCTACATGTCTGTTCTTTTCTTCTTCTCTATCCCCTCACCCCCCAGCCAGTCACAGCAGATGACTGCCCCTCCCTGAGCCTGGTTCTGCTGGAGGTTTCTTCCTGTTAAAAGGGAGTTTTTCCTCTCCACCGTCGCCAAGTGCTTGCTCACAGGGGATCGCCTGATTGCTGGGGTCTTTCTGCAACTGTGGGGGTCCTCCCTACAGTTGATAGTGCTATGAGATGACTGTTGTTGTGAAATGGCGCTATATAAATAAAGTTGAATTGAATTGAATTGAATTGAATTGAATTGAATTTTATTAATAATTCAATATTTGTACGAGCGATGAATCAGTCTCAAAAACCTGTGAGTTCTTTTCAGCTTTTAATCAAGAAGATGGACATGAAATCAAGCAATAACTCCAATATGCCTTTTTAACAGTTTAATAAGAACTTTCAGGATAGATGAACACATTCAGATGACTTTAAGATGGTGAATTCAACATGTATTATGAACACATTAACTGTTAATGGATTGCTGAGCACAACTTGTTTTATCAAATATTTGTGGAACCAAAGAAAAACAGCTTAAATTGGCACTGTAATGGAAAATGAAAAACCCTAAAATAGCTTTAAAGCAGAATGGTTAGGAAAATAGATGCAATTTTATGAAGAAAATGATTAAACTATTTCATAAAAAGGAAAATTTGTGTTACTCTGGAAAGGAATGGAAATTAATGAAAAGATAAATGTATTTGAAGTTCTGAAAGGAGTTTGAAGATGTTAGGTTTATTGGACTTATATAAGGAATATTCTGAAGAATTAAGTTTAATCTGGACAACAGACCTTAAGCACAGCAGATGAAGTCAGACTGTGCTTGGTGGCAGGCCTTCAGGTACCAACCAGATGGATGTTCATTGGTGAAGTAGAGAGAAAAGGGCAGGTTCTACCACAAATGATCAGGTACTGGCACTGCTCCTTCGGATCATAAGCATAGAAGCTGGATGCTCATCACACTGCTTGTCATTTCAGTTTATACACAGAAAAAGGAATTTGACATTTGGCCAGGTTATCAAATTCCAGATAATATTTGTTTAGCATTCAAAGTCTGATCAGAAAATCAAATTTGATAAAATAAAAACAAACAAACCACAAATCTGCTTCTTCTGATGTGTTGTGGTCAGAATAAAGTTGACTTAAAGCTTGATGAAAATCGAGACCTGCTTAGGAAGGAGGGCTGAACAGGACTTTACCCCGACTTCTTCAAGACTCATCTGGCACAAAGGGAAAGTTTTCCAACTGGTTAGATGAGGCAGGATGGCCCAGTAATTCTGAATGACACTTGAGCCTGACCAATTAGAATCAAAGATCAGGATTGGATCTGCCCATTAGCGTAAACTTTTGACCAATTGCACCAAGTTCTTTTGTTTGGTCTAGGGTCGTAAAATTGACTAAAAAGGAGAGATATGGAGACTTGGAAGTTGATTGGTCAGTTCAGTTTTTGGAATGTGAGCTTCAGAGAGAGAAGAAGAGAGGATTTTATATGAGAAGTGAAATCATCCTAAAAACATAACAGTATATGCTGTCTATTAAAGCATAAATTCTTTAAAACTTTAGTGACTACGATATTCTACTTAACAATAAAGGAACAAAACAATGTGTCTACATTGCAAACGCAATATCTTTTATTGTGAACATGCACAATTAGTTCTTTGCAAAGATAAAGGAACACATATCAAATCATATCAATAAAAGCAATTTAAACCATAACTGTCCGTCACAGGGTCCAGCTATAGTCTTCAGCTGCTGTTGTCTGTGGAGAATGACAAATTCATTGTTCACAATTAATAGTTTTAAGCATCAGAGAGAAAATTTTCAGTCCTAAGGAGAAATATCTCTGTGTTGTCCATTGGAGGGAAATGTTGGACTTCTGAGTTTTAATGAGAGGAATCTTGCTGGTCAAGAGTCTGTGGAACATCAGGTCGTAAATGTGTCACTTTGGTATTCTTTTGGCAAATGGATTTGAGAGGAAATTACTCCAGTCCTGAGCAGGGAGTAACTTATCCACTTTATGGCCAGTGGCATAGGGCTTCACAGCTCCAGCCTTGGGTGAAAAGGAGAGGTTTATGACCAGACTTTTGGGTGAAAAAAATTTCTCCTCAGCAAATAATTTTATAAAGTTGGATCCAGCTGATGAAGCTACACTTGTATGCATATTACACCGCATCTCTGCTACCTGGAACACTTCACACATTCATATATCCAACACATGTTGCACACCCCAGGCTGACTCATACATTTAATTAAGTTAATTACTTGATGTAAAAATAAATATGCTGCTTCCAATTTACCACCTCCTTACTGTCATGGTCTTGTCATAATACTCTTCGACACTACTGAATGCCAAAAAAAATGGTGTTCTGCTCATATCTTTAACTTTCTGGATTGCTCCAGCTTTTTTAAACAGTTTGAGGTCATTTTTTTCAATATCATTTAATACACAGAAAGTGCAATTAAAAGCAATTTAGCATAAATTACATATTTTGTTTGCAAAAGACTTAAAATTCAATTAAAAAAAAAAACATGCAATATATGCCAGATTTAGGGTTCCAAGCAGCTGTGCTGTGGGAAACCTATTGAAACTGTTGCCCTGATTATGTTTGATTCTTCCCATTATTAAAAGTGCATGGGAACAAAAACGGTAACATGTAAACAGATGAAATTGTACAGTCTGGTCAGAAATTCTCCTCACTCCTTGGAGATAAAAAAAAACCCAAGGCACTGCATCCATAGGTGGCGCTATAATAAACAGTTTTATGTTTTTGCTAATATCTCAAGAACGGCTGGGCCCAGACTCAAAATTCTTTCATCATTCTGTTCACTGAAATCTCCCACAACTTCTCTCCACAGGTCTTATGTTCTAAAAATGAAGTTTTCTGCACCATATTTTCAAAAATGTGCAAGTGAACTCAAAATGAACTCCTCCTAGGTGATTCATCCAAACTGATCATCTAGAGATCATGATACTGAAAAGTTTTGAAAGTGGAAAATAAAAGTCCATCTGTTTTGATTTTATAGGCTGATCAAACTGTACAGTTTATCTTTGGCGTGTATTTTGGTTTAACCCTTCTTGTGTCTTGGTTTCATGGACATAGAAAGTGCCCTCACTGTCTATGTCACAGTTCTGCGCCTGTCATGTGATGTGGCCATAAACCATAAAAAATCCCCAGTCGTACTAAGTGTTCCACCTCACAAGATGGCAGACACGTATAACTTTACTGCTCTTGCCTTGGAGGACTTATGTCTCCCAAACAACCATCCAAAAACCTCACTTCTGGGACACCAACAAAGAAGAGTTTGTAAACAAATATTGATGTGCTCTATTGCAATGCAGAGGAGGCATCTGCTCCCAAATTTGCCAACTATGATTCTAAAAAGAGATTATTTAGCTTATGAAGGTAAATATCTACATTTTGTTGTAACAGAGGGTAGCCGAAGCTGGTTAATTTTCACCTGCCGTCGACCCCAGCACCATGTGACTGGACAGAACAATCACGCCAGTTCTGTGTCATCATATAAGATAAATTGCGGCGGAATAAAAGTGAAATTGAGGTGGAATAATCATAAGAGTTTCTGAATGTAGGAGAGAAAGCGAAAATGACTGAGAGAAGACAAATTAACGATGAAAATGAAGAAAACGAGCAGCCTGGCCAGCAGTAAATCTGACAAATTTCTTTGTTTACATTGTACTGATTGTCTGGTTCATACACTTTGAAGATAAGATAACAAAAAACCCAAAACAAAAAACGGTGACAAAAAATAAAACCATCCTATATGTAAATACTGTATGTCCAAAGTCCACTTTTGACTGAAAGTTATGTAATTCAATATGGCTGCCATGGCATTATGCAAATTACATGCATAAATTTACCCCTATCTCAAACTTTGGATCGTATTCTACATCTTTCTAATTGACAGTAAGCCATTATCTTTTACGACTTTCAGGTTATAGCCTTGGAAACCTCTGACATCTGAACTGAATATTTTCTTGAAAAAAAATCTTGACCACCAGGGGGAGAGGTTGCTGGAGCAAAAGTGTGCCACAGACATTCATTGGGTTAACTTCAGATGTAGTGATTCAACCTTGATGAAACTTCACACTCACAATCACAACAGTATTCTTCAGCCAAACACCAAGTTTCATGCAATTCTGTTCATGCTCCAAAAATCATGTTTACATAACGTCCATCAGCCTTTGTGTCTTGTCAATGGAACATTTTGTTAGTGTGTGATAAAGTTAATGTGTGATCTACAGAAGTTGTGTGGTGTACTGATTAAGGTGACTGTCTGTCATGCTGGCGACCTGGGTTCAAATTCATACAGCAACATATCTGCTGAAGTACAACATGCTTCTCCTGTCCATCTGAAAACAGCGTAGCATGTAAATGTCCTTCTACTGCTGCTTGGAATCCCTTTAATAGAGTGCCCTGAGAAAGTCAGCTTGAGCTGCAATAGTTAAGTGGTGCTGTGGTTATGGTGATGCTTTGGCATGATGGCAGTCCCAGGTTCACAGCTTGCCAGGGATGTTTTTATTCTAGGTTACATAGTGCTGCTTTAAAAACTAATGTGTCGCACACATTACGTTTTAAATGCCGTTGCTAAACAATACAAGACCTTGACGTCCACATCTGCTTGGAACCAGGTGTTTGCCACTTTGTTATAACACACCAAGAGGTAAAATGAATACGTTCCTTCAGTCGTGGTTTGTTTGTTTGCAAGCATACTGCAGCAAGAACTGTTCTCCCAACATTTTACCAGAGACACAGGAGTATAAAATGTCTCTCTGAAACTACACTGTTTACACTTTATTAGAATAAGAAAAAAATAGTTTCTAAGAAAGACATCTTCTTGCATGCAGGTTTTTAAGACAGACTTATAGAAAGTAACGAGGAAAGAAAAAAGACAATTAGACCCTGGTTTTGTATCACTTACTTGCTGCAAATATATAACAAAGACCAAACCTCCTAGCCTATCAAATGTATCTTTGTCGCTGAATTATGACAAGTTATTAAACTAAGTCTTTTATAATAGAACTCCACATATGTGTAGCAGCGACTTAGGTCAAGTTTTAGCTACTTTGAAAAGGGGTGTGGAAAACCAGTGACACATTTGCAAGAGCAGCCTTCTGCTGACTTCTGAGGGTAAAGTCGAAGATCAAATTGAAAAATTGAAAATATGTGGTCACAATAACCCAATAACTGGGAATAATCAGATTTGATGTGTTAACATGTACTAAAAACATGAGGAATTTATCTGATGTCTCATAATCTGATAATGGCCTTTATCTGTTGAAGAATCCAGATTATGCTATTTACATGACTACTTAATCAGATGACTCCTAAAATACAATAATAATCTTGATTTTTTTTCTTCGGATTTTAATTTCATGTGAATACAGATTTTGATAACATATTAATTAACATATTTGGACGTATGGATATTTAATAGCAATGTTAAAAAATACTGGGAGATCCACGTAATGCAACTAAACAATTTTTAAAAAAAGAATAAAAGACTTTTTTTTCAAATTTTCTGTAAAATGTAATTCTCAACAAATAGTGAGGAATAAATTTGGACACCCCCCATCTTTTTTAGGACACTCCCACATTCATTCCCACTTATAAAGGTTAAAATAAATAAATAAAATGCAAATAAAAACAAAAGCAAGGTTAGACATAGATAGATATGTGAACATTTCTTAATAAAAAACTGCATATTTAAAGGGGTGCCCAAATTTTTTCACACGACTACCTATAAGATAGTATGCTGATGTATCAAAATGACATAATGTACACAACAATTTTAATGTGAATATTGAGATGCTTTTTTGATGCAGGTTTCTGTATTAAAGCAAAAATTGAGACAATTCAGAAAACACAACCATACAAGGGAAAACAGTAAGTTCCACCTTTTTTTTTTTTCTTTATTGATTTGCCTTAGGTTACAAAGCTCAATTTTGAATTTCATTTCCCTAATCTGATTAGTTCTTCCTTTAGAAAAATGAAGCCGCTCTTCAATCAACTTTTGGCTGTGCTGTACATACACAAAAATGGTCGCCATCTCAAAAGCGTACATACAGTAAGTCATAGCACTGTTTTTATACCACAACAGCTGTTAATGGAGTTAAAATTATTGTTATTTCTCCTAAACTTAAACAGTGTACTACAGATGTATTTGAGTGTGACTGAGTCACAATAAGACTTGGTAGAGTCACATAACTGAACAATTAAACATTCAGTTTTAAGTTGAAATTATAATAGCCACATACAGTATAATAACTTACACATCAGCTAGTCCCTAATAATGTTTCAACAAATATGTATTCAACTGTGGTCTAATAATCTTTACATTGTAGTTAATAATATCAGTGGCTTCTTATAATATGTAGGAACTGTAATACTGTGTTGGATATCTTAATTTCCACGGTGAGGTGCTGTTTGAAAAGAGACGGTCTTAAAATCCAGACCACCATCACCTGTAACTGCCGCCCTTGTAATAAAGATCTGGCTAGATATTTTATGTCTGTTTACAACAATGTAGACAAGCTAGAGCTGGATTTGTTGTCTCGACTAGCCAACCGTAATACCTTTGTGGTGACGCACTCTTTGTTTCATCTGAATATAACAAGAAAATGCAAGCGAAGTGCACAGAAACTGACAGAAATGCCCCAAACCTAAATGGCTGTTGGCCTCTAACTGCTATCTGCGTCAGCTCGGCTGTTTACAGTGGAGGAACGGACGACGAAACGGACAAGCTGAGGTTGTACTTACCATCCTGTCAGCGACTCGTAATCCACTAAGTGGTGATAACAGTATCATAAGGACTTGCCCAATGGAGCAAACAAGCTACGTAGCTGCCGGAGCGACCCACAAAACCCACTCAACCGGTGGACCGGTAGCACTGACTTCTGCACTGGACGATGTTTAATTTGGTTACATGTGTGTGAAATAACAATATGTCTATTCTTTTCTGTATTATGTTCAGTGACATGTTTAGCAACAGTAAACTGGGTATATTTGGGAGGGAGTCGGAGGAAAATAACTGGTTAAACAAATCAAAATCATAATATTGTGTCCAGTATTGCTGTCATTTAATAAGATGCACTTGTGGAACTGCCATATACAGGCAATACTACAATATTGCTTCACTGCTCTGTTGCTCTACTCTATGCAGTGGTGCAGTTCAGACAGTTAGCACGCTGTAATACAAAGTTTATACAAGAAATTATCAATAAAGTCAACATTTCTTTTGCTGGCTGCAACAGAAAATTAATATTTATTTATTAACAAGGATGCAGACAAACCGAGTTGGCCGCCCACTGTAAAATAACCCGCCACATGTAACGATCCCAGAGATTTTAACACCATCAGGTATCTCTGTGCATCACATATTTCAATGTGTGACCATTTGCTTCATGTATCTCAGTTAGCTCTGCCATCTGGAGAAACACAACGCTAGCTCTGAGCTGTTTTTTTATGATTAAAAAAACGAAAACCTTGTGTCTAAAGCATGGCGGTGCATAAACAGCGCCGGTGATGCTGCTGGTTTATGACGCCTTTGATTGACAATGAAAAGGAGAATTAACTGAACACACGCAGTAAAGTCGCCCTATGTGCCGCCTGCAAATAAAACCTGCTGCACATATGGGTCTGTAGAGAAAACATTTTCTTTACAAGCTGTTTTCTTTTTTCAAATTCTGATTCTGTTATGGGTTCGGGGCAATTACAATTAGAGTGTGACAGCCCCCTTGAGTGGGACTAACTCGGATCCGGGGGTTGCTTGTCCCCTTTATTTATTTATTTTTTTGGCTTTTTTCCTGCGTGGAATCCCTAGAAAAGCTAAACTTTATGGATTTGTTGTGGGAACAGGCTTTGTGGTGCAGTGGGAGGCTTAGTGTGGGCTCCTTTGTGCCAGTGCCAGTGCATGGGTACATTTAGTAGGTATGTGTGGAGGTGGGCGGTTGAGAAGAATGCATGCGGGGCAGTGGTGGTGGTGAAGGGGTGGGTGGGGGGTGACAGCCACAGAGTCATCTCAAGGGGATTGGAGAAGCAGCCACGGCTCAGTTGGTAACCCGTCTCTGACCTTGATGGAAAAAGCAATCTTCCCACCGAGGTAAAAATGACACTGATCATGGGATTTGCTGCTCTTGCACCGGCAGAACCACAAACACTCATGCAAAAAAAAAACAAAAAAAAAAAACACCCACTAAGCTTTTCTCTCAGGGGGGGAGAAACTTCAAATTTCTGATCTGTAAATATTCATCTTGAATTCCTCCTGCAAGCTGCAGGCCTCATCTCCAGAAATGCGACTGTTGAGCGTAATACCTCCCTGTGCCCACTAGATGGGGCAGTGGCACAACGGTTCAATCCAAATCCAGCCGCAGCCCGCGCTTTTACCCCAAGAGCAAATCTGCGATGGACATACTGCGTTTCTGTTACTTCTACTTTTCTTCTGTTACATCTATTTTTTTCCTAATTAAGCTCATTTAATTTTAAAGGAAATGCAATCCTGGCGAGCAATCAACCACAAATCTATAAAATGTGGTGCAGAGCCCATTAAAAAAGAGAGAGAGAGAGAGAGAGAAAACCCTCGTGGACATCAATCTGTTGAAAGTGCCGAATAAGTAGGAAAGACTCGACGCGGAAGTCCATGACAAGTGTGAAACTGTAGTGTGGAACCCCCACCACCCTCACCGCCACCACCACCACCGCACCAGAGGTTATTATTGCGTTGAACAGCTCTCCCCCCTCTCTTTAACGGCTAAAAATTACCTCTGGGTTTAAACACAGAAGAAGCGGCCCACTTATCCAGCCCCAGCTCTGACTGGGCACCCCTTCTGCTCTGCTCTCCTGTCATATACGCACACACGCATGCACGCACACAGAGAGCTCTCCGTTTGCTGCATGGCTGCAGTATCTGGAGATGACCGCATGGATCTTCAAGGTTTGCTGCTTTGGGGGGGGGGGGGGGTCTCCAGCTGAGGTGTTGTGATCAGGTGCACAATTTAATCGTCCTTATTCACAGCCTACACTGTCGGGCATCCATCGGGAATGTGTGTGTGAGTGTGTGTTTGTGCGTGCGTGAGTGGATTAGCAGCAAGGACCCTTGGCAGGTCAAGCGCGGAGGTCTGCAATAATTTATTGTTTATTATGAAGTGCCGCCTGGCCGCCGAATGTAGCCGTGTCACACCGCGCGCGTGTGTGTGTGTGCGTGTGTGTCTGCACAAGTCGCAGTGTTCTGTTCTGCGCTCGTTGTCGGCGCGCCTGACCTCCCCTTCTGCAAATGCGTTATTTGCTGAGGCAGCAACGGCGCCGTCGCTCCGGCGTTTATTGCCGTGCTTCACGGTTTAAGACCTGAATAAAAGACAGACGACGTCCCGATGATGACAATGGAAGGCGGCGCGGAGGAGCCGTAACAGCCGTCCAATACCCAGAACACAAAGCGCTGCCAAATCTAACTCAAGGTCAAACACAGACTTGAACTCAAGCTGGGACCCACGCTCTGGGGCTGCCGGGTTTATCTCTCTTCTTGCTGCTCCAGTCCCACTATTATTTTTAAACTCCGGCTAGGGAGGCCTTTTTTTTTTCCTTCTCTTTTCTGCCAGTGCCTTAAATTGTCTTTAGATGAACATTGGTCCACCGAGAGGGGAACTGGCGAGGGCAGAGGTCCGGATCAGAGCTGGGCTTGTAGGCAGGCGATAAGAAAGGAGTAAAACGCAGGTGAGCATGTGGCACAGCTAGCTCA
This sequence comes from Pholidichthys leucotaenia, assembly GCA_020510985.1. NCBI lineage: Eukaryota > Metazoa > Chordata > Actinopteri > Cichliformes > Pholidichthyidae > Pholidichthys > Pholidichthys leucotaenia. The sequence continues at coordinate 217,184,635 of CM035844.1, forward strand.
CCCCCCTTCCTTTTTACGCCAGTGTTAAATGTGACCCAGTGGAGATGAGATCTGGGGGACTTCTGACACGTGATTAAAGTCAGACTTGTGCTCTAATTTGAGGATTTGTGACATGCTGGATGATGCTGATTAAACACTCTTTGTCTTTCAGTCAGCATTGAGAAACTAAACTTGTCTCATCCTCAGATACTTCTGTATATTAAAGGAACTATCTGTAACAAACTTTATGTAATAAACCATTAAACTAACCCTGAGACGTCATGAGAAATTAAGTGCATAACATTTAAGCTGAAAAACTGGCATCTCCAACAACAATTACATTAGAGCCTGAATATTTCCTACACTGCAAAAAATGCAATCTTAGTAAGATAAAAATGTCTTAAGTCAAGGATCTAATTCTTGTTTTTTATCTCAAAAGATATTTTCTCTTTATTGTGCAGTTTTCTGTGAGAAAACTTTACTTGTTAGAAATTTTTCTGTGCTTGTTTTAACTTAGACTCAGGGATACGGGAGGCGGGCATGTTACGCACGTCTCAGTGCACATTGAAAAAAACCTGTATTTCCGGTCTTCCGGTACAGATACAACTGTAAACAGGAAGGCAAAGGAGTTTCCTATTGGTTTAAATTTGATTGACATCTCATTCGACCCATAAGAGCCTCAATTTGGGTTTTTACAGCCTTCAATAACCAATGACTGAAAACCTAGACAGAAGAACCTGCCCACCAACTACCGCAAATACAACAAGCCAATTGTAGCTGAGTATCATAGTGATGGACGTATCATTTGGCCAATTGATTTCTGAATTCAGTGGTACCGGACATGGGGGCGGGGGGGGGGGGGGGGTTCCTTTTTTAAAATGCTTGATAAAACCAATACATTCCCATGCGTAAATCCTTTTTGCCGGCTGGAGCCACTTGGGTGAAGAACACAGTCTGACTTGTGTATAAAGCTAGCATTAGCTACTATTTTACTCACTTGTTTTGAAAAATGGTTCACAAAGTAAACCTAAAGAACCTAGACGAAAGCATAGATCGCTTGACCCGGTCGGGTGAACAATGAGAAATCGCTAGCTCCTCCGACGATGAGGAACGGAGCAGAGGTGAGCGGAGATGTTCGCCGATGTTCATGCTGTGGTTGTGGACAGGTAAGTGTTATAACGTAAATTATTCTTTATAGATAAAAATATAAAAATAGAAATAAAAATAGTTTTTGACCAATCAATTATCACAGGTCCCACAAGGCCACGTGTTTTCCGTGTGCCATGTTCCTCTGTGTGTGTGGAGGGTGTTTCTGTGTATACTGCAGTGAAATGTAATAATGTCATCTTAGTCGTCATCTTACGACTAAATATACATATACATATATATTTTTTACACTTCTTAGTGACTGGGAAAAGTCTTTCCAACAACTTTACACAAATTCTTGTTGTTCTCCTTCTTCGCATTTATAAATCACTGGATGGAAAATGTACTTGTACATGTGCAGACTGGATTCCGGGGTCCACTTGGAGTGCTCACTTTGGCAGGGGTCCACTTGATCTATGCTGAAGCATTCAAAAGTTGTAGACGTTTTTCCAAGATGAAAGGTGAACTGTGCCATTTGGCACAGTTTGGCACAGTTCAAAAATGCCTGGTTACAACATGAGAAAAAAAGCTGTGTAATATATTCATTTTTTGTGGTATTGTTATAAAATTTTGACCTGAACTTGATAACATTTGGTTCTATATTCCTACTGTGTTTTCCAGCCAGTATCTAACAGCTGTATATTTGCAAGCATTTGTATCTAAAAAAAAAAAAGCAAACACCCAGGCGAACTTTATTTTCTTCAAATTCAGTATGTTTAAAACATTGCTACTCAGTGGCAGAAGCACTTGGAGGGATTGTGTCTGTTTTGAAAAAAAAAATAGAGTATTTTCTTTTAAAGGAGACCAACCCCATGAAGATACTGCAAAGTTTTGAAGAACAGCTTTTGATTTACTTTGGGTATGTTATTTTTAGGCGTTTTTAGGGAAATTGACCCCTGAGTGAAAGGGGTTTAACCTCTTGCATTCCGGGCAATTTTCCTAAAAATGCCAAAAAATAACGTGCCCAAAGTAAATCGAAAGCTGTTCTTCAACCCTTTGCAGCATCTTCATGGGGTTGGTCTCATTTAAAAGAAAACACTTTGAATTTTTTGGCAAAAAAAAACATAATCTCTCTACGTGCTCCGGCCACTGAGTTACAGTCATCTAAACATACTGAACTTGAAGAAAAAAAATTTGGACACGGTGTTTTTTTGGATACAAATGCTTGCAAATAACACACAGCTGTCCGATCTGGCTGGAAAATGCAACAGAAATGTAGAACCAAGTGTTATCCAGCTGAGGTCCAAATTTGGTAACAATACCACAAAAAATGAATATTTTACACAGCTTTGTTCTCAGGCTGTTCCCAGGCGTTTTGGAACTGTGCCAAATTGTGCCAAATGGCACAGTTTGGAAAAACATCTGTAACTTTTGAATGATTCAATGTAGAAGCTTCATTTTAGGCTCAAAGGAAAGGTCACACTCAGGGCTGTGTCTGTGTGTGTGTGTGGGGGGGGGGTCGTCCCTCCCCCGCTACCAAGGACAGAGTTCGGCCCTCGCTACATGACAGATTACACTCGTTGCATGTTTCCACAGCAACGCTGTCACAGCGGCTTCCCCCCCCCCTCGCTACTGTGTGTGTGTGGGGGGGGGGTTGTCCCCCCCCCGCTCGCTACAGAGGATGGACTTCAGCTATCACTACACAACGGATTAGCCTTATGTGGTGATGTAGGACAGCAGTGCAATCACCGCGGCTCCCCCCCCTCGCTGCAGAAGAATAGCGGGGGTGGGGGGGGGCGTTCACAGCCTGTACACTGCGAGCAACCCCTTGTACCGCGGCGCACGAACTTCAGACTTCGTGAACCACACAGCTGTAATTTACTGATCGGTCAAAAGTCATTTTGGATTACAATTTTCAGGGATAGAGAATAATTTAGCTTATAACACCTTATCTCTTCACAGCGGAGTCTGGGCGAACTTGTCTTCCTCATTGTCAGACGAACGCGACGCTGGTCCGCTCTGGTTCTGGTCTCGCGACTCGATCAAAACATAATTCCATTATTGCGGTTTTGTGCTTCCATGATTGCGGTTTTTGGCGAACGATTTTTCAAAACAAATAACAGTAGTAATTAAAAAAAGACTGGCGAAGGCGTGTGTGTCACTCAGCCTTCGTCGTCAGCCTCCGTCGGTCTATAATGACCATGGAAGAAATCATAACATCTACTCTGCTGGAACCAATACAAAATAAGCACCGCCTGTGGCCGAACATGCCGATCCACGAATGGCACTCCCTGTCACACAGGTTGCATTTGTGGATGGTCTCCATGCTGCTGGGTCTGTGGGGCTCTTCCTGTGTCCTTTTTTGATCCACTGCAGCAGCCAGTCTTCACCCAGCCTTAAAAAAAAACAGCTCACGAACTTCTCTGCTTCAATTGGCTCACTGCATTCAAAGCGTTGGGAGGCGGGTCCTCCTTCCTAGGTTTTCATTCATTGGCTCTTCAAGGTTTCAGAAACCCAATTCAAGGCTCTTATTAGTCGAATGAGAGGTCATTCAGATGAACTAATCTGTTCGCGGCTGTGTTTGCAGCTTTTTTTTTCAGTGGCGCTTGGAGGCCACACCACCTACACCACCACCATCAATATCCTTATCATGCGTCATGCGCACGAGGGCGCACGAGTGCGCACGAGTGCGCTCTCGTGCGCCCTCGTGCGCCTTAGGACGCAGAGACTTGCCCGCCCGCGGAACAACGGAGTGCAAGAGGTTAAGCAAATTAATCTTGTTTTAAGTAAAATGTTCTGCAAATTTTACTTGAAACAAATATATATATATATATATATATATATATATATATATATATATATATATATATATATGCTTGTTTTAAGCAGTTTGATAAGTAAAATAGTCTTGCTCCATTGCCAGAAAATTTTACTTCAAACAAGATTAAATTGCTTAAAACAAGTAAAAAAAAATCTTAAAACAAGTAAATTCTTCTCATAAAAAACTGCACGACAAGAGAAAATATCTCGTCAGACACGAAACTGTCATGATCCGAGCGCCGATCTCGTCCGTGCTCGGGTCATACGTCATCTCCTGCAGGCTTGACAGTAGTGAGCACCTTCTGGCTCCCTGGGCTCTTATTGTGACAGCGCTCGGGGGAGCTTCCTGCTGTCAAAGCCTGCCAGCTGTTCTGCATTAGGGCTCGTTCGCGCCCGGCATTTAAGCAGACGCTGAATGCAGCCCAGTGCAGCAGTCTCCGTCGAATTTCCCTGTGTTTTGACGTTGAGCGAGCGTTCCTCGTCTCGGACGTCAATATTCCTCTTTTATTCCTCATCTCCGATCATCCTCGTCCTCATCGGGAATTGTAAGTGTGCTTGCTCAGCCTTACAGTCTCTGTCCCTAGTCATAGTGTGTTTTAGCCCACCGTGGCTTATTACTTTGTCACTTTGTGTTATCCTTATGTGCCTTAATAAACATCATTGCAAACTCACCGGTGACTTGTGGCATCTTATGGTGGCTCGCGAGGGCCACCGTGACAGTAGACTGCTGCCAGGACGCCTAAACAGAGGCGCCACACCGAGACGCCGTTCCCGGTGAGTTTTTGCATTGGACTTTGCTCTTTCCTGTCTGGGTACTGCGTGCTGACAGCATGCCGTCGCGGAGAGTCCACGCTCTGAGCCAGAGCGACGAGCTGGCGGACGTCCTTGAATACGTCGATGAAACCCTCATCGCCGCCTCTCTCCTTGACTTCTACAGTGACGTGAGCTGGTACCTGGACTGTACTGAGGACGTCCTGAATCATCTCCCCCGCTTTGCCAACCACCCTGAAGTCAGCGCGAGGAGAGATGACATCGCCGCGCAGCGCGAGATACTCCGTGGGCTGGAGGGAAACCCCGGCAGGAAGCCGAAGGGGAAGCATCCCTGCTCCTCATGTCCGGATCCCATTCCTGTCGCCATTCCGGTCCAGGAGTTCGCACCGCCCAGGGGTGACCCCCGCCGGAGAGTGTCGTCATTCAGGAATCCCCCGGAGAAGCTACAACTCACAGCTGCTTCCATCCGGGACTGAGTGGCAGCAGCTCGTTTTGCTGTTCACCCCACACAAATAATGAAGCATGTGATGGCGGCAGTCAGACTGGTGGAGAGGAACCCCGAGTTGAGTGACTTCCCTGAGTACGCCGACCTGCTCGCCTCTGTTTCTGCACAGGAGCGGCGATTCCCGGACCTCACCTTCGCCTCGCCCCCTGTAAGAAACCATCGTCACACCCGCTCTAAGCCTCAGCATGAACCCCGTCTGGATCCAGTTCCGGGTCGCCGCAAGGTCTCAACCCCACAGTCAGCTGCTTCCTCGACGTCTCGCCAGGAGGGAATCCCCGCAGCCTCTCCCCCCGGGTCATCTTCTCTTGCTGTCCCGTCAGCGCTCCGTGCCCGGTTTGTCTCGGCTGCCGCCCCCTCCTCCTCGACGCCTTCCCCGGCTGCTGTGTGCGCCCGGAGTCCTGTTCCAGCAAGCCCCGTCCCAGATCCATCACGAGCGGCTCCCCTTTGTCCTCCCAGGGGGCCCTCTGTCACCATCCGGCGGGGAAAGGGAGGAGCAACGTCCGCTACAGCAGGCACCATCCTGCCTCCGGGAGACAGGCAAGTACAAGTTCACTCATCTCCTCATTATTGTGATTTGCCTTGTCTGACTAATGGGGGTGGAGTTCGGGGTTCACAGTCCCTCGAGCTCCCACCACCTGCTGTAGCTTCTGTTATTAAACCCGTTTCCTCTGTGTCTCCCTCCGCTGAGCGGTCCTCGACGCCAGGCCAACATCGCAGGATGAGGAAGGGACCTGCGGTTCTGGAGAGCCTGGTTCCAGCCCCGCAGCCACGTCGTGGGCGGAGGAGGAGAGTGGACTGCAGTATGGAGCCTGCGCCAACGACGAAGCATCCCCGGGTCTCCACAGATGAGCGGTCCAGTCCAGCGGGTTGAGGGTCCCCGCCCACCACGCCGTGCGGGTCGTTGGCGTGGACGTCAGTGCCGGAGGGTCCTCAGGCTGCGGACACCATCATGCCAGCTGCGGAGCCCGACGTAGCTGAGTGGGAGCCAGAGGACGATCTCCTCCCGTCTGAGCCCGGATCGTCGAAGTCCTGGACGGCGTCGCAACTCGAGATCAGGCAAGTGCTCTGTGTTGTCTTTCTCTTCTCCATTTTAGAGCATTTTTGCCTGTCTCTTGGGGAGGCGAGCCGGGTGCAGCCGTCCACTGCATCCAAGCTTGTCTCGCCGGGTTCTGGCGCTACCGGTGATCCTGATCCCGGTTCTTTTCTCTCTCCTGAGCCTTCTCCCAGGGTCACCGGTGGGGAGCTGATTCCGGTCGCTGTGCCAGAGGTTTCGGGTCCAGGGTTGGAGGTCGGTTCTAGTGCGGCGCCGACCCAGTCAGGGTCCGACACGGGTGCGGCCGTGACCCAATCGGAGTCCATCGTGGGTGCAGCCGTGACCCAATCGGGGTCCATCGCGGGTGCAGCGCCAGCTGAATCCAAGGTCGGTGAGGGAGCTGCAGATCCCCTGCCACCGGACACTGGACTGGCCCATCCTCATCCTCATCTTCATCTTCATCTTCATCATCCTCGTCCTCCAGATTATTATCACAGCTCATCTCCACCTGGGGCCACTGGGGTTCCGAATACTCCGCCCGGCTCTCCCTCGTCTTCCCCCTCTCCAGGGAGGCCGTCTTCTACTTCCCCCCTACGGTCCTGGTGGCTGTGTGATGTGTGTCGGCTGCCTGGTGAGCTGTTTCACCGGTTCGGCATTCTGGGTCAGCCACCCGACGGACTTTTCCGCCCTTTCAGCGATCGGGCCCGGCCTCCAGAGATTCTGTGTTTCCGGGCATGGGACTGAGGTAGGCCGCCCGAACTGTCCTTTTTCCCCCTGCCTGCGATGTGGCCGCTAGATGCAGGGCGGCCCCCCGAACTCTTGGCCTTCATGCCACAGAGCTTGGACTGCCGTCATCCTGAGTCTTCATTTCCGTTGGTTCTGTAACCTTTTGGGATGTGCGGGGGGTCTTGTACTTGTAATTGTGCATCTCACCCTTTTCTAGCGGGTGTTTTTTGTTCATTTTCCCTCTGTTTAATGTCCATTCACTGCCCGTAACAGTTGGTGTATTTTTGCCTTTGGAATTTGGTATTTTCTGTTGTTGTACTCTGTAATTGTTTGTTTTTTTTTATTCCAGTCTGCCTTGATCATGGTTTGTGCATTTGTAATACCCTGTTCGTTGTTATTTTGCCTTGTGATCGTTCTACCTTGATTGTAATTTATGCATGGGAGTGTCGTTTTTTTTTTTCTTTCTTCTTGTCTGCCTGCACGCTCCTGTTGTCGTCGTGGGTTTTTTTTGGTCTTTGCTGGTCCGCTCCCCCCTGGCCTGCTCCCCCTTCCGCCCACCCTGGGGGGGTGGGGGGCTTGGGTGTCATTGGGGCGTTCGGAGCCCGCCCTCGAGGGTGAGGTACTGTCATGATCCGAGCGCCGATCTCGTCCACGCTCAGGTCATATGTCATCTCCTGCAGGTTTGACAGCAGTGAGTACCTTCTGGCTCCCCGGGCTCTTATTGTGACAGCACTCGGGGGAGCTTCCTGCTGTCAAAGCCTGCCAGCTGTTCTGCATTAGGGCTCGTTCGCGCCCGGCATTTAAGCGGACGCTGAATGCAGCCCAGTGCAGCAGTCTCCGTTGGATTTCCCTGTGTTTTGACGTCGAGCGAGCGTTTCTCGTCTCGGACGTCAATATTCCTCTTTTATTCCTCATCTCCGATCATCCCTCGTCCTCATCGGAAATTGTAAGTGTGCTTGCTCAGCCTTACAGTCTCTGTCCCTAGTCATAGTGTGTTTTAGCCCACTGTGGCTTATTACTTTGTCACTTTGTGTTATCCTTATGTGCCTTAATAAACATCATTGCAAACTCACCGGTGACTTGTGGCGTCTTATGGTGGCTCGCGAGGGCCACCGTGACAGAAACAAGAATTATATTCTTGATTTAAGATATTTTATCTTACTAAGATTTCATTTTTCGCAGTGTTTTTAAAAAAGAACATAAACCATCTTGGAAATGTTTAAAAAGTCCATTGACCGCACTTTTCCCACTTGACAGCTCCCATGGATCTTATGAAACATTTGTGATGAGGGCTTGACATTAACACCAGACAACCAGCCAGTGGATTTCAGGAGTGATCCGTACTTTGGCAGGTTGTAGTTTTCTCAAACGGCATCTAAAATAATAAACCTATTGTGACGTGAGTCTACGAAACTACAACTCAAAAAAGCACTATATGCACAAAGAGTGTGCTCATTGGTCCACTGTCACTGGAACAGATTCTGGAAAAGCCGCGGACGGTCTACTCCACAGGTCAGTCTCCCATCCTGCCCCTGTTCAGCCAGGTAAATGGCGTTCACTTATATAGCACTTTTTCTCATCTCTAGATGAGGACGACTGATCCTGCTATCTTCCCATTCACACACTGATGACGGCAGAGCTGCCATACACAGGCACTGGCCTGGCCCACCAGGAGCAACTGGGAGTTCAGTATCTTGCTCTAGGACACTTCGACGTGCAGACAGAGTGGGAATCGCACCCCTGACCCTCCGATCAGTAGCTGGCCACGCTACAGCTGCGCCACAGCCGCCCTTTCCAGTAGGAAGAAATGCCGTGGTGGGTGGTGGCTTCTCCTGTACCGAGTACAGAGTGGAGCCAAACTCGGCCCACAGCGAGCTCATTTTGCAGCCAGTCTGGCTGGAGAAAAGCCGACGAACAGACAGCAACCGGCAGAACACACCTGTCCTGCTCTCAGCTCTCAGATTACCAGGAGAACTGCCCCTGATCCCCGTTGTCCCAGCAGTGAGTAGCTAATCCCTGTGCCCCCCACCACCACCCCACATCAGCTCCTACCTCTGTGGTTAAGCATGATTATTTTTTAGAGCAAAAAGTTGTTGTTTACCCTCTAAACATGTGTTTTTAATGCATTGGTCCAGGGGTGTCAAAGATACCAACAGGGGGTCCAAATTTCTCTCTGTGAATTTACAGCTTTCTTTCAAGTAAATTTCTGACCTTTTCTACTGATTAGAATAGTTCATGTAAATTTGAATAGAATTTATTGCAAATAGTGATCAAAACTGGCCAGATCAACAGTTAAGCTAATGCCTGCCTAGCTAAGCTAATGCTAATGGCTCGATATAGCATCACCTTGACAGTATAAGAAAATAAGACGCAAGATATATTATCAACTTTGTATTAGTGAACCAGGTGGAAACAGGGATGTCTATTACGGTGATTGAAATCTAAAGAAAATAACAATATAAACTGCACTTAGTAAGTCCTAGTAGCATTGTTAGCTCTGAAGCTAACGCCTTTGCCTCCTCGCCGACCTAAATGACAGACAGCTAGGCTGGCCAATAATACAGCAGCGGCTGAGCATCAAGGCTGGGCTTACCTTTTCTTGACGTAGAGGGACAAACCCGGAAGAGTTAAATCAGTTTTAAAGGCTGTATGTTTTCTTAAGAGAAGTGATTGTTTTGATATTTCTCCAATAATCACGTCACCAGTAGATGCACTGAAGAAGGTTCAGACCTACAAAAACATAATTTTTCAGCCAATGATCCCTTTAATATGTGCAAATCTAGTTTTGGCAACCACTTTAGAGCACAACAAGCCACTAAGGGCATCAGAGAGCTTCAGTTATATCAATAAGACTAATATGTACTGTGAAAAAAAAAACAGGCTTCATCAGTTTAAATATAAACTTTAATTTGAAGAATTTTACATAACATGTCTTTTTAACTGTGCAAACCAAACAACATCTTGCCTGACCTAAAACCGGGATTCAACTTCTCTGATTCCCACTATAGCGACTTGGGACTTGGTAGACATGAAGGTTAAGACTGGAGCCTTCCTCCCACTGCTGCTGAACACGCATCGGCCTCGTTAGTCTCCCACAACGCCGCCTCCCTCCGTCTAACACAGCTTCCTCTCAGCCTACCTCATCCTCAGCGGTTGTGCACAAAAACACACAAAGAGTCGCTCGCATAGGCATTGAAAACCGAATTAGCATGTCACTCCCATGACCTTGAGGGGAAGTGACTAATATCAGTTTCCAAGGCGACAATGACTCAAGTTTTAACAGCCCATATTTCACAGTCTGTCCTAATGAATATACGGTGTGTGTAATTTTGATTGAGCACCAGGCTGCCTCTGGGATAATGACTTTGACGGTTCTTAGCAGATTTGATGACTTGATGACGATGGATTTGCTTATTTATCCGGAAATTTGCTCCACTTCCTCCATAAAAACATAATTAGCTTGATGACATGTCTTAAAGCCACAGCTCCATCCGCATTAGCTCCATCCATCCCCCCACCAGTCTGGCTCACAACCTGCTGTGAAGCCGCCACATCGGTTCGCTGTAAAACTGGAAGGTTCACATTTTTACTGCGGTGTACGTAAAGGTTGACTCTGGCAAGAAGATCTCCCTTCCCATACCAGAGCTATCAAATGTACTAAAAAAAAAAGAAATATAGCGGGTGGGCAGTTAAAAGTGAAAACAGTCGAGGATAGTATGATGAGAGACAAAGTCCCACGGATGCGTCCCTGTGGCAGAGCTTTATGGTCGCCTATAAACCTCTCCAACAAAAAAGGGGGATTGAGTATTGACCTGAGTAAAAGTGTGTTAAATCTTTCAAACAGATTATGGCGGGGGATGGACAGTGACACCCGCGTGGGCCGTTGCTGAATTCACAGGTGTAAATCAAGGGGAGGACGGACAGACAAAAAAACTGTTTTGTATCATTTTACATAACAGAAAAAATGCAGCTGAAGCACCAATTTTAAATCTGCAACTTTTTTCTTGTAAGTCTGCAAATTTTTCTCACAAATTTGCAACTTTTTTTTATCATACATTTAAAGCTTTTTCTCATAAATCCAAAACTTTTTTTTTTTCTCAGAAATTTAAAACTTTTTTCCTCATAAATTTGCTGATTTTTTTTTCTTTTAAATCTCAAATTTTTTTCTTTTAAAGTTGCAATTTTTTTCTGGGAAATTTGCTATTTTTTCTCATATATTTAAAACTTTTTTCTCATAAATTGAAAACTTTTTTTTTCTCAGAAGAATAACTGCAGCTTTTTACTTGCAAATTAGATTTTTTTTCTTTTGAATCTGCAACATTTTTTTCATTTAAATTTGCAACTTTTTATCATAAATTTGCAGTGTTATTGTAAACTTGCAACTTTTTTCATTTAAATCTGAAACTTTTTTCTTTTAAATTTGCAACTTTTTCTGGTAAATTTGCATCTTTTCTTATATATTTAAACCTTTTTTTCTCATAAATTTAAAATACTTTTTCTCATAAAACTGCAGCATTGTTATTGTAAATTTGTAACTTTTTTCTCATAAATTTCAATTTTTTTTCTCATAAATGTAAAACTTGTTTCTCATAAATTTGCAGATTTTTTACTTGTAAATGTTCACATTATTTCTTGTAAATTTGAAACTTTTTTCTTGAAATTTTTTCATACATTTAAAAAAATCATAAATTTGTAGTGTTGCTCTGATAAATTTGCAACTTTTTCCTTTTGCATTGTTTTTTTATATTTTAAATCTACAATAAGAAATAAAACAATTTTCTTACAAATCTGCAATTTTTTCTCATAAATTTGCTACTTTTTTCCTCATACATTTAAAATCTTTTTCTCATTAATGTAAAATTTTTCTTTCATAAATTTGTAGATTTTTTTACATGTAAATTTGCAACTTTTTTTCTTGTACATTTGAAACTTTTTTCTTGTAAATTTGCAACTTTTTTCTTGTACATTTGAAACTTTTTTCTTGTACATTTGAAACTTTTTTATACATTTTTAAAAGTAATAAATTGTAGTGTTTTTCTGGTAAATTTGCAACTTTTTTCTCTTAGCCATTTTTTATATTTTAAATAACTATTTTCTTGTAAACTTGCTTCTCTTTTCTTGTAAATCTGCAATTTTTTCTCATAAATTTGCAGATTTTTTTACTTGTAAATTTGCAACTTTTTTCTTGTATATTTAAAGCTTTTTTCTTGTAAATTTGCAAGTTTTTTCATACATTTAAAAAAATCAAATTTGCAGTGTACTTCTGGCAAATTTGCAACTTTTTCATTTCAATTTGTTTTTTTATATTTTAAATAACTTTTTTCTTGTAAACTTACTCCTTGTTTTGTGTAAATCTGCAATTTTCCCCCCTCATTTGCTACTTTTTTTTCTCATACATTTTAAACTTTTTTCTGATAAATTTAAAGTATTTTTCTTGTAAATTTGCAACTTTTTTTCTCATAAATTTGGAGCTTTTTATCCAGTCCAACCCAACTTTATTTATAAGTGCCTTAAAAACAACCAAGGTGGACCAAAGTGCTGGACAGAAAGTAGAAGATATAATAAATACATAAAACATAACAACTCAACTACTTAAATCAATAACAAATATACATACAGTAAAACAAGATTAGGGAATAGCCAAAGGCTGAATAAATAAAAAAAAAATGATAATAAAAATAATAAAATCAATGCCCAAGGAAAAAAGATAGATTTTAAGAAGAGATTTAAAATCAGACAGGGAGGAAGCCTGTCTGATATGAAGAGGCAACTCGTTCCATAGTTTAGGGGCTGCCACAGAGAAGGTGCCGCCCCCTCTTAGCTTTCGCTGAACTTTAAGCACAATCAGGAGCAGCTGATCAGCTGACCTATGAAGGCAGGAGGGTGTGTGGTGGTGTAGCAGCTCAGAGAGATAGGGGTGAGTGAGGCCATTTAGGGATTTAAAAGCAAATAAAATAATTTTAAAATGGATTCTGAAGTGTATGGGCAACCAGTGGAGTTGTATCTATGTGTGTCAGTTAAAAGGCGTGTGGCTGCATTTTGAACCACTTGGAGAAGAGCAGCTAATGACCCACCAATCCCCGCATACAATGCATTGCAGTAATCCAGCCTAGTGGTCACAAAGGCATGGATTACTGTCTCAAAAAGTTGCATTGGAAGAATTGGCTTTATTTTAGCCAGTTGCCTCAGTTGAAAGAAACTTGATTTAATGACTGAGTTGACCTGACTGCTGAATTTAAGATCAGGGTCCACTTTAACCACCAAGTTAGTAAGTGTTGCCTTAATGTACGTATTGGGCTAAAGAACCCAAGTCCACAAGAGCGATCCAGAGGTGCCACCAAAAGCCATCACTTCTGTCTTTTGTCATTAAAACTTGAGAAGTTTAAGGCCATCCCGGCCTTGATGCCAGTAAGACACTTAAGCAGTGTATCAACAGAATGTGTGTGATTCTTTTTAAAAGGGACATAAATGTGACAATTGTCTGCATAAGAGTTGAATGAAATGCCATTCGAGGTGTAACGATACGCCTAAAATCACAGTTCGATACGTACCTTAGTTTTAAGGTCACCGTTCGGTTCACTTTCGGTACAGTAAGGAAACGAAATGCAAAACATAAAACAGCTTATCTTTTGTATAAGCAGGAACAGCTTTGACCAAAAAAAAAAAAAAATTGTTATTACTTTGGCTCAATCTGAAAAGCCCTGGAGAGACTGTCTAAATGCCGCTTGAAGCTGCGCTTGTACCATGCTTGGTTTTTTTTTGTTTTTTTTTCATGCTGCACTGATATTCACATTTGTGTGGTGCTATTTCAAATGAATTAAGAAGTTTAACATACTGACAAAAGCATATCGGATGCTGTTTTTGTCTTATTCACTTGCCTTTGTTTGTTCACATATTTCACCAGAAAGCCGAAGTGTTCCCAGACAGGAGACTTGTGAAGAGGGTGTCACAATCTGAGCGTGGGGGGATTTGAGCGCGCCCCAGCCTGAAACCAACTAGGGTGCTGCGCTCCAGTGTGGGCCCGCCATGGGCGTTATGCTCCAGCCCGGGGGCCACTGCGGGTGCAACTCCGCTCCAACCCAAAGCCACCGTGGGTGCAGCTTTGCTCCAGCCCAGAGCCACCACGGGTGCAGCTGCGCTCCAGCCCAGGACCACTGTGGGTGCAGCGATGTCCCAGTCCGGGACCACCGCGGGTGCAGCGACGTCCCAGTCCGGGTCCACCATGGGTGCTGCGATGTTCCAGTCCGGGACCATCAAGGGTGCTTACAGGCCAGTCTGAGGGCGTTGTGGTTCTTCCTTCTCTCCCTGATGCCATCATGGTTCCCCCTCCTCCGCCTGATGCCATCGTGGTTCCCCCTCCTCTGCCTGACGCCGTTGTGGTTCCCCCTACTCCGCCTGATGTCGTGGTGGGTCCCCCCATTCCTCCACACCTCTGGATGTCCCGGTTGGGCGGCCGCCCCCTGGACCACCTTCTCTGCGGTGGTGGTTAAAGAAATCTGGCCGACTGCCTGACAAACTGTGCCGTTGGGTTGGGTGGCTCATATTCTCTGGCAGACCATCCGACTCTTACCACCTCGCCGTCTGCCAGGCCTGGGACTTCGGCCGGCCACCGGAACAGCCTTGCTCCTTGGTCTAGGGGGCCTAGGTGACCAGTTCTGTGTGGGTCCTGAGCAGGGCTTTTGTTTTTGTTGTTTCCTCTTAGTCTGGGTTTTGCTGGGATGTTTATTTTGAGAGTTTTTCTTATTTTTTCTGGTTTGGTTTGGTCCCTCCGTGCCTTGGTCCCCCTCCTCCCACCCGGGGTGGGATTGTTTTCTTGTTGGGGTGGGATTCTTGTGTGTGTGGGGTTCTTTTCTTTTGATATTGCCGGGGTGTCTGGATCCACCCCTTGAAGGGGAGGGGGCTCTGTCACGATCTGAGTGTGGGTGGATTCCACCGGGCTATGTCTTATTTTTTTTTTTTTTTCATATTTGTACTGTGTTGTCATTTTGAGTTGCAATTCCTGTTATTTTATCCTTGTTTGATTTGTCACATATTCTGTATTATTTCTTAGTGTAATTTATTTTCCTGGTTACATTCATTATAGTTTGTTAATTACATTTTTGAGGTTATTTGTCTTTATTTTTGCCATCTCATTATATTTGTATTCTGTTGTGTTCTCCCTCGGGGTTGACAGCTGTAAGTGGTTTTTCCGGATTTTTGCTCTGCCCTGTTCCCCTCTTATTGCTTCCAGCTGGTCCAAATTATTAATCATTGTTACCATCTGCCCACTCATGTGACCCACACCTGTTTCATTTGTTTCTGGACCTATTTAAGGGCTGTGATATTTTTTTATGATTGCCACTGTCTTGAGTTTCTCCTTCCTTCATCTCCACCAGAGCTCAGCCCTTGCTGTGGTGTGCTTTACTCGTAAGTTTGCTCGTTGTTTGTATTTTTGTGTTAGAGCACTGTTTGGACTTTGTTTTGTTGTTTTTCAATAAATCTCACAAACTCACAGTTCAGCGCATGGGTCTTCCTCTCTGTCCCAAGGGCGATTCACGACAGAGGGTCTTCAAGCTCTGGCTTCTCTGTATAGCCAGCCATAACATTTGCTAGTCAGAGGCTGGGCTGCGCTATTTGTTTACATGTATGGCGTGAGGCAGTTACACTTCCTGTCCACTACTCAACAAGGCCCGTGTGGAACCTCGGTACATCTCTGCACCAAACCAAAGGTGCCGTACCGAAAAATCAGAATATGAACACATCTACCATTACACCCTTAAATGCCATACTTCCTCAGTATAGAGCCAAGTGGTAACAAGTAGAGTAAAAAGAGGAGGGGGCCGAGGACTGAGTCCTGGGGAACTCCCCCCAAAGGACCAAAGGAAAGGAGCAGAGGAGGAAACCAAGTCACCAAGACTAATTTACTTGTAAATTAGCATCTTTTATCTTTTAAATCTGCAATTTTTTTATCATAAATTTACAGCTTTTTTCATCTAAATTTGCAACTTTTTCTTTTAAATCTGCAACTTTATTCTTCTGATTTAGCAACTTTTTTCCTCAAAAATTTTCCATTTATTTCCTGCAAATTTGCATCTTTTAAAAAAAATCTACAACCTTTTCATGTAAATTTGACACTTTTTTCCCTCATGAACTTGCTTTTTTCCCTTCATAGATTCACTACTTTTTTGTCATAAATCTGTAACTTTTTTGTATTTATTTACAAGGGTTTTTTTTTTTTTATAAATTTGCAACATTCACATGGATGCTGGTTTAATTTTTATTGTGTGTGGTTAATTGAATTGTTTTTGCTCATCTAAATAATGGCTCAAGTTTTTTTTATTGTGTTTTTGTTTTTATGGGTTTGAACTCATATCTATTGCAAATGTAGAAGCCCCTAAACACAATCTTGCATATGGCTCCGACTGCAATAACACTTATTGTGTCAACTTCAGTCTTTACTCTTGAGAAAGCGTTCCGTTTATTGTCTCCTCCAAGAGTGAAATGAAATATTCGCCAATGCCTATAGTCATACTTACTGAGTTTGGTCGCCACGATGGAGATATTGTGCTGGGCAATGCTCTCTCTGTCGAGGAGTTCATTGGTGGAAATCGTTCCCTCCACCGGATCGATGTCAAAGTAGCTGTCCAGGTCACTTTTCCAGTCAATGGAATATCTGAAAAAAAAAGAGGAAGAATCTCACTCCCAAGTTATCACAAACACCCTTTTGTGTTGAGTTTGCCTGTTTATATTCAGGTATTTTGTTTAGAACACTTGCAAAATAATTCTTTTCTGGTTATTAACATGATAAAACATTGATGCTTTGCTCATCAGGTTAAGCTGGTAACCCTTTGGCTAATAGCCCTGAAGGTATTTTAAGGTGTTCCTCGCCGAAACAGACATACACAAATGTTACGGGCCAGTTTAGCTTGTCTTTAGTGTGTCGGCAAATGGCACCACTAATAACACAAATCTGTTATAACTCCACAGTCTTAAGATCTACATGCACAGTCTTGGTCTCTACAGATAGGCAAGGCCTCACAGAATTTCCCCCTTGCATAATTAGCATTGTATATTTTACTATGACTTAATTGTGATAAATGTTTATAACGCCACTATGGCAATGAATCTATGTGCAGATATGCCACTGAATCAGTTATGCAACTTCTTGACTACAATGGGAGCAAATTATATAGAACTGACACTTCCTGCACAGAGCTACAATTAAAATGTAAACAATGCAAAACAAGGTACAGTAAACAGCACACCATACACATTAGGAAAGCTCACAAGGTGTAGAACAATGGCAAATTAATGTTTTAATTTGCAGCACCACTGTAAATGAATCTACATTCTTTTGGACCCGGTACCAGGTGCACAGGTCTTAATGTTAAGGACAACAGTAATTCTGTTTGCACAACAGAGGGAGGTTCATCGCTTCTATATGTTTAAGGAAAGGAGTATGTATCTTTAATTTCATAATAGCAGTGTTTCCCCTACCATTATATTGGGGGGGGGGGGACCCTCCAGCAGACTCCCCACCTTCCCTAGAGTGTCGTTAATCTTCTATCTAAATGCAAGGAATCTCTGTATGTGTAGAAAGGGTAGTCCCCACAAGTGATGATCAGAAAATTAGTCCCCATCAAACATGAAAACCAGCATACGTGTGTGTGTGTGTGTTCTCCTGTCTTTCTATTCTTGCGAGGACCACCCCTTGACAAACCACCATTTAAGTGAGGGCATTTTTCCTTGTGAGGACATTTGGCCTGGTCCTCATAAAGAAAAGTGCTAAAAATGCTAGGATCCATTCCCTAAAGTGCAAGATACACTATTATGAATATAAGTAAAAAATATCATACAAATAAGTGATCTGACAAACAAATGAACAAGGGTTCCGAAACAGCTGCTAATATTGGCTTTCCCATTCGTTTTCAATAATTAGGTATTCTGTCATTTTTCTGTATTTATTTTTCTATATAGCACCAAAACACCATGATTCCTTTAAGAGTATGTCATTGTCAATCTTCATGGTGCCTAACACAGAGTAGTAAGGCAAGAGCACATACATATTAGACAATGTGATTAAGTTTAAGTTTAATTTTTATTTGAAAGGGACATTACATGCTAATGAACATTAATACAAATGTAATTTACATCTGTAGTCCTCCGGTGGGTCAGAAATTGCATTTAAATTTGCAACTTTTTTCTCATAAATGTGCAACTTTTTTCTTAAGTTTGCAACTGTTTTCTCATTAACCCAACTTTTTTCAAATAAATTTGTAACTTTTTGCTCAATGATTTGCAACATTTTTCATGTGAATCTACAACTTTTTCTCATTAATCTGTAACCTTTTTCGTGTAAACTTTCAACTTTTTGCTCAAGTTTGCAACTTTTTTCTAATTGATTTGCAACATTTTTCATATAAATTTTCAACTTTTTTCTCATTGATTTGTAACATTTTACATGTAAATTTGCAACTTTTATAAATTAAATTTTCAACTTTTACCTCATTAATTTGCAACTTTTTTCTCATTAATTTGTAACTTTTTCTCATTAATTCACAACAATTTTGGACAGTTTTCTTGTAAATTTGTAACATTTTTCCTTTTAAATTTGCAACTTTTTTCCTGTAAATGTGTAGTAATAGTAAAGCAAGAGCCCCATATTTGACTCAACCATGGTTAAGAATAACAAAATCTACAAAAATCTAATGAAACAGTATTCAAATTGACCCATCATGTCATCACGCTAATACCCTATGCATCATTGTGAAGATTACTGATTAAATATATTAAAGAGAAGTGCTAAGGTTGGGGTGGGTTTCAAAGTGGCTTGTTAAATGATACACAGTGGGCAGAAGGTCTCAAATGTTTCCTTTTATCAGAAAATCAGAAAAAATGTGCTACAACTGAATCAAAATTATGTACCCAAAGCAATTCTCCAACTCTATGACAATAATACTTCTTGGAAAAGCTCCCTATTTTAAAATCTTTTGTTTTGACTCTAGGATAATGGTGCTTTGCATTGACATTTTGAATGCCGGAATGATGTCATATCTTTGTTGACAGTGTTTCGTTGCAACAGATCATATAACCCCGACTCTCTTATAAGCCAGCATTAGCAACATCAATTTTTTTTTTAAATCACACAGTAAGTTATGTATTAAAAACACACTGTAGCTGTTATGTATAGAAACCTGGTAATGAATGAGGCAAGACGAGGTAGCATTGAACACAGCTTTCTTGATAGTAAACACAGCGGTTACACGGTAGGCACCTGGCGTGGGCATCCGGCGTAAAGAGGCCGTGCCATGGCGGCTCGCCCCGCTATATAGGGCAGTGTGGAGCGGAGACGTGACAGAAAGTCCACATCACCACACTGCACTTCACAATAAAGGGCCCATATAACATTTCCTCCCTCCTTCAGAAAGTCCAAAACCACGCGTACAATTCAAACCAACCCCAATTTAGAACCCGAATCGCACTCTAAAACAATGAAAACTAATGTAGTTAACTGGTCTAACGCACATACAAAACAACCTAAAATAGGGGTGGTGGGTGGACTGCCATGCAGCCCACACGGCATGGTGGATTATTCTGCCACCAAATAAACTAAAAAGTCCATTGTTTAACTAAAATTACTGCCATGCTCCTAAACTAAAACAATAACACACACTCCATACCATAATATGTACATAAGAGCACACAAGAACTGTAAACAAAGTGCTACCACACAATCATTTGTGTGGGAAAGATGGAACCGGCATGGGGGGGCCCAGGGCAGCCCCTTAGTAGGGGCACCCCTGGAGGCAGCAGGCCCCCAGAGCGATGGCTGGTCTTCTCGACGACGGAGCCTTGATCCCACACCACCATCACTGACTCCCATCCAGAATCGTCACCTGGAGTGTCCTCCTGGACACAAAGTAGCTGGTTAGCATGCCTCATTGAGCTGTGGGACAACTGGAAGCACGTCACTCCCAACTTTGCCACTATCCGCAGACGTGCTTGATGTTTTGCTGGCTGTCGTCTGGCCCATCATCGCCGTGGTCATTTATCACCCCGAATCTGAACCAAGTCCATAACCAGAAGTGGAATCTTACTTGGTCTGATGAGCTGCTGCTGAGCATGTGGTAACTCCATGCTCGTCGGTCTGGCCCTGTCCTCTTCTATAAATATTGTAGTGTTCATCGTCATAGCTGCAGACCCCCCACCAAACTGCAGCCAAGTACCAGAGGCATCTGGGGCTAGCATGGTGTCGCTCATCAGCATGGGTACCGACACTGAGCAAGAACTAGCTGACTTGAAAGTGAGGGTGTCCGTTAGCTCTTCATACCATTCACTCCCAGCATTGTCCGACGGGGGCAGGGTCATTTCTCCCGTGGGTTCCCTGGGTAAGACAAATGGCACAGCCCGGCGTAGTGATTCAAACATCCAAATCTACTACAACGTTTTCCTCTTGCCGGGCACTCTATTGCTTTTTGGCGGTGCATCGCAGACCCACAACCCCTGTAACAGGAGTTTCCTGGGGCAGACCTACGGCTGGTAGCATTGGTTTCACAATAATCTCCATCCAAGCTATCCTTGCTATCAGGATCTGCAACATTAGCTGATGGGGCAGCTCCAGCGGCTTCTGCAACTGGTGCCAATTTAGCTTCAGAGCCAGCTTATCGAAGGTCTCCAACCGGAGAGCTAGCTCGATGACTCTAGCTAATGTTAAGTCATTAGGCGCCATTAATAGCCTAGCACGCACCTCAGCGTTGCACATGTGCTCTGCTAGTTGGTTGAATACATCTTGTCTTCATGAGGCCCAAAATAACACTCGCTAGCTAGCTGCTTCAAATCAATGACATACTGATGGATAGGCTCACCAACCCACTGACGTCTCTGGTGAAAGCGAATTCTCCGAACAGTCACACTGTCTGAGGTGGAGAAACATTTAGCTAGCAGCTCCATGTCATTCTCATACGAGTCCAATGTGCCGAGCGTTTGTAGGACTCTCCGGCCTTCAATACCCAGGTTGTGGACAATAAGTGCCCGTGCCCTCACCTTATCGATCTTCCCGAGGTCCAGCACCATAATGTACGTTTGACTGGCCCCCAACCAATGTGACCATGGAACCGGTGGCTCGCCCAGGAGCTCGAGGAAGGGACGGAGTGGTGTAATGCACGCCTCCATTCGTTAATCCTCAGTTGCCAAATGTTATGTATGGAAACCTGGTGATGAATGGGGCAAGATGAGGTAGCGCTGAGTACAGCTTTACTGATGGTAAACACAGCAGTTACACGGCAGGCACCTGCCATGGGCATCCAGCATAAAGAGGCCGTGCCATGGTGGCTTTCCCCGCTATATTGTGCAGTGCGGTGAAGTGACAGAAAGTCCACATCACCACACTACACTTCACAATAAAGTGCCCATAAAACAGTAGTGACATGTTCCACATCAGAAAATGGGCAGAAGGGTGTACTGTCCTGTGAAAAAATTAGGACACACTGTATAAGCCTGTGTGTGTGTTTTTGTTTTGTTTTGTTTTGTTTTTTACATATTTGGACATGTGTATATTTAATATAAATGTTAAAAATACTGGGAGAGTCATGTAATACAACTAAACAATTAAAAATGAATTAAAGACTTTCTTCAAATTTTCTGTAAAATGTAACTGTAAACAAATAGTGAGGCATCAATTAGGACACCCCATATTCATTCCCACTTACAATGGCTATAATAAATGTTAAAAATGCAAATGAAAACAAAATTAAGGTTAGACATAGATATGTGAACATTTCTTAATAAAGAAATGAATATTTAATTGGGTGACCTAATTTTTTCACGACTGTATATGGCTGACTAAATGGGACAATTGCAAAAGGGCTAATAAATAGCACATTTTTACTACTTCGCTTCCACTACCGCTGATGTGTGACTATTGCATGCAGCCATCTTGGATTTAACTATTGCCATCCTATAGGGAAGTATCTCATGCAGCAGTGACTGCTGAGGACTGCTCACGAATATCACGATAGTTGGGGTTTTGTCAGGGTTCATGAAAGGCTGCACAGCAGTTTACCAACAGTTTATGGCTGCTGTCGGTTTTTCTTGTTGAAGAAAAAATAGAATAGAAGAAGAGAATAGGCTTTATTGTCATTGTACAGTTGTACAGTACAACGAAATTGTGGGTGCTCCATCAGGCTGCTGCGCAATAAAGTAAGAGAGAAGAATTTGAATAAAACACAGTTGCAGAACACATGATTAAACATACGACTGAAATAAAAATAAAAATAGCCCATAGGTATATACACAGGTATAGTAGTGACTTCACTGACAAAAAATAAACTAGTAGCAAAAGTAAAAACTGTGGGCGAACTGTTGTGTAACTTTTTATGAACTCCGACAACACCCCAACTTTCACAACCACTCAGTGAGATATTAACCTTAGATCAGACTAGCTGTGGCAACAATATATGAATTCTCTGCCAGTAACATAACATGCAAAACATCCAACACTTGGAGTTTCATAAGTTTACCAACTGGCTGGAACTTACTGTATGAACACTCATTAATATGCAATACTTTTAAACAGCTAAAGGCGTTTTTGTCATAGCTTCAGAGCTCAACTGTTTGTCATGTTTTTAATTTAAGACGGACCACAAATATCTATAGAGAACACTCAATATTTAATATAGATGGCAAACGAGGACACAACAAAAAGTGAAGTCAAAAAGTCCCTCGGCAGATGGAGGAAGTTTTCGTCCCCCTGAAGCATGTAATTTATGTTCAGTGCTTAAACATAATACAGCAGCAGATTTAAATGTAGGTTCAAACTCATAAAATTTTTATGATCACATCCTAATGTGGACCATAAGTATAAATTTATTTTATTTAACCTTTTTTTTTAATATACAGGGAAGGTGTATTGAGAGGGAACCTCTCTTTTTCAAGGACACCCTGCTCACATCCACACCTGGAAGCTGCCCAGTACAACCACAGACTAACCTGTGGCCACTGAGCAGCTCCACTGGAGCAGTTGGCGTTAAGGGCCTTACTCAAGGGCAAGGAGAGTGGAGCAAACACTGCTATGTTATCTGTCCCACCCAGATCTAATTCTGCCTGTCCGGGGATTGAACCAGTGACCCTCCAGTCACCAGTCCACATCCCTAACCATTAGGTCACCACTGCCAATAGGTGTAACCCTGGAAAAAAGACAGAATTGTCCCCCAGCATCATCATAAATCTTTCTATATTATGTCTCAGAACTGAAGAAAATGCATGTTAAGCACCAATGCTAAGCATGCATGCAAAACAAATATTATTTGCAACCTTTTGCATGTAAATTTGCAACTTTTTTCTTGAGTTTGAAACTTTTTACTCATTAATTTGCAACATTTTTCATGTAAATTTGCAACTTTTTTCTCATTAATTTGCAACTTTTTTCTTATTAATTCATAACAATTTTAGACAGCTTTACATTTGCAACTTTTTTCTTTTAAATTTGTGACCTTTTGTTCTAGTAAATTCCAGAACGTTCACATGGATGCTATTCAATTCATTCATGTTTGTCAGACATTGACTTAGGAATGGACCTGACTACAATAATACTTAGTGCATGAACATTTACTTATTATTTATTTAATATCAATATTTACTCTTGAGAAAATGTTGTTTATTGTCGCCCCAACAGTGAAATGAAATATCCACCCATGATATGAACTTCATTATAGCACAAGAGTTAACCCTGTGATGCTAACAGGATACTTTGCCGGGTAAACATATTTAGAGAAGTACTTTCTGACCAACTTTGTGATGTGATACATTATGGGGAAAAAATGTTGAATTTAACAGCATTCATTTGGACATAAACCAGCAAATTAAACCATGCTGCCTTTCCCCTCGGGGCTCATGTATATAAGTTAGGTGTAATGTGATGTTGGCATAGCCTTCATTACTCATTCTGAATGGTCATTTCCAGAAAATGTGCTGAGGAATGAATACACATTCCAATCTAGTAATGGGACACACGCACGCTCTCTCGGCCAGTGCTGAGCTAATGCTTTCCTCGGGAGCACAAATGAATTTTCGCCTCCACTGAAACTGTAACAATCTCCTATGGCCGACGAACAACAAAGTCATAAAGAGCTGGTTTTGGTGTCTGAGAACAGAAGGTGTGATGTCCTCTCTGTGGTCTCATCCAGGCGCTCAGAATGCAAATGACGGAGCGCAAAAGGAGATCTGAAACTGGAGCGCATGCCACTGACAGCGCCATTCATCACTCCATGCTATTTGATCTTAAAAGGCTATTTCTCATTAATATTTTTTTTGTGATCGTAAATAGATTGACGTCTTTTACCTCTCCCCAGCCCCCACAAGCAGGTCAGTACCTTGCTTGTGGGCACTTCCGCAATGCCAATGCCTAATTTCTCTAGAGGCTGGACTTCCCCAACATGAAGGCGAGGCTGTCTCTGTCACAACTCTGGCGTCTCCTTTTTTCTTTCTTATGCTAAACTATTTGATCTTAAAAGGCTATTTCTCATAAATATTTACCATGCTTGTTTTCTACACTGCAGAGCCTCTAACTGGGCTTGACTCAGATATTAAGGGGAACGGACCCAGCTTACATTCGCACCCTCCAGTGTTTCACTGTAATCACAGTAATACCAAAATCCTCTGTGGTTGTATTCTTCACATGTGCCCTTTCTATCAGTTTTACTGTTTCAGGTTTGATTGGTCTGCACATTTGCTTTAAAGGTTCCGATCATTCCACTTTTTCTACATGTTGACAGTTCCCACAGGTCTTGTTGAAATGTTTGCAGCATACTTTCATCAAATTGCCTTTAACTGATTAATTATTGCAGCATCATCACTATTGCTAATCTTAGCTAGCTAGCTTGGATAGCAAACCTGAGCCATAAATTTGCCTTAAAGATTGATAGAAATAATGCATCACTGGTTGACAGGGGTGTGTGGTTTCAGTGGTTGTAGGATATGACTGGTCCCTGGGGTACAAGAACCACAGAAACATTTGTGAATGACTGGCTAAGCTGCCAACTTCAGCTAGCCACCTTGGGTCTTGGTTAGAGAAAATAACAAAGCTAAGAACGGTCGTTATGGTCAAGTGATAGCATAGCAGTTTCCTCCATAGGGCAAAGTATGCAAATGCTATGGACCCCCAGCAGCTGAGGGGGGCCCAAGCTGTTCTCAATACAATGTTAAGAACTTTAGTCATTTAAGGCCTGTACATACTCCAAAAGAACAGAGATTTTTTTTTATTTTTTTTTTTTTTTTTGAGGTGGCAAGAACAAGAACCAAGTTCTTTCTGGCCAGGACATTTCATACTTCACAAGAAACACAAGGGCAGAACTCCTTGGAAATTACAATTTCTGATCAATCACACAATAGTTCTTGAACACAACACAAGAAAAAAGTTCTTCCACCATGATGTGTCAAGAACAAGCTGCAAGAACTCCCAAACCAGGGCTGCGAGAACAAAATGACAATTTTATTTTTGCAGGCCAAGGAGAGAGAACACATTTCTCTGTTCTTGCGGAGTATGTGATGACCTTTACTTAGTAATATTTCTAAACTTAGACTATCATTCATATGTATTTTACTAGGGGGCGATGTCTGTATCTGTGCGTAATCTATGTGCTGATATATGGATAAATAAGCATAAAGGTAAGAGGGAATTTTACTGTTTTAATAAATATTGCTCTGGATTTTAAAATGGTGTTATTTAGATTTATTTAGTTGGAAAATTTAGCACTTTGGCAGCAAATTGTTAACAAACAATATTTAACTGCCTAGCCAAGCTAATGCTAATAATTGACCTACCATCACAGTGAAAATATAACAAAATAAGCCCGAAAGACGAGAGATACATTATGGAGTGTGAATTGTGAAGCAGTTGGGAACAGGGATGTTTATTAGGATGACTCAAATACCGTATAAAGAACATTACAGCATAAACCGTGCTTGGCAAGGTAACATCAAATTAGCACTGTTAGCTCTGAATCTAACAGCTTGGGATCACACTTTTAGGCAGCGACTGACCCTCCCAGCACACATTGGTAGAAAAAAACCTTGAAAAGGCGGCTTTGCCAATGCAATTAAAATTGATACCACTAGTTAAAATAGAAATAAATACAGTAAAGAAAGATTTTTATAATTTTACAGCTGTCATATGACCCATGTAAGCATTTTAGAAAGTTAAACATTTACTCAAACATCCCATGTTTGAGTGAATGGGACCTTTAATTCAGCATGGTGTTCTACTTTTTCTGACCTCTTGCACTGTGTATGTACTGTTTTGCCTTTTTTAACCTCATTTTTGTGTCATTTATTGTTGCTTTGAGTGCTCCTATCCCTTTGCTGCTGTATTACTGTAATTTCCCCGTTGTGGGACTAAAAAGGATAAATATTACAGCCAAACTTCCATCAAGAGTTCAAAAGATCAGCGGGTTGCGAAGCTTCCTCGGGGCAAAACTTTATTCATTTTTGCCAAAGCATATGTTTTGCTTTCAGTTTGGCCCAGATATTACAGGTTAACTGACACAGCAACAAACCCTTATCGGCTCACTTACAGTCTCTCAAGCTGAATAAAACAAATTAAATTTGCATTCATGTGAGACAGATAAACATAAAAAAGACCTGCTTTGCTTGTAATTGGCCCGATCTTTAAGTTATCTTTAAATAGAATGGAGCTCATCGAAGGCTGTGAGAAAGAAATCAGAGATGTAAGGGGTGCTATTTAAGCTCGATTCAGCACTGACAACTGTAGATATGAAAATTAATTACAGTGTTATCTCCTGCTTTGAACTGCGCTGATGCTAATTCACTCAGAAGAACGCCACACACAACACAAGAAGAAATTTTAGGGGAAAAAAAAGAATAAAGCTTGCTCAAGTTTATTGTCCATAGCTGTCAATTTTTGGAGTTTGTGCTTTTGCTAACATAGCATTTTAAATCCTGCTCAGTGTGGCTTTCCATAAGTGATTTATTATTATTATTTATTTATTTTTTTTTTTTTAGGCAGAAGACTCTCCATCTTGCAGCGTTTAAAGTTCAGCAAGAATGCCATGCAGTATTCATGATGTCCTTTTGTTTCCCCGGCTAGAGATAACGCTGCCATGTGGCTAAATAGCAGAATCGCTTGGGCCTAAAAACCTAAAAGCATAATTCCTTATGCATGATGGGTCATTGGCTCCATTGTTTTTCGCCGTGCGGGGTAAAAAAAAAAAGCACGGCCGCTCTCTGAAGGCACACAAATGAACAATGTCAAACTGGTATTGATGAATATTTAAAGTGCTGGAGACAAAATAAAGATCCACAGAGTATATGGAGGGCATTAGCTTTTTTTATTTGTTGTACAAATCTTTGCTTCTGCTCTTCTTTTGTTTTCTTGGGCATAAAATATTCATAATAAAAAACAACCGCTGTCTGTGCAACAGGTGCTTTGCCTTCATGTTTCTGCACAACGCTCTACCGATTCACCTTCGAAAAA
Organism: Pholidichthys leucotaenia; assembly: GCA_020510985.1. Classification (NCBI taxonomy): domain Eukaryota; kingdom Metazoa; phylum Chordata; class Actinopteri; order Cichliformes; family Pholidichthyidae; genus Pholidichthys; species Pholidichthys leucotaenia. The sequence continues at coordinate 217,212,022 of CM035844.1, forward strand.
CCATTACTATAAAATATCTGGCTGAATAAAAGTGGCTAATAGGCTTTAAAAAGGAAGGAGTTCTCATGCATTTTTTAACGCGTGCACTTCTTTTGTCTTTGCAGAGGGTGGTCTGATGTTATCTGCAGTGACTGAAGTTTTGTGGAGGAAAGCAGGACTCTGTGTGTGTGTGTGTGTGTGTACGTGTGTACGTGCTCAGGAACATGTGCATATCCAGGCAGACTCACCTTGATGATAAATCAGGAGCTGTGTGAGGCGTGTCAGATCTATAAAACTGAAGAGGAATGTTGAAAAGCCCCAGCCTGATAATTACCACAGAGAGCAGCAGTGCTGGATTTCAGTTTTCAAAAACTATGGATTATTATTCTTATTATTATTATTTTGCTTGATCGTTATTATTTTTTTCACTTTTAAAAAGCGTGAACTGGAAGAGCAGAGGGAAAAGGTTTATTCCAGGGGTGCTGTGTGTAAAGAGCCATTTTGAGCAACTTTGGCCCAAAAGAAATCTGCCTGGAGCTACCGAAAGCCTGAGACAGGTGAGTTTCAAGTAAAAACTGAGCTGTCAGTAAAAGCAAAAGGTGTTTCTTTTTCTTTTTTTGAATAAACAGATTTTCTCTCATGAAGTTCAAACTTTTTTCATTATAAAACTGCAGCTTTTTCTTGCAAAATCTGTACCATCTTCTAGTACATTTGTTTTGCCTCATTTTTTGCATTTTTTTTCACAAATTCATATCTTTTTCCTGAAAATTTAGATTACTTACTTATTCCACTTTACACCAGGGTGGAAACTATTGCGAGATCATTGGGTGATGCCAAAAATGGCCAGATCTCCAAATGATCTTTCAACGATCTCTCCATGGTCAAAGCTGTCAAAACTATGGGGAAGCCAGTAGTTATGGGTTAAAAATTAAAGTCTTTTTATAAAATTGTGAACTGCTACCATCTGTCATGCCTTTTAACATATTTTTAGTAATGAAGTGAAGTGGTTATGATATTTAATCATGATTAATTCAATCTTTAGCTCCTTTTGGCCAGTGCGATGGAGCGGCGCTCATCAGCCACCTGTCCTTCCGTCCACTTTTCACGGGAATCACTACTTGCTCTGACGCATTTGCCCTGATGGTCACCGAACTCACTCACAGTGATCCTCAAGTGGGGTGGCATCCAGGTTGTGTTCAAGGTCAAGGTCAGAGGTCAGGAGATCTGGGGACTCTGATAAATTTCATGAGGCTGGAATGAGCTATTTCATCATTGGTGGTCTGGTCCCAAAGTTAACTCATGATTAATCGCATTTTATTTGCTTTATCAGACCTACAGTGGTGTGAAGAAGTGTTTGCCCCTCAGGTTCAGGTTCAGGTTCAGGTTCCTTTATTTGTACCCGTAGGTAGATTTGTTTTGCAGTCAGGTGACTGTCAGGAATCTGACTTATTGTGATGATTTGTCCTCGTTTCCTCGTTTCCTCCTGACAGCTCTGGCACGCCCCCTCCTCCTGTCAAGCTCCGTCAGCTGCACTGTCCTGGGTGCTCACACACATACACACACCCACACGCACACACACATGCACACGCTCCATTCACTCTCATTCACACACGCTCTCACACACTGGATGCTAATCAGTTCTGCCCACGCATTCTCACACCGGCAGTCTCTTTCCTCGTTAGCTTCTGGAGTGCTTGTTGGCCGCTCCAGAGGAAAGAGATTGTCGGGGCATTTACCTCTATACGCGGCAGCTAGTTCTCCCCGTATGAGTATCACTCCCTGCATTCAACTCAGCCTGACATTTAAGATGATCAGTTCCTTGGTGTCTCAGCTGGCTCTGCATCTTTATCCCATCCTCCAGACTGCACGGTTGCCCCGGATTAGCTCCAGACCTATAAGTGTCTTTTGCCTTTTCTCCTGTGCTAGCAGCCCTGCAGCACTAGGCTGCTTGCCTTTCCTGTTTCGTGCATTACGCAGCCCTGCAGCACTAGGCTCTGTATTCACCAGGCTGTAGAGCATTCGGCAGGCGCCCTGTATGTTTGGTGGTCAACCCTGTCATTGCATCCCTCTGTATTTTTGTGGTGGAACTGAACTTGTGAATTTGTGAACTTTAATAAACATGACACTCTCTACTCCTGCGAATGGGTTTTCAATTCTCTCCCTCGTGCACCGTGTTATGGCGCACAGGGGTTTGTGACAGAATGCCCCGACCGTAAAAAAAAAACAAAACAGCGGAGTAGAGTTGTGTTTTTTTTTCCCTTCTCCTTTTTCTCCTCATACGTGGGCATGATGATTTGGACGGACGAGGAGCTGGAAGCCCAGGAGTTGCTGGAGGAGGCGATTTTCGGCTTTCAGTGGTCTCGGTTTGCCGAGGACCGGGAATGGGCATGACTCGTCGCGGAAGAATTTGAGCAGCGCTACCCTCACCTCTGGGTTATCCATTGGGTAGATGCCATTCTCTCCATCATCCTTCCCGTTCCAGACGCAGAGCCGGAGGATGCCTCGCCATGATCAGAGCCAGCCCCTTGCCGGAAGAAACGCCCCCGTCGGAGGAAGACGTCTTCCCTCCTTAGATCGTCTTCATCTCCCGGATCAGCGCCCACCCAATCTTCGGACGAGAGGACAGAGGTGGAGCGCTGTGAGGAGGAGACACGAGGACGTGCTTCTCTGGCAGAGAGGGTTCCCGCCCTCGTGTCTTCCCAGTCCATGGACGCAACTGAGGAGGAGTGGCAGGCCCTGATCGCTCTGATAAATCGCCAGGTGAAGGAGGAACGCCAGATGAAGGAGGAGCGGAGACTGGCCCAGCTCGACTGCTGTATGGAGGAGGATCTAGACGAGGATCCTTTAGCGCTCAAACTCTCCGTGACCACGCCGCCTCCCTCTCCGGAGAGGACGGAGTCTCTCTGCATGGGTGACCTGCTGCCCGGCATGGTGCTCCGCGTCCCGGATTACCTCATCCCCACGTCACCCAAGCGGAGAAGAGGGAGGAAGCCCCACAGTAAGAGGCGTCCAGTCCCGCATACTGCAGCCTCACCTTCCCGCTCCGGGTTATGCTCCACCCCGTCACCGGAGGAGATGGAGGAATGTAGGCGGGCTCTCCTGGCTGAAACGGATCTTATCTTGGAGGTGAAGCCGTGACTCCTCCCGGAGATGGCTGAAAGACTGAAAGAGCTTTCCCCGAGGGAGAAGGAGCCTCAACCTGATGAGGAACGCCAGGAGAGTAGAGAGGACGCCTCGGAGGCCGCTGGGGACCTCCAGTAACAGGAGAACAGGCAAATTTCTTTTCATTTGAGTTCCTCAGTCATTGATCAATTTTGCCTGCCTCCTGGAGAGGAGACTCAGGGCGTGCAGTCCCCTGAGTTCTCTGCCCCAGTAGCATACAGTACTCTCGTGCCTGGTCTCAATGACTCTTTTCTATCTGCCCCCATGAGCCCATCGGTCCCGGATCCAGGTCGCTCGGGGGAGGAGGAGCCGGAGGACCAGGAGGGTCCAGCCCATGGGCCAGCGAAGGAGTCGTCCACGGCTGCCACGCTGGAGGAACCAGAGGCGTGGAGGACAGTGCACGAGAGTCCCACTCCTGCAACCATCATCATGCCAGCTGCAGGGGCCGCCGCAGTGGAGTCACCCCCTGGACCGGACCTCCAGCCGATGGGACCCGGGGCATCATCGTCGGAGTCCTGGACGGCGGTAGAGCTTAAGCGCAGGCAAGTAGTCTCTCCTGTAGTTCATTTATTGATGGTGGAGGGATCTTGCCTGGCTTTTGGGGAGGGCAGTAAGGTGTGGCCCCCAGCCACGTCTGGAACCCTCTTGCCGGGCTCTGCCGCTGCCGGCGACCTGAATCACTTTCCCTCTCCCATCCTCTTCGATCTTCATCCTAGGGTCGCCGGAGAGGAGCAGCCACCACCTGGGCCGCCCATTGACGATGAGGCGGGTCCAGCTTCCTCGGAGGAGGCTGATGGGGATGAGGCACCCGATGGACCAGAGGAACCCGCGCACCCAAGATCGCTGGAGTCCTGGATGGCGGTGGAGCCAGAGTTCAGGCAAGTGTGCTCCATTATATCAGGAGTTTCAATATTAATGTCACACTGCCCAACTCATGGTGAGGTCGACCTGGGGCAGCTCACAGTAGCCCTCCGGACCGCCACACTGGGCTCTGCCGTTGCCAGCAACTCTGACCCGGTTCCTCTTTTTCTCCCTTTGGACTGGATCAGCCAGGGTCACTGGAGAGCTGTTGGAAGCAACCAAGGATCGAGAGTCAACTCCGGAGGACGTGAGGAGCATCACCTCTCTTGCTGGGGAGGCCACCGCAGGAGCAATGAGGCCCCCGATGGGGGTCACCGCAGGTGCAACGATGCTTCAACCAGAGCCCACCGCGGGTGCCGCAGAGCCTCAGCCAGGGACCATCGAGGGTGCAGTCACGTCCCAGGCCGGGACCATCGCGGGTACAGCCACGTCCCAGGCCGGGACCATCGCAGGTGCAGCCACGTCCTAGGCCGGGACCACTGCAGGTGCTACGGTGCCCGTGCTCCAAGCCTCAAACGGCAGGGGTGCTCCTGTTCCTTGGCTTGGTCGCTGATGTTCCCGAGTATGGAGGCTGCCTCTCCACCCTCCTCTCAGGTCCTGGTGGCTCCACCACATTAGTCGGCCACTTGAAGGACTTGGTTTATGGGTCGGGTGGTCAATAGGCCCAGGCAGGCCGCCGGACATTATCCCATGGGCCGCCTGATGGACTTGGGACTTGGGCAGGCCACCCGATCTGCCACTCCACACCACACTGGGGGCCTGGGACTCTGGTCGACCCCCCAAACTTCGGAGTTCTGGAAAGGGGGTTAGTGCTCCAGGTTGGGGGATCGTTAGCAGGGGTTGTTCTTTTTTCTGTTTTTGTACTAATTGTGTTTTCACTGGTTGCTTCCCTCCTAACCAGTTTTCCCCCACCTCCCACCCTGGGTTAGTGTTTGTTGCCGGGGGGGAGGGGTTCCCTTGAGGGGTGCTGTTTCTTTTCTTTTTTTGCTGATGGTACTGGGGTGTCTGGCATCCACTCCCCTGGGGGGGGGGGGGCTGTCAGGAATCTGACTTATTGACTTATTGTGATGATTTGTCCTAGTTTCCTTCTGACAGCTCTGGCACCCCCCCCGCCTCCTGTCAACCTCCGTCAGCTACACTGTCCCGGGTGCTAACACATATACACACACCCACACGCACACACACATGCACACGCTCCGTTCACTCTCATTCACACGCGCTCTCATACACCGGATGCCAATCAGTTCTGCCCACGCATTCTCACACCAGCAATCTCTTTCCTTGTTAGCTCCTGGAGTATTTGTTGGCCGCTCCAGAGGAAAGACATTGTCGGGGCATTTGCCTCTATTTGCGGCAGCTAGTTCTCCCCATATGAGTATCACTCCCTGCGTTCAACTCAGCCTGACATTTAAGACAATCAATTCCTTGGTGTCTCGGCTGACTCTGCATCTTTATCCCATCCTCCAGACTGCACGGTTGCCCCGGATTAGCTCCAGACCTTTAAGTGTCTTTTGCCTTTCCTCCTGTGCTAGCAGCCCTGCAGCACTAGGCTGCTTGTCTTTCCTGTTTTGTGCATTACGCAGCCCTGCAGCACTAGGCTCTGTATTCACCAGGCTGTAGAGCATTCGGCAGGTGCCCTCTCTGTATGTTTGGTGGTCAACCCTGTCATTGCATCCCTCTGTATTTTTGTGGTGGAACTGAACTTGTGAATTTTTGAACTTTAATAAACATGACACCCTCTACTCCTGCGATTGGGTTTTCAATTCTCTCCCTCGTGCGCTGTTATGGCGCACAGGGGTTTGTGACAGAGACATCCTTTGAGACATATATTTACAAACCACAATTACATTCAACATGAATACAAGCACAGGCACACATGAAGCTGACTATAAACACGATAAAAGTACTCAAGGCTCCACCAATCAGGACATAAGACAAAGAAATAAGAGAAAAAACAAAGAGATAAGAAAGTAGAGTCATATTAAAAAAGTTAAAAACTAAGTCAAAGAGATTAAAAACTCAATAAAAGTCTAAAACCCAATAAAAGGTTTAAAACCCAAATAAAAAAAGCTAAAAAAATAAATGTAAAATAAAAAATTAATAAATAGATAACTAAATTATGTGCAATATATTGCTACATCTTGTTCAACTCTTTGACAGCAGCAGGAACAGAGTTGTTTTTGTAGCGCTGGGTTTTACATTTTGGGACAGCAAACCTCCGTCTGGAGGGAAGAAGCTGAAAGTGGCAGTGCAAAGGGTGGGAGTCATCATTTAAAATGGAGGTAGCAATCCTCTGTACCTCTCTGGTGTACAGGGATGTCAGGCTTAGCTGTGACTCACCAAGCAAACGACTGGACCATCTAACAACCTGATCCAAGGATTTCCTCTGTTTCAGTTTTATCTGACCAAACCATGACACTAAAGAAAAGGATAAAACTGATTCAGTAGAAGCCAGATAAAACACTGTCATTATGGTTTGGTCAATTTGGAAGTGCATGAGTTTCCTTAAACAATGCAAATGTTGCTGACCCTTTTTGCACATCTTTTCACAGTTCTCTTCAAAGTTTAAATTACTATCAATAATCATCCCACGATATTTGTAAGATTGCACACATTCAATGGTCTGGCATTTTAGTACAGTGACTTCGTGCCTGGGAGTTTTCCTCCTAAAGTCAATAATCATATCTTTGGTTTTTGTCGTATTCAGCTGCAGGTAGGAATCCTCTCACCAGTGAACAAAATCATCAACTACTGGGCCGTGGCCACTCTCACCATCCTGAAGGAGACTGACAATAACTGAATCATCAGCATACTTTATAATGTGTCTGTTGTCATGTCTGCTCTGACACATGTTTGTGTACATGATGAAGAGTAGTGGTGACAACACACACCCCTGAGGAGAGCCAGTAGAAGAACACTTATGGTCAGACAATGTACCATTGACCCTTACTCTCTGTGTCCTGTTGGTTATTAAATCCAGAATCCAACCCACCAGATTATTACTCAAATCAAATTGTTGCAGGAGCCTTTCAACTAAAATATGAGGTTGGATTGTATAAAAAGCAGAAGAAAAGTCCACAAATAAAAGCCTGGCGTGTGTCCCCTTCCTGATTTCTCATTTTTTTGTATGTTTGTCACACTTAAATGTCATGAATCCGGGGTTGGAGGCCAAACCCGATTCTGACTCATGGTTATACTTTGACCTACTTTCCCCGTGACAGCTTGGGCACGCCCCCTCCTCCTGTCAAGCTCCGTCAGCTGCACTCACTGGCACACACACACACACACACACACACACCCCACACACACACATATACACACGCTCCATTCACTCTCATTCACATGCGCTCTCACACACCTGTTCCCAATCAGTTTTGCCCACGCATTCACACCGGCAGTCTCTTTCTTCGTTAGCGTTTGGAGTATTTGTTTGCCACCGCTGAAGAAGGAGATTGTCGGGACATTCCCCTTCATACGTGGCAGTGTTCTCCTCCGCGTATGGTCATTCCACTCCAAGCATTCTACCCAGCCTGACACTTCAAGACGATCCATACCTTGGTGTTACGGCTGGTCCGCTCCTCTCTCTCTTCCTCCTGACTGCACGGCGTGCCCCGAATTGGCTCCAGCCCTGTAAGTGTTTCTTAGCCTTTCTCCTGTGCTAGCAGGCCTGCAGCATTAGGGTGCTTGCCTTCCCTGTTCCGTGCTTTATGCAGCCCTGTAGCACCGGGCTTTATATTCACCAAGCTGTTGAGTGTTCGGCAGGCGCCCTATAGCCTTGGAGGCCAACACTGTCATTACACCTCTCCATACACTGTGTTGACTGAACTGTATTTGGTGACAGTTGGATTGTTTCATTGGTGAACTTTAATAAACACAGCACTCTCTTCTCCTGCGATTGGGTTTTCATTCTCTCCCTCGTGCGCCGTGTAATGGCGCACAGGGGTTTATGACATTAAATGTTTCAGATCATCAAACAAATTTAAATATTAGACAAAGATAACACAAGTAAACACAAAATGCAGTTTTTAAGTGAAGGTGTTTATTATTAAGGGAAAAAAAAAAACCCAAACCTACATGGCCCTGTGTGAAAAAATGATTGCCCCCTAAACCTAACAACTGGTTGGGCCACTGTTAGCAGCAACAACTGCAATCAAGTGTTTGCGATAACTGGCAATGAGTCTTTTACAGCGCTGTGGGGGAATTCTGGACCACTCATCTTTGCAGAATTATTGTAATTAAGCCACATTGGAGGGTTTTCAAGCATGAACCGCCTTTTGAAGGTCATGCCACAGCATCTCAATCGGATTCAGGTCAGGACTTTGACTAGGCCACTCCAAAGTCTTCATTTTGTTTTTCTTAAACCATTCAGAGGTGGACTTGTTGGTGTGTTTTGGATCATTGTCCTGCTCCAGAAACCAAGTGCGCTTCAGCTTGAGGTCACGAACAGATGGTTGGATATTCTCCTTCAGGATTTTTTGGTAGACAGCAGAATTCATGGTTCCATTTACTAAAGCAAGTCTTCCAGGTCCTGAAGCAGCAAAACAGCCCCAGACCATCACATTACCACCACCATATTTTACTGTTGGTATGATGTTCCTTTTCCATTTAAATTTGTTTGATGAACTAAAACATTTAAGTGTGTCAAACATTCAAAAATATGAGAAATCAGGAAAGGGCAAACACTTTTTCACACCACTGTAAGTATACACTCAAAAAAAATAAACCTGGACTTTAATTAATTTTTTTCTTGTCAACTGGGCCCATCTAAATGAATTATGCTAAGAGAACATAACAATATTAATTTTATCAAACATAACATCTGATATAATGTTTTATCTTTAGTCTTGTTGACTTCACTTAAAAGGTTTGTGATCAAACAATACGTTAATATTATCTAAAGAAAACATGAGACATTACATTAACTTTATTAGAAAAAAATGCATTTTAAGTCAGAAAACATGTATATTTTAGGTTACATTAAATAGAATCATGAATCTAAAGTGAACAATAACCCTAGTTCATTTTTGAGTGTACCTTAAAGGATTTTTTTTTTTCTAAATTTGATCTTAAAAACCAAACCAAATACCTTAACCTCTTGCACTCCAGGATACCGTGGGCGGTCACATCTCTGCATCCTAGTGTGTCTCAGTGCGCACTGAAAAAAAAAAAAGCTGCATTTCCATTCTTCCAGTACAGACACAGCCGCGAACAGAAAGCCAAAGGAGTGTTTTGATTGGTTTAGATTTGATTGACCTCTCATTCGACTAATAAGAGCCTTGAATTGGGTTTCTGAAACCTTGAAGAACCAATGACTGAAAACCTAGCAAGAAGGACCCGCCTACCAATGACTGCGAATACAACGAGCCAATTGAAGCAGAGAAGTTCGACGATTGAAAGCGTGCGTCCCGTGCATAAAATCTGTTTTGTGTAAGCCGCTGTGTGTAATGGTAACATTCGCCAGTCTTCTTTTTATTACTACTGTTCTTATTTGTTTTGAAAAATCGTTCGCCAAAACTGCAATCATGGAATCATGGTTTGACCGGGTCGCGTGACCAGAACCACGAGTCGTAACAAGTGGACCAGCTTCATGTTCGTCTGACAATGAGGAACGAGGAACGAGGAATGTTCGCCAACGACACTGCTGTTGTGGACAGGTAAATGTTATAAGCTAAATTATTCTTTATCACTGAAAATAGTAATAAAAATGACTTTTGACCGATCGGTAATTACAACGGTGCGTCATTGCCACGTGACGGACCGTTGACGGACTGTTTTTTGTGCGCCGAGCTCCTCTGTAGTGGGGGGGGGGAGTTGTTATCCTCTACATTGCAGATATTTTAGTATAATTTTTATTGCACTGTAGGTTATTTGTTCTTGTAAAAAAAGGCCACACATTTTTTACGTGGCATGCTTCTTTGTGTGTGGGGGGCTTGTTTGTTCATTCATTCATTCATGAATGAATTAACAACCCCCCCCCCCCACACACACACACAGCCCTGAGTGTCACCTTTCATTAGAGCACAAGATCAAGCTTCTATGTTGAATCATTCAAAAGTTACAGACGTTTTTCCAAACTGTGCCATTTGGCACAATTTGGCACAGTTCAAAAACACCTGGAAACAACCTGAGAAAAAAGCTGTGTAATATATTCATTTTTTGTGGTATTGTTACAAAATTTGGACCTCAGCTTGATAACACTTGGTTCTACATTTCTGTTGCATTTTCCAGCCAGTATCTGACAGCTGTGTGTTATTTGCAAGCATTTGTATCTAAAAAAACACCCAGGCAAACTTTATTTTCTTCAAGTTCAGTATGTTTAGATGACTGTTACTCAGTGGCAGGAGCACTTAGAGAGATTATGACTGTTTTCCCAAAAAAATCAAAGTGTTTTCTTTTAAATGAGACCAACCCCATGAAGATGCTGCAAAGAGTTGAAGAACAGCTTTTGATTTACTTTGGGTACGTTATTTTTAGGCGTTTTTAGGGAAATTGACCAGAGTGCAAGGGGTTAAGTAAGCTAAACCTAACCAGTGAGTGAAACCTTGAGTAATACACAAGAACAAAAGTTACCAGCAGCAAAAGTAAAACGAGCCAGAGCATCTCTGCTTTGAACTTGCCACTCACCTCTGAAACTTACCCCTTCCCACTGTGCACAGCTGTCTGAAAGAGCTGTCTCTCTGAATCCAACACTGCTGTCAGAGCAACAGCTCGACAAGACAGTTGTGCTGCTTGTGCATACCCACAGAGATGATCGTACAGCTTGCAATTGCCAGACACCCTCCCTCATCACCCAGCTACTGGGGATAAATACACAGTTTGGGTAGCTGCTGACACTGCCGGCGTCCCCATGTGCCATCAGTGGCCTAAAGCCAGAGGGGGTTGTCCTGCTAACAATGACACCCCCCCTCCCCTCCCAGTGTCATTCTTGTCATAGTAGAACCAGCTGACTGTCCTTCTCATAAAGGCCCGGAAAACCTTTACTTTTACTCAAATACATAGCCAATAAGTACTAGATGATATGTTGTTTTTTAACAAGGTGGATGGGGACGGGGGGTATTCACAGATTTAGCATGAGGTACGAATGGATGCATGTAAAACAGGTACAAATTTGCAAGAACAACGGTGCAAAAATATGATAAAAGATGCCAATTTCAAAATTAAAAAAGTCATAGATTACAACTTAATTACACTGGATAAAAGTTGAACCACCATCCAGATGAGCTCTGCAAATGTATAAGAAAAAAAGTTGAAAATTTACAAGAGAAAATCACAAATTTATGAGAAAAAAGCTTCAAATTAATGAGAAAAAAGTTTCACATCTACAAGAAAAAAGAGTTGTAAAATTGCAGGAAAAAAGTTGCAAATTTACAAGAAAAATTTGCAAATTTATATGAAAAATGTTATAAATTTATGAGAAAAATGTTGCAAATATACAAGAAAAAGTTGCAAATTAATGAGAAGACTGGCAAAATTTAGAGGAAAAAAGTAGCAAATTTGCAAGAAAAAAAGTCAAAAATTTAAAAAAAAGTTGCAAATTTTCAAGAAAAAAGCTGCAAATTTACAAGAAAAATTTGCAAATTTATATGAAAAAAGTTATAAATTTATGAGAAAAATGTTGCAAATATACCGGAAAAAAGTTGCAAATTAATGAGAAGACTGGCAAAATTTAGAGGAAAAAAGTAGCAAATTTACAAGAAGAGAGTCAAAAATTTACAAAAAAAAAAAAGTTGCAAATTTATTGAAAAAAGTTGCAAATTTTCAAGAAAAAGTTGCAAAATTATTAGAAAAAAGTTGCAAACTTATGAGAAAATGTGCATTTTTTTAAGAAAAAAGTTGCAGATTTACAGAAAATGAAAATTTACAAATTTAAAGCTGAAAATTTATATGAAAAAGTTTCAAATGTATATCTTTTTTTGCATTTCTGCTTAGAATTGGTGCTTCAAATTGATCCCCCACCCACCCACCTACTGTCAATAGATGCAAATAAAGTGTAAAAACCTTTGAATGTGAGGACAGCTGCTGAAACTGTGCTATAGCTACATTTTACTGTAAGAAGAGTGAATCCCCATTTCCCCGAATCCTTTTCCAACTTTATGTTAACTGGTGATACGGTTGGCAGAGGAACCGAGGCACCATCACGTGTTGGTCTGTGGGATTCTTATAATCAGTCATTTTAAAGTCATTTCTCATTTCATATTTGTGCTTCCTTATCTGCTCACATGCTCATCAGTATTGGTGTCTGAATTATTTACACTAACACTACCCAGTCTATTCAATCATTTGATTACTGATTTGTGTTTGGACAGTCCTCCCATCATTTGGTTCCCCGCCAGATCGCCTTTACAATCCATAAACCTTCTTAAAAATGATTCCATTATAAGTTTCCCCCAACTTCCCTTTATCTCTCTAGCTTGGTTCATAATAACACTTTGGTATTTTTCCCTGTGGCTTTTCCTTTCCTTTCCTTTCCTGCATTCAGATACAAACGCACACATGTCAAGTTAAACAACGCTGCATAAAGATGATATTCTCCCCACAAAGCGTAACGTTGCCAACCGGTGCTGGCCTGACAACAGATAATGCGAGCAGGATTTTACATGGCAGCGTCAAATGTTCTACATGGAGTGATTAGGCCTTAGACTGATGAGTAAAACTGACAAAACCCCTCAAGATTACAGCTGTGATGACTGATGAATGGAGACTGGAGACAGTGATAAATAGACATCTGAAACTTTCAATCATCTGCTGCAGTATCACAGTGCTTCCCCCTATTTAGCTCTTTTTGATTTAAGGGAATAATGGCGGCTATTTAGACCAACACCACTACCAATGTACTTCAAGTAATGTACTGTATGAAAATCGTGTCTTTATCTTATTGTTCATCTGATACTGTCCTCCAACAGAAAACAATCACATACTGTATGGCATTTTTTACAGGCCCTCTAGTGGTTGCAAAAAATATTACATGATGTGAGATTACAGATGGTGGGGGGTTTAATGTGTGAGAGGTTAAGCTTCACATCCTCTCCTAATCCTAACCTTTTCCTTATTTTTCCTGTCTTTTAGTGGCAAACACTATCTTTGACTGCAACCTTAACCTCTTGCACTCCGGGATACTGCGGGCGGTCACGTCTCTGCGTCCTAGGGCGCACTGAAAAAAAAAAAAAGGCTGCATTTCCGTTCTTCCACTACAGACACAGCCGCGAACAGAAAGCCAAAGGAGTGCTTTGATTGGTTTAGATTTGATTGACCTCTCATTCGACTAGTAAGAGCCTTGAATTGGGTTTCTGAAACCTTGAAGAACCAATGACTGAAAACCTAGCAAGAAGGACCCGCCTACCAACGGCTGCGAATACGAGCCAATTGAAGCAGAGAAGTTCGACAATTGAAAGCGTATGTCCTGTGCGTAAAATCTGTTTTGTGTAAGCCGCTGGGTGACACACACGCGTTCGCCAGTCTTTTTTTCTTACTACTGTTCTTATTTGTTTTGAAAAATCGTTCTCCAAAACCGCAATCATGGAAGCGCAAAACCGCAATAATGGAATCATGGTTTGACCGGGTCGCGTGACCAGAACCACGAGTCGTAACAAGCGGACCAGCGTCATGTTTGTCTGACAATGAGGAAGAGAAGTTCACCAGCGACACTGCTGTTGTGGACAGGTAAGTGTTATAAACTAAATTATTCTTTATCCCTGAAAATTGTAATCAAAAGGACTTTTGACTGATTGGTAAATTACAACTGTGCGTCATTGCAACATGACGGATCGGTCCGTGCGCCGCATCTGGACCGTGAACGCCCCCCACCCCCGCTACTCTTCTGTAGCGGATTGCAGATATTATTGCAGATATTTTAGTACAACTGTGCGTAGTAGACCGCGGCGCACCGTCACCGCGGTCTGTCATGTAGCGATGGGCAATGTCCGTCCTCTGTAGCGGGGGTGGGGGGGAGTTGTTATCTTCTACATTACTGATATTTTAGTATAATTTTTAATGCACTGTAGGTTATTTTTTCTTGTAAAAAAAAGCCACACATTTTTTACGTGGCATGCTTCTTTGTGTGTGGGGGCTTGTTTGTTCATTCATTCATTCATGAATGAATAAACAAACCCCCCCACACACACACACACACAGCCCTGAGTGTCACCTTTCATTAGAGCCCAAGATCAATCTTCTATATTGAATCATTCAAAAGTTACAGACGTTTTTCCATTGTGCCATTGGCACAATTTGGCACAGTTCAAAAACGCCTGGGTACTACCTGAGAACAAAGCTGTGTAATATATTCATTTTTTGTGGTATTGTTACAAAATTTGGACCTCAGCTTGATAACACTTGGTTCTACATTTCTGTTGCATTTTCCAGTCCGGATCTGACAGCTGTGTGTTATTTGCAAGCATTTGTATCCAAAAAAAACACCCAGGCGAAATTTATTTTCTTCAAGTTCAGTATGTTTAGATGACTGTTACTCAGTGGCAGGAGCACTTAGAGAGATTAGGACTGTTTTGCCAAAAAATTCGAAGTATTTTCTTTTAAATGAGACCAACCCCATGAAGATGCTGCAAAGGGTTGAAGAACAGCTTTTGATTTACTTTGGGTACGTTATTTTTAGGCGTTTTTAGGGAAATTGACCAGAGTGCAAGGGGTTAAACAGCTGTAAAATGTATTAATGACTAAAATAATAATAATAATAATAATAATAATAATAATAATAATAATAATAATAATAATAATGCTGCATTGGATTTACACAGCACATTCATAGACACTCAAAGATGCTTTACAATGGATACATTATTTATTCACTCCACAGACAATGGTAGTGGTAAGCTACTACTGAAGCCACAGCTGCCCTGGGGAAGACTGACAGAAACGTGGCTGCCAATCCATGCCAATGGCCTCTCCGACCACTACCAAACATTTATACATATTCATACCCAGTGTCTTGGACACTGGAGGCAAAGTGGGTAAAGTGTCTTGCCCAGGCACACAACAGCAGGATGTCTGGGGAGAGCACGATTCAAACTGCCAACCCTGTGGTTATTAGATGACCCACTCTACCTCTTGAGCTACTGCTGCCCACATTTCCCTCCTCTGTTCCATTTTTGCTAAGCATCAAGCTGGACGGCAGAAAGTTCCATTTATTTTATATGGTCTTTAGCATGACCCAGCTGGGACTTGAACCCTGATCTCTCGGTTGTGAGGTGGGTACTCTATTTCTAGGCCACCACTCCGGTAAGAAAGAAGTAGGGCTAGGCCCTATTGGTACATTTGTCCTTGCGTGATACATGAAATGCCTATATCGTGCCTATCAAATATAGTTTGCCACATTAATACAACCTAACAATGTGACTCAGCTTACTTCTCTCTCTCTGTTTCCACTCTTGTGGCAACTCTCTGCCCCAGCAATTCTAGCCTGAAAAAAGCTCAGAGTGCATTTTAAACCTCAGCTCAAGGATCGTCTTTCTTCAGAAAATAACTTTTGCATATTTGCGATTTTGAGGGTTTTAATGCTAGAAGTGCTTTATGACACCGACTTGTGAGGCAGCAAATGGACGGTCCTGTGTAGGTTTGGATCTTATTTTTCCCTTAATAATACACATCTTCATTTAAAAACTGCATTTTGTGTTTACTTGTGTTATCTTTGTCTAATATTTAAATGTGTTTGATGATCTGAAACATTTAAGTATGACAAACATACAAAAAAAATGAGAAATTGGGAAGTGTGTGTGTGTGTGTGTGTGTGTGCGTGCATTCAAACATTCAAACCAAACGCAAAGCGATTACATGTAAAGTCAATGTAAAGACACAAATACATGTAAAGTCACACATTCATGTCAAAGGGTATTGGTCACAATAGCTAACCAGCACTGAGATGTCACTGTCACCAAAGTAAAAGTATTAGCACTGGAGAGTAAACTAATTACAGCAGGGAAAATCAATATTGATCAACATTTTTCCTTATTAAACATATTTCTGATGGAGCCATTGACCTGAGATTTTCACCAGATATCAACAACAATCCAAGTAATCCATACATACAAAGACATCAAGGCAACTGTGTTCACAAACAAGTTATATTTAATAAAGTGGAATGACACAGGGGATAAGTACTGAACACATGAACAAAAAGAGGTGCAAAACGGCATAGAAAGCCAAGAAACCAGCTGAAATCCATCAGAATTTAGGAAGTTATCCCATCCCCATCAGAGCAAATTAATTTCAGCTAGTTAAGTCCTGACTGATAGCCTTTAAAAAGGTCTGTGGATATCAGATTTGCACACCACAAACAACTCATGATGGGTAGAAGCAAAGAGCTCTCTCTAGACCTTCGCAATCTCATTGCTGCAAAATATACTGATGGTTGGTTACAGGCACATTTCTAAACTGCTGAATGTTCCAGTGAGCACTGTTGGAGCCATCATTTTGTAGTGGAAAGAATATTATTTTACCATAAACCGGCAACGATCGGGAGCTCCTCGCAAGATTTTTGACAGTGGAGTCAAAGAATTATCAGAAGAGTTATCCAAGAGTCAAAGACCACTAGTGGAGAGTTCCAGAAAGCCTTGGAGTTAGCAGGTACTGCTGTTTCAAAGAAAACAATAAGTAACGCACTCAACCGACATAGGCTCTATGCCTGCTCACCTTGCAAGACTCCATTGCTGAAGAAAAAGGGAAAAAGACAAGAAGAAGCCAACTCAGTTGTCATTCAGTCCATACAGCCAATCGTGCACAGCAGAATGAACTTACGTTTCTCCTTTCTATAATGTTAATTACATCTAGAATCAGAGGGGTCGCTGCCCTGCAAGGTGCTGCCACACACAACACAAAGCATGTTGAAGGTCATTTAAAGTTTGCTGCACAACATTTGGGCAAGCCAGTAAAATACTCGGAGAATATAGTCTAGTCAGATGAGACCAAAATTGAACTTTTTGGATGCCACAACACACAGCATGTTTGGATTAGAAATGGCACTGCACATCGGCCCCCAAACACCATACACATAGTGAAGTTTAGAGGTGGGAGTATCATGGTGTGGCAGTGTCTTTCAGCACATGGTACAGGCAGACTTCATATAATTGAAGGAAAGATGAATGGACAAATGTACAGAGACATCCTTGATAAGAACCTGTTGCCATCTGACAAGATACTGAAGATGAAACGAGGATGGACTTTTCAGCAAGACAATAATCCCAAACACACAGCTAAGGAAACTCTCAACTGGCTCCAGAAAAGGAAAACAAAGCTGCTGAAATGGCCCAGTCAGTCACCTGACCTGAATCCAATTGAAAATCTATGGAAAGAACAGAACATCAGAATTCATAGAAAACACCCACAGAACCTTCAAGATTTGAAGACAGTTTGTGTGGAAAAATGGGCTAAAATCACTCCTGAGCAATGCCTGTGCCTAGTTTCTCCATACAGGAGGTATCTGGTAGCTATTACCAACAAAGACTTTTCTACTAAATATTAAATGAATTTCACCAAGTGTGTTTAATACCAATTCCCGGTGTCATTCCACTTTATTAAATATAACTTGTTTTGTAAACACAGTTGCCTTGATTTCTTTGTATGTATGGACTTCTTGGGTTGTTTCTGATATCTGGTGAAAATCTCAGGTCAATGGCTCCATCAGAAATATGTTTAATGAGAAAAATGTTGAACAATACTTATTTTCCCCACTTCACCTCCACCAAGAAAGGAGGTAAAGTGGTGTTGGTTTGTTTGTTGCTTTGTTGGTTGCTTTGTTGGTTTGTCTGTTTGCAACATTACTCAAAAAGTTATGAATGGATTTTGATAAAATTTTCAGGAAAGGTGTGTAATGGCATGGGGAACAGATAATTATATTTTGGTGATGATCTGAGAGTACATACCTCCACCTAGGGCTTTGTTTGTATTTGTGCAGCAGGATTACATAAAACTACTGGATGGATTTGGATGAAATTTTCACCAGAGGTGGTTCTTGGGCTAGAGAGGAACCCATTACATTTTGGTGATGATCTGAGAATGCATACATCAGCCAAGGTTCTTATCTTCTCACAGGGTGTTAGCAACAATACTCCAAAACTAATGGACAGATCTTGATGCAGTCTTCACCAGAAGTGGCCCTGAGCCTACACACAAACCCATGACATTTTGGAGGTGATCCATGAGTGATGGACTGAGACTTGGCAGAGGTATGTGCTCTCTGAGTAATTTTCTAGTTTGAAAATGAGACTGTTGCTCACCTACAGACAGATGAACCGGGACTCACTGCTACTGATGTGCTAACAAGGGCTAGCAGGCTAGCAGTTTCAACAACCATCATCCAGGTGCAGTTTATGGAGGAGGAAGTGGCATTTTCTCAGCCGTGTGCCCCGCCAGATAATGTTGTAAACCTAAACATGACAGCATTTTTGGGGGGCTTTCCACAGCAGGTAGAAAGCAGCTGCAGAAGCTACAAAGGCAACCACACCCCTCTACAACTCGATTCGACATGAATTTGTGCGTATTTGCATGTTTACATTGACTTTACATGTAAAATTTGCACTTGCCGTTTGGTCGGAAAGCACCTTTACATGGAAAACACCCGTGTTTTCAGCCCAGCCAGTAAAAACTGGTTGAAAAAATGTTGAAAGGATAACTCCCCCACTTATCTAATCAATGTCTGGATGTCCATCCATCCATCCATCCATCCATCCATCCATCCATCTTCTACTGCTTTTCCGGAGGTCCGGGTCGCGGAGGCAGCAGTTCAAGCAGAGAAGCCCAGACTTCCCTCTCCCCAGCCACCTGCTCCAGCTCTTCAGAGGGGATACCAAGGCGTTCCCAGACCAGCTGGGAGACATAGTCTCTCCACCGAGTCCTGGGTCTGCCCCGGGGTCTCCTCCCAGTGGGACGTGCCTGAAACACCTCAAGTGGGAGGCGTCCAGGAGGCATCCTAATCAGATGCCCATACCACCTCAACTGACTCCTTTCAATGTGGAGGAGCAGCGGTTCTACTCTGAGCCTCTCCTGGATGACTGAGCTCCTCACCCGATCTCTGAGGGTGAGTCCAGCAATCCTACGGAGAAAGCTCATTTCAGCCGCTTGTATCTGCGATCTCGTTCTTTCGGTCATTACCCAAAGCTCGTGACCATAGGTGAGAGTAGGAACATAGATTGACTGGTAAATCGACAGCTTTGCCTTAGAACTAAGCTCCCTCTTCACCACAACAGACCGGTACAACGTCCGCGTCACTGCAGATGCTGCTCCAATCCGTCTGTCGATCTCTCGCTCCATTTTCCCCTCACTCGTGAACAAGACCCCAAGATACTTAAACTCCTCCACTTGGGGCAGGAGCCTGTCCCCAACCCGGAGAGGACAATTCACCTTTTTCCGGCTGAGGACCATGGACTCGGACTTGGAGGTGCTGATTCTCATCCCAGCCGCTTCACACTCAGCGGCAAACCGTCCCAGCAAGAGCTGTAGGTCATTGCTGGATGAAGCCAACAGGACAACATCATCTGCAAACAACAGAGATTAGATCCTGTGGTCACCAAGCATGACACCCTCCATTCCCTGGCTGCGCCTAGAAATCCTGTCCATAAAAATTATGAACAGGATCGGTGACAAAGGGCAGCCCTGGCGGAGTCCAACTCTCACTGTGAATGACTCCGACCGAGTGTTGGCAATACGAACCAAACTCTCACAACGGTCGTACAGAGACCGAATAGCTCGTAACAACAAGCCCGATACCCCATACTCCCGAAGCACCCCCCACAAAAATCCACGAGGGACACGGTCAAATGCCTTCTCCAAGTCCACAAAACACATGTAAGCTGGTTGGGCAAACTCCCACGAACCCTCAAGAATTCTCGAGAGGGTAAAGAGCTGGTCCGATGTGCCAGGGCCAGGATGAAGACCACATCGCTCCTCCTGAATCCGAGGTTCGACCAACGGCCGGACTAACGGCCCCTATCACAGGGGCTGAGGTCGCCAAGGTGGTTAAAAATCTCCTTGGTGGCCAGGCCCCGGGGGTGGACGAGATTCGCCCTGAGTACCTCAAGGCCCTGGATGTTGTTGGGTCGTCATGGTTGACACGCCTCTGCAACATTGCGTGGAGGTCGGGGGCAGTGCCTTTGGCATGGCAAACCGAGGTGGTGGTTCCTCTCTTCAAAAAAGGGGACCGGAGGGTGTGCTCCAACTTTAGAGGGATCACACTCCTCAGCCTCCCTGGGAAGGTCTATGTCTGGATGTGGTTTATAAAAATTAAAAGATGAAATATCATCCTTTTAGGTCACTGAAATGAGTGCTGTTTTTGGTTAAACATGGTCTACATTAGACACGGTCCAAGTTATCATGACTACTTTTGTTTCTGTATTAGACAGGCTAAACACAGCACAGTTTTGGGGGGCCCTAAATTGTGATTCAAATGGGAAAAACAAATAGATTTTCATGTTTTGCTTGTTTAAACATATTCAAAAATATTAAACATTCTGATCCCCAAATATGTATAAAATGAATGTAACCAAGAAATCCAAATATTGACTGTTGTTACACATTTTGGTTTCCAACATATTGTTTGGATGAGATTACTGTATCTGTGACTGCTGTTGCTGGAAAGAGTCTTTAGTTTGAGACTGAGACTCTTACCTGACCGGACTGCCGCTGGCGTCCAAATCCTGTGCAGTCACCGCTCCGATGATGGTGCCTGCGGGTGTGTCCTCATACACATCCATCACATAGGAGGGCTTATTGAACACTGGAGGCTCATCCACATCCAAAACGTTAATCTTCACCGTTGCCGTGTCTTTGAAGGGCCCAAAGCTCTGAAATCGGGGATCCGGATGAGCATTGGAAGCATCTACCTTAAATGTATATGCCTTTTTGGTTTCATAGTCCAGGGGCTGGGGGAAAAAAAGAATAAACAGAGAAGTTATTTTTACCTCCAGTTTATTTTCATTTTCACATTATTAAGTGTGTTGGCACTTCTGCTCTGATGTGTGTTCTCTGTAGTGTTGATCCTGTACTCGCTAAGAGCTCTTGAGGAAAATGTTGTAACTCGATATCAGCATCAGTGTTGAGAGCAGTGTTTCCCTTTTTTTATTAATTCATTTCATCATTCTGAATTTTTAACCATGAGTTATTTCTATCAGGCATCAACATCATTCTGCTTTTATTCAACAAAACAATAGGGGGAGTTCCAGTGTTAATGTATTATTGTTAAACAAATCACAAATCACATAAATTAGCACTTAACAAAGAGGCAGCCTCCACTTCCTCTGATCACCAAAGATTAGTTTCAATAGTGACTTAATTCTGTCTCTTATGAATAATATAGTATTTAAAAACAAATTTTTGCAAGTGTTTTGTATACATGAACATAGCAATTTCAAGTTTTAGTTTAAACATCTCTTTAAAGCCTGCCTGTAAGCTTGGTCTTTATTCCAGTTATGTGGATCAACTCAAATTTCACTGCATTCATAATACTGACGCCATGTTGATTATGTCAATGAAATATCTGACAACTAGAATGCACTCACTAGAGATGCAAACCTATAGATTAAAAACCTTGACCTTTGACCTTTTGATCCCAAACCGATAGTCAGAGGTCAAGGTGTCAGGGTGAACCTGTGCATCAAGTTTGGTGACCCTAGCTTTTGTTGTTCTTGAGACATAGTTTATATGGCATGCTTGACCTCAACCTTTGATCTTGAGATCCCTAACCCATAGTCACAGTTCAGGATCCCAACGTGAACCTGTGTACCAAGACTCTGGCTTTACCTGCTTTAAAGTAATAGGGCACTGGGAATGCAGACCTTGACCTTTGACCTTTTGATCACAAACCGATAGTCAGAGGTCAAGGTGTCAGGGTGAACCTGTGCATCAAGTTTGGCGGCCCTAGCTTTTGTTGTCTTGAGACATAGTTTATATGGCATGTTTGACCTCGACCTCTGATCTTGAGATCCCTAACCCATAGTCACAGTTCAGGATCTCAAGGTGAACCTTTGTACCAAGTTAGGTGGCCCGAGCAGTCTTTGCTGTTGAAATATAGTTTTTATGGTATTCTAACCTTTACCTTTGACCTTTTGACTCAACAAGTATAGTGATAGGTGTTAGTCCCAAGGTCAACCTGTGCACCAAGTTTGGTGGCCGTAGCCTCATTCCCTGTCAAATTAGAGCATGGACATAGCTGATCGGTCGGTTGGACGGCCACAGATGCCCTACCCACACTGCCTCATTGTTGGCATGGGTAAAATAATGAGATTATCTATGATGTAGTTGTTCAAAAAGTTTGTTTTAGTGAGTGAAATTCTGGTACTTTATTTGTATTCCATCCATTCCCATCCATCCATTTTCTACCGCTTTTCTAGGGAGCCAGGTTGTGGAGGCAGCAGCCCAAGCAGAGAGGTCCAGACTTCCTTCTACCCAGATACTTCCTCTGGCTCTTCAGAGGGGACACCAAGGCATTTCCAAGCCAGCTGTGAGGCATAATCACTCCAGCATGTCCTGGGTCTGCCCTGGGGTTTCCTCCCAGTGGGATGTGCCCGAAACATCTCAAGTGGGAGGCGTCCAGGAGACATCCTGATCAGATGCCCAAACCACCTCAACTGGCTCCTTTGGATGTGGAGGAGCAGTGGTTCTAGTCTGAGCCTCTCCCAGATAGCTGAACACCTCACCTAATCTTGGGGCAGGACCTGTCCCCAACCCGGAGAGGACAATCCATCCTTTACCAGCTGAGTACCATGGACTCGGACTTGGAAGAACTGATTGTCATCCCGGCCGCTTCACACTCAGTAGCAAAACATCTCGACAAGACATGTAGGTCATTGCTTGGTGAATGACAACATCATCTGAAAAATAGCAGAGATGAAATCCTGTGGTCATCAAGCACTCTGTTGCTGTGTAGAAATCCTGTCCATAAATATTAGGAACAGGATTGGTGACAACGGGTAGCTCTGGTGGAGACCAACGCTTACTGGGAACAAGTGTGACTGATTGCAATACAAACCAAACTCTTGCAACAGTCCTATTGAGACCAGACAGCTTGTAGCAACAAACTTGATACCCCATGCTCCCGAAGCACCCCCACAAGAAACCACAGTGGATGTGGTCAAATGCCTTCTCCAAGTTCACAAAACACAGGAAGACTGGTTGGGAATACTCCCACGAACCCGTGAGGATCCTTGAGAAGGTGAAGACTTGGTCCGACGTGCCAGGACCAGGATGAAAACCACATTGTTTCTCCTGAATCTGAGGTTCGACCAACAGCCGGACTCTACTCTCCAGAGCCTAAGGACGAGGGGAATGACTCGCCCATCACGGGGGCTGAGGTCACCAAAGTGGTTAAAAAAAAAAAAAAAAAAAAACCTCTTCAGCGGCAGGGCTCCAGGAATGGATGAGATTTTCCCTGAGTACCTTACCTCAAGGCTTTGTATGTTGTGGGGCTGTCCAGGTTGACATTTGTATTCCAATCAGCACTCACTATCTTAGTAGCCAAAGATCATGAGCATGCATATTTTTCCTCTAAATGCTGTGATTCCTGTTTAAAACAACTAAAATCATGACCAAAACTGGTCATGATTGTACAAATGGTATATTCTTTATATACAATAAACCTGCCACTCTCATGTACATCAACACAACCCACGACCTGACTCGCTCTGCCTGCCTGCCTGGTTTTTTTTTTATTTTTAGTTTGTTCTGGATTCCAAAAATAAGACATCAACACCAAACTCGATGCAAGAATGCTACATGCAAAGTTCTCAATATGCAAACTTTTTGAGGTCAAAAAGTCAAAGTAGAAACTTACAGGATTGACGCACATTTGCATCTCAGATGAATGCCTTGTAGTTATCACTTGTTTTAGCATTGTTTCACTCATATGGAGTATTAAATTTATTATACCCCTCTGCAACTCCTACTGGTCTCACAGTGTCTTTGGGTGTTGCAGGGACTGGCTGTTCAATTTGATGGTGCTCAGCATG
The DNA here is from genome assembly GCA_020510985.1 of Pholidichthys leucotaenia. Lineage (NCBI taxonomy): Eukaryota > Metazoa > Chordata > Actinopteri > Cichliformes > Pholidichthyidae > Pholidichthys > Pholidichthys leucotaenia. The sequence goes on from CM035844.1 coordinate 217,235,970, forward strand.
GCTTTGTGGTTGTGACTTGTCGCACCGCTCAATGTTTTTCACTCTGCAGGTGTACATTTTAAAGAAAACATTTTTCTGAATAACTCATTTTATGTTGCAGGCTAAGAGGAGAGTCGTAACATACAGTAATTGGGGGCTTGTCCACGTTTTTTGAGACTCTTCCAAGAGTTAGCTCTGCAATTAGTTGAAGGTCCTATTCACTGATTTTTTTTTTTTTTTTGTAGGTGTTAACCTGATTAGTGTGAAGACATCAAAACACTTCTCTTCAGAAGAAAGCACACACAGCCTTTATATTGTTTCTGTCTTCAACGACCTATTTCAACTCTTCTGGGTTTGTTGCTCCACGTCATGAAAAGGTACACCCAGCCTTGATACCTGCACCTGCTCTATTATTGGCATCCATAGCTTTCTGCTTGCAAGCATGGAGCCCAGCCAAGGTGTTAGCTTCAGAGCTAAAAGTGCTACTAGCGAGTTAGCTTACCAAGCACAGTTTATGTTGTTATTTTCTTTAGATTTCCTGGTTTAGATCCCTGTTTACACCTGTTTCACTAATCCACAGTTGATAATATGTCTCGCATCATTCAGCCCTATTTTCATTTTATTTCCACTGTGATGCTACATTGAACCGTTAGCATTAGCTTGGCAGTTGGAGTCAGTCAGTCTAAATGCATAAGCGCTCACCTCATCAGGAGATGCTGACATACAGGCCATCTGCTTAACTGTCATTCAGGCCGGTTTTGATTGCTATTTTCAGTAAATTCTATTCACCCCCCACTGGAATCCTTGTTCATGTACCAACACTTGACCATATATTCTGCTCTTAATTGTTATTTTGTGCTGATAGCGAGTGTCAGTCAGCCACCTTGGGCAAGCATTTCACTCACTGAGACAAATTTACGTTAGTTGGCTCAGGCTCGCTATCTGAGCTAGGAGCTAACCGGCTAAGATTAGCAACTGTTACCAATAGTTACGTAAGAGAAAGGGCTCAGATAACTGCAGTTCTTGGGCATTTAAAGAGAAATGCACCTAAATGAGCTGGTCTAAAAAAGGCTGCAAAAGATGAGATACAATGAGGCTGCTATCATTAAATAATTAAAGGCAATTTGACCAAAATATGTCACAAACATTTCATTAAGACCTGTGGAAGATGTCAACAAGACAAAAAAGTTCAGTAAATGGGACCTTTAAGGTTTAATTTAAGTGTCTGCAGTTTTTGTGCAAATTCTCTTTAGTCAGAGAGTTTCAAAGCACTTCCCTGCCACTTTGTTTTTCTCCGTTTAGTTAATAATCTACTTCAATTTGGAGTTCAGTGATAGACTTTTTTGATTTCCTGTTCACAAGTTTAGCATTAGTTGTTTCGTTGTTAGTTGTTCGTTGTTACACTTTTTGACACTATTTTGTTGTTATTGTTTCGATTAGACTGAGACTTGCTCAATAAACTAAACCTGATATATAATGTTTATACACACTGGACTCGACCAAACTGACCAAAATGTGTGTTTTAATTTTGATTTAGTTTGTTCAGAAACCAGTGTGGTTTAAGTTTTTAAGCTACTTTCCTCTTATTTCCTCTTTTTTTCACAGTTTGCTACTGACGGCCTGTGGGGCCGTCTCTTAGAGTGTAATACAGGCTCATAAACAACAACCAGAGGCTGTGACCTGCTCAGTGTTTTGGCTCTGTCAACATGACAAAGTCAAGCTGCAGTTACTTGGTTCAGCAGAACTTACACCCCGCTTACAAGAGTTCTCAAACAACAGCTTAAGGGTTCACATGTTCTTTCTCCTTGAGCCTCTGACATATCAGCTCAGGGTCAATTAGTCAAAAAAGCGAGGGGAGGAATCGGCATCCTCGACTTGTCTGTGGCTGAGGTGTATGCATCCGACAGCGATGACACCCGTGCTCACACTCCTGCCCGTCTCCTGCCCCGTCATGTGTGACCAGCCATATTTGGCGAGCATACAGCCGGTCACGCTCCGCTGGCCCGGAGTCACATGAGAGACAATTCCTTTCTCTGTATTTCAAATTGACTAACATGTAGCCGCCATGGCGGCAACGCTATCTCCCTGCCTCAGGACTTTGGCTTCTCAGGCCTGCTGTTTCAGAAGGCATCAAGTTAAAAAAACAAAACAAAACAAAAAAAAACAGGTAATGGGACTGCAAAGCACTGGCGTGAAGAGATGGCGGATATGAGGGAGTGGATGCCAGAACTGATGCTGTCTTTTTACAGATGCAAGATAAATATGACCAATCATCTGTCCAAATTAAATGCACATGAATTAGCGATGTAATTAGAGTCCAACCACTAGAAATAATCAGAGGCGGTGCAGTCATGATTTCACAGTGATAACAGATGCTTCTTGAGCCCTCTGTCTCTCCTCTGTCTCCATGACTTCACAGCCTCATAGCTACAGCAGGTGTCCATAAAAATACAAAAAAAAAAAGAGAAAGGGAGAGAGTGAGGCAGGCCAATCTGAAAGCAATCATTGACCATCAACCACCGTGATTGGTTTGATTACAGCGCACCAGATGCAACTTGCTGGGCGCAGCTATAAGATCCTTTAACAGGAAATACGCTCTGTCTCTTTCAATCACTCTCGAGAGGTGACAACTCCCAGGGAAGGCCGAGCTCCCCGAAGCAACAGCTTCCTATGAAATCCAGATTAATTACGGGTGTCATTCAAATGCTCATCGCTACAATCAAGCCTAAAGACTTTCCGCCAAGTTACACCTACACCTACTGAGTGGCCTGAAATGGATGGAACTCATTTCAGTTTACTGAGCTCCCCGCTGGGTCTTCCTCATATCTAGACATCAGCAAATGAGGGGATATGCTTTTCCAAAGATAGATTCCTAGAGCACACAACAGACGCATCGAGAAACTCATAAACCGCAATCATCTGAGTCAAAATCACCATGAATTAAGCCAAATTTGTAACAGACAAATACATAAATGCTGAAAATTAGCCGTATGGCATGGTGGTATAACCTACTGTGCCTGCAGACAGCCATGCACAGTTCAGCTGAAATGCTCGCATGGGTGGGGGACATGGAGGGAAGGCAGTTCTGGGGAGTGGGACAGCAGGAGGTGTACAGCCGGCCTCATTAGGCAGGTTCTCACTGGGGACGAGCAGGAGCTCCGCTTTCCATCTCGACATGCCGCATCGCCACAATTAGGATACGGACACGAAATCTCACCCTTCAAAACTGTCTAATTTTCATGTAATCCTCGGCTGTGGGCCGGTGGACTGCAAGGGGCGAAATGCTCCTTTCACAGACTTTGCTGCAGTTTTGACACAAATCTCCCAGGAAGCACAGCTGGTGTCTTGGAGCTCCAGCTGACAAATTACTCTGAGTAAATAATGCCTGGAAACAGTCAGGCATGAGAAATGCTGTTTAATTACTCCTCGACTCCCAAATGTTAAAACTGTAGCAGCACATATTGGTTTGTCACTCAGAGCAGTAACTTCTTCATTATGAAGCACACATGTCACTAAATATGGAGAGCAGAATCAACAGCAAGTAATGATATCAGAATTTACTCTGATTATGCCAGACTTAATGTCTGCACAGACTCTACAGGGTGGAGATGGGTTGTAAAGGAGCATGCAGAGGCACAGCAACAGCTAAAATAGTGCACTCTAATGAGCTCTGGCTTGTTAAAAGAGTACAGAAATGTTTTATTTTACAAGGTAGCATTGACACGAGAACCACAGGAGATCAGAGTGTAATTAAAGAACCTTAAGATGGATTCACACTACAATGTTTGGACTGACTTTTACTGGCATTTTGGCAAACGTCTAGTTCTGCTGGCAAAAGTTAATGATTGCTGGTGTTTGCTGAAAAACGCTGGCGAAAGTTGTGCTGAAAATTTACCGATGTTTGAAAATAAACGTTGGTGAAAGTTGTGCTCAGGTTGTAAAAAGTTCTTGAGTGCTGGGCTAAGTTATGCAGGTGTTTACCTAAGTCAGCCAAAGTTAAAGCTGCGTTCACTCCATAGCGTTTGGACTGACTTGTACAGACGTTTTGAAAAATCAGCGCAGATCAGCTGACATCAGTGTCAGGTGATGCTCATATAAAGATTAGCATTTGTGGAGGCTTCCTGCCATTCTGGACCTGCTTCTGGAGTGAACAGATCTCCCTTGGGCATACATTTGAGTATTTATTTTCATTTTATATTCCTATGTAGTTACTTCTGCATACCCTTTTCCCCTGTTCATTCATTCATTCATTCATTCATCTGAAAAAATAATAAAATAACACTATCCACCTTATTCCTGGGGGTGCCGCTGTATGAACGATTATGGGCGGAGCTTCTGGTTTCGGCTGAAGTAGTGTTAAATCAGTCAGTAAGAGTGGAGTAGCAGGGGCATTTAAAATAGCGTTTTTAAAAGTTTTACAAATTCATTTTAATGTATAGTCCACATACCTTTTTTGCACTCAAGTGACAGCTAATTTCAGCGTTTGTAGTTTTTGTATTTTTGAATGTTTTTGCGTAGTTCTGGTACTTGCTGCTGTTCGTGGTGTGAGGCTCCTCACAAGTACAGCCAAATCTGTGGCTTCAACAGCAATGAATAGTTCATGTACTGAAAACTAAAGGATTGTTCGTGTGATCGGTGGTACAGACACAGCAGCACCAGGTATGTTTTCACTTGTATGAATGCCATAGATCTGATGTTTTATCCCAAATTTAAAACACCCAAGTATGGTGTTGTGGTTCTTTGTGGCTCTGACTAGACTCTACGTCTGCTCTGAGGTAAATTTGATTATGTCCAACATATTTTAACAAAATGCAACCAACTTTATTGTGATTGAAACATTGATATATCTCAGAGCTTTTATTTGCTTACAGCGTTAGCATTTTAGCAGCAGCGCTAACAAATAGAGCTACTGTCTGCGAGGCCACTTGATAAGGTCATTTTCCCATCCCTCAATAGTGGTGGGAAGTGGTATGATTATATTACTGTTTTTGAGGTCCAAAGGGCCGTGTTCCCGCATTTCTGATGCCGAAGTCTTTGTTTTTTAACAAGGAAAAGTGCCCCGTTTCAGTGACAACCATACATTCTAAACTAGTACCGGAAGTTGCTACCATAATTCACGCAAGGCATCATGGGGCCTAGGAATAAGGTGGATAGACTCCAACACTAAGACCACAATTAAAATGTGAATGTGGATGGAATAAAAAAAACTGTGTAGTGTATCATCATATAAATAAAATCAAGGCTATTTTGACTGTTACACCTCTCTCCATTAAAACAACATAAAATCCTGTTAAATGTCATTTACTTTTTGACACCACATAAGCGCCGTTTGATTCCCCACAATGGAAGTGAACCAATAAGTCCTGGAGAATGATTACACACAGAGCAGGAAATTAAGAACAGTAATTTTCTCAATGAGGAGATTTTTTTTTCTTTTGGCTGTCACATTATATATATATATATATATAGATATAGATATAGATATAGATATAGATATAGATATATACTGCTCAAAAAAATAAAAGGAACACTTTTTAATCTGAGTAAGTTTTGGAGTGTTTTGAATTCAGCCCTCTGCAGGTTGTAGGGTGATAATTTTCATTTCCATCAAAAGATGTGGCATCTTTTCATTCTTAACACATTATCCTGTCCATATCAGTGTAGATATCCAGCATATTTTTTCCCATTAAAATCTGATGTTTTCAAAGTGTTCCTTTTATTTTTTTGAGCAATATATATATACTGTATATATATCTATATCTATATCTATATCTATATATCTATATCTATCTATCTATCTATATATATATATATCTATATATCTATATATCTATATCTATATCTATATCTATATATATCTATATCTATCTATATATCTATCTATCTATCTATCTATCTATATATCTATATATATATATATATATATCTATATATATATATATATATATATATATATATATATATATATATATATATATATATATATATATATATATATATATATATATGCATATATATATATATATATAGAGAGAGAGAGAGAGAGAGAGAGAGAGACCTTTGACCTTTTAAAATAAGCCTTTATTGCACACTTCAAAAAAATGTGAGCACACCAACATCATTCCACCAAGTGTGTCACATTGGAAAAAGTGCAAACTGAAATGTCCCCCCCCCCACACCACACAGAACATTCCTTGCAGCCCACCTAGTCAAAGATGCAGTCCTGTGACAGTCAATTACAGTCAATTAAATGTCATATACAAGTCTGTTCAAACAATAGCCCAAAAATGCGTGAAACAGGCAGAGGAACGAGCGCCATTCATTCCTCCTGTCGGGCGCGCTTGACCGGCGTTCCCCCTGCTGCTTTACGCAGGGCTGTCAGGTGTTTCTTGAGGCGATAATGCTTCCTTTCATCCAGGAGGTCCAGACCAACCTGCCTTCTTAGTACATCCACAGACTTAATGAATTTATCAGTGTCACTGAAGTAGTCGGCGACCCTAATGGCTTTGTTATAAGTTTCATCCAGAAAAGCATTGATTTCGTCCAGTGAGTACAAACTCGTGTTTGTACTGCATTTTGCCTCAGTAGACGCAGTATTAGACACAGCGTCGTTTTCAGATTCCATTTCCTCGGCAGCACAACTCAGCTGACTGCTTGGTTCTCCCGGGCCAGTGGATCCATCATGGGCCACATTTTCCTGGACGCCACCCTCAGCAGCTGACTGTCGCTGTTCCATCCCCCGCTGTGTAACGGTAGCAGCCGCCGGAAGCACAGCCGCTGATGTCACACAGCGAGATTCTGATGCACCATCAGGTTGGTGCTCCGTCTCCTCCTCCGAAGCGGCAGCAGCTGGCGGAGGCACAGCCGCTGACGTCACACAGCGAGATGATTGTGACGCGCCATCAGGTCGGTGCTCTGTCCCCTCCTCCAAAGCGGGAGCAGCTGCCGGTGGGCCAGCTGTTGACGTCACACAGCGAGATGATTGTGACGCACCATCAGTGACCCTTGTGGCGCCATCACCATCAACGCTCCCGGCCGCAAGCTGGGCCGCGGGCGGCACAGCCGGGCCGTCCAGAGACACAGCGGCAGGCTCTGGAGCAGGGGTAGCGGGAACGGAGGCCGCGCCGCCGTCCGCAGCTGCGGCATGAGCAGAGGGCTCGCCGCCGGCACCAATCGCGGCCCCATCAGGGCCCTCCGCCCGCTGCCTGTGCGGACAAGCGAACCGTTTGAGAGAGAGAGAGAGAGAGAGGGAGAGAGAGAGATACACATAGCAGGCAGAGAGTAGACAGACTGACTGAAAATTTCACAAAAAAAAAAAACAACAACTTTATTTCACGGACCAAGAAAATGTTTTTTTCAGACAGGAAAAAAAGATTGGCATCTCCAACGGTTGTTGTTCCCAAGGCAAACAGTAATCCCTACTGGCAAAAGACGCGTTTGCGCAACAGCACAGCCTTGTGGTAGAAAAAAAATAACACTGCAAAGACACAAAACCACCTATCAGACCACACCCATCACCCGGAGAAAACAAAACTATAAACAACTCAAAACTAATCAAATGCCCATTATATATGAACATTTCACTTTATATCAAACAACTGTTAACATTACCTACTGATAGAAGTTCAAATCGCTCTGTCTCAAAATCCAATATGTCCTATGTGACAGACACTACAAATTCATGTTTGTTTGTTTGTTTTTTTCAAAAGCTGATAAATGCCGGGAGGGTTGTTTTTTTTTTTTTTTTAACAAAAGCAGATAACTCCACAGGGCAAATCAGTGCTTGGTATTTGGGTCACATGACTCATCTTGGCTGCCTTCCCAGTCTGCTTGCTCTGACTGATTTCCCTGGCTGTGTTCGGAATGTTCACTCACTCACTCCCTACTCACTATATAGTGAATTTAGATATAGTGGACAAACAGTAAACTCAATATAACAATAAAATTAACCGCTTTCAGACACTACTGGGCTCGTTTTCGTGGCACGGTTAATGACGTCAATGGCACTTCTTGCGTACCATACGGTCAAGCTGCTCCCACAACAGCTCAATGGGGTTTAGATCTGGTGCCTGCGCTGGCCACTCCATTACAGATAGAATACCAGCTGCCTGCTTCTTCTCTAAACAGTTCTTGCACAATTTGGAGGTGTGCTTTGGGTCATTGTCCTGTTGTAGGATGAAATTGGCTCCAATCAAGCACAGTCCACAGGGTATGGCATGGCATTGCAAAATGGAGTGATAGTCTTCCTTATTCAAAATCCCTTTTACCCTGAACAAATCTCCCACCTTAGCAGCACCAAAGCAACCCCAGACCATCACGTTACCCCCACCTTGCTTGACAGATGGCATCAGGCACTCTTCCAGCATCTTTTCAGTTGTTCTGCGTCTCACAAATGTTCTTCTGTGTGATCCAAACACCTCAAACTTCGATTCGTCCGTCCATAACACTTTTTTCCAATCTTCCTCTGTCCAATGTCTGTGTTCTTTTGCCCATATTAATCTTTTTCTTTTATTGGCCAGTCTCAGATATGGCTTTTTCTTTGCCACTCTGCCCTGAAGGCCAGCATCCCGGAGTCGCCTCTTCCCTGTAGATGTTGACACTGGCGTTTTGCGGGTACTTTTTAATGAAGCTGCCAGTTGAGGACCTGTGAGGCATCTACTTCTCAAACTAGAGACTCTAATGCACTTATCTTCTTGCTCAGTTATGCAGCGGGGCCTCCCACTTCTCTTTCTACTCTGGTTAGAGACTGTTTGTGCTGTTCTCTGAAGGGAGTAGTACACACCGTTGTAGGAAATCTTCAGTTTCTTGGCAATTTCTCGCATGGAATAGCCTTCATTTCTAAGAACAAGAATAGACTGTCGAGTTTCACATGAAAGTTCTCTTTTTCTGGCCATTTTGAGCGTTTAATCGACCCCACAAATGTGATGCTCCAGATACTCAACCTGCTCAAAGGAAGTTCAGTTTTATAGCTTCTCTAACCAGCTAAACTGTTTTCAGCTGTGCTAACATGATTGCACAAGGGTTTTCTAATCATCCATTAGCCTTCTGAAGCAATGAGCAAACACATTGTACCATTAGAACACTGGAGTGATAGTTGCTGGAAATGGGCCTCTATACACCTATGTAGATTGCACCAAAAAACAGACATTTGCAGCTAGAATAGTCATTTACCACATTAGCAATGTATAGAGTGTATTTCTGATTAGTTTAAAGTTATCTTCATCGAAAAAAGCAGTGCTTTTCTTTCAAAAATAAGGAAATTTCTAAGTGACCCCAAACTTTTGAACAGTAGTGTATACACACACACACACACACACACACACACACACACACACACACACACACACACACACACACACCCCTCACAAAAACATAAGGATATTTGGCTTTCAGGTGAAATTTATGCAAAATGTAAAAAGTCCACGCTACAGTGATATTATATCATGAAAGTAGGGCTTTTAAGTAGAAGTGTGAAATGGTGATTTCCTCATCTCAAACAGTTTATTGAAACAAAAGCGAACAATAGTGGTGGGTATACCACAATAAAAAATGTCAGTGTCTCAATAACTTTTCATATGCCCTTGAGCATCAATTACAGCTTGACAATGACGTCTCATGCTGTTCACAAGTCGACTTTTTGTCTACTGAGGCATGGCATTCCACTTTTATTGAAGGGCGGCCCTCAGGTCATTGAGGTTGTGGGGTGCCGTGTTACAAGCCTCTACATGGTGACTCAGCTGATCCCATAGGTTTTCTATGGGATTCAGGCCTGGACAAAGTGCAGACCACTCCATTTGAGGTACCCCAGCGTCCAACAGCCATTCCCAAATGATCTGACCTTGATGAGCTGGAGCTTTAGTCAGCCATGAAGATGAAATTAGGCTTGTGTTGTTCATGCAGGGGCACAATGGCTGGGTTAATTGTGTTATTTAGGTAGCATTGGCTTGTCACTGTACTATTCACAAGGTGTAGGGCAGTTCTGCATTGACTAGACACACCTGCCCAGACTGTAACATGGTGACAACAGTGACTGATGCACAGTGCTCTCCTTGACGTCTCCAACATCATTGGTGGCCATCATTTCTGCTCAGCGTGACCCGACTTTCATCAGAGAACAGCACTGAAGCCCACTGGTCCCTTGTCCAGCGTAAGTGCTCCCTGGCCAATGCAAATGATTATTTCTGTGCCTGGTGGTGTGGTCAGGTACCCTTGCAGGTCATCTAGCACGCAGACCACGCTGATGTAAATGGTTTTGAATGGTCTGACTTGACACTTAGGTGCCTCTCACCTCCCTTAAATGTGCCTGGAGTTGAGTGGCATTCATCATCCTGTTCTACAGGGCACTGTTCACAATGAAGCGGTCATCAGTGTGGGATGTGGCAAAGGATGTCCACTTCTTTGTTTTTCTGTGACTCTTCCAGTCTCTCTGTATCTCTGTTGCAACCTCTGATGACACTCTGTGACACTCTAAACTCAGTGGCCACGTTCCTCTGAGAACATCCTGTTTGAAGCCTCACAATGGTGAGGTACTGTTGATCAAATGTTGTCTTGGTCTCATGATGTCAAAATGTGAACAGCATGATGAAGAGGACTGTTTAAATATCAATTCTAATTGGACCAGAAAATTTATTGGTCGATTCGTGGATCAAACACCTGTTGTGAATTTTGCCATTAAGCACCTTGTTAGAAAGCAGTAAGTTATGCAAAAAGTACTGAAACACTGAACAATTGGAAATGTGCATTCAAAAGGGTAGAGAAGGTCAAATTAAGTCCACCTGTAAAGGTTATAGTGCGTTTTAGGTGCATCCTGAAATTTCACCCAGAAGATATACACTACCGTTCAAAAGTTTGGGGTCAATTAGAAATTTCCTTATTTTTGAAAGAAAAGCACTTTTTTTCAATGAAGATAACTTTAAACTAATCAGAAATACACTCTATACATTGCTAATGTGGTAAATGACTATTCTCGCTGCAAATGTCTGGTTTTTGGTGCAATATCTACATAGGTGTATAGAGGCCCATTTCCAGCAACTATCACTCCAGTGTTCTAATGGTACAATGTGTTTGCTCATTGCGTCAGAAGGCTAGTGGATGATTAGAAAACCCTTGTGCAATCATGTTAGGTCTGCAATGCTGTAATTGCTGCAAATGGAGGATTCTTTGACAAAAGCAAAGTTTGAAGGAAAAAAATTATTATTTCAAGTACAAATCATTATTTCTAGCCTTGTCAATGTCTTGACTACATTTTCTATTCATTTTACAACTCATGGTGGTAAATAAGTGTGACTTTTCATGGAAAACACAAAATAATTGTCTGGGTGACCCCAAACTTTTGAACGGTAGTGTATATATATATATATATACTGTATATATATATATATGTGTGTGTGTGTGTGTGTGTGTGTGTGTGTGTGTACAGTATGTATATATATATTTCCTTTTTTTAACTCCCCCTTCTTTCTATTTCACTTTCGTTCGTGCATGTCTGAACTGAGTTTCGATCTAAAAACATCTGTTTCACCAGCATTTCAGTCAACGTTTGCCAGTGGAGCTTAACTTAGGCTGACTTAGGCGAACTCCGCATCACTTACAAACTGAGCACAACTTTCACCAGCATTTATTTTCAAACATTGCCAAATTTTCAGCATGCTGAAAATTCTCAACGAATACAACTTTTGTCAGCATTTGTTAACAAACAATTACTTGACATGGTTTAGGACCCAGAAGACAGACACTGACACGGGCAGATTGTGACAATAATCCCTTTATTAAATTGTGAGAGCATGTAGTGCGTGAGTGAGCGCAAGTATCGTGTTCTGGTCACTGGAACTGAGCAACCTGGACGGAGACCCCACAACCCTGTAACACACAAGCAGACACAATTATCGCTGTACAGTACTCGTGGGTTACTGTAAGAGAAGGGGCTTACTTGGGCAAGGCGCAGGGGGCGTCCTGCTGAATTCCAGCGGCCGTGTGACGTGGAGGAGAAGGTGTCCGTGGCCGTGTTAGTGAATCCACCCGTGGCTGTGACGAGGGGAGTTCCCGTGACGATGACTGCAGTGATTCCACTGACCATGACGATGACTGCTCAGAGGATGGTGAGGATAGTGATTCCTCTGACCGTGGCGATGACAGTACTGATGATAGCGATGACGAGGATTCCACAGATCCTGGTGACGACTGTTCCTGCAACTGAGATAATAACAGTTCCTGCAGCTGAGGAGCAAGACGTACCGATAGTCGAGGTGGTAGCGAGGTGCTACATGGGTGAGGTGGCGTTGCCCCGTCGGCTGGGGTAGCTGGTCCGCTGCCTGGGAGGTCCACCTGTGCACAGGGGTTAAGACAAGGGGTAGAGTAACAAATAGTTCTCTTACGTGGTTGCACTTGACGAGAGGTTCTTGACGAGGCTCGAGAGCGGAGCTCTGGATCATTCTCCGACGAGGAGGACAGACGACTCCGTGACGGGCTGTCAGCAACGCTGGCTTTTAACAGCCGTTGATTGGCACCTGTTGGTCTGTGCGCAGCTGGAACTGATGACGCCAATGACGGCCCAGAGGCCGCCATGACAGTACTCCCCCCTCTAGCAGTGCCTCCAGGCACCTGCCCAATTCTACCTGGATTCGCCTGATGGAAATCGCGGATCAGCTGTTTATCCAGGATCAACGCTGGGCGAATCCAAGAACGATCCTCCGGTCCAAAGCCCTCCCAGTCCACCAAATACTGAAGACCACGACCTCGCCTGCGGACGTCCAGGATGGCAGTCACCCCCAGGCCGGATGGCCATCGATCATCCTCGGGGGGGCGGGGGCCGCGGGAGCAGGACACAGGGGGTCAGAGATGTACGGTTTGACCTGGGAGACATGAAAGGTGGGGCAGATGCGCATCGAAGAGGGGAGAGACAGGCGCACAGACACAGGGTTAAGAATACGACTGATGGTGTAGGGGCCAATGAAGCGCTTGGTGAGCTTACGCTTTTCGGCCGGTACACCAATATTCCGGGTTGACAACCAAACTTTCTGACCCACCTTATAGTCCCGGGCGGGTCTCCTATGCCGGTTGGCCACCTGGATATTGCGTTTGGTGGTCTTAAGCAGAACTTGGCGGGTGATGAGCCAAACTCGCCGACAGCGCTTGATGTGGGCTTGGACCGAGGGAACCGCTACCTCCCTCTCCTCCTCTGGGAACAGCGGTGGATCAAACCCCAATGACGCCTTGAAAGGGGAGACGCCCGTAGCCGTAGAGACCGTGGCATTATGGGCATACTCAATCCAAGGAAGATACTTGCTCCAGGAGGACGAGCAGGAGGAGATGACACAGCGTAATGCAGCCTCAAGCTCTTGATTAGCCCGCTCACACTGACCATTGCTCTGGGGATGATAACCTGAGGAGAGGCTGGCTGTGGCTCCCAGCGCCACGCAGAAGGCCTTCCAAACCTGAGAGACAAACTGTGGTCCCCGGTCCGACACTATGTCAGCGGGGATGCCGTGGAGACGGACCACATGCTGCACGAGGAGGTCCGCTGTTTCCTGGGCCAAAGGCAAACCCGCAGGGGCACAAAATGGGCTGCCTTCGAGAAACGGTCCACGATGGTTAGAACTGTGGTGAAGTTATCCGAAGTGGGCAAACCAGTCACAAAGTCCATAGCAACGTGGGACCAGGGGCGGGAAGGGACCGGCAACGGGTGTAGCAGGCCCGCCGGGGGGGATGATGTCGTCTTCCCGGTGGCGCACTGAGCGCAGGCCCGGATGTAGCCTACCACGTCCTTCCATAGCCCTGGCCACCAGAAGGTCCTCTGGAGAAGACCCACAGTCCGGCCCACCCCTGGGTGGCAAGCCAACTTGGAGGCGTGACCCCACTCGATCACTTTGCCCCGAATGGCGCGTGGAACAAACAAGCACCCCCCCCCCCCGGGGTCCGGCTCGGTCTTCTGAGCCCGGCGAACCCTCTTGCAGATTCCCCAGGACAGGGCGCCCACGATGCAGGAGGGTGGCAGGATAGGGGTCTCCTGGTCTTCAGAGGATGGAGCGTCAAACTGCCGCGAGAGGGCATCCGGCTTACCGTTCTTGCTTCCCGGCCGGTAGGTGATGGAAAAGTTGAACCGGCCGAAGAAGAGGGACCAGCGAGCCTGGCGTGCATTCAGGCGTTTCGCCGTCCTGAGGTACTCCAGGTTGCGATGATCGGTCCAAACCACAAACGGCTGAGCAGTCCCCTCCAGCCAGTGCCTCCACTCCTCCAAAGTGAGCTTCACCGCCAACAGCTCCCTGTCTCCTATGCTGTAATTCCTCTCTGCCGGGGAAAGACGACGGGAGAAGTAAGCACATGGGCGAATCTTACCGTCCTTGGGAGAGCGTTGGGAGAGAACTGCTCCTACTCCCGAATCAGAGGCGTCCACCTCCACCAAGCATTGCAGCTTCAGGTCCACCTGCGTAAGGTCTCGGGCCGAGGCAAACTCCCTCTTCAGCTTCTCAAATGCTCCAGCTGCCTCCTCACTCCAGCAAAACGGGGTCTTAGGGGAGGTGAGGGCAGTCAGCGGGCAAGCGATATTCCCAAAGTTTGGCACAAACCTCCTATAAAAATTAACAAAACCCAAGAACCCTTGAAGCTGCTTTCTGGAGGTGGGTGCAGGCCAATCCACTACTGCCTTAACCTTGGCCGGGTCCGGAAGCACCTGGTTCCGGGCTATTATAAACCCGAGGAAAGAGGTTTGGTCAGTGTGGAACTCACATTTCTCAGCCTTGATGAACAGCTGATTCTCCAGGAGGCGCTGTAGTACCTTGCAGACATGCACCTGATGTTCTTCTAGTGTGCGGGAGAAGATTAGAATGTCATCAAGATATACGAACACAAACGAGTTTAGGAAGTCCCGTAAAACATCGTTTATTAAACGTTGGAAGACGGCTGGAGCGTTGGTTAACTCAAACGGCATTACTAAATACTCAAAATGCCCGCTAGGGGTCCGGAAAGCCGTCTTCCACTCATCTCCTTCCCTTATGCGCACTAGGTGATAGGCATTTCTAAAGTCTAATTTGGTAAACCAGCACGCCCCCTGGAGGGAGTCAAAAGCGGTGTTCATCAGAGGCAGAGTGTATTTGTCCTTTACTGTTATTTCATTCAGACCCCGGAAGTCGATGCAGGGGTGTAATGAGCCGTCCTTCTTCCCGACGAAGAAAAAACCGGCTCCCACAGCCGAAGACGACAGGCGGATGATACCAGAGGCCAGGGACTCCTTGATGTATGTATCCATAGCCTCGCGCTCCAGGGCTGATAGGCTGTATAGGCGGCTTGCTGGAAGAGGGGCCCCAGCCTTCAGATTAATGCGCAATCATACGGGCGATGGGGGGGTAAAGACAGCGCCCGAGACTTGCTAAACACCTGCCCCAGGTCATGGTAGACCTCTGGCACCTTGGACAGGTCCGGTGGTGACGAATGAGGTTGAGGCACCTTGACAGACGGGGCGCACGCCGCAGATTGGAGACAGGCACTTAGACAGAACGTGCTCCATGCTGTAACTCTCCCTGCTTGCCAGTCAATGGTGGGGTTATGCAAGCGAAG
The DNA here is from genome assembly GCA_020510985.1 of Pholidichthys leucotaenia. NCBI lineage: Eukaryota > Metazoa > Chordata > Actinopteri > Cichliformes > Pholidichthyidae > Pholidichthys > Pholidichthys leucotaenia. Next base: position 217,251,501 of record CM035844.1, read on the forward strand.
CCAGGGGTACCCCAGGATGACGGGTGAAGAAGAGACGGGCAGAACTAGGAACTTAATCTCCTCCCTGTGATTTCCTGACACAATAATGGATACTGGGGCCGTCTGATGGGCGACGGTGGTCAGAGAAGCCTTGGACAGAGTGATAAGTTTGACAGGGGGATCTAGAGTCTGACAGCGAAGGCCCATCCGGGTTGCCAGGTCTCGAGAAACAAAGTTCTGCTCTGCACCGGAGTCAACTAACGCTAGGGTGGAGTGTTCTGTATGTGCATGAATCAGTCTGATGGGTAATCGGCAACTAGTAAGGGGTTCCTCTGAATTCCTGCCCGTGAATCCCCCTACTGCGATCCACGGGCCTTCCCTTTTAACTTACTGGGACACTTGAAAACCCCATGCGACTCCTTCCCACAGTAGAAACAGAGGCCCTGATCCCTGCGGCACTGCTTCTCAGCTGCTGACACTTTAGACCGGCCCATAACCATAGCCTCTTGATCCGGGGATTCCTCTGACGCGGGTAGAGCGAGAAGAGGAGAGTTAGTGACGCGAGGGCGGGATTTAACCGAATGGGGAGTAGCTCACCGTTCCGCCGCCCGCTCCCTTAATCTGCTATCCAGGCTAACTGCTAGGGCGATCAAATCATGCAGGTTGTTTGGTTTATCCCGTGCCGCTAACTCATCCTTTAACTCATCATTGAGACTGCGTAAGAAAATACCACACAGTGATGGCTCCCCCCACCCAATCTCTGCAGCCAGGACCCGGAAGTCAATAGCGTAGTCAGCAGCTGATCTCTTTCCCTGCTGCAGGCTCAACAGCCGTTCTGTCAACACCTCACCCCTATCAGTATGGTCAAACACGGACATAAATTCTGCCACAAAATCCTGGTAAGTAAGCGTGGAATAGCTTGGTTTAGCCATGATAGAATATGCCCAATCTAGACCTCTACCTGCCAACAAATTAATGACATAACCAATCCGGTTGGAATCAAGGGTGAAATCTCCCGGAACGCGGAGAAAAACTGATTCGCATTGTAATATGAATCCTTGGGCTTCCCCGAGTTTTCCGCTGAACCGGGCAGGTGTGGGAATAGGGGTGAGGCGAGAGGACGACGAGATGTTAGCCTATCCTGACGCTAAGCCCGCAGGGATTGAGATATTTGTAGTCGGGGGGAACGTCTGGCGTCCTTCCAGACGGTCCAGCCGACTATTAATTAAAGTCAATTGATTCAAGATTACTGTCTGTTGATGTGCTAACAGATCTACCCGGGCGCTAAGAGTGTTGAGTTTGCGCGACAGTGCACTGTCCGCTGGGTCAACGTGACGGAGTCGTACTGACATGGTTTAGGACCCAGGAGACAGACAGTGACACGGGCAGATTGTGACAATAACCCCTTTATTAAATTGTGAGAGTATGTAGTGCGTGAGTGAGTGCAAGTATCGTGTTCTGGTCACTGGAACTGAGCAACCTGGACGGAGACCCGGCAACCCTGTAACACACAAGCAGACACAATTATCGCTGTACAGTACTCGTGGGTTACTGTAAGAGAAGGGGCTTACTTGGGCAAGGCGCAGGGGGCGTCCTGCTGAATTCCAGCGGCCGTGTGACGTGGAGGAGAAGGTGTCCGTGGCCGTGTTAGTGAATCCACCCGTGGCTGTGATGAGGGGAGTTCCAGTGACGATGACTGCAGTGATTCCACTGACTGTGACGATGACTGCTCAGAGGATGGTGAGGATAGTGATTCCTCTGACCGTGGTGATGACAGTACTGATGATAGCGATGACGAGGATTCCACAGATCCTGGTGACGACTGTTCCTGCAACTGAGATAATAACAGTTCCTGCAGCTGAGGAGCAAGACGTACCGATACTCGAGGTGGTAGCGAGGTGCTACGTGGGTGAGGTGGCGTTGCCCCGTCGGCTGGGGTAGCTGGTCCGCCGCCTGGGAGGTCCACCTGTGCACAGGGGTTAAGACAAGGGGTAGAGTAACAAATAGTTCTCTTACGTGGTTGCACTTGACGAGAGGTTCTTGACGAGGCTTGAGAGTGGAGCTCTGGATCATTCTCCGACGAGGAGGACAGACGACTCCGTGACGGGCTGTCAGCAACGCTGGCTTTTAACAGCCGTTGATTGGCACCTGTTGGTCTGTGCGCAGCTGGAACTGATGACGCCAATGACGGCCCAGAGGCCGCCATGACATTATTATCATTAACTTTTATCAACTTTTGGCAGCAGAGCCAGACGTTTGCCAAAATATCAGTAAACGTTGGTCCAAACATTGTAGTGTGAATCCACCCAAAAAAGCAGGTCCAGGACAGCAGGAAGCCTCCACAAACGCTGATCTTTATATAAGCGTCACCTGATGCTGATGTCAGCTGAACTGCGTTCAATATTCTTAGGTTAAGTTAACCTAAGTTGGCAACTGCTACACATACGCTAGCCTAAGTTGGCAAAAGCTTGACAACGCTGAATGCAATGCTGGGAAATGCTAGCAAAAGTTTGTAAAAGTTTGTAAAAGTTGGTGTGGACTGGATTAAAAAAAAAAATTGCTCACGAATGTAATTTCACCAACGTTTGCACTGATGTCTCTGATTTTTCAAAACATAAAATTTGGTCTAAACGTTATCGTGTGAACCCAGCTTTCATGAGCAAGCTCATATACCCCATGCATCTGCATGTATGTGGCCTTTAAAGAGAACTGTGATCAACATAGAATGGACTGGAAAAAAATAAATCCCCCTCCCCAAAAATGGACTCCCCCATTTCAGTCAAAGTTTCTGTATAAATATGAAGTCAATCCAATCAGAAATGTAGACACTATAGTAGAGAGAACATAAAATGACCCCTCCCCAAAAAAACATGGAGCCCATCATCAGATGTATGTGAAAACTGAATGCATCCGAGGTATTGATGGGTTAAATCTTCTGTTTAAATGTGAAGTAAATCTGATCAGAAGTGGAGAAGCTAGAGCAGCGACAACATAAAAAGACCCCTCCCCAAAATACATGGAAATGCTTCATTAGATGAGTGTGAAAATCCAATGTTTCCAAGGTATTGATGGGTTAAAGCTTCTGTAAAAATAAACTTTTTCAATAATAAAATTTCATCTATTAGAGATAAAATCAGTCAGATTCTCCCCACCGTTAACTTAAATACAGTAACTACTACAACTCCTTCAATTGATATCTGTTTGGATGAGTTGAGTTTACTCCAACTGACCTTTTAGAGTTACACTACCGTTCATAAGTTTGGGGTCACTTAGAAATTTCCTTATTTTTGAAAGAAAAGCACTTTTATCAATGAAGATAACTTTAAACTAATCAGAAATACACTCTATACATTGCTAATGTGGTAAATGACTATTCTAGCTGCAAATGTCTGGTTTTTGGTGCAATATCTACATAGGTGTATAGAGGCCCATTTCCAGCAACTATCACTCCAGTGTTCTAATGGTACAATGTGTTTGCTCATTGCGTCAGAAGGCTAATGGATGATTAGAAAACCCTTGTGCAATCATCTTAGGTCTGCAATGCTGTAATTGCTGCAAATGGAGGATTCTTTGACGGAAGCAAAGTTTGAAAGAAAAAAATTATTATTTCAAATACAAATCATTATTTCTAACCTTGTCAATGTCTTGACTATATTTTCTATTCATTTTACAACTCATGGTGGTAAATAAGTGTGACTTTTCATGGAAAACACAAAATAATTGTCTGAGTGACCCCAAACTTTTGAACGGTAGTGTAGATAAAATAATTTCCTCATCCAAGCGTTCAACTTGTCTTTTAGACCCTATTCCTACCAGGTTATTTAAAGAACTCTTCCCATTTATTGGTAGCTCTGTTCTTCAAATAATCGATTCTTCATTAGCATTAGGCCATGTACCGCAGGCTTTTAAAACTGCTGTAACTAAACCCTTACTCAAAAAGCCAACGATGGATCCAGGAGTTTTAGCTAACTATAGACCAATCTCTAATTTGCTTTTCATTTCAAAAATCTTAGAGTTGTTGCTATGCAATTATTTGACCACTTGCAGGGAAATGGTTTATTTGAAGAGTTTCAATCTGGGTTCGGAATCTATCATAGTACTGAAACAGCCTTAGTGAAGGTCACTAATGACTTCCTTATTGCATCTGATAATGGACTTGTTTCTGTACTTGTTCTTTTAGACCTTAGTGCAGCTTTTGATACTATCGATCATAATATTCTACTTGATAGATTAGAACATTATGTTGGACTTAATGGAACTTCGTTGCAGTGGTTTAGATCTTATTCATCTGGTAGGCTCCAGTTTGTTCATGTCAATAATGAGTTTTCTTCCAACTCAAAGCTCAGTCATGGAGTGCCACAGAGATCTGTGCTAGGCCCTATTCTTTTTTATTTCATATATGCTTCCATTAGGCAACATTATTAGTAAGCACTGTATACATTTTCATTGTTACGCAGATGACACACAATTATACCTCTCAATGAAGCCAGATGATAGTAATCAATTAGCCAAGTTAGAGGCCTGTCTTAAGGAAATCAAAGCTTGGATGACTTTTAATTTCCTGCTATTAAATTCATATAAGACTGAAGTCATTCTATTTGGTCCAAAAAAACCTTAGAAATACCTTTCCAAATCAAACTCTTAGTTTGGATACGATTACTCTTTCTCTGAATAGTTCTGTGAAGAACCTTGGAGTTATTTTTGATCAAGATCTGTTTTTCAATTCACATATTAAATGTGTTTCTAGGACTGCCTTCTATCATTTGCGTAATATTGCCAAGATTAGGAGCATCTTGTCTCAGACTGATGCTGAGAAACTGATCCATGCTTTTGTTAGCTCTAGATTAGATTATTGTAACTCTTTATTATCAGGTTGTCCTAAAACATCTTTAAAAAGTCTTCAGCTGATCCAAAATGCTGCAGCAAGAGTTTTAACAGGTACTAGAAAGAGAGATCATATCACTCCGGTTCTGGCCTCCCTTCACTGGCTTCCCATAGAGTTTAGAATTAAGTTTAAAATCCTTCTCCTCACTTACAAAACTCTAAATAATCAGGCCCTTTTATTTAAGATCTGATTCAACCCTATCATCCTAATAGAGCATTACACTCCCAAAATGCAGGATTACTTGTAATACCTAGAATCTCCAAAAGTACAATGGGAGGCAGAGCCTTTAGTTATCAAGCTTCCTGTGGAACCAGCTGCCAATCTGGATTCAGGAGTCAGATTCGATCTCTGTTTTTAAGAATAGGGTGAAAACCTTCCTTTTTGATATAGCCTATAATTAGGGAGGGATCATGTGCCTCTGAGCCCTCCCTTAGTTATGCTGCTAATAGGTTTAGATATCCAGGGGACCTCCAATAATGCACTGGGCTCCACTCCTTTCTTCACTCTCAATGAAATATTCTTGCTGGTCATTAACATCTGTTTGTTCTCTCCCATAGATTGAGTCCCCGTCTTGCTGTTTGCTCTCTACATGTCTGTTCTTTTCATCTTCTCTATCCCCTCACCCCCCCCAGCCAGTCGCAGCAGATGACTGCCCCTCCCTGAGCCTGTTTCTGCTGAAGGTTTCTTCCTGTTAAAAGGGCGTTTTTCCTCTCCACCGTTGCCAAGCGCTTGCTCACAGGGGATCACCTGATTCCTTTCCTGGGGTCTTTCTGCAATTTTGGGGGTTTCCCCTACAGTTGAAAGTGCTATGAGATGACTGTTGTTGTGAAATGGTGCTATATAAATAAAGTTGAACTGAATTAAATTTGAAGTGAATCTGATCAGAAATGTAGAAGCTAGAGCGGCAACAACATAAAAAGAACCTCTCCCCAAAACACACAGAACTCCTCATTAAATGCATCTGAAAACTGAAGGAGTGTCAGGTATTGCTAAGTAAAAGCTTCAGGTTAAATTTGAAGTGAATCTGATCAGAAGTGTAGAAGCTATAATGGTCACGACATAAAAAGACCCCTCCACAAAATACATGGAACCCCTCATTCAATGAGTGTGAAAATCAAATGTGTCCAAGGTATTGATGAGTTAAAGCTTCTGTATGAACTTGAAGTAAATTCAATCAGAAATGGAGATGCTAGAATGGTGACATGTTGTCAAACGAATGAATGAACAAATGAGTCACAGACATTATATTATGTATGACTTGGTCTCAACTTGAGCTTGACTTCTTGTTGTCTGGTTTTGAGTTCACCTAGAAATCATGCTCTACGAGGAGGCTGAAGGAATTAAGAAAATGATAAGCTATCAGGAAAATACAAGAGCAGTGAACATTAGCTTGGTTTAGATGGTAGTTTTTTTGTGTTTTGTTGTAGTTTTGAAAGATAAAAAAAAAACCATACCGGTTCAGTTCCTGATTTTACAAGTAAGATATCCTACAGTATATATAGTTAGCTTTTTGTTCTCGATATTATTTCAGTGCATGCTGGTAACTATTAGTGTGTCAGAATTAAGCAGTATTACACAAGAGGGAGTATAGTATGAATGAATATAGTAAGTGCGGGTGTGATACAGCTAATGCCCGCCGCATAGCATATTCAGGATACTGTAACAACCTCAAGTGTATATTGCTTTTATACAACAGTTCCGGCAAGAACAATTTATTAAATGACAGCAATACTGGACAAAATAAAATGATTTGTTTGTTTAACTAGTTATTTTGCGCAGCTGACAAAAATAGTCCCTTCTAAACCTAGCCAGTAACTGTTGCTAAACATCTCAATCAGCATGAAGACGTCTATTGTCATTTCACACATGGAAAACAAATTAAATATTGTCAAGCGAAAAAGTCATTGTTTATCAATACATAACCAGTCACCTGTTGAGTCAGTACTGAAAAGGCCCAGATCACACCATGGCCAATGTGTTGCTAGTTAGCATGCTAGCTGTTTAGCCTTAGCACACTTTGCTCGCTTTTTGTTGGCATTTTCAGATGAAATGAAGAGTCCATAATCACAAAGATATTGTATATAAAGACAATGAATCTAACTCTAGCAGTGCCTATTTTTTAAACTGACATGAAATAGCTTAATGACATTTATACAAGGGCTGACATAAACAAAGATTTTTTTTCTAAAGGGTGGGATTTCCAGGTCACGGGTGTATAATTTGTTGTCAAACAGTGCCTCACTGTGGAAATATAAGGCATCCGAAACAGTATTGCAATTCTCAGAGAGTTGATAGCAAATTACTGTTAGTAATTAACGGTAACATGCAAACCTTTGAAGCGGAGTGATACCTATCCAGTGAAACGGAATGCAATTATTGTGGATTTTAGTAACTCCTGGAATCCCTATTGTCCAATTAAATTACTCGGTCAGAACCAACTGTTGTATAACTGTGAATATCCCTAACCCTACCTTACTTTTGCAGCAGATATATTTATATCTAAACACTTAAACACACACTCCGGCAGCTCTAAAACAACCTCAAAAACAAATGTGAAGGGCTTGGCATTAACACCCGTGGGTGAATTTCACCGGTGGCGGGTAAGGCAGCCACTCTCACTAGCCACTTTGGCAGGTTGAGGTTTTCTCAAGCAACATCTAAATACAAGTAATCAGCCTATCACAGTGTGAGACTACAAAATTACAACTAATATGAGCACTATCTGTACACACACAGTGTATTCTTACTGGTCCAACTATCGCTGTGGGCGTGGTTTGGCTCAAATTCCAGCATAGTACACAGCACTGCTCCAGGGCATTCTGGAGTACAGGAGAAACCATGGATGCTGTGCTCTGCACTTTGGTTCATTTTGTAGCCAGAAACGGTGACAGCTGACGGCAGGCCAGCCAGCAGAACACATCTGTCCCCGCTCTCAACGATCAGATCACCAGGGGAATTTCACCTGATCCTCCGTTGTCCCAGCAGGCGTAATTAATAAACTGCATCTCCACCCACATCAGCTCCTACGTCTGTGGTTAAATATGATTATTTTTAGACCAAGAAGCTCCCGTATACTGTTCAGTTATGACAGACAGAAAAAACAAACAAACAAACAAAAAAACTTACTGAACTTTGATACAGCAGGGAAAATAAGTATTGAACACATCAACATTTTTCTCATTAAACATATTTTTTGATGGAGCGACTGACCTGAGATTTTTCACCAGATATCGGTAACAATCCAAGTAATCCATACATACAAAGAAATCAAGGCAACTGTGTTCACAAAACAAGTCATATTTAATAAAGTGGAATGACATTCATCTTTCCTTCAATTATATAAAGTCTGCCTGTACCATGTGCTGAAAAACACTGCCACACCATGATGCTCGCACCTCCAAACTTCACTGTTGGTATGGTGTTTTTGGGCTGATGTGCAGTTCCATTTCTCCTTCAAACATGCTGTGTATTGTGGCATCCAAAAAGATTCATTTTGGTCTCATCTGACCAGACTATATTGTCCCAATATTTTACTGGCTTGTCCAAATGTTGTGCAGCAAACTTTAAACGAGCTTCAACATTTTTTTTTTTTTTTTTTTTTTTCAGCAATAGAGTCTTGTGAGGTGAATAGGCATAGAGCTTATGTTGGTTGAGTACATTACTTATTGTTTTCTTTGAAAAAAACAGTACCTGCTAACTCCAGGTCTTTCTGGAGCTCTCCACAAGTGGTGTTTAGCTCTTGGATAACTCTTCTGATAATTCTTTTGACTCCTCTGTCAGAAATCTTACAAGAACCTCCTGGTCGTGGCCAGTTTATGGTAAAATGATGTTCTTTCCACTTCCAAATGATGGCTCCAACAGTGCTCACAGGAACATTCAGCAGTTTAGAAATGCACCTCTAACCAATGTCATCATTATGTTTTGCAACAATAAGGTTGCGAAGATCTAGAGAGAGCTCTTTGCTTCTACCCATCATGAGTTCTTTGAGGTGTGACAATCTGAAATTCACAGACCTTTTTAAAGGCTATCAGTCAGGACTTAACCAGCTGAAATTAATTTGCACTGATGGGGGATGGGATGGCTACCTAAACTGTGATGAATTACAGTTGATTTCTTGGCTTTCTATGCCGTTTTGCACCTCTTTTTCTTCATATGTTCAATACTTATTCCCTGTGTCATTCCACTTTATTAAATATAACTTGTTTTGTGAACACAGTTGGCTTGATTTATTTGTATGTATGACTTACTTGGGTTGTTACTGATATCTGGTGAAAATCTCAGGTCAATGGCTCCATCAGAAATATGTTTAATGAAAAAAATGTTGACCTGTTCAACACTTATTTTCCCCGCTGTATGTTGCTGTAAAAAGCAAATGAAGCTTCTTCTGAGGTGAACCTTTGTTTATCTGTGATTATCTATGATATCTGTAATATGCAACTTTTTCATGGAAGTAAAGCCTCTAATTATGTATTTTTAATGTGCTGGTCTAGGGTGTCAAACATGTGGCCTGTGGTCCAAGAACGGCCTGCCAGGGGTTTGAGTTTTTCTCTGAATTTACAGCTTTCTTTCGATTAAATTTCTGACTGTTTCTACTGATTAGAACTGTTCATGTAAATTTGAGACATTTTTCTCAAGATGAGACTTTTTTCCTCATCAGTTTTCTTTTTCTCCTTTTTTCTGGTGAAAACAGGTAGTATCAATTTCTATTAAATCCATCGGCAACTACTAATGATGTTGTGCAGCCCTGATTGGGTGTCCCAGGGTCATTTTCAACCTCTATCAAGGGCCAAGGGGTAGGAGTAGGCAAAGGAGAAGGGGTAGGGATACAAATGAGAATTGGGACAGACCCCAAATCTACCTGTACTTCACTCTCATATTGCAAATTTTTTCTACACTGTTATACAGCATTTACTGCTGTTAATAAATAATTCAACAGTGTTTCTCTTGCTATTTTTATGCATGTATAAGGGTCATTTAAATCAAAAATGTAAATTTAGTTCAAGTAAAATTTAGTATGCAATACTCAAATGGGATCATATTAAACATAATTTTCCAACCACAAAATTGTGGCTAGTGAAAAGGCTGAGTGGCTAGTAACTTTGGAAAATCACTAGCCACAGTGCTCGGTGAGCAAAAAAGTTAATGTCAAGCCCTGCAAATGTGTATTGCCCAAAATAGTATATTGTGACTTTGTACCCACAAAAAAACTTTCATTGCCTTAGAATTGCTTGGAAAGAGTTTTAAAATCTTTCACCTACTTAAGTAGGTTTCCTTCTTGCCTTGAGAGAGAGCAGTCGCATTTTTCTTCCCTCCTCCCCTGCCTTCCTGATCTATTCCCAGCTTTTGCAATGTTGCGTTTTTGTCTGTGTTTAGTCGCTCTTCTTCTGCTGAATCTTAATCTAAACGGAAATTATGGATTTGGAAGTGACTTAAATGTGCTATTGTCACTATTTTTCAACAAGAATTGGGCCAAGGGGGAGCCCAAGAATTGGAACCTACGAGGAGACTCATGGACATTGGAATTCATGCGTCTGTGGAAACATTATTGGTTATGATCTCAGGACTTCTATTTTTGGCTGTGGAGTTCCCTGATGCATCAGAAATTGAAGGAAAGTGAGAGAGTTGATCAAAGCGGACCCGGCAAGCTCCTTCATCAAATTCGACCAGTTGGGGAGGGCACGAGTAGCGGCAAACGGTGAACTGAATGACAGTGATTCAGTGAAGGAATACATCTGAAGCCCTGTGCTCTCTATGGAAAAACAGTTTAAGCCTGCACATATAATGGAAGCACAGAATTACACGGGTGAGGACAAATTCTATTCTCTGAGTGCACTGTGCTGATTTGATTTGATTTGACCTTGTTTGCCCCGTGTTTACATTCCTCCTGATTGAGATAAGCGGAAGGACCGGCTCTTATGTCTACCCAAACAATCAACAATCAGTTGTTTGTCGTCAGCGGATTGGACCCTCAAGGACAATGCCCATGTGCCTTCTGCAAGCAAGAGAGAGAGCAAGAGAGATAGACTCTGGACTCTGGACTTGTTTATAAGTCACATGATTATAACATCTATCCACTGCCAGGAGGTGCCCTCTGCTACTCACTAACAACTGTTACATTTACACTACACAATGCATACAACACTACATGCATACAATATACTGCCTCTCAACTTTTGTGTGTGATCTCCTGCTAAATGTCTGCTAAATGTGCATTGAGGGTTTTTTTTTGCCTGCAATCAAAATTTCGCTCACTTGCCGAGCGTCATTCTGATAAAACATGTGTTTTTTTCTCTCGCCTACTGTGTCATATCCATTTTCTTTTCTTTTTTTTCCTTTCTTCTTTATGACTGGCGCCTAGCGGCTGCCCCGGCCTTGGATGCGCTCTGCAGAGCGTGCCCAAATGCCAAGTCACGTTGCGTTACCTTGTATTCATACATGTGTAATGACAATAAAGTTGAATCTCAATCTCAATCTCAATCTCAATGCGCCGCACTATGAATACTCTAATTAGCGGCCTGCAGGGCTTGCATGTGATTGGTTGCCACAACTCCTGTGGGTGGGCTGCTAATCTGTCCTATATCCTAGTCCTATATCTTCAAAAGTAAAAAGCAAAACATTTTTTTCTGAAAATGGTCGAGGTGAGAGATAAATGTGTAGTTGCCAAATATGTGTTTACTTTTTACTAACAACCAGTCCCCCGTCCACCAGCAACTGAACAGGGAGGGGACAGGGGACGCGATTTGAATGTGGCTGCTCTCAGCTCACAGTGCAGCACCTCATCCGCCAAAGAAGTGAGCTGAGAGTGAGAGCAGCTCGTCTTGAATGTGCCATTCAAATCGCCCCCATCACCACCACCTCTCTGCCTCTCTCCGCTCTCTCTCCACTGTCTCTCTACTGTTACCCCAACCCGCTCTGCCTCAATCCTGCTACACCTCGGCTCCTCCCTCTTGCCCTGAGGTAGCCAAGAGTATTCATCTGATTGGCTCATGTTATAACCAGTCAGGCTAAGCAGGAATGCTTATGTACCTACAGAAAGTCTGTCCAAACTCGCCTGTTTCAGGGGGGCGTTATCAAACTGGAATTTCACAGCAGAAAAACAGACTTCAGATTGTGGTGAGATTTTGTGCTTGATTTGTCTTGTAATTCGCAAAAAAATGTGTTTCAGACATGTTAACAGAAAAAAAAAGTTCATTTTTTTCAGAGTGTCACTTTAAGCTAAGCATCTTGCATAATCTAGTTCAGTGGTTCCCAAAATGTCAGTTATAGCCCCTGGTCGGCTATTAAAAATTTAAAAAAAAAATGCTAATTGACTGCTATACTTTACTTGTAAGCATCATCATGTAAATTAAAATATTAAAAGTTTGAAATGGACAATTACAGTTAAAACAAATGATATATGGTCAAAATTAGTCTCAGAAGATATAAAGAAGGTATCTGGCTCTTTTGTCATTTTCAGCAAGTTGGGATTGGCCTTAGAATGTGCATTCATCTCTGTTTGGAAGTTCCTAGTCTATAAAAGAATCAAATAATAATCAATGTTAATGTCTGTTGGGAGTGTGTAGTGCCAAAAGGTACTGAGTAGGGCCATTATGCTGAACTGTTTTAGTTATTTATTGCTTGTTTTAATTAATGTCAGTATTTCAATGCACATGATTCATCACTATTTATGTCAGCATTCAATGTTGATTAATTATAAAGATGTACAGATTTAAAATTCCAGGCACAAATGGAACGGATAAGAAATGATAAATGGTTCTGAAAGTGTCTAAGACCAACAGCACGATATTCAGTTGGTAGGATCTTAGCCTCAAACTTGTGTACATAGAGAGAGGACGTATTGATTGAGTGAGACCAAGGTCTTGGGCATATTCTTGAGAGTTAAATTATCTTGGACAACACATATTGATGAGAGTTTCTAGGATGGGAGGGGGGCTTTCTATTGTAAAAAGATGTGCAAATTTTCTGACAGAAAAATCAATTAAACAATTTGGGCTTTAGCGTTGTGTCATCTGGAGTATTGCCCAGAAGTGTGAACTGATGGCAAATTTGCTTACATTTGAAAACTACAAAAGGCACAAAAGAGAATGGCTCAAGTAGCACTTGATAAAAATATAGACCAAGCACTATATGAATGCATAAATGTTTAGGCTGGTTAAAAAATGACAATTTTAATGATTTGCTTCTAGAAATGAAGGTATTGTAGTTCAAATTGATGTTTGATGTTTGTGGCTTTGCCACATTGTTGGCTTTATAGACTTAGGAAGAATAGCCGCATTGATGTAACTCCTGTAGAACACATCCTAATCAAGAAAGTTCACCACATCTTATCACATTAGTGTCTTTACTGTTAAATTTGGCCTGGCTGATATGGCATATTCCTCAAGGGTAGCATATGTTAACACAGAATTTCATCAGGATTGAAAGGTTTTGACTGTAAGGTTCCCTGTCTAATTGGGGCACTAAAACGGGATGATGTCACAGGTACAAAGCTAATTATCTCAATAAACGGAAAGAGAGGCAACAGTGTCTAGACAGCCATATGATTAACTGTCAAGAAAATCCCAGAGATTAATTTACATATTCTGGCTTGGCTGAAAAACAGTAATGTTAAGAGCTTGGCTGCGTTTTAAATGTGTCTGAGCCACACGATGGCCCAAGTACTGTATGTCTGGGGTATCTCTAGTTAAATGGGAATAAAATGGGACCAGGAGGGGGTAATGAGAAAGTCTGAGTTAATGAGAAGACGTGCTAATGTGTCAATGCTTGACTTGGGGAGAGTCCAATCAGATCTGCAGGCCATAGGGGAAATTTCACAAGAATAGAAAAAAAAGTCAATTCATTCTACAATTGCATATATGATTTCTACACCCCCCCACCCCACCCCCACCCCCAAGTTCTTCGAAGATGACCTACTTATAAACTGGCTTTGGAAGTCTAAGTGTCCCCCATATCTAAACGGGCTTTGTCCTTAAATGAGTTGCACACAGCCGTGCCTGTTCAATTATACGTTCCAAGTGTCCCGTTATTGCTTCACTTGTTACACACCCTTTATGGGTTACCGCCGACACAACAAGTAAGTGTATCAACGGCGGAATTTATAAGGAGGACAGACCCAGTTCTCCCCCCACCCCCACCCATGTCAGTGCTGCTGCTCTTCAACATCACAACAGAACACACTTGAAATTCCAGACGTGGTGCTGTGCCCTTTGATATGCAAATGTGCACCTTCGTTGCACTGGCAGTGATACTGAATGAAGGAACTTTTTTTTTTCTCACCAATTGAACCTGTTATGTTCCAGGGGAATTTTGTTAATTCAGGACAGGGGACTAATCAAGGCATCATGGTCTCGCAGGTACAGTATTATCCTTCACATGCATTAAAAAGTCCTTGTATCGACAAATTCCCATGTGTGGAAGCAGAACAATGGATGATTCACACTGATATATTATAAGGCCAAGTTTTAAAAAAAAGGAATGAATTCATGTCTTGCCTGGCACATCTGTCTCTTTCCGGTCCCCGCTTGTCTTTACTTACAGTGGAACGTGTTAGTTGCCGCTGTTTTTTTTTTTTTGTTTTGTTTTTTTTTCCCCCAGCTTGGCGGTTATTTTAGGATGGCAGAGGCAGGATGATATGCATATTTAATAGTGTCTCACTTTGTTTGTGCATTCACTTCTGTATTACAAAAGCAGAGTTCAAACCTTACTAATAATGTTTTTCCCCCCTCTGTTGTTGCCAATAGCTGTGATTGAATCTTGTCTTTCCTTCTGAAGGCTCATTATCACAGTGCAGCAAGTCATTAGCGGGGCTAATTCCTTTTGTTTGTGCTGAAACACGTGTACTACCCGAAGAAGCTGAAGATTAAATAGGGGGAAACTGCTGCCGAATTGGTTAATTTGTGATATGCAAAACAGCCTTAAATCCATTTAACTGCAGTATTACACATTTACAAACCCTGATTCCAATTAAGTTGGTACATTGTGTAATATGTAAATAAGAACATCCTTTTCAACCTATATTCAATAGAATACACAATAGAAAAACAAGATATACAGTGTTAAAACTGTGAAACTTTATTGGGTTTTAGATAGATAGATAGATAGATAGATAGATAGATAGATAGATAGATAGATAGATAGATAGATAGATAGATAGATAGATAGATAGATAGATAGATGTACTTTATTGATCCCAAACTGGGAAATTACAGTGTAACAGCAGCATGACAGTTGACAACCAAACAACAGAAACACACACATGACAGACAAAGGGATGACCCATGGAAAGTAAAAACTAACACAACTATAAAACCTATATACATCATAGCTTAATATATGATGACCCGTATAAACACATGAATCATCCCATTGCACAAAGAAGGACTATCAGGGGCAGAGTGAAAAAGTGATGTACCAGTTAGTCTGTAAGGTGCATTGTGGCAGCATAGCTATGCCAGAATACAACATCATAGTGAGTTATTGTACAGTGAAATTGGATGTGGCAGGAAAGATTTCCTGTACCTGGCCGTTCGACAGAGAAGCTGTAGTAGTCTACTGGAGAAAGTGCTTCGCTGTCTATCTAGCGTGTGGTGGAGGGGGTGATCAGGATTGTCTGTGATGGATTGCAGTTTATTTAGTGTTCTCCTCTCCATCACTGTCTCAAAGGTCTCCGGTCTGAGACCAATTACAGAGCCAGCCCTCTTGATAATCTTGTCAAGTCTGTTGGTATCTCTGGCCCTGATACTGCTACCCCAACAGACAGCAGCAAAGAAGATGGCATTGGCGACAACGGTCTGGTAGAAAAGCTCCAGCATCCTGCTACACACGTTGAATGATCTCAGCTTTCTCAGGAAGTAGAGTCTGCTCATCCTCTTCTTGTGCGCAGCATCGGTGTTGGATCTCCAGTCCAACCCGCTGCTGATCCTGACACCCACATTTTTGTAGTCCTCAACCACTCCCACTCCCCCCCCCCCCCCAATCTGCAGTGGCTGAGAAGGAGCCTTCCTCTTCCTGAAGTCAATCACCATCCCTCTGGTCTTGCTGACATTCAACCCCAGGTGATTCTGCTCCGTCCACTTCACAAATCTGTCTACCAGTGCCCGGTACTCCCCCTCCTCTCCTCCTCTTATACATCCCACAGCAGCTGAGTCATCAGAGAATTTTTGCAGGTGGGATGACTCAGTGTTGTACTGAAAGTCATTGGTGTATAAGGTAAAAAGAAAAGGAGAGAGCACAGTCCCCTGTGGAGCTCCCGTATCACTAGCCACCACTCCAGACAAGACATTGCCCAGCCAGACAAACTGTGGCCTGCCTGTCAGGTAGTCAGTAACCCAGGAGATCACAGAGCTGTCAACCCCCATCACCCGCAGCTTCTCACCCAGCAGCAGTGGCTGGATGGTGTTAAAGGCACTGGAGAAATCAAAAAAAGTGATTCTCACAGTATCTCCTCCACCATCCAGGTGCAGATGGGCTCGTTGCAGCAGGTAGATGACAGCATCTTCAACTCCTAAATGGAGCTGATATGCAAACTGCAGAGGATCCAGCCACGTCTTCACCTGCAGCCTCAGGTGGGCTAAGACCAGTCTCTCCAGGACCTTCATCACATGAGAGTTTTTTGCAAATATTCACTCACTTTGAATTTAAGGCCTGCAATATGTCCCAAAAAAGCTGGGACAGGGGCAAGAAAAGACTGGGAGAGTTGAGAAATGCTCAAAAATACATTTTTTGAAACATTCCACAGGTGAACAGGTGAATGGGAAAAAGGTGAGTGTCATGACTGGGTATAAAAGGAGCATCCCCAGAAGGCTCAGTCATTCAAAAGCAAGGATGGGGCGAGGTTCACCACTTTGTGAACAGCTGTGTGGGCAAATAGTCCAACAGTTTAAGAACAACATTTCTCAGCACAAAATTGCAAAGAAGTTAGAGATTTCATCACCTACAGTCCATAATATCATCAAAAGACTGAGAGAATCTGGAGAAATTTCTGCACATAAGCAGCAAGGCCGAAAGCCAACACTGAATGCCCTTGACTTCGATCCCTCAGGTGGCACTGCATTAAAAACCAACATCATTCTTTACAGGATAGTACCACATGGGTTCAGGAATACTGTGAAAAACCATTGTCAGTTAACACAGTTTGTCACTACATCTACAAGTGCAAGTTAAAACTACCATGCAAAGTGAAAACCATATACCAAAAACACCCAGAAAATCCGCTGATTGCTCTGGGCCCACCATCATCTGAGACACACTGACACAAAGAGGAAAAGTCTGACGAGTTCACATTTCAAAGTGTTTTTGGAAATCATGGATGTCATGTCCTCCGAGCTAAAGAGGAGAGGACCATCCAAACTGCAAAGTTCAAAAGCCAGGATCTGTGATGTATAGGGGGGTGTTAGTGCCCATGGCATGGGTAACTTGCACATCTGTGAAGGCATCATTAAAGCTGAAGGATACATACAGGAGCAACATATGCTGCCATCTAAGCAATGTCTTTTTCACAGATGTCCCTGTTTATTTCAGCAAGACAATGCTAAGCCACATTCAGCACGTTACAACAGCATGGCTTCATAGTAAAAGAGTGCAGGTACTAGACTGGCCTGCCTCCCATCCAGACGTGTCCCACTGAAAATGTGTTGTGCACTATGAAGAATGGCAAAGTATTCCATCTGCAAAGATTGACAATTAGTGTTCTCAGTTCCTAAATGTACAGTATATTGAGTATTGTTAAAAAGAAAGGTGATGTAACACAGTGGTAAACATACCCCTGTCCTAGCTTTTTTGGAATGTGTTGCAGGCATCTAATTCAAAATGAGTGAATATTGGCAAAAAAAACAAAACAATAAACTTTGCCACTTTAAACATCAACTATCTTGTTTTTGTAGCTGATTTAATTGAACATTGGTTGAAAAGGATTTGCAAATCATTGCATTCTGTTTTATTTCCATTTTACACAACATCCAAACTTCAGTGGAATTGGGGTTTGTAATGCCACTTTTGAATCACTGGCACCCCGGTCCTCGTCTTGTGATTTATCCACTGAGGGCAAATCAAAGCTAAGCCAAGCATACCCGTGTCATGAGCCGAGGGCTGGAGTTCTCCACCAGACTCGGTCTCATGACTTTTTCTGCTTATTTACTCATCTGTTGCATCTTATGCTGTTTGGGTTTATGTGGTTTTGTTCTGCTTGCCATTTTTCCTGCTTGTGTTAGTGTTATATTTTTATTCTGGGTTTGTTTATATTTATTTAGCATGTTATTTTATTCTTTATATCTCTAGTGTTACCCTTTTCCTGTTGACAGCTGTCAGGGGCGTGACGCTTGTGTGGGCGTGCCCTGTCAGCTGTCAGTTTGGGTTCTCCTCCCTCTCACTGCCACAGCTGATCCCAATTATGTATCATCACCTTCCCCTGCCCATTCAGATACCCACACCTGTTGTTGATCATGCCAATGGATTCTGATCCTATTTAAGGGCTTGATTTTCATTTTCACATTGCCGCTGAACTGATTATATTCATTCTGTCCTCGCCAGAGCCCTGCCCTGCTCTGACGTGCTACTTGTAAGTTTTTCCTCGTTTGTATTTATGTACTTCTTGGGACTTGTATGTTTTCTTGTACAGTAAATTCCACTAACTGCAGTTCAGCACGTGGGTCTTGCCTCTCTGCTCTGAGGGGCATTCATGACAGACCGGGATATTGCACATTCCTAATAGCAGCTTGGTGAGCCAACGTGCTTCTCCAAACGGCAACATCAGGCATTGTTTGGATGCTTATCTCTTCTGAGACCGAAACCTTCCCATCCCACATGACAGCACCCACCATTGCAGCAGTAAGCTCTTATAGTCCCCAATAATGCCAGATAAGCTAAACACATTATTTGTACTCGGCAAAGCTGCTTTACATTGCAATGAGATTTTGAGATAGGCAATTATGACTCAGTGATTTGAGTCTTGTCTAATAACCTCGCTTGGAATGATTGACTTCTCTATGAGATCACAGCAGTCGCTGACTGACGGTTCAACAATATTCAGCCGTGCAGAAGAATATTTAAGCCCTCCAGCTGCAATTGTGCCATCAGCAGTCAACTGACCACAGAGCACAAAAGGGCTTATCATCTGTGGAGAAAAGCTTACATGCCCCAGAGAGCAGTTTCATGTCCATATGAATACCGGGGTGGGGGTGGGGGTGGGGGTTCTGAACGCTGTGGAGAAGGGATGCTCACTTTATTGTGCTGCCATCAGTCACATTGGTTTGTGTCCCCGGCTGCCTCCAAGCATCTCCATCCCCACAGTGCTCACAATAGTGGGAGCCTTGCCAGCAGCTCTGTCTGTCCATGCCGCAGTTGAGCGGAGTGACTGTGAAAGACTCACGCTGCCACTCTTAATAGGGCAGGGTTAGCCATGAGATCAGCCCCGAGACACCGGTTTAATCTATAACACCCACGCCTCCCTGGGCCATCGGAGAGAAGCCTCTTCATCGACTCCTAGCACCACCTCAGCCACCTCTTTGTCACTCACTCTCTCCTCTTTTTCATCTCTTTATCGTTACTTGCCCACATGTTGCACGTGCATACACAGGCATGTACGGAGAGATGCACACTGCTCCCCTGCTTGGCAACATGCTATTCATCTACGTTGGACACCTGAATCTCCTGCTGTTCAGACGTATTGTTTCCTCCTTCTCACCTTCTCTCAACTCCTTTCACACCAGGGCCTAAAATAACTCATTTCACCTCCCACTGGATCATTCAGCACTTGAAACTAATCTATTGATTGAACTCCTGTCTTTGAACAGGACTCAATCTTGTGATGCTGCTGCAGTAAGGGCTCCAAGAGAGAACGGCCTCTTAGTTTTAAATCATTTTCAGCTCATCATTTTTTTATGTACTGAAATTCTTTCATGCCAACAAGCAAATGGATTTCGATGTAATTTTAAAAGTTAGACTTCCCATTACTATATCTATTGTTGCTTAATGCCTGTGGGTTGATTTGCGTATGATAAACTATGCAAAATGAATTAAAGGCTTTGACATTTATTCTTAACCCTCAGTTTTTTTTTCTACCTATAATGGCTCAAGTAGTGGGCGGTCAGGCAATAGTCTATTCTCTTCATTTGTTAGAGTTTTTGTCCAGTCGTATTTCAGTCATCATATGTTGCCAGGGTCAAAGAAATCTGCCTCTAGGCCTTCAGAATCGAGAGTGCAGGCATCTGCAGCATAAAATAAATTGTAACTAGAACTGCATTCAACAGAGATGCAGACCCATGCCTTTTGCAGCCAACATACTCTTTTAATTGAAGTCACAATGGACCAAAATGGATTTTGACCTGTTATTACTCTGTGACCTTGACATTTGGCCTTTTGACCCCCAAAATATACCCATATATGTGCTAGTCCCACGATCAACCTATAAACCAAGTTTGATGACTTCAGTTTCATTTCCTGTTGAGTTAGAGCAGGGATGACCTTGTGATCTTGACATTTGACCTCTTGACCCCAAAAGTATAGCAATAATTGCTAGTCCCAAGGTCAACCTATGAGCAAAGTCTGGTGGCCCTAGCTTGGCGTGCTACAGCTGTTCCCGTCGGGCTGCTAACTAGCCACCAGCGCAATGTCATGGTGACCACAAAACCTGCTCAACACGTCAACCGTAGATATGATAAACACTGATTGCACTGGACAATATTTACTTTTTTCACTTGTGTGAAATGACAATAGGCCTATTCTTTTCTATATTATGCTCAATGAAGTGCTTAGCAACAATTAACTGGTTACATCTATAAGGGACTATTTTTCTTGGCGGAGCAAAATAACTGGTTAAACAAAAAAATCATTCAAGATTCAAAGATTTTGTCAATACCACTATACATACAGGACATACTGGAGAACTGAAATGCTGTTTCTTTCTCTTCAGTAATGTGCGCAACATAAAAAAAAGGAATAAGTTTGGAAAAACAACAGGAGTCTATGTACAGTAATGCTACCCATAGTGCAAATAGATAGATAGATAGATAGATAGATGTACTTTATTGATCCCAAACTGGGAAATTACAAATAAGGACAAAAGATAAAACCCAGACATCCCGTACTGCAAATATAAACGATAAAACCCAGCAATCCTATGTATATACAGCAAAAGATTGAGCAGTAATACTCGTAGTTGCAAGTTCAATGAGGTAGTGTAGGTGCAGACAGTAACAGATTGGACTACACATGATCAATATTGCAATAACAGACAGCAGCAGATATGGCATTTGTACAAATGGTTGCAGTAAGGTGCAAAGACATACAGCAGCAGTTGTATTACCGTTGGTACGCCAGTCTTCCTGTACAATCAGCTGAGGTAGTTATTGTGCGGGTGAGTGTGTTATGGTCCAGGGGTGGGGGGAGCGGGGGGCTGGACAGAGTTCAGGGTCCTGATGGCCTGGTGAACAAAGCTCTTTAGTAGTCTTGTGGAGCGGGCCTGGAGGCTCCGGTACCTTTTCCCCGAGGGCATGGGGCTGAAGACGGAGTGTAAGGGGTGGAAGGTGTCGCCTGCAATGTTGATGGCTCTGTGGGAGAGGCGGGTGAGGTAAATGTCGGGGGGGGGGGGCAGAGGGGCACCAATGATCTTGCTGGCAACTTTCACTGTGTGTTGTAGTGTCTTCTGGCAGGAGGTGGTTCAGCCTCCATACCACACCGTGATGTAGCTGGTGAGGATGCTCTCATTTGTGCCCCGGTAGAATGAACACATGATGGGGGGTGGGACTTGTGCTCTTCTCAGTTTGCGGAGGAAATAGAGGCAAATTTGAGTTTTCTTTGCCAGTGTTGTTGGACCAGGAGAGGTCCTCAGAGATGTGCACTCCCAAGAAGTTGGTGCTGCTCACCCTCTCCACAGCTGCTCCATCGATGATCAGAGGGGGGTGCTGTGTGTGTTCCCCCCTGAAGTCAACCACAATCTCCTTGGTTTTTCACACGTTCAGGAAGAGACTATTGTCTTTACACCACTGGACCAGTTGGCAAACCTCATTTCTGTAGTTGGCCTCCTCATTGTTGGTGATGAGGCCCACCACTATCGTGCCGTCCTCAAACTTGATGATGTGGTTGGTGCTGTATGCTGGTACACAGTCATGGGTCAGCAGGGTGAAGAGCAACGGGCTGAGCACACGCCCTTGTGGGGCTCTTGTGCTCAGTGTGATGGTCTTGGAGGTGTTTCTGCCAACTCACAAGTTCTGTGGCCTCCCTGTGAGAAAGTCCAGCACCCAGTTACAGGTTTTGAGTCCAAAGTGTCTGAGTTTTAGTATTCGGTGCTGGGGGATGATTGTGTTTAATGCTGAACTGAAGTCCAAGAACAGCATTTGCACGTAGGAGTTCTTTGAGTCCAGGTGGGTGAGAGCTGGATGGAGAGCAGCAGAGATGGCATCTTCTGTGGATCTGTTTAACCTGTATGCAAACTGAGGTGGGTCATGGGAGGATGAACCTGATGGTCTGCATGACCAGCCGCTCGAAGTACTTCATTATGATGGGGGTCAGTGCTACAAGCCGGTAATCATTGTAGCTGGATGGGACGGGCTTCTTTGGGACTGGTGTTACGGTGGCAGTTTTGAAACATGTGGGGACAACAGCTTGACTCAGGGATATGTTGAAGATGTCGGCCAGGACATTCTTGAGCTCCTCCGCACAGTCCTTCAGAACGTGACCTGGTATGTTGTCTGGTCCAGTTGCCTTGCGTGGGTTGATGCTGGAGAGGGTCCTCTTCACACTAGCCAAATCCAGACTTATATCCTGCTCATTTGGGGAAGGAGCAGTCTTCTGTGCTATGTGCTGTTTTGTGTTTCAAAGTGGCCAAAGGCGAGGCAAAGCAAGGCAAGGTAAGTTTATTTGTATAGCACATTTTGTGTACAAGACAATTCAAAGCGCTTTACATAAAAACATTAAAGCATTACAGCAAGTTGCAAAAGGAATACATACAAATTTAAAAGCAAACTAAAAAGTAAATTAAAGAGAAACAAAAACAAGAAAAGTTACAGTACATTGCAGGAGAGGCTATGGCAAATAGGAAAGTTTTTCACCTCGATTTAAAGCAGCTGAGAGTTTCAGCAGCCCTGATGCTTCCTGGGAGTTTGTTCCATATGGGAGGGGCATAAAAACTGAAAAAAGAACTCATTTACTGTAGGTTGTTAAGCAGTGTGATGTCACTTGCACAGGTCTGAGGTGGCGGTTTGTAGCTGGTGAGGGTCTGTACGCCAACCCAGAGAGAACGTGCATCTCTGGTGTTGCTGAAGTGGCTGGATATTGTCTTGCTGTACTGTTGTTTTGCCTCCTTGATGCCACAGGACAGGTCGGCCCTAGCTGTTGTTAGTCCTGCATTGTTGTCAACCCTGAAGGCTGCGTCCCGAGTCCTCAGGAGCCTGTGGACCTCTGCTATCATCCAAGACTTTTGGTTAGCACAAACAGTGATGTTTTTGCAGTGAGTGACATCATCAATGCATTTAGCTACCTATGTTTGCTACAACTCCTCTATCCCTTGTATTATGTTAAGGGTCAATTTGACCCATTTCGGTTTTTGTGTTGACCAAAGTACGCGTTATCCTTTCTTTTTCTTCATGAAATTTTGTGACTTTTCCTCATCTAGGGTCATGAACTGGTGTGTAAAATCTGGACACTTTGATGTGTAGTGGAATGTATGTGCAGAGTTTGTATACAAAGAGGATGTTGCGGGTCATTTTGACCCGGACACTTTTATGTGGGTAAGTAGCTGTACAGATCCAAAATAAACATGCCTCTTTGATGTACTTTATTTTGACTGCCCAGTTAATTGTATTTTGACTGCCAGAGACCCAGGTGTGTGTCGAGGAGGGACTTTCTCTCCCTTGTCCTTGTCACTTTTCTCATGCCATCTCTTTGACAAACACACCAAAAATGAGCTTCAGAAGGTTTACAGCTGAAGAAGCTTCATCACATATTTTGAAATGGGATAGTGGCGCAGAGGAAGAGATTTCAGAGACCGAGGACAATGTAATTGATGATCCAAATTGTCAATTTTCCAACGATGAGGAGGATTCAGAGGATGAGCCTGCCGTTGTGTCTCCATCGGATGAAAGCCAAGGAATGCAGCAATCATCAACCACAGAGGCGACATGGGCATCTAAAGATGGTAATATAAAATGGTCAACATCACCACACCAAAGCCGAGGTAGACTGTCATCTTCTAATGTCATCAAAATGACTCCCGGTCCTACAAGATTTGCTGTCACACGAGTTGATGATATTCAATCAGCATTTCAGCTCTTCATATCCTCACCAACAGAGACGATTATACTCGAAATGACCAACTTGGAGGAGAGGCATGTATTTCAGGAGAAATGGAAGCCACTGGATCAGACTGACTTGCATGCTTACATTGGAATTCTGGTATTAGCTGGAGTGTACAGGTCAAAGGGAGAAGCAACTGCAAGTCTATGGGATGAAGAGTATGGAAGGTCAATCTTTCGAGCAACAATGTCTCTGGAGACATTTCACATGATATCTCGTTTGATCCGATTTGACAACCGTGACACCAGAGCTGGTCGACGTGAAAGAGACAAACTAGCTGCGTTTAGAGATGTATGGGATAAATGGGTTGAAATTCTACCTTTGTTGTACAATCCTGGTCCCCATGTTACTGTAGATGAGCACCTTGTACCATTCAGGGGACGCTGTCCTTTCAGACAGTACATGCCCAACAAGTCTGCCAAGTATGGCATCAAAATGTGGGTAGCCTGTGATGCAAAATTTAGCTATGCATGGAATATGCAAGTGTATACTGGAAAGCTACCTGGAGGAGCATTTGAGAAGAATCAGGGGATGCATGTGGTGCTGGAGATGAGTGAAGGGTTGCAAGGTCATAACATCACATGTGACAACTTCTTTACATCCTACCACTTTAGAGATGAACTTCAGAAGAGAAAGCTGACTATGTTGGGAACAGTCAGAAGAAATAAGCCAGAACTTCCCAGTGAAATTCTGAAGATGCAGGGCAGACCTCTGCATTCCTCAATATTTGTTTTCACTGACAAAGCAGCAGTTGTTTCATACTGCCCAAAGAGAAACAAGAATGTTCTTGTAATGAGCACAATGCACACAGATGCATCTCTGAGCACAAGAGAAGACATGAAGCCACAAATGATCCTGGACTACAACTCCACCAAAGGAGGAGTTGACAATCTGGACAAAGTCACAGCAACGTACAGCTGCCAGCGCAAGACTGCCCATTGGCCCTTGGTGATTTTCTACAACATTGTCGATGTGTCTGCTCACAATGCCTATGTCCTGTGGACTGAAATCAACCAGCAATGGAATGCTGGCAAATTGTACCGACGTCGGCTTTTCCTGGAAGAACTCGGCAAAGCACTTGTCACTCCCAAGATCCAGAGGCGAGCCAGGCCAGCTCGATCCCCAGCAGCTGCAGCTGTCATTGAAAAGGTCAAGGTCAGGTCATCCAACCAATCTGCAATGGATCCAGTGGACACAGGTGTAAAGAAACGGAAAAGATGCCAGGTCTGTCCCTCCCGAGAGGACAGTAAAACAAGTACCTCTTGTGTGAAATGCAAGAATTACATCTGCAGAAAGCACACAGTTACATTCTGTCCATCATGTGGAGAGCATTGAAAATGGTGAACATTGAAAATGTGAGAAAAAGGGGCAAGTTAAATGAAAAAAAAAAATGCAGAGGGAAAAACTTGAACAAAATAGTTCTTAAATATAGTGTTGAAATTAAAAATGTATTGTTATGTCTCTTTTATAAATGTTTATATAATCTAAAATAAAGTTGTTATTGGTTTAACCTGTTTTTTGACTGTTTTGAGTGGATTTACACAGTACGGGTCAAAATGACCCGCAACATAATCAATGTAATTTTTTTTCAACGTAATACAAGGGCTATATTTGTGTGTCCATTGTGAGTGGCTGCATGGTTAAAAGTGTCCCAGTCTGTAGTGCTGACACAGTCTTTCAGAGCATCTGAGGACTCCTCTGGCCACACACGCACTTGCTTTTTTGTTGGTCTGATTGCTTTCACTCTGGGTTTGCATGCAGGCCTTAGCAAGATGGTGATGTGATCAGAGAGACCCAGGTGGGGGAGTGAGGAGGCTCTGTATGCACTCTTGTGAGTTGTGTATACCAGATCCAGCAAATTGTCCCTGCTTTTTGGAAAGTCCACATGTTTGTGTAGATTTGGGAGGAGGGCCTTTAAATCTGTATACTTGAAGTCTCCTGCTGTGATGAGGAATCCGTCTGGGTGCGCTGTCTGTGTCTCACTGATGGCCTGATAGAGTTCCTTTAGTGCTTTACTCCTCTCCCCAATGGCGGTGGGTGGCTAGTGGGAGAGATGAAAATTCTCTTGAAATGTAAAAGGGTCGACACATGATAATCATAAACTCCACCAATGGAAAACAGTGTTTATGCACAATTGTCACATCTCGGCACCAAGTGTCACTGATGTAAACACACCCGATCAGCACAAAATCATCTTAGCCCTGCTAACTGAATGGCAGAGTCTGAGATATTGTCATTTAACTACTTTTCCGTAAAGATAAAAACACAGCAGTTCCGCACATCACATTGTGTAGTTCTCAGGAACTGTATGTGATCTATTTTGTTGTCTAGTGAGCGTACGATGGCCAGAATGAGGGAAGGAATCTGTGTGGGCTAGCGGCTAGCTTCGTTTGGATACCTCCACGTTTACCTCTCTTTTGTCACCCCTCACACCGTCTATGGCATCTCCATTTGGGATGAGACACAGCAGTCGAGTCTGGGGGTGTGGAGGTCTGGTGCCTAGGCCACGGAGTCCTAGGCCACGGAGTTCCTCTGTAACGCTCTAGTCCAAGACGTAATGTTTTGTCATATTCCTTATCTCCAGAAGGCTGTGGCGACTGTAGCTTGTGCACAGCATTATAGATGGACATTAAACAAAATCCCTGGGTGCTGCCGAATGAATTAATGTGAGCAAGGGAGTGAGAGAAGGATTGACAAAGAGACTAAGCGAGAGTGAGGGAGTGATGAGTGGAGATGGTGGGTTGGTTTTATGTGGCACTTTGCGTGTCGGGTGGCATCGCGGAGCACCTGTGGTGGTCTGCTGATCAGTCGCTCGAGTGGGCGCTGGGGATGGGGGTCTGCTTCTGTGGCTGCAGCCACCCTGGGGTGGGTCGGCAGGGGGGTGGCTGCTGGCCTGCGCTGGTGCGTGTTGAGGCTTGCTGTATCTGCATCGCGGTCACCCTAAGTAAAAAGGGTGAATGAGGGTGGGTGAGTGTGTGGGGGAGAGCACAAATGGATGTGAGTAGGTCGGAGAGTGGGTGAGAGTGTGTGTATGGGTGAATTTGAGTGAGTGTGGGTGACCCTGAGGGCGAGAAGGGAGTGAGATTGAGCGGGAGCAGGAGTGAGAGAGAATAGGTGGGTCCGGGAGTGCGAGTGTGGGAATGCGTGGGGGAGTGGGGGAGCGAAAGTGAGTGAGTGCATGTGGGTGCGTATGAGAGCATGAGGGTGTGAAGGTGTGGGAATGGGTGTGTCTGCTAGTCGGGAGGTGCTTGGTTGAGAGGGTAGTGCCTCTCGGCTACGTGGGCTCCCCTGGACGGGGGGGGGGAGGGGGCTTCTTTGGGCGTGGGGGTCTTGGGGTGTGCTGCGGTGGCACTGGGGGGGGGGCTGCTGGGGGGCTCGCACTGGGGGCGCGGGCTGGTCTCCAGTCCGGGAGGGTAGAGGCGCTGGCCTTCCAGCACCTGGTGCCCGGGGGCTGGCGTTGGCTCCGCTGGGAGGGTTTGCGGGCCCGGGGGTGTGGGCCCACCGCTCCTGCCGCCTGGCCTCCCCCGGCCAATCCTTCCAGGGGTAGATGCATGGCTTTCCTGGACCTTGTTGACCTCGGACATCTGTGCCCTGTGGGGGTTGGTGGCGCTTCCTTGCCTGCTCGTGAGTTTCCGGGGGGTGGGGACTTGCTGCAACTTGCCGCCCTCTTCGTATGTTTCTTGATAAACCACTCACATGCACACACTTATTTTGCATGCGCTCTCGTATATACGCACACGGACGCACATGCACAAATATCTCCCCTTTAAAAGGTGCGGATACCAGATTCGTGTTGAGACCTCTTGGGTGGAAGAAGCAGTGTGTCTTCTGTTTGTTTTAGTTGTTGGTTTGTTTGTCTTTTTTGTCTGTTTCTCTCCCTTTTCTTTCCCCTCCCCACACTTCCTTTTCCCATTCCCCATCCTGTTGGGTCCTTCATGGGTAAAATAAATAAATAATTTAAATAACGTATTAAAAGTTATTACAGGAGGAGTTTACAACAATATTCAGTACATAGATAGGTACTGTATAAAGCTCCTTTTGGCAAAGTAAATCTGTTGTAGCACAATAAGGGTAGCAGATTACTGTTCTGCTCACCTAGCTGCCTGACAGGAGAAGGGGAATATACAGTATATATATATATATGTGTGTGTGTGTGTGTGTGTGTGTGTGTGTGTGTTTATATAGATGTGTGTATACACACACACACACACACACACACACACACACACACACACACACACACACACATATATATATATATATATATATATATATATATATATATATATATATATATATATATATACAGTATATATATGTGTGTGTGTGTGTGTGTGTGTGTGTGTGTGTGTGTGTGTGTGTGTGTGTGTGTGTGTGTGTGCCAGGTATATATACACATATATATGTTTATATATGTGTATATACACACATACACACACACACACATACATATACACTACCGTTCAAAAGTAAGATAAGATAAGATAAGATAAGATAAGCCTTTATTAGTCCCACAACGGGGAAATTCCAGGATTGCAACAGCACAGGGATAGCAACACTCAGAGCATCAAAAGAGAGAGGAAGGGGAAAAAAAACTCGGAATCGAGCCGCTGTTGCAAAAGGCAGCCGACTGGTGTGGCGCCGAGAGACTATTAACAGTGGTATACAAACGTTATAAAAATTACCTCGATAAATCAGTGTGTTAAGTATAATTTTAAAAAATGAACTTATGATATAATGCTGTTTACACTGAAATGAGCTGCCTTCATATTCTTCCTCCTCATTTTGTACAAGTGTAAAAAATAATTTTCATATGATAAGTTGATATATTAATTATCCTTAGAGGCCTAGTGAATTTACACTGAAACGATAATTAAACTGGACGTCTGTCGTAAGCTAGTCATGCTACAGCAGAGCGACGCCGCTCAGTTCAAACCAGACCACGCTTCCTCAATGTCAGCCATCTTTAACAGTTGTCAACGTGTCGTCAGTGAGGTTACACAGCTTCTCTTCAAATGCACAAGTTTGGAGTCACTTAGAAATTTCCATATTTTTGAAAGAAAAGCACTGTTTTTTTCAATGAAGATAACTTTAAACTAATCAGAAAATCAGTCTAATATCTAATATACATTGTGAATGTGGTACATGACTATTCTAGCTGCAAATGTCTGGTTTTTGGTGCAATATCTACATAGGTGTATAGAGGCCCATTTCCAGCAACTATCACTCCAGTGTTCTAATGGTACAATGTGTTTGCTCATTGCATCAGAAGGCTAATGTATGATTAGAAAACCCTTGTGCAATCATGTTAGCACAGCTGAAAACAGTTTAGCTGGTTAGAGAAGCTATAAAACTGACCTTCCTTTGAGCAGGTTGAGTATCTGGAAAAAATTATTATTTTCAGATCGTCAGATTCAAGTTATTTCTGTGACCATTGTGGGTTTTGCTTTCATTAACAGAGGGGTACCAACAATTTTGTCCACGTCTGCATATATATATATATATATATATATATACTACCGTTCAAAAGTTTGGGGTCACCCAGACAATTATTTTGTGTTTTCCATGAAAAGTCACACTTTTTTACCACCATAAGTTGTAAAATGAATAGAAAATATAGTCAAGACATTGACAAGGTTGGAAATAATGATTTGTATTTGAAATAATAATTTTTTCCAGATACTCAACCTGCTCAAAGGAAGGTCAGTTTTATAGCTTCTCTAACCAGCTAAACTGTTTTCAGCTGTGCTAACATGATTGCACAAGGGTTTTCTAATCATACATTAGCCTTCTGACGCAATGAGCAAACACATTGTACCATGAGAACACTGGAGTGATAGTTGCTGGAAATGGGCCTCTATACACCTATGTAGATATTGCACCAAAAACCAGACATTTGCAGCTAGAATAGTCATTTACCACATTCGCAATGTATATTAGATATTAGAGTGTATTTCTGATTAGTTTAAAGTTATCTTCATTGAGAAAAACAGTGCTTTTCTTTCAAAAATATGGAAATTTCTAAGTGACCCCAAACTTTTGAACGGTAGTGTACACTTAGGCATAATTAAAATAACACTAAATGGCACAAAAAACATGAAGAGAGAAGAGAGGCCACTGTGTGCTCACACGCCACCTAGTGATGGTCATATTTCATAAAATCATAATATTTTGCCTTGTTTTGCTGTCATTTAATAAACTGTGCTTGTGGAACTGTTGTATATTACACTCGAGGTTGTGCAGTGTCATGAATTATCGTAACTGCGGTAATGTTTTTGGCCCTCCGCTTGTCAGGCCTACAACAAATCACCGCAGTAACTATATTCATTGATACCGCTGATATCTTGTGTAATACTGGTTAAATAACTGTGGTGTCATAGTGATGGTATTAAGAGGTGGACTGAGTCAGGTAGGCCACCTCTGAAGGCCTGGGTGTCAAATACACAGCCTTCTAGACTGCTCCCCTACAACACTGTCAGTGAGCTACACAGGCTAACATTAGCTTTGAATTGCTTATTGACTATAATAATGTGCTAAACAAATAGCAGGCCCCAAGCAAAACACAAAATCAGCACACACGCCACAGCATTTTATTTTTTATAAGAACATTTAGGTTAAGCTAGCTATTGTGATGAAGGATTTATTGTGAAGTGTGGTGTGATGATGCCACCTCTGGGTGCGCCACCACACTGCCTGATAAATAGGGGCATTCACCATTTAGGGCTCTCTTGAAGCACCTGCTGTACGGCAATCTAAATATTAATAAAGTCCCGTTCTAGTGCAACCTCTCGTCTGCCTCCCTTCGTGCCAGGTTTACAGACATAACAGCTACTACTATTTTGGTACAATAATGCCTCTTGCTAGCAGGTAGCGAACATTAGCCAGCTAACATTATCCAAGGAAAACCAACATGTCCTCAGTCTGCTAAACAAAAATAAGTAAAGGAATAAGCCAAAACAGTGAAATATGCACACGTGGACAAAATTGTTGGTACCCCTCTGTTAATGAAAGAAAAACCCACAATGGTCACAGAAATAACTTGAATCTGACAAAAGTGGTAATAAATAAAAATTCTATGAAAATTAACCAACAAAAATCAGACAATGCTTTTGAATTGTGGTTCAACAGAATTATTTTAAAAAACAAACTCATGAAACAGGCCTGGACAAAAATGATGGTACCCTTAACTTAATATTTTGTTGCAAAACCTTTTGAGGCAATCACTGCAATCAAATGATTTCTGTAACTGTTGATGAGGCTTCTGCACCTCTCAGCAGGTATTTTGGCCCACTCCTCATGAGCAAACTGCTCTAGTTGTCTCAGGTTTGAAGGGTGCCTTCTCCAGACGGCATGTTTCAGCTCCTTCCACAGACGTTCAATAGGATTTAGATCAGGGCTCACAGAAGGCCACTTTAGAATAGTCCAATGTTTCGCTCTTAACCATTTTTGGGTGTTTTTAGCTGTGTGTTTTGGGTTATTATCCTGTTGCAAGACCCATGACCTGTGACTGAGACCAAGCTGTCTGACACTGGGCAGCACATTTCTCTCTAGAATACCTTGATAGTCTTGAGATTTCATTATACCCTGCACAGATTCAAGACACCCTGTGTCAGATGCAGCAAAGCAGCCCCAGAACATAACAGAACCTCCTCCATGTTTCACAGTAGGGACAGTGTTCTTTTCTTGGTATGCTTCATTTTTGCGTCAGTGAATTTAGGGCTGATGTGCCTTGCCAGAAAGTTCCAGTTTTGTCTCGTCTGTCCATAGGACATTCTCACAGAAGCTTTGTGGCTTGTCAACATGCAGTTTGGCAAATTCCAGTCTGACTTTTTTATGATTTGTTTTCAACAGTGGTGTCCTCCTTGGTCGTCTCCCATGAAGTCCACTTTGGCTCAAACAACGACGGATGGTGTTATCTGACACTCATGTACCTTGACCTTGGAGTTCACCATGAATGTGTTTAGAGGTTGTTTTGGGCTCTTTTGTTACCATTCGTATTATCCGTCTCCTCCTGTGGCCACGTCCAGGGAGGTTAGCTACAGTCCCGTGGATCTTAAATTTCTGAATAATATGTGCAACTGTAGTCACAGGAACATCAAGCTGCTTGGAGATGGTCTTATAGCCTTTACCTTTAACATGCTTGTCTATAATTTTCTTTCTAATCTCCTGAGACAACTCTCTCCTTTGCTTCCTCTGGTCCATGTTCAGTGTGGTACACACCATGTCACCAAACAGCACAGTGACTACTTGTCACCCTTTAAATAGGCCGACTGACTGATTACAAGTTTGTAGACACCTGTGATGTTAGAGGACACATCTTGGTTGAACATATCCCTATGGTCACATTATTTTCAATCTTTTCTAGGGGTACCATCATTTTTGTCCAGGCCTGTTTCATGAGTTTGTTTTTTAAAGTAATTCTGTTGAACCACGATTCAAAAGCATTGTCTGATTTTCATTGGTTAATTTTCATAGAATTTTTATTTATTACCACTTTTGTCAGATTCAAGTTATTTCTGTGACCGTTGTGGGTTTTTCTTTCATTAAGAGAGGGGTACCAACAATTTTGTCCACGGCTGTATGATTTTATATTAAGATATATCAATATGTCCTTGCAGGCTAGCTGTATCCCTTATCAGAGCAGAGCTCTTGTGTTCTCTCGTATTCAGCCGATATTCCTGACTGTTTTCTTGCCTTCCAGTTCATTTATTCCTTTTGTCATTTGATGATTGTGCTTTTATTTGATTTTTGTTTTTCCTGGTTTTATCTCAGCGAGATTGGAAGGACATAAGTGCATTCATCTTCTCAAATGATAACTCTTCTAACAGCAAAGTAATGACACGTCTGATAGAGAAATTAGCGTGCAGTCTCTTTACGGCTTTAGTAAAATGAAGTTTCTAATAGATGGCAGGAAGACTGAAAAAGCTTTTTTTGTCTCAGTACTGTCAGTCGACTTTGGGGGAAGTCTAAATAGGGCTGTTTTCTGAACTAAACCAAATACAGGTGATTAGAGGAATTTGTTTTGTGCTCTATTGGTGATAAATGCTCAAAAGCCATGCAGCACCACGGGATTAATCACTTGAACATGCTTTTTTTCTGGAAGTCTGAGAAAATGTCACCTTATGTAAGCCTGATGACTCATCAGCCCTATGAAGCGCTACCTCTTTAATACAAAATCTTGAAAAGGATGCTAGCAGCCGATAATCAATTACTTTTTTGAACATAATTTTTATAATGCATCAAATGGTCGTCTGGAGTTCCTGTGAAAGGTTGAACCTTTTCAAACCAGTCTGTTTTGTTTTTGCTCACGGTGAAACATTCAAGCCTCTATAACTTTTAGAAAATATACTCACCATCACTGAGTTCTTGCATAACCATATAATGCATCTGCAATGTCTTAAATTACTCACATACTATGAATGCATTTCCACATAATTCATATGTTGCTGAACTATTTTTGCATCTATTTAGACATTTTCATAAAATCAGCACAGTAACTGCTGTGATGTCGTCGGCCCTCCGCTTCACGTCGGGCCTACATTGAATCACTGCAGTTACTGTATTCGATGATATTGCATTCCCTCTCATGTAATATTGCTTAATTGACATATTTAGACACTGTTGCAATGCCACAGTCCAGTGCACAAGAAGTGACAGCAGCGGCTTTGTCCAAATAACAACATACTGAGTGCCTAGGTCTAGATCCTGCATGAACTCAGAGAGCTCATGCCTCTGCCAAGGCTCCTTCCCTCCCTCCCTTTGCCCATCCATCTGTCTGTACCTCCCTGCCTCCATCCCTCCCTACATTGCAAGATAGGGCCTTGGTGGAGGTATGCACTCATGGATCACCTCCAAAATCTAATGGGTTTGTGTGTAGTCCAAGAGCCACCTTTGGTGAAAATTTCATCAAACTCTGTCTAATAGTTTTTGAGTCTTGCTAACAATTTGTGAGAAGATTGAACCATGGTGGAGGTATGCACTCTCAGATCATCACCAAAATCTAATGGGTTGCTCTGTAGCCCAAGGGCCACCTCTGTTGAAAATTTCATCAAAATCCATTCAGTAGTTTTTGTGTAATCCTGCTGACAGACAAACAAACAAACAAACCGACACGGATGAAAGCATTACCTCCTTGGCAGACGTAATGAGAACAATATGTAACACCTTGGCAACTGGTTTTAAATGATCTGCACTACCATCAAAGCTTGGTAGGACCCTCTACAACATCCCTTCCATTTACCCAATTAAAACCACTTTCCTTTTTTGCCAGAGCTCCAATACAAAAGTGTTGGCTGGTGCATTTGGGCAAATGGGGTTAAGTGTGTTTCAGTGGGAACAGACCTGTTTTATTCTTAGAGTCATAGTCAATTTTAAACATCAAGTACGGGAAACCATAGAAATGTCCCCAATTAAGTGACCCGACGTGGTGTCCGAGTGAACTAAAGAACCAAACAACACCTCAGAGATAACACAATAATTTTATCTGAAGCCTCAAGAACCAACAAACTGCATACCTAAATTAAATTCTATTTAATACCACCCCCCCTCCTTTGTGAGTGAGCTAAACAAACAGGAGCTAGCAGTTGGAGCCACCTGTGCATCTCCATAATGTCAAGAGGTTTGCAGCCCGTGCTTTTCTATTCAGTGCACTGTGACCGCAGGCGAGGCATTCGGTTTGTAGAGTGAAGGCAGTCCTGTATTAAAGTGGATTTCCTTGAATGTGAGCCAACACATATTATGCCCCACAAGCTGTCATTAAACAATGCTGTTCCTTAAGGCTTAGCGCATTTCAATTACACCTATCTGCAATCCCTCCCCCCCCGGCCCCCTAGAGCAGATAAATAAACATTCAAACGGACAAACAACATTTAGTCCGATTGAAAACTCTTTCACCATCACGAGTCAAGGTTATCCAGCCCGAACACCTCATGTGTGGGACTGCTATTTCTCTCCGTATGCTTCAAGTGGCTATGTCCTTCCCTATGCTCCCCCCGTGTACAGTACGTCACTCCGCTCGCGTTCATTTGTCTGCTCGTCTCCTTGGGATTTCAGAGGCGGATTCACCAATTGTCTCTCATAATCTTGTGTTCTGCAGACAGGATGTGCAAACTCCCTCCATTTCCCCACGTATCACCGGGCTGGGAAGCAGATGATCATCCTTTGAACCCATTACTCAGCCTGATCCTCTTATCGTAACCAACCTTCCTGATTCTCTAATTTCGGGTCTGCCAAACTGTGCTCTGTGCACAATGTGGCTTACGTCTCTGTTGCACTGTTTTTAATTTTTGTGCAAGGGAGGAAAGTCCAGAGAGAAGGAAAGTGGTGGGAAGGGAGGGGTGGTCTGTGCACATTTGCACAACTGTCTCTGGGGATCTTCTACCAAGCTGAAATAAGACAAGTCTGTGGGCGGGTCAGCGTTCTGGGAACACAGTGAACAACTCATAAAGGGTTCATTTCTAGCTGCCTTTCCATTCTCCCTCTCTCTCTCCTCCTCCTTACCTCAACTGTATGCCCCACTAATATCACTGTGACTCTTGGGGAGGAGCACATGCTGCTAAATGTTACTATAGGGGATTGGTCAGTTAAAAAGGGGCTTAACAATGGATTTGTGCAGGAGCCCGCCACCATGGGAGGATACGCCACAATGCCTCACTGTTGCCATGGCGCCATATCAAACATAGGAAGTAAAACAATGGGAGGAAAAGAGGCATCCTTACCACCTATCATGGGAGTACACCATGTAAACAGATCCCTAATTTCCATTGTGATTGCCTTCTGTCTCATTCCATGATCCGCCTGCTGCCAATGAGAAGATGCACAGCCGCGGCTATATCCATCGTTCACTTTCGCTGTACAACATTCGGCTTCACGCAGAGCGGCTTTTGCATATATGTTCACGCGCGCACAGAGGAGAGCTCCTGCACAAGGCAGCGAATCAATTACTCAGTCGGCTGCATATTTTTGGAGGATCAAAGGATCACGCACCTTTGTGTGGTGGTATGCTGGGGCTTGTACTAAAAATGTACCAGTTAACTAATACCTTAGTCTGATACATCAGAAAAACAAATGTGAGTCTGCATTCCCCCAAAGAAAATTTTCACCACTTACATCAGAAATAGCCTGAAAGGCATACAAAACCAATAGAATTGGCTGCATAGTTTCTTTTTTTTTCCTATCGCTATTGCAATCAGATGAAATATAGGCTGAGTGCCTGAATAGCATTTCTTAACTGTGCACATGATAATAAAGCCTTTGAATCTTTGAATGAAACAAGAGACGAGTAGATATGTAGTGTGAATATTGGCAAAGGAGGCAGGGTTTAACAGGGAACCCACTTTTCTGGGAGTAAATCTGCATTCACAGCTGCATTGCTGTAAAGTATTTTTATGAAAACTCGACCCACAGAATCTACAGTAGTTAAAAAAAAGTCACTAATTTTGTAATTAACGTACAGTGGGGGAAATAATTATTTGATCCCCTGCTGAATTTGTAAGTTTAGCCCCAACAAAGAAATGGACAGTCCATAATTTTTATGGTAGGTTTATTTTAACAGAGAGAAACAGAAGATCAACAAATAATCCAGAAAAAAATCAAATAAGGGTTATAAATTAATTTGCATTTGATCGAGGGAAATAAGTATTTGATTTCCTGCCAACCAGCAAGAATTCTGATCCAAACAGACTAGTTATGTACCCCTGATTCATATAAATTAGTCCTGTTCCTTTGGGAAAGTACTTCTAATCTCAGCTGGTTATGTGTATAAAAGACTCCTGTCGCAAAATCAATATTTTCAATTCAAACTTCTCCACCACCATGGGCAAGACCAAAGAGCTGTCAAAGGACTTCAGAGAAAAGATTGTGGACCTGCACAAGGTTGGAATGGGCAAGACCATCAGCAAGAAGCTTGGCGAGGAAGAGACCACTGTTGGTGCGATAATTCACAAGTGGATGAAAAAAGATAACAATCGCCCTCACGCTGGAGCTCCATGCAAGATCGCACTTCATGGGGTAAAGGATGATTCTGAGAAAGGTGAGGGATCAGCCCAGAATTACACGGGGGAAGCTTGTTAATGATCTCAAGGGAGTTGGGACCACAATCACCAAGAAAACCATTGGTAACACACTTTGCCATAATGGATTGAGGTCCTGCAGTGCTTGCAAGATCCCCCTGCTCAAGAAGGCACACCTAAAATTTGCCAGTGAAGACCTGAATGATTCAGAGAAGGCTTGGGAGAATGTGGTGTGGTCAGATGAGACCAAAATTGAGCTCTTTGGCATCAGTTCGACTTGCCGTGTTTGGAGGCAGAGAAATGCTGAATATGACCCCAAGAACGCCATCCCCACTGTCAAACATGGAGGTGGAAACATTCTGCTTTGGGAATGTTTCTCTGCTAAGGATACAGCAAATTAGTCAAAGTCAATACATTACTCTGCAGCACCCCTTTATGGATCGCCAATTTATTGGGGTGGAGGGGTTTGCATGCCCCAATGATGCTAGAAGCTATACTGTTGAGGGGCACCTTGGACCTGGTAGGGTTTTGTGGTGCTCTTGTGTCAATGAACTGGACTAATGAGACATGCAAACACATCCAATATTTACCTAAAGGTCTTTATTTGGAAAGCCAGCACTGACGCCACAGGACTCTCATAAAGTTCATCAAGGCAGAGAGTGTGGCGCACACAGAAATTCAGCACTTTTCACAACTTCTGACCACCATTCAAGTGAATCACCTCCCCTTCATGAAATCTATGACTCTGGTGAGCTAAGTTTCATAATGTAGTGGTGACCCACCACATTCTACATGGACATTCAATCCTCACACTTAGCTAGCCTGCACTAAGCAGGGGACAATTTGCATACGGACAGAGAGCCCCTAGGAGACAATGAGAAGAAGGGACTATTGTTATACATCCCTGGATTAAGGAAGGGACATCCGGGCGCCATTTGGTCACGCGAATGATATACTGTATATTGACTGATATGTACAGTATATCAATATGCAAATGTGCCATGCATTCTCTCTGTTTGTCTAGCATGTATAAAAGAGCTTGTTATATATGCTTCAACAGCACAACACAGCTCACAGCGCTACAAGTGTGTTTCATGATGATGGAGGAAATAAAACTCTGAAACCTTCGAGCTCGTCGCATCTCGCCTGAACTTATTTGTTCCTCCATACTGGTGACTCTTGACAAAGAATGGAACACGAGGCGAAGACCCCGGAGATCACCCGGACGGGAAGCTCCAGCACGCGTCATGGTGTGCCCCTCGCCTGATCTATTCCTTCCACACTGGGGACCTGACAAGAGAGAATGACCGTCTGCTCCCTCTCACTGCACTGTGGACACAGAGGACCAGAGAACTCCTGCAACCTCTTCATCCTCACCGGAGCACGCGCTCCGGAGAGCAGCGCTTGGACCGACATGCACCATGAACGGCGACATGAGCGAATGAAGGAAGCAGCCTGAACGGGGACAACCATAGACGCCGACTGCGTTGATTTCCACCGAGCTCCCTGACTCTGACTAAACTCCCGACAGCAGACCTCCCGTGCACAGAAGCCCCGCACACAAGACTTTGTATGGGTTTCTCAGCCACGGCGCACAAGGGGAATTTGGCCGCTCGGCTTCCCCACATCCTTGCTGGACCGAGCCGCGAGAGAAGTCAGAGACTTAATTTTTTAGCACAGCCGCTGTGGATCACCACTAGGTTTAACGGGAAATTCCCTCACCATTGCGGATCCACATGCAATTTTTGCGCGGCCCAGACACCTTTGACGTTCCGGGCTGGCACTCACTTACTCCCACCCCCCTCCCCCTCCTCCTCCACAGCGCTTTTCCGCACCTCACTCCCTAAAGCCGGCCAATCGCCGTCTTGTTCCATTACGCACAAAATGCACCAGCCTGTGCGCCCATGATCCACGGCCGTTCAACGTGCTGGAACCCGGAGCGGAGCACACTGTTTTTTTCCACCTGTCCCCCGTCCCTCTCACAGACTGACATGCCCTCCGACAGTTCTACCGGAGCTGGAGCCAAACAACGGGGGGAGGGCGGGGTCACAACCCCTGCTGAGTGTTCTGGGGGGAGCCCTGTGGTGACCCACCACAATCTACATGGACATTCAATCCTCACACTCAGCTAGCCTGCACTAAGCAGGGGACAATTTGCATACGGACAGAGAGCCCCTAGGAGACAATCAGAACAATGGACTATTGTTATACATCCCTGGATTAAGGAGGGGACGTCCGGGCGCCAGTTGGTCAAGCGAATGATATGTATTGACTGATATGTATATCAATATGCAAATGTGCCATGCGTTCTCTCTGTTTGTCTAACATGTATAAAAGAGCTTGCTATACATGCCTCAACAGCACAACACAGTTCACAGCGCTACAAGTGTGTTTCATGATGATGGAGGAAATAAAACTTTGAAACCTTCCAGCTCGTCGCATCTCGCCTGAACTTATTTGCTCCTCCACAATGTACCAAGAAACTATTGTTCCCTGTTATTGAACAGGCATGGGTCTCAGCCAGTCTGACTAACCACATGACTTGAGGTCAATAGCATTGGTCACCAGTATTATTGCACCGTCAGACTATTCATGATATACAATATATAACATTAAAGATTACTTTTAAGAAGCATTGTAAAAATTGGCTTTTAAACAACCAAAACTGTACCCATGACTAGTGGTTGCTCTGCGGCATTTGCATATACAGTAGGGTAAAAAAGTATTTAGTCGGCCACCAATTGTGCAAGTTCTCCCACTTAAAAGATGAGAGAGGTCTCCAATTTTCATCATGGGTATACCTCAACTATGAGAGACAAAATAAGAAAAAAAAAAAATCCAGAAAATCACATTGAAGGATTTTTAATGAATTAATTGGTAAATTCCTCGGTAAAATAAGTATTTGGTCAATAACAAAAGTTCATCTCAATACTTTGTTATATACCCTTTGTTGGCAATGACAGAGGTCAAACGTTTTCTGTAAGTTTTCACAAGGTTTTCACACACTGTTGCTGGTATTTTGGCCCATCCCTCCATGCAGATCTCCTCTAGAGCAGTGATGTTTTGGGGCTGTCGCTGGGCAACACAGACTTTCAACTCCCTCCAAAGATTTTCTATGGGGTTGAGATCTGGAGACTGGCTAGGCCACTCCAGGACCTTGAAATGCTTCTTACAAAGCCACTCCTTCATTGCCCGGGTGGTGTGTTTGGGATCATTGTCATGCTGAAAGACCCAGACACGTTTCATCTTCAATGCCCTTGCTGGTGGAAGGAGGTTTTCACTCAAAATCTCACCATACATGGCCCCATTCATTCTTTCCTTTACACGGATCAGTCGTCCTGGTTCATTAGCAGAAAAACAACCCCAAAGTATGATGTTTCCACTCCCATGTTTCACAGTAGGTATGGTGTTCTTTCTCCTCCAAACACGACAAGTTGAGTTTCTACCAAAAAGTTCTATTTTGGTTTCATCTGACCATATGACATTCTCCCAATCCTCTTCTGGATCATCCAAATGCTCTCTAGCAAACTTCAGACAGGCCTGGACATGTACTGGCTTAAGCAGGGGGACACGTCTGGCACTGCAGGATTTGAGTCCTTGGCGGCGTAGTGTGTTTCTGATGTAGCCTTTATTACTTTGGTCCCAGCTCTCTGCAGGTCATTCACTAGGTCCCCCTATGTGGTTCTGGGATTTTTGCTCACCGTTCTCATGATAATTTTGACCCCACGGGGTGAGATCTTGCGTGGAGCCCCAGATGGAGGGAGATTATCAGTGGTCTTGTATGTCTTCCATTTTCTAATAATTGTTCCCACAGTTGATTTCTTCACACCAAGCTGCTTACCTATTGCAGATTCAGTCTTCCTAGCCTGGTGCAGGTCTACAATTTTATTTCTTGTGTCCTTTGACAGCTCTTTGGTCTTGGCCATAGTGGAGTTTGGAGTCTGACTGTTTGAGGTTGTGGACAGATGTCTTTTATACTGATAACGAGTTCAAACAGGTGCCATTAATACAGGTAACGAGTGGAGGACAGAGGAGCCTCTTAAAGAAGAAGTTACAGGTCTGTGAGAGCCAGAAATCTTGCTTGTTTGTAGGTGACCAAATACTTATTTTACTGAGGAATTTACCAATTAATCCATTAAAAATCCTTCAATGTGATTTTCTGGATTTTTTTTTCTCATTTTGTCTCTCATAGTTGAGGTATACCTATGATGAAAATTGGAGACCTCTCTCATCTTTTAAGTGGGAGAACTTGCACAATTGGTGGCTGACTAAATACTTTTTTGCCCCACTGTATATATATACTACCGTTCAAAAGTTTGGGGTCACTTAGAAATTTCCTTATTTTTGAAAGAAAAGCACTGTTTTTTCAATGAAGATAACTTTAAACTAATCAGAAATACACTCTAATATCTAATATACAGTACATTGCTAATGTGGTAAATGACTATTCTAGCTGCAGATGTCTGGTTTTTGGTGCAATATCTACATAGATGTATAGAGGCCCATTTCCAGCAACTATCACTCCAGTGTTCTAATGGTACAATGTGTTTGCTCATTGCGTCAGAAGGCTAATGGATGATTAGAAAACCCTTGTGCAATCATGTTAGCACAGCTGAAAACAGTTTAGCTGGTTAGATAAGCTATAAAACTGACCTTCCTTTGAGCAGGTTGAGTATCTGGAAAAAAAACATTATTTCAAATACAAATCATTATTTCTAACCTTGTCAATGTCTTGACTATATTTTGAGATGAGATGAGATGAGATGAGATCCAACTTTATTGTCATTACACATGTATGAATACAAGGTAACTATTCATTTTACAACTCATGGTGGTAAATAAGTGTGACTTTACATGGAAAACACAAAATAATTGTCTGGATGACCCCAAACTTTTGAACGGTAGTGTATATATACAGAATATATGTGCCTGTGTGTCACACACATATGCCCCGCCTCTTGTTTGTTGCTGTCTGTTGTTGCTGTGAGGTGCTGGGGTGCATGTGTGTGAACGCATACGCAGCACTTCACTCGTGTGACATTTGAATGTTTTGTTTTGTAACACCTTAACTCTTGCACTTTAGCGTCTCCACTCTGCACAGCTTCACTGCAGTTGTTCTGCTCGTGTATGATTGTTTGTGTGTTTTTGTGACCCGCCAGGGGACTACAGATGCAAATTAGCAGTGTTGCTAAATCTGGCATACTTACATTTGTATTAATGTTCATTAGTATGTAATGTCCCTTTCAAATAAACATTAAACTAAACTAAAAACCACCACAGTCTCCCACGACAAATTGGCCCTGGTACTTCTCAAGTTTTTTGGGGTTTTTTTTTTGACAATATTTTTTTTTTGACAATATTCTGGATATTCTGTTTTTATTATTTTCAACATGCTGAACAGTTGAAATAAATCTGCAGTTTCAGAAAGCAAGCAAATAAGTTTATTGGTCTGATGATAAAAAAAGGAATGTCAGTAAAGTTTATTTCCCACAAAACTGGACTATATTTTTAATAGAAGCCAGATATACAGTAGAAATAAATGAATACTTTCTGGAACACCAATGTCTTTTTTTAAGTGACACTCTGCCAAAAATCTAGTTTTTTTTTCTTGTTAACATGTCTGTAAGATCTTATTTATGAGTTACATGACACATCAGAGTGAAATGACTCAAATGTCTCGCCTGTTTCTTTTTTTTTTTGCTTTAAAGTTTCACTTAAGCCCCGCCCCTGAACAAAAGGTGAGTTTAGATGAAAAGTTTTTGATGATGTCGGTGACTATGTATGGTGCCGGCACGACCGTAGTGTTGAGCCAATCAGGACTCTCTGGCCTAAATGAAGTTAGCCTCCAGGCTAGTTAGTGTTTTTTTTTAACAAACTGCTTTGAAAACTTGACCCAAATTAAAATGGGTTTTACCATTCAACTGCTTTTAAGGACCAATGCAGTTTCAGTCATTATCCTGGGCCACCGTGCATACAACTGGGCATGTCCTCAAACCGGTAAGTCTTTTTATCACAGGATTTATTATGACAATGTAGTGGTAGCCACTGTTAGCCTTGTTATATGTGGTTGGGCCTAGCAATCACAGATCCTGGCATTTGAAGGGGGGGAATGAAAAGATTTTGAGACAAAACTGTAAGTCAATGAAAGATTTTGTTTGTAGAAAAAGGACATAACATACCATTTTAGACTATATCTGTTTTTGTAGGAGATTTATATCCACTGGGGTGCATCTTTAAGAAAGAGAGTTTAAGAAGGAGAGACAGACAAACTGAGAGATTTTGAAAAGTAAGAATAAAATTCTTTGCAGGAAATAAATCCATCTCATCCCTGCATCAGAGCATCGCTTACAAATAATCTTTCCTTTCTGACATTTGAATTTTTCTTCTTTTACGTATTGCTGAGACATTTTGAGGCTGTTGCATTATGCAAACTTTGGCTTCCCTTTGCACATCTGCCCCCCCCCCCCAATCTTGAATCTCAATACCACTGACAACAAATGGCATTTAAACACACCACAGGGGTCTGCTGCATCCTTCTGAGGGGAAGTGTGGAGCAGAATGGGAAGGTATCAGTGTACGAGCGACTCGGGCTGTGAGTGTGACACAACAGCAGGTTGAAAGCTGGTATTTGCAGTCACTACTTAACGTGTGCGCGTGTGTGTCTGTGCAGCTTAACGTGAAGCCAACATTTTAACACTTTCATTTCTTTATTTTTTTTATGCTTCTTAGCTGCTATGTGGCACATCCGGAGACAGGCGGCCAAACACTTGCCAGCTGTTCCGATGATACTTCCACTATGCCTTTTAATGAAGAAGAAACAAGCTGGCAGAGGTGTGGAAGCCTGAGCATATCTGTCATTCAGTTGTGGTTCCAAATGGCAGGGCAAAGAAACAGTTTGTGATCTGATGAGAAAAAAAACGAAAGAGCACAGTGAACAGTTTTGTTTACCAGAGTGGCTGGCCTGTAATGCTTCCGTCCAGACAGATTTGAGAAGCAAACAAATCAACATCAAGGGGCCCCGATTACGCTGCACAAAGCCCTTTGATTTGCATTTGGGTTGCTATGGTCAAATGCAGACAAGAAATCAGTCTAATTGGTGGTTTTGTGGTTCTGTTATGTGATTCTGTCCCTTGTGTTCTGCAAGTTTTTTTGTTTTCCCTTTTGTGTCCCTGT
Source organism: Pholidichthys leucotaenia (assembly GCA_020510985.1). Taxonomy (NCBI): domain Eukaryota; kingdom Metazoa; phylum Chordata; class Actinopteri; order Cichliformes; family Pholidichthyidae; genus Pholidichthys; species Pholidichthys leucotaenia. The sequence continues at coordinate 217,295,835 of CM035844.1, forward strand.
GATAGTTGAGGCCTCTGTTCTACCATTTTTTCGGTTATTTTTCAGCCCTACCCTACGTTAGCGTTGCTTCCTTTGTTAGTTTTACCCTCCTTTGTAATTGCCCACCCCGCCCCGTCCAGTCTCACCTTGTTGTGCATCTCAGTTCAATTACTTCCTGACTCTCACCAGTGTGTTTATAAAGTACTCTGTTTGGGCCGGGTTCTTTAGTTTCTTTTTATAGAGAAACAATCCGGCTCATCCTTCTGTTGAATCAATACACCTAGAGTAATATATGGTGCCTCTGCAGCACTGTCAGTGCTGAAAGAAAATGTCACGTTCTGAGCGCGGGGGGATTCCACCAGGCTCAGGGTGTCTGTCTTTTTTTTTTTTTTTTAATATTTGTACTGTGTTGTTATTTTGAGCTGTCAGGTTCAAGTTCAGGTTCAGGTTACTTTATTTGTACCCATAGGTAGATTTGTTTTGCAGTCAGGTGACATCCTTTTAGACACATATTTTCAAACCACAATTACATTTAACATGAACACAAACACAGGCACACAAGAAGCTGACTATAAACATGATAAAAGTACTCAAGGCTCCACCAATCAGGACATAAGACAAAGAAATAAGAGAAAAAAACAAAGAGAGAAGAGTCATATTAAAAAGTTAAAGACTAGTCAAAGAGGTTAAAAACTCAAAAGTCTAAAACCCAATAAAAGATTTAGAACCCAAATAAAAAACTACAAAAATAAGTAAATATAAAATAAAATTAATAAATAGGTAACTAAATTATGTGCAATATATTGTTACATCTTGTTCAACTCTTTAACAGCAGCAGGAACAAAGCTGTTTTTGTAGCGCTGGCTTTTACATTTTGGGACAGCAAACCTCTGTCTGGAGGGAAGAAGCTGAAAGTTGCAGTGCAAAGGGTGGGAGTCATCATTTAAAATGGAGGTAGCAATCCTCTATACCTGTCTGGTGTACAGGGATGTCAGGCTCAGCTGTGACTCACCAAGAAAACGACTGGACCATCTAACTACCTGATCCAAGGATTTCCTCTGTTTCAGTTTTGTCTGACCAAGCCATAACACTAAAGAAAAGGATAAAACAGATTCAATAGAAGCCCGATAAAACATTGTCATTATGGATCGGTCAATTTGGAAGCGTGCAAGTTTCCTTAAACAATGCAAATGTTGCTGACCCTTTTTGCACACCCTTTCACAGTTCTCTTCAAAGTTTAAATTACTATCAATAATCGTCCCAGGATATTTGTAGGATTGCACACATTCAGTGGTCTGGCCTTTTAGTACAGTGACTTCGTGCCTGGGAGTTTTCCTCCTAAAGTCAATAATCATATCTTTAGTTTTTGTCATATTCGGCTGCAGGTAGGAATCCTCACACCAGTGAACAAAATCATCAACTACTGGGCCGTGGCCACTCTCACCATCCTGGAGGAGACTGACAACAATTGAATCATCAGCATACTTTATAATGTGTCTGTTGTCATGTCTGCTCCGACACATGTTTGTGTACAGGATGAAGAGTAGTTGTGACAACACACACCCCTGAGGAGAGCCAGTAGAAGAACACTTTTGGTCAGACAATGTACCATTGACCCTTACTCTCTGTGTCCTGTTGGTTAAAAAATCCAGAATCCAACCCACCAGATTATTACTCAAATCAAATTGTTGCAGGAGCCTTTCAACTAAAATATGAGGTTGGATTGTATTAAAGGCGGAAGAAAAGTCCACAAATAAGAGCCTGTCGTGTGTCCCATTAAAATCCAGATGTTTAAAAAGCATGTTAAACAGAGTGACAGTGGCGTCCTCCACTCCTCTGTGAGGCCTACTGTATAGGCAAACTGCAAAGGATCCAATGCATGCTCAGTCTGCTTTAGGACCTCAAATCTGACCAGTTTTTCAACAATTTTCATTAAAATTGAGGTCAAAGCAACTGGTCTAAAATCATTTACCATTTTAGGACAGCTGGATTTTGGAACGGGGACAACCACGGCATCTTTCCAGATCCTAGGCACATGTTGTGTCTGTAAGGACTTATTGAAAATATAGTGAAACACAGGACTCAATTCATGTGCACAGGACTTTACCAAGCGCCCACATATATTATCAGGGCCCTAACTTTTGTTCACTTTTACAGCACAGAACGCCCTTCTAACATCCTGCACCTCAATATTAAAGTGCTGATTGTCTGAGTTTCTGTTTCAAATCTTGGGTTTCTGTGCTAAAATCAAAGGAATCAAAATGGCCATTAAAACAATTAAGAGCATTAGCCAGCTCTGTGTCTGAACTAAAACCATCTAAAAACACACGATTACTGCGCTCTGTGCTCTGAAGGCCTGCAATAGTTTTCATACTGGCCCAGGCTGAACCAAGCTTCTTTGTTGCCATCTTGCTTTCCAACTCTGATTTATAATTCTGTTTTGCTCTTAAAATTTTGGCCTTCAGCTCTTTTGTGGCTACCTGTAGCTCAGAAACAACCCCCTGTTTAATGGCAAGTGCTTTCCTCTGTAAGCAGGATTTAACTGATTTTGTAACCCATGTCTTGTTGTTGGGATATATTTTGACAAGTTTACGTGGAACGATCATGTCTCTGCAGAAAGCCATGTATGAGCATGTCACATCCACTAAAGAGTCCAAATCTTCTCCGCAGGCGAGCGTGAATACCTCCCAGTCCGTACAGTTAAAGCATTCCTGGAGGCAGTGCACTGAATCCTCTGTCCACACGTTTATGTCTCTGGTCTTCGCCTTGCCTCTTCTGAGAGCAGTTTTATATGTGGGCAGCAAATGTACACAGTTGTGATCTGAGGATCCTAAAGGAGGAAGGGGAAGAGATTTAAAGGCCCTCTCTATGGAGCCGTAGCACAGGTCCAATGTCTTTTTTCTCCTGGTTGGGCAGGAGACATACTGATAAAAGTTTTTAAGTGTCTTCTTTAAAGACTCATGGTTAAAATCCCCAATGATAAAATTTGGAGCCTCTGGGGAAATCGACTGCAACTGCTGTACCACATCAAAGACAGTGCTGGAGGGGGAGGCAGCATCTGCCCTCGGGTGAATGTACACAGTCGTAATGAGAAGTTGGGGAAACTTGCGGGTCAGATAAAAGGGGCATAGTGACACTGACAGAAGCTCCACATCTGGTGTACAGATGCGCTCTCTGACCATGACAGATGTACAGTACTGTTTATTAATATACAAACATACGCTGCCCCCCTGACATTTCCCTGTACCTCTTCCTGCCAATCTGAGTGAAGTGGGGCTCCAAAGCCGTCAATCCACAGGTCCGCATCCTGGTCATGCACTGTAAGCCACGGCTCCGTGTAAGCCATGACACAGCAGTTCTTGAAATCCTTCTGATATCGTACATTTCCTTGAATTTCATCCACTTTATTTCTCAGGGATTGTACGTTCCCCATAATAATGGAAGGAAGAGGAATGCAGTTAAGCTGACGCCTCCTCAGGTTTAATCTTACGCTGCCACGCTTTCCGCGTTTCCTCTTCTTGTCTCTCTTTTCATCGCTGTGTCCATGAAAATCTCTTAAAATAAAGTCCAGCAGTTGCGGCACAGACTCAAACACAGATGCTGCATTATCCATGTTTAAATGTAGTAATCATGATCGCAATTGCGCTTACCTCCAAGACAAAGAGCCGGTAAGAAAGAAATGAAAAACAAGAAGGAAATCCATACTGATGGAACCAGGGAGCTCTTTGTTATATAGTCCACAAACATTCAAGGACAACAACGGCACAGAGAATTACGTTAAAACACATTAAAGTGCATAAAAACAGAGACACAGATGTTGAACTTTTTTCACCCGCTGCTGGTCGCTGCGTGCGCATGCGATATGTATCCTATATTGTTTCTTAGTGTGGTTTATTTTCCCGTGTATGTTCGTTATAGTTTGTTTATTGTATTTTTGAGCTTGCCTGTGTCTATTTTTTGCCTTATCGTTATATTTGTTTTCTGTTATGTTCTTTCTCTCGGGGTTGACAGCTGTCAACGGTTTTATGGGGTTTTGCTTTCTTCTTCCGGCTTTCAGAGAGAGCAGATGCATTTCTTCCCCTCTCCTCACTCCTCTCCTCTCTTCACTGATCCCAGCTTGCTGTGTCCTGTCTGTGTCTCGCTCTTCTTCTGGCTGAATCTCGATCCAAACGGAAAATTATGGAATTGGTAAGCTGGGCTTTAAATGCAATTGACACCACTTTCTCAAACAGAAAATCGGGCTCGGGGGAGCCCAACTGTCCTGCAGGCACTACGGCTGCGGGTTATGTGAGACTCATGGACAATTGGAAACTCATGTGTCTGTGTGACCTTTTGATCGAAGATGTAGAAGACATCTACCTGTTTGGCATCATGATCACAGGATTTCTGCTGTTTGGCTTTGGAGTTTTCCTAGTGTATCATAAACTAAGGAAGTTGGATAGAGCTAATCAAAATGCGGACCCGGCGAAGCTTCTCCAACAATTCGACCAGATGGCGAGGGCACTGATAGCGGCGAATGGTGAACTGAATCGTAAGATGGATAACATGTCGAAGTCGCTGGGTGCTCTCCAGGAAATGATTTTAAAGCCTGGAAATGTACATGGAAATGTATATACAAATTGTGATGCACAGAATCACATGAGAGGTGAAATTTCTATGCTCTAAGTGAACTGTGCCTATCAGGCCTTGATTCGGCATCCTTGGCATTCATTCCTCCAGGAGAGAAGATAAGGCAGAAGGGAGTTTTGGCTTCTCCCTAACCCAAACACTGATGTGCAGCAAACTGAACTCTCTAAGGACAGCGTTATCACGTGACTGCATGGAATTTTACCATCTGACATGAACTGAAGAGAGATGAACTCTTGTGGACATGTTATATATGTTTAGGACACTAAAGACATAACATCTAGCCGTTGCAGAGGAGAGAGGATTTGTTGTCCACCAGTAACTGATATTTCACACACTGCATTCATACTGATATCACTACCACTGACATACACACACTGGTCTCTCTCTTGCTTTGTTAATGTGTGATCTGTATTGTCTGCTAATTGTGCATTAGAGGTTTTTTTTCTATGTGATCACAATCTTGCTCATACGAGCTTTATTTTGATAAACTATGTTTTTTCTCTCTGCCCAATGTGTCATCCCCTCCCCTTCCCCCTCTTTACCCCTCACTGTATGAGGCGCCTTGTATGGCTGCCGCGTCATTAGGGAGCGCTTAACATGAGCGCACCTTAGTGATAAGTGGAATTCCTGGTATGTGCAAGCATACTTGGCAATAAAGTTGTTTCTGATTTCTGATTTCTGCTCTTTGTGGGCGTGACCTCATCAGCTGTCAGCTCCGATGACTCCCTCATTATTCCCAGCTGGTCCGAATTGTATCTTTGTTTTCTCCTGCCCGCTCAGATTGCCCACAACTATTGCTACTTATTTTAGTTTGTTTGTAGCCTTATTTAAGGGGCTGTGCACCATTGTCGGGTACAGCACCCTACTATCTACTACTAATGTTATGAAGGCAGGACTGTGATTAAAGATATTACAGGTTTGGTTGCAGTTCTCAGGCTGACCACTGGGGGTGCGGCCGTTTTTGTGAGGAAGGAACTTATTACACTGTTCATTAGTTTGCCCTGAGTATCGTTGATGGTAGCATATGTCCCTTTAGTTGTCCTTTTTATTAGAGTGTGCGTCCATGAGACAGGTGAGTGATTTGTAGAAGATTATTAAGACGTTTAGTATGGTTATTGTTCACCGGGATAATTTTAAGGACATGATATTCCGCGATCACAACTACACAGAACTAGATAGATAATTCTCCATAACAAAATTTTGGTGCCGAAACCCGGGATCTGGTGATTACGGAGTGAAGATGGAGTATGGTCCGCAGAGAGGTGGTGCCCGTCCAAGAAGGGCAGTGCGACCACCAGGATGGATGAACGATTATGAGGGATACACGCTGCTACCTGCCCCACAAGAGCAGTACAGGGCCACAGAGGGATACGCCGAGATGACGCCCCTCCCGCAACACCCAGGACAGATCAGTGACCCATCTCCTGGCTATCTTGGAACCCCCTTCACCGGACCAGTATTATCCGGTGCCCCCACGGCTTTATGAGCATAGTACAGCAGCTGCAGGAGGACAACAGGCGTCTGCAGATGATGTTTACAGATCTGAGTAGACAGATAGACCGTGGTACTACTACACTGGCTGCTACAAGTCTGCAACCTGTGGAACCAGGAAGCACTAACGTCTCGACTAATGGTTTGTGGCTCTACCCAGATACGCCCACCCAAGCCTCTCTACATCAAGATGCCCTACCTGCAGCAACAGGAGGCGCACAAGAGGAAGAGGAGTGGCCACAACCTCCACCACCAGTTTATTTCCCTAGGGATCATCCTGATCTTCCACATGTGCAATTTGCTCTACCCCAGCAACCACCAGGCATTGTCCAAGAGATTAGCCAGCGTCTACAAGAGTTACGAGTGCAGCAAGATGCGGCGGCAGTAACTACAAATACAGACACTCAGACCCATATGCAGCAGTCTGCCCTGGTATCTCAAACTCTTGGCCCTTTGGAGGGCAACATTCTGTCTCCAGAGCGAGTGTCTACTCCCACTCAATCTCTCATTCCGAAGGAGAAGATCTACAGAGGCCCAAAGCCCTCAATCCCAGAATTCACCCAGGCTGATCCTAGGCAGTTCGCTCGGTTAAGACTGGCTTTGGACAACATCTTCCCAACTGACGCAACAGAGAGATTTAAGTATCAAGTGCTCTGTGATCACCTTAAATTTGAGGATGCTCTTCTTCTTGCGGACTCATACAGTAACTCTCTTTGTCCATACACAGACACAATGGCTTCTCTTATTAAGCACTATGGTCAGCCACACCACCTGTCCCTACAAAGAATAGCAGAGCTGATGGATGAGCCCAATATTCGTCCCAGTGACACGGCAGGCTTCAGAAGGTTTGCTCTCAGAGTTTGAGCATTAGTTGGGATGCTTGAGCAGCTTGGAGAAGATGGATGAGTAGAGCTACAGTGTGGGTCTCATGTGGCGAGACTCACAAGGAAGCTACCTCAAGACCTCCAAGCTGCCTTCCGCCGCTACCTCTACCCACAAAATAATGGAGTGCCATCATTAAGAGACTTTGCAGAGTGGCTGGAATATGAGCTGGTCATCCAAGAGGGTGGTGATGAAGCGGACAGAGATAACAAGAGAGACAGCGGTAGTTCAAAGGGAGATAAAAGAGCTGCTAAGAGAGCTACAACGGTCCTCCTCGGCGCAACGCAAGATAGTGAATCAAAAGAGTCTCCAGCTCAAACTCATCACACCTCAGATGCACAGGACAAGCCCAAAGCATACTGCCCCTAGCAGTAATACCCTACATTTTCTGGATCAGTGTGCTAACTTCAAGCAACTGACAAAGGATCAGAAGGTTAACTGGATTAAGTCTAACAACTGCTGCTGGCGTTGTGGTCGGCGCCACCAAGCGGCCCAATGCCGACTTAAAGTGAAATGTAAAATATGCAAAGGGAAGCATCTGGAAGCCCTGCATGAAGTGAATCTGTGTGCAGTTGAATCTAAACCAATTAACCCAGCAACCTCAGAGCCAGAGAATAAATCATCCGCAGATGTTCTCTACCTAGATCGTCGAGCAGGGTGCAACCAGGTCCTTCTAAAGATCAGTAAAGTTCTGCTGCGAAATGGTGAGCATACGCTGGAGACATTCGCTATACTTGATGACGGATCCGAGAGGACTATCCTGCTACCAGAGGCTACCCAGAAGCTGAAGTTAAAGGTTGACCCCAGAGAGTCTCTCCCTGCGGACTGTGAGACAAGGACTGAGAACACTGCATGGGGCATCAGTGACGGTTAAAGTTTCGCCTGTGAGCCACCCATCGAAGACCTTCACCATCAATAAGGCCTTCACCGCAGATGATTTAGGGCTGGCTGAGCATTCATACCCTGTGAAATCACTTCAGCAGAAGTACAGACACTTGAAGAAGCTACCATTGGAGTCGTTCACAAATGCCCAGCCATTGCTGCTGATTGGCTCTGACTGTCCCCATCTGGTTACTCCCACCCAACCTGTACGTTTAGGTCCACCTGGAGGCCCTGCTGCAGTTAAGACCAGGTTGGGTTGGACACTACAAGGACCTGTCAACTCTTCTTGCCCGAACTATCAGCCCAAACAATGTCTGTTCTTGTCCACAGCCTCCCTTTCAGCAGAGCTCTTCAGTCATGTGGAGAAGCTATGGCAACTTGATGTTCTGCCATACAGGAATGAAAGGCTGGTTACACGGTCTCTGAGAGAGCAACAGGTTATGGACCTTCTGGAAGCAAAGACAATCAGGGTGAGGGTGGAAGGCACTCAGAGATATGCAACCCCTCTTTTGCGTGTCAATAACATGCCTACTCTGTCCGTGCCACCCGAAGCAGTCCTCCCCAGCCTGCGAGGCACTGGAAAATGCTTGAGTCGAGACCCTGAGAAGGCTAAAGCCTATGAAACGGAAATCACAGAGATCCAAGAGTTAACGGACAACCAGACTTGGCATTATGTGACATCAATGGACAACCCCGCAGATGACCTCACCAGAGGTAGAAGATTACAAGAGCTCACAAGTCAGTCCCGCTGGGCATGTGGACCTCCCTTCTTGTTGCTCCCCCCACAGCAATGGCCAGAGCATCCACTTCCCCCTTGTGAGGACTTCACAGAGGAGCAGCGCAAAGCCATGACATGTCTGGCTACATCCGTGAGCACCGACTCTATACCCGATGTAACAAATTATGACAGCTTCAATGACCTACTAAAGGAAACTGCAACCCGCCTTCATGGGGCGGCCAGTACATCAGGAGGGAGCCCATCGGCAGACGATTTCAAGGAGGCTGAGCTACGCATTCTAAGATCTGCTCAAAGAGACAGTTTTCCTGATGAAGTCCGGTGTCTTTCAGCAGCAAAACCAATACCTACCTCAAGCCGCCTCTACACACTCGCCCCTGAATTTGATCAGTCACTTAAGCTCATCAGGGTAGGCGGGAGGCTCAGACGCTGCCCTAATCTGGAAGCTGATGTTAAACATCCTGTTGTCCTGGATCCCAAGCATCCTGTAACCAGGTTACTCATCCGGCAGACTGACCGTGACCTGAAGCATCCAGGGACTGAGAGGTTGTTTGTGGAACTGAGGAGGAAAGTTTGGATTCTGCAAGGCCGTGAAGCCATAAAGAGTGAGCAACGTTCCTGTCCAGAGTGCCAAAGGTGGAGAGCCCAACCAGTGAACCCAAAGATGTCTGACCTTCCTGTGTCTCGTCTCAGGTTACAGCAGCCAGCCTTCTTCTCCACTGGCACTGACTGCTTCGACCCCATGTTAGTAAAAGTGGGTCGCCGTAACGAAAAACGCTGGGGCCTGCTCTTTAAATGCTTGACAACTAGAGCTGTTCATATTGAAATATTGTCCAGCATCAGTACCGACTCCTTCCTGATGGCACTACGTAGGTTTATTTCTCGCCGTGGGAAACCTGCTGAAATACTTTGTGACCAAGGCACTAATTTCTGAGGTGGAAATTGTGAACTTCAAGAAGCCTTCAATGCCCTGCATCCTTCCCTGCAGGCTCAACTTGCAGAGTACCAGCTCAAGTTTCGCTTTAACCCTCCCAGCGCTCCTCATTTTGGCGGGTCTTGGGAGCGAGAGATTAGATCCATTAAGGCTGCTTTAACATCCACTCTGGGCTCTCAAGTTGTAAGCGCTGAAGTACTCCAAACGGCGCTGATCGAGATAGAAGGAATCCTCAACTCAAAACCACTGGGGTACGTCTCGTCAGACCTGGCCGATCCAGACCCCGTCACCCCAAACATGTTGCTGATGGGGCGGCTGGATCCCTCACTTCCCCAAGTGTTGTACCATGATTCTGAGCTTACTGGACGCCATCACTGGAGAACTTGTCAAGTATTGAGTGACCGGTTTTGGACGTAGTTTTTACGCCACTATCTGCCAACTCTCCAGACCAGGTCCAAATGGCAAAGGGACACCTCCCCCATTCAAGTTGGCACAGTTGTACTGATAGTGGACCCCCAACTTCCAAGAGCATCCTGGCCAGTTGGTGAGATCAGTAAAGTTTTTCCAGGACCTGATGGCTTAATCCGATCGGCTGAAGTCAAGGTTAAGGACCGCACCTATGTGAGACCTGTGAGTCGCCTCATTCGCCTCCCAGCTGTACCAGACCAAGATGGACAGTGAACAGTCTTCAACTTGCCGGAGCAAGTTTGGGGGCGGCTGTGTTATGAAGGTAGGACTGTGATTAAAGATATTACAGGTTTGGTTGAAGTTCTCAGACTGACCACTGGGGGCGCAGCCTTTTTTGTGAGGAAGGAACTTATTACACTGTTCATTAGTTTGCCCTGAGTATCGTTGATGGTAGCATATGTCCCTTTAGTTGTCCTTTTTATTAGAGTGTGCATCCATGAGACAGGTGAGTGATTTGTAGAAGATTATTAAAACGTTTAGTATGGTTATTGTTCACCGGGATAATTTTAAGGACATGATGTTCCGCGATCACAACTATACAGAACCAGATAGATAATTCTCCATAACAACTAACGTAAGTGTCTTTGAATTATCTTTTGTATTTTCCTAGCATGCACTCCACGGGTAGTTTGCACAGGTTTAGCCAGTGACTCCTGTTGCCTTAGCCTCAGCTATTTTGCTTCACCTGTGTCCCTTCTTTCCAATAGTTTTTGGTTGGGTCTTGTTTGTTCTTTTGTGTATTTTCACAATTAAATTTGTAAACTCACAGCTTGCGTTTGGAGCCTTTATTCAGCCCTGACAAGGGAATTTATGACAGAAAAGTCAAAACAAACCCAACCATTTCTGCCAGGTGGATGTGAAATGTCCAGAAACGCAATGTGTGGGATTCATCAAAGTGCTGTTCCAGATGTTACATTTCTACATCTATCATCTTTTTATATGAAATGCTAACATAGTAGGAAAGCTATCAAATTGCTAAAACTGCACAGTTAAATTTCAGGTATATCAGCAGGTATTAAGACCAAGAAGAGGCAAACTCTAAAGTAAAGCAAAACTAACTACATAGTGACATAGTGCATGGTCAGAGTTGTAATGTGTTTAAAGTAGACCCTCACGTTACTTTAACCCACAATTCTAATTGTAAAAGTGTGCTAGACAGTATTTTCATAAAAACAAATTTGAAAAAGAAAAAAAAAATCAACAAAGTGTTTAGAAAGGTGCAGAATTAAAGTCTTTATAGTCTTCAAAAAACATGTATGATGAAAAAATGTATTTAAAATTTTTATGGGTTCAAAATAATCATTATTTACATCCGTGAAAATGTTATCCAAGTCCTATCTAGTGTTTATATATATATATATATATATATATATATATATATATATATATATACAGCCGGGGCAAGAGTAATCCGGGATTTCCACTGATTTTGGATGCAGTCCATTGCGGATGCAGTGCAGCCGGAGATTTGGTTCCATCCCGACCAGCTCCATTTGTGTTTTGAAGAACCATGGACAATCTATTCATATATGATGTTTATAAGTTTTTTAGCAGTTTTACTTTCCATGGGTAATCCCTTTGTCTATTATGCTGTGTGTGTTTCTGTCATTTGGTTGTCTACTGTCATGCTGCTGTTACACTGTAATTTCCCAGTTTGGGATCAATAAAGATAATAGAAGAAAACAAGAATAATCCCAGGTTTCTTTTAAGCACTGTAGCCAGACTGACAAAGAGCCAGGACTCTGTCAATCCTTGCATTCCCATAGCGCTTACTAGTCAGGACTTAATGAACTTTTTCAATCATAAAATTTCATCTATTAAAGATAAAATCAGTCAGATTCTTCCCACCGTTAACTTAAATAGAGTAACTACTACAACTTCTTCAACTGATATCTGTTTGGATAAGTTTACTTCAATTGACCTTTTAGAGTTAGATAAAATAATTTCCTCATCCAAGCTTTCAACTTGTCTTTTAGACCCTATTCCTACCAGGTTATTTAAAAAAGTCTTCCCATATATTATCAGCCATATTTTTCAAATAATCAATTCTTCTTTAACATTAGGCCATGTACCGCAGGCTTTTAAAACTGCTGTAATTAAACCCTTACTCAAAAAGCCAACGCTGGATCCAGGAGTTGTAGCTAACTATCAACCAATCTCTAATCTGCCTTTCATTTAAAACAATCTTAGAAAGAGTTGTTGCTACACAATGATTTGATCACTTGCAGGGAAATGGTTTATTTGAAGAGTTTCATTCTGGGTTTAGAATCCATCATAGTACTGAAACAGCCTTAGTGAAGGTCACCAATGACCTCCTTATTGCATCTGATAATGGACTTGTTTCTGTACTTGTCCTTTTAGACCTTAATGCAGCCTTTGACACTATCGACCATAATATTCTACTCAATAGATTAGAACACCATGTTGGACTTAATGGAACTTCGCTGCAGTGGTTTAGATCTTATTTGTCTGATAGGTTCCAGTTTGTTCATGTTTTGTTTTTCATATATTTCTGCAAAGTGTGGATAGTCTGAGTAAATAACTGCATATATTCCTGTATATATTTGCATCCTTTTATAGAAACGTGAACAGACTGTAATTTACTGTACATACTCTGTTGTCATTGAATCCTTATTTAAATCTTATTTAAACCCTCCACCTGAACAACGAGAGCAAGTTTTTAGCCAAAGTCAAATTCCTTGTATGTGTTGTGCATACTTGGCCAATAAAGCTGATTCTGATTCTGATTCTGATTCAATAATGAGTTTTCTTCCAACTCAAAGCTCAGTCATGGAGTTCCACAGGGATCTGTGCTAGGCCCTACTCTTTTTAGTTTATATATGTTTCCGTTAGGCAAAATCATTAGAAAGCACTGTATACATTTTCATTGTTATACAGATGACACACAATTATACCTCTCAATGAAGCCAGATGATAGTAATCAATTAGTCAAGTTAGAAGCCTGTCTTAAGGAAATCAAAGCCTGGGTGACTTGTAATTTCCTGCTATTAAATTCAGATAAGACGGAAGTCATTCTTGTTGGTCAAAAAAACCTTAGAAATACCTTTCCAAATCACACTCTTAGTTTGGATACGGTTACACTTTCTCTTTCTCTTAATAGTTCTGTGAGGAACCTTGGAGTTATTTTTGATCAAGATCTGTTTTTCAATTCACATATTAAATTTGTTTCTAAGGCTGCCCGCTATCATTTGTGTAATTTGCCAAGATTAGGAGCATCTTGTCTCAGAGTGATGCTGAGAAACTGATCTATGCTTTTGTTAGCTCTAGATTAGATTATTGTAACTCTTTATTATCAGGTTGTCCTAAAATATCTTTAAAAAGTCTTCAGTTGATCCAAAATGCTGCTGCAAGAGTTTTAACAGGTACTAGAAAGAGAGATCATATCTCTTCGGTTCTGGCCTCCCTTCATTGGCTTCCCATAGAGTTCAGAATTAATTTTAAAATCCTTCTTCTCACTTACAAAGCTCTTAACAATCAGGCCCCTTTTTATTTAAAAGATCTGATTCAACCCTATCATCCTAATAGAGCATTACACTCCCAAAATGCAGGATTACTTGTAATATACAATCTCCAAATGTGCAATGGGAGGCAGAGCCTTCAGTTATCAAGCTCCTTTCCTGTGGAACCAGTTACCAATCTGGATTCGGGAGTCAGACTCGATCTCTGTTTATAAGAATAGGGTAAAAACCTTCCTTTTCGATGTAGCTTACAATTAGGAGGGATCATGTGTCTCTAAACCCTCCCTTAGTTATGCTGCTAATAGATTTAGACAGCCGGGGGACATCCAACAATATACTGGGCTTCTCCCATTTAATGTTTGCTCTCTACATGTTTGTTCTTCTCATCTTCTCTATCCCCCCCCCCCCAGCCAGTCACAGCAGATGACTGCCCCTCCCTAAGCCTGGTTCTGCTAGAGGTTTCTTCCTCATAAAAGGGAGTTTTTCCTCTCCACCGTCGCCAAGCGCTTGCTCACAGGGGATCGCCTGATTGCTGGGGTCTTTGTTGTGGGGGTTTCTCCTACATTTGAAAGTGCTATGAGATGACTGTTGTTGTGAAATGGCGCTATATAAATAAAGTTGAATCGAATTGAATTACAGTATATCTATCTATCTATCTATCTATCTATCTATCTATCTATCTATCTATAACAACACTAAATACAAGTTTGCGTGAGAATTACATAAAATAATGGGAGATCTCAAGAAAGACCCAAGAGAGACCGAGGAGGACCGATTGCGATCACATGATAACAATAGGGAAGCGTGATGTACCGGCTCTCCACTTGGATTTTTGTGTTCCAATAATAAATAAGTAGCCCATTAATTTTAATTCTATGAAGTGTTTGTATGTTATGTCAAAGTTTTTTACCTTCTCTGACACAGTGGTGGCGGAGTAAACCTCAGAAAATAACAGAGGATCCTTGAATAGCTTTTAATGAACAAACAGTTATTAAATACAGTTGAAACTGGGGCTTTTCCTTGCGGACTGTAACCGCAAGGAAAAGGACTCCTTGCATATCCTTGGTCTTGTGTATTTTTGTGCCAGACCATGATGGCGACAACGGCCCAGAATGCAGCATGGCATGACATCAGTGCCCATTCTCTATTCCTCCATCCAGAGATGGGCAGTGTCAACCTGAGACCAGACCTGGTTCTGTGGTCAGAAACACACCAATGAGTCTACATTGTTGAGGTGACAGACCCATGGAAGGAAGATGCGCAAGAGGCGCATGTTTTCTTTCTTCACGCTACCTAAAATCCAACTTCAAATAATGACTTATCTTTTCTTCTCCCTTCGTCCTAAGTCTAATGTTTGGGTCTTTAATCTGACTCGGTGACATAATGGTCATTTAATTTAAACATAATTTAATTATTGTCCTTTTTTTCATGTCTGCCATCATTTTGACGGTGGGTGTACCGTTTCAACGCTGTCCTTTGAAACCTTAATAAGACTGTACAGAGGCCCTTTTATTTCTCTGCCCATGCAGCACTTATAAATGCGCTTTATCCACCCACTGTCATTGAGCTAAATGCCTTCAGTGTCCAAAGAGAAATAATATAGTGTTTCTGCTTTTGAAAGTCAAGCCTGTGGGTGGAAGAATGATATTATTTCCATTTTGTGCGTTTGGACATGATGGATCTTCACGCCTTTATGTAGGCAAACCCCAAGGAGAGGGTCGCAGACAGATTAAATTCATATATATGGTATTTACCAGTGAGGGAGAAACACTAGGACGGCCAACATTTCCATACCGCCTACAATCACGAGGAAAGGTCATTGTTGACCACTGTAAGTTAAGCATCAACAACGACAGATCAGATTTGTTGTCTAAGTAGCAGGTTCCCAGCCAGCATGCCCATGTGGGCCCCAGCAAAGGTTAAATCTGAGCTGTCTTATGGGTCTCATGTGGGTTTGCCCACACAGACTTTATGTAACTATTTTACCATTTTCAACCTGTTTTCTCATAAATTGTTATTTTCTTGTATAAAGAGTTAGATAATTTTATTCTTCAAAATTTGAAACTCTCTCATATATTTGCAACTTTTTTTTACTGTAAATCTGCAATTTTTTTCTCGTACATTTGTTAGTTTTCATGTAAAATTGTAACTTTTTCATGCAAATTGGCTAACTTTTTCATGTAATTCTGGAACTCTCAGAAATTTGTCACTTTTTTACTGTAATCTTGCAACTTTTTCATCATACAGTAACTTTGTTACTTTTTTCTTTGTTAATTTGCTATTTTCCTGTAAATTTGAGAGTTCTTCCCATAAATTTGTGACATTTTTCTTGTAAGTCTGGAACTTTATCAAAACTTTTCAACTTTTTTACAGTAAATTTACAACTTTTCCTCATACATTAGGGACTTTTTCTCAAATTTTCATTTTATTTACCTACATATTTACTACTTTTTGTGTTAATTTGCAACTTTTTCTAATTTTTTCATCATAAATTTGTGGTTTTTTAATTTGTGAGTTTTGTAAATTTGCTTAATTTTTCTTGTAACTGCAACTTTTTTCTAATAAATTTTCATTTTTTTCTCATAAATTTGCTACTTTTTTGTAAATTTGTAACTTTTTTTGATAAATTTAGGCAAATTTATTTTTGCATAATTTTGCCTGTGGCACAAATGTTACTGAAGGCTGCTGACGCATATTATACTGATGCGGGGCAGATGTACCACAGGTGAAGTCCATGTGGGCAAACACATTGGGACCAAGATGGAACCTGCAGACAAACCCACATGGGACCCATAAGACAGACCAGATTTAAGCTATCGTGGGGCCCACAGGGACAGGCTGACTGACTTGTTCTTCTGCTATTTTTAGACTTATAAGTGGACTATGACTTGATTATGAATTCCACTTGTGGGGGCAATTTATTTTACCCTATAATTATCCTGCTTAATGTTTTCAGCATATTCCGGTGAAGCCGGAAGTTGCTAATGCAATGGTGCGGCATCTGTTCGTCCATCCACATTTCACGGGAATTGCTACTCCTCCGAGGCATTTGCCCCCGATGCTGACCAAACTCCCTCAGAATGATCCTCAGGTGGATCTGCATCCAGGTTGGGCCTGAGGTCAAAGTCAAAGGTCAGAAAATCTGAGTACTTGTGTGATTTCATGAAAAATGCTGCTCCTCCTGTGCCAGGGGTCTGCAACCTGCGTCTCTGGAGCCACGTGTGGCTCTTTTGCCCATAGCCAGTGGCTTCTTAAGGCCTTGGCAAAAAATAATTCAAAACTTACAATGAAAAGAGGGCACAGAATTGTGGGAAAAAAATTGTAAATTTCCTAGAAAAATAAGAAGCTTATGAGAAAAGTTCAACATTTATGCCAAAAATTCTCACAAATTT
Source organism: Pholidichthys leucotaenia (assembly GCA_020510985.1). Classification (NCBI taxonomy): domain Eukaryota; kingdom Metazoa; phylum Chordata; class Actinopteri; order Cichliformes; family Pholidichthyidae; genus Pholidichthys; species Pholidichthys leucotaenia. The sequence continues at coordinate 217,312,707 of CM035844.1, forward strand.
AGGAAAAAAGGCTTGCAGTTTTACAATGAAAACACTAAAACAAATTTGCAAGAAATAGTCACAAAATTTCTGGGGAAAAAATCACAGATTTACTGGAAAAGTTGCAATAATGTAACAAATTTATGTGAAAAGTGCTGCAAATTTAAGTGAAAATGGTACCAAGTTCACAGGGGAGAACAGAACAAATTTACGTGAAAAAGCTGAAAATTTATGCTAGAAATATGCCATATTTCGGGGAAAACGTTGCAATCTTAAGAAGAAAAACGTTCTTGCAAATTTGCATTAAAAAAAAAAATCACAAAATTTCTGAAAAAAAAAAATTACAAACTTACTGGAAAGATTGCATTTTTACGAGAAAAAATGTCACAAATTTATATGGAAAGAGGGCGCAATTTTACCTGAAAAATATGACATTTTTTTTTTAGAAAACCAGAAAATCTGTGCCAAAAATCTCATTAACTTTGGAAAAAAGTTATTTTATGGGGAAAACCTCTTTATATTTATGCTTTCCATCCAGTTTTCTACTGTTTATGCTGCTGTTTTACCTTATTTTTCAGACTCAGATATTTTTGTGGCTGGTCTTGGGGTGATTTTGTCAGGCTGGAATGAACTGGTCAGGCTATGTTTCATGTCGAAAAGGTCCAAACACTTATGAACAGCCTACAGCATTCACAAATATGCCAACACCAAACGAAAAGGGATGTTTTCTATTGTTTCAAATATTGAAGGAAAGCATTTAGAAAAAAAAAGAATAATGTCAGAATAATAAAACGACGCGCTCACTCTCAGTTGATATTTATTTATTTCATCCTCCGTCGAGAAAGGTTAACCTGCTGAACAAAACAATACTTTTTAATGACTGAAATAATAAATTTATCATAAAAAAAGTAAAGAAGCAGCTTAGACAAATAACAAATGAACAGGCTTATCCACGGTCATGCAGCTGTGAGCTACATGTGCTGAACGACGAATGACCTACAATGAACAACCAAGCAATTTTTTAATGTTAAATCAGTCAAATCAAGAAACGGAATCGACAAACCTCTATGTCGGTCACTCTACCTGTTAGTCATTGGCCAAAGGTGTTGCTAGGCAACCAGGCTGTTCACAGCACTTCACAACGTTTTCTACAGGGGGTAGAAAGGACTCCACCAGCCGTTCTTGGCATAATGACTTTTTTTGTATCACACACACACACACACACACACACACACACACACACACACACACACACACACACACACTGCATAATTCACGAAGTTATAAAAAGGCCCATTTTAGGAAAAGTCATGAACCGTCAAGATACATTTAACTGAAGAGTGTTACAGGAAATTAAAAATGCAAAGGTGGGAAAATCATCACCTGGCAGTTGTAGTGTTAATGAGGATATTTTATTCGATAAACCCAAACACTGAGATGACATTATTTGAGACAGCAACAAGACTGATGAAGCACGTTCACTGCTTTGCTTTTCTGCACTGCCATCATGAAGCTGTCCAGCTTTAAATTTCAAATTATTTTTATTCAGCTCCTAAAGGTTTAAGATGAGACATAAATTCACTCTGTGCAGTTATGGAAAACACTTGCAATTAATGACACCTGTGGCCATTATTTGAACTTCAGCACAGCCATTGAGTACACCACAGACCGTGACTACCATATCAGTAGTCTCCTTCCAGTTGGTTACAGCATTCATTTTCAGTTCAGCTTATATAGCATGAGACTGCAACATCAGTCATCTCAAGACACTTCCGACTGTAGGAAAAGCACAATATACAATCACAGTTACAAAGATCTGTGCAGTTCCCTTTTGAAACCTAATTTTGAACAAACCTGGACATTCACACTCAAAATAAATCAGTTCTGAACCCAAAGAATCAAAGAAGATCTGTACAGTGCAACACATGACCTATATGGTACTCAAAATAACGTTTAAACCAGCAGTTGTTGATGATCCATCCATCCATCCATCCATCCATCCATCCATCCATCTTCTACATCTTGTCCAGAGGTCCATGTCATGGAGGCAACAGTCCAAGCAGAGAAGCCCAAACACTCCTCTCCCCAGCCACCTCCTTCTGCTCTTCAGGGAGGATACCAAGGTGTTTCCAGGCCAGCTGGGAGACATAGTCTTTCCAGCATGTCCCAGGTCTGCCCTGGGGTCTCCTCCCACTGGGAAGTGCTCAAAGCACCTCACATGAGAAGTGTCCAGGGAGGCATCCTGATCAGATGCCCAAACCACCTCAGCTGGTTCCTTTGGATGTGGAGGATCAGCAGTTCTACTCTGAGCCTCTCCTAGATAACTGAGCTCCTCACAATATCTCTAATGGTGTGTCCAGAAAGCTCATTTCATCTTCTTGCATCCATGATCTCATTCTTTCAGTCATTACCCAAAGTTCATCCCCTCTCCTCTTGCTCATGAATAAGACCCCAAGATACTTGAACTCCTCCAGTTAGAGCAGGAGCTCATCCCCAACTTGGGGTGTCCAATCAACCCTTTTCCGGAACAAGTTTGACTGATGGTTGGAAATACGAACCAAACTTCTGCATTGACTGTATAGAAACCGGAGCGCTCATAGCAACTATCCCAATACTCCCAAAGCACCCCCCCCCCCCACAAGAAACCACAAGGTACACAGTTGAATGCTTTTTACAAGTCCACAAAACGCATGTAGACTAGTTGGGCAAACTCCTGTGAGTCTTTGAGGATCCTTGAGAGGGTAAAAAGTTGGTCCGATGTGCGGCAACCAGGACGAAAACCACATTGCTCCTCCTGAATCTGAGGTTCGACCAATGGCCAGACTCTTCTCTCCAGTAACCGATGTCAAATCTTGCCTCAAAATGTTTTCACTAACACGTCTCGCTGATTTGCTTTGAAGATATTAAAGATATTAGAAAAGGTTTATCACTGAGTCTGTTTCCTGGTTTGGGAATCCTGGAAGAGCCTGCTCACAATTACAGATATCATCCAATCAGGAGCAGCTCTGAATTAGCATGAGAGATGCAGATGGGCTAGGGCGGCTGTTAGTCATTTATTGTTAGTTTCATTCTCACGATCTGCCATGTTGCCATTGTTTATTTACTACAGCCTTCCTTGTGCACTGAGTGATACCATCTGCCAACGACGGATGAACAACTTAGGCTGCACTCAAACTTGTAGGAACGCAGAGCGGAAAGCACCACATTTCTGAGACTTTGTCATTCTGAAAGGTTCTAGAAAGAGAAATCCTACAGACAGATGATCTCTTCATCGGCAAGAACTGTCTTTTAACACGAAGAGACCTCTGACTTTACCAAGCTTAGGAAGTGGATGCCATATGCTGCTGCTGCTGATTGTAGCTGCAGCATACTCCTCTAGCTGTTTGTATATAAATCCATTGAGCTGCTGCAGTGTCTGTGTACTAGCAGATGCATTTACTACTACTGTAATAGGAGCTTAATGGTAGTGACCACAGAGGAAGGTTAAAAATGGACAGGGACTTGGGAGTGATTTCCAACAGCGTTTCAGAGCCACTAAACCCCTAATGCATACATCTTTATCCTTTTATTATATATATATGGAAAAGTTAATAATTGATTACATAATGAGTCTTAATATAGCACAGCTTCTGAGCAGATTAGTACTCACTGCAATGTCTGGACAACTTTATTTCTTCCTCTGGTTTTAGTCGGTGGCTCTAATATTCTTTGGCAGTTGTGAATCCCCCTCCTGGAAATCTGGCGATAGGTCTCCTAAGAGTAATAAATTCCTCTAATATCACAGGCACTTCGGTGCCACTTGCCATTTTGTGAAGTGACACCGTGCCCTTACAAATGCAATATGTGTTGAAAGTTCGTATTAAATGAGGCGCTTTTTTGCTCTGCGTCTCAACAGAAATGTACAGCCGCAGAGCGAGACCTCTTGCTGCGGGTCACCATGCAGTGGATGTATTAATCCATTTAGCGAAAAAGAACATATGGCATACTAAATGAGGCCTGACATGCTGAGTGAATGCCTTATATAGCACAGACGCCCGGGAGGGGGGGAGAGAATTATGCCACCGCTCCAAGCCGTGCTTTAAGGCACGGACAGCGAGGGCTCAAACAGAGAGCGACATAACACGAGTGAAAGATCACAGGTTTCTGCCTTTGCATCTTGCCTTGGCTCCCTGCTGGGTGCAGTGCCATGGCGGTATAACACAATGAGATGCCACCTGCACGAAAACATTCTCCCCCCCGTGTGTGTTTTGATAATGTTTCTGTTGCCGACAAAAAAATGCATAATCCCTTTTCTAATGGAGTCCTTTTCCAGCTTTGGGTCACATGGGACTGGCACCTTACCCACGTATGGCAGGGTTAGAGAAAAGTAACACCCTGGATAGATCATAAGTCCATCCTAGGGCCCAAATTAGGGACAAACACACAGACAATCCCACATTCCCTGGATTAGAAAGCATGTTTTGTTGGACCGTGACAGGAAAGCCATGCAGGCACGAGACTACCTTACCTACCCGCTTCCTGCCTAGTGGCACGCACGTCTTCCACAGAACTCATCCAAAATGCCCTATTTGCAGATGCAACCCATGACTTATGCCCCGAGTCAGCTCTCTCTTTGTCCCCGTGATCCTTGCTCTGCCACAAACTTCTGCTCATATCACTGCCACATTACAAATGTTGCTGGGGTCACAGTGAAGCAAGGAATTTCAGATTCAAACCAGAAAAAAATCATAGCGCTGCAACCCCAGAGCCTCAAGATGTTTCCAGTGAAGCAAGACACAAAATTTAGCACCCAAACTATCTTCCAACAGAAAAGCAAGTGCATGAACATTTTTACCAGCAGGAGATACACCGTATAAGTACATTTTGACATTAAGTGGTTATTGAGTGACCTCTAGTGGCTGTGGGAATAATGACATGAAGTAACATGGCAGAGGGTTGGCATCTGTTTACCTTTGTCCCATCCCTAACATTTCTCTAAAGTTAACCCAAACATTTTTAGTGCCTGATTCTTACATTACAATATTTACATATTTGATCAAAAGGAGCCCTCTAGTGGTTGTGAAAGTAACTACATGTACTGGGATGACAGAACGAGAAAGCTGCAGTCGGGATGAAACTTTTATCTTCCCATTTTTAGTCTTTCTTATGGGTCGTCACCTTCATCTGTCCATTTGTCCATTTGTCTGTCCGGACTGTCACTTGAGAAAAGAATGGAGCTAGGATCACCAAACTTGGTACATGGGTGAACCTCAGGCTTAGCATGTCTTGCTATGTTTTTGGGGTCGCAAGGTCAAAGGTCAAGGTCTCAGGGTCACCAAAGGTCCTTTTTCTGGCCGGACTGTGACTTCAGAAAGAATGAAGCTAGGGTCACCAAACTTAGGGTGACAGTGGGACTCGCACCAATGGCTATACTTTTAGGGTCAAAAGGTCAAACATCAAGGTCATCCATGCTCTAACTCAACAGGTAATGAGGCTACAGCTACCAAACATGGTACACAGGTTGACCTTGGGACTAGCACCTCTGGTTATACTTTTGTGGTCAAAAGGTCAAACGTCAAGGTCACAGGATCAAACAAATATCTAGGGTTGGGTTTGCAACAAGTGCAACTAGACAGTAGACAATAATTTTTAATATCTGACTGTTATGTACATGCATATAAAAAATTATGTGCTTTTTATTTTGTAGACCTTACCCTTTTGAGAATAATGATCCCTTCTTGGTTGTGTTCGTTGGTGGTTATATCAAACATGGCTCCTCCATCACCTGGCACGATGGTGTATTGCACTTCGGCGTTCCTCCCTATGTCCAAGTCATGGGCTTTGATCCTCCCGACAGCTGAACCCACGGCAGAGGATTCAGGAACCCTTAGATGAAAGAAACCTGTCAACGGATATAGGAACAAATCAACATGGACCAGGGCTCATTTGTTATTGCCATGTCTTATCTCATGGAAACGCGGAGCCGCTCCCCGTGTCTTTTATGTGCTCATTCACCCACCCGTGGATGTCTTATCCACCCACGGGTAAAGAAGCCGACGTTTCCTCTGACTGAACTCAAGCCCGTAGCTATAGGTGTGATATTATTCCATTTTGAAGTGTTTGGACATCAAGGCTGCTCAGCTCCTTGTAATTGGTTGGCTCAACCTGTGAGACAAACAAACAAGAGTCTGGTGGCTTTGATGCTACAAACAGTAGAATTCTCCACCGAGGATTTGGAGGCGAATAAGCTGCAGACAAACAGCAGATGTATTGATTATCACTAACACCAGACAGGTAAGTGGAAATTAAACTGTTGCTCATTTTCCTTCATAGTCTGTAGGTTTGGGGTTTAGATTTTTCCTTCTGTCAGACAAATGATTGCTTTGTTCTTGTCTTATGAATGTAACGCCTATACCTGGTTACATCACAAAGGTGTAGTGGGCGATTCAGCATTACATCAGTGGAAAAGTTACTCAATTATTCCTGGGACTTTGGCTGTTTTAAGTGGATTAAGCTATTTTCATGTATCCTAAGATTTTTGATAGTTTAACAAAATGACGCTAACCTGAAACTGCACATGTGTAGTAAGATGTATCTCTATAGGTAACGTGGTAGTTTGCAGGTCTGAACTCTTACGAATTTCTCTTTTAATTATTTTTTTCCCTTGTCCTGTCAAGCAGCTAGGTGAGCAGAACAGAAATCTGCTTCCCTTATTATGCCAAACAGATTCGCTATGCCAAAAGCAGCTTTATACAGTACATATATGTGTACTGTATATTTATAAACTCTTCTTGTAATAGCTTTTAATACTTTATTTAAATTGCTTTACCCATGAGGGGCCCAGCGGGGGGGGGGGGATGAGGAATGGAGGGGTTGGGAGGGGGAAGAAAAGGGAAAGGAACAAACAGAGAAGACAAACAGACTAACACAACTGAAACAAACAAAAGACAAATGGTTTCTTCTACTGAAAAGATCTCATCACAAGTCTGGTATCTGCACCTGTTAAAGGAGAGAAACGTGTGTGTGCATGTGTGTGCATGTGTATGAATGTGCACACACAGTGTGTGCGCGTGAGTGGTTTGCCAGGAAACATACAACGAGGGTGGCAGGCAGCAGCAACACCCCCTATCCGGAAACTCTGAGCAAGAAAGACAGCGCCAGCACCCCCCATGGAGCGCAAATGTCCCAAGACCAACAAGCCCCAGGGCAACAAGGCATCCACCCCAGGAGGGACGGCTGAGGGGGGCGGCCAGCCCCGGAGGCTGGCCCAAGCCGGCAAGCCTCCCCCCCCCCCCCCCCCCAGTGGGGCCAATGCCAACCCCCGGGCCTCAGGAGCCGGAAGGCCAACACCAACCCTCCTGGGCCAAGGACCGGCCCACGCTCCAGGCGCAAGCACCCCCCCCCCCCAGACACCCCACAGTGTGTGCCCAACCCACCACAGCACCACCGACACCCCCTCACCAAAGGAAGATGGCAGCAAGGCATCTTGCTGCCATCTTGCTGCCATAGCAAGGCAAAGGAAGATGGCAGCAAGGCACAGGAGCCCCACGGGGGGTGGGGGCGGGGGCCGCAGTCCAAAGGAGCCCACGTGACCAGGAGGTGCAAGGAGACGCCATCCCCTCAGTCCAGTGCCCCCTGACCAGCACACACACTCATTCCTATGCACTCACACCCTCATGCTCTCATACACACCCACTCGCACCCACACTCACTCACATGCACTCACTCACTCCCACTCTCCCTCTACCCCATACAATTCCACACTCACACTCCCACACCCAGACCCACCCACTCTCTCCCACTCCTGTACCCACTCAATCTCACGCCCACTCCCACTCGCCCTCACAGTCGGCCGCACCCACGCACGTTGACCCACCCACCCACTCTCAGTCGCACTCCAACTCCATCACATCTACTCGTGCTCTCCCCCACACACTCACCCACACTCCTTCACCCTTATCACTTGGGGCGGCTGCGGCACAGATGTGGTGGGCATGAATGCGTACCAATGCCCGGCAGCAGCCGGGGGGACTGCCTGCACTGCCCAGCAGCCACACCCTGCCATCCCGCCCAAGGCCGCCTTGGCCACAGAAGCAGACCACCACCACCAATGCCCACCCAGAGGGACCGATCAACGGACCACCGCAAGCGCTCCAAGACGCCACCTGACACGCAAAAAGCCACACAAATCCGACCCACCACCACCATCACCATCTCCACTCATCACTCCCTCGCTCTCACTTACTTACTTGCTCACTCACTCTCACTCACTCAGTCCCTTGTTCACACCCATTCATTCTGCAGCGCCCGGGGATGACGACAGCATGACGAGCCCCAGATCACCAGCCAGGCCCCCAGCAGAAGGAGGGCAGCAGGGGTGGGGGAAGACCCCCCATCCCCCATGCCCAAGTCATGATGGGTGAGTGTTTGTTGTGTGGTGTTATTGTGTGCAGGTGTGTGAACTACCAAAGTGCAGTTAAAATTGGGGGGATAGCATATTAGGGTACCGCTAGCCACTGCTATGGGCAGTAATTTGCAGCTCTGAACTCCTACAAGTTTCTCTTTTACTGGAGTTAAGGTGGAGTAAGGTGTGATAATGGAGCAAGCTGAATGCAGAATGGTCATCAGGTTCTCGGACTTGAGTGGCCGCACATCTCGGGAGATGTTCGATGAGATATAAGAGAAGTTTGGAGAGGAAACCCTTTGGATTAATGTTCAAGTGTGGTCGGACATTGGTGGAAACAGCACCCATTCTCGGCTGACCACAGTGCGCCATTGATGATGACATTATCCAAGTGGAGCCCACCATTTTGGAGGATCCCCACACAACCATTTGCCAACTAGCCCAAGATGTCAAGATCAGTGTGGGGTCAGCGGAAAAATATCAACATGACATTTGTGCATGTGAAAGTTGTCTGCACAGTGGATTCCCCAGTTGCTCACACCTTTCCAGAAGCCGAGAAAACTAGCAGGACTTCTTCAACCAGAAGAAGATCAAGAGATTATAGCCCAGTTGAACCAATGGAAGCATGATGACTCACCACCTCCAAAGAAGGCATGCGTTAACCCTTGACAGGCAAGATCATGTTCATGGTCTTTTGGACCAGAATGGAGTATTGATGATGGATTTCCTGGCAAAGGGTACCACAATTACCGGGACTTACTATGCTTCACTGCTGCAAAAACTACAGAACGCCATGAAAACCAAAAGGTGTCCACCTTCTGCAAAACAATGCCTGGTTCATAACTTGCACATTGCCCATAGAGAAGCACGTTCCGGCAGCTATGAAATCCTTCCTCTCCCAACCTTGCACCATCTGACTTCCACATCTTTCCAACCATGAAGTCATTTTTGAAGGGCAAGCATTTCCAAGATGACGAAACGCTGATTTCCGAGGTCAAGTCATGGCTTCTACAGGTAAGGCCTCCACAGCTGCATAAAGCGATGGGAGAAGTGTGTGATCCTTGGTGGTACCTATGTAGGCAATGACTAACAACTGTGCCAAGTTTGGGTCCTCTCAGTCCATGGGAACTGAGTCAGGGGAAATCTTTAATGAACAGCCCTTCTATGTCCCATTTTACTTATAGTTGCTCTTGATTTAAATTAGCCTTATATATTAGGGAGTTTTTCCTCTCGACCGTCGCCAAGCGCTTGCTCACAGGGGATCGCGTGATTGCTGGGGTCTTTCTGCAGCTGTGGGGGTTTCCCCTACAGTTGAAAGTGCTATGAGATGACTGTTGTTGTGAAATGACACTATATAAATAAAGCTGAATTGAATTGAATTGAATTATTCTTATATATACGTATGTGTATGTGTGTATTTTTATCAGTTTCTACCATTTTCACTTTATTTCTCATCCTTTTATGTTTTTTATTATGTTGTTTTTAATTATCATTGTATCCTAGTTGAGGGTTTTTTGTAATGTGATGTCTTCATTGTTAAACCAAATACAAGCTGCGCCAATCGTCCCTGTTAGTACCTCACACAGATAAACACATTGTTTGTTAGTGCTCTGCCTCATTTTTCACTCTTAGCAAATCTGACATAAATTTGGCACTCTTGACAAGGGTTCAATGATAAAAAGAAAAGGGGGAAAAAAGCATGTACCTATGCAATTTCAAGAGTTTCTGCCAATTACTCTGGAAAAAAAAACAAAACAAAACAAAAAAAGATGTGCTATGCAAGCAAGACACCCTGCAATCTTGAAAGTTGCTGGTGCATAAAAACATTGCTGGCATGTGGCGCCTCAGCACATTTTGCTTTTCGATTGCTGTTAAAATTCCGTGCAGTACTACAGTACACGGCCACGTGATGCCACCAGATGCTGCCACTGCTGTGATGTGCATATGTCTGGGCTCATTTGTTATTCCACTATTTTACTGCAGATTGAAGGGTCCCCCCCCACCACCACCACCCTCTGTGTTGATCCAAGGACTGAGCTCTGAAAGCTTAGGCCGAGAAATGAATCGGTGTGCCATAATTTCAATGAATAATCATTCATTCATTCCTAAACTCTTTTTTTTCCTAGGGAGAGGATGACAACTTTTCTTTTTATTAGCACTACTGATAGAGCTGTGGGTTATGGCGGAGGGGATAACAAACAGCTGTTATGTGACAATGCTCGTGGGTTATCGCACGTCTAGGATTTAATTCATCTGAGCCAGACGCAGGTGCTATATATTGCTATTAGTACTGACATCTGCTGGCTTTCATTGGCGAGATCGCCCACACACACTAGCAGCACAGACTGAATAATATGAAGAGCTCCTCCATGCACGGCCACCACGTGCTTCCAAAAGCCTGAAAGCCCTCTCTAAATGGAAAAGAGAAGAAGACAAAGAGAGGATTTGGGACAGGGCAGAGGAGCCGCCATGCTTGGCCTGAACCTTGGTGCTGTGACAGCATTATGGAAATATCATCTTTTTCTCTCTCCCAGCCAGAGGAGCTTGACCGTCTGACTGGCTGTATTTACATTCAGAGGAGACTGCTCGGTGTCACCTCAAAATACCCAAAGCGACTGCATCAATACTGAGCAGTAGTTGTGCTTTCCTGTCAGAGCTGAATGTATTGTCCACACAGTTAAATGTTTATGCTTAGTATATGTAGAGTAGTTTTTGCAGATCAATATTTTTTTTTGCATTGTGATTTTTTTTTTCCTGTTGCATGGCTCCTTACAGAGACCTGATGAATCATATTAGGAGAGGCGCTACATGCTGGCAGGAGAGGCAGGAAACTGCTTTGAATTACTACAGCAGTGACAATGTGGTGAGTTTGCAATGACAGTGGTAGGCCAGTGCAGAACTCCCTAAAGGGGACCCTCCCCCACCTCTCACTCTTGGTCTAGGCCATGTCATCTGCTGGTGTTGGTCCACTGTGTTTTTTCAAGTCCAAAGTCAGTGCAGCCATGTACCAGCAAATTTTAGAGTACTTCATGCTTCCTTCTGCTGACAAGCTTTACGGAGATGCAGGGCATAGCACCAGCCCACACTGCCAAAAGTACCAAAACCTGGTTTCATGACCATGGTATGACTGTGCTTGATTGGTCAGCAAACTCTTTTGACCTAAACCTCATAGAGAATCTATGGAGTATTGTCAAGAAGAAGATGAGAGACACCAGATTCAACAATGCAGATGAGCTGCATCTCACTACCAAAGCAACCTGGGGTTTCATAACACCTCAGCAGTACCACAGGCTGACTGCCTCCATGCCATGATGCACTGAGGCAGTAATTCATACAAACGCATCCCTGACCAAGTATTGAGTGTGATCTCTCAGCAGCCTTTCAATGAACACCAAATTCTTCCACCCCGAAGGTAGAGATGGCTGAGAGTTCAGTAAGGGATTGATGACAGACCAATAGAGTTTGTTCAAAGATTACTGACAGATCATTGGGAGATTGATGAGATCATTGAGTGGTCATTGAGACATCACTGAGAGATGACTTCCCTTCGGTGATCCTTGAGACAATGTTTTAGAATGAGTCAAAACTTTGAGGACTGTGGAGATCATTGAAGATCACTGAAAGATCATTGAGCGACCTTGGCAATCGCTGATACACTGTTGAAAGATCGTTTGGAGATCAGTCCATTTTGTCATCACTTTGCAATCTTTCAATGATCTCCACCCCTGTGTAAAGGGGGTATAAAATAATTCTCCTTCTTAACTTCTTCAGTCATATTCATATCACTTGTGTATTTATTTATGTGTTTTATTGATATCTTTTAATTTTTCAGTAGAAAACATGTCCCAGCTTTAATATTTGAACATTTACAGACATGAGCCGTATGACCTATGAGGCAGAAGAAGAACGGGGGGGGGGGGGGGATCATTTAAAAACCGAAGTAAAAGGTTCAATTAATCATAATGTCGAATTAACCCTTCTAATGGCAAGAGTTCATGGACAGATAGCGCCCCCACTGCCACAGGCGCAGTGCTGCACCTGTCATGTGATGCTATATGACATGGCCAAAAACTCCCCAGTTGATTTAAGCTGTACAAAGGATTCCACCTCACAAGGTGGCAGGCACGTATAACTTACTGCTCTTGCCTTGGAGGACTTATGGCAGACACAGAACCATCCTGAAACCTCACCAGAGAAGAAGAGTTTGTAAACAAATCTAGATCTTACTCGATCACAAGACTGAGGAAACAGACTGAGGAAGCATTTGCTCCCGAATTTGCCAACTATGATTCTAAAAAGAGATTATTTAGCTTATGAAGGTAAATATATACATTTTGTTATAACAGAGGGTGCGTGAAGCTGGCTGATGTTCACCTGCTATTGACACCATCGTGATGTGACTGGGTAGAACAATTGTGCTGGTTCCATGTCATCATATACGATAAATAGCGGCGGAATAAAAGCGAAATTGAGGTGGAATAATCATAACAGTTTCTGGAAGTGAGTGGGAAAAATAAAATGACCGACAGAAGAGAAAATAATGACCAGGATGCCGCAAAAGGATGAAGCGAGTGAGCCGCCCGGCCAGCAGTAAGTGACAAATTTGTTTGTTTACATTGCACTGATTTTCTGGTTCAAATACTTTGAAGATAAGATAACAAAATGCCCAAAACAAGAAACAGTGACAAAAAGCAAAACCATTCTTTGTGTAAATATGTCCAAAGTCCACTTTTGACTGAAAGTTATGTAATTTGATATGGCTGCCGTGGCATTGTGCAAATTAGGAGGGTAAATTTACTCCTATCTCAAACTTTGGATCATATTCTACATCTTTCTAACTGACAGTAAGCTATTATCTCTTACCACTTTCAAGTTATAGCCTTGGAAATCTCTGACATCTGAACTGAATATTTTCTTGAAAAAAACTTTGACCACTAGGGGCTTATGGCGCAACTGAACGCCTGTGGCAGTCATTGGGTTAAGGTCACATCACCCAAACCTCAATCAAATTAATCAGGTTTAGCAGTTTATAGGGGAAAAAAAACATACTGAGTAGAATGCAGGGTTTGAACACGCTGGCTCGATCCCTGATGTGGAACCAAATCTGATCCAAATATAGACAGATGCCCCCATGAGCCAAATAAAGCCAACCGAGCTTTATTTGCCAGCAGTAGTAACTGCAGATGCAATCACGCTAAATAAACAGGCCTCTGCTTATGACAGCGCATAATGACAAATGAAAAGCAATTATGAAGAGTAGATATGATGAGCACCCCCACCCCCTTTTGCCCTGCTGTAATTGCTCGGTGTTTATTTCATTATCAGGGAAAAGAAAAAGAACATGAACCTGCATAAGGTCAACCGCACCATCACTCTAATGGGACGCTGACTGCTTTTTAAAGGCCATTACGATCCAATCATCATCTCCAAACAAAGGGCACTCACTTTTTGAGAAGCGCGGCGGGTTGTCGTTGACGTCACTGAGGGTGATGTTGACGATGGTGGTCCCGGCCAGCCCCCCCAGCTGACCCCCCATGTCCTTGGCCTGGATTAATACCTGGTACTGCTCCTTCACCTCTCTGTCCATGTTGGGCAGCGCCGTCTTTATAACCCCTGGAGATTGATGACAAATACAGATGATGAAGAAGGAATTGGGGGGGGGGGGGGTGCAGATAGACAAAGGTAAAAAGATAGTGGTCAGGATAAAAATCTCAGAGACTTTTTTACGATTTACTGCAAAAGTTCCCACATGTCCACCCCCCTCTCCGTGCATGTGGCTCCCACCAAGTCTGAAATAGAGGTCATCTCACAAACTGGAAACACTTGACATTCAATAGGGAGCTCCGGTGAAGCCATATAATGATTCACTTGAGGATCAGAGACCCTGAGATCAGAGAGCGTTTGTACTGCAGATTAATAGCTAGGTCAGTGGGAGGCGAGAGAAAAATGCAGCAGGCTGCAGAGGTGGGTCCGCACTGCTCCCTTTTCTCTCATTCAATTTCATATGGAGAGGAGGTCCCGTTTGATCCATAAACCCCTAACACATTTGCAGATTCAAAGTCAAAGCCATGTTTATTATTTTACCTTCTCTATACAGTATATTTGCATGGCGATTCATGTATACTGTTGCCCCCAGGAGGTGATTTGCTATTTTTTCACAAGGGGGATGGCGATATTCACCAATTTAATACAAGGTACAAATGTATAACTGTAAACTAGTTACAAATCTGCAAAAATGAAGGTGCAGCAATATGATAAAAGATAGCAATTTAAAAAAAAAATCACAAATTACAGTTTAATTACACAGAATTTAACCAGCATCCATATGAACAGTAAAAATTTCCAAGAAAAAAGTTGAAGATTTGTAAGGAAAACAAACAAATTACACATTTTATGTAAAAAGTCACAGTTCTACAGAAAAAGCTGAAAAGTTATGAGAAAAAAGCACAAAATGTTCTGAAAAAAGTTGAAAACTTACAGGAAAAAAAGCTGTAAATTTGCAGGGAAAAGTTGAAAATTTATAAGAAAAGTCACATATTTGTGGGGGAAAAAAACTTGCCAATCTGCAAGAAAAAAGGTTCAAATTTTATGAGAAAAAAGTTGAAAATTAACAGGAAAAAAGAATTGCAATTTTTTTAAAAGAAAATTCAGAAATGTTTGAGAAAAAAGTTGCAAATTTATGAGAAAAATGTCACAAATATATTAGAAATGCAGCAAATGTACAAGAAAAATGTTGCAGATTTACAGGAAAAAAAAAATCACAAATTTATTAGAAAAAAAGTTGAAGATTTGCAGGAAAAGAGTTGAAAATTTAGGAGGAAAAAAGTTGAAGATATGCAGGAAAAATGCAAATTTTTATGGAAAAAGTCACAAATTTTTCAGAAAAAAGTTTCAAATGTATGAGAAAAACGTAGTAAATTTATGAGTAAAAGTCACAAATCTATGAAAAAAGTAACAAATTTTAACAAATTTACAAGAAAAATGTTGCAGATTTACAGGGAAAAACATCACAAATTTATGACAAAAAAGTTGAAGATTTGCAGGAAAAAAGTTGAAAATTTACAGGAAAAGAGTTGAAAGTTTAGGAGGAAAAAAGTTGAAGATATACAGGAAAAAAAATTTAAGGAAAAAGTCACAAATTTTTCAGGAAAAAGTTTCAAATGTATGAGAAAAAAGTTGTAAATTTATGAATAAAAGTCAATTCTATGAAAAAGTAGCAAATTTATAAGAAAAAAGTTGCAAATTTAGAGGACAAATTTAAATTTATAATAGAAAAGTTGAAACTATACAGGAAAAAATTGAAAATTTAGGAGAAAAAATGAAGATTTACCGGAAAAAAAAATTGAAAATTTTTAAGGAAAAAGTCACAATTTTTTTTGAAAAAAGTTGCAAATGTATGAGGAAAAAAGTTGTAAATTGATGAGAAAAAAGTCACACATCTACAGTCGTGAAAAAATGAGGACACCCTGTATAAGTCTGTGTGTTTTTTAACATATCTGGACATCTGCATATTTAATATCAATGTTAAAAGTACTGGGAGATTCACATAACACAACTAAACAAATAAAACAAAATGAATTACAGACTTTTTTTTAAATTTTTTGTAAAATGTAATTCTAAACAAACAGTGAGGAATAAATTAGGATCCCCCCTCCCCAAATCGTTTTTAGGACACCCCCACATTCATTCCCACTTACAATGACTAAAGTAAGTTTTAAAAAATGCCAATAAAACAAAAGCAAGATCAGACATAGATATGTGAGCATTTCTTAATAAAGAACTGAATATTTAAAGGGGTGCCCAAATTTTTTCACATGACTGTATGAAAAAAGTAGCAAATTTACAAGAAAAAAGTTACAAACCTACAGGGAAAAAGTTGAAAAAATTATGATAAAAAGTCTACAATACTAGGAAAAATGTGCAAATTTTTGAGAAAACAGTAACATTTTTGAGGATAGAAATGCATTTCTGCTTAGAATTGGTGGCCCAAAGTCATGTTATTGGGTTATGTAACAATGATATTTAAAGGTTTATGACGTTATTGGAGAGACAATGCTCTCTTTTATTCCCAGGTTGGGAGGGAGCACCTATGACTGGGGATCCTAGGATTGGGGGGGGTGACAGGTTAACAAATCACCTGCTGGCCGTCCCTTTTGCTCTCGCCTCACCTTTCACCTCCCAGTGCTTGCTCCCCTTGTTTATGTGCATTTTTAGATCGCTGCAGACCCAGCAGGGCAAACATTTGTTTTAACAGCTTAATTTATTTTTTCTTCCTCCAGCATTAGTCTGAAATTCAGTCCCAGTAGGTGCTCTGTAAAGCTCTGGAATGAGCGGCACAAACAGCAACAGATTCTGCCATATCTGGCTCTGTGATATGTATGAACCTATTTTCATATGCTTTGAACAGTTCCAGATAGGACGCCGCCAGCAGCAGCAGCAGCAGCAGCAGCAGCAGCAGCCAACTCCCAGCAGAAAAACAGAGGTGTAAAGGTACAGTATTTTCAAATTTAAACCATTTATCTGCCACATTTCCGCCGCTGCCACTCTGCATTTTCGTTAATGCCATTTCACAGCCCGACACCAAAGTGCAAAAGGTGAAAATAACCGACACTGTTAATGTGCTGACAATAAATGCTATGGGTGGTATTTGACTTTTTAGTGATTAAAATTTAAACCACATCGTACTGCATACAACACTGGTGAGAAGATTCACTATTGGAGACCTATGGCTCCATTTTGATTCAGCTTCCTTTTTATATTGTGAATTTCTGTCAAATTATCACTCCCAATGAAAAATGGGTAAACCTATTGTTAGTATTGTAGTCAAGACCTCTTCAAGACCAGAACGAAACCAGAGTCTCCCAAGACTAGACAAGTTCAAGACCAAAACCTACAAACCCAGCAGTCCTGGCCTCAGTTTGGTCTTAACCACATACAGTCTTGGTCTTTCCACACTCTGGTCTCAGTCTGGTCTTAACTACAGCTCGACTTATTGTTTTCATGATCACCTACACGTTGTCTTTACCCACTAAGCCACAGGTGTCAAACTCATTCCATGGAGGGCGAAGACCCTGCAGGTTTTACCTCCACCCAGTGTCTTCAACAGGTGATTTCACTGAATTTCTTCCCACTGATTGCTGATCAGTGAAAACACCTGCTGATGACACTGGGCAGAAGCAAAACATGCAGGGTCTTGGCCCTCCATGGAATGAGTTTGACACCCCTGCCCTAAGCAGTAAACTGGGGTATTTCTGCCTTTGTCTGGTAAATTTAGTTCAAGAAACATATTTTTAACAAAAACATACTATAGATGAAATGTAGTCATGAAAATAGGATCCGAACTGAGCAGTGGTCTGCCCTACATAAAGAAAAAAAACCCCTAAACGTTGCTGCCATTCTGTGGTTGGTATTCTCCGGTTCTCTGAAAGAATTTCTCAATGAAAAATTGTACAGGACTCTCTTCTAATAAAAATATTGATTTATTTATATGGTGGAAAATGGCCAGCTTGGATACAAAAGGATCCTCCATCCATGGACATTGGAAGACAACAAACAATGACATTGCAGACGTTTTATAGGAATGGTAGCGTTTCTACTGAGCTCCAGTCTCACAATCTCTCACTGTAACCTGATCAGACTGAACACACACTTGACTCGCTTCTCACATCTGGAAACAGCTATCCTCTCTGTGATTCATAAACTGGGCAGGCACTGGACTCGGCATCAAACAGTCTGGATAAAGACATGATAGAAAGGTATTTCAGGCCATAATGACCCAGTAATATGTATCATTTCAATCTCAGGCTATAAGGTTATCCTAAAATATCCATTTATATTTACAGTGCATCCAGAAAGTATTCACAGTGCTTCACTTTTTCCACATTTTGTTATGTTGCTACCTTATTCCAAAAGGGATTAAATTCATTTTTCCCTCAGAAATTCTATACACAATACCCCATAATGACAATGTGGAAAAAGTTTTTTTTTGAGATTTTTGCAAATTTATTACATGTACATAAGTATTCACAGCCTTTTCCATGAAGCTCAAAATTGAGCTCAGGTGCATCCTGTTTCTAATGATCATCCTTGAGATGTTTCTACAGCTTAATTGGAGTCCACCTGTGGTAAATTCAGTTGATTGGACATGATTTAGAAAGGCACACACCTGTCTATATAAGGTCCCACAGTTGACAGTGCATATCAGAGCACAAACCAAGCATGAAGTCAAAGGAATTGTTTGTAGACCTCAGAGACAGGATTGTGTCAAGGCACAAGCCTGGGGAAGGGTACAGAAAAATTTCTGCTGCTTTGAAGATCTCAATGAGCACAGTGGCCTCCATCATCCGTAAATGGAAGAAGTTTGGAACCACCAGGATTCTTCCGATAGCTGGCCAGCCATCTAAACTGAGCGATCGGGGTGGAAGGGCCTTCGTCTGGGAGGTGACCAAGAACCCAATGGTCACTCTGTCAGAGCTCCAGCATTCCTCTGTGGAGAGGGGAGAACCTTCCAGAAGGACAACCATCTCTGCAGCAATCCACCAATCAGGCCTGTATGGTAGAGTGGCCAGACGGAAGCCACTCCTTAGTAAAAGGAACATGGCAGCCCACCTGGAGTTTGCCATAAGGCACCTGAAGGACTCTCAGACCATGAGAAACAAAATTCTCTGGTTTGATGAGACAAAGATTGAACTCTTTGGCGTGAATGCCAGGCATCATGTTTGGAGGAAACCAGGCACCATTCATAACCACGCCAATGTTGGTAGCAGCATTATGCTGTGGGAATGTTTTTCAGTGGCAGGAACTGGGAGACTAGTCAGGATAGAGGAAAAGATGAATGCAGCAATGCACAGAAACATCCTGGATTAAAACCTGCTCAAGGGTTCTCTTGACCTCAGACATGGGCGACAGGTCATCTTTCAGCAGGACAACGACCCTAAGCACACAACCAAGATAGCAAAGGAGTGGCTTCAGGACAACTCTGTGAATGTCCTTGAGTGACCCAGCCAGACCCCAGACTTGAATCCAATTGAACATCTCTGGAGAGATCTGAAAATGGCTGTGTACCGACACTTCCCATCCAACCTGATGGATCTTGAGAGGTGCTGCAAAGAGGAATGGGCAAAACTGCCCAAAGATAGGTGTGCCAAGCTTGTGGCATCATATTCAAAAAGACTTGAGGCTGTAATTACTGCCAAAGGTGCATCAACAAAGTATTGAGCAAAGGCTGTGAATACTTATGTACATATGATTTCTTAGTTTTTTATTTTCTATATATATATATATATATATATATATATATATATATATATATATATATATATATATATATATATATATTCTCTATATATTTTCTTTTTTTTAGTTTTATTTTCTCATTTTTAATAAATTTGCAAAAATCTCAAAAAAAAAAACTTTTTTCATGTTGTCATTATGGGGAATTGCGCGTAGAATTTTGAGGGAAAAAAATGAATTTAATCCCTTTTGGAATAAGGCTGTAACATAACAAAAAGTGAAGTGCCGTGAAAACTTTCCGGATGCACTGTAACATTCAAGAATACCCACTCCATAATCATTCGTTCTTTTAGCCAGCAGGGTCTGAATAATGACCACAATCTCACCGTAACATATTATGTGTTTCTTTGATTATTAATTTCTGAATGGTTTGAAAACTCGTTTAAGTACATTTCATTTCTTTATTCAGCCCAGTCAGTCAAGGTGGTAATTAGTTGGTGCTTGTTCGGGATGCTCTACTTTTGCAATTTGAACTTTGAGGTTCTAATAGCTGACAGTAATTGTGGTTATTGTCCTTAATTTAATGCAATTTGTTGCATGGCAGAACTCTTGCCAAACAAAATCTGGGGTCATAACAGAATCACATCTGGCAAAGCAAAACCATAAAGAAAAATGTGCTGGGTAAATCTATTTTAGGTTTGATTAGCAATGTCATTTTAATGGCATTATTTATGCATGACATCTATGTATGATTTTTTAACATAAATGTTCATTTGATGGGTTGAAATGCTTGTTAACGCATATTGATAACATTTATTGCTGTTGTTATATACTGAAACACTTGACTACACAGTTTAAAAGAACATGGAGGTCAAACATTTATCAAACCTTGTCAAAAAGCCTTAGTGTAATAAAGTAAATATTTTAATTATATTTGTAATTTCTTGACAATTTCCATATATTTCGCATGCTGCAATTTTTCTTTCAAGGTGTCAGTTAACTTATTTATAATGTTTTGCAAACATCTGAGAAGAATTATGTGAATATTTTAGTCAATAAAAAATATTTTCTGCCCTTGGTGATGTATAAAGTCCCCCACATTTTTTTAAAAATGAAATGATAAGTCCATTTTTGGCCGAATGGTGGAGCTGGAAGGTAAATATACAGCACAATCAATGTTATTTCTGTTTCACTTTCCTGTAATTGTACTGTTATACATTCATTGAATAAATATACATGTTCACAACTGATAAATAAAAGACATGTTCAAGATTTAACATCTTTAGCTTCGTATCTTCAGTTGAAGATGCATCATGATGACCAAATTGCACAAATCAGTCAGCTTCTTCAAATGATCTGTTCTTCTTATGTGAATCCCTGACTTTTTAACCATTCTACTCCATTCCCTCTCTATTCACCCATAACAGTGATATAACATATCTAGTCTAAACCCAATTTCCCACATATGCGTAGGCCAGTCCCATGCCTCCTGGACGCCTCCCACTTGAGGTTTTTCAGGTATGTCCCACTGGGAGGAGACCCTGGGGCAGATCCAGGACTCGCTGGAGAGACTATGTCTCCCAGTTGGTCTGGGAATGCCTTGGTGTCCTCTTTGAAGAGCTGGACACCAAGCAGGTGGCTGGGGAGAGGAAAGTCTGGGCTTCTATGCTTGAACTGCTGCCTCCGCGATCCGGCCCTCCGGAAAAACAGTAGAAGATGGATGGATGGATGAATGGATGGAGTAGGCTATGCGATGAATAAATACTTCACTGTGATATTGCATAGCAGATATAAATAATATGGCATGTAGATTCATGTAAAATTGAGTTTTCAAATGAATTGTATTCTCCGTAGCCCCTATTGTATATCTAAGAAATCAGCAGCCAATTTAAGTTAATTATATTAACAAGATTTATGTGCAGCAGCTGTCCTGACTCATAGTAATAGAAATATTACAATTCATTTTGACTCGGAACCACAGCCCTTGAAACTCTAATGTATTCTCCATAGCCCCTATAGCATGTTGTTCTGTTCTACCAGTTCACCACCTATTACCCAAATTTATAGTTTAACCATGGAATAAACTCAATTTGATGCTTTAAAGGGTTGTTTTTGTTACTCCTGTTTGCATTCAAAGCATGTTGTGATGTTGTTGTATTCACCATAGCCCAGTATTTTTATGCATTGGGATACCCAAGTTTACTGTAACGCTGTAACTTGAATACTATTTGAAGATACTTCACAAAATTTTCACATTAAATTGTCAAAACATTATAGGTTTCAAACTAAACTTGGTTTTGTTTCTATCTTTACTTTGTTTTTTTTTTTTGTTTTTTTTACCTTTTTGGAAAACTGACATCTTAAAAGAAAAACTGGAAAAAAGATGTAATTGTGGTATAAGTCATTAAGTATTGTTCAAACTCAACTGTGTCAGTCATCATCGGTTTCACTCAAAATCTGCAGATGTAAGATAACAGACGAGCGTGCTGGCATGTTTCTTTGATTCATGACAGCAGTGCTTTTAAAAATAATAATAATGGGCTGTAGAGTGACAGAATGTGGAACAACTAAGTCATTATATGAATATACTGTAATTGAGCCTCTGTAGATGTGTCAGACTGATGTAGGCTAATGTATTTAAAGCAAAGTTATGTCTACCATATACAGTATACAGTATATGACGTTGGATTCCAGCATCTCATTAAAAAGCTTTGGAGTGAGAGATCATTACGCTACCTGTCTTGGGGTCCACAGAGAAGTATGGCTGGCCATGGAGGATGCTGTAAACTACTCTGGCACTGTTTCCATAAGTTGGATCATCTGCGTCTGTGGCTGTCACTTGCGTCACGTACGTCCCTGTGGGGAAAAGCCAGAGAAGACAGACAGACTTTGATATAACAGATCCCTTCAATGGGACTGAAAAGCCGACTCTTTGATGTTAATCTCTTGGCAGAACTATCTCACCTCACATAAATGAGTCGCGAATCCCAGCTGGGAAAACCTACAGCTACTATCAAACAAAGCCGCCGAAAAGATCCCATAGGGAATGTAGCGGAGAGGAAAGACTGTGCTGGGAAGTTGTTAAATGTTCCTGTTGTGTGATTCGATTTGCACATTTGTAGCATTTGTGGAAAAGTGGCTATTATTTAAAAGTGGGGAAAGCTTTTGTGTGGGCATTCATTAAAGTATACACCATTAAGAAAACAAAGAGCCATGACAGGAGTAGTATTAAGATGGCAGTCTTCCAAAGTCCTCCAGAAACAGAGGAAGAATAATTACTTATCAGAGGTGGGGGCGCTCATCCACCTTAACTAGTTGGTGGTGAAAGCACAATCTCACTAACACAGTCCTGATTATACGTTTTTCAATTTAGCCAATTCAATCAAAAGTTTCCACATTGAACACCTAAGGAAATTGCCCCGAGAGAGTGACTATTTTACGATTCCACAAATGAATGCCTACTGTTTCTGGGGCAGATGGGCAGGCTATTTAAAAGACGGTTTGAACAAAAGTTGACGTGAACGCCTATGTCTGTGCATCAAGTGTGTACCCACATCTGATAGCTTAAGAACGGCTTGTGTACATTATAATGGCTGGGTTTGCCAGGCATTGGCCAGAGGGATAACTTTTTTTTATGTGGATCTTTTAAAAGCCAAGCTTCTAGTTTCCTATAAAGAACTTGCAATACGCATAGGTGCTGGTGCTGGCAGGCAAGGGAGGAAAATGCTTTGGGGCTGACTAACTTTGAATCACAACAGCAGTGACAATGTGGAGAGCTTGTAATCACAGTGGTAGGCTGGTGCGGAAGTCCCTAAAGGGGCCCTTCCCCCACCGCTCACTCTTGCAAGTACCGGTGCATGTCTTGCGTAAACAAATGAGTAAGAGCGAATGTATCAAAATGAAGCAAAGTTATCCATCTGGTCATGGCAAAAGAAAGAAGAAAAAGAGGAAGAGGAGAAAAGAAAGAAAGACAGTGGTAAGTAGTGCACATAAAACAGTAGTTAATTTAGTTGTCTGAAATTTAAAAAAAAAATTTGACTTTTCACATTTTTGTTAGTGTCGGATTTTTTTATAATACAACAGTTCTGACCAAGCAATTTGATTGGACAATAGGAATTACAGGAGTTACTAAAATCTACGATAATTGCACTTTGTGGCAGATAAAATAAGGAAACCCATTGTGGAGGCACGGAATAAGTGCAGGCAGGACACTGCGAACTGAAGTCCAAAAGGGCGTTCCATTCATCCTCCAACACGAGGGTCACTCCAGCGCTGTGGGAGCGCGCCCGAGCGAGCCCTCAGTCTCTAGTCAGCAAACAGGCAATGCGTGTAGTCAGAGAGAGAGTGAGCAAGCGATATTCAGTCACTTATATACCCAGCTAGACAATGCATGCATGGCACACCAGCATCACAGCACAGCAGGAATGCATGGGACATTTACATGAAAGTCACACATATCAATAGCAGGATTACTGGCAGGAAGGAGAGGCTGCCTATTGATATCAGTCCATACATCACACTGTTCTGCCAATTGCTCCAGCTGAGCGCTCCGCTTGTCCGTAGGCTGTGGGGGTCACCCACAACTTCAACTTTCACTGGATATGTATCACTCTGCTTCAAAGGTGTTCTAGTAACCGTTAATTAGTAACATTAATGGAATATGGCAAAATGGCCATTTTTCTGAATATAACATCCTATTATAATGCAAGGAATCTCTGTCTGTGTGTGTGTGTGTGTGTGTGTGTGTTCTGCACATACTGTATCTCCCGAATCATTCGTCGGACTGGCCTCAGATTTTATTTGTGCTTTGCTGAGGTTACGAGGGTGGGCATCCCCAAATTTCAACCTCCCTGGATATGCGGAAGTTTAGTAGGGGAAATCTTTAAGGAACGTCCATAGGGGAGCTATGGACGTTCATAGCTATGACATCATAGATGCACAGATGTTGCCAGGCGGACACATCATCAAAGATGAAAGGCAGGCATCACTGATCGAGTGGTGACGTCAAAGATCAAAGGCAGGTTTC
The DNA here is from genome assembly GCA_020510985.1 of Pholidichthys leucotaenia. Taxonomy (NCBI): domain Eukaryota; kingdom Metazoa; phylum Chordata; class Actinopteri; order Cichliformes; family Pholidichthyidae; genus Pholidichthys; species Pholidichthys leucotaenia. Next base: position 217,337,327 of record CM035844.1, read on the forward strand.
ACCATGGTTACTGTTGCCATGGTAACCATGTCAAAGATCAAAGGCAGGCATCACCATGGTTACTGTTGGCATGGTGACAGTAACTTTCTACGGGCATGCAGAAAAACTTGTTTATACTTGGTTTCTGCGGGCATGTATGGGTATGCACTAGTTTGAGTTAAATTGTGAATGGTCATCAGAAGAGGAGGAAAGAAGGAAAGGAAGCCAGGCTTTTTCCATGGAAACCGCCCGGTGTGTAAAAATTTCATCAGCTGACCTGGACAATCTGGAGAAAAGCAAAAGCGAGGATTACGCGGTCAAACCACACTACTTTTGTTGTGATGGACTCTTTGTTTCATTTGAAACTGCCAAGAAAAGCGTAAAGTCTGCTGAAGAAATCTCTTTCATGCTAGCTACTGGCCACTGGCTAGCTACCGGCATTGGCCAATGGCCACGTTTTGATCTTGGGTCTTCTTCAGTACCGACTCAACGGGTATACTGTGTGTTTTATAAACAACAACTTTTGTACTTGACAGTAATTAATTTGTTTACATGTATGCGAAATGACAATAGATGTCTTCATGCTGATTGAAATGTTTAGCAACGGTTACTGGCTACATTTAGAAGGGACTAGTTTTCTCAGCTGCGCAAAATAACTGGTTAAACAAACAAATCATAATATTTTGTCCAGCATTGCTGTCATTTAATAAATTGTGCCTGCCAGAACTGTTGTATAAAAGCAATATTACTCTCAAGGTCATTACAGTATCATGAATATACTAACTACAGGTGTGATACTCTAATGCCCTCCACGCAGACACATCACACCCGCATTTACTATATTCATTGATACCACACTCCCTCTCATGTAATATTGCTTAATTATATATGGGTAATAAATGCTGCCTAGAAGCTCTGGAATCACCTCTGGCTAAATGTTAAAAATCACCTTCAGCCTGTGCAAATGGTAACAACAGAGTTAGACAGGACAATGTGCGAGACATAAGTGTTTCAGTCCTCCACACATGCCTGTTTCCCACACACAGGAGGAACCCAATCATGTTAACGCAATTGTGCAAAAGATGAGAGAATGCATTAACACCTTTGCTGTTCATCCAGCAGGAAGTTGGCAGCTGCAGGAGCTCAGATGTGGTGAGAGTTTAAAACTTTTAAATTGCTGTTAACTCCTACACATTTCCTAGCAACAGCCTTTGCACAGGTTGTGAGAGTGAATAAAGAATATGTGGAAAAATTATTGTAACTTAAATGCACAAGATGGAATGAAAAGTACACAGGGTGATGCCGGTGTGTTTTAAAGAAGCAGCCATTTTCTCTTTTAATGAAATATTCCATATGATATACATGTAACACTTAACAGATGAATATGAGGTGGTTTGAAGGTACAAAAAGAAAGCCAAATGGGTTGGTATACCGGAGTGGTGGCCTACTTGGTACAGCATCTGCCCCACACCCAGGAGGCCTGGTTTCAAATCCTGGCCGGGTCACGCCGAAGACTATATAAAAAGTGGAACTTCCTACCATCCAGCTTGGTGCTCAGCAATAATGGAACGGAGGAGGGAGATTTGTGGTGGCGCCTTGCATGACTGCGACCCCTCTGATTCTAGATGTGATTAACATTGTGGATAAGAGAAACATAATTTCGTTCTACTGTACATGATTGGCTGTATGGATTGAATGACAATAAAGTTGGCTTTACCTTTTTTATTCAAGTGAAAGGTAAAAAATTAAAGGAAATGGAAAAAAAAATGTCATAAAGAAAGACTTTAAAATGTCTGTTTTTAGCTGAACAGTGAAATAAATACATGCACACAACCAAAACTGTGTGGTACTTACATTTGTTACACCATCTAGAACATAGGTGATTGAAAAATCTTGGAAATAGTTAAAATTGCAATATGCCTTCATGTAATAAAGGCATGAACTTAATGCCAGACAAGTTTGCTATAGATTAGTTTCCTTATTGTTGCACATGCATGCTCAGCGTTCTCTTTTAGTTTTTGTTTGTCCCACTTACAAAGACAGTAAGGAGGAGATGTGGCCATTAATGGGTCCATTGATCACACAGGTTTTGTTGCTACAAATATTGATCATGACTACAGCTGGGTTGATTGTTAATCCAACAGATATATCTCAATGGACATCTTTTGGGTTGCTGCGTCTTATACCCTATACATGAATGTACTGAACTATTGTTATTATTGTTACTGGTGAGATCCAAATAATTAAAAAAAAATATTCTTGTATTCCATCCAGTTATATTTATACAAATTTTGAATAGACGAACAAGCTGTCCTGGATGAAAATACATGATAAACTCCAAAATGTATGCACTTGGCAGGGGAGGATTAACTGGCAAGTTCCAGAAGACAAATGGCACTTTCAAACTGTAATTGGCGAGCTGAAATCACAGGTTCCATTAGCATAAATTAACACCTAAGCAACCCTGGATGGCTTATTTAAACTACCAGCAGAGCAGGGTCTGTGCCCCTGCAGATAATGGTGCATTTCTCTGGTGTATCAAGTTTCACGTCCTCACATCACTGATGTCACATGAATGCACTGGCCAGCCTGGAAGCTGGTGATGCGGTGATCACCCATTACTGATCACTCTCAGCCGATGTGATGTTTGTGTAACTGTGGCAAAGCTTCAAAGTTAATATAATCTGTCAGAATAATTAAGCAGTATTACATGAGACCGAGTGCTGTATCATGAATATTTTAACTGGTGGTGATTCGTCCGCGTGGAGCGTACTACGAATCAACGGGAGTTAAAATATGTATTGACACCGCACTCACTCTCATGTAATACTGCTTTTATGCAAAAGTTCCACAAGCACTATTTATTAAAAGACAGCAGTACTGGACAAAATATTGTGACTTGTTTGTTTAACCAGTTATTCTGCACAGCTGAGGAAAAAATATTCCCTTCTAAATGTAGCCAGTAACTGCTGTTAAACTTCTCAATCAGCATGAAGACATCTATTGTCATTTGCCAATGCCGATGGCTAGCCAGCATGCTAGTGATTTGACTCTGGCACAGGTCGGCACACTTGCAGTTTGTTAATCTTGCCTATTTATTTTAAACAGACATCAAATACCTTAAGGATGTTTACAAAGCTAGACAAACTGAATAAACTTTTTTTTTTTTTTTGAAAAGGGTGGGACTTCCAGGTCACTGCACCGATTTTTCAAACAGTGCCTCACTATGAAAATTAAGGTGTCCAACACAGTATTGCAATTCTCATATAAGAAGTCAGTAATCAAAATGACTGACTGGACATTAAGTAATGGTTAGTAGTTAACGGTTACTAGAACACCTTTGAAGCAGAGGGATGCATTTCCAGTGAAACGGAGTGCAATTATCATGGAATATAGTGACTCCTGGAATCCCTATTGCCCCATCAAATTGCTCGGTTGGAGTTACAGCTCGGTTGTATAATGATGGACAGTCTTCAGATTCTTTTCCAAGCTCTGTCACTGTGCTGTGACATGGTGACGGTGACATCTACTTCACTGCATGTTTACCCAGGCAGACATATTCAAATGTCAGCCAAGCTGAGGTGAGGTGAGGTGGGAAACAACCCACATCGCTTGCAGGGTCAAGTAGTCTGGGTGCCCCTATTCAGATAGCAGATGCAACCCAGATCTCAGGACTCCACAAACTGTACCTGTGACTCAAATCACAACCTAATGCCCCGGTCCACCAGACACATTGCTCAGATGCGATAATACCAGACTGCCTGACTAATCTCAAATGACTTACCTCACCCAGAGATTGCCACAAACAGCCAGATCACACTCAGCAACAGCAGTGCACCTGTCAGGTAGCACAGGAGGTCAGTAGCCTAAACCAGATGACTCCATGGAGAGTTCAGTCATCACACATGACCACCCAAAAGCAGTTCTGGACAATCCACAATTGTTAAGTCCTCTGTAAAACGAACAGGAAAAATACCTCAACCCCCCCCCCCCCCCCCAAAAAAAATCCTTATATCAACTTTAGTAGACTTTTGTATGCTATTTAGTCAAATTATCAAAAACACACTTTAAGAATGCCAAAAAAAAGTTGGATGGAAACTAAGAAGTTGAGAATCACTCAACGTATCTTGCAGAAATAACTGAGGTGTTTCTTCTATGGCCTCCTGGGGGCTCTTTATTAAGCTCGAGATACAACTTTGATGATGCCATCAGGTTTTTTTTAGCTTTACTTTCCAAAGACTTTGTTAATGATACCATCAGGGATGTACATGTTACATCTTAAACTCAAGCTGGAGGTGTAGACACAGATACCGTCATTTATCCCATTTACTAATGAAAGAAGATGTTCTGCTGCTTTGTGGGAGGTGTAGGAGGTTTTGGGTGCTTGATTCTTATTTGGGAATAAATCCGTTTTATCACCACCTCTGCTGTTTTGACTTCCACACTAATTGTGCACTGCTTCCTCGATGATTTTTTTTCCTCTAAACTTGAAAACCTCTCCTCTTATGCTACCATAAACACTTATATGTGCTGTTTAAGATACGGAGTGCTCACCGGGGCGCCACTGTGTTGCTCTTGTTTGCTGCCATTCCCCCAGGGACTGCTGATTGTGGAGTTTTGAGGCCTTCGTTGCTGTTAAACATCAAGGGAAATCCTCCTCCTTGTGAATTACCTTGATCTGTTCTCCCGGGGGTAACTTTGAAAGACAAAGCCGCAGAAATGTACTCAAGGCATGCAAAGATTAAATGGCTCTCTGAAATGTCAAAATTTGTTGGGGGTAGGTGCTTTACCCCTCTGGTTGTAAACATGATGTACCTAAAACTGGATTTTGTTTTCGAGAAGGAGGCGATAAAAGTTTCCGGTGCAAAGAATTGTGAAGACTGAGGAAAGTATTAGTTTATCTGTAGGGATACGTGATGATTATTGGTATCGGCCTGCTGGTGATGTTAGGCTTTTCCTGCAGTGTGTGGGAATGACAACAAACATGTCTGCCTGAGATGACGGAGCACACACAGGTCTTTTCTACCAAAATGGTTCCAGTGCTTAACTGGAGCCAGAGCCTGATTGGCACCAGTTCTTTGGTTTTCCACCACCTGAAGCACCATTCCCAGGCTCTCAAAAGTGGGGCTATCGTGGCCCCAACTCCTAGCTGGGCCAGCGGCAGCACCAGTTTACACTGGTTACATCCACAGCCATGGGCGTGGTTAACTGACCAGCTTCAAAACATTACTGACCGCCATGCTGCTTTCCAAACAGTGGAGCAAGCGATGGATTCCAAAACCAAACAGATTTGGAGTGAAGAGGAGACACATTTCTTGGCTCTGTGGACATGAGCAGAAGTATAAGATAAGCTGGAGGGGGCCACTCATGTGATGAACTGTTTTGGAGGACAGGCCAGCCAGCTGGGCCATCTTAACGGCCATGGTTGAGTCCGTACAACAAACTGCTCAAAACACACTGGTAAGTGTACTGTCTTTAAAATGCCAAAAGTTATTGAATATATACAGTGGGGCAAAAAAGTATTTAGTCAGCCACCAACTGTGCAAGTTCTCCCACTTAAAAGATGAGAGAGGTCTCCAATTTTCATCATAGGAACTGTATACCTCAACTATGAGAGACAAAATGAGAAAAAAAAATCCAGAAAATCACATTGTCTGATTTTTAAAGAATTTATTTGCAAATTATGGTGGAAAATAAGTATTTGATCACCTACAAACAAGCAAGATTTCTGGCTCTCACAGACCTGTAACTTCTTCTTTAAGAGGCTCCTCTATCCTCCACTCGTTACCTGTATTAATGGCACCTGTTTGAACTCGTTATTAGTATAAAAGACACCTGTCCACAACCTCAAACAGTCAGACTCCAAACTCCACTATGGCCAAGACCAAAGAGCTGTCAAAGGACACCTGAAACAAAATTGTAGACCTGCACCAGGCTGGGAAGATTGAATCTGCAATAGGTAAGCAGCTTAGTGTGAAGAAATCAACTGTGGGAGCAATTATTAGAAAATGGAAGACATACAAGACCACTGATAATCTCCCTCGATCTGGGGCTCCACGCAAGATCTCACCCCGTGGGGTCAAAATGATCACGAGAACGGTGAGCAAAAATCCCAAAACCACACTGGGGGACCTAGTGAATGACCTGCAGAGAGCTGGGACCAAAGTAACAAAGGCTACCATCAGTAACACACTACGCCGCCAGGGACTCAAATCCTGCAGTGCCAGACGTGTCCCCCTGCTTAAGTCAGTACATGTCCAGGCCCGTCTGAAGTTTGCTAGAGAGCATTTGGATGATCCAGAAGAGGATTGGGAGAATGTCATATGGAATAGAATAGAATAGACTTTATTTGTCATTATAACAAGTACAATGAAATTAAAATGCAAACCAATTAGTGAATGAGGAGTAAAAAGAAGCTTAAAAAAATTATATAAATTACTAATTTTAAATATCACACACTCAATTTCACAGTTTCAAACCTCATGTTCTACTAGAATTCAGACAGGTAATTGCGGTCGGATAAAAACTGTTTTTGAATCTGTTTGTCCTTGTTTTGATTGCTCTAAACCGCCTTCCTGATGGTAGTAGTTGGAAGAGAGAGTGACCAGGATGGAAGGGGTCCTTCAGGATTTTTGTGCCTTTTTAAGGCAATGGGCATGGTGCAGTTCTTCAAGGCTGAGGAGAGTGCAACCAATATTTTTTTGGGCTGTGTTGATGACAGTCTGAAGAGCTTTCTTCTGAGCTACCGTGCAGCTGCTGAACCAAATACAAATACAATAAGTTAAAATGCTCTCAATAGAGCAACGATAAAAAGACGACAGCAGTCTCTGACAGATGTTATTTCCTCTCAGCACCCTAAGGAAATGTAGTCTCTGCTGGGCCTTTTTCAGCAGCTCAGTTGTGTTCACCCCCCATGTCTTGTCCTCCTGAATGTGGACCCCCAGGAAGTGGAAATTCTCGACCCTCTCCACACCCGTGCCACTAATAGTCAGAGGTTGAATGTCTGTTTAATTTCTTCTGAAGTCTATGATGACCTCCTTTGTTTTTATGACATTTAGAAGAAGATTGTTGTCTCCATATGGTCAGATGAAACCAAAATAGAACTTTTTGGTAAAAACTCGACTTGTCGTGTTTGGAGGAGAAAGAACACCATACCTACTGTGAAGCATGGGGGTGGAAACATCATGCTTTGGGGCTGTTTTTCTGCAAAGGGACCAGGATGACTGATCCGTGTAAAGGAAAGAATGAATGGGGCCATGTATCGTGAGATTTTGAGTGAAAACCTCCTTCCATCAGCAAGGGCATTGAAGATGAAACGTGGCTGGGTCTTTCAGCATGACAATGATCCCAAACACACCGCCCGGGCAACGAAGAAGTGGCTTCGTAAGAAGCATTTCAAGGTCCTGGAGTGGCCTAGCCAGTCTCCAGAGCTCAACCCCATAGAAAATCTTTGGAGGGAGTTGAAAGTCCGTGTTGCCCACCGACAGCCTCAAAACATCATTGCTCTAGAGGAGATCTGCATGGAGGAATGGGCCAAAATACCAGCAACAGTATGTGAAAACCTCGTGAAGACTTACAGAAAACGTTTGACCTCTGTCATTGCCAACAAAGGGTATATAACAAAGTATTGAGATGAACTTTTGTTATTGACCAAATACTTATTTTCCACCATAATTTGCAAATAAATTATTTAAAAATCAGACAATGTGATTTTCTGGATTTTTTTTTCTCATTTTGTCTCTCATAGTTGAGGTATACCTATGATGAAAATTGGAGACCTCTCTCATCTTTTAAGTGGGAGAAATTGCACAATTGGTGGCTGACTAAATACTTTTTTACCCCACTGTATATACTTATATATCCACTTGTATTGACATGTAACGGCCAAAGTGCAGATTTTTTTGACTCACTCTTGTGACTATAGTATTTTCCGTTAGCTATGCTAACAAGCTAACAGTGCCTTTACTACAACCAAACGTTTGTCCTCGCCATAAAGAAATGAACAGGCCGTCTCTGTTGACAAATGTATGCATTAATATGTAACGGCCAAAGTGCGGATATTTTTTTAGTCGCTCTTATGCCTATAGTATTTTCGGTTAGCTATGCTAACAAGCTAACAGTGTTTTTACCACGAACGTTTCTCCTCACCATAAAGAAATGCACGTTTGAGAAACTAGAACAAAAATCTTAGCGTCTTACAGAATACTTTGTTAGATTTCCAGCGCAAAATACGCTGTTTGTTCAGTATCAATACGGTTTATTGTTGTCTCAAATGACGTTAGTGGCATCACCATATATCTTGAAATGCTCATTTGAGAGAAAACAAGAACAAAAATGTTAGCGTCTTGCAAAATACTTTTTTTTTTAATATAAAGACATCCAGCGCAAAATGTGTTTTTTGTGGTATCAATACTGTGTATGAATGGGTGCCACGCGTTGTGTTATGGGAGATTTTCCTACCAAAGACAATAGTAACGTCGTCTTTTTTACTATTTTGGTAATATTTCCATAATCTTGGGCCATTTTTTTTTTAATTTCACTCGTTTAATTGTGTGTTGTGTAGCTGTGTTTTATCTAATCCTTCTCTTACTTTATTGCGCAGTAGCCTGGTGGAGCACCTACAATGTCATTGTACTGTACAACTGTACAATGACAATGAAGCCTATTCTATTCCTATTCTTCTATTCCATAATCAGACATGTAAGTTTTGCTAATATTGATATTGAATAAAATTGCCTTCTATGTCTGCATATCTAATGGAAGGCTTAAGTTGTACACTGGACAAACTAAAACACCTTTTTTGTATTTACAGATTTATCACACCTGGATGATGAGGGAGAACCACCCAGATCTGTGGTTTCCAGCTCACCTTCATCAAGCTTGTCCTCCTCCTGCTCTTCCTATTCTCACCAGACCAGATTAGGTCATATATGTTCAGACCATGACCCATTCACACAAAGGAGGGAGTTAATTAAATCAATTAAACACTTGAATTGAATGTTGTGATGCCACTAACAGTAAATGGATGTTGAATAGACACTTTCAATCTTGTATTGACAATATCTGCATTTTTCAGTGTGTGGTTATTTTATATTGCTTATTTTTGTACTTTAAAACAGAGAAACAGAAGTGGGACACAAACATGGACCTCCTTCTTGACTACCTGGAGAGGTCAGAGGAGAGACAGCAGGAGCAGAGCAGGAGGGAGGAGCAGCTGACCTCCGCTTTGCTGCAAAGCATCCAGAAGATGGAGGACAGGACCAATACCCTTGTTGGACTGATGGGACACGTCGTCTGTGCTTGAGGGACTGCAAACGAACTAGCTATCACAGCATTGATATTTTTGGCTGTGTGTACATAATATTTCTTATGTAGCAGTCTTAAGTTTTTGAACATTTTGTAAATAAAAGCTTTCATTCCTTAAGTGTTTTTCTGCTTCTACATTAATTGTTATCCTCACACCAAACATATACATGAAATGTAAAACTGTTTAGGACAAACAATGCAAATCACTATAACATTGTAGTGGTGGGAAGTGAAAGTACAAGTACTGAATTACTGCACTTAAGTTCATTTTTTCAGGTATTGGACAATATATCAGGTATTTGTGGACTTACTCATATTTTTGACAACTTTTTCACATTTTCTAAAGAACAAGCAGCAACAAACTTTAAATCTATGCACTTTTTCTGTGGAAAATGTTCCAAGTTGCCAGCTTCAAAAATGATAATGAGTTTATATTGTTTTGACAGTGTACCACATGACATTCTGTCAGCTCTGGACAAGATCATTTCTGGGGAAGTACTTTTAACTTTTACACTTCACAGTCTGTCTCTGGTTACCCCTTCATGAATAAAAACTTGAATCAGTACTTTAACCAGAATAGATGACATACAAGTACAGAAGGCATATACCTTTAACAACTCTGTAAATGTGCCTATAAAATATATAAATACTTTAAAACAGAGTACACTGAGTACACTGACTGTCAGCTGAATGTTTTATTCATGAATTATTTTGAACTACTTCACATGTTATATTTTGTAAATGATATGGTTGGCATTAAACAGGTTATTGCTCCCCACTGTTAAAATCCTCCATTAAAGCTGCCCTAATGTCATTCTACACTGGCATGGTCAGGTAGTGGTTGAACTGGAGGCTGACTGTGATCAGGTGTGTCTGGGAGTCAAAAGTTGTCACCATGTTCCTCACAAATATTATCAAGTATGCAGCAGGTGAGCACCATTTTCTTGCTCAGCTCCAGTTTGCAGTTATTCCTTGTTAGGAGGGACCTCCATGGTCCTTTCAAGCCGCCGAAAGCCATTTCCACAACTGAACGTGCACAGCTCATTCGGTAGTTCTAGTTACGTTGTTCAGGGGTAAGTCTGCCTGTGTCCGAAAAGGGTTTCATCAGCCACTTCTGCATGGGGTCAACTGGGTGGTGAAATCCGGTGTCGTGCCAAAAAGTGATCACCGTCTACAGGAGCCAGGAGTGCCTGCTTGTTAAAGGTGGACTGGCTGGTCTCAGTCCACCTACAGTGTGTCTAAATGTTTTGAGGTTTTATCACATCTGAAAAATTATAGTGTTGGCCAAAGTGCTGCAGTTTGGAAAACAACATATAGAATTTATCTGACTGCAACACTTATGTGCAAAAACATTGTTGTTTGGAGGTACATAGAATATATATTTATACAGTATCTTCATGTATATATGCAGTAAATCTATGCATTTTTCCATGTAACCTTGTGACTGCATTATTTTAATTGCTTTTAATCCTAGATCAAGTTTGTTTTGGGTTCAAAATGCATCATAAGTGTTAAATATATCTTGTTATACCTAACTAAGTACTGTTTATCTGTTGAAATATATATTTAACGGCTAATATAAACCCATAACAATATGGCCCCTGGCGATCATTTTCTGGGCAGCTGATCACTTTTTGGCATGACATAACAGGCGACCTCTGTCTCATAATGCGCCGTAACACCACCTATTACAGAACTGACATAAATATTATGTTTAAAAGTGTAGTCAATGCTCGTGCTACAGACTTGATCTAACAATGGCTGATAACTGAAATACTGATAATTACCGCTTTCCTTAAACGTAGCCGCTGTTCTCTGCCATTAAGAATAAAACTGTTTTGGATGGTATTACAGGTTTGGAATAATAAAAGCAGCACTCACAAAGAGACAACAAACTCCTACATGTTGACAAGCTAGCACTGCTACTTCTTCTTCTGTGGTGTTCTGCGGGGTTGCATAAAGGCACTTCACACTACGTAATGACGTAGCCCTGACATAATCCCCGACTAGCTCCATATCGGTGGAAAACCATCTGGTTCTTATGAGGCACTACAGTTGAACTGGTTAAGCACTGGCACCAGCCCCAGAAACGAACTAGCACTGGCTCTTATTTTGGTGGAAATGAGCCCACAGACACTACAGTTGAGCTAGCAAAGTGACAGAACAAAGGACTCTGGTAAGAGCCATGGAGGTGGAATCTTCACATATGTGGATAAAGTCTGATGTACAAACACCGTGGTCACTGATAAGTGCTGCTCACCAGACCTCAACCTGCTAGTAGTTAAATGTAGACCGTTCTATCTGCCACAAGGGCTTTCTGTTGCTGTGGTAACAGTGGTCTACACCCTTCAAGATGCTAATGCTAATTTAGCAGTCAGCATGTTCTAACGGGCAATGACAAACAGCAGAGTCTTAAGACTGTGGTATCCAGTTTTAACCAACATGTTAAGTGCACAACACGAGGAGATGACACACTGGATGGTGTATACACGCTCATTCATCTTCAACTACCTACCTACCCACCCTCAACCCTTGACCCTCACCCCCTCCAGCCACTTCATATCCCTTCAATTTCCCTCCCCCATTCCCCTCTGTCAGGTCCAGCATAATTAAAACAATTTAAATAAAGTATTTAAGTTATTATATAGCAAGAAGGATCTATAAATACTATTTATATGCAGTATATATCAAATATGAACAGAGCTCCTTTTGGCAAAATAAACGTGTTTAGCACAGTAAAGCAAGCAGATATGTCTTCTCTTTGCCAAACTGCTGGTCAGGACAAAAAAAATCTTAAAAAGCTTAATCCTTTTCGGGTTGTGGGGTGGCTGGAGCCTATCCCAGCATCTTTGGGTGAGAGACAGGGTACCTTATGAACAGATCGCCAGTCCATGACAGACAGACAACCATTCACACCTAAAAACAATTTATCCCCAGTTGATGTCAGTTAAATTCAATTAATTTCAATTCAATTTTCAATTCAACTTCATTTGTATGCCGCCTAATCACAGCAAAAGTCATCTCAAGGCGCTTGATACATAAGCACAAATCAAGTTAGTTAACCTAACATGCATGTCTTTGGACTGTGGGAGGAAATGGGAGTACCCGGTAAAAACATGGGAAGAACATGCAAACTCCTCACAGAAGGGTCTCCACTGGCCAGGGGTGGGATTGAACCCATGACCTTCTTGCTGTCCTGCAACATTGCTAACCACAGCACCACTAAGCTGCTGCTGTGTACACTCTAATATTTAAAAAAAGGGATACAGACCACTCCCCTCACACGTCTGGGTAAGTCTGAAAATAACATTTATTTTAGTGGTGGGCACATTAATCGCGTTAACTGTAGTTAATTAATTGCGATTAACTGCAGCTGAGCTTGCCATTGGCAGCACATGGGTGAGAGAGAGACTGGGTTTGCAAATCATGATTAATTGTGATTAATCACGATTTTGCCCACCGCTAATTTATTTTCATATAAAGTTGAGGTAGTTGTCTTATTTTCATTGGGAACATGGCAGTTAATCTTCACTGTAAGACAAAAGAGATGTAAATAGATGGGATAAATATGTGTGCCTATACAGTGGTGTGAAAAAAGTGTTTGGCCCCTTCTGAGTTCTCTTTTTTTTTTTTGTATGTTTGTCACACTTAAATGTTTCAGAGCATCAAAAAAATTGAATACCAGACAAAGATAACACAAGAAAACACAAAATGCAGTTTTTAAATGAAGGAGTTTATTATTAAGGGAAAAAAAAATCAAAACCTACATGATCCTGTGTGAAAAAGTGATTTACGGTGGATGTAATGGGACACACATCTTTCAAAAAATTCAACGTTTGTCTCTTCAGTCCACAGAGTATTCTCCCAAAAGTCTTGGGGATCATTAAGATGTTTTCTGGCAAAACTGAGACGAGCCTTTATGTTATTTTTGCTCAGCAGTGGTTTTCGTCTTGGAACTCTGCCATGCAGGCCATTTTTGCCCAGTCTCTTTCTTATGGTGGAGTCATGAACACTGACCTTAACTGAGGCAAGTGAGGCCTGCAGTTCTTTGGATGTTGTTGTGGGCTCTTTTGTGACCTCTTGGATGAGTTGTCCCTGTGCTCTTGGGCTAATTTTGGTCGACCGGCCATTCCTGGTAAGGTTCACCACTGTTCCATAGGTCAAAAAAGTTCATTTTGTCTTCTTTTAATTATTTATCTTTTGTTCATATAAAAGTCTTGCCTTGACTTTTATAATATATAAACCACTGTTTATAATATATAAATATATAAACCACTGTTCCATGTTTTTGCCATTTGTGGATAATGGCGCTCACTGCAGTTTGCTGGAGTCCCAAAGCTTTAGAAATGGCCTTAAAACCTTTTCCAGACTGATAGGTCTCAATTACTTTGTTTCTCATTTGTTCCTGAATTTCTTTGGATTGCAGCATGATGTCTAGCTTTTGAGGATCTTTTGGTCTACTTCACTTTGTCAGGCAGATCCTATTTAAGTGATTTCTTGATTGAGAACAGGTGTGGCAGTAATCAGGCCTTGGTATGGCTAGAGAAATTGACCTCAGCTTTCCAAAGATGTGATAAGCCACAGTTTATGTTTTAATGGGGGGAGGGGTCACTTTTTTACTCAGGGCCACATAGGTTTGGATTTTATTTTACCCTTAATAATAAACACCATTTAAAAGCTGCATTTTGTGTTTACTTGTGTTATCTTTGTTTAATATTTAAATTTGTTTGATGATCTGAAACATTTAAGCGTGATAAACATACCGTACAAAAAAATGAGAAATTATGACAGGGCAAATACTTTTTCACACCACTGTATACATTTGGACATTGACACAAGTTTTGTTATTTATTATATGTTCACAAAACATATTAAAGATAGTTATATAATCAATATGGGCTTAAAGTGCAGACTCTCAGCTTTAATTTGAATTAAATTAAATCACCCTTATTGTCATTTAACCGTACAACCAATCATGTACAGTAGAACGAGATTGTGCTTTACCTATCTACAGTGTCAATCACACACACCCCAGTGCAGAATCAGAGGGCCGCTGCCATGCAAGGCGCCGCCACAGATTTCCCTCCTCCATTCCATTATTGCTGAGCATCAAGTTGGATGGCAGGAAGTTCCACTTTTATATGGTCTTTGGCATGACCCGGCCGGGATTTGAACCCCTGCCTCCCGGGTGTGGGGCGGATGCTCTACCAACTGAGCCACCACTCCGGTAGGAGTAAGGTATTCATATCCAAATTGGAGTTACAATTTAGGAACTACAACCAGTTTTATACAAAAAAAAAATCCTCATTTCTGGGGCTCAAAAGCCATTGGACAATTGGTCTGGACTCAAAAGCTATTTCATGGGCTGCACGGGCTATTCCCTCATTGATCCACCATCATTTAGTCAGGTAAAATGTTTGGAGCTCATTCCAGGTGTGGCATTTGCATTTGGAAGCTGTTGCTATGAATGTCCAAATAAAGATGGCCCTAACTGTAGATATCACCAATCTGCAAAAGCTATTTTCAAAATATCGGTATAACAGTTATTTTGGGGGGTGGAGGGTATCTAATATCATGCATCCCTACTTATCTATATTTACAGTTTTGAGTGGTCACGTACCGACTGGTGACATCTCAGGGACACTTGCAATATACGGTCCCTCCAGGAACTTGGGCTCATTGTCATTGATGTCTTGGACCTTGATTATGAATTCTGACTCGGGTTCCAGGGGCCTGTTGGTGTTGATGTCGACAGCCTGGGCGCGCAAGGTGTAGTAAGGCTTCTCCTCCCTATCGAGACTCCTTAAGGCGTGGATGTCCCCCGTTGTTTGGTCAATTGTGAAAATGGAGCCGGCCCCTTCTCCCGAGAGAGTGTACTTCACTGCACTGTCCCCCTTATCAAGGTCAGTGTGTAGCTGCGAGACAAAAGAGAGGGGGGAGAGGGAGGAGAGAAAAAAAAGGCAGGTTGAGAGCAAACATTGGCACAGATAATGATTCATTGAAAGCGCTGGGGACAAGCTGTCAAAGAGAACTACTTCACAAAGACAGTCAAAGAAACTGACTGCACATCAAAGAGCAAATTCATCTCGCTGCAGAGATCGGCAAAACACTAAGTCATGAGAAAAATAAAACGACGGCGCTTTCAGAACATTTCACAGATTAATGAGGCTAAATCTTTCATAAATAATGTATTCTCTCTGTGCAATTACACTGCAGTGATAGCCCCTCACCATCGCTGGCCCATTTCTACTCAGGCATGACTCAGAAATCTTTGCTTGTGTGAGACAGGACAAGGAAGGCTTTTTTTTTTTTTCTTTCTTTTTTCTTTCTCTCAAAGAGGCAAAGTTCAAACTGTGAACACATGAGGTAAATAGCAGTTTCCAGCAGGACAAATACAAAATACCATCACCTTACGGGGGGTCCCGTGGCCAGAGCACTCTGGGCACAGTTGCAAAATATCAGAACCTCTTTGTGAATAAATCCAGGACTATGGCAGCTCTCTTTGTACAAGGCAAACAAATGCCAGGCTGGTGGTACAGAGCTTATTGACAAAGTTATGTTTTCCCTGATGCAGAATTCAGAGCCCTTTAAATATTCAAGAGATCTAATGCAGCGTGATCAACACCATATATAGATATGGATTTTTGAATTCTTCTCAGTGGGGGAGGCTTTCCAGAGCCAGAAGATTGCTTAATGGCTTTGAGGAGATTTTGCTTACCCTGCCTCTCAAAGTAAAGTTTTCTATCACACTCTGAAGTTGTCAAATACTGACACTTTAACCATTTTGACTGTTCAATGTTAAGGCTGTTCAAAAGAGTTCAGCAGGAGTTTTAACTATAGTTGCAAAGGAACAAACTGTAGAAGCTCCTTGCAGATTGAAGAACCACTTAACTGCCATACTTTTGCACTGTGTATATACAGTATACTGTTTTCTACCCAATTTTTAAAATGTTATTTATTATTGCTCTGAGTGCTGCTATCCCTTTGCTGCTGCAATACTGCAATCTCCCCGTTGTGTGACTAATAAAGATTTATCTTATCTTAGAATTTTGCTTTTTGGTGTAAATTAGATGAGGTATTTGAAGCGCTGCAAAAACCTTGATTTTGGAACACCTGTGGCCATGTAAAGTCAAGTTCATATGGGTCTCAAACCATTTATTTTTCTTGGTTTGTGGTTGGATTTAATTTGTAGAGCAGTTGTGTGAGTCTGCATATCTGACCGTCAAGATAGGCAGTGCTCTAACTCAGGAGGAAATGATGCTAGTCTGACCAAACTTGACACACAGGTTGACAACAGGAATACCATGTTTGGCTATGCTTTGGGTCACATAAGGTCAAATTGAAAATCAGTTTTGGCTTACTGTAGCATTATCGGCCAGTTTGAGCTTAATTTCACCCCTTCTTCCTGAGGAAGAACTAGATACCAATTGAGGACATCTCTTCCAGCAAAAGACTGACCCCCCTCCCAATAAATGTCATCAGATAAGCCTTCTGACGGACAAGTTTACCACTGTTACAACATAACTGACTTTCACAATTGACTTGGCAGAAGAGGGATTTTGTCCACCTAATGGACAAAACTGGAAGTTTCACTCTGATGACTGAAATAGATACTGCATTGTTTCTTCTACAGATCACGCCAACATCAAGAATGCATACTATGAATTGTTCTGCTCATTCTGCAGGTTGAAGCACCATTCATACTACTGGATGATTATTCTGAATGTGATGGACTTCTATGGGTTGAGATTTCGTATCTAGCTGCTCACAAGTATTTTTATGCGTGGTAAAATGTTAAATGGTATTCACTTATATAATGCTTTTATTCTCATCTCTTGATGACCAAAGTGCTTTACAGATCCTGCTATCCACCCATTCACACACTGATGGTGGCATGCTACCTAACATGGTGCTTCCAGACCCACCAGGAGCAATTGGGGGTGAAGTGTCTTGCCCAGGGACACAATGGCAGGATATCTGGGGAGAGTGGGATTTGAACCACCAACCATGCGGTTATTGGACGACCGGCTCTACCTCCTGAGCCACTGCCGCCCCACACGGCAGTGCAAGGGCAGTCAATGCATGACTGCACTTTAAAGACATTTACATGTACTTATACCATGTATACAGTTTATTTAGAAGTTAAGAAGTTATGACAGATGGAATCTCCAAATTTTAACACAACTGAGAATGGTGTTGAATGTGCAATAACCTTGACTTTCCCTTTGACCATGAAAATCAGTAAGGTCTGAAAACAGGTCACAGTGTCTCATCAGAATTGAAACAGAAGGTCAACCAGAGATATTCCTTACTTTATGACATTCCAACAGAGATAGAGCTATAAGGTGTGGGTCCGCACCTCTGTTGGGTCCAGTTCTAGTTTTTAAAATATGGTGACGCAAAGTAGGGTTTTATACTTCCTCCTTCAGAAACACCAAAAGGGTAGACAATAGCAATTCACATTTACCCTCTCAAAAGAAGGCTTTATTAATGCTAACTATGAAGTCATCACCTAATGACACTTAAGGCCCTTTTCCACTAGCACGCTTTAGCACGACACGGGACAGCTCAGCACGCTTTGTACGCTTTTCCACAAGCCCCAACACGGTTTAACAGCCGCGATTCTCAGCCCCGCTCCAGGGCAGGGTACAGCAGTGCTGAGCTGTGCCGTGTTGTGACGTTAACAGACTGGTCGCCACTGATTGGTCAGGTCGTAACTGGCGCTGATTGGTCAGGTTGTAACCGCCCCTCTCCTCCTCCTCTTCTGCCGAATCTTCACGACCTTCTCAATAAAGTTTTTGAAAAAAAAAAAAAAAAGAATCTTCACGACCGCCATTACTCAGCACGCAACCACTGTTGGCGGTTTATTTTCAGTGTATTGCTGTGCTATTTTCATTTATTCTCTATCAAAAATGGCTTCACGTAATAAGGGTGTTCCATGGACCAATAAGGAGGTGCAGTGTCTGCTCACTGCATTGTCAGACGAACGTATCCAGCGCGAGTTAGACGGAGCCGCCCGGAATGAAAAAATATACCGGGAGGTCTCGACATCGGAGTCCTTTAACGGTGAGTTTTAATTTTTTTTTATTGTGCGTTTTTTCGCAAATATATTCGGTAAGACGCTCAGTTTATTTATGCAAAAAAAAAGCTGTTCATTTGTGGATGATGATCGCTGCTTTATTGCAGCACACTGCGGACTAAAGCTTTTATTTTAATTATTCATGTGAACAATACGCTGAAATAAGCTTATGTAATCTTGTTAAAAACTATTGTCTTTTCTGTATATCTTGCACTTTCGTGCTGTATTTTATTGTGTGCATTTTCCTTGTAGAATCATCCCACACGTCCGCCGTGCCAGCCCGCCCGGATTCATTCAACCGAGCCTTCCTGGCCCAGAGCAGGCAGAGACGGCTTCATTCAACCGAGCCTTCCTGACCCAGTTTGGGAAGCTGGTGTAGAGGCACTCAGTGGTCGGCGTGTATAAAATGTCGATTAACCTTCATGTTGTGTTGCAAAGTTTTTTTTTTTATTTTAATATTTTGTATATAATAAAATGGAATTGTTTTGGAAAGTGTGGTTTGTCTGTTATAACACTGAATTATAAAACAGTATAATTACATAGAAATTCCATTGCCTAGTCTGATGAAAATGATGCTGATCATCCTGTCAGGGGTCAACCATTGTAAAGGTAATGTAATTTTTAACTAGACCAAAAAACAAATGTTTTTGTAAGCTTTCTGTTCTTTTTATTGAAATATCATAAAAAATTAGCACCACATGATACAGTTATAAACTTTGGGTAAATTTTTTATGTTAACATAAGAAGTTGCACAGTTGGACTTTAAAATGCAGCAGGAGAGACTGATGAAGCTTACAAGTCAAAGTAGGTACAAGTATATGTAAATTGAATGTTCTATCGGCATTCCAAATTCAGAGAATTACAATACTTTAGAAGGAGTGTAGCATCATCTAAACGGAAAATAATAATACTGTTGTTCCAAACGTTGACCTGAAGGTGAAAAACATGAATTTTTTTTATTCAGTACATCCAAAATGCCCTAGGATGTAAAAAATAATACAATTTGGTGTTGGCCAGTGTGCCACTGTCTCATTATTTAATACGAATAAAAACAAGTTTCAGCTCATTATTTCTAGGTCATTTGGCAGTTAATTCAAAACAAAAGTGACTTGTGTTGTTGCAGCTTAATTATGAGATAAAATTAATTGTGAGATAAAACCACAGAACGAGCAAGGCAATAATCCTTGGATCCTCCATTTTTTGTCTCGTGTAAATAAGGACTCAGTCGGGTGCGTAACGTCACGGGAGTGTGGCCCCGCCTCGCTGGGAATCTGGCGCTGCCTCGCTTCTAAAACCTCCTAACACAAACCATCACAGCACAAGCACAACACCGTGCTAATGGAGACAGAAGCATTCCGAGCCGTACTGAAGTGAATCGAGCCGTACCGAGGTGTGCTGGGCTAGTGGAAAACAGGCTTTAGATCCCAAAAGCACTGAGCTGTGATGCACTAAGTTACTGTGCTGTATAAGTTTCATTGTTCTACAGTATGTTGCAGTAATCCAAATTTCTGGTCTTGTAATACAACATATATTCCCATTTCAACAGAGCTGTAGGAGTCTTTACATCAAGGGTGGGAATATTTGTGTCAGCGTTTTTGATAAATGTGGGCCAATTAACACATCACTCAATAAAATCAAGAAATCTGTGTGTGTGTGTGTGTGTGTGTGTGTGTGTGTGTGTGTGTGTGTGTCTGTCTGTCTGTCTGTCTGTCTGTCTGTGTGTCTGTCACATTCATAGGACATCATAGGACATCCTATGATCTCTGCCTGAACATCATAGGACATCCTATGAACTCAGGCATCATAGGACACCTAGACAAATGTGTCTTTATGATGTCATATAGACCATGTGTCTTTGAACTCAGGCATCATAGGACACAGACAAATGTGTTTTTATGATGTCATATACATCAAGCCCACAGCACATAGACAAATGTGTCTTATTGATGTCATATACATCAAGCCCACAGCACATAGACAAATGTGTCTTTATGATGTCATATACAATAAGCCTGCCTTCATGTCTTTATGATGTCATATACAATGACAGACATCAGGCAACATGTCTTTATGATGTCATACACATCAAGGCTGCCTTCATGTCTTTATGATGTCATATACAGCGAGTCCATGCCGGAAAGCCTCTTTTTGCTCAGATCCATTTTCATGATTCTGTCCATGAACTGGAATTACGACGCACATACACACGTGGACAAAATTGTTGGTACCCCTCTGTTAATGAAAGAAAAACCCACAATGGTCACAGAAATAACTTGAATCTGACAAAAGTGGTAATAAATAAAAATTATATGAAAATTAACCAATGAAAATCAGAAAGTGCTTTTGAATTGTGGTTCAACAGAATTATTTTAAAAAAACAAACTCATGAAACAGGCCTGGACAAAAATGATGGTACCCCTAGAAAAGATTGAAAATAATGTGACCATAGGGACATGTTCAACCAAGATGTGTCCTCTAGTTAACATCACAGGTGTCTACAAACTTGTAATCAGTCAGTCGGCCTATTTAAAGGGTGACAAATAGTCACTGTGCTGTTTGGTGACATGGTGTGTACCACACTAAACATGGACCAGAGGAAGCAAAGGAGAGAGTTGTCTCAGGAGATTAGAAAGAAAATGATAGACAAGCATGTTAAAGGTAAAGGCTATAAGACCATCTCCAAGCAGCTTGATGTTCCTGTGACTATCCATCCATCCATCCATCCATCCATCTTTTTCCGCTTAATCCTTTTCGGGTTGCGGGGGGGCTGGAGCCTATCCCAGCATCTTTGGGCGAGAGACAGGGTACACCCTGGACAGATCGCCAGTCCATCGCAGGGCCAACCCAGAGACAGACAACCATTCACTCTCACAGTCATACCTAAGGACAATTTAGAATCCCCAGTTTTGATGCCAATTAACCTAACTTGCATGTTTTTGGCATGTGGGAGGAAACTGGAGAAATCCCGGAGTAAACCCACACAGACACGGGGAGAACATACAAACTCCACACAGATCACTGTTGGCCGGGGTCTGGGATCGAACCCAGGACCCCCCCGGCCAAGGGTGAGTTGCTGTGCTGCCGCAGTGCTAACCACTCCACCACCGTGCTGCTCTTCCTGAGACTACAGTTGCACATATTATTCAGAAATTTATGATCCACGGGACTGTAGCCAACTTCCCTGGATGTGGCCGCAGGAAGGAAACTTGATGAAAAATGGAAGAGACGGATATTACGAATGGTAACAAAAGAGCCCCAAACAACCTCTAAACACATTCATGGTGAACTCCAAGGTCAAGGTACATCAGTGTCAGATCGCACCATCCGTCGTTGTTTGAGCCAAAGTGGACTTCATGGGAGACAACCAAGGAGGACACCACTGTTGAAAACAAATCATCAAAAAGTCAGACTGGAATTTAACAAACTGCACGTTGACAAGCCACAAAGCTTCTGGGAGAATGTCCTATGGACAGACGAGACAAAACCGGAACTTTTTGGCAAGGCACATCAGCTCTATGTTCACAGACGCAAAAATGAAGCATACCAAGAAAAGAACACTGTCCCTACTGTGAAACATGGAGGAGGTTCTGTTATGTTCTGGGGCTGCTTTGCTGCATCTGACACAGGGTGTCTTGAATCTGTGCAGGGTACAATGAAATCTCAAGACTATCAAGGTATTCTAGAGAGAAATGTGCTGCCCAGTGTCAGACAGCTTGGTCTCAGTCGCAGGTCATGGGTCTTGCAACAGGATAATGACCCAAAACACACAGCTAAAAACACCCAAGAATGGCTAAGAGCGAAACATTGGACTATTCTAAAGTGGCCTTCTATGAGCCCTGATCTAAATCCTATTGAACATCTGTGGAAGGAGCTGAAACATGCTGTCTGGAGAAGGCACCCTTCAAACCTGAGACAACTGGAGAAGTTTGCTCATGAGGAGGGGGCCAAAATACCTGCTGAGAGGTGCAAGAGTCTCATTAACAGTTACAGAAACCGTTTGATTGCAGTGATTGCCTCAAAAGGTTGTGCAGCAAAATATTAAGTCAAGGGTACCATCATTTTTGTCCAGGCTTGTTTCATGAGTTTGTTTTTTAAAATAATTCTGTTGAACCACAATTCACAAAAGCATTGTCTGATTTTCATTGGTTAATTTTCATAGAATTTTTATTTATACCACTTTTGTCAGATTCAAGTTATTTCTGTGAACATTGTGGATTTTTCTTTCATTAACAGAGGGGTACCAACAATTTTGTCCACGTGTCTATCCCTCAACCAGTGGTCTCAACGGAGAAGAAGAAGACCCACCACATTAGAATGACGATAACTGCTGCACGTCAGAAAAGATGCCATGAAGATGAAACACCTGAGGTTCCAGCAGTACATTGCACCTGTCTGAGACAGGAGGCCACCCTTCACCAGCATAGGGTACGACAGACTTTAAAGCACGTTTCTAGGACATCATAGGGCGGCCTATGATCTCTGCTTCATCATCATAGCGCATCCTATAAACTCAGGCATCATAGGACGGCTTGCCATGCCTACATGACAGCAAATGTGTAACCTTGACGAATGCCAGTCTACACTACAAATGTGTAAAATGCCAAGCAAAGTGCTGATTTTCTTTGGGTGCTCCAGTTTCTTGGTTTCTATGGGCATGCACGGGCCTTCCTGGACAGGGCCGAAAGCCACTTTACCAGGATCGTGCCCATGAACTGGAATTATGACACACCTATCCCTCGATCAGTGGTCTGAACAAAGAAGAAGACCCACCAGATGGAGAGCAATAGAATGAGGAGAACTGCTGTACATCAGAAAGGATGCCGTGAACATGAAACACCTCAGGTTCCACCAGTACGCCGCAGGCAGGACTGTGAACAACACAGCCGTCTGAGACAGGAGGAGACGCTTCAGTGGTTTGAACAAAGAAGAAGAAGACCCACCAGATGATGTCTATATGACGGCACATAGACAGAGCACATGACTCCCTACAAGACATGTATATAGACACAGGTAAGCAACATAACACAGAACAGTGACAGGCAGGAGAAGAAGTAACAAGCAGGGGCAAACAGCCACAGATGGCAGGGCATATTTTGTGTGATTTTTATGTTTTGCTGCATACAAAAGCCATCACATGTGATTGCCACTTAGTGCCATGTTGCTATACCAACTGTCCTGTAATGTTCAAGAATTCTGTTCCAGTGCATCCCCCCTACGGGCATGCACAGGTTTCTACGGGCGTGTACGGGTATGCACTAGTTAAAAAAAAACCTGAGGTGGTGTCAGCGGTGGTGACCAGTTTTTCTAAGCTTTAAACAAGAGTAGCTCTTGCCTTTCAGTGTTAAAATTCACACCACACTAAAACGATCCCTCGGTACTTAGGGTGGCCTCATTCTACATGCACAAAACCCATGCAAAGCACATCCATATTCGTGCACACATACATACACACGTGACCTAGCATTATTGATTGGGGCTGCTTGCTCAAAAGTGTGAAATGAGGGAGAGTATATTTGAGCATGTGATTTGCTTTAAACCTGCTCATTACAGCTGTAACACTACTTGTAAAATGGTACACGCAAATGGTTCTGACAGAAGATGAGATGAGATGAGATGAGATGAGATAAACCTTTATTAGTCCCACAACAGGGAAATTAGAGAACAGGATGAATAGTGTAGTCAAATTTAACTGACAGTCCTGTAATTCTGGTAACTAAAGCTGGGTTCACACTGTTGCATTTGGTGGGACTTTTACAAATGTTTTGCAAAATCAGAGCAATTAGTCCAAATGTTGGTGAAATTATGTTTGTGAGTAGTTTTTTTTTTTTTTTAATCCAGCACACACCAACTTTTATGAACTTTTACAAACTTTTACTAGCGTTTGCAAACTTTTGCCAACTTAGGCTAGCATATGTGTAGCAGTTGCCAACTGAAGTTAACTTAAGCAAACGAATACTCAGCACAGGTCATCTGACATCAATGTCAGGTGACCCTCATATAAAGATTCGCATTTGTGGAGGCTTCCTGCCATTCTGGACCTGCTTATTTGGGTGGATTCACACTACAATGTTTGGACCAACTTTTACTGACATTTTGGCAAATGTGTGGCTCTGCTGGCAAAAGTTGATAAAAGTTAATGATAGCTGGTGTTTGTTGGCAAACGCTGGCGAAGGTTGTGTTCCTTGAAAATTTTCAGCATGCAGAAAATTTGCTTACGTTTGGAAATAAACATTGGTGAAAGTTGTGCTCAGTTTGTAAAAGTTCCTGAACGCTGGGCTAAGTTTTGCAGAGTTTACCTAAGTCGGCTTAAATTAAGCTCATTGGCAAATGCTGACTGAAATGCCAATGGAAGCAGATGTTTTTAGACCAAAACTAACTTCAGACATGCACGGATGAAAGAGAAATGGAGAGATGGGGGAATTAAAAAAAGAAAAAAATATATACAGTATATATAATCTCCCAAAAAATGTGACAGCCCAAAAGAAAAAAAAAATCTCATTGAGAAATTTACTGTTCTTAATTTTCTGCTCCATGCGTAGTCATTCTCCAGGATTTATTGATTCAGCTTCCATTGTAGGGAATCAAACAGCACTGATGTGGTGTCAAAAAGTAAATGACATTAATGAGATTTTATGTCATTTTAATGAAGAGAGTTGTATCAGTCAAAATATAATCACCCGTCATTTTATATTTATGATGACACACTAGTTTTTTTTTTGTTCCATCCACGTTCACATTTTAATTGCAGAATTAGTGTTGGAGTCTAGACATTATTGTATTATTTTTTTAGAGGAATGAATGAATGACTGAATGGATGAACAGGGGGAAAAGGTATGCAGAAGTAAATACATAGGAATATAAAATGAAAATAAATACTGAAACGTATGCCCAAGGGAGATGTGTTCACTCCAAAAGCAGGTCCAGAATGGCAAGAAGCCTCTACAAACGCTGATCTTTATACTGTGTGAGTGTCACCTGATGCTCATATAAGCAAAAGCAAATTTCTTCTTCTTCTTTTAGATTTGATTGGCGGCCGGCAACTAGCCCACAGGTGCACCACTGCCACGCACTTCACTCCACATCATCACTCTATACAGTATATCTTGGCCCTGGCAACTTCTTCTTCTTCTTCTTCTTCTTCCAGACTCAATTGGCGGCTGACAACCAGCCCACAGATGCACCACCGCCACCGACTTGATTATCATCACTCTATATCTTACATTTGGCATCATCACTCTATATATAATTCAAGAAATCTGTGTGTGTGTGTCTGTGTGTCCGTCTGTCTTCTTCTTCTTCCTCTTCTAGACTTGCTTGGAGGCTGGCAACCAGCCCACAGGTGCATTACTGCCACATACTTCACTTTGTATCACTCTTCTTCTTCTTCTTCTTCTTCTTCTAGATCTGATTGCCAGCTGGCAACCAGCTCACAGGTGCACCACCACCACCCACCTGGTTGGAGTGTAGACAAGAGAAGGCAGGGAAAATAAAAACAATTATTTTAATGAATCCAGTTGTACTTAAATATCTAAATAGAGCTGAACTGTTTCCAGAGAACCACAGTGTGCACAGCTGCCAGTTGGGTGTTTACCTATTCTATGTAGCATCTGGTTCAAAGTAATATGTCCTATTTTTAATCGGGTGATGAGTATTTCCTCTTTCCTGTTTTTGCCAACTTCAATTCCAGAGTCCACCTGCTTTTGAATGTCATAAAGATGTCTTCCTGTATCTATGGAGTCCTGATATTCTTGCCACTTTTCCACTATTTAATTTTTAATTATTGATTTGCCTTCTGCCTTACAGAGTGAGAAATCCAGATTTATTGTTTCCAATTTTAATGATTGTCTTGCTAATAAATCCACATCCTCATTACCCTCTATCCCAACGTGGGCTGGAACCCAAAGAAAGTTTATTGACTGATCTTTGCTGTAGAGGTTGTAAATTAAGGAGTGGATTTCTACAATTAGGTCCTGCCTACACGACTGCAGTGACTGAACACTCTTGAGAGCTGGCCAACTATCTGAAGCAATGACTGCATTATTTCTATAATTTATCTCCAACCACTGTAAAGCTAAAGTAATGGCAACTAGCTCAACTGTGTATACTGATAAGTGATTATGGTTCTTTTATTGATAGATATTTTGTACTGAGGAATGTATACCGCAGTGCCACTATGACCAGTTGTAGGATCCTTGGAACCATCGGTAAATGCTATCAGCCTGTTTCTGAAGTTCTGTTCAATATATTTATGCACTCTATAATCTGTTGCTGATTGGTTATGTTGCCTCTCCAGTTGTTGTATTTCAAAATCTACCAGTGGCATCTTAAACAGCCATGGAGGAATAACAGACAACAGGACCGTTAGGCTAAAATCTATTTATTTTAATCCTGCCTGCTCAGCAATGGCATCACTTATCCATCCAAAGCTACCAATGTTGGACTCATTGTGTTTCCAGCAATTATCAGGGACAGCTTTTGCAGGATGCTTCTTCTTCTTCTTTTAGATTTGATTGGCGGTTGGCAATCAGCTTACAGGTGCATTAGAATCAGAATCAGAATCAGCTTTATTGCCAAGTATATTTACAAGTAAACATACGAGGAATTTGACTTGACATTAGACGCGCACGTTAGGTGCATCCAATGACGCGGCAGCCATGCAAGGCGCCTGTCATACAGTGGGGGTAAAGAGGGGAAGGGAGGGGGAGGAAAACACAATAAGAGAGAGAAAAAACATAGTTAATCAGAATAACGCTCGTATAAGCTCATATAAAGCTCAAATTAGCCAAATTTTGACTACACAGAAAAAACCCTCTATGCACAATTAGCAGACAATATAGATCACACAAACAAGAGTTGAGAGAGGCAGTGTATGTATGAGTCAGTATATATGTGTCAGTTCGTGTAATGTTGAATGCATTTGTGTAGTGTAGGTGTGACAGTTGCTAGTGAACAGCAGAGGGCGCCTCCAGGCAGTGGATAGATGTTATAATCATGTGACTTATAAACAAGTCCGGAGTCTATCTCTTCGCTTGCAGATGAAGGCACATGGACTGTCCTTGAGAAGTTCATCCGCTGAAACAACAGCAGCTGTCTGTCGATTGTTTGGGTTAGCAGCGCCGCTCCTTCCGCTTATCTTCATCAGGAGGAATGTAAATACAGGGCACCAAAGACAAGGTCAAATCTGCACAGTGCACTCAGAGAATAGATTTTTCCTCACCCATGCAATTCTGTGCTTTCATAATTTCCATGTGCAGGCTTAAACTTTAACAATTTTCTGGAGAGCACTGACGACTTCAAGATGTATTCCACCAGCTGAATCTCCATTCAGTTCACCATGCCGCCTCGTGCACTCCCCAACTGGTCGAATTGGTGAAGGAGCTTGCCTGGATCCGCATTTTGAACAGCTCTCTACCTTCCTCAATTTCTGAAACACCAGGAAACTCCAGAGCCAAAAATAGAATCCTGTGTCGTAGCCAATAGATGTCTTCTGCATCTCCAGTTGAATCATACACTCGTTCCAATTCTTGGGCTCCCCCTAGGCCCAATTCTTGTTGAAAAATAGTGACAATAGCACATTTAAGCCGCTTCCAAATCCATAATTTCCGTTTAGATTAAGATTCAGCAGAAGAAGAGCGACTAAACACAGACAAAAACGCAACATTGCAAAGCTGGGAATAGGTCAGGAAGGCAGACAGGAGGAGGGAAGAAAAATGCGACTGCTCTCTCTCAGAGCTGCCACGTACTTCACTCTATATCATCACTCTATCTGGTCAGGAGCTGTAGTCCTTCTATCATCATTGCTGTGTCCAGTCGAACCTGAACTCTATCTTCAGAAATCACTCTTCTTCGTCTCCTCGTACTTCACTCTATCTGGTCAGGAGCTGCAGTCCTTCTATCATCATTGCTGTGTCCAATTGAACCTCAACTTTATCTTCAGAAATTACTCCTCGTACTTTACTCTTTATCATCACTCTATATCATCACTCTACACATCTTGGCCATGTGTCAGCCAACCAGGCCGGTCTCTTGCAGGATGCTAAGAAAACATCACTCCATATATAATTCAAGAAATCTCTTTCTGTCTGTGCATCTGTCATGATCATAGGACTTGCTAAAAGATCATAGGATCGCCTATGATGTGCCTATCATCTCTACATGATCACCTTAGTATAGAGTGACTCAAGAAAATCTCTGTGTGTCTGTGTGTGATCAAAGGCAGGCATCACTCACGATCATAGGACTCACTATGACATCATCAAAGATCAAAGGAAGACATCACTCACGCTCACTCACGATCATAGGACATCAAAGATCAAAGGCAGGCATCACTCATGATCATAGGACTCGCTATGACATCATCAAATATCAAAGGCAGGCATCACTGAACAAGTGGTGACATGCTTGCTTACACCTGCTTTCTACGGGCATGCAGAAATACTTGCTTATACTTGGTTTCTATGGGCATGCGGATATGCATTGGCATGCACGCGTATGCACTATTAATCAAAAATATAAAAAGGGAACCAGAGCTAAGAATATTCATGGACGAGACACTGTATTCTTAAAAAAAACATAAAGATGCTTTAATAATTCAATACATAAAAATATCTTTCCTGATGCATTGAAACCTGCCATTGTAACCTCCATACACAAAACTGAAGACGAACAGGAAATTAGTAATTATAGGCTGAAAAGAATGCTTCCTGTGTTGTCAAAAGCCACTGAAAAGGTGGTAGTAGACCAACTGGTAGAACATCTCGAATCTGCCCAGCTGCTGCATCCCATGCAGTTTGGTTTCAGGCCAAACCACTCAACGGAGACTGCGTGCTGATACTTTATTGAAACGATTAAAGAAAATCTGGACAAAGGAGGTGGGGGGAGGGGGGTGGTATGAGCCATCTTTTTGGACTTGCATAAAGTCTTTGATATAGTCAACCACTCAGTCCTTCTTTCTAAACTATCAGGATATAAACCGTCCATGAATACCCTTTGCTTGTTAAAATCTTATCTGTTTGGTCACTCCCAGTGTGCGCATGAACAATACTGCATCCCACTCAAAGGCATGCACCATGGGAGTACCACACGGTTCAGTTTTAGGCCCACTGCTGTTTACTTTGTATATTAATGATTTGCCATCAGTATGTGAAAATGACATAAAAATTCAGATGTATGCAGATGACACAGTAATCTACACATGGGAAGGATGCCAAACAAGTGGCTGACAAGTTAATGATAGCAATGGACAAAGTGTCAAAATGGCTTAATTAATCATGCCTCACTCTGAACGTAGGGAAAACAGCTACCATGTACTTTACCAACAAACAAAATCATATGCACTATCTGACTAGAACTGTAAATGGAGCAAGTATAGAAAATGTAACAGAGTTTAAGTATTTGGGAGTCACATTATGTCCCACGCTCAGCTTTAAAAAGCACATAAAACAGATGAGCCGCACTTTGAAGTATAATGTGCAAACTTCCGTTGCATCAGAAGCTCACTCACTCCAAAAGGATCAAAAACCTTTCTGAATGCCATGATTTTTACACATTTCTCCAATTGCATCTCTTGCTGGTCACAAGCCAATAGTACGACTCTGAAACCCTTGGAACCCCTGTATAAACAGTCCGTCAAAATTCTGGATGAGAAGACATGACAGTATCACCATTGTGGTATACTTGCCAAACACAAGATGTTAAGCTTTGAAAATATGATCATGTATGCAAATGTACAGTTGGTCTTTAAAATTATCCATGGTTCTGCACCCCCGCCCCTTAAGACTTTTGTGTACCTGACTTCTAAACAAAATACCAGTGTAACAAGGACTTCCTCTAGGTAGTATTGTTGCATCCCCCTACGTAAAACTGCTTTTGAACAATCAGCCTTCTCATACAAAGCTATAACAAAATGGAACAAGCTCCCCACTGCTTTGAAGACCAGAAGAAATTACAGAGACTTTTCCACAGAGACTAAAAAATGGATTTTAAGTAATCAAGCCTGCAAGCATTGACTTTCCCCCTTAAATTTGAAATTGTACTCTTAAATTGTTTTTGTGTGCCATCTCTCTTATCTGTTTACCTTTTAAACTTACTCCCTGCTTGTTTCTGGGTCAACAGTTTCTGAAACATGACCTGAATTGCTTTCTACATGTGCCGTTTTTCTTTTAACGTCTTCCTGCCTGCCTCATGGACTACAGATGGAAATTAATGAGAAGGGTATAATCTGATACAGAGCATCTTTACCTAGTGTTTAATGTTTTGTTTTTTTTCTGTACATGGTCCCTGACAAATAAACCAATAAACTAAACCATGTCAGCTGACTTGCACTGAGTATTTGTTTGCTTAAGTTAACCTAAGCTGGCAACAGCTACACATACGCTAGCCTAAGTTGGCAAAAGTTTGCCAACACTGAATGCAACACTGGCAAATGGTAGCAAAAGTTTATAAAAGTTGGTGTGCGCCGGATTAAATAAAAACCTGCTCGCGAACATAATTTTACCGATGTTTGGACTAATTTCTTTGATTTTTCAAAATGTCTGTAAACGTCGGTCCAAACAATGTAGCGTGAACCCAGCTTTAACTTAGGTTGACTTAGGTAAACTCTGCATAAAAGCCCAGCACTCAAGAACTTTTACAAACTTAGCACAACTTACACCAACGTGTGTTTTCAAACGTCAGCAAATTTTCAGAATGCTGAAAATTTTCAAAGAACACAACTTTATCCAGCATTTGCCAGCAAACACCAACTATAATTAATCTTTGCCAACTTGAGCCAGCAGAGCCAAACGTTTCCCAAAACAGTAAATGTCAGTCCAAACGTTGTAGTGTGAATCCACCTTGAAGCATGTTAAAGTTACACATGGAAGACTGTTTTAACCTAAACCTGTCCATAAGTCATTGAAAAAGTACAGTCTGCTTTGGAGGAATGACACGAGACAAATGGATTCCTAACTGAAAGTGAGAAAGTATAAAATATGCCTGACTTCTCCTGTGCTGTTTAGCACTAAAGTAAACACTGTTCACTGCCTAGAAAGGAAAGTGAGTCAAGATTCAAAGGCTTTATTATCATGTGCACAGTTAAGAAATGCTACATTTCCTGACCAATTAAATTCTTACTTTGCTCTCAGAACGAATGCCAAGGTAAAAGGTACAGAAACAACAATTCTAATAGGCCATGGCACACAAACACAGTAACTCAATCCTAATACTAATGGATGCTAATAACACACACACCAACACACAGTAAGGCAGTAAGGACTCCTTAAGCACACCTTGGTACTAAGTACTAAAACTAATGAGTACTAATAACACACACTAGGCAGATTGGACAGTTAAAGCAGTCAGACAAGAGGAATGAAATTGAAAATTCACTGGATGAGTAAAGTGATAGTGGTATATTGATATCAGAGATGTTGTGAACCTGAGATGGCATGAACCTATGTACAGTGTGCAAATGAGCATTGTGCAACAAGCAGTGTATATTTACAAATTGCAAATTAGCACCCGATGCTAATTTCTGCAATGGTAGTACCAGTAGACTGTGCATGATAAGTAGCAGCAGAGATGACATGGACATCAGACGGGAATTTAGCAGCCGGTGTGTGAGTTCCTATATGCAAAGCTGTGTTACGGAGTTTTGGGAGTTGTTATCTGTTCAGGAGTCTGATGGCAGTGGGAAAGAAGGAGTTTTTCAGTCTGGTTGTCCTGCATTTCCCACTTCTGTACCTCCGGCCTGAGGGTAGAAGTGTGAACAGTCTGTGCTGAGGGTGGGTGGGGTCCCGGAGGATGGCATCAGCTCTCCTTTGGACTCTGCGGTGGTAGATGCTCTGCAGAGAGGGGAGTGGAGTCCTGATGATCTTCTCCACTGTCTTCACCACTCTCTGCAGGCATTTGCGGTCCAGGGCAGTGGTGCTGCCATACCACGCAGTGATGAGGTTGGTCAGGATGCTCTTGATGATGCAGCTGTAGAAATTGTTGAGGAACCTACTTTAATGCTGATTTTACTTTGTGGTTTAGTGTCTCTTACAAAGTAGTAAGTATTAATCATTTTATCTAAGCAGTTCTCCATAGACATTGGAGGTGTGAGTACAATTAATTTATTTGGTAGGCTGCGTTTCAAAACTCAGGAGGCACAGACACATGAACAAACTGCTGGAAGTAATTGGTGATACAGTGCAAATGTCCAAAGCTCAAGCATGCATATCATGGCATTATGATATGAGGGCTGCACGGTGGCGCAGTGGTTAGCACTGCGGCAGCACAGTTTACCCTTGGCTGGGGAATCGTGGGGATCGTGGGATCGTGGGTTCGATCCCAGCCCCCGACCAACAGTGATCTGTGTGGAGTTTGCATGTTCTCCCCGTGTATGTGTGGGTTTACCCCGGGATTTCTCCGGTTTCCTCCCACATGCCAAAAACATGCAGGTTAGGTTAACTGGAGACTCTAAAGTGGCCCTAGGTGTGAATGTGTGTGTGAATGATTAAGGGATAGTGCCGTATCGTGGCTGCTTCATCCATCCAGGTGGTGGATGACCCTCAATTTCCCCTCTGGGGATCAATAAAGTATACTAAATCTAAAAATCTAAAAAAAAAATGATGTTATCACCCACAGTGATTTATTCATTGCTGTTAAAACGAATGAGAATTATTTTTGGTACACACACACACACACACACACACACACACAATGTAATATATATATATATATATATATATATATATATATATAATATTACATTGTCTTGTCTGTCACATTATTTTCCTGACCTATGGTCAGACCCTATGGTCACATTATTTTCAGTCTTTTCTAGGGGTACCATCATTTTTGTCCAGGCCTGTTTCATGAGTTTGTTTTTTAAAATAATTCTGTTGAACCACAATTCAAAAGCATTGTCTGATTTTCATTGATTAATTTTCATATAATTTTTATTTATTACCACTTTTGTCAGATTCAAGTTATTTCTGTGACCATTGTGGGTTTTTCTTTCATTAACAGAGGGGTACCAACAATTTTGTCCACGGCTGTATATATATATATATATACGTATATATATGGGTGATTCTTCAATTAAGGGAGTTTTTCTGTCCCCAGGGTAGATTTTCAAGAAAAAAATGTTTTTTAGAAAAAACAATGATTGCTTTTGTTTACTTTAGGTTGTAGTAGCTATGAAAAAAATAACTGTGTCTCAATGATGACATTTTAATACTTTTTCAGTGTGTTGAAAATTCAAATGTGCAAGAATTTCACTGTTTTGTGCTTGTCCCCAACCCAGACATTTTGACTTCCCCTCTATAATAAAGCAATAAAAAGTGCTAAATTCATTAAACCTTTACTTTGCATTTCCTCATAACAGCTTAAAACGATATTTTTCAAATTCATATATTTTATATTTGTTGAATTTACTATTTATTTATAGTTAAATATCGCTGTCCCTCATACATCTGTCATTATCATCACGCTCAACATTTTAGAGAGCAATAAAGTTTTTACAAACAGTTACTTAAATTGTTGCATGCAGATTAGATGCTCCAGAGGAACATGTCCAGACATGAGGCAGAAGCCTGATTTTTTGATGCCCACATATGTAAGTAATTTGATGTTTTATACATCCTGATCTGAGAGTGTTTATTAGGCGTCATTACCAAACAAGTTACTATTTTGAGTATTTTAATTCATTAATACAAAATTTCACTTTATTTAGATATATTCAGTGTACATTGTATGCTAGCTAACCAGCTCAGCAAGTCTAAAACTTAGCCAACATTTTCTGCAGAGTGAAAATTGTCATTACCATCGCGTGTCATTACCATCACAAAAGTGACTGTGATGGTAATGACAATTTATGTTTTTATTTCCTAATAACTAGCATAGGATTTTGCTGAGAATTATCTCTGCAAATACTCATCTGAGATTCAAGCCGTACATTTTGGCAACTCACACAAGCAAGCATCCATTCACACTGGAGTTGCCTGCACAGGAAAAGGTATATTGTCAGTGTGTTCAGTTTCCTCATCAATAAGGCATGATCCTTCAGCTATATGGGCACATCTCTCTCCTGTGTTCTCCCACTTGAAGGAACAGAACCCCTCTGCAACAACCCTCCATGTCATAAGTGATGGCCCTACAACCCAGTACCGATCCAAGAAGAATTTTTATTTGCTCTCCACAATGCCATTTAGGTTTGGGTTCAGCAGGGTGACCTGGAACTTTTTGGAGGCCGGGCATGGCAAAGGACCTGCAGATGGAGTTGGGGCAGCAATAAAATGAAATGCAGATGCTATTGTTGCCCGTGGAATAGATCTACCAAGTGGTGAAGTCCTCTTCGATGTCCTGTCGAAGGAGCTATCAAAGATCAAGCTCTTCCATGTCACTGAAGAAGACATTTCAGCAAAGGATGCCTTGCTACCAAATCAACTGGAAACAGTTCATGGAACAATGAAAATCCATCAGGTGGAGTATTTTATGTACTATATTATAATATTTATTTATTAAATTAGTCTGTATTTATTCTGTGAATGTAGCATATTCAGTAATACCCCAGTTGTTTTTATTTTTGTACAGATTTTCACCAACAATCCAGGTCACATCAAGTGGAGAGTATTCAGCTGTTTCTGTTCAGCTCCAGAGGAGTGCAAGTGCTATGGCCCACAGACAGTGGCCATTCAGCAAGATGAGCCAACAACAAGCCAGGAAGGATCAGCCCTGGATCTGCAGCCACCTGAGATGGACACACAGCCATCAACACTTGTCCCCGTTTCAGAGATCACAGATCAACTGATAGGACAGTGGTGTGCTGTTCAATATGACCAAGATGTACAGTATATCCAGGCATCGTTCAGGATGTAGATGCAGAAGGTTGTACCCTTGTGAAAACAATGAACATCATTGGCGAGAACCGTTTCTTTTGGCCTATGAAAGATGATGTTCTGTGGTATCAGCCATGTGATCTGCTTGGTCTAGTCCCAGAGCCCCAGCCAGTCACAAAAAGGCACATGAGGCTACCAGAGAATGTGTGGAAGACGTTGTGCTCTCTCAGGCAATGAAACAAACTTGTGTCTAAGGTTTATGTTGGTAGCACACTCTAAACTGTCAAAATAGCTTTTTACAAAGTGATATTTGAATGCTGTTGATTAAAAAAAGTGTTAAAAATAAAGACAGACACTTTAATTCTGCTATTGAGGTTCTGCACATAGAGTTTTTATATTGTTAAGTGCATTTTCTTATTGCTAGTGTGTAAAATCATTTAGTTATTGTTGTGGTTGTTACAGAATGTGATATATGTTTTTTAATGACTTAAATACTATTTTTCTTACTATACTGTATTTCTTACTAGTATTTGTATTTTATTTATGACATTGTTCCAATGATTTGTATAAGCTGGTTGATAATCACCAGCAGGTCCTTGACTGTTGTTTAATATGGGTCACACCACTGTTGCTGTGCATGAATTAAAATGCTACACACTTATTTCAGAGTGCTGAAAACTTTATTTTCTATTTTATCATTTTTGGATTGGCACTCATCATATGGGACATTTGAGCTGAGCATGCCAGTTCTCTTCTTTCATCCTTTTTTATGTCAGAAACGAGCCAGCCGGCCAGAAGAGCATATTATTACATAAGCAATGCTGTGTTAGTTTATCAAGTGATTAATTTTAATGGAAGGTTAAGTGTACAAAAGGTGGTGTTTTTAAAAAGTAGTATTTTCTTTGCCTTTGTTGTAAAAAAAACCAAAAAAAAAAACCCCACCAGTGTTAATTTTTATGTCATCACCAAAACATGTTGTCATTACCATCACAATACATTTTTTGATAGAAAATGTTGCTTTACCACAATCATTGTGGCAATGTTTAAAAGTCTAAATTTGCATTTTATGAAAAAATATACATTGCAATTCAAATTTTCTGATTAGTCCACAATATTTCATTGTTGAGACAAGGCAATATATTAACAAGTCAGAGAGAAGATGTTGTTAAAATGTATTTTAAATGTACTTGCAAATATTTAGAACATGATTCTTAAAGAGCATGTTTTGTACTTACTGGAATGATTGTAAAACCTTTGCTTGTTAAATCATTTTGTATTAAAATCAGTGTTTTGTTTTTGTGATGGTAATGACATTTTGCTGTGGCAAATTTGAAAAAAGCATCATAATATCAAAATTATCATGAAGTAATAGCAAAGCTACACTCAGGTTTGTGTTCCAGACCAATTGCTAAACCTTTTGAAACAGAAAAAATAGAGATTAAAGAACTTTTTTTTTTCCAAATTCTAAACATCAAAAGTGCCCCTAATTGAAGAATGACCCATATATGTATATATATATATATATATATATATATATATATATATATATATATATATACGTATATATACACTACTGTTCAAAAGTTTGGGGTCACTTAGAGATTTCCTTATTTTTGAAAGAAAAGCACTGTTTTGTTCAATGAAGATAACTTTAAACTAATCAGAAATACACTCTAATATCTAATATACATTGCTAATGTGGTAAATGACTATTCTAGCTGCAAATGTCTGGTTTTTGGTGCAATATCTACATAGGTGTATAGAGGCCCATTTCCAGCAACTATCACTCCAGTGTTCTAATGGTACAATGTGTTTGCTCATTGCGTCAGAAGGCTAACGGATGATTAGAAAACCCTTGTGCAATCATGTTAGCACAGCTGAAAACAGTTTAGTTGGTTAGAGAAGCTATAAAACTGACCTTCCTTTGAGCAGGTTGAGTATCTGGAAAAAAATATTATTTCAAATACAAATCATTATTTCCAACCTTGTCAATGTCTTGACTATATTTTCTATTCATTTTACAACTCATGGTGGTAAATAAGTGTGACTTTTTATGGAAAACACAAAATAATTGTCTGGGTGACCCCAAACTTTTGAACGGTAGTGTGTGTGTATATATATATCATTTTTTTTTCTGTAGGAAATCTGCAGATTAGATGACTTATTGTCTAAGTGAATAATGTGACTGTTATGGTCCTCCTCCACAAGCTTGGAAATGTGACAATAAGGCAGAGATGATTAAAGAAGCAAAGAGCTCGATTAAGGTTACACAAGCATTACATTAAGAGAAGAAATGATTCTACCCATCTGTCTATTTATTTAATAAGATTACCTTAATAAAGGATTCATAAATAGTTCAGAAGTAGGTTATTATCAGGTTATCAATGCTTTATAACCCATGAATAACAACTGTAAATAAGATATAAGACATTTTTAAACTTACATTACATGTATATCTAAATAAAGACTATTTGGCCTGAATCAGGTCACTATTTCAATTTTTATTTAATGTGTTATAGTAGTTTATTAATGATTTATAAAGTGTTTACAACCTAGTTAATAACCTACTTATAAACTACGAGGGCTGCTCATTAAAGATTTCCAGTGGCTCATTTCCCATGGACTGAGAGGAACCAAACTTGACACAGTTAGTCTTTCTCTACATAGGTAGCACCAAGGGTTCACACACTTCTCCCATCACTTTATGCAGCTGGGAGACCTCACCTGTAGAAGTCTGCAGGTTGCATCACTGTTTTTGAAGCGCTTGCCCTTCAAAAATTACTTCATGGTTGAAAAGAGGTGGAAGTCAGATGGTGTGAGCTTGGGAAAGTAAGTAGGGTGAAGGAGGATTTCATAGCTGCAGGACTGTGCTTCGGTCTGGGCAACAGTTGAGTTGTGAACCAGCTTGGACACTTTTGGTCAGCATGCTACAACTCTCGGCTTTGATGGCCTTCCGCAATTTCTGCAGCAGTGAAGCATAGTAAGTCCTGGTAACTGTGGTACCCTTTGAAAGGAAATTCATCACCAAGACTCCATTCTGGTCCCACCATTACTCTGAATGGGCTTTAATCTCTGAATCATAGTGATGGACCCATGTTTCATCCTGCTTAATTAGTCTGTCGAATAAGTCCTCTTGGTTTTCTTTGCACATGGCCAGAAGAGCCTGAGAGCACAATACTCGTTCCTGCTTCTGGAAAAGTGTGAGCAACTGGTTAATCCATCGTGCAGACAACTTCTGCATCTGCAAATGGTCATGGGTGATTTTTCCCAGACCTCACACTGGTCTTGACACCTTAGGGTGTGTTCACACCAAACGCGAACAGGCGGCGCAAATCCATACAAAGTGAATGGGAAGACACGAGTACAAGCAAATTTGCGTAGTTGCGCGTTCACATCAGCTAGCTAGATGCTAGCTTTGACATTCTGCTGCTGTCACCAGAATAAAATTATCACCATTGCAGAGTAAACTAGTTAGAAAATGAAACTCACTCCACCGGGAGACAGGACGACCAGGAACTTTTCAGCTGAATCGGGATTTTGTTGTTATTTACCCACGGTTTCCAGCCATGGATGTCCTAGCAAGCTAGCAAGCTAGCAATGTAAACACCCATCATCTGTGAAGTTTTGGAGGCTTGAGACAACATTTTCAAGTGAGCCCCTGGTCGGATAATATAAACCTAAGCATGACATTATTTTGGGAATTTCCACAGCAGGTTGAACACAACTGCAGAAGTTTTAAAGACACCTTCGCCCGTCTGTATCTCACTATTCATGTCTGCTGTCATGTTTACATTGATTTATAATGTAATCGTGCTGCATGAAAAATTTGCCTGTTTGCGTTTGGTGTGAACGCACCTTTAGACTCGTTGGCGAAAAGTTATGTGGCGAATCTCCAAACACAAAATTGTATTTTTACATAAATAATGACATTGCACTTTTACCCTCAGCCTATATTGTCCTAAATGACAATATATGTGATATACTGTATGTATGCATTGTGTACTTACATACTATTGTATTGCCTCTTAGCCACTTGCCCATTTAAACCCAAAGTTTATCGGTAAGTTGAAGCAAAAGATGTTTTATTTTTCTATTGGTTGAAATGAACCCATCCTCTAAGTTTATAAAACAAATGTATGCAAAGACATACTGCAGGGAAGAAAACAAACATCGACAGTGTCAGGAATGCACCTAAAAACCTCCTTTTAAATCACAGCTGACTAGCTTGGTTTGTTTGTGAGAATTAATTAGGGCTGATGTTATTTTTCATGTGTCCCATATGAATATGAGAATGCTTGGGGGCATCTCTTTTATGCCAACCTGTCCACAGTGCAGCACTGTGAAAGAAGAGTGAAAATCAAAGGTGCTTCTTCTTAATGTTTATTTCACAATTTGCATTCTGGACCACAGAATACCCATTGCACCGACCTGAGCAAATGACATGTGGCTGCTGCTGGAAAAGTGTTAATTATGAGAAAAGAAACTGCAACGGGGCCAAAACGACTGGATTAAGAGACTTGGCATGTGTCATAATCTTTTATGTGAAATTAGTTGCTGTTTTGTTGGTGCCTTTTGTTTAAGTATATGTGGTATAATTAGTAAGCTTATTATCTTTCTGGGTATGACAGGATGACTTGAATTAAATCATCAAACTCAAAGCTCTGAGCAAAAGTGCAGCTGTTTTTGTTTTCAAGTATTTATTTTAAGTATGACATTGAACATAATTGATTCAAGATTTTAATTAGAAAAAATATTATCCATA
Source organism: Pholidichthys leucotaenia (assembly GCA_020510985.1). Lineage (NCBI taxonomy): Eukaryota > Metazoa > Chordata > Actinopteri > Cichliformes > Pholidichthyidae > Pholidichthys > Pholidichthys leucotaenia. The sequence goes on from CM035844.1 coordinate 217,377,255, forward strand.
AGTCTTTCTGTCATAGCTGTATAGCATGCATTCTTTTCTCTTCTGCATTTATGAAATAGGATAACAATGTTACTTTTTTATTTTACAATTGTCACATAACTGTGGTGAATATAGTTTATTTCTCACAAATCTTGTCCATAGGGAGGTACAGAAGTGTGAAATGCAGGACAACCAGACTGAAGAACTCCTTCTTTCCCACTGCCATCAGACTCCTGAACAGATAACAACTCCCAAAACTCCGTAGCACCGCTTTGCATATAGGAACTCACACACCAGCTGCTAAATTTGCACACTGCTCACCTGTACAGTAGATACAGTATAGTATCACCTCTCCTGCTACTTATCATGCACAGTCTACTGGTACTATTGTTACAGAAATAATTTGTAATTATACACTGCTCCTTGCACAGTGCTCATTTGCACACTGTACATAGGTTCATGCCATCTCAGGTTCACATCATCTCCAATATCACTTTAGTCATCCAGTGAATTTTCAATTTCACTCCTCTACTGCCTAACTCTGTGTGTGTGTGTGTGTGTGTGTGTGTCTGTGTGTGTGTGTGTGTGTGTGTGTTATTAGCATCCATTAATATTAGGATTGAGTTACTGTGCTAGTGTGTCATGACCTATTAGAATTGTTGTTTCTGTACCTTTTAACTTGGCATTCATTCAGAGAGCAAAGTAAGAATTTCATTGCTCAGGAAATGTAGCATTTCTTAACTGTGCACATGATAATAAAGTTAATAAAAAAATAAAGATAATAAAATATATGGTCATTTACTTTTTTACCTCACTGCTGGGGAAAATTGTGTATGTATACCAGAGTAAGTTGTTACAGTGGGTGGTAAGTTGATAAATTCACACGACAAAGTACACTACTTTACCAAAAGTATTGGGACCATCATGGATTTTCTTTATATTAATAAATATCCCTTGTTATCTGGTTAATAAATAAAAGTTCTGAGTCAAAGATGCCTTTTCTCTGTATTTATTATTACATCTTGGCCAAGAAGAGAAAATGTCATCACCCACATGCAGGTGAATACTGCGAGAAGATTCCAAGTCTCAGTCTCAGAACAGAGAAGAGAGTTTTAATACAATAGACCAAACAGATAAGCATTGTTTTGAGAATGATGGCATCTAAATGTTCTGCTACAGTAGTCAAGGCTGTGTTGGATCCCCGGTCTCATGGGAAAAGTACTGAATGCAATTAGTGGTGAATGCTGGTGAACATAGCAATTTTTGGGTTTCGTCACAGTTGTTAAAATGTTGCCAAACAGTTTTTAAGGTCCCAAGCTGTTTACTTGTTGCCAAAAAATTTTTGAAAGTGTTCAAATTTTTTTGGCTAATGTAATTTTTTGCAAACAGTTGCTAAAGTTTGCAAATGGTTGTAAAGCGTGCCACCAACTGTTTGAAGACCCTTTATGACAAAACTGTTGGCGACCTTAAAAACTATGTGCGAGCTGTTTTACAACCTTTTACAAATCATGATGAAACCCAAAAGGTGCAGCGTTCTTGAACATTCCTCAGCATACTAGTTTGATTTTCGCCAACATTCGTTAGAAAAGTTGGCAAATCTAAAAAAATCATCACACCATGAGATACTACCCTTACACAGAAACAACTTTTTCAAGGTTTTAGGAGATTGCTGGAAGATTGGGCTAATTTTTGGTCTCTCAATGGTCACCCAACAACCTCAGTGTTGTGTAAATGGTCCTTTACTTGTGATTGGCTTACAGCAATTCATTAAAAACAACTGTACCAAATCACATTAGGGGATGACTAATTTTAGTGAGTAAACTAGAAAATGACTGTTTCCGAAAGGGGCTTACCTTTACCTTTACCAGCAGAGATGGGTGATAACATTTTCCCATGGCACTTTTTCATTGATATTGATAGCAATACTTTTTTCCCTTTAAATGAAAATCACATGATTGCACAGTGTTCATTAATGAGGCAATATGAAATATGAATAAAACTCATGAAAATAAGTACAAAAAAATAAATACAATTGTGGTAAAAAACAACAGAAATGTATTTCTTTCCCCCTTTAAACTACATGTACTCTATATCCTTGAGGATGTTAAAACTTAAATTTATTCCAGGAAAATGCACAATATGAGATGTCTGAATCACATTGCTGATTGTGTAGTTTCTTTCCTGACACAGCAGGCAAACCTTGGGGGGGAAGAATCAGGACATGCCATCAAGCACTCTGCATACCTCTGGGGCACGGCTGTTGTAGCTGCTCTGCTTCTGCTTCCCACGGGCATCTCGCCCAGTACCGGCAGAGTCGGTGGCCTGAAGCATACGACTCCACTGCCACACGGCACTGACACATGGTGGTCTGCTCAAGATGATGCAGTCACCTGTGTTAACTGGAGACCAGTGTTGGGAAACACTGCTTTTTAAAAGTCATTAGGCTACTGGTTAACTGTCATTAAAAAGTAATCTGTTGTGTTGCTGTGTTATCAGCCACAAACTCCTTTACTGTAAATTGTCACTTATTTGTGATTAGCTGGCTGATACTAGCCAGAGGATGTGTATTGTGCTGAATGTATGCCTCTATACAGTATATCATCACTCTATATATACAAGAAATCTCTGTGTGTCTGTCTGTCATGACCATAGGACTCACTAAAAGATCATAGGATCGCCTATGATGTGCCTATGATGTCTACATGATGTCTATATGACGTCATATAGACACCATAGTATAGAGTGATTCAAGAAAATCTCTGTGTGTGTGTCTGTGTGTGATCAAAGGCAGTCATCACTCATGATCATATGACTCACTATGACATCATCAAAGATCAAAGGCAGGCATCACTTACGATCACAGGATCATAGGACATCAAAGATCAAAGGCAGGCGTCCCTCATGATCATAGGACTTTCTATGACATCATCAAAGATCAAAGGCAGGCATCACTCATGATCATAGGACATCAAAGATCAAAGGCAGGAATCACTCACGATCATAGGACTCACTATGACATCATCAAATATCATAGGACTTGCTATGACATCATCAAAGATCAAAAACAAGCATCATAGGACTTGCTATGCCATCATCAAAGATCATAGGACTCACTATAACATCAACAAAGATCATAGGACTTGCTATGATATCATCAAAGATCAAAGGCAGGCATCACTGAATGAGTGCTGATGTGCTTGCTTACACCTGCTTTCTACGGGCATGCAGAAATACTTGCTTATACTTGGTTTCTACGGGCTTGCCCATAGAAGCCAATTGCACTAGTAATTCAAGAAATCTGTGTGTGTCTGTCATGACCATAGGACTTGCTAAAAGATCACAGGATCGATGATGTGCCTGATGTCAATATGATGTCACATAGACACCATAGTATAGAATGATTCAAGAAAATCTGTGTGTGTGTCTGTGAGTGATCAAAGGCAGGCATCACTCATGATCATAGGACATCAAAGATAAAAGGCAGGCATCGCTCACGATCATAGGACTCGCTATGACATCATCAAAGATCAAAGGCAGGCATCACCCATGATTATAGGACTTGGTATGACATCATCAAAGATCAAATGCAGGCATCATAGGACTCACTATGTCATCATCAAAGATCATACGACTCACTATGACATCATCAATGATCAAAGGCAGGCATCACTCATGATTATAGGACTCAGTATGACATCATCAAAGAGCAAATGCAGGCATCATAGGACTCACTATGCCATCATCAAAGATCATACAACTCACTATGACGTCATCAAAGATCAAAGGCAGTCATCACTCAAGATCATAGGACTCGCTATGACATCATCAAAGATCATAGGACTCGCTATGACACCATCAAAGATCAAAGGCAGGCATCACTGAAAGAGTGCTAATGTGCTTGCTTACACCCTTGCTTACACCTGCTTTCTACGGGCATGCAGAAATACTTGCTTATACTTGGTTTCTACGGGCATGCACAGGTATGCACGGCCATGCAGAAGTATGCACTGATATGTCTAATTTACCTTATTGCATGAAAAGTTGATGTTCGTAGCATACTGCTTTACTTCCATCAGTCACGTTAATCCACTCTTGCCACTTTAGCTTAAAGCTAACACTGGTGCTAAAGCTAACTGCAGTTCTAGAGCTGTCATCTGTTCTGGTGTGAGTCGTGGGACTTAATCACTTCTTAAGTAGAGCTCCTTTTCAGCTAACTGAAGCTACGGTCACAAATATCCTTACAAACAGCTGCAAACACCATACAAATGATTTTCAGACCATTTTGTACAGTCTTCTTAAGGCAGTTGTAGGAGAAGCCAGCATTTGTAGACCGTTCGTAAGTTCGTAGCCAGGTCGATGGTCTTGTCCAAGATTTCTACGAATGGCCCATGGAAACCCCTCATCATAGGGTGGCTGTACGAATGCCTTAGGAACAACATAAGAGCTCCATAAGACGTTGGCCGTAAGAAACCCTCAAGAACACCTTAAGTTGTTCTTGAGAACACCTTAAGTTGTTCTTGAGGGCCCCTTACAGAGGTTGTAGGAAACACAGTATGAATTCCCGTTCATATGGAGATTCATCCAGCATGCATAAGGCGGTAGTGAGGCGCTCAATAGGCGGAAGTACATTATTCATGCAACATTTGTGCCAACAAAATGTGCTGAAAGCAGTAAGATCTTCCTACCAATGACTTGAGAGTGTCAGGACGTGGGTTGGACCCATGGCCTTGCTTTGAGTTATTTTATGTTTTCTACATTCATTATTGTTTATTAGATCTTTGATTATGTTTCTAGTTCTGTCATTATTTGTTATTTCTCCCCAGTGATCCTCTGTTTCATGACCCGTCTTGCTCTGTGTGTGGTAGCCCCGCCTCCTCCTGTCATTCCCTCTTGCCTCTTGTGTCAGCTGTGTGTGATTATTGCTCTCCCCACCTGTGTTGTATTGTCCTGATTATTCACCTGGCCTATATATTGTGTGAGGGTTCCTGTGTCTGGCATGGCATCATTAATGTCTTCTGTTCTGTCCTGTCTGTGAGTATCTGCCAGTATATGTTCAAGCCTGATCGAGTTATTACAATCAGTCTGTTGATTCTTCATTTCCTTTTGCAGCCCTCACTCTGCTGTTCATTTGTGGTTTAGTTTTGTTAATAAATTATTGTTTCTGCACCATTTCTCCACCTGTGCCTGAGTCCCGTGCCCCCACATCCCTGACAGAGAGTGCCTTGAGTTGCACAAAAATTTTTGCAAGATGGCAGTAAGGATGCTGTAGGGAGATCCCAAGGCACCTTTATGAAGAACATAAGAACTCTAGGGCCATCATACAACAGAAAAGCACCTCATTTCTCAAGAATACCTCAAGTTGCTCTTGCAAATTGGACGGCAGCATAAGAAACTATGCCCCCCCCTCCACGAATGTCTGTGAACTCCAGAGTTCGTAGGGAATGGGAGATTCTTACAAAGTCATCTTTCGTAACAATCTTTATGATCGTAGCTTAAGACCCTTATTGTTATCCTGATAAAATATAAAGCAAACACTTTGGCAAGTGTGGTGTGATAAGGTGTGATGAATTACTGAAGGATGTGCAGTGACCCATTCAGGAAGAAAATATGGATCCCAACAATGTTTTCAAAAGTCTCACTTTCTCACTGTCTAGAAGGTTGGAGTCTTTCAAATGAATATCACGAAAATAAGCTTGGGTACATGCAGGTCTGTATGTCCTTGCACTGGTGAGGAATGTCACATGAATAACTGTAGGGACTCTGCTGCGTTACCTCCCATGTTTTCTCTTTATGTAAGAACAAAGTATCAAAGGATGCAAACCAAATTATACACTGTGCAATTATGCACTTGGCAAGTAAATGCAGATAAGAAATCACAGCCATAAAAACATCTCAGCAACACCACAGCCTTTAAGTTCTGAAAGCAATTATTATACCCGTGATGGAAAATTCCCTGAAGGTTACAGAGAAAAATCCAATCAATTTAGATAGTCACACTTGGAGCCTATAAACCGCCAGTGAGAAGAATCCTCCCAGTACCCTTTATTGCCATAAAGTTCATGCAGCGGCATGCAGCAGTGACATGCTCTAATGCTCCGTTTCCTCACACCTGCACACAAAAGGTCACTTATTTACATATAAGTCAATAAGCCACTTTTCCTAGAAAGGGCACCCCTGTTTCTCCAAGCACTTCCTCATTCCCCTTGCTTCCTGCCCCGACGAGGAGTGACCACCCCTCTTTTTATTGATGGCTCTTCGTCTTTCAGTTCCACCCCACAGCTGGCTGAGATTTATCACTGATGAGGAGCCTGCAATTTAATCTTTCAATAAGGACCTGTAAGGAGGACATAAAAACCTTTTCAGCGGGACTTACACACTGGGCCCTGCAAACGGCGATTTCCTCAGCTGACCACGGGAAATTTACAAGATGGAGTGGTGATATTTTGTTCCGCGTTGTTAAATATGGTCGAGTTTAAATGGCCTGGAATTTAGCTGTAAAGCTGGAGCCTGAGGAAGGCCCGTATAAAAGCAGGAAACCCGTTCACATGCAAAGACGATGACAGCCTCTGCTGTGAAATACTTCAGTGGGACTGCGGGGCAATTTGGCCCATCAGCTAATTAACTTCATCTCCAAAAAATAAATAAATAAATAAATAAATAAATATCACTGACTTCATAGCTTGATCACTTTGCATTGAGGTATAGTGTTGTCTATTCAGCAATATACAACTAAGTAATGCCACATTACAAAGAGTGTAGGCAATGAGCTGAGCAATAATCTTGCTGATGTACCCACAACTTCCATAAAGCCTTCCCAATGCACTGATTGTCTGATACAGTAGCGTGCATGTACCTTTAGCACAATTACAGACATGAAAAAAATGGTTTGGCCCAAACTGTTTTGAAGAAGTTTACTGTATCTCTTTTTGATGATGAATGCAGTGCAAACATCACTGGCTTATGACATTGTGCTGCCTACAGGTAACTGAGTTTATTTTAGTCCAATGAGGCATTCAGTCAGTACTTGATCACATAGCCACGATTCCTGATGACAGCAGCCATACGTCTTGGCTGACTCTCCACTAGTCTCAGACATTGTTGGTTAGTCACAGTAGCCCACTCATGTGGCAGAAATTCACACATATTTGCTTTATCTGTTGGTTTTTGGTCTCCCATTGTGTTTTTCCTGATGTTCCACAAGTTTCCAATAGGTTTGAGGTCTGGTGATTGAGCTGGCCAAGACATGGTTTCAGTGTTTTTGCTCTCCATCCATGTTTTAACAGACTTAGCTGTGTGGCCAGGGGCATTATCCTGTTAAAAAATAAGTCAGTTGATTTAGGAAAGAATTTGTCAGCTGATGACAGAGGACTTTGCTCGAGCGTAGCCCCGTACTGTAGGTGACCTGATACATTTGTCCATCACATAGCTGAATTTGCCCTGTTCCCGGCGTGATTGAAATAACCCCAGATCTTCACGGATCCACTGCCATGTTTGACTGCTGGGGAAAACATTCTGGCTTGCAGGCTTCTCCTGGCCTTCTTCTAGAGGTGCATTCAAACCAAATGCAGAAAAGTGAATTTTTCACACAATTACATGTTAAGAATCTCAAGGATGATTACTAGCTAGCACTACCAAATCCCTCAGAGACACAAATGCCCAAATTCACATGGTTTCCACATGTTTATATTAACTTTACATGTATTTGTGCTTTCCCATTTAGTCTGAACCCATCTTGAGGGTAGTATCTCACGAAGCGGCAATTGCCAACGAATACAGCGATTTTTGGATTTGCAAAATTTTCTGATGAATGTTGCAAAAAATCAAGGTATCTCATGCAGTGGTGAATGTTAAGGAGCACTGGTGAACATTGCAATTTGAGGGATTAATCACAGTTGATAAAATGTTGCAAAACAGTTCACAGAGTTTTTTTGGAAAGACTCATTAACAGTTGCTAGTGCACACTACTTCGTGAACTAAAAAGGAACTTTTGCATCATGCATTTCAACCAAATGTGTTACCATGGTTTGCCAATGCTCACAGTTGCACAGATGTACAGTGCACATTTGCACCCGTTTGCGGAAAAATACATTCACAAAAAATTTTGAACATGTTCAGATTTGTCTACAATCTTAAAAACTGTTTGGAAACTGTTGTGCAACCTTTTACGAACCCTTAAAAAACCCCAACAACTGCAATGTTTGTGAAGGTTCCTCAGCATTCACTGCTAACCCTCGTATCTCAAGAAGTGTCAAATGCTAGTGGACATATCGATTTTTGGGTTTCATCAGGATTTCATAAAAGGTTGCCAAATAGTTCAGAAACAGTTTTAAAGGTCCAAAACAGTTTTTTTCCTGTCCAAAAAATTGAGAATTTTTTTGGTGAATTTAATTTGCCGCAAATGCTTGTAAACAGTTGTAATACATTTGAAGAGTTCGTTTTCAAAAACAGATAAGTCCAATTGTTTTAATAATGAGAAAAACAACTTTTCATCTGTTGGTCTATATGTGTTAGTATTTCCATTTCAGCTTCTAAGACATGGTCACTTGAAATATGAGTATCTCAGACATAATAAAGCCAAAAATTGAAGATCAACTCATTGCTATTTTTTGGCAATTTTTGAGTACTTCTTGCCGCAAAAACAGATAAGTCCACAACACATACTTTTGCAAAAACAGACATGTCCCGAAAACCATGCTAGTTTGTCTGGTGAACGCATCACTGGTTCATCTGTTTCATCAAAATTATCCATATTTGACATAAAATGCCACAAAATTGTATAAAAAAAAAAAAACTGGTAGGGAAATCACGCAAAGCGAGCAGACCCGAGTACGGGTCTCTGCAGAACGCTGCCGAAGCAGATAGGCACATGCTTGGCTGATCCTCGCTGCACCAATGAGTCACGTCACCCAAATACCAAGCGCTGATTTGCCGTGTGTGGAGTTATTTGTTTTTTTAAAAATGGGGTCCCGGCGTTTATCGGCTTTTGAAAAAAAACATGAACTTCGTAGTGTATATAACAGCGGATATAGCAGATTTTTAGAAAAAAACAATTTGAACTTCTATAAGTAGGTAATGTGAACAGTTGTTTGTTGTACAGAGGGAAATTTTCTTGGAAGTGGCGTTTATCGGTTTTTGCAAATGGTAGTAGAGTGTAGTAGTGAACACTACCACCGGTTTAAGAACCTTTATGACAAAACTGTTTGTGACCTTAAAAACTGTGTGAACTGCTTTGCAACTTTTTTATGAACCCTGACAAAATGTTCTTGAATGTTCCTCAGCATTCGCCGCTCTGTGAGATACTGTTTAACCAATAAACGGGCCGTAATGGGTAGGAAGTCTAAATTGGTCTCATCACTGAAGATAACCTGAGCCCAGTCATCCACAGTCCAGTTCTGGTGAAGAGCAAATGGGCCTTCCTCTGCCTCTTACTGACCTCACACAAGCTTCAAGAAGTCGGTCACGAACCGTCCGTGTTGTGCAAGTCACATTCTATGATCGTGTTCATTTTTTTTTTTCGGGGGGGGGGGGGGGGGTCACTGTGTCATAAGCCAGTGATGTCTGGACTTTTATGCCTTGTTTTAAAAGTTAAAAATGTTACTGATTAGTATTAGTAATTAGTAATTAGTAATTAGTAATTAGTTAATCAATCAGTGAAGAATAGCAATTACACGCATATGAATATACACTTCTATGCTTGCAAAAACCTGTAAAATGTTACCTTATAAAATCCAGTTCACATAGAAACATGTTACCTATTTCATTCACTGTCCCATGCAAAGTAATATGAAAGGATTGCTTTCCTGAAGATTATGCATGGATTGCTCCCGTGATTCAGCTGCTCATTAGAACATATTAAGAGGTTGGGAGCCTTTACAACTGTAATATACATCGGTGATGAATGTTGCAGGAAATTCAGAAGAGAACAGCTGAAATAAAAGCTAATGATGCCATTCATCTGTCCTGCCAAAGGAATATATTTCACATATTTTGTCCTTATGGGTAATCCCCCCCCCACACACACACACACTTCTGTATTGGCTAGATCATCTTTCCAAATGGTATGCTAATGCCCCAATCAGTATCACTTACCAGCATGGTCACCGTCTTCTATTTGTAGGTTGACACTGATGGGCAATACTGTCGTGGCTCTGGCTAGAAAATTGCCTTCTGCATGTCTTATCAATATCAATGCATTGTTTAATCAAGTGTGTTATGAGAAAAGAGAATAAAGCCTTAACCCCACTGTCTGAAATCAATAAATGCCATGTATCCTTTAAGATATGAGCCCTAAAAATTATTTATAAGTGATTAAAAAAAAAAACATAGATTGTAGTAGGAATGTTTAGCAATACCATGTTTGTGACCAAGTTAAAGCTGCAAGTTTCACAGGAGAGGAAAAACGTCCTCGTATGATTTCCATGCTTGCATATATCAACCCATATACCTTATCCTCTGTGAATATACTGTGCTTTTTTTTTTTTTTTCCACACCCTCCGTGCCCATTACCTGACTGAGGCGTGACACAATCCAGATAGGGAGCGCCGAGCTGTCACCAGCAAAGAAATGGCTCGCGGGCCAATATCGATCAGCTAGTATAATAAGCCTGCAGTATTTGACAATGTGCTTTCTTTCCATCAACCGCTCACCAGTGCTACCCGCTGGAGAGGAAAAAAAAAAAAAAGAAAACTCACCATGCAGCTAGCAGTCATAATGCGGGTATGACATGGCATCGGCCTGACGGATACACCGACTCGAAATGGCGTACCCGCATGGCAACACGCTGCCACGGTGTCATCACACCGCTGAGGTGGTAGGACAGTGGTTGAGCGGTTGTCGGACTGGAGGGTGTTTTTTCTTTCTTTTTTTTTTTTCAGAAGCAGTAATGACTGTGGCATAAAAATATATTCAAGACAGCCGGGAGCCTGAGAAGCATACCGTGTGATTTACCTTGATGAACGGCACACAGCGGGAATTTGACAGGCGACATATAGTAAGAGGCCGCGGTCCTAATCAAAGCGTCACCTTCCATTAAATATGAATTACAATCAATATATTTATCAGTTCTAATATGTTTAAATAGCACGGTGGCTTCAGTAAGGGGGGGGGGGTGTTTATATGGTTCACATGGGGGAGAGACAAATCCCCACTCTCATTTAATCCCAACAGGAACTTGTATATGTGTGTATTCTAACTCTATTCAAGAGTGTTTACAGATTTGTAAATGCACTCAGTCGGGCAGGATTGCCGGACCATTCGAGGGAACAAGGTTGGCTCGCTATCAGTGAGGGGGGGTTGCGGCTTTGATATTCATTTCTTGGAGGAGCTCCACATAATCCCGGTTGCATGAATCCAATTACAGCATTTTCTACAGGAGGTTGGTTGCATTCTCCACTGAAATCGCTCAAATAAATCAATATGCAGGTTTCACTGCACCACCAGTTGGGGAACCGTGTACTGCAAATCCTGCAAGTAGCACCGAAGGCTATGCCCCCCCGCCCCCCCCCCCGAGTCTATAGGAGCAAAGTCCTAATGTGTGACTACTCCACAGCTAACAAGGTGGACTACCAGCAGATGAGTGATTTATAGTCTATGAGTAATTGCAGTACTGTAGGTGATTTGAGGGACTCATGCTAGCCTCCCTTGTTAGCATAATGACCCCACATCATCCCCCTGGTTAAGTTGCCGTCCCCCCATCTCCATCCCCACTGATGGGTATAATCAAGAGGGGCGTTTCCCCCCTACCCTGGAAAAAAGAAAAAAAAAGTCCCCCCAGTATAATCATAAACATTTCTACATAAGAATGCAGCTTTTTCTTTTAAATTTACAACTGTTTCCCCACAAAATCTGAAACTTTTTTTTTTAATATTAACAACTTGTTTCTTGAAAAATTGTTGCTTTTTTCATAAATGTCCATTTTTTCTTGTAGTTTTGACTTTTTTGCAAAACTAACTTTTTCTCACAAATTTGCAACTTTTTTCTTGAAGATTTTTTTTATGCAAAATTGCAACTTTTTCTGAGATGTGCAATTTTTTTCCAAGTATTCTGTGAATATTAAATAACTTTTTCTCATATTTGTAATTGGTGCTTTTTCTCTTGTAAAATTGCAGCTTTATTCATAAATGTGTAGCTTTTTCGTAGATTTGAAATTTTTGCAAAATTACAAGTTTTTTCTCATAACTTTGCAACTTTTTTCTTGCATATTTGTAATTTTTTTTGCAAAATTGCAACTTTTTGTCAGAAATGTGCAACTTTTTCTAGTAATTTGTGACTTTTTTGCTAAATTGCAACTTTTTTCTCACAGATTTATAAGTTTTTTTGCAAAATTGCAGAAAACTTTTTTTTCCTGTAAAGTTGTGATCTTTTGTTTTGCAAAACTGTAACTTTTTTCTCATAAATTGTACCTTTTTTCTTATAAATTTCCAACTTTTTTCCCTGTAAATTTCATATTTTTTATGTTATATTTTTATTCTGTGTAATTAAATTGTTATTTGCAATTTTATGAAATTTTAATTTGGAAAATTTTATCATATTTTTGCAATTTTATTCTGGCAAATTTGTACCCAGTTTTCATTTATACATTTGTCCCTTATGTTAATTTTGTGAATACCTCCCATCCCCCTTGCTGAAAAATAACAAATTGCATACTGAGCAATGGTCTTTCCATTATTTGCTGATCCACTACGGCCATCAACATTAAGCAAATTATAGGTTCTTAAATCCATATCTAACTTATGTCCCTAAAAAAAACATATTTCCTCGCAAAAGACAAGATCTGAATCCTTTCCCAAACAGAAATAAGTGCTCTCTGACATGCTTGCATAGCATTTTGGAATTCCTGAGCTATATACAAAAAAAACAAAACAAAACAAAACAAAACAGGAACAGTTTAAGTAGTAAAAGGAATTTTACTCCAACCCCTCATTCAAGATGTTTCTTTTTATAGCCACCGTGTCACCTGATACCCTGAGCAGGGAATCTTACTAATTATGCTTATCATGAAAAATGGGGTGGGAGGATACAGTAACTGGAATATGAGTGCACAGCATCAGACTGTTACTGGGAGCAAGCCCTCATTCAGCTGAACTGCATGTGCTGAATTATTTTGTGTTCCCAGTAATGCCATGCACATTTTCACCTCAATACTACAAAACAAAAACGATTAAAAAAAAAAAATGGGAGAAATTTGCTCCTCCTTTTGTAAAAAAATAAAAAAATAAATCCTATTATTCCTCATTTTACTGTTGATAATTATTCTTCCTGTGTTTCTCTGCTTTAAACAAAGCCTCGATCTGTTTCCCTATAAGGGCTTGTTTTATAGGACTGATTACTATTATTACAGTAATGGAGTTTTTAATTAATATCAGTCAGCTTTCAACTGTAATTAATGAGGAAAGGAGCCTGTTAATTTACTATTTGTTATTCTTTTTCAGCTCTAATTGTGCAAATCTGGATCGCAAGTACATCTCTTTCCTTGGGTAAAAAAAAAAAAAAAAAAAATATATATATATATATACACACCACCAGACTTATCAATCCAAAGATAATTACTGGTAAAAGCCCAATTTATCAAAAATACAAGGTAATTACTAAATAAAACTTTCAGAGGTCAGAATAGTTGAATTTTTGGTCATGTAAGCAGAAGGATACGAGACCCTTGTACACCCACACACACTGAGCCCTATTACTATAATCTACTCAAATCTAGCAAAAAGTGTGCTGGCAAAAGCAGAAACATCATTTATGGATGTGTCCAAGTCAATTTAGCTCGGACAAAGAGGATCAAAAACAGATTTGCACTGGTGAAAGGTTCACAATGATTATTGTAACTCCTCATCAGTCACAGGTATGTCTGGGATTGTAACATGCAGTAAACCAATCTTTGATCTATGCCAGATTATAATTATAATGGCATATGTACCTGAGAGGGCAGATGGGTTTGCTGTAGAGAAAACAGATGTGCGCTTGCATGAAGTGAAAATGCACAGGGACATAATTTACAGGAGCCTCACTGTTCCACCTAAGCCTTTAAAAGTGTGTCATGCACAGGGAGAATTGGCAGTGAGTGTGTTTTCTCTGCACATTTTTTTAACACACCACTGACTTTGGATATGACTTTTGTTGGTCTAAAGTAAAATGTCATTATGATGCCATAAACTAGCATTGATCAAACACCCCTCCTAAAAGCAGGGACTGGAGTTGTAATTGAATCATCTGTACAAGTGAAACGGATCAATTCCAGTGATCTCCAAGTGTCTTGTTGCTTGCTGGTGCCTGTCTGTGATGATTAAAGATGCATACTCGTAAACCCTTTGCAGTCACATGATCATCACCATAGCAACATCCATACACAGCCGCCGCAGCACCAGTCAGCACAACTGGCCTGGATAAAAACAGCACTGAAAAGCTCGACAAAAAGATGCAATGTGAAAAAGTCTTTATGCAAAAATATACCTGTACTACGTTAGGCTACTAGGGTGTTATGAGAAGGTGGGTATAAGCTGAGAAACCAATCATAACTGGTGGCATAGAGCCCTATAAGATGCATTCTATTTAACCTTCTGTCAAAAAAAAAAAAAAAACTCTCAGACTAACCCCAACGTTTTGTTTGGATTAGCTTGGTAAACTTCAAGGGTAAAAGCCTTGAAGCAGTGTGTGACTGGCAACAGTTAAATGCCTCACATGTCACAGTGAGGTAATCTATAGTCACTATAAGTAAGTTCTATCAGTAGAACTCAGTTGTTTTGGAACTGGAATTGATCTGAATTGAAATTGAATTGGAATCAAGCTTTAAAGATTTGCATGAATTGGAATTGATCGTCTAAATATCAGTATCAGAGTTGGAATTGTAAAATCGGAACTGACCCCATCCTTGCTTAAAAGACACCAGTCTTTCAGTATGAAAACGGGCAAAGAACTGCCGGAAATGACTAAAACCACTACCCCAAGGCACAAAGTTCTGCCCAAATTCACACATTAGTTTATCTTAAGCTAGGTTCACACTGTAGCGTTTGGACTGACTTTTACAGATGTTTTGAAAAATGTTTTGAAAAATCAAGAGAAATTAGTCCAAACACCAGTGAAATTATGTTCGTGAGCAGGTTTTTTTTTTTTAATCTAACACACACCAACTTTTACAAACTTTAAAGGCGCTTTTTAAGCCCACAGCCTTGCTTGGCAATGTCATCACTCGCCGATCACGGGCATCCACCTCAGCTGCGTGCACACCTGCTTCTCGTTAGTGCGCAGCTACTTATTCCACCTCGCCCTGAGCTGCAGCCTGGAGCTGTCTGTCTCCCTGCGTACTGAAACCTTCAGCAGTTTCCTTTCCTTCAGGCCTGCTGACTACTCTTCACGACAAGTAAGCTGTCAGTTATTGTCTCACCTGTTTTCCTGTCAGCCTTCCCCTGTGCACAGGTGGATTTCCCAGCGGCGGACACTCTCGCTGCTCCTCTGCCTCGCCACTTCTCCTCGGATGCACAGCAGGACGCTGTCCCCCAGACTCGGGACCTTGCCAACACCAGCCACCACAATCTCTACAAGTAAGCACACAACCTTGTCACTCTCCCGTGTGGTTTGCCCAGCTAACCCCTGTTCTCCTCTCGCCCATAGGGTTGTCTGGCTGCACGGCGTGCTGCTCTGTCCTGACCTGCATCCTCCACCCACAACACATCCTCATCTCTCACACACGCATCCATACACATCACAGTGGTTAACAATAAAGCTTTCAAATCTACCTGAGCCTGCGTGCGTGTTTCCTGGGCCGAATAATATGTCAGTACGGCTCCAGCAAAGCGGCCCAGCGAACAGCGGGCTCGCACGCCACTTTTCCACCCTTGAGGCTCGGGTGGATATGTTAGCACACCAACAGCAGGTTATTCTTAAACAGTTAACCACAATTACTAACCGGTTAGACCGTCTGGATCCTCCACGGGCCTTCCCTCCAGGTCCTCTCGGTGCTTTGGCTCCGGTCGCCTCCCCGGCTGGCCAGTCTAGCTCGGGAACGCCAACCCGTCTCACACCCATTCCAACCCCCCGCTCGCTTCAACGAGAAACTCGGTGGAGCGAGGGGGTTTATCCTGCAGTGTGAGTTGGTGTTTCTGCGCGTTCCCGGGGATTTTCCCTCAGACCATAGCCGAATCGGGTACATGGCTAATCTCCTGGAGGGGCGAGCGTTAGCTTGGGCTTACGCCGTTATGACGAAGCCCAGCTACGCAAACCTCTCTTATGACCAGTTCATGCGGAACTTCTTAGAGGTCTTTGATCACTCGCGTCATGACAACGTCCTCGCTGATCGGCTCCTTAGTCTCCAACAGGGAAACCGGTCAGCGGCGGAATACGCTGTCGACTTCCCGGTGGCAGCGGAGGAGGTAGGCTGGGGAGAGGCTTCTCTCTGCAGTATCTTCCTCCGTAGCCTCAGTTCCGGTCTGAGGGATGAGCTAGCCAGTCGGGATCTCCCAGGGCGGCTCTCCGAGCTGATCTCGCTCACCATTAGCCTGGACAACAGGCTACGGGAGTGAGCCACGGAGCGGAAGTCTGTCAGCCGCTCGCGCGGAGCTTCCGCCTGTTCAGCTCAGTCTTGCCCCCTGGCATTACCGGCTCCGGAGACCGCCGATGAACCAGAGGCCATGGCGATCGGGTGCACTAGGCTCCCTCTTGCGGAGAGACAACGCCGGCGGGAACGAGGTCTCTGCATGTATTGCGGAGATGACCAGCATCCCGTGGAGCTGTGCCCGGTTAAGCCAAACGGGGAGGAACCCTAACCGGCCTACTCCCCTATCATCATGCACATTGCCCATACGCTTCTGCCACAACTCCACCGGGCATTTCACACACGCACTGGTGGATTCTGGGGCAGAGCAGAGTTTCATCTCTAAAAGCCTGGCAACCCATTTGGGCATACCCTGCCAACCGCTGTCTACCCCACTTAACTTGGTCACACTCTCTCGCTCTCCCCTGGGAACAGTGACGCATCGCACTAAACCAGTCCCCATCATCATCTCCGGCAACCACCGGGAGGATCTGACCCTCTATGTCTTGCCCTCCTCGTCGGACCGTGTCATCCTGGGTTACCCCTGGCTGCGGCTGCATAACCCTGTCCTGGATTGGAGGACTGGCAGTGTCCTGTCCTGGAGCATCTTCTGTCTGGGCACCTGCCTCCTGTCGGCGGCTTGTGCTCCGTCCTCCCCTCCGCCGGCGCTGGTCTCCAAGCCCCCGGACTTGACTCTAGTGCCGCAGGAATTCCACAACCTGGGGGTAGCGTTCAGTAAGTCCAGAGCCTTGTCCCTTCCCCCTCACCGGCCATACAACTGTGCAATTAACCTCCACCCAGGGGCCCCTCTGCCATCTGGCCACCTGTACAGTCTCTCTGCGCCAGAATGCGAGGCGATGGACACATATATCAAGGAGTCGCTCAGCGCTGGGATCATCCGCCCCTCCTTGTCCCCGCTTGGCGCGGGTTTCTTCTTCGTGGCAAAGAAGGATGGGTCCCTACGCCCCTGTATCAACTTCAGAGCGCTAAACGACATCACTATCAAGGACCGCTACACATTGCCGCTTATGGACACCGCCTTCCACTCCCTCCAGGGGGCGACCTGGTTCACCAAGCTTGACCTCCGCAGCGCTTACCATCTCGTTAGGATCCGGGAGGGGGACAAATGGAAGACGGCCTTCAGGACGCCCAGCAGCCACTTCGAATATCTTGTGATGCCGTTCGGGCTCACCAACGCACCTGCCGTTTTCCAGCGTCTCATAAACAACGTTCTTCGGGACTTCCTGTGAGTATTTGTCTTTGTATATCTAGATGACATACTCATCTTCTCCAAGTCACGGGAGGAGCACCAGGCCCATGTGAGGTGGGTTCTGCAACGGCTGCTGGAGAATCGCCTGTACATCAAAGCAGAGAAGTGCAAGTTTTACGCCCGGACCACCTCCTTCCTGGGGTTCGTTATCTCATACAACCAGATCCTGCCCGACCCCGCTAAGGTTAAAGCGGTGGTCGAGTGGCCCACGCCTACCTCCAGGAAGCAGGTGCAGCAGTTTATTGGGTTCGCTAACTTCTACCGGAGCTTCATCCCAAACTTTGGCGCCATTGTCACCCCCCTGACCCGCCTCACGTCATCGAAGGTGCCCTTCCGGTGGTCTGAGGAAGAGGCCACTGCCTTCAAGATTCTCCAGGCGGAATTCTCGTCCTCCCGGGTCCTGACCCAGGTCGATCCCGCGCTGCAGTGTCTGGTGGAGGTCGACGCGTCCGAGACGGGGGTGGGGGCGGTGATCTCCCAGCGCTCGCCGGTGGATGGTGTCAAGCGGCCCTGCGCCTTCTTTTCCCGGTGGTTATCGGCGGTGGAGCGCAATTATGACGTCGGCAACAGGGAGCTCCTCGCTGTCAAGCTCGCGCTGCAGGAGTGGCGCCACTGGTTAGAGGGGGCAGCCCAGCCTTTTGTGGTCTGGACAGACCATAAGAACCTCGAGTACTTGAGGTCGGCGAGGTGCCTGAATGCCCGCCAGGCGCGCTGGTCTCTATTTTTTGCTCGATTTCAATTCACCATCACCTACCATCCAGGCTCGAAGAATGGGTTGCCCGACGCCCTGTCCAGACAGTTCGCCCCTGAGGACCCAGAGGAGTCTGAACACACCATCCTGCCCAGCTCGTGCGTCGTGGGGGTGATTTCCTGGGCCATCAGGGACAAGATTCTTAAGGCTCAGGAGCCGGAGCCGGATCCTGGCGGGGGGCCAGAGGGGAAGCTCTTCGTTCCTTCAGCGGTTCGAGGAGAAGTGATCCACTGGGCCCATATCTCCAAGCTCGCCTGCCACCCTGGCATCACCCGCCTGGTGAGTTTGCTGCAACGCTCGTTTTGGTGTCCAGGTCTCCAAAAGGACGTCACCAATTATGTGCGGGCCTGTCCCCAGTGCGCTACCGGCAAATCCCAGAACTCTCCACCTGCGGGTCTACTCCAGCCCCTGCCGGTCCTGGGCAGGCCCTGGTCACACATCGCCCTAGACTTCGTCACCGGTCTCCTCGTCTCTAACACCTTTGACACGGTCCTGACAATTGTGGACAGATTTTCCAAGGCCGCCCATTTTGTGCCTCTTCAGGGTCTCCCTTCGGCACGCGAGATGGCCGACCTCCTGGTCCAACATGTCGTCAGGCTGCATGGGATCCCACTGGACGTGGTTTCGGACCGGGGTCCGCAGTTTGTCTCCCAGGTTTGGAGGTGCTTTTGCAATGCTTTGGGGGCCACGGTTAGTCTCTCCTCTGGTCACCACCCCCAGTCTAACGGGCAATGCGAGCGCACTAACCAGGAGTTGGAGGCCGCCCTGCGCTGCGTGACATCCTCGAATCCATCATCCTGGAGCTCCTACCTGACCTGGGTGGAATACGCCCATAACTCGGCCCGTTCCTCTGCTACTGGTGTGTCGCCCTTTGAAGCGTCCTTGGGGTACGATCCCCCCGTGTTTCCCGATCAGGAGGGTGAGTTAGCTGTCCCATCGGTCCAGGCGCACATGAGGCGCTGCCGGAGTGTGTGGACCAAGACAAGGAATGCACTTTTACGCACAGCAGCGCGCAACAGTTCTACTGCCAATCGCCACAGAAGACCGGCTCCTGTCTACCAGGTGGGTCAGCGGGTTTGGCTTTCTTCCCAGGATATTAACCTTAAGGCTGAGAAGAGGAAGCTGGCGCCGCGGTTCCTCGGCCCCTTCGTGATTTCAAAAATTATCAACCCGGTGGCTGTGCGTTTGGCCCTCCCCCCTCTCTATGTGTGTGTCCCACCTTCCACGTATCTAAGATCAAACCTGTCCTTTCCGATCCACTCTGCCCCCCTCCTAGGTCTCCTCCTGCGCCTAGGATGATCGACGGTGACCCGGCGTGGGGTGTTACTGCCATCTTGGACTCCCGGCGCCGAGGTCGTGGGCTGCAATATCTGGTGGATTGGGAAGGTTATGGTCCTGAGTGGAGATCCTGGGTGCGCTCTTTGTGGGTGTTGGATCGGGACCTCATCGCGGAGTTTCATCGGACGCACCCAGGTAAGCCAGCGCCAGGAGGCACTGGTAGGGGGGGGAGTACTGTCATCACTTGCCGATCACGGGCATCCACCTCAGCTGCGTGCACACCTGCTTCTCGTTAGTGCGCAGCTACTTATTCCATCTTGCCCTGAGCTGCAGCCTGGAGCCGTCTGTCTCCCTGCGTACTGAAACCTTCAGCAGTTTCCTTTCCTCCAGGCCTGCTGACTGCTCTTCACGACAAGTAAGCTGTCAGTTATTGTCTCACCTGTTTCCCTGTCAGCCTTCCCCTGTGCACAGGTGGATTTCCCAGCGGCGGACACTCTCTCCCTCGCCTCGCCGCTCCTCTGCCTCGCCGCTTCTCCTCGGATGCACAGCAGGACGCTGTCCCCCAGACTCGGGATCTTGCCAACGCCAGCCACCACAATCTCTACAAGTAAGCACACAACCTTGTCACTCTCCCGTGTGGTTTGCCCAGCTAACCCCTGTTCTCCTCTCGCCCATAGGGTTGTCTGGCTGCACGGCGTGCTGCTCTGTCCTGACCTGCATCCTCCACCCACAACACATCCTCATCTCTCACACACGCATCCATACACATCACAGTGGTTAACAATAAAGCTTTCAAATCTGCCTGAGCCTGCGTGCGTGTTTCCTGGGCCAAATAATATGTCAGGCAATGGATGAGAGCTGTCCGCTACAGTTTAGAGATGGTGCCAGTCTTTCTCTTTGTCCAGGATTTTAACAGCTTTAAAATTCCCTTCAGTTATATTATCGTTCATCCAAGCTTCTCTTTTAAACCAAGAAACAGCGAGCCCTTCATCTCAACCTGAGTTCTGAGATCTGCTCTGGTGAATGCAAAATTGCTGATTTAATTCAAAATAACTGTTGGGACATTTTCATTTTGAATCATTCTCTTAAAAAAATGACAGTGAATGAGGTTAACATTGTAAAAGCTGTCATTAGATAATGAATATTGGGTTTGTGCGCACATTCCTTTCTTCTCCAGGGTCATGGAGAAGAGCAGCTGTTTTCCTGGTAGGGCAGACTGGTCTGGCAACGTTTTCCTTCCCCCCCCCCCCCCTCTGTGTAGTGAAAACTGTTTTGTGTTCAAATTATTTAACGCTCCTCCTTGAACAGAAAACACTGGCTGAGTGTGTTTTTTCATTAATCGAGACACATGAGCACAAGCAGACACGAGATATGATGATGTGATACGATGACTCAACAGCGGACAAATCGTTTTCACAGAAAAGGTCTGTAAGTTTAAAACCTCCAGACTGACAGAATAGCCTATCCCACCACCTCCCCCGTGCACCGCACCACCACCAAAACACACAAAGGTTTCCTGTTCATTCATTCATTCATTCATCCATCTAAAAAATAATACAATAGAAACTACCTATAGACTCCAACAGTAAGTCTGCAATTAAAATGAGAATGTGGATGGAATAAGAAACTAATTAGTGCATCTTCATATAAATAAAATGAAGGGTGATTATATTTTGAATGTTACGACAATAAAATCCCGTTAATTGTCCTTTACTCTTTGACACCACATCAACACTTTTTGATTCCCCACAATGGAAGCCAAACTAATAAATCCTGGAGAATGATTACGCACAGAGCAGAAAATGAAGAACAGTAAATATAACAATGAGGAGATTTTTTTTTTTCTTTTGGGCTGTCACATTTTTGAGGGATTATATATATATTTTTTTTTTTATTTATTTATTTTTTTTAATTCCCCCTTCTCTCGGCTTTTGGCCTTCCAGCACCAAAGACAGTGACACTTTTCTCGCTTTGGCATTCAAGAATCATGGAAAGCGACACTTCTTTGGCATTTCTCCTTGTGTCCATCCATGTTTGAAGTGACTGTCGGTCTAAAAACATCTGCTTCTGCCAGTATTTCACTCAACGTTTACCAGCGGAGCTTAACAGGCTGACTTAGGTGAGCTCTGCATAACAGCCCAGCTCTCAGGAACTTGTACAAACTGAGCGCAACTTTCAACAATGTTTATTTCCAAATGTCCGTAAATTTTCAGCATGCTGAAATTTTTTTAAAGAACACAGCTTTCACCAGCGTTTGCCAACAAACACCAACTATCATTAACTTTTACCAGCTTTTGCCAGCAGAGCCAGATGCTTGCCAAAACATCAGTAAAAGTCAGTCCAAATGCTGTAGTGTGAATCCACCTTTGGGCCACACAGTTTTAATGCAGATCGCTTTCTTCAGCCACTTCCTGTTTGGCTGGACCAGCACCATTTCTTCTGCACATTATACTGATACTTCTGAGCCCTTTTCTATGCTAATGAAACACTGATAAGAGTATGAAAAATTACTAATTTTCAACAAGCCTACATATTAGCTTGAAAAGAGCATAATAACACCAGATCTAGTAAAAGTGCATTTTTATTGACTGGTGATATAATGACAACACATGATTCTAAAAGGTTTTTTTGATTTCTTAATATTTTAATATATCTACATTTACCTCTACAGAAAATATTTTTAAGTGGAGCAGTACAGGTGAGGGGAAATATCACAAACATCTCAAAAATCTTATGCAATCTAAAGCAAATATTTGTCAAAGAGATACATCTCCCATTTTGAGTGGCAAACTTAAGTTAACGTCGCACAGCAAAATACGGGGTTGACTTCGATGAAATGAGTGGCATGTCAGGACAGGTATCTTGTAACATATTGCAATTACAGTGACACATCAGCAGAAACAAGATTGTTCCCTTTAGCTCATTTCTTGCAGGTGATTTGTATTCCATTGCGTAAGACTGGACACAGTTGTCATCAGTCTCTCCTGTTTGGTAAGGTATTGCTAGACTGTAGAGTAGATCTCATTCCGAAATCCTTGTTACACTCATGTATCTGCCAAAGATAATATTACTACTGTGTCACAAGCAAAAAAATAATACATTTTTTTATTATTAAAAAAGGGGAATGCTGTACACAAGTGTCTTATTATCAAAACAACACAAGAGAATTTAGTATGACGATGGAGTAGATTACATCAATGAACTGCAAAGAGATTAGGAATTACAACAGATGAATGATGGATGAACAGTAGTTACAAAAAATGTGCTCTTTGGAGGATCCTCCGGTTACTGGCTGACTGAAACACGAGGCGCCACACAATACACAGTGTTTTATTAAAGACCGCCAAAACCCGGAGGTGCCGGTTTCTGGGGAGCACCCGAGGACAGCAAGACCCTTAAACATGAACACCGACACTCAGGAGAGCCACACGAAACACTCCCTTTGCATTAGGCACGCGTGATTATCCACCAGTTACAAAAACAAACCATAAATTCTGCACGCTAAAAGCTGCACATAGAAACAAAAGTTGTGATGTATGCAACCCCATTTTAGAGATGGGAATCTATGTGGGTCGAGCAAGTAATTAGTGCTCTTCCACCTTACTGAGAGTGATGCCAGACAATCCATTTCATATGCCAGTGCACATTGATAGATAACCCACTGCAGCTCAAATAAATACCTTCCTTTTTCCCCCTAACAGAAGCACTTTAATTAGAGAAGGGGCTCTCTGCCCAGCTGATATTTTACAGGAGACTGTATCCAACAAAAGCCGACACAAAAAGTCAAGAACAGCCTCCGATATCAGAGCTGCAGGTGGAAGAAAATATGATGCACTTCAGCGAGTAGAGCAGCTCAGATAACAGCGGGATAGCTTAAACCTAGAAGGAGGAAAGGAGCAGAAACTAGCCCTAATTGAAAATACACCAAGTGCATTATGAATTATGTTGACAGAAAGCCATTAAAAGCATGTTGTACTGTTCAGCATCCATTTCACAGTTGCAATTAAACCATTTTTTAGCCATATGCCCAAAGCCGAGAACTTTTACATGCTGTAAAAGCATGCAGAAGCAACACAGCCAACTTTTTCAACACAAAAACAACCTGAACAAAAACTCTATTGGTTTCGTGTTAATTATGAAAATACCCAGCAGTGCACATGCTCACAAACACAGAGTGGAATGAATGCATGGTGGGAAAGGATCATAGAATGAACAAGCACAGAACAAACTGGCAGTGCATAGTGTAAACTGAGACAAAAGGAGCTATACTCATATTTGCTATATACTGTATAGAGCTTCTCTTGCTGTATAATAACTTTAATACTTTATTACATTGTCATACTTATGCTGGATCTGACGGGGGGAATGGGGGGGAGTTGAAGGGATATGAAGTGGTTGAAAGGGGTGGGGGGGTGGGGGAGTGGGGATGGGAAGAGAGAGAAAGAAAAAACAAATGGAGACAGCTGGGCATTCATTTTAATCATCTGTTTTAAATTTAAAAATATTTTTTATGGATTAAATATCTATTATGCATTCAGAAAAGGTTGCAAATTTATGAAACTGAGGAAAAGTTGCAAATTTAGCAGAAAAAATCAAATATATAGAAGGTAAGAGGAAAAAAGAAGAAGCCAACTTTATTGTCATTTAGTCCATACAGCCAAGTACAGAAGAATGAAATTATGTTCCCCTCTCTACAATGTTAATCACATCTAGAATCAGAGGGGTTGCTGCCATGCAAGGTGCCGCTACAAACAACTTTTCCTTCCCCCATTCTATTATGCTGAGCACCAAGCTAGAAGGCGGCAAGTACAAATTTTATGTAGTCTTTGGTATGACCCGGCTGGGGCTTGAACCCAGAACGATGCTCGATCAACTAGGCCAACACTCTAGCAAATTATGATACTTGGGGAATTACAATTTACAAGAGGATATAGAGTTACAAATTTATGAGACTGGGGGAAAAGTCAGAAATTTATGGAAAAAAATACAAATTTACAAGAAGAGTGAAAAGTCAAAAATTTAGAATCAGAATCAGAATCAGAATCAGCTTTATTGGCCAAGTATGCACAACACATACAAGGAATTTGACTTTGGCGAAAAACTTGCTCTCGTTGTTCAGGTGAAGGATTTAAATAAGGATTCAATGACAACCAGAGTATGTACAGTAAATTACAGTCTGTCCACGTTTCTATAAAAGGATGCAAATATATACAGGAATATATGCAGTTATTTACTCGGACTAACCACACTTTGCAGAAATATATGAAAAAATATACAATCACACAGTATTTCAATGTGGACTCAGATTCAGTGATATAATGTGAATGAAGTAAAAAGCAGTGTGAGAGTTATGTGCAATGTAATAATGGATGAAAAGTCATGAGTACAGCAAACAGGTAGGACTAGGTGAATGTTAGGAGTTCATCAGAGTGATGGCTTGAGGAAAGAAACTGTTCCTGTGACGGGTGGTTTTGACCTTCAGTGATCTGTAACGACGACCAGAAGATAGAAGTTCAAACAGTTTGTGGCCGGGGTGTGATGGGTCAGCACAGATGTTTCCCGCCCGTTTCCTGGTTATGGACCGATATAAGTTCTCAATGGAGGGTAGGTCGGTACCAATGATCCTCTCCGCAGACTTAATGATCCGCTGCAGTCTGGTCTTGTCCTGTTTAGTGGCAGATCCAAACCAGACAGTGATGGAAAAGCAGAGGACAGATTGGATGATGGCGGTGTAGAAGACAACCAGCAGCTCCTGAGGCAAATCAAACTTCTTGAGCTGACGCAGAAAAAACAACCTCTGCTGGGCCTTTTTCCGGACAGTGTCAATATGGGAGGACCACTTCAGGTTCCGGGAGATTGTGGTACCCAGAAACTTGAAGGAGTCCACAGTGGACACTGTGCTGTTGAGGATGGTGAGTGGGGGGAATGAAGGGGGGTGTCGCCTGAAATCCACAGTCATCTCCACCGTTTTGGCTGGGTTAAGTTCAAGATGGTTCTGGCTGCACCAGAGGATCAGCTGCTCCACCTCCCGCCTGTATGCAGACTCATCATCATCCCGGATCAAACCGATGACTGTGGTGTCGTCCGCAAACTTCAGGAGCTTCACCGAAGGGTCCTCTGAGGTGCAGTTGTTGGAGTAGAGGGAGAAGAGCAGTGGGGAAAGGACACATCCTTGGGGGGCGCCAGTACTAATTTTTCGGGAGCTGGATGTAAATCTCCCTAGCTTCACCTGTTGCCACCTGTCAGTCAGAAAGCTGGAGATCCACTGGCAGGTGGAGGGGGGCACCTTGAGCTGGAGGAGTTTCTGATGAAGAATGCCTGGGATGATGGTGTTGAACGCTGAGCTGAAGTCGACAAACAGGATCCTGGCGTACGTCCCTGGGGAGTCGAGGTGTTGCAGGATGTAATGTAGTCCCATATTCACTGCATCATCCACTGACCTGTTTGACCGGTAGGCAAACTGCAGTGGGTCCATCAGGGGGCCTGTGATGACCTTCAGGTGGCTCAGCACCAATCTCTCCAAGGATTTCATGACCACAGAGGTCAGGGCAACAGGTCTGTAGTCGTTTAATCCTGTAATAGAGGGTTTCTTGGGAACTGGAATGATGATGGAGCGTTTGAAGCAGGAAGGCACTTCATGCAGCTCCAGTGATCTGTTAAAGATCCGGGTGAAGATGGGGGCCAACTCGTTGGAGCAGACTCTCAGGCAGGACGGAGACACACCATCAGGTCCTGCAGTCTTCTTGATCTTTTGTCTCTGAAAGACCCGGCGCACCTCCTCTTCACAGATCATTAGTGCTGGTGGGAGGTCAGAGTGGAGGAGGGATGGAGTTCCTGGGGCTGCAGATAATCCTTTTGTGTGGGTGGGAGGTGAGAACTGTAGGTTCTTTTCAAACCTGCAGTAAAAGCTGTTTAGGTCATTAGCCAGCTGGAGGTTTTCCGCAGGGTGGGGGGATGGTCTCCTGTAGTTGGTGATATTCCGTAGGCCTCTCCAGACAGAAGCAGAGTTGTTAGCTGAGAAGTTTTTTTGTAACTTCACACTGTAGCTCCTCTTAGCAAGCCTGGTCTCCTTCGTCAGCATGTTTCTGGCCCGCTTGTACAGAGTCCAGTCACCAGTCCTGTAGGCCTCCTCCTTGGTCTGACGTAGCTGCTTCAGTTTAGGAATGAACCAGGGTTTATTGTTGTTGTATATGCAGAAGGTCTTGGTCTGCACACACATGTCCTCGCAGAAACAGGTGTATGATGTCACAGTGTCAGTGAGTTCATTTAAGTTAATGGCTGCAGCTTCAAAAACACTCCAATCTGTGCAGTCAAAGCAGGCTTGTAACTTCAGCTTTGATTCCTCAGTCCATTTCTTCACAGTCCTTACAACAGGCTTGGAAGTTTTTAGTTTCTGTCTGTATGTTGGAATAAGATGGAGCAGGCAGTGGTCAGAAAAACCCAGAGCTGCACGGGGGACGGCATGATAGGCATTTCTTAAAACTGTGTAACAGTGGTCAAGTGTATTTGTGTCCCTGGTGGGACATTTAATATGCTGTCTGTATTTAGGAAGCTCATTTGTGAGATTAGCTCTATTGAAATCACCCAGAATGATAAGCAGAGAGTCTGGATGTTTTTCCTCCACCTCTACTATCTGGTCAGCGAGGAGCTGCAGTGCCTCCGTTGTACAAGCAGCAGGCGAGATATAAATTCCGACCAGAATAAATGAGAAGAACTCTCGCGGTGAATAAAAGGGTTTACAGTTTATGAACAGTGACTCTAGGTTAGGGCTACAAAACTTCTTCAACACTGTGACATCAGTACACCAACCTTCGTTTATGTAGAAGCAGATTCCACCACCCTTAGTCTTTCCAGAAAATTCTCGGCTGCGATCAGCGCGAAACAGTTGAAATCCGTCCAGACGGACTGCGCTGTCCGGGATGTGTTCACTCAGCCAGGACTCCGTGAAACAAAGGGCGCCAGATCTGCTAAAATCCCGGTTTTTGTGAGTCAGGAGCAGCAGTTCATCCATTTTGTTCGCCAAACTGCGGATATTTGCCAGATGGATCGATGGGAGCGGCGTGCGAAATCCTCGTTTCTTCAGCCTGACTAACGCACCGGCACGTTTACCACGCCGCCTTCGTTTCCGGCCAGCGCCAATAGCCGCTGCTCCCACAGCTAAGATGGACTGAAAAAACTTCAGATCAGCAGCAGTAACTGGCGGAGAAGTTGCATTGGGAGGTAGTCTGAGTGAAAGTAGTTCCTCCCTTGAATAGGTGATTCGGACAGAAGAGCAGAAGTCCAAAAAAACACACAAAATTATCAAAAACATCAGAGAGCAGAAGCCAGTGGCTGCCATCCGCGGCGCCATCTTGGATTTTTTTTTTTTTTTTTTTTTTTTTTTTTAGGGATGCAAACGTTACAAATTTATGAGACTGGAGAAAAATGGTGCAAATTTGGGGTTCAGTGCAGGTGAGCAGGTTTCAGTAACTCACCAAGAGGCAAATGCTGAGGAACATTCATGAATGTTGCATTTTTGGGCTGCACGGTGGCACAGTGGTTTAGCACTGTGGCAGCACAGTTTTACCCTCGGCCGGGGGATCGCGGGGATCATGAGATCGTGGGTTCGATCCCAGCCCCCGACCAACAGTGAGCTGTGTGGAGTTTGCATGTTCTCCCCGTGTTGCGCGGGTTTACTCCGGGATTTCTCCGGTTTCCTCCCGCACACCAAAAACATGTAGGTTTAGGGCGCTCGTGCACGCAGCGACCAGCAGCCAGTGACTTGTCACCAGACTGCAAACCAAGTCTACCTACGGGTACAAATAAGTAACAAAAAAAAAAAAAAAATTGGGGGGGGTTTGTCAGGATTTGTAACAGGTTGCCAAACAGTTTGCCACCAGCTTTTAAGGTTGCCAACAGGTTTGTTTTTTTTTTTTTTTTGTCATCAACAGTTGCAAACGTTTGCAAAATAGTTGTAAGCATTTGCAAACTCTTGTAATGTGTTGCTTACTCCCGGATCTCACTGGGCGGCGAATGCTGAGGAATGTTCAAGAATGCAAGAACGCCTTTTGAGTTTCATCTTTGTTTGTAAAAGTATGCCAAACAGTTTGCCAGCAGTTTATTTAAGGTTGCCAACAGTTTTTCTTGTTGTCAGAAAATTTTGAACATGCTCAGGCGAATGTATTTTTCTGCACACAGTTGCAAAATAGTTGTAAGCATTTGCAAATGGTTGTAACATGTGTTGCTAAAGTTCTTTTTGGTTCCCCAGTTAACACTAGCAACTGTCTAAGACCCTTTATGACAAAACATTTTGGCAACCTTAAAAACTGTGCAAACTGTTTTGCAACCTTTTACGAACACTGACAAATGTCAAAAAGTGCAGCGTTCATCAATGTTCCTCAACATTTGTCTCTTCGTGAAATTCTACCCGAACACTGGCGCCACAGGTAAAGTCCATGTGGTCAAACACAGATGGGACCAACATGGAAACCGTGGACAAACCCACATGGGACCGATAAGTCAGCTCAGATTTAACTTACGGTGGGGCCCACATGGACATGCTGGGTGGGCACAGGCCAGTTGAAATATACCTTAGGGCCACATCCGGTCTTGGAGCCTTCATACTGACACCTGAGGTGTAGAAATTCAATGCTCATTTCATGCATGCTTCCATTCGTGCTGCATATATTAAACATTTGCATTCACAAAGTTGTGTGTAAACACAGTATCTCACACCAATGAAACAAATACTGTATGTTCTGAGAGAGTCAACATACTATATCTGACTGTGGTGAAGGACTGCAATCACTTGTAATTCATAATGAAGGTCCTGCATATTGGACACCAAGCCAAAATTTATGTTTGCAGCACTGTGATTATTCAGCACAAATATTGATTCATAATAATTCCATTCGTGATCGGTGTTGTTTGTGTTGGTTTTCTCACTGATTCCTGATTGATAGTTAACAGTGAGCAAAACAATGACTACATAAGTGTGAGTGTTTTATTGTGAACACTGCCTCTGTGATTCAGTGGAGTGGCTCGCACGGCACTGTGCAGCTGTCAGAAAACTCAGCCAACAGAATAAATAACGGTTTTCCACAGAGTAAAATTGTGTTTATGGTTTTACCAACATTGGTGAGTGAACATTTTGTTGCAAGCTAAAAGCATCTCATATGATAAATAATGATAAGTGTCTTTGGTATTTTTTCTTCATAATTAAGCCTTTGTTAGGGCTTGTCTGTATATCAGGGGTATGAATATATTCAGTGCTGTTTATAGGGCATTTTAGTGCTCTTAAAGACTAGTGCACTTAGCTGTGGAAGAGTGGTTCCTGGTTATAATCCCCTGGTCAGTGGGATCTTTTTTCTGGTTGACATTGTGTGCCGCTGTGGGAGTAAAAGCCTCTTCAGAAATACAGCTACATGCTTGCAGTGGTTCGCTGTGGTCAAAGACAGTGAAGGTGTCAGGTCATTTCTGAAGAGGTCACTGACTGAAAAATATTAAGGGAATTGTAGTCTTTTAAATTAAAGTCTGATTTATGTCTCTTAAAGGGGTTTTTGACTGAAAATCTGTATTTTTGTAGGTTTTAACCTTCTCAGATGTGTTTATTGGTCATGTGATTGTCGAAAACCCACAGCCTTTATATCGTTTCTGTCTCTGAAAAGCTGTTTCAAATTTTCTGGGTTTGTAACGGAACATCATAAATGTGATAAGCCTAACTTTGATCTGTCCAGGGTGTACCCTACCTCTCGCCCAAAGATGCTGGGATAGGCTCCAGCCCCCCGCGACCCAAAAAGGATTAAGCAGAAGAAGATGGATGGATGATTGGAATATAAATTGTATTTGGAAAAGTAACTATTTGTTTGCATTCCAAGGCAATCAATTTGCATACTTTTTCCTCTACAAGGGGGCTATTTGGATTTCACAGTGCATGATGCTATCGCTTTATCAAACTATAAGATAAGATAAGATAAGCCTTTATTAGTCCCACAATGGGGAAATTCCAGGATTGCAACAGCAGAGGGATAGCAACACTCAGAGCAACAATCAGAAGGCAAGAAAAAACAACATCTAGTAAACATATGTCCATATTACTATTATGTTTATATTATCAAGGCATGAGTGCTTTTTTTTTTTTTTTTCCAAATCTAGCCCTTTTCAGTGATTCGCTGAA
This sequence comes from Pholidichthys leucotaenia, assembly GCA_020510985.1. Classification (NCBI taxonomy): domain Eukaryota; kingdom Metazoa; phylum Chordata; class Actinopteri; order Cichliformes; family Pholidichthyidae; genus Pholidichthys; species Pholidichthys leucotaenia. The sequence continues at coordinate 217,408,216 of CM035844.1, forward strand.
TGCAGCACTTTCCATACAAAACTGAAGCATCCAGTCAAAATCCCAGCAGTTAATTTGGCAAGCCTGAGTGATGTGCTAGTTTTGATTACACCTCCCCTGGTATTAAGTCGTCATTATGCTTTTCACTCATCCAAATGATAAGTGGTGTTTCTTTAAGTGGATTGTGAATTGCCGTGTTATTATTATTCTTGGAACACGTGTGTCCAACAGCAAATTATGACAATTATTTCCATATTGAGAGTGCCATGACGTTTAAAAAAAAATGCTGCTTAACTTAGTGGAGGGTTTAATAGAGTAAGAGTAAGCAGCTTGGCTTGATAAACAGCTACAGCACTGATGTTTTTTTTTTTTAATTTTTTTTATTGTTGTCATGGTCTTATTGTGGACCCACAGGGTTTTTACATTAACCCTTTTGCTCTCTACTCTAATACTACTCTACTAATGACGGTCTCAATTGGAAATTCTATATAGTTTCTTGACATTAAGTCCTGGAATCTGTGTTGTACTGTGTACTTTCAATGGCTTCTTTTAGGTTTGACATCGTCAAGGAGATACAGTATTTGCACTTTCAAAGACCAAAACTATTCCATTGTTGTTTTACCATGAGCTCTAAAAGATTTTTAAGTGGTTAAGTCACACGTAGGGGTGGGGAAATTCTGGTCAACCCCTTGAGTTGTGACAGAAAATGGGGGTTTGTCCAGGATTCTCAGCTGAGAAGTCCCAGACGAGACCCCATTATCTGTTGCAGCCAAGGCCAGAATCATCTATTACCCCAGAACTCTCATTGTTCATTTTGACCCTTAATTGTCAAGGTGGACTAACTTATTGTCATTTCCGCCCTCAGGCAAGGTAGACTCACACCAGTACACCCATGCCAGGATTTGAACCTCTGACCCTCTGATTCAAATCTTCACACTCCAACAACTGAGCCAACAAGGAATTCCTGTACAGTGGTACCTCTACTTACGAATTTAATTCGTTCCGGAAGAATTCTCGTAACGTGAAAAATTCGTAAGTAGAGGCGCGTTTTACATGTAAATGCCGTAATCCGTTCCAAGCCCCCAAAATTCGGGCATAAATTTTTTATAAATCGTAAAAACGCATCAAAACATGTAACAAATACATGTTACAATTGATTACTGCACAATAAACATAAAATGAGAGTTTAAAATGAGAGAAAGAATAATAAAAGAGAATAATAAAAGAGAATAATAAAAATTATGTTCATTTACCCTTTAACTGCTATCGTCGTCGACGTCGTCACCGTTTGCCTTCGGCGGTTCATGTTCTGATCCAAGGACGTTTGCTTTTGTCAGCTTGTAAGTGCTTCGTTTTGTTTTAATACCGTGCTGATCGTTGATGTATTATGGCCATATTCTTTGGCGAGATCAACCAAACGCATAAAGTTTTGGAAAAAAAACAAAACTTCGTGGCCAATGGGATACCAGGAAGATGCTAGGCGATAGCCAATGGCAGAGCAGCTACAGGTATGTTTACATTCGGTAAACTACGGAAGCTGCGAGGAGCGCGTACTTTTTTGCCTTTCGTATCCTGAAATTTCGTTCATAACTAGAGGCAATATTTTCCCGTTGAGGCGTCTCGTAACCTGAAAATTCCGTATGTAGAGACGTTCGTAAGTAGAGGTACCACTGTACTAGCCATGAGCTGGTAGTGGAGGTTTGTTTGGTTAGGTCAGGAAAGAAAAGGAGTGACTCTTGAGATCTAGCATATCACAAAATCTTACCGCACCATGGTCCAAGTATCCTGAAAATATCATGTCGTGCAGCCTCTGGTGATTTCCATCCCTAGTATAGTGCATTAAAGATAAGTTTACTCATTTTAAGCAGTCTTGATAAGCTAAATTGTCTTGTTCCATTGGCAGGTAGTTGTACTTTAAATAAGCAAAATTACTTAAAAACCAATCACTTTGCTTAAAATAAGCAAATCCTTGATGGGAAGAAATATCTTGTCAAATAAAACAAACAAGCATCAGCAGCCTTTATTTAAGATATTTCACCTTAGATTTCACCTTTTTCCAAGGTATACCAATGCCATTAAAGAAATGCACGTGTATCACTGGCCTAGAAGTCTTATAATAGCCACACATATGGATAGGTATATATTTTTTCAAAGTGCTTGAAATGTGCATCATGCATTTCAGAGAAGCTATTTGCTGACATCTGACAGCAGGAAAATGCCATGACTTCCAGAGCAAGCAGCCTTAAAGTTAATGGTGTTCAGACTTTATCTTATGCTGCAACGTAGGCAGTAAATTAGAAGCAAATTAGCTGATTGTTTCTTACCCATCCTGACATTTCAAGTGGTTAATTATATGGTAATGCTATTGTGACAGGAAGATATGAGATTTTACTAGCTACTTCACTTAAGGAATTCACATTTCTTCCTTTATGAGTTCTCACCATGATGTCTCGGTTTTGACTAATTTTTAATATGCCATGCATTGCTGGTGTCCCATTGGTTTATGTAAACTTCTGTCTTTTATCTTGGCTTCATCTTATACAATCTCTACTCCAACAGCTCAGAGCAGACAGCTCCCCCAACGCCACACTAATTCTGTCATTCTAATATGTCTGTTAAATTCAATGCTATATGAAAGGCCCTGGCTGTAGAAATGAAATGAGCATATGGCTGCTTGTAAGTTGAACCATATACTGTCCCTGCCTGGCATATGCTCATTTAATTTTCCTTCAAACGGGGGGCAAATATGCCTGACATATAACCACTTAACTAGAGCAATATATAGCCATATTCTGTCAGTCTGCAGGGAAAGACAGCTGAGTGTTCTATTCTGTTTTCCTTTAATGGCAGTATGACTCACTCTACATATGCCTTTTTTTTCCCTATATACTTGCTTGTTAAACATCCATCCATCTTCTTCTGCTTAACCCTTTTCGGGTCGTGGGGGTGGGGGAGCCTACCTCAGCATCTTTTGGGCGAGAGGCAGGGTACACCCTGGACAGATCACCAGTCCGTTGCAGGGCCAACACAGAGGGACAGACAACCATTCACTCTCACATTCATGCCTAAGGACAATTTAGAATCCCCAGTTTGATGCCAATCAACCAAACTTGCATGTTTTTGGCATGTGGGAGGAAACCAGCGAAATCCCAGAGTAAACCCACGCAGACACGGGGAGAACATGCAAACTCCACACAGATCCCTGTTGGTCGGGGGCTGCGATCAAACCCAGGATCCCCTGGCCAAGGGTGAGTTGCTGTGCTGCCACAGTGCTAACCACCCCGCCACCACGCTGCCCGCAGTGTCGGTCTCCTGCTGCTAAACAGTAGGAGAAAATTCAGAAATACTAATGGTTTGTTGTTGTTTTGTCTGCTGTATTATTTCATTAAATGATGTTGTTTCTTTCTCTGAGTAGAACAGGTCTTGCACTATTCATACACTGGAAAATATAGTCAGTTTACCATTCTTCGAAATAAGCAGCGGCACAGCAAGAAGGTAGAGGGTTCAAACCCAGCTGTGGAGTTTGTATGTTCACCCCGTGTCTGCATGGGTTTTTGCCGGATACTCTGGTTTCCTCCCACAGTCTAAAGACACACTTGTTAGGTTAACTGGCATAAACTGGGGGTTCCAAGTTCCACTAAGCATAACTGTGAGAGTAAATGGATTTCTGTCTTAGATGACCCTGTGTTAGTCTGCGTGGGGAACTGGTCATGGTGTACAGCCTTGAGCAATTGATTTGCATGCATTTTTCAAGTAGAGTTAACTAACTGGTTTTTACAGTGTCGAGTTATTGACTTAAAAATGGTGCTTTTGTAGGTTTCAACCTTCTGAAATGTATCTATTGGTTAAGTAATTATCAAAAAGCATCAAAATGCACACTTTTCTTAAAAAAAACCTCATATTCTTTGTCATTTTTCTCTTCAAGTAGCCATTTTAACTCTTCTGGGTATTTTTCTGTTTGTCAAGAAATGGGAAAAATCACCGAAAGGCAGACATCACTAGCTTTACTTCCTGCTGTTCTGTTATTGGACAGCCAAGCTGTCGGTCTTCTAGATGGGCAGGAAGGCAAAGGCATTAGCTTAAGGGTAGTATCTCACGGTCTGACGAACGTTGGTGATTTTTGGATTTGCCAACTTTTCAGTGTTGGTGAAAAACAAGCTTAGACAAATGTTGAGCAATGTTCACGAACACTGTGCTTTTTGGGTTTCATCAGGGTTCATAAATGGTTGCAAAATAGTTCTCACACAGTTTTTGTTATAAAGGGTCTTAAACAGTTGCTAGCATTCACTACTAGGTGAACCAAAAAAACTTTAGTGACATGTGTGCAACCATTTGCAGACGCTTACAACTACTTTGCAACAGTTTGTGGGAAAAAAACAAAAACAAAAACAAAACAACAACACATTTGCAAACACATTTTGAAAGTGTTCAATATTTTGAATGTGTTGAAAATTTTCTGGCGACAAGAAAAACTGTTGGAGACCTTAAAAACTGTTGGCCATCTGTTTGGCAACCTTTTACGGATCCAGACAAAACCCAAAAAGCGTAATGAACGTTCCTCAGCATTTGTCACTGTGTGAGATATGGGACTAAGAACTAACAGTGGTACTAGGAAGCTTGCATTTATATTATTTTCTTGAGTTTTCAGTCACCCTAATAGACATCACTATTTCTACCTGATTTCTACCTGATTTCTACCTGATTCACAAACCCATAGTCGATAATATATTTCAGGTCATTCTGGCTTATTTTGTTATATTTTCACCGTGACGCTACATTGATCTGTTAGCACTACCAAGGTGGCTAGCTGAAGCTATCAATTTAGCTACCAGGCCTGGCTCATTAACAGACCTTTCTGTGCTTATTGCAGGGACTAATCATTCTTTAAGTCAAATTTATATTAGTTGGATAGGAGCTAGCCAGATAAGATTCGCAACAGTAATGTAAGAGGGACAGCGGAGTTAAATGCAGCCTTAGAGATTTAAAGAAACATGCACTGAAACCAGTCATTCTCAGAAAGTCTGCAAAAATGATGTACAAATATGCTGAATAACTAAATAATTAAAGCCATTTTGACCAAAATGTGTCACAAACATTTCATTGAGACATCTGTTAGCTTTTAAAATGTGGGGAAGAAGTGCAGTCAACGACCCTCTGAAACTCTGTCATCCTCCCCAAAGGCATTTCTTTTTCTTCATTTACACAAAGCGAGCCAGATATTCAAGCCAGATATTAAACCCTCATTGCACCATATTTGAGTCGAAGTTTGTCTTTCACAAACAAACTTTAGTGTATGAAAAATGAAAAAAAGGAAACATCCAGTTGTGACTAAAAGCTCTAAAGACCAAGCTAAGTCTCATGATGACCTTATTTGCACCTTGGGGAGCAATGAGGGTAATTAAGTTGAACGAGGTCCAGCTCCCAGTAGCATTTTTAACACTCCCTCTGCATTTATCATCTGGCACCACAACCTTCCTAACCATAAAGCCAATGTGGCTAGAATATATAAATTCTTGCAAATATATATATATATATATATATATGTGTGTGTGTCTGTGTGTCTGTGTGTACGATCTGTGTGAAGTCATTTGCAGTAGATTGTTTCTCAGTTTGTTTTCTCATACCATCTTGCATGTAATAAACTGTATCATAGGCTGGATATGAATTAATTTCCCTTGTTTATTTTGTAAGGCATCCCATAGCACAAGAAAAAGTTTAAAAATGCAGACATGGCATATCTTTCTGCTCTTGTTGCAGAAGAATTGTTGCTTTCCTTGCACTCATTAATCTAAAATAGATCAGGTTGCATTCATAAATAGATGTTTCTCCCTCTGTATTTAGTAAATCGTCCTGCCCTCCACAGTCTCTTCTTTGGAATATTATTTACATATGCTTGGGGAGAATTAAACATGCAAAGAAAAGATGTGCACATAGAAAAAAAAAAGTGACTGTCAGCTCTAATTTAGGAACTCTGCACAGAACATTTTTAGCTTTCTGGTTGAGTCATCTGTAACTTGATATTGGGCTGTCGACAAAAATTGCAAATTTGATTATACAATGTAAAAGAATAAAAAATTGGGTTATTGAAATTTATTCAAACGTTGGGGTGACAAAAAAAACAGTGCACATGGCCATGAATACAGAATACACATCACAATCCACCCAGAACCCAAATACTGTGTGCGTTTCTTAAGAAAGACTCTAAGAAAGTGAACATTGACAGTCACAGTACAGTATACAGCAACAAAATATGCACAGCAGAACAACGCCATGCGTCGTGTGCATTAAAGCTGTGGTAGGCAGAAATCTGAGAAACCAGGAAAACAAATGTCTGAAATTCAAATAAAAAACACGAAGCTCTCTTCTCTGTCCTAAACCACTCGCCATCCAACGTGCATGGCAATGAGGCGTTTAGCTTATGCAAAGCAGCCAATAGCAAAGCCTCTGGTTGATGAGACCTGTGATTGGACAAAGAAACCACCACGAGTGTGAAGCTTTCTGCAGGCTGATGCTGTGGTGCAGTTGCCCTGTCAGACCACTTACATTACCAATTGCAGGAAGATGATAATAGATTAATTTTCAAAATTGAACAAAATCATTCTGCCAACTGCAGTTTTGGTGTCAAGACCTGGAGTAGCTGCTTCTGAGTGCTATATCAAGGCAGGTATTTGGACTGTGGGAGGAAACTGATGCACGCACCGGAGGAACATGCAAACTACAAGGTCCTACTTGGATTGAAAACCCACCGTGAGGCTGAATCGCAAACCTCTGACCCACTATGCTGCCCAAGCTGTATAGATTTGCTAGCCCTGTCAGTTGCTAACGTCCACAATAATCTGACTTGCATTAATTAATACTTTTTTGCAAAGGTGTCTTGGAGAAACATTAAAACATCACACATACAGGTCCCATCATTGATCAAAACCAAGAAACCTCTCAGTGGGCAACAAAAAGGGCAAATCACTAAATTGCAATGTTAGCCGTTAATGACAAAGGGTCCCCAACTCAGCTATGGTCCTGGGTGTAATTTGAAAATTATGGTCAGTGCTAGTGTCAAAATTATTAAACCACTATGCTGAATAAATACTGAACATTATATATGAAGTTGAGTAATGCCATCATGGCCTAATTATAGGTCCTTGTTTGCCACCAAACTGTTGTTATATGGAACTTTTTTGTTCAGACTTCTTGTACTAGTTTCACATTAAAATTGACATTGTGATCTGCAGATGTTGGAACTGTTTTTTTTTTTCTTAATGTGACTTCATTTTGATTATTTAGCACTTTTTTTAACTGAAAATTAATGTTTTGTAACAAATATAACCATGAAAGCAATTGCACAATAGTTCAAGAGCTTTTCCTTTACCATCTTACCCAAACACACCTCGGTATCAGTAAGACTTTTTAGAGACCAAAACTCTCCTCTTATGGCGATGCATGGGGAGAGCATAATTGTGTAACATCTTAGATAAGAACAAAGAGCAGAGTTTCCCTGGTGAGATAACAGGGAGGTGTGAAGGATGAATGAAGTGAATGCAGTGTGACCTTTTGTGTGTTAGAAACTTCTAGAGGAATGGTAAAGGATTAAGGAAGTGAATGCAATGTGACCTTTTGTGTGTTAGAAGCTTCTAGAGGAATGCCATGTTATTTAAGAGAAGAGTCTCTGCTGGGATGTCATTCTGTCTATGGTTCTTGTGTGAGATGTGTAATAAATCGTCTAAGTCAAATCCGCCTCGTTATTTACACGCTCCACACTGGTGACCCAAGACGAATCATGGAACACGATGAAAGATCCCCGGAGCCAACCTCGATGGGAACCCCCAGCCACGCATGTGCTGTTGCGATCAAGCTACCGGATTTTTGGCAGCACAACCCGTGCTCCTGGTTCCACCTAGTCGAGGCATAGTTCGCCCTCCGGGGGATATCGGCGGATGACACAAAGTTCCACTATGTGGTCGCAACGCTCGACGCCCGCACGGCTCAGCACGTAGAGAGCCTGCTCGATCAGCCACCAACCGACGGCAAGTATGGCGCGCTGAAGGCTGCGCTCATCCAGCACTACACACTCTTGGATGGTGAGAGAGCAGAGAGTCTCCGGACCGGGTTGGGAAACGTGTCGGCCATAGACCTTATGGAGAAGATGCTGAGGTTAAAGGGCACAGATGACGACCATTTTATTTTTACCCACCTTTTCCTCCGGAAACCTTCCGTCAGCGGTGAGAGCGACCCTGGCCAATTCGCCGTTGCTGGCCAAGCGGGACTATCGTGCGCTAGCCTGGGAAGCAAACCAGATCATCGTTGCCACCAGGGAGTTCACGACCATTGCGGCAGTGACGGAGCTCGGCGCGACGACCGGAGCGAGAGCGGGCGTTCTCGGAAGTCAAAGCAGCCCTAGCAAACGTCGCATTGCTGGCACATCCAGACCCAACGGCCCATATAGCACTCACCACTGATGCGTCAGATGTGGCCATAGGGGCTGTCGTGGAGCAGCGCGTTACCAGGGCTTGGCAGTCGCTCGCCTTTTTCAGCAGGACTTTGCGCGACAGTGAATGTAAATACAGCGCGTTCGACAGAGAGTTGCTGGCTCTCCACCTAGCCATTCGCCACTTCCAGTTCTGGCTGGAAGGGCGCAGTTTCACCGCGTTCGTTGACCATAAGCCGCTAACGTTCGTGATGGCCAAGGTTTCAGAGCCGTGGTCGGGCCGGCAGCAGAGACAGCTGGCCGCGATCTCAGAGTTTACTACCGATATTCAGCATGTGTCGGGCAAACTGAATGTAGTGGCAGACTGCCTCTCGCGTGCCGCGGTGGCCCCTGTCTGCGTGGGGATAGATTACACAGCCATGGCTGCGGAGCAGGTTAGTGATGCGGACGTGCGCGCGCTCCAGTCTGGACCAACAGGGTTAAGGCTGGAGAGCAGGGTGCTGCAGGATGGCATGCCCCCCCCTAATCTGCGATGTCTCCACGGGTCGCCCACGTCCCGTGGTCCCGGCCGCGCGTCGGTCAAAATGGTAGGAGAGAAATTCGTGTGGCCGAGCCTTCGCAAACAAGTGAAAGTAGTGGGCGGCAGCCTGCGTGGCGTGCCAATGAGCCAAAGTACACAGACACACGAAGGCTCCCTTGGAGCCGTTTCGCATTCCGGCTAAGAGGTTTGACCATGTCCACGTGGACCTCGTGGGCCCCCTCCCGCCATCACAGGGGTACACGCACCTCCTGACAATGGTGGACCTCACCACGCGCTGGCCAGAAGCGGTTCCGCTGGCAGCAACCACGGCCGAGGAGGTGGCGCGCGAGTTTTTAACAGCATGGGTGGCGCGTTTTGGAGTCCCGTCGGACATTACATCCGACAGAGGCCCTCAATTTGTTTCCGAACTCTGGTCAACAATGGCCCGCAGCCTGGGTGTCACAATTCACCGCACAACCACGTACAATCCACAGGCTAATGGGTTATGCGAACGTTTTCATAGATCATTGAAAGCGGCTCTCAGGGCTTCACTGACGGATGCAAATTGGGTAGACAAGCTACCGTGGGTTTTATTGGGGTTTCGTTCTGCGCCTAAAGAGGATCTGGAAGCTTCCCCGGCGGAACTCGTTTTTGCGCAACCACTTCGGCTGCCCGGGGAGTTTCTGCCAGATAATTCCGCGCCGGGCAGCTCCCCGTCTCAACTGTTGCAGCATAGCATAGACACAAGCACGCTGCCGGGCCCTGCCCACCACAGTTTTCCGTGCATTTTTGTGCCTAAAACTTTAAAAAACGCGGAGTTCGTGTTTGTAGACACGACGCCCATCGCCCTCCACTGCGACCACCCTATGATGGACCGTTCAGAGTGCTGGAAACAGGGGACAATCATTTTTTGCTAGATTTGGGGGGTAGGAGGGAAAAGATTGGCATAGACAGACTCAAACCCGCTTTCGTTGTGGCGGACGAGCAAGTGCTGTTGGCGAGGGCCCCTAGGTGTGGAAGACCCCCACGGGGAGCTCCCCAGAGAAAAGATTCCCCAGAGCACCCACACGGACAGACAAAAAGTTTTACCCCCCAAACATCAACCCCCCAGCATGACAGCGCCGCGGAGGCGGTGAATCCTGGTTACAGCAGATACGGGAGAAGACTGAAGCCCAAGCAGCATGTGGATTGATGTTTAATGGTTCTATCACAGCATACGGACTGTTATTCTATTGTTCTATCCAATATGCTCGGGGGGGTGGTATGGCAGTGCATGGGGAGAGCATATTTGTGTAACATCTTAGACAAGAACAAAGAGCAGAGGTTTCCTGATGAGATAACAGGGAGGTGTGAAGGATGAATGAAGTGAATGCAGTGTGACCTTTTGTGTGTTAGAAGCTTCTAGAGGAATGGTAAAGGATTAAGGAAGTGAATGCAATGTGACCTTTTGTGTGTTAGAAGCTTCTAGAGGAATGCCATGTTGTTTAAGAAAAGAGTCTCTGCTGGGATGTCATTCTGTCTATGCTTCTTGTGTGAGATGCGTAATAAATCATCTAAGCCAAATCCGCCTCGTTATTTACACGCTCCACACTCTCATACAAACAGAAAAAACAATGGTGCTTACATGATTCTTCACAGAATTCTGTGGTTCATCAGAGAACCATCACCTACCACCATCACCATCACCTTTCCCGTTCCAAAATCCAGCTGTCCTAAAACGGTAAACGACTTTAGACCAGTTGCTTTGACTTCAATTTTAATGAAAATTTTTGAAAAACTGGTCAGATGTGAGGTCCTAAAGCACACTGAGCATGCATTGGATCCTCTGCAGTTTGCCTATAGGCCTCACAGAGGAGTGGAGGATGCCACTGTCACTCTGTTTAACATGCTTTTTAAACATCTGGATTTTAATGGGACACACGCCAGGCTTTTATTTGTGGACTTTTCCTCCGCCTTTAATACAATCCAACCTCATATCTTAGTTGAAAGGCTCCTGCAGCAATTTGATTTGAGCAATAATCTGGTGAGATGGATTCTGGATTTCTTAACCAACAGGACGCAGAGAGTAAGGGTCAATGGTACATTGTCTGACCTAAAGTGCTCTTCTACTGGCTCTCCTCAGGGGTGTGTGTTGTCACCACTACTCTTCATCCTGTACACAAACATGTGTCGGAGCAGACATGACAACAGACACATTATCAAGTATGCTGATGACTCAGTTATTGTCAGTCTCCTCCAGGATGGTGAGAGTGGCCATGGCCCAGTAGTTGATGATTTTGTTCACTGGTGTGAGGATTCCTACCTGCAGCTGAATACGACAAAAACTAAAGACATGATTATTGACTTTAGGAGGAAAAATCCCAGGCACAAAGTCACCGTACCAAAAGGCCAGACCACCGAATGTGTACAATCCTACAAATATCTCGGGACGATTATTGATAGTAATTTAAACTTTGAAGAGAAGTGTGAAAGGGTGTGCAAAAAGGGTCAGCAACATTTGCATTGCTTGAGAAAACTTGCACGCTTCCAAGTTGACCGAACCATAATGACAATGTTTTATTGGGCTTTTATTGAATCTGTTTCATCCTTTTCTTTAGTGTCATGGTTTGGTCAGATAAAACTGAAACAGAGGAAATCCTTGGATCAGGCAGTTAGATGGTCCAGTTGTTTGCTTGGTGAGCCACAGCTGAGCCTGACATCCCTGTACACCAGACAAGTACAGAGGATGGCTACCTCCATTTTAAATGATGACTCCTACCCTTTGCACTGCCACTTTCAGCTTCTTCTCTCAAGACGGAGGTTTGCTGTCCCAAAAAGTAGAACCCAGCGCTACAAAAACAGCTTTGTCCCTGCTGCTGTCAAAGAGTTGAACAAGCTGTAACAATATATTGTACATAATTTAGGTACCTATTTACTAACTCCATTTATATTTACTTATTTTTGTAGGATGTCACTTGGGTTCTAAATATTTTATTGGGTTTTAGACCTTTGAGTTTTTAACCTCTTTGAATAGTTTTTAACTTTTAATATGACCCTTCTCTCTTACCTCTGGTTTTTCTCCCATCTCTTTGTCTTTTTATACCCTGACTGATAGAGCCTTGAGTATTCTTATCATGTTTATAGTCAGCTTCATATGTGCCTGTGTTTGTGTCTATGTTGAATGTAATTTGTGGCTTGTAAATATGGATGTCACCAGACTGCAAAACAAATTTACCTACGGGTACAAATTAAAGTAACCTGAACCTGAACCTGAACCTGAACCTACCAAAGAACCTCTTTATTTAGAGGACAGATCTTTGAATATGCTGATTTCTGATGAAGTTGTACAGAGGCAGAATACTGGGCATTTCTGAAAAAAAAAAAAAAAGGTTCTTTGAAGAATTCTCGCTAAAAGTAGTGTTGTAGTCAAGACCTCGTCAAGACCAGAGTCTCCTAAGGCCATGAGTACATAAACGGTGGTCTCGGTCTTGGTCATGTGGGACTCTGGTCTCGGCCTGGTCTTGATTTGGTGGCAGGGAACAAGGAATGAGAGAGGACTATATGAAAACACTAATGAGGGAAACTGACAAACAGCTGATGAGAATTAAGAATGTAAAGAGCAAATCATGACAGTGAATCGGAAGGGGGGCTACAGGAAATGAGCAGAAATGATTTCAAAATAAGACCAAACACAGACCTAGGAATAACTAAGCAGATAGAGTAACAAGAATAATGTAATGGCAATAATAGCAACTGAGAATACATGAGTACATGGGCAGTGGTGGCCTAATGGTTAGAGATGTGGACTGGTGAGCGGAGGGTCCCGGGTTCGATCCCTGGACCAGCAGGATTAGATCTGGGTGGGACAGATAACATAGCAGTGTTTGCCCCACCCTCCTTAACCCCACTGTGGTGCCCTTGAGCAAGGCCCTTAACCCCAACTGTCAGTCTGTGGTTGTACTGGGCGGCTTCCTGGTGTGAATGTGAACAAGGTGTCCTTGAAAAAGAGAGGTTGCCTCTCACTGGAACTACCCTGCCCTGCCATGGACTGGCGAGCTGTCCAGGGTGTACCCAGCCTCTGTCCCAAAGATGCTGGGATAGGTTCCAGCACTCCCCAACCCGAAAAGGATTAAGCGTAGAAGATGGATGGATGGATGGATGGATGGATGGAACTACCCTGTATAAATAAAGGTTAAATAAATAAAAAAGTGAAAACAGAAAATGCTGGGCATGGCCAGGAGCCAAGCCCAGACACTACACCAAAAGGTTCTTTATGGAACTCAAAATGGTTCTTCTAAGGCATCCCTTGGATTAATCTTCTGCTTCCCAGTGGGCTCCTTTATTATTCTGTGTGTAGGTTAGAGCTAGACAAATTGCTGCTATAAGCCGGTACCCCAGGTGATAATTTATTACTGAAGCATCTTTCACAACAGAAATGCATGTTTTCATGAGAATTTATATGTTTTCCTCTATTGGAAATGTGCTAGCATAAGTGATAATGTGCTGAGATGCTGAAAGTAATTTGTTTCATTATAACTTTAGCTGCTGCCACTGCTGTGGATGAAGTGGATAGGTATTAACTAATAATGGATGATTTGCTGGATCTTATAAATGCCCACATCCTTTTTTCTGGTTATTATGGCAAAGTCTAGACTTGCGCGAGTGTGCTCTCACATTTTAATGACGCACCACCCAGTAAGGCCGTCACAAGGACGGCTAAATGTTATCTGTCCGTTTTCAAACATCTGCCTCCTCCACAAACAACCACCGGTGCATTCAGGGAAAAGTCAATAGTTAATAGGCAAAGCAGTTGATCCGTAACAGCAGTACTGACTGTACTCCATCATTTTGTTGTTGCTCCCCCCCCCCCACATGCCCCCTCCTTTTTGTAATGCTTGCTTGCATTTTGTATACACCGTCGCAGGGGCTGGCAAAATTATCATGTCTTGTTTGCAATGTTGAATTATGCTTTTATTGACCTGCACTAATTAGTAGTGATTTGGCTGCTGGAATTACACTTGGCTGCTGAGGATTTGATACGGTGTTCAAGTGTTTGAGTATTGCTAACAGGTCAAGTTGTGCTCATGAAAGAAAATGAAACGGAACACCCTGCTTATATAAATTCACATTCCTCACACGAGGGAAATGCTCACAGACTCATTTTTTTTTTCGTCCTCTGGACAAAGATGCTATAGTAAAGCCATGTCATCTACACAAAAAAAAAGCTTGAGTGATTACAGATAAATTGTGTCTTGCAAGGACCAGCCTGTGAAAACAATGCATTCAATTTCCAGTGGAAACTTGTAATTCTGTACTATCAGCATAGTATAATTGCAGAATGGAAACCTTCCTAAATGCAGCTGGCTCAGCAGCTGGCTCAGCTTCATACAAGAGCAGTCTTGTTTTTTCAGGGTTTAAATTTGCAACGTTTACACGACGCTAAACTGATCCTCCGTAGCATTCAGGACACCTGAAGTGCGCTACCTCATCCTGCACACACGCCCTGCTTCAAGTCCACAAACCTGACGTAGTGATCATTGATTGGTGCTGTTCACGCAATAGAATGAGAAGAGGGAAAGTTTCTGACACAGTGAGCAGAGGAAAAAAATAAATCACCAAACTTACTGTAAAGGTCGGGATTACAGTTTCTTTCTAAACTTTCACATGCTGTGATAATTAGAAAAGCTGATTTAAAAAGAAGCACTTACTTCCTCTCTGACTGTTTCAAAATAAAACAGGAACTCAAATTTTAAAAGGGTCTTTGTGTTGAATATTATGAATACATTTTTATGAATTTTATGAATAAAATGCAATTAAAAGTTATACTTCTTTTATATTAATTGTTTCAAGTTTAGTGATCGATCACAATTAATTATAGAAAAATGTGCAATTAATTAGTTAAGAAAAAAAAATAATCAATGCACCACCCTATATTAATTTAAGTTGCAACTATTTAAGGACAGACATTTTCATCTTTGCCAGTAATCAGTCCTACCCATTTGCCGACTGGATGTGTCATTTCTGTGACATCATTCACTGTCTTTGTAGCCTGTTGCATCCTGGTTGCAAACCGCCACCAAGTCACCACCACCTCGGATGCTTAAAGTTGAAGTTTAGGTTACTCTGTGCTTTTTAAATGTGGCACATCCATTACTGTGCAATGAGTGGAGAACACTCAAGCTGAACAGTCAACTGTTGAGCAATGCAAAATCCAGAGAAATTCTGCTAAAAAAAAACTGCTCAACTTATTTCTTACCTCAGTATAGTATATATTTACTATATTTCAAATCAAAAACTTGCAGCTTTGCATTTGTGCTACTCTTGCAACCATTCAACAGTTGTGGGAAACTTTACAGTTATTTATGGTCACTGGTGACTCACCTACCAAGAGTTTAATATCGAATTCCTTGCAATATTGTGCACTCTTATGGAAATGTACCTTATAGTTTCACCTCATTAACTGTAACTGCATTACTGAACTGTCTGCTTCATTTTATAATAATGATAATGCCTTAGTTATATAGCGCCACTCAAACAGGATGTGCAACCCTAAGTGCTTCACAGAGACTAGTCTTTACTGTGATTTTTTTTTTTTTTTAAGGCAACACAGATGACTTTTCCCAGTCCAGCACCCTCAGCATTTCAAGTGCTACCTCACCACATTAATTTTGATTTAGTTCATCACCTAGCACCTAACACGGGAAATAGAGCTCGAGAGTAAGGCATCAATAAAGTTTTCTTTTGTTCTTGCCTCATCCTCGTCCTTAAGGCTAAAAAGTTAATTAGATAATGCATCACATTTGTGATCTCTTCAACTTTCTGAGCAAGACTGCTTATATCACCACAAGCTTTGCGGGTGCTTGTCTGCTCTGTGTGCGCGTCACAACAAGGGTGATGATTTCATTGAGAAAATGCTGTTTGGTTGTAACAGATAATTGACTGACAAATTTGACTGGAAGCTCCCAGTCATAGATCTCAGGTGCTTGGAAGCTGTGAATCAGGATTTGAGAAGCCATACAGCCGATAGTTTAGTGCTTTTATAGGTTTCTCATGACATACTGCATAGGCATTACATTTTTATCAATTTATTTAGGCAGAATGAGTCAAACATCTAATAGAATACACAGAGGGGAAAATAAGTATTGAACACGTCAACATTTTTCTCATTAAACATATTTCCGATGGAGCCATTGACCTGAGATTTTCACCAGATATCAGGAACAACCAAAGTAATCCATACATACAAAGAAATAAAGGCAACTGTGTTCACAAAACAAGTTATATATAATAAAGTGCAATGACACAGGGAGTAAGTATTGAACACACTTGGTGAAATTCCTTTACTATTTAGTTGAAAAGCCTTTGTTGATAATAACAGCTTCCAGATGCCTCCTGTATGGAGAAACTAAGCAGGCATTGCTCAGGAGTAATTTTAGCCCGTTCTTCCACACAAACTGTCTTCATATCTTGAAGGTTCCATGGTTGTCTTCTATGAACTCTGATCTTTAGTTTGTTTCAGAGATTTTCAATTGGATTCAGGTCAGGTGACTGACTGGGCCATTGTAGCAGCTTTATTTTCCTTCTCTGGAGCCAGTTGAGAGTTTCCTTGGCTGTGTGTTTGGGATCATTGTCTTGCTGAAATGTCCACCCTCGTTTCATCTTCAGCATCTTGGCAAATGGCAACAGGTTCTTGGCAACAGATTCTTATCAAGGATGTCTCTGTACATTTGTCCATTCATCTTCCCTTCAATTATATGATGTCTTCCTGTACCATGTGCTGAAAAACACCCCCACGCTATGATGCTCCCACCTCCAAACTTCACTGTTGGTATGGTGTTTTTGGGCTGATGTGCAGTGCCAATTCTCCTCCAAACACGCTGTGTGTTGTGGCATCCAAAAAGTTAAATTTTGGTCTCATCTGACCAGACTATATTCTCTCAGTATTTTACTGGCTTGCCCAAATTTTGAGAAGCAAACTTTAAAAGACTTTCAACATGCATTTTCTACAGCAACAGAGTCTTGTGAGGTGAGCGGGCATGTAGCCCATGTTGGTTGAATGCATTACTTATTGTTTTCTTTGAAACAGCAGTACCTGCTAACTCCAGGTCTTTCTGGAGATCTCCACAAGTGGTCTTTGGCTCTTGGATAACTCTTCTGATAATTCTTTTGACTCCTCTGTCAGAAATCCTGCAAGGAGCTCCTGCGAGGAGCTCCTGCGAGGAGCTCCTGTTCGTCGCCGGTTTATGGAAAAATGATGTTCTTTCTATATCGAAATGATGGCTTCAACAACGCTCACTGGAACATTCAGCAGTTTAGAAATGCACCTGTAACCAATGCCATTATTATGTTTTGCAACAATAAGCTTGCAAAGGTCAAGAGAGCTCCTTGCTTTTACCCATCATGAGTTCTTTGTGGTGTGACAATTTGATATTCACAGACCTTATTAAAAACTATCAGTCAGGACCTAACAAGCTGAAATTAATTTGAACTGATGGGGGATGGGATGGCTTCCTAAATTGTGATGGATTTCAGCTGGTTTCTTGGCTTTCTATGCCTTTTTGCACCTCTTTTATTCATGTGTTCAGTACTTATTCCCTGTGTCATTCCACTTTATTAAATATGACTTGTTTTGTGAGCACAGCTGCCTTGATTTTTTTGTATGTATGGATTACTTAGGTTGTTACTGATGTCTGGTGAAACTCTCAGGTCAATGTCTCCATCAGAAATATGTTTAATGAAAAAAATGTTGAAGTGTTCAATACTTATTTTCCCTGCTGTACATTTCCTGCAGTGTTCCTATTGCTGAGTACACGTGTTAACTTTTCATCTTTTTACTCTTTTACTTTTATTTATTGCATTTACTTATTTTCTACTATATAGATTTTAGTAGAGTAAGCACACTGAAGGGAGTTGCTCCATGTTGTTATATAACTGAGTGCACAAAGAAAATAAAGACTATTCTATTCTATCATATTATATTATATTATACTCCATCCTATTTTGTTCTATTCTATTCTGTTCCATTCAATTCTGTTCTATTCCATTCAATTTTACTGTTTTATTTTATTATGATCTATTCTATTCTGTTATGCTCTATTCTATTCAATACTGTTCTGTTATATTCTATTCTATTGTACTGTATGGCCGGTCTTGCCTCTCTTGCAACTATCTTATAAAATGTGCAAGAAAATGTATAAGGAAAAATAATTTCACGTACAATCTATTTTATTCTATTCTATTCTATTCTTTGTCCTGTCTTACCTCTCCTGTAACTATCTTATAAATCCTATCTACAACTATCTTATAATCTTATCTTGGCAAAGTGTGGACTGCGACACAGATCACTCCCTGGTCTGCTGCAAGATCAGGCTAAAACCAAAGATGATCCACCACTCAAAGAAACACGGGAACTCCCGCATTGATGTCAGCAAGATGTCTCAACCAGAGACATCAAAGCCCAGAGCCCAGAGACTCTGCCACAGAGAAGTGGGAAGTACTCCGGGACACAATGCACCGCACCCCCTTGGCTACCTCTGGGAAGAAGTCCTCCAAGTCTCACGACTGATTTGAGGCCAAGTCCACAGAGATGACTCCTGTCATCGAAGCCAAGCACGCCATCCTCACCGATTATAAGTGATCACCCAGTGAGAAGAGCCTGCAGATTCTCAGCGCTGCCAGGAGCAAGGCTCAGCAGACTGCCAGGTGCTGCGCCAATGAATACTGGACAGAACTCAGTGAAGACATTCAGACAGCTGCTGCTACAGGCAACATTAGAGGGATGTATGATGGCATCAAGAAGGCGCTCAGACCAGTCCAGAGCAAGACAGCTCCCTTAAAATCTTTCGCTGGGCTAGTAATTACAGACAATGGCTAACAGATGGAGAGATGGGTGGAACACTACTCCGACCTCTACTCCAGACAGAACACAGTGTCCCCCACAGCTCCCGATGCCATCAATTGTATGCCAATCATAGAGAAGCTGGATGTAGAGCCAACCATAGAGGAGCTCAAGAAGGTCATCGACAGCTTGGCTTTAGGCAAGACCCCAGGCAGTGACGGTATTCCCCCCGGACGTGATCAAACACTGCAAGACTACCCTACTGCTCCCATTGCATGAAGTCCTCTGTCAGTGCTGGCAAGAAGGCACTGTACCACAGGACATGAGGGACACCAAGATCATCACCCTCAATAAGAACAAGGGCGAAAGAAGTGACTGCAACAACTTCAGAGGCATCTCTCCTCTCAGCATCATTAGCAACGTCTTTCCTCGGGTCATTTTGATCCGCCTGCAGAAGCGGGCAGAACGCGTCTACCCAGAGTCACAGTGTGGCTTTTGTGCCAAGAGATCAATGGTAGACATGGTCTTCTCCCTCCGCCAATTCCAGAAGAAGTGCAGAGAACAGCAGATGCCCCTGTATGTCGCCTTCATAGATCTCACCAAGGCGTTCGACCTCATCAGGAGAGATGGCATGTTCAAAATTCTCCCAAAGATAGGCTGCCCACCAAAGCTGCAGAGCATAATCAAGTCTTTCGACTCAGACATGAAGGGGACTGTGCAGTTCAACGGGAGTTCCTCCAACCCCTTTAGCATCTGCAGTGGCGTCAAACAAGGCTACGCCCTTGCTCCCACACTATTTGGGATATTCTTCGCCGTTCTCCTAAAGCATGCCTTTGGCACTGCAACTGAAGGAATTTACCTACGCACCAGGTCAGATGGCAGGCTGTTCAACCTTGCCCACCTCAGACCCAAGATGAAGGCTCGCAAAACGCTCATCAGAGACATGCTGTTTGCTGACGACGCAGCAATTGCAACACACATCCAACAGGCGCTGCAAACACTGATGGACAGCTTCTCACAGGCCTGCAAGGATTTTGGACTCACCATTAGCCTGAAAAAGACCACTGTCCTGGGACAAGACACTGAATCACCACCTGCCATCACCATCAATGACTACAAACTCGACATCGTCCACCACTTCACCTACCTTGGCTCTACCATAGCGGACAATCTCTCTCTTGACACAGAAATAGACAGGAGGATTGGGAAGGCAGCTACAACACTCGCTCGCCTCACAACCAGAGTGTGAAAAACCCCAAGCTGTGGGTGAAGATTAAGATGGCGGTATAACGCCTGTGTCATCAGCACACTGCTGTATGGTAGTGAGTCACGGACAACATATGCCAGGTAGGAGAAGCGACTCAACACCTTCCATCTGCGAAGCATCCGCCACATCCTGGGCATATACTGGCAGGACAGGGTAACCAACGCAGATGTCTTGAATTACACAGGACTTCCCAGCATGTTCATGCTCCTCAGACAGCGCAGGCTGCGCTGGCTCTGCCACGTCCACCACGTGGACAATGGGTGAATTCCAAAGGACATCCTGTATGGAGAACTGGTATCTGGGAGGAGATCCACTGGTTGCCCCCAGCTCCAGTACAAAGATGTTGTTAAAAGAGACATGAAGACCACCAACATCAACAAAAAGACCTGGGAGAGCCGAGCAGGTGACTGTGCAAAGTGGAAAGGGACCCTGAAGCTACACCTGAAATGAAGGGAGGAGAAAATGATGACCCCTGCTGCAGAAAAAACGAGCATGCAGGAAGGAAAGCAGCAGCTCCAACAGACCAGAGACTACACACAGGTGTGACCTTTGTGATAGAGACTGCTACTCCTGCATCAATCTATTTAGCCACAGACAACACTGCTCCAGGCGAGCAGACAACCAGAACTAGGATTCTTCACTCATGGTCAACCCTGACCGACAGAAGCCTAAGAGACCATTCCTGCAACTATCTTATAAAATGTGCAGGAAAATGTATATGGAATAATAATTTCCCATACATTCTTTATGGCTGTCATATGACATGAAGGAGGCTGTAGCCCCAGCAAACTCTGTAGTCACAGTCAGAGGGATCGACCTGACAGCTGACCAAGTACCATATTTTATCAAGTTTTGTTTATCCGTTTTTGTCATCACCAACTACCGCTTGAACTATCCAGCCGTGAGAGCTGGCACTGCTGGAGCTGGCCACCCTGCCAGACAGAAGATCAGAGCTGAGGATTGGTGCCAGATGTGGGTCATGCCATAATGGTGAATCATATTTCTTTCTCATTCATACTGTATTTGAAAAATCACATTTTCTGTTTATATTTTAATGCACAAGCCTCCCCACATTGCACCACTATGACAACAAACTGATAGTTATAAATATAGCAATGTCATCTGGGGTACTTAAAACCAACATCACTGTTTACTACAGTAAATAATCATGTCCCTCATTCAAACATGGTTATAATACTTGGGCTTTAAGTGTGTTTTTGCTTGAACCATCCAATAGACAATGAGCACATGTTGCCTGATTTCGCCTTTTCAATCCAACTTTCCAATAAAAAAGGCCTTACAGCTGCCTCTTCGCTTCGGTTCAGTTTCCTCCCTCTTTAGTCGCTTCGGTCAGATAATTACTACTTCAACTGGTCCAGAAGGGCACTTCTGCCACTGAGGATAAAGCAACAGTCTCTTGAGCTGCTCGCCCCAAATGCTGTGCAGGTCAGTGAATGGAAATCATGAGTTCACTTTAGAGTGGAGAACATTACCACAATAAGGTATTGATGTGTTGGACATGCACTCATTGAGAGCCTTAACAGCCCGTCACAGTCCATTTGTGCGTGATGAAAACAGATCTATGATTGAAGACCTCCATGAAAGTTACTGATAAATTCTTGCAGCACGCATTACCTACATTGTGTATTTATCTGCTTTTACTCTTCTTTGTGAAAGCACTTCCTGTTTTGGTTCTGTTGGGTTTTGCTGTGGTAGTCTCTTCCTGTCATCCTTAGTTATGATCTTCTGCTTTACCCTTTGTGATTATGTAACCTCCTCCTCAGCCTGATTCCTCTCACCTGTGTCCCCAGCTGTTTAGTTTTTGTTTATGTGAATTGGCTACACTCCAAATTCCTGAACATTTTTGCCTCATGTCCACAACACTGGACAACAGAAATGTAAAAGTTGTGGGTCAAGGTTAAGAAGTTGTCCATGGACTGAAATGATGCACAAGAAAAAAAAAAAATAGTGCTATGCCCCATTTCATGACATTAGGTTGAGCAGTCTACAGTCTTTACAAAGCAAATCCTTTCCATTAAGATTTCACTGACCGAGGTCCGCCGATCTCCAAATGCCTTTCACGTGTTTAAGAATCAGTCAATTATTCTGGAGCAGTGCAGCCGACCAGGATTAAGTGACTTAGGCGTGCAGGAGACAGCTGCCTCCCCCTCCCCTGCTTTAGCCTCGGAGACTTCCACAAACAGCATGGCTTGTCAGGGCTGATTGCAGTGGCACTGGGGCAGATAAGTCAGTCTTACTATTATCCTGTGTAAGCTAGGAGTGCCAAATTACAACTTTAGCCTTAAAACCCCCACAGAGTTTGCCTATGAATATCTTAAGCCTCCGCAGTGAATAAAGAAAATAAAGTCCCAGGCTAAAGAAGGAGGCCGGCCAAGGTTTGAGGTGACACAAAAAACAGTGAATCTGATAGGATTTGTGTCTACAGTATATGTCTGAGTTTGGATTTGCTGGGTCTCTGCTGTCTCTTTATTGCTGTCAGCATCTTCCGTGGCTCATAACTATGATGTCCTGACAGCTTTACAAGGTCTGTAATTTAGATTTATCTCTACCGAGCCATCGGACCCCTCGCCACTTCAGTGTCAGGTGTTTTAGGCTGGTCTAACAGAAAGGCTGTAGCAAGGCTTCATTACCATGTATGGATTTTTCTGCTCCCCCTTTACCCTGGATACATGTTAAAACTCTAACAGACAAGGACAGTTTTATAAGGTCGCTGCTGTAATAAAGTGGAAGGAAATGGAAATGGGTAATTTGCAGCAATTGGCTTGATTGTGCATTTTTTAATTAGATTTTTGGGTAACACTTTATAACACAGCCCATTAGATACTATGAAATTACAGGGTACTTTCCATGTACTTTCAATTAAAGTACTGATATAAAACAGTGTTAATACAGTGAAATATCAGTACATAGCCTTTTTAGCATCTGCCCCATGCTGGGAAGGTTGTAGGTTCACACCCCTGCCAGGTCATACCCAAAGACCATATAAAAATGGTACTTTCCCACCTTATAGCTTGGTGCTCAGCATACTATAATAGGGAAAGGAAAGTTAGCTATCCAGACACAGGGAAGAGCAAAAGCCAGTGTGCTCCTTGTGCCAGTCCCAAGCCTGCGTAAATGGGAAGGGTTGCGTCAGGAAGGGCATCTGGCATAAAATCTCTGCCAAATCCAACGATAATGCACTCAACTGAGATGCAGACCCAAACCTTTAACAGGCCTAGATTTACAGAAAATATGTAGCTTTCAAAAGCATAGGTGGAGTCAATGCCTAAATCTCCTAGTAGTGCTTCCTTTTGGAGTGAAAAGATAAGATAAACCTTTATTAGTCCCACAGTGCGGAAATGATAATGCTAACCTAAATTCAAAAATAATTATTTTTACTTTACAGTATTTACACTAATCATTGTTTTTTAAACTTGGTGACTTAGTACCCTAAAAACGCACCCTACCAATTTTCAAGGTCAAAGCCCATGTCCGTCATTTAAGCTTCATCGGGTATCAAAGACCCAATTCTAACTTGCTTTAAAATTTCTTGTCCCAAGTTGCAATAATGAATTCACTATGGGCTAAAATGGATTTTGACCTTTTATGATGCTATGACCTCTGACCTTTTGACCCCCAAAAGTGTAGCCATAGGTGCTAGTCCTAAGGTCAATGTATATAGCAAGTTTGATGGCCATAGCCTCATTCCCTGTTGAGTTAGAGCATGGACATGGATTCTACCCAAGCTATCTCTGCGGGAGTAACACAAAGACAAGACGAAGCTGTGTTTTTAGAAAAGCACTTTAAAAGTACTTTGTTGTTACCTTATAAGTTGTATATGTCATATAAGAACCATGTATTTACCACGTATGTACTCTGTAGTAACCATGTAAGAAATTTGCAGTTTAAGTGTTTGAGACAAGTTTAATGTTTTTTAACAATAATCTTAAGTTTAAGAACTCCAAAATTACCCAGTACTTCTTGGGTTCTAATTTCACAACTATCCCCAAAATACCTGGTACTTACAGGGTTCCAGGCTGTGTTCTCCAGGTATTTTGCTTACGCTGTTAGTATCCCCAGGTTGGGCCATACAAAAGACCAGGTAAAAATGTTACTTTTCACCTTCTAGCTTGGTGCTCAGCATAATAGAACAGGGAAAGGAAAGTTAACACAAAGAGCTACCAGAGGACTGACCCCCCACTGTAGCTCTCACTACTTACAGTAGCTGTGTAGCCTAGGGTCATGAAACGTAGGTGCCGTCCTACGCCATTGGCATGGGAATAGCTTAACTGTTATTACCGGGTAATTTTGAGGTAGTTATGAAATTAGAACCCAAAATGTACTGGGTAGTTTCAGAGTACTTCCACTTAAGTTTGTAGGCTACTATTAATAATAATAATAATAATGCATCAGATTTATATAGCGCTTTATCATAGATGCTTTACAAGTAGATACATTATTCATTCACTCCAGACAGACAACGGTAGTGGCAAGCTACTACTGTAGCTACAGCTGCCCTGGGGCAGGCTGACAGAAACGTGGCTGCCAATCCGCGCCAACGGCCTCTCCGGCCACCACCAAACATTTAAACACATTCATACCCTGTGTTATGGACACAGGAGGCAAGGTGGGTAAAGTGTCTTGCCCAGGGACACAACGGCAGGATATCTGGGGAGAGCAAGATTCGAACCGCCAACCATCCGGTTATTGGACGACCTGCTCTACCTCCTGAGCCACTGCCATCCCACAAATTAAGCTTGTCCGAACTGGCTGAGAAGTCTGAAGACAAGGACATCCGGCTTCCCTCAGTCAACGATGATGTAGTCCCCCCAATGCATCTTGAGGCACCACTTCGCTACCAAAGCTGCAATGTTGTGACGACTCTCACCATGGTCACCCTCTTGGGTTGAGGACAGATAGCACAAACAGTGGAGGATTTCAAAGACCAACCTCCACACAGTCATCAAAATCCAGTCCGTGAAGCCCAGCAGGTACGAGTTCGTCCAAAAGGCCTGGGTACGGTTGAACCGCCGTCGCACTGGCCAGGGAGGACACATTTCTACCTTAAATCCATCAGATTATAGTTTGTGAGGAATACGCCTGTTCACGTGGTTTACAACAGACTGTCACCATGGGTTGAGATGCCGTCTCGGCACTCAGCCCATGTTTTCCCTCATCCCTGCTTCCCATTGAGCAGCATCTCAGCTGGCCCCCAGCTGGCAGCATTATGGACGGCTGGGGCCAATTAGTCTTCATCAGCTGGGGCGCTGCCAATGAGGATAAATAGGAGCAGCCTCGATGACTCGGGGCTGCGACAGAAACACATTGCTAAGCTGAAGCCCCTTCGTCTGGTGTCAGCTTATACTCCTCTTGCAGCATTCCTGTGTTTGTATCCCGCTGTGAGTATGTACGTCTTGCTACCCCCACGTCCGGTACGAGCTGCTTACCTCTGCGCTGTGCAACCTGTGAGTGTACCTCTGCATGAGTATCTGTGCTCTCCTCATCCCTTCCCCTTTACCCTGAATAAAATATCACGACTCACTGGCTTGTCCCTGGCTCTGATTGCCCGGCTCCCTAGAGCCGGATACGACAGTATGTCGCAGCCAGAAGAGTTGCCGGCAGCCGTGAGTCGCTGTGGAAATGTACCTTTCTGTCCGGGTGTCAACGCTGCTAGCATGCCGTTTCCCAGGAGTCACTTCCGGCGCCAGGGCGACGAGCTGAGGTCCATCTCGGAGGCTGTCGACGGGACATTCTTCACCCTGCACGGCGCCTCCAACGCGAGACGCTGGCATCCGGGCCATGCTGAGGAACTCCTGGACTGTCACCCTCACTCTCTGTACCATCTGGAGGACAGTGCCAGGATAGACGCTGCAGGTACACAGCGAGAGAAGCTCCACGGGGTGGATGGAAATCCCGGCAGGGAGTTGAAGTGGGCGACGTCTTTCCCCGCTTCGGAGTCCCGTTCCTGCCGCCATTCCAGTCCGGGAGTTCGCGCCAACCAGAGGACTTCCCCCGACCTGCGCCACGTCACTCGGGATTCCCTTCAAGGAGCCGCAGCTGACAGCAGTTATGTCTGGGGTCGAGTGGCTGTCGCGAGCTCCACTGTGTTTCCTGTCACCACCTTCAGGCATGTGGCGGCGGCAGTGAGGTTGATGGAGAGGACTTCAGGGCTACGAAGCTTTCCCGTGCTCGGCGCCTTCCTCGCCTCGATCTCCAATCTGGAGCGGCGAATCCTGGGTTTCCCCCTCGCTTCGTTCCCCGGGAATAGCCGCCATCACATCGCCGAGTCACCTCTGCACGAACCTCGTCCGGATCCAGTTCTGGGCCATCGTCAGGACAGTTCCTCCCACGCAGCTGTCACCTCTTCGCCTCGTCTGTGTGGAGATTCTACAGCCCCGTTCCCTGAGCCTCATTTCCCCGCTGTCATTCTTGGACATTCGGGCTGGCTCACCCCGGCTGTTTTCCCCTCCTCCTCGACGCGCTTTCTGACTGCTGTGTGTGCCTGGAATTCCGGTCTGGTGAGCTCTCTGCTGGAGACAACGCGAGCGATCCTCAGACGAACTCCCGGGGGGTCCTCCGTTATCGCCGGGCGGGGAGAGGAAGAAGCAGAATCCACTACAGCAGGCGATACTCAACCTCCAGGGGGCAGGCAAGTCATTGTTTTTTCACACCTGCTTAATGATTTGCTCTGTCACATCCCTGGAGGAGAAGTTCAGGGTTCGCAGCTCCCTGAACTCTCCCCACCTGCTGTAACCTGTATTCCTAATCCCGCATCCTCTGTGTCTCTCTCCGCCGAGCGGTCCCCGGCTCCGGGTCAACGTGGTGGGATATGGAGAGGGCCTGTGGTTCCGCAGCTACATTGCGGACGGAGGAGGGGGACTGACTGCTGCGTGGAGTCTACGCCGACGATTGAGCGTCCCCGGGTCTCCACGGAGGAGCGGTTCGGTCCAGCGGGACAAGATTCTTCTGGCTTCACGCCGAGTGGATCGTCGGCGGGGTCACCGGAGCCGGAGGAATCTCAAGCTGCGCTGACCATCGTGCTGGCTGCGGGGCCCGACGCGGCTAGATGGGAGCCTGACAACGACCTGACGACGGATCCTGGATCTTCGCAGTCCTGGACGGCGTCAGAACCCGAGATCAGGCGAGTGCTCTCCTTTCTTTTCTCTCTTTTTATCTTTGAGCACTTTAGCCTATCTCCAGGGGAGACGAGCAGGGTGCAGCCGCCCGCTGCGTCTGAGCTCGTCTCACCGGGTTCTGGCGCTGCCGGTGATCCTGATCCCGGTTCTGTTTTCTCTTTTGAGCCTTCTTCCAGGGTCACCGGCGAGGAGTTGCTGTTCCTCGTGGTGCTGGAGGGTCCGGGTTCAACGTTGGAGGTCGGTTCTGGTGCAGTATTCAACGTGGGTTCGCCTGAGACCCAGTCGGGGTCCAACGTGGGTTTGCCTGAGGCCCGATCGGGGTCCGACGTGGGTGCTGCCCCAGTATTGTCCAGGTCCGGTGAGGAGGTGGCCGTTTTCCTGCGGCCTGACGCCCGCCGCCCTCGTCATCGGCTCTCCCCAGAGCCTCTTCCACCGGGATCCGCTCTGATCCTTCGCCCGTCTCAACGGTCCTGGTGGTTGAGTGATGCGGGTCGACGACCCGACCCACAGAACTTTCGGTTCGGTGATCTGGTTCCCCCCACTGGTCTGTGTTTCCCTCTGGGCAGCCTGGTTTGGCTGCCGGTGGACTGGATTCCTGGGATCTGGGTCCGGAGTTTGCCGTCCGAACACTTCTCTTCCCCTGATTCGCCAGCTGGACAATAGGCGGGGAGATCTCCGGAGCCATCTCGGCCATTTTTGGACTCTGCCTGCCATTCACCTCGGGTGTCACTTTTTCTTTTGTTATTAAGGTCACTCGGGTGTAATGTTTTGTCCTGTTGGTGGATTCATTTTTATAGTGCTGTGTTTTCCATCGCTCATGCTCAGCATTTTTACTTGTTGTACTATGTTTTTAGTCCCGTTTTTGCATTGTAGAGTTATGTTTTGTTTTCCGTAACACCATGCTCTGCAGTTATCCATTTATTCCAGTCACTTTCATTTCTTTAGGTGACTGGGTATTTATATATTCGTGTGTGTGTGGGTTTTTCTTTGCCTGCACTCAGTATTTCTTTTTTGTCCTGTTGGTTCATTATAGAGTCATGTGCCTTGTTTTCCGTAACACCATGCTCTATAATTGTCATTTGTTCCAGTCACCCTCACTTTTCTTGGTGACTGTGTGTGTATGTACTTAAATTAGCGCTGTGTATAGGTTCCCCTTTATTTAACCGTACTCAGCATTTTTTGCCCTGTACCTTTTTGGTGGTTCTTTTTTCCTTGCTCTGGGTCACGCATGGTTGGTACTCTCTGGGTAGTATGTAACTGGCGTGCTGACCCAGTTCTTCTCCCCATCTGTACCTGGGTTAATTATTCTGTTTTGTCAGTATTGTATTTGGGTTTTTCTTTCCCGCTACCCTACATTGCCCCATTGGTGTTGTCCTTCCCTTGGCTTCTTCCCCTCCGGTCCGCCTCCCTTCCTCCCACCCTAGGTGGGGGGGGGGGGGGCTGGGATGTTCCTGGTCGTTCAGGAGCCTGACCTTGAGGGGGGGGCTCTGTCACCATGGGTTGAGATGCCGTCTCGGCACTCAGCCCATGTTTTCCCTCATCCCTGCTTCCCATTGAGCAGCATCTCAGCTGGCCCCCAGCTGGCAGCATTATGGACGGCTGGGGCCAATTAGTCTTCATCAGCTGGGGCGCTGCCAATGAGGATAAATAGGAGCAGCCTCGATGACTTGGGGCTGCGACAGAAACACATTGCTAAGCTGAAGCCCCTTCGTCTGGTGTCAGCTTATACTCCTCTTGCAGCATTCCTGTGTTTGTATCCCGCTGTGAGTATGTACGTCTTGCTACCCCCACGTCCGGTACGAGCTGCTTACCTCTGCGCTGTGCAACCTGTGAGTGTACCTCTGCATGAGTATCTGTGCTCTCCTCATCCCTTCCCCTTTACCCTGAATAAAATATCACGACTCACTGGCTTGTCCCTGGCTCTGATTGCCCGGCTCCCTAGAGCCGGATATGACACAGACCTTGGAGCACTTCTTACAGGTGTGCCTAATCTTCCAACCTCCAAATGGCCTGGAGGGTCTCTCGGAGCTGGGCTCTTCAACAATAAAGCGGCTCCAGGAAAATGACATCCCCATTTGACAGGAATTACACAAACAAATGAAACTTGTCTCCAACATGAAAACTGAAAAGTTCTTATATGGTGACTATGGAGAACCTACATGATAAATAGTGTTTGATATCTACTAATATAGGATAACAACAGAGTACTATTATTTAAAAGTACCCTGATATGACTCCGTACTAACACTGTTTTACTACTACTAGTGTGAGGACACAGCAACAACACAATGTTATCCAATGCCTCCTAGGGTCCCATGATAAATATAATGTTTCCAGACCTCCCAATCCAGCATGACAGTCTTAAGTTCTTGAGTATAATGTAGGCCTGTGTCTCTAAGCAGTGTTGTTATGTAACTGGCATGTTTTCCAACCATCCTTTTACTACCCTGTGTGGGTTCCCAAAGTATAAGTTGAGTTGGCTGCCATATAAACATGTCTTGCACAATGTCCAGCCAGCTTCAACCTTCTTTCTCGGATGTCCACCTACCAAGGGTGCTTTCCACCCTTGGAAAGCATTATCTTTCCAAGATAATGCTTGCTTTACACCAGTACTTTCATGAAAGTACATGGGAAGCACGTTGTAATTTTAAGGTACTTTACAGGTTGTTATAACGTGTTACATATTTGTGTTGATTTTCATACATTAGTAATTAATAAAGGAATTCTACTGTTCAGTGTCTTCATGTTTTCCAGGTGAAGTCAGGGTACTTTTTTCTCTGCTTCAATTTTATCTCCCTCACGTTCCTTTGCTCCCTCCATTCACCACCAATTCAATTCCTTCTAACCTCCTTAGTATGTGATTTATGACTTCTGCTGCACCATAAATAACTGTTGAAGAAAAAAAAAAAAAAGGTTTTTTTTCTTTACCTTGCCCACATACTGTGGGTCTGACCCCATGTACTCCTCCAGCACAAAGAACTGGTTCCACACCCAGCCCCTCTTGACCCGCTGAAATCCAGCCGCCCCATTCCTCATCGGGCCCGCCGAGCTCCTGGCGCGCTCCCGCCCCGTCCTGCCCCGTCCCAGCGGTGGCGAAGGCTGGCGCAGAGAAGAGACCAAACCCTCGTTGACTAGAATCCACAGGAACAGCAGCAGGCAGTTCCTTGTTAGCATTGGCAATCTGTGAGGTTCAGGTCCTCCAAGTTGAAGTCCACCGACGAGAACTGAGCCACAGTGACAGAATTTGTGATGGCGTGTAAGAGGGTGGGGGAGAAACGAGTGAGGTGCCGACTAGCGCAGCTCTCTTGGGTCTTTGGGGATCCCTGTCAGAGATCTGCCGAGCTCATCACCTAAAGAAGGAAGACAAAGACTAAGTTAGAAAGATTGGCTTGTTTTACAGAATCCCTCTTTCTCAGTAGGTGATTTTGAGGGTGGATGACGGCAGATGTCATCCCCCTTGTGAACAAAATGACCCAATAACCCCCCTCCACCACCACCACACTCACACACACACACACACACAATCTGGATAAAAGGGAGAACAGTCCCCCACATTATCATCATAAACCTTTTTATATCATGTCACAAAACTGAATAAAATGAATTTGAAGCATCAATTCTAAGCAGAAAGGAAAGAAAAAAACATCTTATACATTTGCAGTGTTTTTCTTGTAAATTTACAACTTTTTTCTTTTAAACTTGCAACTTTTTTTCACCTTTTTTCTTGTAAATTTGCAACTTCTTTCCTCTTAATTCACAAATTTTTTATTGTTAATTTGTAACTTTTTTCTCCAAAATCTGGGGATTTTTCCTTTAAATTTGCAACTTTTTTCTTGTAAATGTTCAACTTTTGTCCTGTAAATTTTGAACTTTCTTCTAATAAATTTGGAATTTTTTTCCTTTAAATTTTCAACTTTTTTCTTGCAAATTTTTAACTTTTTTTTCTCATAAATTTGCTAATTTTTTCCTGTAATTTTAAATTTTTTTCCTGTAAATTTGCAAATTTTTTTGTAAGTTTTCAACTTAACTCTAAATTTGAAACTTTTTTCCTATAAACTTTCAACTGTTTGTCATGAATTGCCCATTTAACGGGCGAGGAATAGGACACCAAACGCAGGCTGGAGGTTTTTGCACATTTATTAACTTAAAGACAAACACTAAATGCTCCCAAACTTGACTGGTTGAGCAATAGAGAATAATACAATGCTCCCAAATAAAATGGTTGAGTGCACGGAGAAAGACACAACTGCTCCCAAAATAAACGGTTGAGCATGTAGAAAAATAAAGAATAACTATTAAGTGCTCCAACATACAAAACTGGCGAGCAAATAGAAAAATAAGGAATAATTAAAGCTACAAGCAGCTGTAAGTGGGCCCTCGCCCCCCGCTCAACCATAGACACCGGCACCCATCGTACCTAGCTGGCTCAGAAAATTTCCCATTGTTGCTGCAAGCGCTGCGTGAATCATAAACAGTTTGGCTCAGTACTTCCTGTGAGCAGTAGGTGGCGCAATAACTTTTGTCAATCATTTTTATGTAGGAGCGTGTGGGGCATAGAAAATTTGGTAACAATCAGACAAAGTTTGTCCAAGTTACAACTTTTCAATGTTCCATGGCGAGGAGTCAACCTTCGCCATGTCGCCATGGCAACACTTCCCTGTCAGTTATGTGTTGCCCACCCATATAGGACTACATATGACAGTCACCTCAACTTATGTTTCAGATTTCATGACTCCAAGTCGTTCCCAACCATCCCAACAAGATCACGGATTGAATGGCGAGGGGGCCGTGTCCATGGTAACAAAACTGACGTCATCCTAAAGTTGATGTACAGTTATGATCATCCCTATGGTCTGAGGAATTGCAGAAAATTTCACGTCATTCTGGTAAGTGGCACGTGACTAATAAATAAAACAGTTTTCAGCAATTCTTCCTTTAACCACTAGGTGGCGCTATATGTTTTATCAGGTATTTTTAAGTAGCTGTGTTTGGGGCGGGACTATTTTCCATCATGGAAACTTTGGTGGACATCGAAGAAGTTTTGCTCAAGTTACAGCTGTTTGATGTTGTAAGGGGAGGAGCCAAACTTCGACATGGTGTTGTGGCCACGCCTTTTGAGATTTTAATGGCCAATGTCTATAGATGCTGTCATGTGAAAATGAGTTCAATGGGAGCAGGCCCCCAGGAGGAGTTTGTTCAAATGCGAGTGGCGTCATACTTCCTGTGAGCAGTAGGTGGTGCTAAAAGTTTTGTCAACCATTTTTGCGTAGGAGCGTGCAGGGTCGGACTAATATCCATCGTAGAAAATTTGGTGAAAATCGGATGACGTTTGTCCAAGTTGCAAATTTTTGATGTTCCATGGCAAGGAGTCAACCTTCGCCATGTCACCATGGTAACACTTACCTATCAGTTATGTGTTGCTGACCCATATATAACTACAAATGACAGTCACCTCTACCTATGCTCCAAATTTCATGACTCCAGGACCTTCCCAACCCTCCCCACAAGATCACGGATTGAATGGCGAGGAGGGCGTGTCCATGGTAACACGTGTGACATCATGTTAAAGTTGATGTGCAGTTATGATCATCTCTGTGGTCTGATGAATCTCAGAAAATTTGACGTCATTCTGGCAAGTGGCGCATGAGTAATAAATAACAGTTTTCAGTAATTCTTCCTTGAACCATTAGGTGGCGCTGTAGATTTCTATGAATACTGTTGTATAGAACTATGTGGAATTGGACTGATATCCATAAAATTGAATTTGATTGAAATCCGACAATGCATACCAGAGTTACTGCTGTCAGAATGGTCATAGAATGATCATGGCGAGGCATCAAACTTTGCTACGCCCCTACGGCCAAACCAAACTTTTAAAAAAGTTTTCAAAAACTTTTAATGGCACATGGGTATAGATGATTGTCACCACAAATGAGCTCAAGCGGACAAAAACCCTAGGACGAGTTTGATCAAATGCGCAAGGTGGAAATCAGGTCACTGCCACTTCCTGCCAAAATGGCTGACTTCCTGTTGGGTATAGACCATTACTTTCATGGAGTTTTTTTTGCATGTCTTGTCATGATAAAAATCTCACCAGATTATTATCTTTCTACGTGAAAGTAAGCGTGTGCCACTCCCCATTGACTTCACATGTTAGGTGGCGCTGTGGAGCCATTTTTGTGGGGTCATTTATATTTCCTCAAAAATATTCAATATTTTGCCAGTCTTGAGGTACCTGCAAAAAATGGTGCGTTTTCATGCACGTTCACTACCCAAAAATGAGATCTTAGATGGAGAAGAAGAAAAAAAAAAATCTAACAATTACAAGAGGGCTCTCACCCACTGACTGCGTCAGTGGCTTGGGCCCTAATAATAAAGTGCCCCAACAAAGTAATCTGGCGAGCAACAAGAATAATAAACAACTGCAAAGAAAAGAAATGGAATGATAACTGCTGGATGCAAGTTGGGCTCAACGTCGGTGGTGCTGATACAGGGAACGCCTGAGCCGGAAGACCCCGAGAAAAATGTGGCTACATGGCAGAGAAAAAACTGAGAGAAAAAAAGGCGCCACGACGGAGCACACAACTTACCTCGAGGGCAGGACCTAACCCCACAGAAGCAGGCCGCGGTCAGGAGAACCAGAAGAAAGAAGTGGTAGGACACAGCAACAGCTGATGTTGTCGTGTTCCCAAAATACACACAATTACAAACAGATGTTGCTCATGAGCAGTCAAGGTGCAGCAGCTGTGCAGCCCCGGAGGAAGAAACAGCCGGAAGTTGCACAGCACTGTTAAAATAGACAAACCGGAAACAGAAAATACAGAAACAACAAAACTCGAAACACTAAGGGAACAGAAAATAAACGGCCAAATAGTTCACTGGGCAGAATGGACTGGGCACGGTGCAAACCCATGCCCCAGCAACATGACGCTGTTGTCTCGTAAATTTTTAAACTTTATTCCTGTAAATTTGCAACATTTTTTCTTGTGAACTTGCAATGTTCATCTAAATTCTGGTTACATTTTTATTCTCTGTAATTAAATTGTAATTTGCAACTTTTACAGTTTTGAGTTTGGCAAACTGCATCATATTTTTGCATCTTTATTCGTGCAAAATTGTACCTAATTTACATTTATGCATTTGTACCTTATATTAAATTGTGAACAATTCCATCCCCTTGTTCAAAAATACCAAACCGCCTAGTGCTCTTACCTATAAAATATTAATGCACAATTATTGTGCTGCTTAGAAACAGTCCAGGACTCTCCTACAGCACCCAGGATCCTCATATACAGTAGGGGTGAGCTAGCTGTTCATAAATATCAATGAATTGGTATCGCTTTGTGGCTCGTGTTCCTTCCCTCCACCTCCCCCCAATCAGCCTCCTAACCACACCGTGATAAATGATACTACTTTCATTCTCAAGCATAAAAATAATTGTTGTAATTATTTGCCTGGTGAAAGATTACCTCTACACCAGT
Source organism: Pholidichthys leucotaenia (assembly GCA_020510985.1). NCBI lineage: Eukaryota > Metazoa > Chordata > Actinopteri > Cichliformes > Pholidichthyidae > Pholidichthys > Pholidichthys leucotaenia. The sequence continues at coordinate 217,442,838 of CM035844.1, forward strand.
CATTTCTCATGGACGTGTGCTCTAATTATCTAGATTACTCGTCTCTGTCGCTGGAAAAAACTGAGACTTTATTCTCGCTGTCAGGCGACGGCACTCGGTGGCACAGGCCTGTCACCGTTGCCACGCTCCCCCGATCTCCAGAGGTTGAAAGTCATGTATTATTTAATGACGCTTTAATGAGAGGGTGCTGATGAGCTTCCTGGTTTGCCTCATTGACCTTGTCTTGGAATTTTCGTCAAGACAATCAAAAAGATCCTAAAAATAGACCATTAAAATAAAATTCAAGAATATATGTCTGTATTTTGTACTTCAGAACATAAAACGTGATTCATTGGCAGTTCATATATCAAATTGACACGTGTACCATATGAAATGTCAACCTGCTCTGGGTGATTTCTGTAGGAGACGCCGCTTTCTCTCAGACATCACTCTGTTGTGGAGCACAATGGTGACAACTAGAAAGATTGAGCTCAGTACATCAGCATGACATTTGACAGGCGTGCCTTTTTTCCATTTTATTTCATTTCATTTCATTTCATTTTATATAGTTTTCTCCACATAAACGCAAGTAACAATGAGCTCTGAATGCAGCTGGTATGCAGCTTGTTACATCAATGTCAGGTCACGGCGCTGAGTCGGGCTTTGCATGAATAATTGAAGTGCAATTAGACCGAGGAGAGACATGCTCTTTTTTTAAGATAATAAAGTGTGGGAAATTATAAGCTGGGTGTCCAAATGTAAGATGTTCTCGAATACAGGGAAAGAGTGGCAAACAGATAGCATGCCTGTAACTGTTTCACGATAAAAGTGCACCAGGAATGAAAAGCTAAGGCTTTCAGTTTGAACCTTTTGTAGAAAGCTGCAGTTAAGGTGCACAAAGGAATCAGATTTTCAATTTCAGATGTTTGTATTGACCAATTACACTCAGTATAAGGTAAACAGGGGCAAAAAATTCAAGTAAAGCCAAAAGGAGCTAATGTGACGATCCGTCAGTCCATCACTACTCCTCCTTGACATTTGCCCCCATGCTCACCAAACTCACTCACAATGATCCTTTGGTTGGTCTGCATCCAGGTTGTGCTCAAGGTAAAGATCAAAGGTCAGGACACCTGGCCACTTAGGCGATTTCATAAAAATTGCTGCAACTCAATTGCCCCTGAGGTCAGGATCCTCAGGATGGTCCACATCCAGGTTGAGGTCAAGGTCAAGGTCATTGTCAAAGATCAGGAGATCTGGGTATTTATGACTTCCCTGAAATCGTTACTCCTCCCAGGACACCGACACTGACCTTGACCTCAAGCACATCCTAGATGGGTCTGCATCTAGGACGCAAAAAGCAGGGCGTTCTTGAACGTTCCTCAGCGTTTGCTGCTACGTGAGATGCTAGCTTGATTTTCCCCAACATTCGCTAGCATTTGAACTGTTTTTATAAAGCTCTGTTCCTGTCTGCCGTTAAGGTGCACAAAGACATCAGATTTTCAACTTTAGTCTTCGCTAGTGACCAATTACATGAAGTATATTCATCATTAAAATCAAATCAAATAAGTTACAGCCACACAAAGAGAAGGGCATCATTAATATTCATGTAATTAATTAAGACTGATCAGCTTGTGTTCTACGACTAAGTTAAATATAAGCTTTCCTAAATCGCTACACTTTAAAAACATAATTTGTTTACTTGTATTCATGGGAAGGGACTAATTGTAATTGAACAATTCTTCATTGGACCGTTCCATGAAAGAGGATGAAATATTGTGGAAGTGGCCTAATTTGTTAAAGCCGCCACATTATTGAGCAAATGGCCACTGTTGTTCACGAGTGTTGCCGTTCACACCCCGTTTACAGTCTTTGACTACCACTTCAGGACTCGTGCTTTCAACTCTGGCCTTGTTACAAGACACTTAATTGCACCAAAAACAAGAGAAGGCAATCGCAAATGGCTGGAATGAAGGATGACGCTAATGGTTTCCACACCTGGTTTATTATTCCTCTCTCCCTCCTAATGCACTTATAAGCTGTACAGTAATGGAAGACAGCATGCCTCTAATTTCATAACCGGGGCCCTCATTGACATCATTGTCTTTGATTAATTATACTGACTTGGAACATCAGCCTCAGAGGAAGATTGCTTCAACAAGGTTATGCCGAGTGCCCGGATCCATTTGTTCTCTCTGTCAACGCAGTATCTTAAAAGTCAAAACCCATCTGAGAAGTTCTCCTCGCAGGATTAGCAGGAACCGCCTCAACGTGGCTCAGACACGGGCCCCCCTCACAGGTCGCTCCTCGTTTGGCATTGGCATAATGGAAAATGACCGTTCCCATAATTCCTGCGAAATCACGCGCCCCTGCCACCGCGCGGTCCTGGGAGGGCTCAATGCATATTTTATGAGATAAGTTAATTAGCATACGTCGGGGGCTTCGGTTGTGAGCCCTGACCCGCGTGTCTGCCTCAGATAACGCAGCGCAGCGGGGCTGACAGCACCTCTCGCCCATCACCTTCAATAATCAAAGAACATATGGCTAGCCGATCTGCCGGTGCCGATTACCACCCACCAGAAGCTCCCACGGAAAGTTATTAGTCGTCAAGGCTGCCGTAAACATGACAAATGAATAAGTGGGCATTGACTTTTGGAATGGAGAGGGGGAGAAATGAGTCATCGGGATGAAGTTGTTGTTCTGCAAACACTGATTTCCTGGTGGATCGGTGGACAGATATATTTGCCTTTGTCCTTCTGCAAAAAAAAGCAGCAATATTATCATTTGGGGACGTCTAAAGTCATATTTGTTTTAATGAGGTTGAGGACCGGTGCACTTGTGATTCGGACAGGTACTTAACTCTGGCTGTGATTCACATGTGAAGCAGAACCTTTGCTGGAATACAGAAATTGCCATTTAAAACCAAGTATATTTTAAGAGTGAATAATTGAGCAGCTTGCTCTCTTTCTCTCTGTCTCTGTCACTCCTGCTAATTTGTGACTGCAACCACATGTTGACCTTTCCAGATGTGAGGCTTCTTACCAGCACAGTGAGATTTGTGGTTTCGGGGTGAGTTTTTTCTTTCTTTCTTTTTTTTTTTTCTCCGACCTGGTTTATTGCTAGCAACTATCCTTTAATTTCCAGACCAACTCTATAACTGCACAGGGAGGCAAAGTGTTATTAAACATTAAATCACTGTTAAATATTGCATGAATTTGTGCAGATTTGCACTTGAAAGGGGCTGTATCAATGATTTTTAAAACAACATGACAGAGCGCCACATCCACTTTTTGGTAGTAGAGTACCAGCCGACATTTTCGTATAAGTTGCAGATCCCTCGATACAATCAACAATCTTTGCACAACAGGTGCTGATCTGATTTGCAACCCCATTAAGATTTCAACAGGTGTGGAAGAGGTTTATGAAGCAGAACTGCAAATACTCTACTACTGTCTGCAATGGTAGGGTCAGAACACGGAACATCTGACCAGAGGATGAGGAAGTTCCACAAAATGTAGCTGAAGTGTGCTGAGGCCCACTACAGCAGGTTTCTGTTCATCCAAGCGGTCATGGAGCAGGATGTGAAGGTCCAGTGGTAGCAGAATAGCAGTCCTTACGCTGTAAAGCCTGATGAGTTTGTTCAACTCAACGTGTTTGAGGAAACTGATTACCTTGAATCATTTAAGTCTGTTAACTCAAACCACTCAAGCACATCTAATTTTTTTCAGCTGAGTAAACTGAGTTATATAAAAAGAGTGAACTTAAATACACCTTCACACTAAACTACCTTTCAAGTTTTACAGAAAGTACAGACCCCCCTCCCAGAAAAATGGAACCCCTAAAAAGATTTATCTCTCATTCGAAGCTGACCAAGATATTGGTGAGTGAAAGCTTTTTTATAAATTTGAAGTCCATCTGATGAGAAATGAAGAAGTCATACTGGTGACAGTATAAAATGTCAAATGGACAGACGGACGGGTCAAAAACATTATAGACTTCTCAACTTTGCTGCAGGGGTATAATTAATGCATTTTTAGTGAACACATTCCTAAGAATTTGACCTGATCTATCTGATCTATTACCACACGTGAAAGTGGCTCAGATTGGCTCTGTGAAATTAGATTTTTGATGAGATTTGTGCAGGCACACAGCACTAAAAAAAATCATATCTATGTCACATTAAGGTAAAGAACTGGATTTGAGTCACTCCGTGGTGGTAGTGAGATCATATTCTTAGTCATATGAGCAATTTTAAACCTATCATGTACAAACACACTATCAGCATGGAGCAGGGACTGAAAGACAACATTTCCAGTTAGTGAACCTCTTAAGCCAGGGCTGGATGACAAGTGAAAGTGAGCCAAAATTAAATTCTGAATTAATAATTAGGCACATAACCACTCCTTTCAGTAAGGGAACACTTTCCCAGTTAAACAGCTAGGGCTGATAATGCATGATACTGAACCTTATATTTGTTAAAGCTGTTTATATGAAAATACCCCACCAGCATGTCCATGTGAGCCTCACTCAGGGCTGTACGTTAAATTTTTTTGCGCACAGCATTGGTGCTACGGAGGTTCATAGTCATGTAGCACAAGAGAAAAACTTGTAGTACAATAAAGACATCTGTTACGTCTCTAAAACTGACTGTAAGGACAAGGACCTGTACTTACAATATATAGCACTGTTATAGTCTCAAATTGCTTCACTAGTACTAACCCTCTATTCTAAGGGCCTATAGGTGCCAGATAGCTAGGGACAATTGAGAATCACCAATTAGCCTAACATGCTTGTCTTTGAATTGTGGGAGGAAAACAGCTCACCTGACGTAAACCCACGCAGCACAGGGAGAACAGGCAAACTCCACACAGAAAGGTTCCTGCTCCTGCCAGCCTGGGGATTAAAACCTGGAACCTTCTAGGCGTTAGGCAGCAGTGTTAACACCTGTACCACTGTGCTGCCCTGAACCACTGTGCAAGTAGTGCAGTTTAATTATTAAAAATACAGCATTTATCTTTATGATTAAAAACAACTTCTAAACATCTTGAAATTATTTTAAATTTACATACATTTCCACATCAGCCATCAACCTAACAACCTAAACACACTCACCACACCATACAAACTAATGGGCCAGTTTTGGCCTGTGGGCCGCATGTTTAGCACCCCTACCCTAACCTACATTGCCCCATGGAGTTTCCTCTTTCTCCCTCGTACTCCTACTCCAGAGACAAGCACAAAGGGAGCCCACTGTGAGCCAAGGAGAAGCTGGAAGAAACAGAATAGATCGACATATTCCACCATTGCTCTGTGTTGAGTTTAACACGGCACAACAAAATTAAAAGACTTATAAAGATGCCAAAGACTCCATAGCGGCCTGTGTCACCAACGTACACTGAAATTTATTTATTAGGATAAGCCTCTTGAGATGTAACATCTCGTTTTCAAGGGGGTCCCAACAAACAACACTTAACAGAAATTCAAAATAAAATACAGAAAATACAAATATTAAATCAAAACAATACAACAAACAAAACACGTAACACCAGCTCATAAACACACAAACACTTGATATGCACATGAAAGTCAGTAGAAGTAAGACAGAATACATGAGTGTGAATGAGAGGGAGGCAGGTGTAACTGTGAAGATGGAAGGAGTAGAGTTAGAGAAAGTAGATGAGTTTAAATACCTGGGGTCAACCATCCAAATCAATGGAAAATGCACAAGAGAGGTGAAGAAGAGCGAGCAGGCAGGGTGGAGTGGGTGGAGACGAGTGTCAGGGGTGATTTGTGACAGAAGGATAGCAGCAAGAGTAAAAGAGAACATTTACAAGATGGTAGTGAGACCTGCGATGATGTATGGTTTGTAGATGGTGGCACTGACAAAAAGACAGGAGATGGAGCTGGAGGTGGCAGAGTTGAAGATGCTAAGATTTTAATTGGGAGTAACTAGGAGGGACAAGATTAGAAATGAGTATGACAGAGGGACAGCTCAGGTTGAGCCATTTGGGGACAAAGTAAGAGAGGCAAGGCTGAGATGGTTTGGACATGTGCAGAGGAGGGATAGTGGATATTGTGGTATGTAGATTTGTGGCACCTTATTGTGAAGTGCAGTGTGGAGACGTGGACTTCCTGTCACATCACCACATGTTATGGTCTCTTACACCGGTGCCCACACCAGGTGCCTGCCATGTTACCGCTATGTTCCTTTCCATCAATAAAGCTGTGTTCGAACATAACATTTGGCGACTGAAGATTAACTTATGTAGGCGTGTATAACACCACTTCGTCCCTTCCTCGAGCTCCCGAGTGAACCGCCGGTGCCTTGGCCTTGATGGTTCAAGGCTTTTCAGACATACGTCATCGCGCTGGACTTTGGGCAGCTCGACAAACTAAGGGCACATGCGCTTCTCGTCCATAACCTAGGTATTGAGGGCCAGCAAGTCCTGCGGACGCTTAGCACATTGGACTTGTGGACATTGTGGACATTGTGGAGCTGCTAGCCAACCATTTCCACATAGGTCAAATAGGTTCATTTTGTCTTCTTTTAATTATTTATCTTTTGTTCGTATGAAAGACAAAAAATAAAATAGAAAGATGTCTTTACCTTCTTTACATGTTACATGAACGAGCCACCATCATCACGGAACAAGAAGACAGACAGGAGGAGGAAAACCACATAAAACATGCACTTATACGCTGCCAATATCCAGTATGGGCTATAAACAAAGGGAAACAGCAAGTCAAAAACAAAGAAAATAAACAGGATATAAGACATAGAACAAAAGCCGAAATCAAAAACAAGGACACCATAACTATACCATACATACGAGGGATCACAGAACCAATTCAAAGGATCATGAAAAAATACAAAATAAACACAGCAGTCAAACCACACAAAAAATTAAGACAGTTGTTAGTACACCCCAAGGACAGAATAGAACAAGACAGTAAATGCAATGTAATATATGAAATATCATGCAGATCATGCAACAAAACCTACATTGGAGAAACTGGAAGATTATTCACCACAAGAAAAAAAGAACACCAGAAGGAATGTGAGAAGGAAACACAAGGACGACTCACAAGATCACAAAAAGAAAATGCAGAACAAGAAACATTAAAATCAGCAATATCAGATCACTGCAAAAGAAATAATCACATCATGGACTGGGACAACACAAAAATTATTGGATCGGAGAGCAACAGACACAAACGCTGGATCAAAGAGGCCATAGAGATCAGGAAGCGGGAAAAGACACCATGAACCGAGATGAGGGAGCCTTTATGCTTTCCCACACTTGGGATCACATTCTCCAGAGACCATCTGACGGCGGGAGGCGGGGCCGGCTCGGTGGATCCGACAGATCTGCTGAGCTGGCCCCGCCTACGAAAATCAGCTGATAAATGTCACCTGGCAGCAATCAGATGACTCTTCTGACGAAGGCTGCAGTGCAGTTGAAACATGTAAAGAAGGTAAAGACATCTTTCTATTTTATTTTTTGTCTTTCATATGAACAAAAGATAAACCATTTCCACACTCCGGATAGTGTGACTGTCTGGAGGATTTGTTTTCGGCAGCGACATCAACGAGTAGGTGAGCCTACCCATCCGTTTGTCGCCGACTTGAGGCAGCTAGCTAGCGAGTGCCGCTTTGGGCCATTGGAAGATGAAATGATGTGTGACCAGCTAGTGGAGCACACTTGCAGCGCCACATTGCAGGCTAGGCTACTTACAGTGCCCAGTGACTTAACGTTAGCCAGAGCTGTCAAACTAGCTCTCCAGTTGGAGTTGGAGGCTGCAGACAAGCTAGCTTTGGAGCTAACCTGGTGTCAGTCACAGATGCTGCGGGAGCCGCCCGCCATGGCAAATGTTGCGGACTCAGAAAGCAGGACAGCTTGGATGACAACGTTATGGAAACCAATGCTGCCAGCCGAAGGTCTGCCCCGGGAAAACCCCTGTGCAATGGTTGTGGGTCTACAACTCACCGCAGTAAGGAGAAGGACTGCTCGGCTAGAGGAAAACGTTGTAGCAGATGTGGACGCTTGAACCATTATGCTAGAGTGTGCTGTGTATCTGAACCAGAGAGCTCACGGAAGAAATCACTCTGCCTGTCCCCGACAGCCATCCATACGATGTCCCCCAACTCAAACGGGTACACGTATTGTGCAGTGGAGTTGGATGGCGTGGAGGTGCCACTGTTGCTCAATATGGCAGCAGAGAGGTTGTTGCTGAACTGGGCCACAGTGAGGAAGTTCTTCCCCCACTACAGGATTAAAGGTAATCCGGCACTGTTGCATGGTTATGGAGGTGGCAGGCTGTGCACAGTTTGGACTTTGGAGTTAACAGTCTGTTACAAGTTTGTGAAGATGGTTGACTTCACATTCCACGTGACAGCGCGAGGAGATAACATCATGGGCTGTGATTTTTACGGACTGACTGGATTTCACCATTAGGGCAGTGCGGTGGTGAAGTGGTTAGCACTGTGGAAGCACAGCAACTCACCCTTGGCCGGGGGATCCTGGGTTCGATCCCAGCCCCCGACCAACAGTGATCTGTGTGGAGTTTGCATGTTCTCCCCGTGTCTGCGTGAGTTTACTCCAGGATTTCTCCGGTTTCCTCCCACATGGGAAAAAACACGCAAGTTAGGTTAATTGGCATCAAACTGGGGATTCTAAATTGTCCTTAGGTATGACTGTGAGAGTGAATGGTTGTCTGTCTCTAAGTGTTGGCCCTGCGATGGACTGGTGATCTGTCCAGGGTGTACCCTGCCTCTTGCCCAAAGATGCTGAGATAGCACCCCCCCCCCGCGACCCAAAAAGTATTAAACAGAAGAAGATGGATGGATGGATGGATGGATGGATGGTTTCACCATTAAAGACGTTGCTGGGAACGAATGGTTGGCTGGAACCCTCCAGTTCTGGCGGTCAAAGAGGACGTTGTGTGGGATGAGGAACTAACGGACACTACGGTGATCAAGAAGGACCAGTTTCACTCAGGTTTGGTGCAGGAAAGTCTCAGTGCCGGCACTCAGGACATGGTAGAGGGGGTACCGAGCGTGGCAGCGGGGCACCTGTGTCGGCGAGTGACACCATGCTGGCCTCAGATCTCTCCGGAGCTTGGACGCAGGGGGATGGAGAGTGTGCAGCTATGACGGTGACCACTAGATTAGATTAGATTAGATTTAACTTTATTGTCATTACACATGTATGAATACAAGGTAACGAAACACAGTTTAGCATCCAATCAGAAGTGCAAAGGACAGCAGTGCAGTATATACGGTAATTAACAGTATGTGCAATTTAAGCAAATATATGCAAATATATGCAGCAGTGCAGAAAGTTAAGAGTACTGTTATGTGCAAATAATGTGCAATAAGTTAGATGTAGTTATGTAGTTATGCAGTTATGTACAGGTGAGGATGGTAAAAGATGATTGTAAGAGAGTCAGCGGGGAACTAAGTTCAGTAACGTGACAGCTGTTGGAAAGAAACTGTTCCTAAACCTGCTGGTTCTAGTCCGAAGGCTTCTGAAACGTCTTCTGGAGGGGAGAAGCTGGAACAGTCCATGAGCAGGATGGTTGGAGTCCCTAAGAATGCTGCGTGCCCGGCGCAGACATCTTTTCCTGTAGACGTCCTCTTTAGCTGGAAGTGGAGTCCCTGTGATGCGTTGGGCGGTTTTCACCACCCGCTGCAGCGCCTTGCGGTCAGCTACAGAGCAGCTCCCATACCAGACTGTGATACAGTTGGTCAGGGTGCTCTCTATCACGCAGTGGTAGAAGTTGCCCAGGATGTCAGTTGACAGATGGTTCTTCTTCAATGTCCTCAAGAAGAAGAGGCGCTGATGGGCCTTCTTGATCAGGCTGGTGGTGTTAACTGACCAGGACAGGTCCTCCGAGATGTGGGTCCCCAGGAATTTGAAGCTGGGAACACGTTCAACAGCTATGCCACTACAATAGTTTTAGAAGATGACGGGGACAGACCGACAAGCATGATGTTACCGCATGCTCAGCAGCAGCACGTCAGGCCAAGCTGGGCCCCACTGAGGGTTTTTGGACTTGGCTCGGGTTCGGGGTGATGAACGTCCACGGTGAAGATGGGCCAAACGACAGCCAGCAAAACATTGAGGATGTCTGCGGATAGTGCCGAAGTTGGGTGCAACATACTTCCGGTTGTCTGACGGCTCAGCGAAGCATGCCAATCAGCTTCAGCCTGTCCAGGAGAAGGCTCCAGGTGACAAGTCTGGACAGGAGTCGGTGTTGGTGGTGAAGGAGTGCTCTCCGCCGTCCACAAGATTAGCCACTGTCCCGGGGGCTTGCTGCTTCCAGGGGCGCGACTGCTGAGGTGCTGCCCTGGGCCCCCCCATTGCCAGTTCTACCTCTCCCACCCAAGTGACTGTGCTGTAAAGTTGTGTTTGTAGCTCTGTGTGTTATGCATGTTATGTTAGGGAGTCATGTGTATTTAAGATAAGATAAGATAAGATAAGATAAGCCTTTATTAGTCCCACAATGGGGAAATTCCAGGATTGCAACAGCACAGGGATAGCAACACTCAGAGCAACAATCAGAAGGCAAGAAAAAAAAACAAAAAAAAAAAAAAACAAGCAAGCAAGAGCAGCTAATATACATATGTACATATTACTATAAAATATATACTATATACACACAGACACACAGTGCAGAGCATTGTAGCTGGATGGAATAAATATATGAATATATGAACACACAGTGCAGAGCATTGTAGCTAGATGGAATAAATATGTAAATATATAAACACCCACAGTACGGAGCATTGCAGCTAGGTGGAATAAATATGCAAGTATATAAACACACACAGTGCGGAGCAATGTAGCTAGATGGAATAATATGTAGATATATAAAAACACAGTGCGGAGCATTGTAGCTAGATGGAATAAATATATAGATATATAAATATAAACATAAACACACCCAGTGCTGAGCATTGTAGCTAGATGGAATAAATATGTAAATATATAAACACACACAGTGCAGAGCATTGTTGCTAGATGGGATGAAACAGCATAACCGTCTACTTAGTTATCCTACATGGTATGATTATGTGCCCATACATATTCTCACCCTCCATAGCGACCAGTATGTTCCTAGTTGTATGCCGGAGGGGACCATTGTGTAAGTCTATTGCATCTTTTGCATTCAAAAAACTATTAGTTTGTTACGTCTTTTTGCTATCTCTGCGAGCAGCCCTGCTTAGGTTGTACAGTCTGACAGCCGTTGGTAGGAAGGACCTACGAAACCTCTCGGTTGTGCACCTGGGATGATGTAGTCTGCTGCTAAATGAGCTCCTCAGTGCATCCAGTATGTCCTGCATAGGGTGGAACTCGGACTCCAGCAGAAATGACAGTTTAGCCACCGTCCTTCTCTCTCCTATCTCCTCCATCGGATCAAGGCGCTGCCCCAGGACAGAGCTAGCTTTCTTAATCAGTTTGTTCAGTCTCTTCCTATCGGCTGCAGTAATGCCACTGCCCCAGCAGACCACTCCAAAAGTGATGGCTGATGCCACCACCGTGTCATAGAATGACTTCAGCAGCGCCCCTTGTACACCAAAAGACCTGAGTCTCCTCAGCAGGAACAGCCTGCGCTGTCCCTTCTTGTAGAGTGCGTCAGTATTGTGTGACCAGTCTAGTTTATTGTTCAGATGAACACCCAGGTACTTATAGGATGTCACCATCTCGATGTCTGTTCCCTGTATATTTATTGGTGCTGTGAGGGGCTGCCCATGCCTGCGGCAGTCCACCACCAGCTCCTTAGTTTTCCTCGCGTTGATCTGGAGGCAGTTCCGATGGCACCAGTCCACGAAGTCCTGGATAAGCCCTCTGTACTCAGCTTCATCTCCGTTGGAGATGAGACCAACGATCGCAGAGTCATCAGAGAACTTCTGTAGATGGCAATGTGTTGTGTTGTGTGAGAAGTCCGCAGTATAAAGAGTGAACAGGAAGGGAGCCAGCACCGTTCCCTGGGGGGCCCCCGTGCTACTGATGATCGTGTCGGAAACACAGTCCCGGGTTCTCACAAACTGAGGCCGGTTCGTGAGGTAGTCCAGGATCCATGATGACAGGTGCTGGTCCACCCCTGCGCGCAGCAGCTTGTATTTGTGTCTTAGTTTAGGAGCACTGCTGTGATTTTTTGTTTAATGGAGGACTTTTAGTTTATTTGGTGGCAGAATAATCCACCATGCCGTGCGGGCTGTGTGGCAGTCCACCCACCAGCCCTATTTTAGGTTGTTTTGTGTGAGTGTGTTAGGCCAGTTGAGTACATTAGTTTTAGTTATTTTAGTGTGTGATTCGGGTCCCAAATTGTGGTGGGTTTCAATTATGTGTGTGGTTTTGGACTTTTCTAAAGGGGGGGGGGGGGATATGTGGATTTGCAGCATCTTATTGTGAGGCGCAGTGTGGTGACGTGGACTTCCTGTCACGTCAACGCACTGCCCTATATAGTGGGTTGGGCCATCATGTTACTGTCTCTTACAACGGTGGCAACGCCAGGTGCCTGCTGTGTTACCGCTGCGTTCCTTTCCATCAAAAAAGTTGTGTTCGAGGCAACCTTCATCTTTCCTCATCCATCACCAGGTATTACATACATAACAGATATATTGGACAAAAGGATGCTGAAGATGGAGCTGCCAGGCAGGAGGAAAAGAAGAAGACCACAGAGAAGATTCATGGGTGTCGTGAAGGAGGACATGGAGAGGGTTGATGTTACAGAATAAGATGCAAGGGATAGAGTGAGATGGAGGCAGATGATCCGCTCTTGGCGACCCCTAAAGGGAGCAGCCAAAAGAAGAAGATGATTAAATAATGACTACAAAAACCTGAATGTATACATACACAGTGACAGTCAGTAAAAGGCCAAATCAATCTCTGAATAGACAAATATTTTTTTTAAACAAACAACAAAAAGTTATTGAACAAATATGAGATGGTAGACTATTCCAATCAGAAGAGGCTTTAAACATAAAAGCTCCTTTGCCAATCGATATTTTAACTAGCGGGATGTAAAAATAAGGCTTAAAGGAATGTCTAAAATTATAATTTGATGAAAACGGTATAAGATGTTCCTTCAAGAAAACAGGATAATTAAAATGAAATCATTTGAAAATAAAAAGGAACCAGTTAGAGATGGCCATTTAGAGATGACTTGGACATTAAGCAATGAGGAGCAAAACAGGAAAAAACCAAGAACAAGTTGGCAGAGTCTGTTATAAGCTACATTAAGTGAAATCAAGTTTGATTTCGCTGCATTTTGGTATATAAAATCACAACAGTCAAAAACAGGAAGGATTAGTTGAGATACTAGTTTCAAACGAGTTCTACGAGAAAAACGCAAACAGGAGCAATGGAGATTGAGGATCTCAAAATGATTTTTTTTTTAAGAACGTAATGAATATGTGATTTAAATGACAATTCAGGATCAAGCCAGAGACCCAAATATTTAAATTTATCAACACTGACAAGTCCACTACTATCTTTGGTATTTATAAGAGGGGAAATTGTCTGTTTCAGTTTTTGTTTAATTCCAAATAACATAGCACACAATTTTGTTTTATTGAGCACAAGTCAATTGTGTTCAAACCATTCTTGTAATAAGTTAAAATCTTCCTGTAAAGACTTTTGCGCTCCTGTGATATTTGTCAGATTTGTATATGACTATCATCAGCCCAAAGTTGAATGTTGCATTTATCTAGAACAGATGGTAAATTACTTATGTAGATGGAAGAAAGAAGTGGTCCTAAAGCTGTGCTTTGTGACACACCTCTTTGCTGACTGATTACTATTAATGACAACACATTGTTTTCTGTTATGGAGATATGAGCTAAACCAGAGAACTGCATTCAGGCAGAGCCCAAATACATAAAGTTTATTCAGAATAAGACAGTGATCAACAAGACCAATTGATTTTGTTAGATCAATGAATATGGAAGCAGTAATTTCACCTTCATCGGCAGCAGAATAATTAGTAAACTTGAGTCTTGTTGTACTGGTACAGTAGTTGGAACGAAAGGCAGACTGAAATGGGGTTACAATGTTATTTGTATTGTGATAGTGTGAGAGCTGATTATAAATTAATTTTTCTAATAGCTTTGATATTGAACATCCATCCATCTTCTACCACTTAATCATTTTCGAGTCGCGGGAGGGTGCGGGGGGGTGGGGGGATGGGCTGGAGCCTATCCCAGCATCTTTGGGCGAGAGGCAGGGTACACCCTGGACAGATTGCCAGTCCATCGCAGGGCCAACACAGAGAGACAGACAACCATTCACTCTCACAGTCATACCTAAGGACAATTTAGAATCCCCAGTTGATGCCAGTTAACCTCACTTGCATGTCTTTGGCCTGTGGGAGGAAACCGGAGTACCCAGAGAAAAACCCACGCAGACATGGGGAGAACATGCAAACTCCACACCGAAGGGTCACCGATGGTCTGGGGGTGGGATCGAACCCGATCAAGGGTGGAATCGATCCCATGACCTTCTTGCTGTGCTGCCACTGTGCTAACCACTGCGCCACCGTGCTGCCTTGATATTGAACATACAATTGAAATAGGCCGATAGTTACCAGGATCAAGCTTATCGCCTCCTTTCTGCCCCACCTCAAGTCCATCACCACTCCCCTCCTGGACCCGCTGCAGTTTACCTACCGAGCCAACAGGTCTGTGGATGACGCAGTCAACCTGGCCCTCCACTCCATCCTGCAGCACCTGGACTCCCCGGGAACCTACGCCAGGATCCTGTTTGTGGACTTCAGCTCTGCATTCAACACCATCCGCCCCGCTTTGCTCCAGGACAAACTGTCCCTGCTCGGCTTGCCTGACTCCCTCTGCAGGTAGATCACCGACTTCCTGACGGACCGGAGGCAGCATGTGCGGCTGGGGAAGACTGTCTCTGACTCTGTCAGCATCAGCACTGGATCACCCCAGGGCTGTGTACTTTCCCCCCTACTCTTCTCCCTTTATACCAACTCCTGCACCTCCAGCCACCAGTCTGTTAAGCTGATCAAGTTTGCGGACGACACCACCCTCATCGGGCTCCTCTCCAACGGCGACGAGTCCGTCTACAGGAGAGAGGTGGCCCAGCTGGCGTCCTGGTGCAGCCACAACAACCTGCAGCTGAACGCTCTGAAGACAGTGGAGATGATCGTGGACTTCAGGAAAGTCACAGCCCCTCTGCCCCCCCTCACCCTCACAGGCTCTCCCATCACCACTGCAGATTCCTTCCGCTTCTTGGGCACCACCATCACCCGGGACCTCAAATGGGAGCCGACCATCAGCTCCCTCATCAAAAAGGCCCAGCAGAGGATATTCTTTCTGTGGCAGCTGAGGAAGCTCAAGCTACCCACCAAGGTGTTGGTGCAGTTCTACACGGCCATCATCGAGTCCATCCTCACCACCTCCATAACCGTGTGGTACGCAGGAGCCACTGCCAGGGACAGACTAAGGCTGCAGCGCGTTGTGCGCACTGCTGAGAAGGTGATCGGCTGCAAGCTCCCATCTCTCCAGGACCTGTACATCTCCAGGACCCGGAGGCATGCAGGCCGGATCATAGCCGATCCTTCACACCCTGGTCACGTACTGTTTGCCCCCCTCCCCTCAGGTAGAAGACTTCGGTCCATTCAGACTAAAACCTCCCGGCACATGAACAGCTTCTTCCCCTCTGCCATCAGACTGCTGAACACTAAGTGACTTATTGACTCTCGTGCACTATGTACAGCAGCTCAACCAGACTCATGTCAATCATCACTGTTCTGTTGCATTACCGACTGCACTATGTGGTACTCCACAATATCTGCTGCTCGCTAATATATTTAAAAACTGCTTTGACTAGTATTACTCATTCTTATTCTACACTTACTGCATGTATAGTTTTTTATTTCCTTTATCTTATCATGTTTAATGTTGCAGCATTGCACCGAGACAAATTCCTAGTTTGTGTACTACATGAACAATGGCAATAAATCTGATTCTGATTCTGATTCTGATTCTGATTCTGATTCTGATTCCTTTATGCAGTGAAGTAATTCTCGCACATTTCCAGATAGTAGGAATCACACAAGAAGACAGGGAAAGATTAAATAAGTCAGTGGATACATAAGAATACGAGAAGTTACTTTAATAAATCTATTTTCAATTCCGTCAAGTCCTGGACTACTACTTGAATTTAAGTTGTTTATTGCATCATAGACTTCTACATGCAAAATTTTCCTGAAAGAAAAGGAAGCATGACAAGGATGGTTAACAGAACTTTCATTTGTTATGTAAGGGTCAGAAATTCTAATAGAAAAAACAGGAGAAATGCTGACTGAGAGCTTGAGCGATGGAAAGAGAATCCTGTAGTACTGGATTACCCACTTTAATGTGTTGTATTGAATGCTTGTCAGACTTACCAAGTACATTTTTTTTCCAAAAAAGCTAAGGATCATTAAAATGAATATTTAAACATTCTTGATAATAATCATCTTTAGCATTCTGAGCTTTGGTTTTACTTAAATTTCTTAAATGCCTGTATATTTCCCAGTCAGATTTATCCTTCGTCTGACGATATTCAGATCAGGTTTTGTCCCTTAACCTGAGTGGACTGATGAGGTCAGGAGTGAGCCAAGGGAGATGTTAACCTCTGACCTTAACATTCTTCCAGGAAGCATGTTTGTTTACTACTGCAGTAGATTCTGAATAAAAAACAATCCCAGGCCTCTTCAACAGTTGGTATTAGTTGATATCAATCCCACTTAATTCCAATTATGTAAATCATTAATAAACAAATTAGGATTGAATTTTGAGAAATGTCTAATTTTAATTAATTTAAGTGGTTATTTCTGTAATTTTATCTTCTATATACAGTAAACAACTGCATGATCGTTGAAGCAATCGGGCAAAACATCAGCTCTTACAAATCTATTAGGGTGCAAGACAACAATCCAATCAAGCAATGACTGCTGGAGCAATCATTCTGTTGGCTCATTAGCAACATTTACAACACAAAATAAAATTTCAATTAAATAAATGGAATTAACAGTAGAAATCAGGCAATTAAAGGAAGCTTGCAGCTGCAGGTGGGATCAGCGGAGCGATCAGCGATGTAAGGACATTAAATTTGATATCCAGGAGAAATGCGTCGTTATCTGTGGGAGGTTGAGAGGTCTGAATTCATGTGGCTGCAACTCGCAACTGCAGCTCACCAAATGTAGTTTTAAAGCAGCATAACTGTAGTTTGAAAGCGGCTATCAATTATCACATCGCACGTGCGGCACATGTCACGCGGTACATGCCTGTAGCTTAAAGCTGGGCTGTCTTGTGGGTCCCATGTGGGTTTGTCCGCGGGTCCCGTGTTGGCCTCATCTGTGTTTGCCCACATGGACTCTACCTGTGGTGCAGGTAAGCACCATAGGCAAAATTACAAGAAAAAAGTCACAAATTTATGAGAAAAAAGTCACAGATTTATGACAAAAAAGTCACAAATTTATGAGGAAAAAAAATGCAAAAATTGATGAGAAAAAAGTCAAAAATTTACAAAAACAAAGTAGCAAATTTATGGGAAAAAATGTTAAAATTTCAGAGAAAAAAGTTACAACAAAAAAGTGAAATTACTTGAAAAAGTTACAAACTTAGAAGGAAATTTTAGCAAATTAAAAAGAAAAAAGTCACACATTTATGAGGAAAAATTTGAAAAAAGTTGCAAATTAACAAAAAAGCAGCAAATATAGATAGTAATAGATACAGATATTAGTAAATAAGGTGAAAATTTACAAGAAAAAAGTTACAAATTTATGAGAAAAAAATGCAAGTTTACAGTAAAACAAATCAATTTTTTTTTTTTTGAAAGTTCCAAATTTATAAGAAAAATGTCACAAATCTATGGGGAAAAGTCAAATTTAGAAGAAAAAAGCAAATTTAAAAGCAAAATTTTCAAAGTTATGAGAAAGTTCCAAATTTACAAGAAAGAAATCATATATTTTATGAGAAAAAGTTACAAGTTTACATTAAAAAAATCAGCAAATTTAAGAGAACGTTTCAGTTTTTTCAAGAAAATGTATCAAATTTATAAGAAAACAAGTTGAAAGTCGGTAAACAGGTAAAGTCCGTGTGGACAAATGCAGATGAGACCCAGAAGACAGGCCAGTTTTAAGCGTTGGCGGGGCCCACGCGGACATGCTGGCCGGGTATGAGCACAGGCATGGATTTCTTCAATGATGTATCCTCACATGTGAACTCTGAACATCACCGAGTACATCTGGTCACATCGGCTATAGGAAGGTAAACGATATGCCATAATCTCTGCAAAACCTCACGTGTATCCAGTAAGTCCAGCCGGGTGAGAATAAACAGGATGATATGGGAGAGGATGGGTTTTTTTCAAGAAAGCCCCGTGACGGCCACATGTCTTGCCAGCTGAACCTTATCTTGTGCAGTCGTGAAAATTTATACTTCACAAATTTAATTCTGTGCATCGGTGTAGTAAATCATCTCCAGCCGCAGAGGTGCGAGGGCGTCTGGGAACGCTTATTGAACTGTGGTCTGAAGCCGTCCAGATTGGCCGCCGCTGCGAACGCTTTGATGGGTTTCTGTGGCTAAGTCCGACTCTTCCCTGGTAGCAGCACCCAGTTGCAGAAAGCTGGCAGAAGTACACAATGCTCCTGGGGAGTTGCTGTCTTACATGTAAATTCCTGGACTCTTTCTCGTGCTTGTGAACCCTTTATTCTGCCGCCGGCTCCTCATTTGTTCCATGAGGAAGTCACAGTCACATTTTCTGATTAGATTCCAGTTTGCACACCCAATCTACAGTTGGCTGTTCTTTCAAAATTCAGTCAATTTTCCAACCATAACTTCTTTTAAATGCTGTTTCATAAACTATAATTCGTCCTTTAATAATTTTTAGCATTTCCCCACAGTGTTGAGTCATTCACCGCTTCATTATTTTTGATCTCAAGGAATCCTCCGTAAAACCTATCCAGAAGAATGGAAGTCTTGCACAATCGCTGCATATTCAAGGCAAAAAGTACGCAGTTATCTGAAATTAAAGCACTATCGCTGCAGTGGTCAAGGCGGACTGTTGAGGAATTAATTTCACCGGCACACTGGAGATGTAGAGAAAGACAGAAACTGCCAGGGAGACTTTTTAGGGCAGCATAAGACAGTAATATCACCTCAACCCATCTGGGGAAGAGTGGGAGGTGGGAAGTGTAGGTGGAAGCGGTGTAATGAAAATGGGAGTAACAACACAGCTGGCTAGTCAAGGTAAATTATCGAAGAACACCTCATGCGTAGGTTATAGCCACCCAAAGTAATGAATAGTGAATAAAATGACTCTGTTAGTTACCGGCACGCATTAACTCGTTTATAGAAGTTTTGCTTTGACCGTTCCGTGTCAGAGGACACAAAGACCTTTACGCAAATCCGCTGCATCATGGAAGGGGCTGTTATGGATAAGTAGAAATATAATAATCGCTTGTTACTTCCCAAAGCTAAAACGTTCCTTCAGATTATATTACACATGGTAATTTACAGCGGCCATACCAATTAAGGCAGTGTGTCTATCCTAAGCTGGACTACTGAAGCAACCAAGGGGGTGTTATGCATTTAAATTAACACTTTAAAGCCTACAAATACGTAATATAATGACAAAATCAGAATTAAGCTTGAGCAGCTACTCAACTTGCCTGTACGCCTTTCAGAAAAACCCCACATACTCCACATCTGAAGCACAGGTGGGACATTTCCCCCAGGTTTTTGTACACAGGAAGTGAGGTACATGTGACAAATCTTGACCTTAACTTTGACGTACGCCCCACAGAAATGTAACTGCCTGTTGTGGTGACACAGACAGCAGTGGTCAAACTAAAACATGCAAGTGACATGAAGGAAATAACTCTACATGTCAGCAAAGCAACTCGACAGCGCATTCAAATGTATGCAGACGTATCCAGTGAACGCTGACGATGGAACAGGCCGCTTACGGAGGCTACGCCTGGGGCTCTACACAGGGCTAAGGCAGAAGAGTAATTCAAGCTTTAGTTGATTTGTTTATTTAAAACTGACACAGCTAACTAGCACCAGCTAGTCTTCCTGGGGTCCATAAAACATGATTACATTAATAAAGATTCAAAAATCACAGATAAAAAGAAACAACAAAGCGAAGGAAATTTACCACCATAACTACAGCAAGACAAATTGTGCAACACCCCAGCCACCATGTCCACACGGGCCCCACTGTAGGTCAAACTGGGCTGTTTCATGGGTGTCCCACATGGGTTTGTCGAGCAGGTTCCATGTAGGCCCCATCTGTGTTTGCCCACATGGACTTTACGTGTGGTGCAGGTAAGCAGGTGATCTGCTTACCTGCACCATGGAGCCGACATGGATCTGACGCAGGTTAATGGGTTTCATTAACATCCATCCGTCCATCTTCTGCCGCTTAATCCTTTTTGGGCTGCAGGGTGGGGGGGGTGGGGAGGCTGGAGCCGATCCCAGCATCTTTTGGGCGAGAGGCAGGGTACACCCTGGCCAGATCGCCAGCCACTGGTGCAAAAATTACGAGAAAAAAGTCACAAATTTATGAGAAAAAAGTGAAAATTTAGGAGAAAAAAATTAGCAAATTTCCAAGAAAACATTTACAGATTTATCAGGAAAAAATTTTGAAAAAGTAGCAAACATTTGAGTAAATGAATTGAAATTTTAGGAGAAAAAAAGTCACAAATTTATGAGAAAAAGTTGCAAAATTATGGAAAAAAGTGGGAAATTTATGAGAAATTTCCAAAATTACAAGAAAAAGTTAGCAGATTCGTAAGAAAAAAGTTACAGTTTTACAAGTAAACAAAATCACAAATTTATGAGGAAAAAGTTGCGAGTTTAGCATTAAAAAAAAAGGTTGAAAAAGTTAAAAATTTATGAGAAAGTTTCAGATTTTTAAGAAAGATGGATCAAATTTATGGAAAAAAAAGAAACAAATTGATAAGAAAATCACAAATCGATGAGAAATAAGTTGAAAACAGGCGAACAGGTAAAATCCACGGACGCACCCACATGGGACCCATAAGACAGCCCAGATTAACCTTTGGTGGGGCCCACATGGCCACGCTGGCTTGGACAGCACCACAGTTCAACACTGGCGCCGCTATAGACAGGATCTTAGCTTCGTTTTAAAATCCAACTTTCCCTTTATGTCCCGGACTCCAGCTGGAAGATAATTTTATTAATTGATAATTTCATTAATTTCATCAATTAATTTCATTAACTGCCTTGTATAAAACAGGATTTGGTATTTTATTGGATTTTGCACACAACCCATTACTGGCCCCTCTGGTGGCATAATCATGCACGGCTGAACTGTAAATAAGTTTTTCAAATACAAATTTTGGGTTTTCTGTTTGAATTACTTTATGAAAAAATATGAGCAAATTAGCTAAGAGTCTTTTTTCAGCGGTTATCCAATTAAGATGCCAATGCATATCAAGAATATTGGTCCCAGAACAGCAGCCCAAAACAAGTCTAGCTGCTTTATTTTGTGCAGCTTGCAACTTACTGAGTTGGCCTAGTCTTGATATAACTGCCCTTGGAGTGGACGCATGTGTCTGGTATGTGTTATACACTGTTGCTAGGCAACAGGAAAAATAACATAATCTGCATAAACATGCAGAAAACTGAGGAAATGATTGTAGATTACAGGATAAACAGAACCACCCCCCCCCACACACACACACATCTGTGGAGTAGCTGCTGAAGCGGTCTCCAGCTACAAATACCTCGAGGTTCACATCACAAACCGCTTCACCTGGACCAAAAACACATCCGGCTTGGTGAAGAAGGTCCCACCCACGCCTTTACCTTCTCTGCAGGCTGAAGCGGGCGGGGCTGAACAGGTCAGTCCTGACGGTCTTCATGCTAGGGAGCAGTGGACAGTGTCCTCACCTCCTGTATCACTCTGTGGTATGGCACCTGTTCAGCCGCAGACAGAAAGGCCCTTGAGACGGGAGTGAAGTCTGCACAGAAGATCAGCAGCGGAGGACATGCCCACAGTGAGTGACATTGGCTGCAGCAGGAGCAGGAAAAGGACGTCCTCCATCATGAAGGACCCCACTCTCTACCTGTTTGTTCATCAGGCAGGGGACTGCGTAGCATCAGAGCCAGGACCACCAGGCTCAGTTGGAGCCGTTTCCTCCTTTATATATAAGTTACTGTTTAAGATGTTGCATCAGGTTCAAGCTTAAATTTTTGCAGAACCCTTTGACACCGATCCTGATCATAATTTTTATGGACAGGATTTCTAGGCGCAGTCAAGGAACGTAGGGTGTCGTGTTTGGTGACCAAAGGATCTCATCTCTGCTGTTTGCAGATGACGCTGTCCTGTTGGCACCATCCAGCAATGACCTACAGGTCTTACTGGGACAGTTTGCTACTGAGTGTGAAGCAGTTGGGATGAGAATCAGCACCTCCAAGTCCGAGTCCATGGTCCTCACCCAGAAAAGGGTGGATTGTCCTCTCTAGGTTGGGGACAAGCTTCTGCCCCAAGTGGAGGAGTTTAAGTATCTTGGGGCCTTATTCACTAGTTAGGGGAAAATGGAGCGAGAGATTGACAGATGGATCGGAGCAGCCTTTGCAGTGATGCAGACGTTGTACCATTCTGCTGTGGTGAAGAGAGAGCTGAGTCTAAAGCAAAGTTGTCGATCTACCGGTCAATCTACCTTGACTGTTAGATTGACTGAGAAAAATGAGATTGCAGATTGAAGCGGCTGAAATGAGCTTTCTCCATAGGATTGCTGGACTCACCCTCAGAGATACGGTGAGGAGCTCAGTCATCTGGGAGAGGCTCAGAGCAGAACTGCTGCTCCTCCACATTGAACGGAGCCAGTTGAGGAAGTCTGGGCATCTGATCAGGATGCCTCCTGGACACCTCCCACTTAAAGTTTTTTTGGGCACGTCCCATTGGGAGGAGACCCCAGGGAAGACCCAGGACTCGCTGGAGAGACTATGCCTCCCAGCTGGCCTGGGAACGTCTTGGTATCCTCTCTGAAGAGCTGGAGCAGGTGGCCGGGGAGCGGGAAGTCTGGGCTTCTGCTTGAACTGTTGCCTCCGCAACCTGGACCTCCAGAAAAAGCAGGAAAAAATGGATGGATGGATGCTTGACAATCTGTCACCTTGCAGCAAGCTATGCAAGTCTAAATTTCTAAAAATAAATGGCAATAAAAGTCTATTCCCTTTTTAAAAAATTAGGCTATAAATCAAAATCCTTGCAACAGCTCATTTAAAGCTCATGGATTAATATCCCTCGTTTGCATTATGCCGGCTCCTCCGTCTGTATGTCTGCTCAGAGATCGTTCTCCAGTTTATTTGCCACTAAAATGCAAACAGACCATATTTATTCCCTTAGCAGCCTCTAAAATAACAATGCACCTTAACTGGGAAAGACAGAAAAAAAAAAAAAAAAACACTCCTCAATGACTCAGTGGCACAGTTTTAGTGTCTGAATACATTCACAATGCAACCAGCACTTAAAACTACAGACACAGGCTCATTTAACAAAAGCTCCCTCCGTAATACCAGCTTTTCAATATCAGCAAAGGCATAAATGTGCATATATGCAATTAAAAAAACAAACATCTACATAGATATACAGTAAATACCCCCCCCCCCCCCCCCACACACACACACACATCTTGCTGGAGATGCCTCACTTTCATTTTACATGCATTTAAATGATGAAACCCTCCTTTAATGTGCGTCTGCTTGATTGAATTGATCTGTCATTACTTTAATACAAGGTTTATCGTGATGATGATAAATTGTAGTTGCTTTACTGCTACTCTTTGCAACTCTGGCATTTTAATTCTTTTGTTTGTCCTACTGCCGGCTTTGCTCGATCGTTTTCTTTCTGCATTTGTTTCAGCCGTTCTTATCTGTATGTGCTCAGCTCAATAGCTGCTTCAATGTCTGACTGTTTACATCACCGCTGGCTTTGTGTGTGTGTGTGTGTGTGTGTGTGTGTGTGTGTGTGTGTGTGTGTGTGTGTGCGCGTGCGGGTGCTTTCACATTCTTTAACTAAAAAAGCACTCAGAGCACATACCTCCGCCAAGGCTCCTTCCGTTCCTCATGGATCACCTTCAAAATGTTATTGGTTCGTGGGTAGGCCGCGAGCCGCGTCTGGTGAAAACTGCATCAAGCTCTGCCCAGTAGTTTCAGAGGATTCTTGCTAACAAGCGGTGAGAAGATAAGAGCCTTGGCAGAGGTATGTGTTCTCGGATCATCACCAAAATGTAGTGGGTTCCGCTCTAGTCCAAGGACCACCTCTGGTGAAAATTCCACCCAAATGTGTCCAGTAGTTTTTGCGCAATCCTGCTGACAATCAAACCAACACGGATGAAAACAACCTCCTTGGTGGAGGTAATAATCAGAAGAAAAGCCAATAAAGTTGCACGTTTTGGTTCAGTCAGCGAGATGCTGCTAACCTAAAGTGGCATTGAGAGGAAATGCCAAAAGTGAACAAAACTGCAACCGAGTGTGTGTGAGATGACACCGTCTGTGAGATGTTATGATTTGTTTTATGGTTTGAAAATAGGAAAATAAACCAAAAAAAAAAAAAATGAAGAAGAAGGCAGAGAGTGAGTCATCTTGTCTGAAGCATTGATGTACAGCACAACAGGAGCCCAGACGGTGTACAATATGTGATACATACAACAGGAGCTAATAAAACGCTGCCGAGTGATATAATAAGAATTAGATTGCTTTTAGGATTCCTGCCAGTATAAACGGGCGAAGCAGGTCTGCAGCTGTTCTACGCTGTTTGATTTGTTGTCATTTAAATGGGTTATGATTCCCTTCCTTTAAAGGTCCCATTCATTTAACAAGATATGCACTGAAAGGAGGTGGGAAAGGCTGCGGGAGATGATTCAGAACAATCCCAGCCAGCATGCCCGTGTGGGCCCCGGTAGACGTGAAAATTGGTCTGTCTGTGTTTGCCCACATGGACTTTACCTGTGGTGCAGGTTTGCGGGGAATCAGTTTACCTGCATTAAAGCCACTGGGCCCCACAAGGGTTTAACATGGGTGAGCAGGTTTTACACTGGCGCCACAGGCAAAATTATGAAACAAAAAGGCACAAATATATGAGGAAAAAGTTGCAAGTTTATGAGAAAAAAGCGAAAATTTAGGAGAAAAAAGTTACAAATTTACAAGGAAAAAATTATGAAACATTATGAGGAAAAAATGTCACAAATTACCAGGAAAAAGTTGCAAATTTAAAAGAAAAAAATGTAAAAATTTTGGAGAAAAAAATGTGAATGTTTATGAGAAAAATAGTTCCAAATTACTAGAATTTTTTTTTGCAAATTTATGAGAAAAAGTCAAAAATTTACAAGAAAACAGTTGCAAATTTATGAGAAACAAAAGAAAATTTATGAGGAAAAAGTCACAAGTTTACAAGGAAAAAATTACAGTTTTATGAGAAAAAAAATGTGAAAATTTATGAGAAAAAAGATACAAATTTACTAGAAAAAAGTTGCAAATTTATGAAAAAAAAATTAGAAAATTTATGAGAAAAAGTCACAAATTTACAAGGAAAAAAGTTGCAGTTTGATGAGAAAAAAATGTGAAAACTTTTGATAAAAAGTGAAAATTTATGAGGAAAAAAAATTTTACAGGAAAAAAAGTTGCAGTTTTATGAGAAAAAAATGAAAAATTACGTAAAAAGTTACAAATTTATGAGAAAAATGTGAAATTTAGAGGAAAGTTACAAGCTTAGAAAAATTAAGCAAATTTACAAGAAAAAAGTCAGAAATTTATGAGGAAAACACTAGAAAAAGTTGCAAATTAACAAAAAAGTAGCCAATATATGAGTAGATAAATTTAAAATTTATGAGAAAAAAGTTACAAATTTAGGAGCAAAAGTTGCACGTTTACAGTAAAAAAAGTTGAAAATTTTTGAGAAAGTTTCAAATTTACAAAAAAAAGTTCCAAATTTATGGGAAAAGTCACAAATTTAAAGTCATAAATTTAAAATAAATTTACAAGGAAAAAAGTAACAAATTCATGGGGAAAAGTTGCAGGATAACAGTAAAAAAGTGGCAAATTTATGAGAAAGTTCCAAAATTACAAGAAAAAGTAAGCAAATTTGAAAGAAAAAAATCACAATTTCACAAGAAAAACTGATAAATTTCTGAGAAAAATTTATAAATCTTTTAGAGAAAATCATAAATTCATGAGAAAAATTTGCAAGTTTACACTATAAAAAGTTAAAAATTTATGAGAAAAATTCAATGTTTCAAGAAAAAATGTCTCAAATTTACAAGAAAAAAGCAAATTTTTGAGAAAATAAGTTGAAAATAGGTAAACAGGTAAAGTCCAGTGGGCAAACAGACGCAGATGGGGCCAACATGGAACTCCTGGACAAACCCACATGGGACCCATAACACAGCCCTGATTTAACCTTTGGTGGGGCCCACATTGACATCTTGACTGGAATGCTGCAATAATTCTATAATTAAAGGAAATGTGACCAAAACATTTCATCACAGTCTGTAGTAAAACAGCAGTAAATGGGACCTCTAAAGGCGATTGGTGTAACTCTGCATATTCTTTGTTTTTATCAACACCAGTGATCAATAATTGAGCTGTAGCCCCTTCTTTCTATTCAGTTCTGGAGCAGAACGATGAAATATTGAGCACTTGGGACTACAGTTGCTGATTGGGTTGTCCAGACAGATTTGGGTCACCACCGCCGCCGCGGCACCTTAAATTAGCCACACTTGACACGAAACAAATTCAGCCGTAAACAACCCCGGTGTTTTAAAAGAGATGATACCACTATTAGATGCCAGCAGGACCTTATTTCGGAGCAACAGATTTGCCTCATTGAGGAATACCCCGATCTTTCATTGAGTTTATAAGAACTGCGAGACAGTATAGGCTGAAAAGACATTATTTTAATAGTGACAAATGGCTACCACCCTTGCTGCCAGGACTATTTCACTGATAAATGTGCTTTGATGTTTACTAAAGCGCAACGTCGGCAAAACCAAGAAGTCATCATTGGAAGGAGACTTTGGAACTGTGGGTGGGGGTGGGGGGTTACTTGTTAGTTTGGAGGCATGGTTTTTTTTTTAAGGTACATTGAACATTTGCTTCAGCTGAATATCATTTCAAATTTAAATCTGGAAAAGAAAGCCGGCGCACGCTCCCAGCACTCTGACATCACACTCATGATGATTCATTACTATAAGCTGACTGCAGCCATTATGAAGATTTTGTTTTGACTGTATCATGATGGATGCTTTCCACCTCGTCTTGTACATATCTCCTTAAGGGACCCATTACACAGCATGGAGATCGTTGGGTGACCACTGAGAGATCAAAAATTGGCCCAATCCCTTAGTGGTCTCCTAAAGCCTAGACAAAGCGGCTTCTGTGTAAATGTTTGTGAGATCCTTGTGTGAGCAAAAAGTCAGTTTTTTGGTATCTTTCACGGTGATCTACAGAGATCTTTGAGCGACCTTGGCAATCAATGAAGATCCTTGAGAGATCACTAAGAGACCAGGAGAGATCACTGAGGGATCATTGAAAGTTCCTTGGGTAGCCAAGGAGGTTGCTTAGCATTTCTTGGGTAACATGGAAAATCTATGAATATAGATGAGAGGTTTCTAGAGCTCATCCATCAGTTTCTGAGAAGTAGTTGAAGAAGAAACATCTCCAGAAGGTCAAGAGTCCAAGATGAACAACCAATATTATTAATATTAATAGAAACAAACAAATGAATGCTGTGAGTGCTAAAGAATGTTTAAAGCAGAAGATGATTATCTGCTCATCTATCAGCCATCTCTACCTTCGATGTGGAAAAATCTGGTGCTCACTGAGAGATCGCTGAGAGCTCATTAGGAGATTGATGAGATCACTGAGCGTTTCTTGAGCATTCGTTGAAAGATTTCTTTGGACTGAGTCCTTTAAGGAGACTGTGGAGATCACTGGAAGATCACTGAGAAATCCTGATGATTGTTGAAAGATTGCTGAGAAACAACCACCACCCCTGTGTAAGTCAGCCTGTTCTCCAGTCATCCAATCTTTTGGCACACCAGTGAAAAATTATGACTGGGCGATTTTGTCTTTGTGTGAAGAACCTCCAACGAGTCTCTGTTCGACACCTGGGCATGCAGACTGGCATCATACATCACACAGAGCTGCTCGTAGCCAGTGTCAGTAATTATGCTAAATTAAATTCTGCCAGTAAGTCCATGCCAGCCCCAAATTAAACCTCGGTGTCACGCCGGTCCTTCACCCTCCACTTCAGTGCCACTGCACCACCTCGAGTGTCGTGTTTGAAGGTAGAGCAGAGTAAGACGCCTTCTCTCTATCAGGCCATTTCAGATCAGTTTCAAGAGATGAATCCATCTGCTAAAACTTTCAGCTGCATGAATAATTTAAGGTGTATCAAGCTAATGGTTCTGAACAAGGACTTTCAGTATGTGGATGAAGCGGTTGCTGAAACAAGGTGTTTCAAGTAAAGCACGGCACTTCTTTCATGATGTAAGACACAGAGTTTGTCAGTTAAAGCTTTTCAATAGGAAGAGAAATCAGCGCACACCTATTGCTGAAAGACTTGAGAAGAACATCTATCAGGGTGTGGGTAGTTTCGGTGATGAGTTGTTTTCAGAGACGTACCCTGACAAGTGACTGCCAGGAAACAGTCTCGCAATGAAAGCAAACAAGACGAGGTAAGGTCTGTCACACCAGACTTTTTTTTTTCCCTCCCTTTATTTGAAACGTCTATCACTCCATCACTCCGGCACTTACAATTTGACACATTCCTGCCAGACACAGCAGCGGTGGACGAAAACCAACGGAGTTTCTGTTGGGTAGAAATGGAACACATCAGAATGGGGTGGCCATTGATATTTCAGTCACGGGGAAACAATAAAGTTAAACCTGAGTTGAGGTAGCTGTGATGCTTTTCGCTTTTCACTGTTACACCAGAGGTTATAGGATGATGAACATGCACACCACCATATATTATTTTTGTCCCAAAAGTTTTCCCACATCCCTATGAACCAGCACTCAACTAGCTTTCATCACGTCTCTGACGTGTGAAGTTTTGACAGATACAAATATTCCGAGTCAGAAGACACGCCTGATCTTCTTCTGGAGTGGTGAGAGACAGGCAGCTACTGAGATGAAATGAAACAGCCCCGCTGCCCCCGAGGCAGCTGGGGAGCACCGGCGGTGCAGAGGCAACTGCCGTCAACTAGGAAGACACTTCTCCACCATCATGTAAGGCTACGACTAATTTTTTTTGACCTTGTGGTTTGTGTTGCTTTCAGAAGCTGTTTTCTCGAGGCTGCCGGCTCCATCCTGAGAGAGATCACGTCCCACATCACACAGTTTGCTAACTTACATGAAAGAGGATCTAATTTGGGGATGCAGCAGTCTTTAAGATACTGTAAGGCTAATATAGAATGTATGATTTAATTTTAGTCAGCGGTTACTGGCAATAACCACAAGAATTCAAAACGCAATGCTCATATCATTTTAATATCACTACAGTACACAAACTATGGTACGGTGCATTAAGAGGAATTGCTTTTTTGTCCACTTTTGTCCAACAGGAAGTGTTCATCCAAAAAAAACATAAAATAAAAAACACTGAAGAACTACCTGACAGGTAGGATAGATACTGAGGAGATATCATCAGTTTTTCCTGGCATCATGTCCGTGTACTAAAAATCTGATATAACCTTCATTTCAGTATTAACTGTCCACTGCAAGCCACACTATGAGTTACTGTATCTGAGAAAATGGGTGCAACAGTGTGACTACAGGCAGTAGGCCTTTTGGAGGTTTTTTTTTTGTTTTGTTTTTTTTTTTTTTTACGGGAGGAGGTGGTGGTGGTTGTGGGAGGTATTCACAAATTTAGCATAATGTACACACCTATCAATGTAAATGAGGTACAGTCATGTGAAAAAATTAGGACACCCCATTAAATATTCAGTTCTTTATTAAGAAATGTTCACATATCTATGTCTAACCTTGTTTTTGTTTTTTATTTGCATTTATTTGCATTTATTTTAGCCATTTTAAGTGGGAAAGAATGTGGGGGTGTCCTAAAAAGATGGGGGGGTTATCCTAATTTATTGCGCAATATTTGTTTACAATTATATTTTACAGAAAATTTGAAAAAAAAAGTCTTTAATTCATTTTTAATTGTTTAGTTGGATTACATGAATCTCCCAGTATTTTAAATACTGATATTAAAAATCCATATGTCCAATTATGTTAAAAAAAACATAC
The DNA here is from genome assembly GCA_020510985.1 of Pholidichthys leucotaenia. Taxonomy (NCBI): domain Eukaryota; kingdom Metazoa; phylum Chordata; class Actinopteri; order Cichliformes; family Pholidichthyidae; genus Pholidichthys; species Pholidichthys leucotaenia. The sequence goes on from CM035844.1 coordinate 217,473,106, forward strand.
AGGTTTATACAGGGTATCCTAATTTTTTCACATGACTGTATGCAGGTAAATGTGAAAGAAGAAAGGAGCAAGAATACAATTCACCGCGATGGACTGGTGATCTGTCCAGGGCGTTCCTGGCCTCTCGCCCAAAGATACTGGGATAGGCTACCAAAGTCACACATTTACTAAATGGGGAAAAATCTGCAAATTTACAAGGTAAAAGTTCACAAATTCATTAAACTGGCAGTAAAAGTTGCAAATTTATGAAACTGGGGGAAAAAGTTACAAATTTACAAGAAGTTAAAAAGTCACAAATTAATTTAACTGGAAGTAAAAGTCACAAATTAACAAAACTGGGGGGAAAAGCCACAAATTTAAAAGAAGGTAAAAAGTGAAAAAATCTTTTAACTAGGAGTAAAAGTCGCAAATAAGGAAAATGGGGGGAAGTCACAAATTTGCAAGAAGGTAAAAAGTCACAAATTCATTAAACTAGGAGTGAAAGTCAAAAATTTACAAAATGAGGAAAAAGCCACAAATGTATTAAACTGGGGAAAATTTACAGAAAGACAAAAAGCAATACTAATGATGGATTAGATTTATTTAAAGGGTTAAAAAGGGTTTAAAATGTTGCAAAGTTACAAGATGTGAAAAGGTTGCAAATTTAAGAAACTGGATTCACAGGATTGTCTCAAGCCACAAATCTGGGGAAGGGTACAGAAAAATTTCTGCTGTTTTGAGGGCCCCAGTGAGCACAATAGGCTCCATCATGTGTAAATGGAAGAAGATCGGAACCACCCGGACTCTTCTTAGAGCTGGCCGGCCGTCTAAACTGAGCGTTTGGGGTAGAAGGGCCTTAGTCAGGGAGGTGACCAAGAACCTGATGGTCACTCTGTCAGAGCTTCAGCGTTCCTCTGTGGAGAGAGGAGAACCCTTCAGAAGAACAACCATCTCTGCAGCAATCCACCAATCAGGCCTGTATGGTAGAGTGGCCAGACAGAAGCCACTCCTTAGTAAAAGGCACATGGCAGCCCATCTGGAGTTTGCTAAAAGGCACGTGAAGGACTGTCACACTATGTGAAACAAAATTCTCTGGTCTGATGAGACAAAGATTGAACTCTTTGGTGTGGATGTCATGCATCATGTTTGGAGGAAACCAGGCACTGCTCATCACCAGGCCAAAACCATCCATACAGTGAAGCATGATGGTGGCAGCATCATGCTGTGGGGGTGTTTTTCAGTGACAGGAACTGTGAGACTAGTCAGGATAGAGGGAAAGATGAATGCAGCAATGTACAGAGACATCCTGGATGAAAACCTGCTCCAGAGTGCTCTTGACCTCAGACTGGGGAGATGGCTCATCCTTCAGCAGGACAACGACCCTAAGCACACAGCCAAGACATCAAAGGAGTGGCTTCAGGACAACTCAGTGAATGTCCTTGAGTGGCCAAGCCAGACCCCAGACTTGAGTCCAATTGGACATCTTTGGCGAGATCTGAAAATGGCTGTGCACCGACACACTTCCCCTCCAACCTGATTGAGCTTGAGAGGTGCTGCAAAGAGGAATTGGCAAAATTGCCCAAAGATAGGTGTGTCAAGCTTGTGGCATCATATTCAAAAAGACTTGAAGTTTCAATTGCTGCCGAAGATGCATGAACAAAGTATTGAGCAAAGGTTGTGAATACTTACAGTATGTACATGTGATTTCTTAGTCTTTTATTTTTAATAAATTTGCAAAATCTCAAAAAACTTTTTTCACATTATCATTATGGGGTATTGTGTGTAGAATTCTGAGGAAAACTGAATTTAATCTATTTTGGAATAAGGCTCTAACATAAAATGTGGAAAAAGTGAAGTGCTGGGAATACTTTCTGGATCCACTGTAAATGGTCAAGTGTTGTTAGATGAACAATGATTCCAGTGGAGGCTGAATAGCATTTAAAGAAAATAGAGATCAAATCCAGCCGGCTGGACAGTTAAACTAATGTCAGGCGGTCTTTTCGCCAGCTTCTGGCCACAGAGGCCAGATGTGCTGTGCTTAGAATGATTGACTCTGACCGCCCAACCAAGCTAATGCTAAGAGATCAATGTAGCATCACAGTGAAAACAACAAAATAAGCCAGAATGACGTGAGATATATTATCAATTGTGGATTAGTGAACCAGATGGAAATCTGAAATCTAAAGAAAATAACAATAGAAACAAAGTTAGCTCTGATCCTAAAGCCTTTGGCTCTCCACCCAGCTGCATGACAGAAAGTTATGGCTGGCCAATGATAGGGTAGCGTCATGTTTCTGACTTTAGGAAGCAAACCTGGAAGAGTTAAAAAAGCTTCTAGGAGAGAAAGAAAAAAAAGATATAAAGGCTGAGTGATTTTCTAAGAGAAGTGAGTATATTTATTTATTTATTTATTTATTTATTTATTCTTGATAATCACATGACAACCCCAGCCCCAGGGGGTGCACAAGCCAGTGTACTCCTAGTGCCAGTCCCAAGCCCAGGTAAATGGGGAGGGTTGTGTCACGAAAGGCATCCAACGTAGAACCTTTGCCAAATTAAACATGCGGATCATGATGAATGAGACTTTCATACCGGATTGGTCGAGGCCTGGGTTAACAATAACCGACACCGGTGCTGTTAACTGACAGGGTGCTGGTGGAAATTGGGCTACTGTTGGTCGAAGATCGAGAAGGAGGAGAGGGGGAAGGTGTGTTAGGAGGGAGAGAGAGAAAGGGAAAGGTAGAAGTGTGGAGGTGAGTGTAGGGTTGTTAAATGTAGGGACTATGACTGGTAAATGCAGAGAGTTGGCTGATATGATGGAGAGAAGAAAGGTAGCTATACTGTGTATTCAAAAAAACAGATGGAAGGGAAACAAGGCTAGGTGCATTGGAGAGGGGTATATACTGTTCTACCATGGTGCAGCTAGGAAGAGAAATGGAGTAGGAGTAATCTTGAAGGAAGAGTATGTGAAGAGTGTTCAGGAGGTAAAGAGGGAGTCAGACAGAATCATGAGTTTGAAGCTAAAAGTCAAAGGTGTGATATTGAATGTTGTCAGTGTGTAAGCCCCACAAGTTGGATGTCAGAAGAGAAAGAAGAATACTGGAGTATGTTGGATGAAGTGGTAGAGAGTGGTGATTGGAGTGGACTTTAATAGACATGTAGGTGAAGGGAACAGAGGTGATGAGGAGGTCCTAGTAGGTATGGTCTTAAGAAGAGAAATGTGGAAGGACGGATGGTTGTGGATTTTGCTAAAAGGATGGAAATGGCTGTGGTGAATGCATACTTCAAGAAGAGAGGAACACAGGGCGACTTACAAGAGTGGAGGAAGGTGCACATACTGTAGGTGGACTACATCTTATGCAGGAGAAATCTGAAAGCGATAGTTAGACTGCAAGGTTATGGCAGAGGAGAATGTAGCTAGACAACATTGGATGGTAGTCTGTAGGATGACTTTGCAAAGCAAGAAGAGGAAAACAGTGAAAGAAAAGCCAAAGATTAAGTGGGGGAAGTTACAGAAGGAAGAAGGTTGCACAGAGTTCAGGAAGGAGTTGATACAGGCTCTGGATGGTGGGAAAGAATTACTAGATGACTGGGAAAGTACAGCAAATTTACTAAGGGAAATGGGTAGAAAGGTACAGTATGTGGTGTATCCAGTGGACAGAGGAAGGAAGAGAAGGAGACTTGGTGGTGGAATGAGGAGGTACAAGAAAGTATCTAAAGAAGAGGTTAGCAAAGAAAAAGTGGGATAGTCAGGAAGATGAAGAAAGTAGACAGGAGTATTTGGAATCTCGGCACATGGCAAAGAGGAAGGTGGCAAAGGCAAAGGATAAGGCATATAGTGAGTTGTATGAGAGGCTAGACACTAAAGTAGGAGAAAAGGAGCTGTATTGACTGGCTAGATAGAGGGATCGAGCTAGAAAGGATGTACAGCAGGTTAGGTTGATTAAGGACAGAAATGAAAATGTACTGACAAATGATGAGTGTGTTGAGATGGTGGAAGGAATACTTTGAAGAGTTGATGAATAAAGAAAATGAGAGAGAGAGGAGGATGGATAAAGGAAAGATAGTGGATAAGGAAGTCCCGAGGATTAGCGAGGCGGAAGTGAGGACAGTTTTGAAGAGGATGAAGAATGGAAAGGCACAGATGACATAGCTGTGGAGGTATGGAGATGTTTAGGAGAGATGGCAGTGGACTTTTTAACCAGATTGTTTAACACATTTTTAGAGGGTGAGAGGATGCCCGAGGAGTGAAGAAGAAGTGTTTTGGTACCAATTTTCAAGAACAAAGGTGATGCTCAGATCTGAAGTAACTACAGAGGCATAAAGTTGATCAGCCACACTATGAAGATATGTGAAAGAGTTCTTGAAGCCAGGTGAAGAGGAGAGGTGACAATCAGTGAGCAGCAGTACGATTTCATGCCAAAATTAAGTACTACAGATGCAATGTTTGCTCTAAGAGTGCTGATGGAGAAGTATAGAGAAGGTCAGAAGGAGCTGAACTGTGTCTTTGTGGATCTAGAGAAAGCATATGAGAGAGGGGCCAAGAGAGGACGTGTGGTATGAGGAAGTCAGGAGTGGCAGAGAAGTATGTGAGGGTGGTGAGGATATGTATTAGGACAGTGAGACGGTGGTGAGGTGTGCTGTAGGAGTGATGGATGGATTCAAGGTGGGGGTGGGTGTCACGGGTGGCTCTCGCGAGCCACCATAAGACGCCACACAGTCACCAGTGAGTTCAGTGAGTTTTATTACGGTGAGAATAGTGGCAACACAAGCTGCTGAGACAATGACACATGAGTCTACTCACAACAGCAGGCATAGGCTAAACAGCTCTACAGGTCCAGAGGAGGAGACAGTCAAGTACAGACAGACGAGGTTGGTGATAATAATAACACCGGCTGCTAAGGCAGAGACACACAAAGACCGATACACACCGGGAGGGGTAAGGCTATACAGCACACTTACTAGTCCAGGGGCACGATGGTCAACCAAGCAGACGTGGTAGGAATAACTCCTAAGCATCCGTAGCGTGACGGAGAGTTAACAGACACTGCTGCAAGGATGTGATCGCTAGGGAGGGTAGAAATAGTCCTGCACTAATGACCACAAATGCAGCACAGCTGTTCAGAGTTTGACAGCTGAGCGGAAGCCTCCCCGAGCACTATCACAATAAGAGCTCGGAGAGCTAGAATCATAACGCCGCTGTCAAACCCTGACAAGATTAACCCGAGCGCCAAGGCATAGTACTCGGGTCATGACAGTAGGCCCCCCTCACTTGACGGGCTCTGAACGTCTAGTAACACCCAAAACAGGAAAAGAAATGAATACATCACTTGAAATATCCATTCTATTTCCCCCCAGAACAATGACGAAAGAAGAAAAAACAAAACAAGACATGACTACAAAACAAGGAGAACACAATCATACAAAGCAAAAAACACTTGACCCTGACAATTTTCCCACCGAGGCCACAGACAACCCGTCTAACCCCAGTGTACATAACCTGGCCCCAAAAAATATAAACCAGCACACAGTAACTATAGGAACAAAACAGGAAATAAATGCAAACACATAACCATGGCAAAAAAAGGAAAAAAAAAATACATGACGGTAACTATGGAAACAAAACAAAACGTAAATACAAACATGACTAAGAGCAAAAAAATGCATACTAACACGATAACTATGAGAAAAACAATAAATGCACACACGACAACTATGAGAAAAAAAAAACACACAAGAAATACGTGCTAACACACCGTGACTATGGAAAAAACAAACACACACGAAACCAGAAATACATGAAAACACCTGGAAACTAAATGAGAACACCATACTATGGCCCCTCAAGAAGAGGGGAACGAACAAAAAGCAAAACATGGCCATAGCCCCTCAAAGGAAGAGGGGGAAACCAAACAAAAAAAAAAAAAAACAAGACCCAGACTATGGATTACAAAAACTCATGAGGCAATCTAAAATTGCTTAGCATAACTTGACTATGGCTTTCAAAACACGAGGCAATCAAAAATTGCTTAACATAACTTGACTATGGCTTTCAAATACTCATGAGGCAATCTAAATTGCTTAACATAACTTGACAAGACTTGACTATGGCTTTCAAATACTCATGAGGCAATTTAAATTGCTTAACATAACTTGACAAGACTTGACTATGGCTTTCAAAACACATGAGGCAATCTAAAATTGCTTTACATAACTTGACAAGACTAGACACCGTATGGGCCAAAGCAAAAAGATGATCGGTGGAGATCCAACGCCCCCCCAGGCAGAGCTCCGGCGACCTCCCTGCCTCTGATGACCCACGGATAGTCCCACAAAACAGTACATGGTCAGGCGGCCTGCCCCAGTCCCAGGCCCCCAGAAACAAGTCCTCTGGTGGCCGAACCAGGTCACCCCGTAGCAAACACAGTTTATCGGGTGACCAACCCAAGACGCTGTACGCACAAAGCAGTTCCTCGGGTGGCCGACCCGCATCCCACAACCACCAGGACCGTGGAGGAATAGCATGCAGCCTGCCTAATGACGACAATACATGAGAGCGCAAGTCTGCCAGACAAAAACCTCCAACGGCCCCCAGCTGGTGGCTCCTGAGAGGGGAACAATCAAAAAACTGGACCTCCTCGAATCCTGATTGGGTCGCAGCCGCACCTGCGCTGGACCCCCACTGGACCTCGTCGGACCCCGATTGGGTCACCGCTGCACCCACGTCGGACCCCGATTGGGTCACAGCCACACCTGAGCTGGACCCCCACTGGACCTCGTCGGACCCCGATTGGGTCGCAGCCACACCTGAGTCGGACCCCGACTGGGTCACCTCGGTCCACGCGTCGGACCCCGACTGAGTCACCGCTGCACCCACGTCGAACCCCGACTGGGTCACAGCCACACCTGAGTCGGACCCCGACTGGGTCACAGCCACACCTGAGTCGGACCCCGACTGGGTCACCTTGGCCCACGCGTCGGACCCCGACTGGGTCACCTCAGCGGCGACCTCCATCCCCGAACCTGGAACCTCCAGTCCCGTGACCTTGACAGATTCCAGACTAGTGACGCTGTGGAGAGGCTCAGAGAACAAGAGAGGAACGGGATCAGTTCCACCGGCAGCGCCAGAGCCCAGCGAGACGAGCTCGGGTGCAGCAGACGGCTGCCCCTCGCTCGCCTCCCCATGAGGCAGGCAAAAATGCTCTAACACACCATAAAGGAAAACAAGAAAGAGCACTTGCCTGCACTCGGGCTCTGGAGCCGTCCAGGACTTCGTCGATCCAGGTTCAGACAGACGCTCGTCGTCGGGCTCCCACTCAGCTGCGTTGGGTTCCACAGCCGGCCTGATGGTCTCTGCAGCTGGATCCTCTCGCGATGGCGTCCACGCCAATAACCCGTATGGCGTGGGGGCAAAGGACCCTCGACCTGCTGACTCGGGCTGCATCTCTGAGGAACCCTGGGGACGCTCACTCGTCGGCTCTGGCTCCTCACCGCAGTCCGTTCTCCTCCTCTGTCCAACACAAGGCTGCAGGGCCGGGATATCTCCCAGAGCCGCAGGCCTCCCCCTCGTTCGACGGCGTGGGACTGACGCCGAGGACCGCTCCACAGAAGGAAACACAGAGGGAGCAGGTTCAGTATTGCTGGCTACAGCTGGAGAAGGAAACTCGGGGAGCTGCGAACCCCGAGCTTTACCCCCAGGAGTCAGACAAGACAGATCACTATGATGGATAGGTAAGTGAAATTGAACTTGCCTGTCTCCTGCAGGGAAGATGGTGCCAGCTGTAGAGGACGTTGCTCCTTCCCTCGCTCGCTGGATGGTAACCCAGGACCCATGGACGGAGCTCACCGGCACAGGACTCAGCTCACTCTCAGCAGCTGGCTGATAGAGCGGGTCATTCCGGCGGCCCGGAACTGGATTCGGAGCAGGAGCTTGCTGAAGACGTGCTCGACCGCGACGCCGACGCCTCCACCGGCCCCCAGATGGTGCGAACTCCAGGACTGGATCGAGGACGGGATCAGGATCCATAGGCCAAGAGCAGGAGTGCCTCTTTTCCTGCTTCACGCCGCGTTCCTCCTCCAGCATCAGGAAAATCTCGCGTTGTGCGGCGATATCTTCCCTCCTCGCGTCGACTTCTGGGTGGTCGGCCCAGCGGGAAGGGAGATGACGAAGGACGTCTTCAGCAGCGTCTAGGTACCAGTGTATTCTATGGTGGTAGTCCAGCAGTGAAGCGGAGATGAGCAGCTCATCCACGACTTCCAGGAAGCCTGTCAGCTCGTGGCACGGGCTCCCAGCGCGGTCCCTCCACGACGGCATTCTCCCCACACTCTCAGTACCCAGACGGAAACAGCAACTGTCCAAAAACTCAAACTCACTGGTGAATTGCGTCTCGGTTTGGCGTCACCGTAAACGCCGTTTTGGCAGCAGTGTACTGTCACGGGTGGCTCTCGCGAGCCAACATAAGACGCCACACAGTCACCAGTGAGTTCAGTGAGTTTTATTACGGTGAGAATAGTGACAACACAAGCTGCTGAGACAATGACACATGAGTCTACTCACAACAGGAGGCATAGGCTAAACAGCTCTACAGGTCCAGAGGAGGAGACAGTCAAGTACAGACAGACGAGGTTGGTGATAATAATAACACCGGCTGCTAAGGCAGAGACACACAAAGACCGATACACACTGGGAGGGGTAAGGCTATACAGCACACTTACTAGTCCAGGGGCACGATGGTCAACCAAGCAGACGTGGTAGGAATAACTCCTAAGCATCCGTAGCGTGACGGAGAGTTAACAGACACTGCTGCAAGGATGTGATCGCTAGGGAGAGTAGAAATAGTCCTGCACTAATGACCACAAATGCAGCACAGCTGTTCAGAGTTTGACAGCTGAGCGGAAGCCTCCCCGAGCATTATCACAATAAGAGCTCGGAGAGCTAGAATCATAACGCTGCTGTCAAACCCTGACAAGATTAACCCGAGCACCAAGGCATAGTGCTCGGGTCATGACAGTGGGATTACATCAGGAATCAGCTCTGAGCCCCTTCTTGTTTGCCATGATGATGGACAGGCTGACAGATGAGGTCAGGCAGGAGTCTCCGTGGACCATGATGTTTGCAGACGACATTGTGATCTGCACTAAGAGTAGGGAGCAGGTGGAAGAGAACCCAGAGAGGTGGAAATATGTTCTGGAGAGAAGAGGAATGAAAGTCAATAGAGGCAAGACAGAATACATGAGTGTGAATGAGAGGGAGGCAAGTGTAACGGTGAAGATGGAAGGAGTAGAGGTAATGAAAGTAGATTAGTTTAAATACCTGGCATCAACCATCCAAAGCAATGGAAAATGCACTAGAGAGGTGAAGAAGAGAGTACAGGAAGGGTGGAGTGGATGGAGACAAGTGTCAGGGGTGATTTGTGACAGAAAGGTAACAGCAAGAATGAAAGGCAAGATTTACAAGACGGTAGTGAGAACTGCTATGTTGTATGGCTTGGAGACAGTGGTGTTGACAAAAAGACAAGAGGTGGAGCTGGAAGTGGCAGAGTAGAAAATGCTAAGATTTTCATTGGGACTAACTAGGAGGGACATGATTAGAAATGAGTATAACAGCGGGACAGCTCAGGTTGAGCAGTTCAGAGACAAAGTAAGAGAGGAAAGCTGAGATGGTTTGGACATATGCAGAGGAGGGACAGTGGCTATACTGGACAAAGAATATTGAAGATGGAGCTGCCAGGCAGGAGAAACAGAGGAAGACCACAGAGAAGATTCATGGATATAGTGAAGGAGGATATGGAGAGGGTTGGTGTTACAGAGGAAGATGCAAGGGATAGGGTGAGATGGAGACAGATGATCTGCTATGGCAACCCGTAAAGGGAGCAGCTGGAAGAAGAAGAAGCAGAAGAAGAAGAAGAAGAAGAAGAAGAAGAAGAAGAAGAAGAAGAAGAAGAATCACATGACCAATAGAAGCATTCCAGAAGGTCATAACCCACAAAACACGTTTTTTTTTTTTCCAGTCAGAAGCCTTGGTTGAATTAAATTTTGACATAAAAAAGTGGACTTTATGGTGGTCCAAGATGGCCGCCTATATGGAGAAGGACCCTCTTGTTGTGTATAAAACATTAAAAAAATCTGAAAGTTAAGAAAATGCAATGATTTCTACTTGAGTGATTATATAAGTGAAAACAAAGATAAGATTTCATGCCACATTAATTTTCAAATTCAAATTAACCCAAAAGTTTACACACTGCACCTTTAATTGATGTATACTTTAATAATGCAATCAAATGAACATGTTTATTTTTCTCTCTTATTTTTGCATTCATTTCTGCTCTGCTGTCATTTTCCTCTTCCTCTGCTCTCATTTTTGTTTCTCCAAGCGTGTCCCGTGATGAGCTGAGTGGCACAGACAAGAGAAGGGTAAAGTGATGATGATATTAATCAGGTTGACAACAACTCTATGCCACTGCGAGTGCAATAAAAGCTTCCTAGCAAGTGTAAAACTTTGCATAATGAGAGCGAGAAACCAAAGGGGGGAAATTATGGTCAAAACAGCTGACCACAGTATGAGGCTGAGACTCAGACCGCTGCAAGATTTAAATAGCTGCTGCTGCCCCGGTCCACCCCCCTGCAACCCCATGCCCCAGACAAATGGCAATTATAATCACAGGATTGAAGTGAATCACCCGATAGATTAGTGAACTGTCAGGCACCCAACAGTTTTATACTGTCCAGCCTTATAGCACCCTCACGGCTTCCATAATCAAAGTTACTTCAAGCAAACAGTTAATCAAGGCCTTCAGCATCTTATTTACACCATATTCTGGGCTGTGAAAGTGCACCAGAAGCAGACTGGCCACAGACATTTTTGGTTATTAAGCAGAGTATGCAAATGCTGAAGCCAGCCCCCCCTTCAGCCACTAGGGGGCCCTTCGAGCTACAAGTTCACTGTAAATCTTTTTTTGCTTAAACTTGCCACCTGTTTTCTTAGATCTGCCAATTTTTTCTTGTAAATTTGCAACTTTTGTCTTCCCAAATTTGCAGTGTTTTTATCATAAATGTGCAGTTTATTTTCTCGTAAACTTGCCACTTTTTTCCCATAACCTAGCACTTTTTTCTTTTGTTTTACACTTGCTACCTTTTCTTCTTGTAAACTGCAAACCTGCAACTTTTTTTCCCTAAATTTGTCTGTTTCCCTGTATATTTGAACATTTTCTCATAAATTTGTGGCTTTTATAAATTTGCACCTTTTTTGTTCTAAATTTGCAGTGATTTTGTCATAAACTTGCAGTGATTTTTCTCGTAAACTTGGCACTTTATCACAAACTTGCAATTTTTGTTCCTATACTTTTGAGATTGAATTGAATTTTCTTGTAAATTTGCAACTTTTTTCTCATAAACAAGCATTTTTCCATTCTTCTTGCATGAGTGACTGGTATTTGAGTTTCATTTTTTCAGAATGGGCTGTAATAGGGGTCGGACTAGGAAAAGTCATTTTAAACTTCACCCTACTCCTTTTCAAACATACACTGCTGATCTGATTTGCTAGAAAAATGTTGTTGAAGATCTTTGTCTACAATGTTTCTTTTTAAAATCCCCATTTTATCTTGTTATTTTCCTTGTTTACATGTTTGAAAAAAATAAATCTAACAAAAACTGGTACCTTTTCAATTATAGATTTGCAACGTTTTTCCAAAATTGGTAACTGTTTTGCTGTAAATTTAAACATTTTCTCATAAATTTGTGGCTGTTGTAAATTTGCAACTTTTCTGTTCTAAATTTGCAGTGTAGCTTTTTTCCTCGTAAACTTGGCACTTTCTTATTATAAACTTGCAAGATTTGTTTCTAAACATTTGCAATTTTTTCTTGTAAATTTGTAACTTTTTCTCCATAAATTTGAAACATTTTTTTTTCTCATAAACGTGCAACTTTTTCCCATAAAAAAGCATTTTTTAAATTTTTTTTTAATATTTGCTACATTTTCTTGTACATTTTCAACTTTTTCCCATGAATTTTCAGCTAGTTTTCCTCCTAAATTTGTGACTTTTTGTCTTGTAAATGTGTGCCTTTATTTTCATAAATTCCCAGTTTCTCATCATGAATTTTCATCATTAACTTTATCCTTGTAAATTTGCACCTTTTTTCGATAAAAGGCGACTTTATACCTTGTAAATTTGCAGTTCTTGGTGATGCCAGTTAAATTTTCCTTCTATGGAACATAACAGCAGCAGCGCCCTCTGTGTGAATGAATTCAGTCACAGCAGTGCTGTTTGCCCTGTTCTGTTTCAGAATGGCCAATCGCCCAAATGCACAATTCTTCTATTTTACTCCAAGTCCACAGCAAATAAATCCTTCAAACATACAGCGGGGAAAATAAGCATTGAACATGTTAACATTTTTCTCATTACCTCCGCCAGGCCGCAGGCCAGGAGGAGGTTATGTTTTTGCCAGCGTTTGTCTGTTTGTCTGTCTGTTGGTTAGCAAGATAACTCAAAAAATTTTGGACGGATTTCGATGAAACTTTCAGGCATTGTTGGAAATGGTACAAGGAAGAACTGATTGAATTTTGGGGATGATCCGGATCACCGTCTGGATACAGGAATTTTTTAAATGATTCTTTAACATTGTGAGATATGGCCATTTTCAACATATGTGCAGGCGCAATGGAGGGTGCTGGTCGTCATGTCTGACGAACACAAATTCCATGTTCTTCAAAGTTTTAGGCACAAAAGCACGCGGAAAACAGTGGTGGGCCGGGCCCGGCAGCATGCCTGTGTTTGCACTACGCTGCAAAAGCTGAGACGGGCAACTGTCCGGCGCCGGATTATTTGGCAGAAATTCCCCACCCAGCCATAGGGGCTGCGCAAAAACAAGCTCTCTGCCGGGGAAGCTTCCAAATCCTCTTTTGCCGCGGAGCGCAACCCCAATATAAAACCCACGGCAACTTGTCTACCCAAGTTGCATCCATCAGTGAAGCCCTGAGTGCTGCTTTCAATGATCTATGAAAACGCTTGCATTGTGGCACACATATATGCACATATGTTGGTTTCGGATGCTCCACAGATATATCACTGTATGCTTATTGTATACTTCACGTCTCAGGGGAACAAAGGGTCTGAGCCTTCCAGAGGTAACGGGAGGGTGTGAGATCTGGCCTTTTGTTCAAGGAGATGGCCTTGAGAGATTTCCTGACCACCGGAGACTAGGAGGTGGATGGTGTTAACATCAGGGGAAGTTACATTGTGACTGGGATTAAGTATCATGTGACTGTATGTTTGATTAAGCACCATGTGATTGTATGTTTGATGTCCTGGTATAAAAGGACAGATGTGAGAAGATTCATCCTCTTTTTCTGCTTTTGAATGTTGGAGAATGTCATTGTGAATAAAGCTGAACCTGAGGAATACACTCAGTCTCGTCCTTCACAACTCTCCACAGCATAACCCATTGGCCTGTGCGTTGTACGTGGTTGTGCAATGAATTGCAACGCCCGCAGCCTGGGAGTTTGCAGATGGAGGAGATGGACACAACACCAACACTTCAGTTTATTACCTCCGCCAAAGAGGTAATGCTTTTACTACTGAACCACTAATCCTATCATTGTGAATCCAATTGCTAGTCATATGTTTTCATAGTCAAGGAATCTGAAAACGTACACACAAACACTGTATGGGGAGGAACTGTGGCGCTTGGTGGAGGTCTACGCTCTCCGAGTGCTTTTCTAGTTAAACATATTTCTGATGGAGCCACTGACCTGAGATTTTCACCAGATATCAGGAACAACCAAAGTAATCCATACATACAAAGAAATGAAGACAACTGTGTTCAAAAAACAAGTTATATTTAATAAAGCGTAATGACACAGGGAATAAGTATTGAACATGTTTGATAAAATTCATTTAATATTTAGTAGAATTGTCTTGTCATTGTCTTGTCTTGTCATTGTCTTGTTGAAATGTCCACCCTCATTTCATCTTCAGCATCTTGGCCGATGGCACCAGGTTCTTATCAAGGATGTCTCTGTACATTTGTCCATTCATCTTTCCTTCAATTATATGACGTCTGCCTGTATCATGTGCTGAAAAACACCCCCACACCATGATGGGATGTGCAGTGCCATTTCTCTCCCAAACATGCTGTGTGTTGTGGCATCCAAAAAGTTAAATTTTGGCCTCATCTGACCAGACTATATTCTCCCAGTATTTTCCTGCCTTGCCCAAATGTTGTGCAGCAAACTTTAAGCCAGCTTCAATATGCTTTTTCTTCAGCAATGGAGTCTTGTGAGGTGAGCGGGCATAGAGCCCATGTTCGTTGAGTGCATCACTTATTGTTTTCTTTGAAACAGCAGTTCCTGCTAACTCCAGGTCTTTCTGGAGCTCTCCGCAAGTGGTCCTTGGTTCTTGAATAACTCTGCTTATAATTCTTTTGACTCCTCTGTCAGAAATCTTACAAGCAGTTCCTGGTCATGGCCAGTTTATGGTAAAATGATGTTCTTTGCACTTTCGAATGATGGCTCCATCAGTGCTCACTGGAACATTCAGCAGTTTAGAAATGTGCCCGTAACCAATGTCATCATTATGTTTTGCAACAATAAGGTTGTGAAGGGCTTGAGAGAGCTCTTTGCTTCTACCCATCATAAGTTCTTTGTGGAGTGACAATCTGATATTCACAGAACTTTTTAAAGGCTATTAATCAGGACTTAACCAGCTGAAATTAATTTACACTTATGGAGGATGGGATGGCTTTCTAAATTATGATGAATTTCAGCTGGTTTCTTGGCTTTCTATGCCTTTTTGCGCCGCTTTTTCTTCATGTGTTCAGTAGTCATTCCCTGTGTCATTCCACTTTATTAAATATAACTTGTTTTGTGAACAAAGTTTCCTTGATTTCTTTGGATGTATGGATCTCTTGGGTTGTTACTGACATCTGGTGAAAATCTCAGGTCACTGGCTCCATCAGAAATATGTTTAATGAGACAAATGTTGGTGTGTTCAATACTTATTTTCCCTGCTTTATATTCAGGTTCAATGTTTCGCCTCCAACAACGTTTTCAGTAGCAGTGCTGTGGTGAATTCAAAGCTGGACCTACACTGATGTACACTAGAAGAATGTAAAAAAACAAGTTTGGAGCTGTTGTTTCCTTGGAAAAAGACCCCAGAGACCTTGGAACCTATATGATACCTGCAAGAATGCAACATAGTGACATGCCTACTTAGTATGAGTTTGTGCAGTATGCTAACTAGAGGGACATTGAAATTTTTCTCCGTGCTACTTATTTTATTTTCAGAGGAAATGTGTCTGCTTCTTTTTTTCATGGTAAGGCTAACTATTTTGATTTTACAGGATGGAATTAGTGCTCATTTGTGTGGCAGGGTGCCCTTTGTTTCGTAACGATCCAAGCCAGATGTACTCCACGCCACAGAAAGGACCATTATGTTTTGATGGCATATGGAATATTAATGAAGCGTGAAATTTCAGCTGATGTGCGTCATACAGGGCAGATATCACAATGAGCATTTTGACTTAGTTTTCTTGATACGTTATAAATCTGCATGGAGCCAGAAAATATGTGGGCCTTGACATGAAAGTAAAACAGATGGGTGGTCTGTAGATATTAGAATGAGGATTTTTTTTTAAATATATAACTTTGCACATACTGTAATTTTACATTTTTCCTTGTAAAATTTGAGTTTTTCCATAAATTTGGACATTACTTTCCTACAGTTTTTACACCTAAACTTTATACTTTTTTTGTTGTAAATTTGTGAGTTTGAAATTGCTCTTTTTCATATAAATTTTCTAGTAAATATTTCACTCTTTTCTCTGAAATTTTGCTTTCAATATATTTTTCCTTGTTTTCTTTCAAACCTCATCATTTATTCCTCAAAATCATTTATTTCAGTAGCCCTTTTTTTATTCAGAAATTTGCCACCTTTTCAGTGTAAATCATGAACTTGTTCTTCATAAATGTGCTTATTTTTTAAAATCTATTTCCAGAGTCCATTCTGGCTGTAAATCAGAGTACACAAATGCTACGCAAAACACTTCTAAGCATTTCTATTTAAATCAGTTGTATCATTTTCACTTATTGTACGTACATGTATTCCAAATGGTGTACTGACATATCGTTTATTTTGTTTATAAAATTAGTGTTTCACATTTTGATCATTTTTGTAATCACACTGTAATAATTCATTGTTAGCCCAGTAAGCTCTGATCAGCTCTGATTTAGCCTGTAAAAACACACCAAAAATATTGCTATCTGACTTGTTTAAATATATTTTGAGAGTGCAGCATGCCTTTGTTATTGCTGTTACTCTTACTGTTGGCAGTTATTGTCATTAGCCTAGTTAGCTTCCAGTTGCTAGCATGTTATTGATTTCTTATTAACCCTTTGAGTGTGAGAATTTTGTGTGCCCCTAGTGGCAGAGCGTGGCACTGCGCCTGTCGTCTCACTCTCACATGATCGCCTGAATTGGGGTCTGCATTGGAGATTTGTACTGAATTGTACTGATTTGCCAGTTTCAAAAGGTGGCAGACATCCATTGGAGGACTCAGTGGATGACATGTAATACATCAAAGAAGAAGAACTCATTTCCTTTTCCTGTTTTTAGCATTTAGCCCAGAAAGCTAATGTGGCCACGATCGGTCACCGTCACTTTTTCGGCTTTGTATGTGGAAAATAGCCGCAGGATACAGGTGACATTTATGTGGGATAATCATAAGACTTTGTAGATGTGGTACAGACTTTAAATGACCGACAGAACGCAAAATATGGACCATGATTGGTGAAAATGCAGCGACCACACCAGCCAGCCAGCCAGCCCCCCTTTGTCAACAGTAAGTGACTTATTTCTGTTTTTTTTTTTTTTTTTTAAATGTATTGATTTCTTGTTCATATACTTTGAAGATAAGATAATGAGGTATCTCTGTACAAAAGATGGTGTCAAAAGACTGAACCATTCTTTGTTTAAATACGTCCAAAGTCCAGTTTTGACTGAGTTATGGAATTTAAAGAGGTGCCACGACATTATGCAAATTAGATGCATAAATTTATTCCTTTCGGAAGCTTTGGATCATATTTTACATCTTTCTAATTGACAGTAAGCCATTATCTCTTACCACTTTCAAGTTATAGCCTTGGAAATCTGAACTATTTTATTGACAAAAAATATTTTCCACTCTTGACCACTAGGGGTTATGTTGCAATTTGACGACAGACACGCTGAAAAGGTTAAGTAAAATCAGAGTCTTTACCAAACCAACTAGTAACTAGTAACTTGTTCCCCAGGTTCATTTGAGTCCCCAAAATGTTATTAGGGGTCAGTTTATTGAGAAAATCAAAAACACGCTAGCAACTTGAAGCTTGCTAGGCTAATATCAATAACAGTAATGCTAATAGCAATAACTGAGGGATTCTGCATACACAAAGTAACATTAAAAGAAGTCAGGAAACAATTAGGAGTCAGACATAGGTTTCAGTAAGCTCCACAGGCACATTAGAGCCCATGCAATGGTACTTGGAAAGGGAGCGACATAAACAACAGGATGGCTGTGCTATGCTAAGCTAACTGGGCTAATGATGAAATGGCACGGTATGATTACAAAAACAATGGTGAACTTCATGAACAAAAAACGATTTGCCAGTACACCGTTTCCAATATGTACAATGATAAGTTAAAGTGATAAAACTGAGTTATTGATGAGGAAGCACTAAATAGCTAGCAAACTGGAAGTGAACCCCCGGGAAGATCAAAAAGCAGAAGTACGTCACCCTACATTGTCAAGTGGTCCATTGCTAGACACCATAGAGCAAGAATGACTTCTTTTGGATTTGATCTACAGTAACAGGAGCATGACCACCACCGACTGGAGCGTCAGGCCCCATCTGTATGTTTGGATTGGAGCACCCTCTGCTGGTGAAAACTGTAGCTGCATTTGAGAATGCAGTTCAGTTGTGTTTACGCTCATTATAAACATAGGGGCCCCACAAACACAGCCCTACATAGGGACCCCAAAAAGCTAGAAACATCCCTGTATATTTACACCAAAATATGCAACTTCTTCCACATTAATTTCTGAGTGCTTATAAAATTTTTTGACAATGGGGCAAAAAGCTATATGTATGTGGCTCCAGATTTGCAGGTTTACAAACACCTGATACAGGAGTGTAGATTAGCTAATTTTTGGTCTAGCTGTGCTCAGCTAAAATCTGCCAGTGTGGGCTCATCGTTGAAAGATGAACGTGTTCATGCACTGTTTGTTCTTTTAAAGGTTTGGGATGAAGCTACGAGCCATCCTCTTCTCAGTAGCTTTTTTTTTTTATCCTGTCCTGTCACTGAGAAAAAAAAAAAAGAACGACTGCATTATACACTCATAAGATATTGTTTCATCAGTTCAAGTTTGCCCATTTAGGAACTCTTCAAATCGCTGAGTAGTACTCCCCGAGATGCTGTATCACCTTGAATATAATCCAGTGATGATGAAAAATAAATTAGCTGTGTGTCCTACTGAACGAGGGCTGCCTCTCTGTAAGAAAATGAACTTTTACCCCCTGAAGATGTGGAAGGCTTAGCTGCAGAGACAAAACTGGCCTGAGGCAATAAAAAAAAAAAAAGAAGCTCCACACCCAGTTGGCTCTTCCCGCTGTGATCATTCGCCAGCTAAATCTATGATGCAACAGATATGGCTCCAATGAAAGACGGTGATTAAAAGAGAAATATATATGTAGACTGAGCACAATGGGCACCCAGAATTTGGAATTTGCGTGTTCTGCTTAAATGTTTCATGCGGTGGGTAATCTGTGACATCTTATGGAGGAAAACAGCTCAAAAGTGGTGTCTGCCCGCCCCCCCCCCATTGTTTGAGTCAGCACTACCGTCGTCCTCTGATCTGAACTGAGCAAATGTACATTTGAAATAAAAAGGTGCGACTGTGGAGACGTGTCGGCGCACAGCTTGTCTTGCGAACCTGGGAGCCAAATTGACAGTAGGGGGAATCTGGCATTGCCTGACTCTATAGCATGTTCGGCGTGAACTCGGATAGCTCGTCAGCCCCCACTGCTTCAGACCCGACCAAAGAGAGAAAGGCTGTGAGGCTGGCTGTTTTGAACCCTCGCAGCGAGCGCCATTAAATTTTTTTTGCCGAAGGCGATGCCAGCTATTGACAGACAAGGTTAGGGGAGGGAAGATGGATTAAAACAACACCGGGCACGTCAGGAAAGTGGCCAAGCACCTGCTCGCTTCTTGGCGGTAGAGGGAGAAAATTAAGTTTTTGGGTCCCACAAAAGCATTTATAATTGAAACACCTGGTTTGCTAAGGAAAAAGTGTTGAAAAGTATTGGAGAATACGGCCAATTTGTGATTTTTTTTCTTTTTTTTTTTTTTTTTGTAAGGCAAGTGCTCAGTTTTTGTGATCCATGCAGCTGCTTTCCTAAACGTTTCTTTGTAAAGATGGATTTTAATATGCCTAAAACAAAACACTGCTGTCTATAATCCCTTATAAACAAACCAGCAACTTCTGGGTCACCTCTGTCTGAATAGGCTTAATTTACTCTGCAAGGGACATGGGTTGTTGCCCACCTCACCTCACCTGAACTCGGTCAACATTTGAATAGGACAACATGGATAAACCTGCAATGAAGCAGGTAACTGTGTGTGCCACAATTACACAAATATTACAATGGCTGAGAGTGGAAGGTTTCTTTTAAGAGCATCGCATTTCATTCAACCAACCCTGGAGACTGTGGCATTATATAAGTGAATGCCATTTACTATAACTCCCTTTATGTTGGTTGAGACCAGTCAGCACAAAATGCTGCTGCCTGCCTGTTGACAAGAAAGGATATAATTCTTGTTTCTTGTCGCTCACTTTTCTGTAAGAAAATCTTACGTGTTGGAGGATATTTTTTTAATTTTTAAAGCAATTTAATCTAGTTTTAAGTTTTATATATATATATATATATATATATATATATATATATATATATATATATATCACATGGTGGAGCAAGAAAATTTTACTTAGCAAGTTGCTTAAAACAAGTACAACTTTCCTGACAAAAAAAAATAAATAAATAAATAAAAAAAAAATATATATATACTGTGCATATATATATATATATATATATATATATATATATATATATATATATATATATATATATTATATGTTTTAAGCAATTTGATGGATACAATTTGATAGATACAATTTTCTTGCCCCATTGGCACTTTTTTTTTTTCCAAAAACCAGATTAAATTGCTTAAAACAAGTTTAAAAAAAAATCCTATAGCAAGTAAAATTTTCTGACAGAAAACTGTACTAGAAAAGATATCTTGTCAGACAAAAATCAGTAATTATATCCTTGCATTTAAATATGTTTTTCTTGCTAAAATTTCATTTTTGTGGTGTACTGTTAATTTTTTTAATTAATTAATTTATTTATATCTCTTTCTATTCTAATTTCTTTGACTTGTGTTTAATCATTTTATGTTTTCATGGTTGTATTTTACTACTTTTAGCTCATTTTTTATGGTTAATTGTATGTTTTAAGAATCTGCTCAACACTTTGTTCAACTGAGCCTGATTAAAATAAAAAGAAAAACAGTTGCACATCCATGAGAAAAATATCAAGCAAATAAAGCCAAAAATGATAAAACCTGAAATTTTATTCAAAAATATTTTCTGAGGAAAACATACCCACAATTTACAAGAAACAAGTCAAAAAACATTTTGGGGAAAAAAATATCATAAATTAACTGGAAAAAGTTGGACTTTGATGAGAAAAATGTGACAGATTTATCTAAAAAAAAAAAAAGCTGCAGGTTTAGTTGTGAAAGGTAATAAATTTATAAAGAAAAAAATGTAACAAATTTATCAGAATAGCTGAAAATTTATGCCAAAAATATTACAAATTTAAGATAAGATAAGATAAGCCTTTATTAGTCCCACAACAGGGAAATTCCAGGATTGCAACAGCACAGGGACAGCAACACTCAGAGCAACAATCAGAAGGCAAGAAAAAAAAAAAAAAAAAAAAAGCAAGAAAGAGCAGCTAATATACATATGTACATATTACTATAAATATATATATATACACACAGACACACAGTGTAGAGCATTGTAGCTGGATGGGATAAATATATGAGTATATAAACACACAGTACGGAGCATTGCAGCTAGATGGAATAAATATGTAAATATATAAACACAGTGCGGAGCATTGTAGCTAGATGGAATGAATATATAGATATATAAATATAAACATAAACATAAACACACCCAAATTTATTGAAAAATCTACAGTTTTATGTAGAAAAACATCCTCAAATTTGCAGGGAAAAAGTCAGAAAAGATCTGCTAATAAAAGACAAAATTTACCAGAAAAAGGTATAATTTTTTTGAAAACTGTGGTACACTGATATGAAAAAGGCTGCATTTTTATCTAAAAAATGAACAAATTTACCCCAAAAAGGCAATGTTTATGCCAACAAAGTCTATAAAAAGTTGTAATTTTATGGGGAAAAATGACACCAATTTACTTAAAAGTCTTCAATTTTATTTGACAACGGTATCAAATTTTGAAAGAAAAATGTGCCAAATTCATGAAAAAAAGCAGTTGTGGTAGCAGCGCTGGACTCCCGCACAGCCCCGCAGGTAGCGAGCCTGCTCGATCAGCCACCAGCCCGCAACAAATACGAGGCACTCAAGGCTCGTATTTGTAATCAATTCTCAATTCGTAATCATTTCTCCTGTATGTCCTGTACGTACAGAAGTACAGACAAATAAAAATCTTTGAATTTTCAATCTTTGAATCTCTCCTCTCATCCCCCAAAATTATGAAGAATAATAGAAAAAAGGTGACAAATTTACAAAAAGTAGCAAAATTATAAGAAGAAAATCACAAATTTGTGGGAAAAAAATCAAAATTTAGAAGACAAAACCTGCAAATTCACAAGAAAAAATGTAAAATTATTTGAAAGAGTTACAAACTTACAAGAAAAAAAAATACCAAATTTACAAGGAAAACGATACAAATTTATGTGAAAAAATTTGAATTTTTTAAGATAAAAGGTAAAAAAAAATCACAAAAATAGTAGCAAATTTATAAGAAAAAGGTCACAAATTTACTCGAAAAAGTTGCAAATTTATGAGAAAAAAATTTAGGTTAAAAAGTTACAGATTTACAAGAAAAAAATAGTAAAATTAGCTGAAAGAGTTACAAACTTACAAGAAAAATAAGCAAATTTATATGAAAAAAATAAATGCATGAGGAAAAATGTGAAAATTTATAAGAAAAAAGTGAAAAATTTACAAAAAAATAGTAGCAAATTATGAGAAAAAGTCACAAATTTACTAGAAAGAAGTTGCAAATTTACACTACCGTTCAAAAGTTTGGGGTCACTTAGAAATTTCCTTATTTTTGAAAGAAAAGCACTGTTTTCTTCAATGAAGATAACTTTAAACTAATCAGAAATACACTCTAATATCTAATATACATTGCTAATGTGGTAAATGACTATTCTAGCTGCAAATGTCTGGTTTTTGGTGCAATATCTACATAGGTGTATAGAGGCCCATTTCCAGCAACTATCACTCCAGTGTTCTAATGGTACAATGTGTTTGCTCATTGCATCAGAAGGCTAATGGATGATTAGAAAACCCTTGTGCAATCATGTTATCACAGCTGAAAACAGTTTAGCTGGTTAGAGAAGCTATAAAACTGACCTTCCTTTGAGCAGGTTGAGTATCTGGAAAAAATGATTATTTCAAATACAAATCATTATTTCTAACCTTGTCAATGTCTTGACGATATTTTCTATTCATTTTACATCTCATGGTGGTAAATAAGTGTGACTTTTCATGGAAAACACAAAATAATTGTCTGGGTGACCCCAAACTTTTGAACGGTAGTGTATGTCAAAAAATTGAAAATTTAAGTGAAAAAAGTTACAAATGTACAAGAAAAAATTGTAAAATTACTTGAAAATGTTATAATCTCACGAGCAAAAATTAACAACTTTACAAAAAGTTACAACTTTATGAGGAAAAAATGGGAAAATTGAAAAGAAAAAGTCAAAAAATTACAGAAAATAGTAGGAAATTTATGAGAAAAAGTGAAAATTTAGGTGAAAAAAGTCACAAATTTACAAGAAAAAAATTGTAAAATTACTTGAAAGAGTTATAATCTCACAAGCAAAAATTAGCAACTTTACAAGAAAAGTTACAAATTTATGAGGAAAAAAATTGAAAATTACCACCTTATTCCTGAGGGTGCCGCTGTAGGAATGATTATGGGTGGAGCTTCCGGTTTCAGCTGACCGAGTGTTAAATCAGTCAGTAAAGCCCGTTTTCCACTAGTACCCACTCGGTCCTACTCGACTCTACTCGGCTCAGATTGTAGCCTTTTCCATTAGTACCTGGTACCAGGTACATTTTTAGTACCAACTCGAGGCCAGGGTACAGCCACGCTAAGTCAGGCCGAAAATGTGACGTCAACAGACTGCAGGCCACTGATTGGTCAGGGCGTAACGTCATGAAAGCGTTCGTCTTCTGAAGAATCTCCAAACTGCCATTTGCAAAAGTTCACGGAGTAAACTCGGTCACTGAGTAAACACAGTATTAATAGAGATGGCGTTGCAGGTTTTGCGGAAATCTACACCATGGTCCAGCGAAGAGGAGCGGTGTTTTCTGTGCTTGGTGGCAGATATCAGTATCCAGAGCAACATGGAGGTACCCCACACCAATACAGATGGCAGCCCAGCATAGAACCGGACTACGGACAAGCTGAAGATGAAAGTGAAGAGAACCATCGATGAAGAGAACCATCGATGGTGAATGATCTGTGATATTGTGCATCTTTTCGCTTATTTATCCTGTTGGTGTTATGCTCACTTTTTTTTGAACAATACAACGCCGTCCTGTGCTGGCTAACGAGTGTTAGCCAGCACAGCTAACAGTAACGAGTGTTACTAGCTAGCTAGTAGCCAACTCTGCTGATTCATGCTTGCTTTGTCCGAAGAATTAGCTTGTGAGAGCAAAACGATGAAATATGCTAATCCTGGTTAAAGTCCTGGTTTGTGCACGTGTTGCACTTTGGTGCTGTGCATTAAGTTGTGCATATTTTCTTTCTAGAATCTGTTTCCACATGCCAGGAGTTAGCTTCCCTCAGCATGTTGTGTTTATATTGTGGATACAAGTCAAGTGGACCCCAGAATCCAAAATCGCAACATATTCAAGTGCATTTTCAAACCAGTGATTTATAAAGTGATTCATGTAATTTTCTAAAGCCTCAGAATAGACCCACATACCTATTCTGTGGATTTCCCCCCCCCCCAAAAAAAAAAAAAAAAAAAAAAGTGTTGGAACAGTGTTTTCGTGCCGTTTCTGTTCCACCATAAATCCCTGGATTGAAAATGTACTTGTACCTGCACAGAGTGGCTCCTGCGGTGCTCACTGGTCAGGGAAATGAAGCATTTTTGTCACATCCCACCACTGACTTTCATAAGTGTGTTTCCCTAATACAGGTACATCTCCAAAAATTAAAAATGGCTCATTTTTAAGAAAAAGTAACCAAAACAATCATTTTATTAACTGAAGGCTGTATTTTTGGATGTGCCACTGCAGAAGACCCTGCACACTTTAGTGACAGTACCAGTGTATGGAGGAATTCTGTGCCATATTAGCATCTGTACTTTATCATAATGGGTTTGGGTGGGGTGTCCAATCATGTGCCATGGAGGGCCAAGACCCTGCAGGCTTTACCTCCAACCAGTGTCTTCAACAGCAGATTCCACTGAATTTCTTCCACTGACTGCTGATCAGTGAAAACACCTGCTGGAGAGACTGGGTAGAAGAGAGAACCTGCAGGGTCTTGGCCGTCCATGGCACATGACTGGACACCCCTGAGTTAGGGTTTAATGGGATTTAACATTTTAACACAAACTGCTTTATGGTTCATAATTCTGTTGACAGACTTACACCAAACCAAAAGTGATTTCTCAAACTGCTGGATTGTTCTTAGACAGCTTTTCCAATCTTTTAGTATTTAATTTATGTCACTTTGTGGCAACCTTCACATACAAAACAAAAGAGACACACCTGCAATAATTTCAAAGGTTTATTGTCAAAATTCCCAGTGCAATACTACATGAATATATGTATAGTACATTGTTGATGCAGAGAATATATTTTTCTACAGTACATGTATCTAGTAAATCAAGTATTTTCCATGTAACCTTGTGACTGCATTATTTTAATTGCTTTTTATCCTAGATCAAGTTTGTTTTGGCCTAAAATGCATCATAATTGTCAAATATATCTTATTATACCAAACTCAGTACTGTTTACCTTTTGAATATATATTTAGTGGCTAATATAACCCCATAACTACAACCTGGCGATCAAGTTGTGTCAGCTGAACAGCTTTTGCCATGATACCACCACAGACTCAGTGCAGCTGGAGCAGCTACATGACATGATGTCTCAACAGTCTGTCCATGATTTTCACACAGATCAGAGCAATTTGTTGCACAGGAAGCTAAACATTTCTACAGACATTCTTAAGCTCTATAACCACTGATCGTTTGTGAAGCTGGGGTGACATCAGTGAGAGGCTGTCTTGAACGCCCATACCGACGGTTTGAAGCGGAAATTTCCCCACAGCAGAGCCATCTGAAACATACACACACACAGCATACATATTTTAGTACCTAGTAGTGATAACTTGCAGACATTGCAACGTAGTACGGCGGACTTAAAGAAAACTAGCATTAGCAATCATTAGCTTACCGTCATATGTGATCTAGTTCGTATCCTCACGTCTTCTGCTCTATGGCTTCCCGAACGCTCCAGTACTTTTTCAGAGTGTTTCGTCTCGCTGCCTGTCCCCTTCTCTGGTGGTCCTTTTTGGCCTTTATGGTGATAAAAAGCCAGAGACCGAGGAGTTGCCTTGTGCAGTCACCATGTTATGTTTTGCTTGGGTTGCGTGTTTTACGTCACGAGAGTATGGCGCCGCTTTGCTGTAAAAAAAATCCCACCCACCCCAGGCGAGACTCAGCTGCAAGGGAAACACAGCCGAACCGAACCGAGTCGAACAGAGTAGAGTAGAGTAGAGTAGAGTAGAGTAAGGCCGACTGGGTACTAGTGGTAAAGTGCCAGTGGAGTAGCAGGGGCATTTAAAATAGCGTTTTTAAAAGTTTTTCCAAATTCATTTAAATGTATAGTCCACATACGTGTTTTGCACTCAAGTGGCAGCTAATTTCAGCTCTTCTAGTTTTGTATTTTTTCAGTGTTTTGGCGTAGTTCTGGTACTTGCTGCTGGTGTTCATGGATGTGCCATAGACTGGATAAATGGAGGCTTCTCAACACACGGTGACAGACAACATCCAAGCACGGTGTTGTGGCGTACGTCTGCTCTAAGGCAAATTTGATTATGTCCAACATATTTTAACAAAATACAGCCAACTTTAGTGTAGTGGAGACATGCTGGTCAGAATGCACACCGCATCATTATGAATACAGGCAACGAGAAGTCATGAATCATGACTCTTTCTTTGTTTGGTAGGGAAAGTCTCAAAAAAAAAAAACAAAAAAAAAACATGAGTGGCTGGTATCATCGGAAAGCTTAGAAATTGTACTTTCTAAAAATACCTATGTTTTTGCGGAAGACGTAACTCCCGACCGATCAAACGTGAGTTTTCAACCTAGCTAAAATATAAACAAACTGTCTTATTCTGGGTCAGTTTTTGCACACTACCTACAAATTAAATATCATTTTGAAAGTCTTTCAATACAGAATATGGAAATAATGTTACATCAGTTTTGAAAATGTCCTCAAAGTGACTCATTTTGCTAGCACGGGTCATTTGTTTACACCGTTAGCATCTTAGCAGCGGCGCTAACTAACAGAGCTACTGTGTACGAGGCCACTTTTTAAGGTCCTCTTCCCATCCCTCGATAGTCGTGGGAAGTGGTATGATTATATTACTGTTTTGAGGTGCAAGAGGCCGTGTTCCCGCATTTCTGATGCCGAAGTCATTGGTTTTTAACAAGGAAAAGTGTCCCGTTTCAGTGACAACCACATGTTCTAAACTAGTACCGGAAGTTGCTACCATAATTCATGCAAGGCATCATGGGGCCTAGGAATAAGGTGGACAAGAAAAAAGGTGAACATTTTTTCAAAAAATAGTAGCAAATTTATGAGAAAAAGTCACAGATTTACTAGAAAATAGTTGCAAATTTATGAGAAAAAAGTGAAAATTTAGGTAGAAAAAAGTGAAGTATTTGTAAGCAAAAATTTGTAAATTTACTGGAAAGAGTTATAAACTTACCAGAAAAAAAAAAAATGCAAATTTACAAGAAAACAGTTACAAATTTATGAGGAAAAAAATGTGAAATGTTATAAGAAAAAAAAAGGAAAATTTACAAAAAAAAAGTAGCCAATTTTTGAGAAAAAAGTCACAAAGATACTAGAAAAATGGTGTAAATTTATGAGAACAAAGTGAAAATTTAGGTGAAAAAATGTACAAATTTACAAGAAAAAAATATAAAATTACTTGAAAGAGATACAATCTCACAATGAAAAATTAGCAACTTTATAAGAAAAAAGTTACAAATATATGAGGAAAATATTTGAAAATGTATAAGAAAAAAACTGAAAAATTTACAAAAAATAGGAAATTTATGAGAAAAAATATCACAAATTTATGAGAAAAAAGATGTAAATTTATGAGACAAAGTAAAAATTTAGGTGAAAAAGGTGACATATTTACAAGAAAAAAATTGTAAAATTATTTTATAGAGTTCTAAACTTATAAAAATAAAACAGAAAATTTACAGGAAAAATGCTAAAAATTTATAAGAAAAAAAGTGAAAATTTTACGAAAATATGGCACAAAATTTATGAGGAAAAAGTCACACATTTACTTGAAAAAGTTTGTAAATTTATGAGAAAAAAAGTGACAGTTTATATGAAAAAAGTTACAAATATAGATGAAAAAAATTGTAAAATTACTTCATAGAGTTAAAAACCTACAAGAAAAAATTAGCAAATTTACGGGAAAAAGTTAAAAATTTGTGAGGAAAAATTTAGAAAAATTTGCAAATTACAAAAAAGTAGTAAATATATCAGTAAACAAATTGAAAATTCATGAGGAAAAAGTCCAAAATTTATGTGAAAAGTTTACAGTAAAAAAAAGTTGAACATTTTTGAGAAAGTTCCATATTTTCAAAAATGTTTTTGCAAATATATGGGAAAAGTCACAAATTTAAAAGAAAACTGCAAATTTTCAAGGAAAACCATAACAAATTTATGAGAAAAAGTTGCAAGATTACAGTAAAAAAGTTGAAAAATTATGAAAAAGTTCAAAATTGTCAAGAAAATGTATCAATTTGGGAGAAAAAAATCAAATATTTGCAGTATATAGTGTACAAGAATATCAATCAGCCAGCTTGAAACGAGGCATGGGGATTAAAAAGTTAACTAAGTCAGGAGTTAGCAACCTGTACTACACAAAGAGCCACTGTCAGCGAGGGATTTTTTTGATTACTTGCAAAAAGTTTGCATCTTTTCTTGTTGCAAAATTGTGTTGGTGTTTTCCTCATTACACTGTAATTTTTCTTCAAAAATTGTTATATTTTTGGCATAAACATTTTGCATTTATTTCTAAATTTGGCATATTTTTCTTTGCAAATTTAAAACCTTCATCGAGTAAAACTGAAGACTTTTTCCATGTAAATTTGTGACATTTTTCCCAAAAAAGTTATAAGCTTTTGTCACAAATTTTGATATTTTTGGCATAATAAAGACTGTTTTACTTGATTGTTAAAAATCAGATAAATATATTTTTGAGATAAATTTGCAACTATTATCTAATAAAACTGAAGCTTTTCCTTGTAAATTTGTGACTTTTTTTATCACCAGTTTGTGGTTTTCCCCTCTCATAAAATTGCAGCATTTTCCTTAAATTTTGACATTGTTTTTATTATAAATTTTCACCTAAATTTATTATATTCTCTTTGCAAATTAATTTCCTTTCATGGGCAGAACTGCAGCACTTGCTACATAATTGTATTACATTTTTCTCATAAAACCCCAACTTTTTCCAGACATTTTCTGACTTTTTTCTTCCAAATTTTGTTGGCATGTTTTCCTCAAAAAAATTGCAAAAAAAACCCAAAAAAACAAAAAAACAGTGTGGCAACCTGGGGAGTGCATAATGGTTTACCACCTTAGACAGGAACAAAGGATGCAAAGTTAACATTTTGTGTGTGAGAAGCTTCTAGATGCCCTAGTAAGATAACAGGGAGGTGTCAAGGATGAATGGACTGACTGCAGTCGGATGGGGGATTATCTTTTGTGTGTGAGAAGAGTCTAGAAGGATGTCATGTAATTTAAGGGAAGAGTTCCTACTTGTATGCCATTCTGTCTATGCTCCTTGTGTGAGCCGTGTAATAAACCGCCTGAACCAAATCAGCCTCATTATTTACACGCTCCACACTGGTGACCCAAGACAAATCATGGAATACGATGGAAGATCCCCGGAGCCAACTTCGACTGGAACCCCCAGCTTCGCGTGCGCTGTAGCGATCAAACTACCTGATTTTTGGCAGCACAACCCGCGCTCCTGGTTCCACCTAACCGAGGCGCAGTTCACCCTCCGAGAGATATCGGCAGATGATACGAAATTCTGCTATGTGGTCGCAGCGCTCGATGCCAGCACGGCTCAGCACATCGAGAGCCTGCTTGATCAGCCACCAGCCGACGGCAAAGATGACGCGCTGAAGGCTGCCCTCATCCTGCACTACACGCTCTCGGATGGTGAGAGAGCAGAGAGGCTTCTGACGCGGACCGATTTGGGAGACGGTTCGGCCGTGGACATGATGGAGAAGATGCTGAGGTTAAAGGGCACGGACGACGACCACTTCATCTTCACCCACATTTTCCTCAGGAACCTTCCGACAGCGGCGAGAGCGGCCCTGGCCAATTCGTCGTTGCTGGCCAAATGGGACTATCGTGCGCTAGCCTGAGAGGCAGACCGGATCATCGTCGCCACCAAGGCTTTCGTGACCATTGCGGCAGCGACGGAGCACGGCACGTCGACACGAGGAGGCGAGGAGCCGCCAACGGCAGCAGCAGAACCACTGACAGCAGCAGCAGCAGCGGGGGCCAAGGAATGTGGAGGTGACACGTTTTGCTTCTACCATCGCCGCTTTGCAGAGAGGGCACGCAAATGTATACCACCGTGCCAGTTCAAGCGCTCGGGAAACGCCAAGACCGGGGGTCGGTAGCAGCCGCGACCCTCGGGGAGGAGAACAAGCTGCTCTATTTGACGGACGCACGCTCGGGGAGGCATTTCCTCGTGGACACCGGCGCACAGAGGAGCTTCATCCGGCCGACCTATGCTGACCGGCTGGCAGGAACCAGCGGCCCCGAGATGGCAGCAGCAAACGGCTCAGACATTAAGACCTTTGGTGAGAGGACTCTGCTCTTGTCTCTACACGGTCATACATATGAATGGACCTTTGTTGTAGCAGCATTGGATTACCATATACTGGGGGCTGATTTTCTATGTGCACATGGGTTGTTGGTAGATATCGCTAACAGGCGCCTGGTTAATGCACTGTCTTTTGACTCTCTCCCCTGTATAGCTCGAGTGACCCGGCCAACAGCACAAGCCAACGTCACAGCAGCATGCGGTAAGTTTCACACACTGCTCGCTCAGTTCCCAGCACTCACAGTCCCGACGTTTTCAGCAGCTATCGCTAAACATGGGGTGGAGCATTTTATCACCACCACCGGGGCGCCCATTTTTGCAAGACCTCGGCGTTTGGACGCAGCTAAACTGGCCATAGTGCGCGAGGAGTTCGCTAACCTAGAGAGGTTAGGCATCATCAGGTGCTCAAACAGCCCATGGGCTTCCCCGCTACACATGGTCCCTAAAGCTGAAGGTTCGTGGTGACCTTGCGGCGATTTCCGCAGGTTAAACAACGCTACAGCGCATGACCGCTACCCAATTCCCCACATTCAGGATTTTTCCGCTCACCTCGCAGGAGCGCGCATTTTTTCTAAGATAGATTTGGTCCATGGTTACCACCAAGTCCCAGTGCGCGCTGAGGACATACCCAAAACAGCGGTAATAACTCCGTTTGGTTTATTTGAGTTCTTGCGCATGCCGTTTGGGCTTAAAGGGGCAGCACAGACGTTCCAACGCATGATGGGTGCAGTGCTGCGCGATCTCCCTTTCGTGTTCGTCTACCTGGACGATATCTTGGTAGCCAGCGCGTCCGAAGACGAACACGAAACCCACCTCACAACGGTTTTCCGTAGGTTGGAAGAGCACGGTTTAATAATCAACCCAGCGAAATGTCAGTTCGGGGTGAAGGGGATTGATTTTTTAGGGCACTGCGTCTCTCCCGAAGGAGCGGTTCCGCTGCCTGACAAAGGGCGCACAGTGACAGATTTTCCCCGACCACAAACGGTCAGGGCGCTGCAAGAATTTTTGCGAATGGTGAACTTTTATAACTGTTTCCTTCCCCGCGCAGCGCAGCTCATGCAGCCATTGTACGCTGTGCTCAAAAAACAGAAACCCGCGAATAGGGTCGAATGGACCCCGGAACGAGAGCAGGCGTTCTCGGAAGTTAAAGCAGCCCTGGCAAACGCCGCATTGTTGGTACATCCAGACCCAACGGCCCGCATAACCCTCACCACTGACACCTCAGATGTGGCCATAGGGGCTGTCGTGGAGCAGTGCGTCGCCGGGACTTGGCAGCCGCTTGCCTTTTTCAGCGGAACCTTGCGCAACAATGAGCGTAAATACAGCGTGTTCGACACAGAGTTGCTGGCTCTCCACCTACCCATTCACCATTTCCAGTTCTGGCTGGAAGGGCGCAATTTTACTGCATTCGTTGACCATAAGCCACTAACATTCGCGATGGCCAAAGTTTCAGAACCTTGGTCGGGCCGGCAGCAGAGGCAGCTGGCCGCGATCTCAGAGTTTACTACCGATATTCAGCATGTGTCGGGCAAACTGAATGTAGTGGCAGACTGCCTCTCGCGCGCCGTTGTGGCCCCGGTCTGTGTAGGGTTGGATTACGCAGCCATGGCCGCGGAGCAGGCTAGTGACGCGGACGTGCGCGCGCTCCAGTCTGGACCAACAGGGTTAAGGCTGGAGAAGAGGACGCTGTTTAACGGCATTCCCCCCTTAATCTGCGACGTCTCCACGGGTCGCCCACGGCCTGTGGTTCCGGCCGTGTGGCGCCGCCGCGTGTTTGAGTCGGTTCACTCTTTGGCACACCCAGGGGTGCGCGCGTCGGTCAAAATGGTAGGAGGGAAATATGTGTGGCCGGGCCTTCGCAAACAAGTGAAAGAGTGGGCGGCAGCCTGCGTGGCGTGCCAACGAGCCAAGGTTCACAGACACACGAAGGCTCCTTTGGAGCCGTTTTGCATCCCAGCTAAGAGGTTCGACCACGTCCACGTGGACCTCGTAGGCCCCCTTCCGCCATCACAGGGGTACACGCATCTCCTGACAATGGTGGACCGCACCACGCGCTGGCCAGAAGCGGTTCCGCTGGCGGCAACCACGGCCGAGGAGGTTCTCCAGAGATTCTCCAGAGCACCCACACGGACAGTCAAAAAGTTTTCACCCCCAGACATCAGCCCCCAGCATGGCAGCGCCACAGAGGCAGTGAATCCTGGCTACAGCAGATACGGCAGAAGACTGAAGCCCAAGCTGTCACGCCGCGCCATTCATCAGCGGCGCCACCTGCTCCCGCACCTGCTCGTCATCAACGGCGAGGGATAAGAGCCGTCTCGCCCTGAGCTTCGGCCTGAAGCCGTCAGACTTCGTTCCTCACCGTTGTGAGTCATCTACAATCTTCAGCGCAATTGTTTGGGTAAGAAGCCTTACCTTCTCTCTCCAGTCTGCTCCCCTGTGCACAGGTGGATTTCCCGGCGGCGGACGTCTTCTCTCCAACGCCCATTCCTCGCTGTTGCACCGAGCTCTCCAGGTGGCTGTCTCCCGGGTTTCGTCCCTTGCTGTGCCAGCTGACCTGTCATCCAAGTAAGTCCTTCTCTTGCCATAATCCCTCCTGTGTTGGTGAATGCCTGTCACCCTCTCCCTGTGCCTTCTCCATAGGGTTGCCCGGCTGTACGGTCACCTGCCTCTGTGTCTGAAGCGGACGCCGCCACCAACACATTTACACCCCGCAGACACGCACTCATTCACGCCTGTTGTTAATAAACTATTTGAACTACTCTGAGCCTGTGTGTGTGCGTCTCCTGAGCCGTGCGTTATGTCAGTACGGCTTCAGCAGAGCGGCTCGGCAGACGGCGGGCTCGCACACCGTCTTACCACTCTCGAGGTTCGAGTAGATCAAATCGCTTATCAACAACAGGTGATCCTGAACCAATTAGTAGCAATAACAAACCGATTGGACCGTCTGGACCCCCAGCAGCCATTCCCCCCGGCTCCCCAGGGTGGCGCAGCTCCTGCTGTTCCTGCGGCCGTTCAGCCAGCTCCGGTGGCACCGGCCCGTCTCACACCAATTCCGACCCCCGCTCGCTTTAGCGGAAAGCTCGGCGGAGCGCGGGGGTTTGTGATGCAGTGTGAGTCCGTGTTCGACCGTGTGCCCGGGGACTTTCCCTCAGATCACAGCCGAATCGGCTACATAGGTAACCTCCTGGAGGGGCGCGCTTTAACCTGGGCCTACGCTATAATGGCGAGACCCAGTTATGCCACCCTCACCTATGCCGAGTTCGTGAGGCGCTTCCTGGAGGTGTTCGACCATTCTCGCACCGAGACGGTCCAGGTCGATCGGCTTCTCGCTCTCCAGCAGGGAAGCCGGTCAGCCGCGGACTATGCTATCGACTACCGGGTAGCAGCGGAGGAATTGGGCTGGGACGAACGTTCCCTCTGTGGCCTGTTCCTCCGCAGCCTCAATGACGATCTGAGGGATGAACTGGCTGGACGGGATGTCCCCGGAACGCTAGCGGAGCTAACCTCACTAGCCATTAGCTTGGACAACAGGCTGCGCGAGCGCTCCTCAGGACGGAAGTCATCTACTTCTCGCCCTCGGAGAGCCTCGCTGCGCCTGCCCCAAGCTCGCCCCCTGGCGACGCCGCCACCATCGCGCCCCGAGGAGTCGGAGCCGATGGTGACGGGCTGGACAAAGCTCTCCCCGGCAGAGAGACAACGCCGCCGTGAGTTGGGTCTCTGCATGTATTGCGGAGACAGTCAGCACACGGTGGAGCTTTGTCCGCAGAAGCCAAACGGCGGGGTCCGCGAGTCACTGTAGGGGGCCTCACGGACGTCAATCGGCCAAATCCCCTCACCCAATTGAAGCTGCCCATCCGTTTCTGCCACAACCCCACTGGGCATCTCACCCACGCACTGGTGGATTCGGGCGCAAAAGGCAGCTTCATTTCACAAAGCCTGGCAACCCGATTGGGCATCCGCTGTCAGGCACTGAGAAACCCCATCTCCCTGGTCAATCTCTCTCGTGCCTCCCTTGGGAGAGTCTCACATCAGACCGTCCCCGTCCCGGTCATCATCTCAGGGAACCACCGGGAGGAGATGGTTTTCTACGTCCTGCCCAACTCTGTGTCGCCCGTCATCCTGGGGTATCCCTGGCTACGCCTCCACAACCCTGTCCTGGACTGGAAGTCAGCTGGGGTAGCGGCATGGAGCACGTTTTGTATGGGCACCTGCCTTCAGTCCGCTGCCTGCTCCCCGTCCGCTTCCCCCCCTGTGGCGGACGCAGCACCTCCGGACCTGTCTCTGGTGCCTCCGGAATTTCACGACCTGGGTATGGTGTTCAGCAAGGCGAAAGCTATGTCTCTTCCCCCTCATCGGCCCTATGACTGTGCCATCAACCTCCGCCAGGGGGCCCCCTTACCTTCTGGTCGGCTCTACAGCCTGTCTGCGCCAGAGAAGGAGACAATGAACACCTACCTGAAGGAATCACTGAGCGCTGGGATAATTCGCCCATCGTCGTCACCCGTGGGGGCAGGGTTCTTCTTCGTCGGGAAAAAGGACGGGTCCCTCCGCCCCTGCATAGACTACCGTGCGCTCAACGACATCACTGAGAGGGACCGTTACACCCTGCCCCTCATGGACACTGCCTTCCACTCCCTCCAGGGGGCGACCTGGTTTACCAAGCTGGATCTACGCAGCGCTTACCACCTCGTCAGGATCCGGGAGGGAGATGAATGGAAGACAGCCTTCCGTACCCCAAACGGCCACTTTGAATACCTAGTCATGCCATTCGGGTTAACCAACGCTCCTGCCGTCTTTCAGCGCCTCATCAACGATGTCCTCCGGGATTTCATCGGCCTCTTCGTGTTCGTCTACCTGGACGACATCCTTATCTTCTCCAGGTCCAGGGACGAGCACCAGGTCCATGTGAGGCGGGTCCTCCAAAGACTGCTGGAGAATCGGCTCTACGTGAAGGCTGAGAAGTGCGAATTCTACGCTAGGACCACATCCTTCCTGGGATTTATCATCTCTCAAGACCAGGTGCTTCCAGACCCAGAGAAGGTGAAGGCGGTGGTGGAGTGGCCTACTCCCGCATCCCGGAAGCAGGTGCAACAATTTGTTGGCTTCGCCAATTTCTACCGCCACTTTGTGCCCAACTTCAGCTCGATCGTCGGACCACTGACCCGCCTCACGTCCCCGAAGGTCCCTTTCCAGTGGACAGAAGAGGTCGCTGCTGCCTTTAAGGCGCTGAAGGCGGAATTCTCCTCCTCCCGGGTTCTTCGCCAGGTCGACCCCGCGCTGCAGTGCATAGTGGAGGTGGATGCCTCGGACACGGGAGTGGGAGCAGTTCTATCCCAGCGGTCACCGGACGATGGCGCCAAACGACCCTGTGCCTTCTTCTCCCAGCGCTTGTCCCCGGCGGAGAGGAACTACGATGTGGGGGACAGAGAGCTCCTGGCCATCAAACTCGCCTTACAGGAGTGGCGCCACTGGCTAGAGGGGGCGGACCTGCCGTTCGTGGTTCTGACGGACCACAAGAACTTAGAATATTTATGATCTGCCAAGCGCCTGAACGCCCGCCAGGCGCGCTGGTCTCTGTTCTTCGCCAGGTTCCATTTTACCATCACCTTCAGGCCAGGCTCCAAGAACGGCCTGCCTGACGCCCTCTCTAGGCAGTTTACCCCCGTGGGGGCTGAGGAGATGCCCCACACCATCCTGCCCAGGTCGTGCGTCGTGGGTGCCATCTCTTGGGACATCAAGAGCAAGATCCGGAAGGCGCAGGAGGTGGAACCTGATCCTGGCGGCGGACCGGAAGGAAGACTGTTCGTGCCATCTGCGGTCCGAGGAGAGGTCATCCACTGGCTCCACACCTCCCGGCTCACCTGTCATCCCGGCACCTCCCGGATGATCAACCTCCTCCAACGGTCCTTTTGGTGGCCAGGCCTGCGGAGGGACGCGGCCCGCTACGCCCGGGCTTGCCCTATCTGTGCCACCTGCAAGTCGGGAAACGCCCCTCCAGCGGGTCTGCTCCAGCCCCTGCCCGTTCCTGGCAGGCCCTGGTCGCACATCGCGTTGGATTTCGTCACCGGTCTCCCCGTTTCCAACTCCTTTGACTCCATCCTGACCATCGTGGACCGTTTCTCCAAGGCGGCGCACTTCGTCCCCCTGCGAGGTCTCCCTACTGCCCTGGAGACGGCGGATCTCCTTGTCCAACACGTGGTCAGGCTGCACGGGATTCCGGTGGACGTGGTCTCGGACCGGGGTCCCCAATTTTCATCCGAGGTTTGGAGGTCGTTCTGTAACGCCATCGGAGCCAAGGTGAGCCTCTCCTCCGGCCATCACCCCCAGTCCAACGGGCAGTGTGAGCGGACCAATCAGGAGCTGGAGGCTGCGCTCCGCTGTGTGACCTCATCTAAACCAACGTCCTGGAGCAACCATCTCGCCTGGGTCGAGTATGCTCATAATACCGCTCGCTCTTCTGCTACGGGGATGTCTCCATTCAAGGCGTCCCTGGGTTACGACCCCCCGCTGTTTCCAGAGCAGGAGAGTGAGGTAACCGTCCCCTCGGTTAGAGCACATCTCAGGCAGTTCCGCTCCATCTGGGCTGCCGCGCGTGATGCGCTTTTACGCACAGCGGAGCGCAACAGGACTGTGGCGGACCGGCATAGAAGACCTGCCCCGGCGTACAGAGTTGGGCAACGTGTCTACGTTTCCACCCAGGACGTCACCCTAAAAGGCGAGAGGAGAAAGCTGGCACAGCGCTTCATGGGTCCCTATCCCATCACCCGGATCATCAACCCGGTGGCTGTGTGCGTGGCTATTCCCCCCTCCCTCCGCATCCATCCCACCTTCCACGTGTCGAAGGTGAAGCTGGCAGTCACCGACCCCCTTTGCCCCCCTCCTGCTGCGCAACCCGCGCCCCGGATGATTGATGGCCATCCGGCCTGGTCTGTCGCTTCCATCCTGGACTCTCGACGCCGGGGTCGTGGGTTGCAGTACTTGGTGGACTGGGAGGGCTATGGGCCCGAGCATCGACAGTGGGTACCCTCGTCGTTTGTGTTGGACCCATCGCTCATCGCGGACTTCCACCGAGCGCACCCAGATAAGCCATCGCCAGGAGGCGCTGCTAGAGGGGGGAGTACTGTCACGCCGCACCATTCATCAGCGGCGCCACCTGCTCCCGCACCTGCTCGTCATCAACGGCGAGGGATAAGAGCCGTCTCGCCCTGAGCTTCGGCCTGAAGCCGTCAGACTTCGTTCCTCACCGTTGTGAGTCATCTACAATCTTCAGTGCAATTGTTTGGGTAAGAAGCCTTACCTTCTCTCTCCAGTCTGCTCCCCTGTGCACAGGTGGATTTCCCGGCGGCGGACGTCTTCTCTCCAACGCCCATTCCTCGCTGTTGCACCGAGCTCTCCAGGTGGCTGTCTCCCGGGTTTCGTCCCTTGCTGTGCCAGCTGACCTGTCATCCAAGTAAGTCCTTCTCTTGCCATAATCCCTCCTGTGTTGGTGAATGCCTGTCACCCTCTCCCTGTGCCTTCTCCATAGGGTTGCCCGGCTGTACGGTCACCTGCCTCTGTGTCTGAAGCGGACGCCGCCACCAACACATTTACACCCCGCAGACACGCACTCATTCACGCCTGTTGTTAATAAACTATTTGAACTACTCTGAGCCTGTGTGTGTGCGTCTCCTGAGCCGTGCGTTATGTCACAAGCAACATGCGGACTGATGTTGATTGTTCTACAGTATGTGGACTGATGTTAATGGTTTTATCACAGCATGTGGACTGTTACACTCTTGTCCTATCTAAGTTGCTGGGGGGTGGGGTGGCAACCTGGGGAGTGCATAATGGTTTACCACCTTAGACAGGAACAAAGGATGCAAAGTTAACCTTTTGTGTGTGAGAAGTTTCTAGATGCGCTAGTGAGATAACAGGGAGGTGTCAAGGATGAATGGACTGACTGCAGTCGGACGGGGGATTATCTTTTGTGTGTGAGAAGAGTCTAGACGGGGATTATCTTTTGTGTGTGAGAAGAGTCTAGAAGGATGTCATATTATTTAAGGGAAGAGTTCCTACTTGTATGCCATTCTGTCTATGCTCCTTGTGTGAGTCGTGTAATAAACCGCCTGAACCAATTCAGCCTCATTGTTTACACACTCCACAACACCTAAATTTGTGAGTTTGTTTCTTTTTTGAATAAGTTTCCAGATTTTCTCATTTTCTGCTTTTCAGAATATTTTTCTCACAAATGTGCAAAATTTTTTCTTGTAAATTTATTGCTTCTTTTCTTGGAAATGAATGAGTTCTTTTAAGGCCTCAGCGAGCTGCTATCTAGGGACAGAAGAGCCACATGTGGCCCCAGAACTGCAGGTTGCAGACCCCTGATCTAGGTGAAAAATCCCCTCTCTTTTCATGTCACTTTGCCAGTTCCTTCATATTTGTTATTCCTTCGATCACCGATTGTTTCCCAACAGACATCTGATGTAAGCGTCCATCATTTTTGCCAACAAACTCTTCATTTCTGCAGCCTTGGCACCAATGCACAACCCCGCACCTCATCACTTGAGACGAAACTGTCTCATATAATTGTGAGACTGACCTGAGCTGTCATCACTGGACGGTTGTGAGACGCTTCATGTGATGTCGGCAGTTTCTGGGTCTCGCCGCCACACATCAGCAGTTTAACGATACGTTGATTGTAGAGGTGGGGCGACACGCTGATTCGCCGGCACGTCATGATACTCGGCACTCCACAGCCACCATGTCCATGTTGGGCCCCACTAAAGGTTACATCTGGCCTGTCTTATGGGGACTTTACCTGTTAACCTATTTTCGACTTATTTTCCCAAAAATTTGATACATTTTATTGAAAAATTGAAACTTTCTCATAAATTTGAAACTTTTTTGACTGTAAACTGGCAACTTTTTCCTCATAAATCAATGAATTTTTTCCTTGTAAATTTACAACTTTTTTCCTCATTAATTTGTTAGTTTTTCTCTTTTTTGCAGTTTTGCTGATTTTGCTAACTGTAACGTTCGCAGAAATTTGTCACTTTTTTACTGTAATCCTGCAACTTTTTCTTATAAATTTGTCACATTTCTCCTTGTAAATTTGCTGTTTTCTTGAAAATTTGTGACTTTTCCCAATAAATTTGACATTTTTCTTGTAAACTTGAAACTTTCTAAAAAAAAAAGTCAACTTTTTTTTACTGTAAACTTGTAATTTTTTTCTCATAAATTTGGAACTTTTTTCTCATAAATTTTCAATTTATTTACTCATATAGTTGCTAATTTTTTGTTAACCTTTTAACTGTCCACATTTTAACGCGCCCCTAGTGGCGCAGCACCACAACTGCGCCTGTTAACTGAATCTTGACATCCCTTTAACTCCCCAGCTGTACCAGGACTTGTACTGATCGTGCCAGTTCAGAGGGTGGCAGGCACGCATTGGAGGACTCATGGCTGACACAGAATACAGCAAAGAAGAAGAAATCCTCGTTATTATTCTTCCTTTTCTTGCTTTGAACTCACAAGACCAATATGGCCACCATGATCGTCATGGATCATCACAGAAAACTGCATCATAAAGGAAAAATAGCTGCGTAATACAAACGAAATTGACATGGGAAAATCATAAGAGTTTGCAGATGTAGTAGAGAGCGTAAATGACCGACAAAATGCAAAACAACATCGTCATGGATCGTCACAGAAAACTGCATCATACAGGAAAAATAGCCGCGTAATATAAACGAAATTCACGTGGGATAATCATAAGAGTTTGTAGATGTAGTAGAGAGCGTAAATGACCGACAAAATGCAAAACCACGACCATGATGGGCGAAAACGGACCGACCACGCGAGCGCCCCCCCCTGCCCCGCCACCGGTTAGTGACAAATTTATTTGTTTGTTTTTTTTACATTGTACTGATTTTCTGGTTCATATACTTTGAAGATAAGATAAAAACATACACCTGTAGACAAAACGGTGTCAAAAAAAACCTGAATGATTCTTTGTGTAAATATGTCCAAAGTCCACTTTTGACTGAGTTATGCAATTTATATAGCTGCCGTGACATTATGCAAATTAGATGCGTACATTTATTCCTATCTGAAACTTTGGCTCATATTCTACATCTTTCTAATTGACAGTAAGCCATTATCTCTTACAACTTTCAAGTTATAGCCTTGGAAATCTGAACTATTTTCTTGGCAAAAAAACATTACCACTCTTGACCACTAGGGGTTATGTCGCCATACGGTGACTAGGACAGTTAAAGTTTGCAACTTTTTCTAATGTGTCCTTATGAATTTATGACTTTTTATTTGTAAGTCTGTAACTTTTTTCCAAGTAATTTTCTTTTTTTGCTGGTGTTGTAAATTTGCAACTTTTTTCTCCCTAATTTTCTTTTTTGCTCATGAATTTGCTACAATTTTTTTTGTAAAGTTTTGACTTTTTTTTCAAAATATTTCCCATAAATTTGCAACTTTTTGATTATAAATTTATGACTTTTTTCTTCCCCCTCATGGATCGTCACCTTATCGTGGTGGGGGGGTTTGCGTGCCCCAGTGATCCCAGGAGCTATGTTGTCCGGGGCAATTTGCCTCTGATAGGGTCTCCCAAGACAAACTGGTCCTGGGTGAAGGGCCAGACGAAGAACGATCCAACAGACTCTCATGATAAATTGTATATCAAGGATTCAGTGTACCCCGCCCGGTATGGGGTTACCGGGGCCCCACCCTGGAGCCAGGCCTGGGGGAGGGGCTCGAAGGCTAGCGTCTGGTGGCCGGGTTTCCACCCATGGGACCCGGCCGGGCTCAGCCCGAAGGAGTTACATGGGTCCGCCCTCCAGTAGGTTCACCACCTGCAGGAGGGATCATGGAAGTCCGGTGCTATGTGGATTAGGTGGCAGTCAAAAGCGGAGACCTTGGCGGACTGATCCCAAGCTTTCTAAACTGGCTTTTGGTACGTGGAATGTCACCTCTCTGGTGGGGAAGGAGCCTGAGCTGGTGTACGAGATTGAGCGATACCGGCTAGACATAGTCGGCCTCACCTCAACACACAGCTCCGGTTCCGGAACCAGTCTCCTGGAGAGGGGCTGGAGCTTGGCCTTTTCTGGAGTTGCCCCGGGCGAGAGGCGACGAGCAGGGGTAGGTATTCTTGTATCGCCCCACCTTGCTGCCTCTATATTGGAGTTTTCCCCGGTGGACGAAAGGGTTGCTTCCCTGCGCCTTCGGGTTGGGAAACGGGTCCTGACCATCATTTGTGCCTATGCACCAAATGATGTTTCAGAGTACCCACCCTTTTTGGAGTCTGTGACTGGGGTGCTGGAGGGTGCTCCTCCTGGAGACTCCATTGTCCTACTGGGGGACTTCAATGCGCACGTGGGCAACGACAGTGAAACCTGGAGGGGGGTGATTGGGAGGAACGGCCTGCCCGATCTGAACCCGAGTGGTGTTCAGTTATTGGACTTCTGTGCTAACCACAGTCTGTCTATAACGAACACCATGTTCAAGCATAAGGGTGTCCATATGTGCACCTGGCACCAGGACACCCTAGGCCGCAGGTCGATGATCGATTTTGTTATCGTATCATCAGACCTGCGACCGTATGTCTTGGACACCCGAGTAAAGAGAGGTGCAGAGCTGTCAACTGATCACCACCTGGTGGTGAGTTGGATCCGATGGCAGGGGAGGAAGCCATTCAGACCTGGTAGACCCAAACGTATAGTGAGGGTGTGCTGGGAGCGTCTGGCTGAGGCCCCTGTCCGGGAGGTCTTCAACTCCCACCTCCGGAAGAACTTCAACCACATTCCGAGGGAGTCTGGAGACATGGAGTCTGAATGGGCCATGTTCTCCACCTCTGTTGTTGAAGCGGCAGCCCAGAGCTGCTGCCGCAAGGTGGTCGGTGCATCTCGTGGTGGCAACCCCCGAACCAAGTGGTGGACACCAGTGGTGAGGGGGGCCAT
This sequence comes from Pholidichthys leucotaenia, assembly GCA_020510985.1. NCBI lineage: Eukaryota > Metazoa > Chordata > Actinopteri > Cichliformes > Pholidichthyidae > Pholidichthys > Pholidichthys leucotaenia. The sequence goes on from CM035844.1 coordinate 217,515,518, forward strand.
TAAGCTGAAGAAGGAGTCCTATCAAGCTTGGTTGGCTTGTGGGACTCCCGAAGCAGCTGAGGTGTACCGGCAGGCCAAGCGGAGTGCAGCTCGGGTGGTTGCTGAAGCAAAAACCCGGGTATGGGAGGAGTTCGGTGAGGCCATGGAACAAGACTTTCGGTCGGCTTCAAAGAGATTCTGGCAAACTGTTCGGCGGCTCAGGAGGGGAAAGCAGCTCCCCGTCCACACTGTGTATGGTGCGGATGGGACACTGTTGACTTCAACTGGGGATATCGTCGGGCGGTGGAAGGAATACTTCGAGGATCTCCTCAATCCCACTGATACGCCTTCCACAGAGGAAGCAGGGTTTGGGGACGAGGGGGATGACTCGCCTATCACAGGGGCTGAGGTCGCCAAGGTGGTTAAAAATCTCCTTGGTGGCCGGGCCCCGGGGGTGGACGAGATTCGCCCCGAGTACCTCAAGGCCCTGGATGTTGTTGGGTTGTCATGGTTGACACGCCTCTGCAACATTGCGTGGAGGTCGGGGGCAGTGCCTTTGGCATGGCAAACCGGGGTGGTGGTTCCTCTCTTCAAAAAAGGGGACCGGAGGGTGTGCTCCAACTTTAGAGGGATCACACTCCTCAGCCTCCCTGGGAAGGTCTATGCCAAGGTACTGGAGAGGAGAGTCCGGCCGTTGGTCGAACCTCGGATTCAGGAGGAGCAATGTGGTTTTCGTCCTGGCCGTGGCACATCGGACCAGCTCTTTACCCTCTCGAGAATTCTTGAGGGTTCGTGGGAGTTTGCCCAACCAGTTTACATGTGTTTTGTGGACTTGGAGAAGGCATTTGACCGCGTCCCTCGTGGATTTTTGTGGGGGGTGCTTCGGGAGTATGGGGTATCGGGCTTGTTGTTACGAGCTATTCGGTCTCTGTACGACCGTTGTGAGAGTTTAGTTCGCATTGCCAACACTCGGTCGGAGTCATTCCCAGTGAGAGTTGGACTCCGCCAGGGCTGCCCTTTGTCACCGGTCCTGTTCATAATTTTTATGGACAGGATTTCTAGGCGCAGCCAGGGAATGGAGGGTGTCATGCTTGGTGACCACAGGATCTCATCTCTGTTGTTTGCAGATGATGTTGTCCTGTTGGCTTCATCCAGCAATGACCTACAGCTCTTGCTGGGACGGTTTGCCGCTGAGTGTGAAGCGGCTGGGATGAGAATCAGCACCTCCAAGTCCGAGTCCATGGTCCTCAGCCGGAAAAAGGTGGATTGTCCTCTCCGGGTTGGGGACAGGCTCCTGCCCCAAGTGGAGGAGTTTAAGTATCTTGGGGTCTTGTTCACGAGTGAGGGGAAAATGGAGCGAGAGATCGACAGACGGATTGGAGCAGCATCTGCAGTGATGCGGACGTTGTACCGGTCTGTTGTGGTGAAGAGGGAGCTTAGTTCTAAGGCAAAGCTGTCGATTTACCAGTCAATCTACGTTCCTACTCTCACCTATGGTCACGAGCTTTGGGTAATGACCGAAAGAACGAGATCGCGGATACAAGCGGCTGAAATGAGCTTTCTCCGTAGGATTGCTGGACTCACCCTCAGAGATAGGGTGAGGAGCTCAGTCATCCGGGAGAGGCTCAGAGTAGAACCGCTGCTCCTCCACATTGAAAGGAGTCAGTTGAGGTGGTATGGGCATCTGATTAGGATGCCTCCTGGACGCCTCCCACTTGAGGTGTTTCAGGCACGTCCCACTGGGAGGAGACCCCGGGGCAGACCCAGGACTCGGTGGAGAGACTATGTCTCCCAGCTAGTCTGGGAACGCCTTGGTATCCCCTCTGAAGAGCTGGAGCAGGTGGCTGGGGAGAGGGAAGTCTGGGCTTCTCTGCTTGAACTGCTGCCTCCGCGACCCGGACCTCCGGAAAAGCGGTAGAAGATGGATGGATGGATGGATGGACTTTTTTCTTGTAATTTTGCCTGTGGTGCAAATGCTTCTGAAATCTGCTCACCTGCATTAAATCCATGTGGGGCCCAGATGGACATGCTGGCTGTGTTAAAGGCGTGTACTGATGTTTTATTAACTATATAGTTAGTTTAAGTTTATTTTGACCATGTAAAAAACAATAAAGGGAAAAGAAAAGGTGTCAGGTGAAGTCATAACTCAACTCACAAAATTTGCAGCCAGGTGTACAAGTGACAAAGCAGTCAGATGCGCAGATACCTGCATCACTGTGGAAAGCAAAGCCAGCCCTGAAACATCAGACGCTGGAGGCCAGACATGTGCTATAGTGCCTTTTACTCATCTCTGGATGGCCAAAGCTCTATCCAACCCTTCACACACTGATGCAAGGTACTGGCCTGTCCCACAAGGAGCAACTTGGGATTCAGGGTCTTGCTCAAGAACACTTTGACATGCAGATAGAGCGGGAATTGAACCACTGACCCTCCGATCAGAAGTCGACCATACTACGCCTGCGCCACAGCTGCTCTGTGATCCTGTTCTGCTACCAGGGTGGTCCCAAAACTGCACCAAGAAGTGAAGCCCAAAGCTGAAATCCCCAGGCACAGCAGACAGGATGGCACAACAGCACACCATCCCATGGGGGACCAAGAGTCCGCAGCTACTGAAACAAAAGTGATTGCGCTTTGGGGATAAAATCTGACGTTGAATTTGGGGGTATGTATGGTATTGCAATATTTAACGATAGTATTGTATCATGAGGTTACCTGCGAGTCCTACCCCTTCTTAGCTGTCATTGCGGGACGGTTCTGAGAAGCTTTATATTATGACAACATAGTTTCCAGGTCTCGCTGTGCTTCGCCAGGCTCGTAAAAGGTCGCCAAACAGTTTTTAAGGTCCCAGACATTTTTTTCTTGTCACAAAAAAACGCTGAATTTTTTTGCCAAATGTACTTTTCCGCAAAACAGTTGCAAACATTTGCAAAATAATTGTAAACATTTGCAAACTGTTGTAATGAATGTCACTACAGATCTTTTAGGTATGTGAACACTAGGAACTGTTTAAGACTCTTAATGACAAAATGTTGGCGACCTTAAAAATTGTGTGCAAACTTTTTTGCAACCTTTTCCAAACCCCAGCAAAACCCAAAATTCCTCAGCATTTGGTGCTCCATGAGATACTAGCTTGATTTTCACCAACATTGATTAAAAAGGTTGGAAAATCTACAAATCGCCACGTTCGTCGACATTCGCCGCTCGGTGAGAGACTGCCCTTAAATTCTTGATTGTTCAATACTCTGGTCTCGATTACAACACTACTTCTTAGTGCTTGTGGTTACAGAGGTGTGGAGAACGCTGAGAGAATAATGAATGAATTATGAATAATCATAATAATGAATAATCAATGAATAATGGCCAGATCTCTCAATGGCCAGATCTCTCAATGATCTCTCAATGACTTTCTAGTGAAGTTTTGACTCAGTCCAAAACAATCAAGGACCTCCCAAACATCTGCACAGAAAAAAGTGGTTTGAGGCTTTAGGTGGTTGTTGGGTGATCAGATCGATTTTTGAACTCTCAGTGGTCACCCAACGATCTCTGGCAAGAAAGCTAAAATGTCTTACACACATGAACTGTTTCTAAATCAGTAAAGCTGCTCAGGTACTCATCTCTAGATAGTTTTGCATCGCTGTGACTTTAGTTTTACAGTTTTTAATGTGCCACCTTGTCAGAAATTCAAACAGTGAAACTTATAATTGGAGAATGAAAACATATTCAGACCCAAGGTTAAGCTTAAGATCAGCACAGCGCTATGAACTAACTGCTGAGCAAATGGCGCTGTCATTTACTATCAGGCATTATGACAGTTAAAGTTAAATGTTCAGCTACTTTGTTGTTTATTTCTTGTTTTTCTACATCAGCCTAAAGCCCTACATCTAGCCAGCTTAGGGGTACTTTATTTTTCTCCACTGCTGATCCAGCACTGCTAATTAGCATGGTCTTTATGGGATTATTCCATCAGGCATTTTCAACATCACTTCATCTGTGGTTGTCAGCGATGGGGAAATGTTTTGGTGTTGGGTTTTCTGTGACCTTTATTAGTCGTTCGCGCTGTTTTAACGCTTTAAAACAACCAGCTGATGTGCTGCAAGTTGTCCTCTTTCATCAGCAATGTAACAGCTTCTGAATATTATAGTGGCCGCCTTCCTCTAATTGCCCTGATTTAATAAGTGCATTTGCTTGCTGTGACAGGCACATATCCCAAACTGTTATGGCTGTCGTTATCCGGCCGCGGCATTTTTCAGCCAAAGCGCTTCCCCATTTTTGCTTAATTAGACACTGCTAAATGTTAACAGATAAAGCCTGGGCGAGCAAGTCAGTCGGCGTTCAGATTTACACCCGAGCCGAGCAGATGGCAATAAATTAGATATGAGTGAGCGAGGGAGAGGGTAATGGGAGAGGTAGAGAGAGGCAGCCACACTTGTTTATGCTGGTGCCATTTTTGAAAGTTGTGTTTATTCTAATCGGCAGTTTCAGAGCTGGCATTGTGAGCGGTTCCACCCCATTCCACCTCCTAATAGTGTTTGCTTTGTTTTTCCATGTTGTTCTGGTTATGTTCTTAAAAGTGTAGCTGTTACGGGTGGCTGCTTTAGTGTCGCACTTCATATTCACCATTTGGATCAAGAGGATGTCACCCAAAAATGTCTTCACATCAATCACAGCAGTTTCATGAGAAGAGTCGCAAATTATTAAGGAAAAAAGCTGAACATTTATAAGGAAAAAAAAATGAAATTTTGCAAGGAAAAAAATGTCAAAATTACAAAAAAAAAACAGCAGATTTATGAGAAAAAAGTTCCAAATTTGCAAGTAAAAAGTTGAAAATGTACAGTAAAAAATGCTAATTTTTGCAAAAAAAAAAAAAAATTCAATGTCAAAAGAAAAATTGCTGCAAATTTTTAAGAGCTGTAAATTTACAAGGGAAAAAAGATGTAAATTTAAAGGAAGAAAGTTACAAATTTATTTGGAAAAAGTGTCAATTTTATGAAAAAAGCTGAAAATTTACTGAAAAAAGTTGCAAATTATTGAGAAAAAAGTTGCAGTTCAGCAAGAAAAAAGTTGCAAATTTACATGAAAAGTTTTGGAAAATTATAGGGAAAAATGCTAATTTTAGCAAAAAATAGGTTGCAATTTCATAAACATAAAGTTGCAAACTTACGAGAAAAAGATTTGTAAATTTATGAGAAAAAACATGTAAATTTACACAAAGAAAGTCACAATTTTATGAGGAAAAAGTTGGAATTTTATGAAAAAAAACTTTAAAAAAATTTACAGGAAAATGCTGCAAATTTTTCAGAAAAAGGATGCAGATTTATGAAGAGAAGAGTCACAAATTATTGAGAAAAAATGTAATTCTATGAGAAAAGGTTGAAAATTTACAGGAAAAAATTCCAAAATTACAAGAAAAAATAGCAAATTTTTAAAATAAAAGTTACAAATTTTTGAGAAAGAATTCATAAGTTTATGAGAAACAGTTGCAGATTTACAAGAAAAAAATGTGAAAATTGACATGAAAAAATGCAATATAAGAAAAAAATGCAAATTTACATGAAAAGAGTTGTAAATTTATGAGAAAAAAGAGCTACCTTTACAAGAAGTCACAAATTTACAAAGAAAAATTTGCAAATTTTTGAGAAAAGGTTGCAGATTTATGAAGTCACAAATTATTGAGAAAAAAGTTGTAATTCAACAAGAAAAAAGCTGAAATTTTAGAGAAAAAAATCAAATGTACAAGAAAAATAGCAAATTTATGAGAAAAAAGTTGCAATTCTTTAAGAAAAAGTTGCAACTTTACAAGAAAATATTTGAAAATTTACCAAAAAAGCACATTTTTGCTAAGCTGCAATTTCACAAGAAAAAAAAACAAAACATTTTTTTCTGAAAAAAAGTTGAAAGTTTACAAAAAAAAAAGTTGCAAATTTTTGAGAAAAAGGTTGCAGATTTATGACTTGAAAACTCAAAAATAAAAGTTGCAATTCCACAAGAATACAGTTGAAAATTTACAGGAGAAAAGGTTGCAAATTTACAATAAAAAGTTTTAGATTTACAGGGAAAAACTAAATTTACAAGAAAAATGCAAATTTATGAGAAAAAGTTGCAGATTTATGAGGAAAAAAAGGTGCAACTGTACAAGAAAACATCTGCAAATTTATGAGAAAAAAGTCAAAATTTTTTAAGGAAAAAAGTTGCTAATTCGTGAAAAAAGCTGCAATTAGAAACGGTTGAAATTTTTTAATATATACAGATCCCACCTGGAATCAGCTACTACCTGCCACTCATTAGAGGTGCTGATCTGATGTCATCATTCATATTTTGGTGATCTGTAAAATTGGGTGTAAAGTGTTGGTTTGATAAAAACAGAAATTTGCTGGGGTTTTTTTCTTTTAAAATTGCACTTTTTTTCTGAGCATTCTCAACTTTTTTTCTTATAGATTTGCAACTTATTTCTCAAAAAACTGTGACATTGTTTCTCATAAATTTGCAACTTTTTCCAGTAACCTTTTCACATAAACTTTCTGCCTTTTATCATAAATTTTCAACTGTTTTCCTCTTATGTTCACAACTTTTTTCCTCAAAAAATAGCCATGTTTTGTGAACATTTTCATCTTTTTTTCCCATGCAACGCGAGTTCACTTGTACCATCATAACAGCTGCTTACATTTCTCCGGATGCTAATGCTAAGCTTGCTATGAAAGAACTACATGCAGCTATTAGCAAACAACAAACTGCACACCCAGAGGCAGCATTTATTGTGGCGGGTGATTTTAACCACTCTAACCTCAAGACAGTGCTTCCTAAATTCTACCAGCATGTCTCCTGTCACACAAGAGGGGACAAAACATTGGACCATGTTTACACCAATATTGTGGGAGCCTACACAGCAACTCCCCTCCCCCACCTAGGTCAGTCTGATCACTTATCTTGTTCCTTACCCCCATGTATGTACCGCTCATCAACCGGGTGAAGCCATCAGTGAGGACCATCAAAGTGTGGCCAGAGGGGGTTGACTCTGTACTCCAGAAAAAGTTTAGGAACACAGACTGGAGTATGTTCACCGCTCAGGCTACCTGTGGCTCCCACATAAACATCGACTCTTACACCCACTCAGTCCTGGACCATATCAACACCACTATTGACAGTGTCACCACGGAAAGACAGGTCACCACGTACCCAAATCAGAAGCCGTGGATGAACAGAGAAGTGCGGCTTCTGCTAAAGGCACGTAACAATGACTTTAGATCTGGTGACGCACAGGCCTACAGTTCATCCAGGGCAGATCTGAAGAGGGGCATCAAGAAGGCCAAGCACAGCTACAAGCTGAAGGTGGAGGAACATTTTGGGGACTCTGACCCCCGACGCATGTGGCAGGGCATTCAAGCTATCTCTGATTATAAGCCCAGCAACTCCATACCTATAGCCATGACTGTGTCCTTTCTCAATGAGCTAAATGACTTCCATGCTTGTTTTGACAAGGACAATAACGAAAAGAACATAAATTTCCCACCCTCTGATGACCTCCACCACCTCACACTCACCCACACCGACGTCCGTAACACCCTGAGTCATGTCAACGTACATAAGGCTGCTGGCCCTGACGGCATTCCTGGGCGTGTGCTGAGGGCATGCGCTGAGCAGCTGGCAGGGGTCTTCACAGACATCTTCAACCTGTCCCTGGCCCAGGCCGTGGTACCAGCGTGCTTCAAGACCACTTCAATAGTACCAGTGCCGAAACATTCAACACCATCGTGCCTAAATGACTATCGCCCTGTGGCACTGACGCCCATAGTCATGAAGTGCTTTGAGCGACTGGTCTTGGCACAGCTCAAAAAATGCCTGCCCCCTACACTGGACCCTCACCAGTTTGCCTACCGGAGCAACAGGAGTACAGAGGATGCGGTTTCTACAGCGGTGCACTGTGTACTCTCACACCTGGATGACAAGAACACCTACGCAAGAATGCTGTTTGTTGACTTCAGCTCAGCATTCAACACAGTTATCCCCTCCAAGTTGATCACTAAACTTGGGGACCTGGGAATCAGTACCTCCACCTGCAACTGGATCATGGATTTTCTGACCAACAGACCCCAGCATGTTAGGTCAGGCCCCAACCGTTCTTCCGTCATCACACTCAACACTGGTGTACCACAGGGCTGCGTGCTCAGCCCATTCCTCTACTCCCTCTTCACCCATGACTGCAGGCCTATGTATGGATCCAATTCCATCATAAAGTTCGCAGATGACACCACGGTGATCAGACTCATCAGGGACAACGATGAGTCAGATTACAGGGCAGAGGTTGAGCACTTGGCTACTTGGTGCGCTGACAATAACCTGCTCCTTAACACCAGCAAAACCAAGGAGCTCATAGTGGACTACAGGAAGATGAGGGGAGAGACACATGACCCCATCCATATCAATGGCATAGCTGTTGAACGTGTCCCCAGCTTCAAATTCCTGGGGACCCACATCTCGGAGGACCTGTCCTGGTCGGTTAACACCACCAGCCTGATCAAGAAGGCCCATCAGCGCCTCTTCTTCTTGAGGACACTGAAGAAGAACCATCTGTCAACTGACATCCTGGGCAACTTCTACCGCTGCGTGATAGAGAGCACCCTGACCAACTGTGTCACAGTCTGGTATAGGAGCTGCTCTGTTGCTGACCGTAAGGCTCTGCAGCGGGTGGTGAAAACCGCCCAACGCATCACAGGGACTCCACTTCCAGTTATAGAGGACGTCTACAGGAAAAGATGTCTGCGCCGGGCACGCAGCATTCTTAGGGACTCCAACCATCCTGCTCATGGACTGTTCCAGCTTCTCCCCTCCGGAAGGCGTTTCAGAAGCCTTTGGACTAGAACCAGCAGGTTTAGGAAAAGTTTCTTTCCAACAGCTGTCACGTTATTGAACTTAGTTCTCCGCTGACTCTCTTGCCATCATCTCTTACCATCCTCACCTGTACATAACTGCCCATCTAACTTATTGTACATTATTTGCACATAACAGTACTCTTAACTTTCTGCACTGCTGCATATATTTGCTTAAATTGCACATACTGTCAATTACAGTGATCCCTCACTTATCGCGGTTAATGGGTTCCAGAACCGACCGCGAAAAGTGAAAAACCGCGAAGTAGCGTCACCCCAATGACGTCATCCATAAACAATACGTACGTTCATTCTCTCACTCTCATATGATACGTGTGTGTGTGTGTGTACGTGTACGTGTACATACATACGTAGATGTAAACAAAGTGTACATAAATATATTTTTAGAACTCTTTTATTCTTATAACAAGATACGTAACTCAAGATGAAAATGATTTACTGCACAGGTTAATGAGAGCTTTACTGCTCCTCAGGTGACGCCTCATCGTGAGGTGCTGGAGGCGCAGGATCATCGAGGGCAGCTTCCGATAGAGCTGAAGCTGCAGGAGGCGGCGTAGTGCCTCGACGGGAAGACTATTTCGCACAAAATGGCACAAGAGAACAGCAAAAAGTTCCACGCGGCGAGACTAAGTAACACGAGCGATAAAAAGCAATGAATGCGGTCTTTCTTCCCTTCATGGGTGCTCGGCAGGGAGAGGAGGTGGGTGAGACGTCTCGGCCAATCAGCTTGCGAGATTTCCGAGCCCAGCCAACACGACAACAGCGAACAGAGAGTTGTGCTGCTCTCCGTGTTGACACCTGATGGTCTAATGTAGTCTCCCTGCCTTCTGCTAGCGCCCGCCCATTATTTCTCAATTTTGAATTTTTGATGAATATTTTTGAAAAATCCGCGATGCACTGAGGGCGCGAAAGGTGAAGCGCGAAGTAGCGAGGGATCACTGTACTGTATATACTGCACTGCTGTCCTTTGCACTTCTGATTGGATGCTAAACTGTGTTTCGTTACCTTGTATTCATACATGTGTAATGACAATAAAGTTGAATCTAATCTAATCTAATCTAATAAATGTTCAAATTTTTTTCATGTAAATTTGCAATGTTTTTCTTGTAAATTTTCAACGCTCCTCTGTTTGCTGGTTAAGATTTTATTCTGTGTAATTAAATTGTAATTTGCAACTTTTTAGTTTTGAAACTGACACCTTTTATCACATCTTTGCTCTCTTTTTCTTGCAAATTTGCACCTAGTTTACATTTATACATTTGTCCCTCATGCTAAATTGGTGAAATCCCCATCACCTTTGTTAAAAAATAATAAATCACCTACTGGTAGAAGATAGAATAGAATGGAATAGGCTTTATTGTCATTGTACAGTACTGATAGAAGACGGATGGATGATGGATGATACTGAACTTAAAAGGATGGAGAACCACAACAAGAAATAAGGGGGAAAACAAAGAGATATTTTATAGACACTGAATTGCTTGACTCCAGACGTTTCCTAACAGCGCCCTCAGTGGCATATACGTACAACATGCAATGACGAACCAAAGTACATTGGCACCCTGCACCCTACTGATGCTCAAGTATCCAGAACTTCACACTGCACTGTACATAATAACATAATACTGCAAATGCATCAAATCCAAATATGCGTAATTAAGGAAGGCAAAATGCAAGTTAATATTATCCTCATGGTAGTGCATGGTGATGCTATCATTTCTAATTTTCATTGTGTCAGTATTATTAGCTCTGTGATTTGTCTGGCCCTGCTGTCCACAATTTTACTGCCAAGTCTCTTCTTCTTCACTTGGAGAAAATTTAATTAGCGTTACAGCATCATTCATAAATCCCCAATACTGCTGCTATGAGTCATAAAGTAGAAACTCTGGTCAATCAAAATGGCAGATGATAATGCTAAAACTTTGACTATAAGTAGCAAAGCTGGTCAGCAGTGATTCTGTCTGGGCCTATCACCAGTTATCTTTTAACAATGGGGATGGGAGTGTTCACCAATTTAGCATTGGGTACGAACATATAAATGTAACAGGTATAAATTAGCAAGGATAAAAGAGTAAAAATATGATAAAATATGCTAATTTAAAAATTAGAAAAGATGTAAATTACAAATTAATTACACAGAATAAAAATAGATGAGTGTTGCAAATTTATGAGAAAAAGTCACAATTTTTTGAGAACAAAAGTTGCTTATTTATAAGTGAAAAAACTGAAAATATGTGAGAAAATGTTTAAAAAGTTGAAAGAAAAAAAGTTGCAAATTCATGAGGGAAAAAAAGAAAATTTACAGGAAGAAAATTTAAAATTTATGAGACAAAAAGTTGCATATTTTTTGAAACCCCCCCCCCACAAATTTATGATAAATTGTTGCAGGTTTATGAGAAAAAAGTTTTTTTTTTTTTGTTTTTTTTTTAAAAAGCTGAAAATATGAGGAAAAAGTTTTCCACAAAATGAGAAAAAAGTTGCAGATTTATGAAAAAATTCTAAAATATAATGAAAAAAATTGCAAATTCATGACAAAAAAACCCCTAGAAATCTTACAGGAAAAAAGTTGCAAATCTATGAGAAAAGTCAATTTTTTGAGAAAAAATTTGCAGATTTATGAAAAAAATTCTAAATTCTAAATTATTTTTGATCAAGATCTGTCCTTCAATTCACATATTAAATTTGTTTCTAAGACTGCCTTCTATCATTTGCGTAATATTGCCAAGATTAGGAGCATCTTGTCTCAGAGCGATGCTGAGAAACTGATCCACGCTTTTGTTAGCTCGAGATTAGATTATTGTAATTCTTTATTATCAGGCTGTCCTAAAACATCTTTACAAAGTCTTCAGCTGATCCAAAATGCTGCAGCAAGAGTTTTAACAGGTACTAGAAAGAGAGATCATATCTCTCCGGTTCTGGCCTCCCTTCATTGGCTTCCCATAGAGTTTAGAATTAAGTTTAAAATCCTTCTTCTTACTTACAAAGCTCTAAACAATCAGGTTCCTTTTTATTTAAAGGATCTGATGCTACCGTATTATCCTAACAGAGCACTACGCTCCCAAAATGCAGGATTACTTGTAATACCTAGAATCTCCAAAAGTACAATGGGAGGCAGAGCCTTCAGTTATCAAGCTCCTCTCCCGTGGAATCAGCTGCCAATCTGGATTCGGGAGTCAGACTCGATCTCTGTTTTTAAGAATAGGGCCTAAAACCTACCTTTTTGATATAGCCTACAATTAGGGAGGGATCATGTGTTTCTGAACCCTCCCTTAGTTATGCTGCTAATAGGTTTAGTCAGCCAGGGGACCTCCAGTAATGCACTGGGCCTCACTCCTTTCCTCACTCTCAATGAAATATTTTTTTTGCTGGTCATTAACATTTTTGTTTGTTCTCTCCCATAGATTGAGTCCCCATAGTGCTGTTTGCTCTCTACATGTCTGTTCTTGTCATCTTCTCTGTCCCCTCACCCCCCAGCCAGTCGCAGCAGATGACTGCCCCTCCCTGAGCCTGGTTCTGCTGGAGGTTTCTTCCTGTTAAAAGGGAGTTTTTCCTCTCCACCGTCGCCAAGTGCTTGCTCACAGGGGATCGCCTGATTGCTGGGGTCTTTCTGCAACTGTGGGGGTTCCCCCTACAGTTGATAGTGCTATGAGATGACTGTTGTTGTGAAATGGCGCTATATAAATAAAGTTGAATTGAATTGAATTAAAATTTACTGAAAAAACTTGCAAATTCATGAGGAAACAAAAGTAGAAGATTTACATTAAAAAATAATGATTTACAACAGAAAAAAGTCAAATTCCTGAGGAAAAAAGTTGCAAATTCATCAGAAAAGTTGCAAATTTAAAAGAAAACAGTTGCAAATCTATGAGAAAAAAGTCAGATGTTTGAGGCAAAAAAAAATTGCAAATATATGAGAAAAAAGTTGAAAATTCCGAGGGAAAAAATGCTAAATCACAAGAACAAACAGAAAATGTATTATATTATTCTGTTCCTTTCTTTTAATCTTTACTTTTAATCTATCCAAAATAAAGATTCATTCATTCAAATTCATGACAACAAAAGCAGCTATTTTTTTAGAAAACAATGACAAAGTTATGAGAAAAAGTTGCAGATTTACAAGAAAAATTTTGAAAATTTACAGGAAAAACTGCTCATTTACAAGGAGAAAAATAAAAAATTTCTGAGAAAAAAAAGCTACAAATTTATGAGAATAAAGTTGACAATTTACAGGAAAACATTGCTAACTTACAAGAAAAAAATGGAAAATTTATGAGAAAAAAATGCTAATTTTTGAGGAAAAAACACAAAGTTATAAGTAAAAGTTGAAAATTTATGAGAACACAAGCTGCAAATCTACAAAGAAGTTTAAAATGTTTTCTATTTTTTTATGTTTTCTTTTTTCTGCTTAGAACTAGCCGTTCAAACTCATGTTATTCAGTTGTGTAACTCTGATATAGGAAGGATTATGATGAAACGGTGGGGGGGGGGGGCAGCTGTCATCCCCCTCAGATGACCTACAGCCTGTGACTGAACGGAGCCTTTGCACGGCCGTTTCTATGTCTTTTCACACTGCACCACCACCTAAGCTTGTGCACCCTGACGTGAGCTCAGTCCTCTCCTGCAGCCGAAGTCATCCGACGCTCTGACGTCGCCCGACGCCCTGCTGAGGCGGCTGTTGCGGGGCACACATCTGGCGCACAGAAAACCCAAAATCCCCACTTTTGTTTGCTACAACCAATCAATAATTGAGGTGGCGCGAAGCAGCGTTTGTCTTCTCGCCACGCCGGGCTCTCTCAGCTTCTAAACTCAGTATTAAAACAAAATTTTATAAAGTTTGTGCTGAATAAATCTCCCTCCAACTGGCTCCCGCTGTAGTTCCTTCCTTTGTTTACGACTCTCCCCTCCACAGTAATGGCTACCGGGCCCTGCCGTGGGGGAATTCTCACCCAAAGAGCGTCTTATTATTTGATTACTTGAGACAGTGTGTACGTGCGCAGGGCTGGTGGTGCTTAATTAAGTGGCTGTGATGCCGTGCAGCCATCACCAGTGGAGGACGGGGTACAGCGGGAAACAAATTAAGCCCTTCGGTACGCACTATTGACAAACAATGGCGCTCATGAATATGAAAACTCCCCTTTGATGTCGTACGTGGTCGCTAATTCTGATGATTACAATGAGACGCACTGGGAAATGGTCATATCTCTGAGTTATAATGCACCAATGTGGAGTCCTTTTATATTGGCGTCGACGTGATATGTCGCGTCGCACGTTTGTTTCGATGAGATCATTGTGTGCTCCTTGAGAGATCGTTGAGAGATTGTTCTGGACTGAGTCAGAACTTTGACGCTGTGGAGACAACTGGACGGTCATTGAAAGACCACTGAAAGATCTTGGTGATCGCTGGGCACCCACTGAAAGATCGCTTAGATATCGGGCCATTTTTTCATCTCTCAACGATCTCCATCCCCATGTAAATTTGGGTTTAAACTGCAGCATTTGATGACATTTACTCAGCCAACGGTTCATATTAAACAGGCTGTGACCATTGTGAAGTACATCATCTATGTTTAAGTAAATACAACTTTTTTTCATTGTTTAGCTACAATTGAATGATTATGACAATTTCATTTTCAATGCTTTCACAGGGATTACTCTTAAGTGTCTAACTCTGCTATTTTTATTCAAAATAAAATCACATTAGTCTCTTTTTCCCGAATAAGATTCATTGCCGTGCTTTTTCTATTACCACGGTAATCTAAATGCAAATTTTAACTGTTCCTTTTTTCCACCAGGATGATGCTACCGGCACAGCATGTGCCCGACAATTGAGATGTGTTTTCTTTCTTTTCTTCTTATTCTACCTTTGTCACATGAATTTGAATGAATAAATGAAGGGTGCTTATCGTGTTGACACACTGTAGAAGGAAAGAAAAGTCACTAAAAGGACACAAATGAAGTCTTCCAGTTAAGTGCTGACACCGCTCAGCGAGTCCCGTTCTGTGGAGAGTTGAAAGCTAAAGGTGGGGAATAACAACAAAGAGAAGGAGGGTTTTCTTTGTCTCAAAATGGTCTTTTCGTATAGTTAAGGTAATGAGCTTGTGTTTGATTAGGAGAAGTAGATTACATTTCTATTCCCTTGTGAATCTGGTGAAGGATTACGGTGCAGTGTCAAAGATGCCTTTCTGTACTATTTATTAGATTAGATTATTTGTTTATTTGACAGGGACAGTGCAATAAACATAGACAATTAATCAAATGACAATCAATCTGATGTGTTGCGCAAAGAGTGTATAGCTATTAGCTAATTTGCAACTCTTGTCCCTGGATGGGCTTTTTTCTTGGTCAAGAGAGAGTAGAAATGTTCAGCAGAAATGTTCACAGTTAAAATGATGCGGGGAAATTTTATACCTTGGAACACACAAAGATAATATGCTATGAGAATGTTCTGTGGGAATACAGAGCCTAGCTGTCTCCTGGGACTGACCATAACAGGTCATAGTCTCAGGATGGTATTACAAAGATACAGTCGGTCAGTCAGTTGTCAGTGATGCAGAACGCATTTATGGTCATTTCCAAGTTCATTCCCTCATCACAACAGCGCGGAGACAAATTTTCTGCCAGGCGCACAGTACGAAGAGGCCGGTCTAATTATTCAGAGGTGTGTTTTGGATAATCCAATCCCTTTAATGTACAGAGGCGCATTATCTAAAGTGAACTCTGATCATGACGGGTTAAGACGGGTTTTGTACTGATCAAAGCCCATGTGTGTGAGCCAAAATGCATGCAATAGTAATGCTGCTTGGTAATAAGGACGCTATCAATCACAGTTGATGTCCAGTTAGTTATTTTAGAACGTACAGATGGCGAAGAATGCTGAGCTGAAAAATCAGCTGAATGATTTAATGTAGTGTACATGGTTGCAACACACAGACATGAATGGGTTTGAAACTTCAGGAAAAGAGGATGATGCCTGTGCAAACTTTCATAAACTTTCATTAACGATGGCGAGTTAAGTCACTCCCAGCTCATGGGGAGACAGAGTGCTCCCTCTCTTGTTGCTTTTGCTGACCGAGGGTCTCCCCCATCGGGGTGGGTCTGCCAAGGTTTGCAGCTCTCTGTCCCAGTCCCTCCAGGGCAGGAGGGAAGGAGGAGATCTGGAGCAGCTTCCCATCCTCCGCCAACCTCCGCAAGGGGCTCCGCAAGGGGACATAAGTGCAGAGTGGGTGGCCTTGGCCCAGCTGGAAACCCAGGGGCGCGTGACTGGGGAAGATGTGGATGCACTTCCTGTCTCTCTGGGGAATTACAGTAAAAAGTAAAACACTGCACACTCCTTGTTCATTCATTTATTCCCCTAAAAAAATCATGCATTAATGCCTATTCTATAGACTCCAATGGTACGTCCACAATTAAAATGAGAGTGTGGATGGAATAACAAAAAAAAAAAACTATTTAGTGTTTGATCATATTATAAATGAAATGACAGGCATTTATATCATGACTGTTACAACTGTCTCTATTAAAATAACAGAAAATCGCAGCACATGCCATTTCCTCATGGGGTCAGGAGCTGCGTGATTTCAAAACACACCACTGACATAGCATTAAACAGAGCGCTTCTGACGATCGACCTCCTTTTTCCTGATCAAAAGTGGATTGTCATGACATGCCCCATGATAGCGATGCACATGAGACTGCACGCTGCCACACCTCTTTGAAATGAGCCTCTGCCTCCCAGCGCAAAGCGGGCACACTGTCTACTGGTAATATGATGGCGTGACACAAAGCGTAAAAAACAGACAACACGCTGACAGAAACTAACAAAAATACTGGTGTAAAAGTCCGCTGATGACTGTCAAAATAGGGCCCTCAGTGTCTAAAGAAGATGTCTGGGAACATAATAAAGGGAACACAGTGTAATATCAATTAATATAATAAGGAAATCTTCCACACCATCCCCGCCTTGAATCCACCTGTCACTCCTACAGCACACCTCGCCACCGTCTCACTGCCCTGCACCACCCTCACATACTACTCTGCCACTCCTGAATTCCTCATACAGTAACCCACTTCCTCTCTTGGCACCCATGTGCTTTCTCTAGATCCACAAAGACAGAATTATAATGAAATAATGAATAAAATATCTGTTACACTGTTATCACAACCCAGCCAGCATGCCCATGTGGGCCCCACTGAAGGCTAGATCTGGGCTGGTTTATGGGTCCCTTGTGGGTGTGTCCATGGATTCCATGTTGGCCCCATCTGTGTTTGCCCACATGGACTTTACCTTTTTACCTATTTTCAACTTATTTTCTCATACATTTCGTTGTTTTTCGTGTAAAATTGTGACTTTTTTCTTGCAAATTTGTTAAGTTTTTCTCGTAATTTTGGAACTATCTCATAAACTTTTTTACTGTAATCTTGCAACTTTTTCTCAAAAACGTGTTACTTTTTTCCCTTGCTTCCATACTTTTCTATTTATTTATCTTTTTTATTTTTATTTTTTATTGATTCTTTTTTACCTTCTTTTATTTTTATGTGTTCTCATCTTTTGTATTTTTTTTAAATTATGGATTTATAAATTTTCTACAATGTAAGACTTGTGAATTATTCTTGTTTTCGTATTTTTGTTGATGTGTCTCAGGCATGTACTGTAATAGTTTTCCCATCATTAACAGCTTCCCAGCGTCACCTCTAAGTGTCGCCAACGGACCCATAACTGTAGGAGCGAGCGTACACCAGCCGTGAAGTTGGCGTGGGGCTGCACACATTTTCACGGTCATTTCATTCTTGATCCATCAGAAATTCTGCGTGGAAAAGGACGTACGCCATGTTTTTGTGTGTAAGTACCCTTTGTACATGAGGCCCCAGATCAACAAGGGACATTTATTAATATAAAGAAAATCCATGTCAAGTGTTTGACGATTCCAATTAAAACAGCCAATCAAAAGCACAGAAACTAACACATCAATATGAAATCTATTAGCAACTCTTTGAATCTTTCCTTTCTGGTGATAACTGTGTCTTATAAGCGATGTAGAAGTCTGTGGGGATTCCCCGCCAACGCAGCCGAGCCTATGACCTACTGTATACACGGTGAGTGGAGAAAACTGGCTGCAGTTCACTTATGGACAAGAACAAAACAAGAGTTTTTTAACCGAGTTAGAAAAACAACTCTCATCAAGGGAAATTCCTTTTTGTTCTCTCAGGTGTACAACCGCTCTGCCCGACCGCAACGCCTCTCGCAACCTGGAACGGAGGTGGACTACAAACATTCTGAGCCTTCCTGCACATGTTTTCATTGACTGCACCGCTTTTGTTTTAATTTTGCATATTTAAATGCAATCCTTGGTGAATGATCTTTTATTGCGCGCCCTACACACACAGTTTGACGCCACACACACACTCCGAACACAGTGACACAGATAGATGGCAGTGGAAGGCTTCATCATCCCCGCCTCCCTTCTCGCCCTGTCGTCAATTCTGAGCGACACACGGCTCTCCTGCCTCCCTCCCTCTCGCCTGCAGCACCGTAAATACTTCCATAGGGTTGGAGCCAGATGTGCCTGTCCTCGTGTAACCTAAACCCACATGTTTTGGCAGTCAGACAACGATAATCTGCCTCCGTGCCGCCGCTGCTGCTTTTGGAGTTTTAGTGGCCTTTTTCCTATCTGCCGTTCATTCCAGATAAATGGCGGCGGCTGTGGAATGGCTTGGATGCACGTCATAAATTTCCCTCAGCCTTTGAGGCACAATTAATTTTAGAATTTAAAATCTGACCTGTTAAAATCATAGGCGTAAAAACAGGGGAACAGAAAAAAACAAAAAACAGATCCCCCCCCCAACACACACACAATTCATCCTACACTTTTTTATATCATGTTACATAACTGAATAAAATGCATTTAAAGCACCAATTGTAAAGCTACAAATATTTTCTCATGAATAGTGTGTTGAGAAGGTGGAAGGAATACTTTGAAGAGCTGATGAATAAAGAACATGAGAGAGAGAGGAGGATGGATGAAGGAAAGATGGTGAACAAGGAAGTCCCGAGGATTAGCAAGGCGGAAGTGAGGGCAGCTTTGAAGAGGATGAAGAATGGAAAGGCGGTTGGTCCAGATGACATAGCTGTGGAGGTATGGAGATGTTTAGGAGAGATGGCAGTGGGCTTTTTAACCAGATTGTTTAATACAATCTTGGAGAGTGAGAGGATGCCTGAGGAGTGGAGAAGAAGTGTTTTGGTACTAATTTTCAATAACAAAGGTGATGCTCAGAGCTGTAGTAATTACAGAGGCATAAAGTTGATCAGCCACACTATGAAGACATGGGAAAGAGTTGTTGAAGCCAGGTGAAGAGGAGAGGTGACAATCAGTGAGCAGCAGTACGGTTTCATGCCAAAAAAGAGTACAACAGATTCAATGTTTGCCTTAAGAGTGTTGATGGAGAAGTGTATAGAAGGTCAGAAGGAGTTGCACTGTGTCTTTGTGGCTCTAGAGGAAGCATAAGATAGGGTGCCAAGAGAGGAAGTGTGGTACTGTCTGAAGAAGTCAGGAGTGGCAGAGAAGTATGTGAGGGCGGTGCAGGACATGCATGAGGACAGCAAGACATGGTGAGGTGTGTTGTCAGAGTGACAGATGGGTTCAAGTTGGGGTGTGGTTACATCAGGGATCGGCTCTGAGCCCCTTCTTGTTTGCCATGGTGATGGACAGGCTGACAGATGAGGTCAGGCAGGAGTCTCCATGGACCATGATGTTTGCAGGCGACATTGTGATCTGTAGTGAGAGTAGGAAGCAGGTGGAAGAGAATCTGGAGAGGTGGAGGTACGCTCTGGAGAGAAGAAGAATGAAAGTCAGTAGAAGCAAGACAGAATGCATGAGTGTGAATGAGAGGGAGGCAGGTCTAAGAGTGACGATAGAAGAAGTAGAGGTAGTGAAAGTAGATGAGTTTAAATACCTGGCGTCAATCATCCAACGCAATGGAAAATGAACAAGAGAGGGGAAGAAGAGAGTGCAGGCAAGGTGGAGACAAGTGTCAGGGTGATTTGTGACAGAAGCGTAGTAGCAAGAGTGAAAGGGAAGATTTACAAGATGGTAGTGAGACCTGCTATGATGCATGGTTTGGAGATGGTGGCGCTGACAAAAAGACAGGAGCTGGCACTGGATGTGGCAGAGTTGAAGATGATAAGATTTTCACTGAGAGTGACTAGGAGGGACATGATTAGAAATTAGTATATTAGAGGGACAGCTCATGTTGAATGGTTTGGAGACAAAGTAAGAGAGGCAAGGCGGAGATGGTTTGGACATGTGCAGGGGAGGAACAGTGGATATACTGGACAAAGGATGATGAAGATGGAGCTGCCAGGCAGGAGGAAAAGAGGAAGACCACAGAGAAGATTCCTGGATGTAGTGAAGGAGGATATGGAGAGGGTTGGTGTTACAGATGAAGATGCAAGGGATAGGGTGAGACGGAGGCAGATGATCTGCTGTGGAGACCCCTAAAGGGAGCAGCTGGAAGAAGAAGAAGAAGAAGAAGAAGAAGAAGAAGAAGAAGAAGAAGAAGAAGAAGAAGAAGAAGAAGAAAATATTTTCTCTTAAATTTGCAACTTTTTTCCTTTAATTTCGCAGCCTTTTGCTTGTAAATTTGCAACTTTTTCCCCATACAGTTAAAACTGTTTTCTCATAAATTTGCATCTTTTACCTCAAAAATTTGCAACTTTTTTCTTGTAAATATACTTTTGTTTTCAATTAAGTCTGAAACTTCAACTGTGTTGTAAAATTGTAACTTTGTTTCTCATACATTTAAAACTTTTTTCTCATAAATTTGCATTTTTTTTTCTTTTAAATCTGCAACTTTTTCTCATAAAATTGCAACTTTTTTCATATACAGTGGATATAAAAAGTCTACACATCCCTGTTCAAATGCCAGGTTTTTGTGATGTAAAAAAATAAGACAGAGATAAATAATTTCAAAACTTTTTCCACCATTAATATGACCTGTAACCTGTACAACTCAGTTGAAAAACAAACTGAAATCTTTTAAGGGGAAAAATAAAAAATAACAAACATACAATAACCTGTTTGCATAAATATGCACACCCTGTTATAACTGGGGATGTCACTGTGTTCAGAATTAACCAATCACATTCAAACTCATGTTAAATGGGAGTCAGCACACACCTGTCACTATTTAAAGTACCTCTGATTAACCCCAAATAAAGTTCAGCTGTTCTAGTAGGCTTTTCCTGACATTTTTGTAGTCACATCTTACAGCACAAGCCATGGTCCGCAGAGAGCTTCCAAAGCATCAGAAGGATCTCATTGTTAAAAGATATCAGTCAGGAGAAGGCTATAAAAGAATTTCCAAGGTATTAAATATACCATGGAACACAGGGAAGACAGTCATCATCAAGTGGAGAAAATATGGCACAACACTGACATTACCAAGAACTGGACGTTCCTTCAAAATTGATGAAAAGAAAAGAAAACTTCTCAGGATATCAAGAAGAAAACTGGTCAGGGAGGTTGCCAAGAGGCCAACCGCAACATTGAAGGAGCTGCAGGAATTTCTGGCAAGTACTGGCTGTTTGGTACATGTGACAACAATCTCCCATCTAGGGTGGCAAGACGGAAGCCTTATCTTATGAAGAAAAACATCCAAGCCCAGCTACATTTTGCAAAAACACATTTTAAATCTCCCAAACGCATAAGAGAAATTGTGTTAATGGTCCGATGAAACCAAGGTTGAACTTTCTGGCCATAATTCCGGAAGGTATATTTGTCTCAAACACATCGTCGTCGGCCTCCGTCGGTCTATGATGACCATGGAAGAGAATCCTAAACGTCTACTCTGCTGGAACAGCACCGCCTGTGGCTGAACAGGCTGATGCGCGAATGGCAGTCCCTGTCACACAGGTCGCACTTGTGGGTGGTCTCCGTGCTGCTCAAACACAACACTGCTCATAACCAAAAAACACCATACCTACAGTGAAGCTTGGTGGTGGCAACATCATACTTTTGGACTGTTTTTCTTCAGCTAGAACTGGGGCATTAGTAGGGTGGAATTAAGAACAGTTCCAAATACCAGTCAGTATTGGCCCAAAACCTTCAGGCTTCTGCTAGAAAGCTGAGGATGAAGAGGAATTGAATCTTTCAGCACAGCAGTGACCCAAAGCACACATCCAAATCAACAAAAGAATGGCTTCACCAGAAGAAGATTAAGGTTTTGGAATGGCCCAGCCACAGTCCAGACCTGAATCCAATCAAACATCTGTATGGTGATCTGAAGAGGGCTGTGCACAGGAGATGCCCTTGAATCTGACAGATTTGGAGCATTTTTGCAAAGAAGAGTGGGCAAATATTGACACATCAAGATGTGCCACGTTGATAGACTCCTACCCAAAAACTGAGTACTGTAATAAAAGCCAAAGGTGCTGCAACAAAGTTTTAGTTTAAGGGTGTGCATATTTATGCAACCAGGTTATTGTAAGTTTTTTTGTTTTTTATTTTTCCTTTTTCCCTTAAAAGATTTGTTTGTTTTCCAATTGGGTTGTACAGGTTTTAGGTCACATTAATGGTGGAAAAGTTTTGAAATGATTTATCTTGGTCTCATTTTTTTTACATCACAAAAACCTGGCATTTGAACAGGGGTGTGTAGACTTTTTATATCTACTGTAAAAATCCATTTTTACAACCATTTTTATTTAATTCCACAACTTTTTTCTTGTAAAGTTACAATTTTTCTCTTGTATATTTGCAGCTGTTTTCTTGTTAATTTTCAACTTTTTTCCTGATACACTTAAAACTTTCTTCCTCATAAATCTGCAGCTTTTTTGTTGTAAATTTGCAACTTTTTCCTTTTAAATTTGCAACTTTTTGTTGAAAATATGCTTCTTTTTTCTCTTAAATATGCAGCTTTTTTCATTTAATTCTGCAACTTTTTTCTCATAAATTTAAAACTTTTTTCTTTTAAATTTAAAGTATTTTTTATTTTAATTCTGCAACTTTTTTCTCATAAATGTTAAACTTTTTTATTTTAAATTTGAAGTACTTTTTCTTTTAAATCTGCTATTTTTTTCTTATAAACTCTTATAAATTTACAGCTTTTTTCTTTTAAATTTGCAAGTTTTTCTCAGAAATGTTCTATTTTTTCTTGTAAATTTGCTTATTTTTTTCCTCATGAATTTTCTGTTTTTTCTTCATAAATTCACTACTTTGTGTCATAAATCTGCAACTCTTGTCAACTTGAGACTTTTCTTCTAAATTTGCAACATTCATATAGATGCTGGTTTAATTTTTATTTTGTGTAATGGATTAAATTTTCTTTGTTCATCTAGACTACGGCTCAAGTTTTTATAAAGTTTGTTTTTAAGGGTTTGAACTCTTCTTGACTACAGTAACACCTGTAGCGGCCCCCTCAATCTTTACTCTTGAGAAAATATTCTGTTTATTGTCCCTCCAACAGTGAATTGAAATGTCCGCCCATGATTAAAAATTAAAAAAAAAAATGCAAGAATTACACTTTTGTTTGTTTTTTGTTAGTCCCACGGTGCCAGTCAAAGGGATTTAGAATTTTTTTCACGTGAGATTGTTTGATTTTGATCTTTAGAGCCTGTCTTGTTAACAAGCCTGCTGTCAGAAAAGTGTGACTCCTGAGAGTTGGATTTGGTTTTTGTTGCGAGATTCAAAGTTGTTCTAATCTCCTTGGGGCTGTCAGAAAACTAGGGTTCCTAATTCGGCTTGACATTTTCCCTTGAAAACAAAGATCCAGAGACCAGTAATGCCAAGGCTGGCGGTGCCATTAGGGCTGGAAGCAGTACCTGATAAGAGACTGATAAGGGCAAGTAGACTCTCCCTGTTGAAACTAATTATACATTTCACAGAGTCTGCTGTAAAAAACTGCTGCCCGTGCCTCACTGTTGGAGCGGCAGAGGGGATTTAATGTTTGAGTTAGCCTATTTTGGTTTGCGGTAATTCAAAAAAGGCTCAAGAGGGACTCAAAAGGAGAGGGATCAACAAGAGCTTAAGTCGTAATAGTAACTCTTGTGTGGACTGTGATTTTTGCAAGTGGTAGGAAAAACAACTTGCGGACAGTGAAGGGGGGTTAATTGTTACTTACTGTATGTATGGAAAATCTGAAAGAAAAAAGCCACTTGTTTGGGACCACAGTTGTAATGAAATATCTGTTTCTGAAAAGGAAAAGCAATGAAGGCATTACATTTTTAAGTTCTGACTGTGCTCTATTTCTTTTAAGTCCCTCTGTTTGATCAGATTATTGCTATCTTGTATGCAAAGCCTTGCTCCACTATGCTCTCATTTGTTCTCCCTACTTTAATGCATCATGTTAATTATGCAGTGGTTAGCTATGAATCACTCTTGATAATAATGTTTTAATCCCACTTGGGGTAATGTAGATGCAGTAAGATGCTAACAACGATATGCAGTCCTTGGCAAGCAGAACAGATATCAGATTGCCTTGTTGCACTTGTTGTTCGCATTTGATAAATACTGGATATAAATAGAAATTATAGACACCCCTTGTAGTATAATAACTTTAATACTTTATTTAAATTGTCTTACTTATGCTGAACCTGACAGAGGGAATGGGGGAGGGAGTTGAAGGGCTATGAAATGAGTCACATGCAATCCTTTATTAACACATCATTATGGATGTGTTGGGAAAAATCTGTGTAGTAAATAGAAAATCACTTCACCTGAAGACAAAATGAACAAAAACTATTGCTTCAGTAAATTCAGGCAACCAATTGCTGAGGGTGGGGGGGCAGGGGGGAATCAATACAATGTTATGTCTTGATACTGTACGTTGTGGTGGCGATAGTGTATCTGTACTTATTTAGGTACCAGAGTAATAATAAAACAGTTGTCCTTTCAGCTCAAGCTAGTATCTCCCTGAGTGGCTAATGCTAATGAACATTGTGATTATTGGGTTTCATCAGGGTTTGTAAAAGGTTGCAAAACTGTTCACAACAATTTCTTTGCAAATTGTTTTTTTTTGCAAACAGTTGTCCTTGCTAGCACCATCCACTGAAAAAGACTCAGTAAGTGGTAATCTGTGTAAAGAACACCACAGTAACATGTTCAGAAGCAGAAGAAGTCGGGCAGCATTGTGTGTATGACTGAAGCCAGAAGTGCCAGAAAAAATAGCACAAAGCTGACTTGGGGCATTGTCACACCTGAAAGCTTAGATCGTTTCATATTTTAGTTAAATCATCTACATTTGGTCCAGTTAGGTTTGGTTTCACACCGCTCCTTTTCCAAGCGAGCTAAACAACTTCACGTGAAGCACCTGTGTCTTGCTGTCATGACAACATTTGTGTTGTTCGGACAGAATGATAGCTAGCAAACATGCTACTCTCCCTCCAAAGTGTTTTCTGCAACTGGACACATCGGTAACCACTATGGGCCATATTACAATGGCAAGATCGTTTAGTCAGAGTTCTCTGATGCAGAACTCATTTATGGCCATTTCCAAGTTCATTTCCTGATCACAATAGTGCAAAAATGAACTTTCCACCAGTACGTGATGCAAAGAGGCTGGTCTAATCATTCAGAGGTGTGTTTTGGATAATCCAGTCCAAAGCACTCCTTCCCTTTAATGCAAAGAGGCACATTATCTAAAGTGAACTGTGATCATGACAGTTTAAAGCGGGTTTTGCGCTGACCAAAGCCCGTGTGTGTGAGCCAAAATGAACGTGACAGTAACGCTGTTTGGTAATAAGGAAGACATGAGTCACAGCTGATGCCCAGTTAGTTATGTTAGAAAGAACAAACGGTGAAGAATGGACTGAACAGTCAGCTGAATGGTTTAATGGTTTTTTGTAAATAATAATGTAACCTTGCCTTATGTTTTTAGGATGAAAATTTAACATCTGTCTGAGGACTGTGGATGAAAAGTAGCCATTTTAGCTAATTCTGATGCATTTTACAGTCATGTGAATTAATGTACAATGTCCCTGTCAAATAAATCAGTAAATAAAATAAAATAAATAAATGTAGTGTGCATGGATGTAACACAGAAATGAATGGGTTTGAAACTTCAGGAAAAGAGGATGATGCCTCTGCAAACTTTCATAAACTTTCATTAACGATGGTACGGAAGTCACTCCATCATTTCCTCCTTTCTTTTCCTCCACAGGAGATGGAGGAAAGGAGGTGATCTGGCGCAGCTTCCCGCCTGCCTCTGGCCCCCGCCACAAAGCAAGCCCGCTCTCAGCACCTCTGCCGGGAGCTGACGGGCGGCTATTGGGATGCTTGCTGGGCTGGAAGGGTACACGGCCAAGGCAGATGTGGACACATCTCTTGCCTCTTTGGCAAGATACTGTGAAAAGTAAAACGTTGCACAGTCCTTGTTCATTCATTTATTCCCCTAAAAGTAAGCACATTAATGCCTAATAAGTCCGTTATGAAAACAAAAATCCCCCCACCCCACCCCGTGCATCACACATGACACTGGAACACACTGGCAAACATGCTCCCACGTTCCACTAAAAAAAAATCATACATAGAATGGAGGAGGGAAATGTGGGCTGCAGTGACTCAGGAGGTAGAGCGGGTGTTCCAATAACCAGAGCGTTGGCGGTTCAAATCCAGCTCTCCCCAGTCATCCTGCCGTTGTGTCCCTGGAGAAGACACTTTACCCACCTTGCCTCCAGTGTCCACGACATTGGTTATGAATGTGCATAAATGTTCGGTAGTGGTCAGAGAGGCCATTGGTGTGGATTGGCAGCCACGTTTCCGTCAGTCTGCCCCAGGGCAGCTGTAGCTACAGTAGTAGCTTACCACTATCATTGTCTGTTTGTGGAGTGAATGAATAATGGACTCACTGTAAAGCGCTCTGGGTATCTTGAAAGGCGCTATGTAAATGCAATCTATTATCATTATATTAATGCCTAATCTATATACTCCTATTGTAACTCCACAATTAAAATGAGAGTGTGGATGGCATAAAAAAAACAGTGTGAGATAATCATATAATTAAAATGATGGGCGATTATATGATTACTGTTCTCTCCATTAAAATAACAGAAAAAACCCAGTGGATGGCGTTTCCTCATGAGCACCGAAGCTGCGCGATTTCAAAACACGCCACTGAAATATCGTTAAACAATGTGCTTCTGACAATAGACCTTTTTTTTGATCAGATGCGGGTTCTCATGGAATGCACTATAACAGCAATGCACATTAGATTGCGTACCACCACACTTCTTTGAAATGACGCGCCTCCTCTGAGCGGATTCCGGGCGCACTGTCTACTTGTAATTTGATAGCGTGACACAAGGCATTAAAAAAAACAATGTGTTGACAGAAACTAACAAAAACACTGGCATACAGCGGAAATTCTGTCGGAAAACTAAGTGGATGACTGTCAAAATAGGGCCCTTTATGAGTAAACTGATCAGACTTCATCATATTTGCTGTGAATTAGTTTAGTGAGGCTAGATTGTTATCCAGGCCTTCATTGAAAAGGATGTTTGTCCTTCTCATCAGCCTGTGATGAATTTCAGGTGGTATTGCATGCCTATTTTTTGTCCTTTTTTTCAAAAACTCTGTCACAAAAAAACATATCTGGTAAGCCATCTCTCAGAATGCTACCACAGCTCATTTTCTGTCTTGTCGGCTGCCTTAACTTCTTGTGTTTGGTTTGGAAATCTGAACCTTTCTGAAAACTGCCTTCAATCTCTAAACGAACCGGACTAAGGTTCAGCTTCATCGAGATTAAGACCACCTCTTTTTGCCGCACCAAATTCTGGCACTTTGGTTCGAACCGTAGTTTGGAGAAGGTTTCACACCTAAAATTTTGGTTCAAACTGAAAAGTCCGCAAGTCTAGATCAGACAGGTTAGGTGTGAAAGCACCCTTGGACATGCCCAAAATCCAAGTTGCTGCAAGAAAAGGAAACCACTGGACCAAACATGTGGAGCAAAGCTTGGCTTTTTCCTCTTTCCAATGTTACGATGCAGAAATGTGCAATGACAATAAAAGATTATCGAGCTACCTAAAAGTGCAAAACTGTTTCTCAAATTTACTTACATTTCTAGTTAATTAACAACTCTTTTCTTGAAAATTGGTAACTTTTTTTATCCTCAATTTTGAATCCTTTAATTGTATATTCCTAATCCTAATCAGATGCCCAATCAGATGCCCTAATCAGATGCATCTGATTAGGATGCCTCCTGGATGCCTCCCACTTGAGGTGTTTCAGGCACGTCCCACTGGGAGGAGACCCCGGGGCAGACCCAGGACTCGGTGGAGAGACTATGTCTCCCAGCTGGTCTGGGAACGCCTTGGTATCCCCTCTGAAGAGCTGGAGCAGGTGGCTGGGGAGAGGGAAGTCTGGGCTTCTCTGCTTGAACTGGTGCCTCCGTGACCCGGACCTCCGGAAAAGCGTTAGAAGATGGATGGATGGATAATTGTATATTTTGGATTTTTTTTCTTATAAATTTGCAACTTTTTAATGAAAGATATAAAAAAAAATTCTAACAAATTAGTGATTTTTTTTCTTTTAAATTGACTTTACTTTTAACTTTTTTCAAGTAAATTCACTACTTTTTCATGATACACTACCGTTCAAAAGTTTGGGGTCACCCAGACAATTATTTTGTGTTTTCATGAAAAGTCACACTTATTTACCACCATGAGATGTAAATGAATAGAAAATATAGTCAAGACATTGACAAGGTTAGAAATAATGATTTGTATTTGAAAATAATCATTTTTTCCAGATACTCAACCTGCTCAAAGGAAGGTCAGTTTTATAGCTTCTCTAACCAGCTAAACTGTTTTCAGCTGTGCTAACATGATTGCACAAGGGCTTTTCTAATCATCCATTAGCCTTCTGATGCAATGAACAAACACACTGTACCATTAGAACACTGGAGTGATAGTTGCTGGAAATGGGCCTATATACACCTATGTAGATATTGCACCAAAAACCAGACATTTGCAGCTAGAATAGTCATTTACCACATTAGCAATGTATATTAGATATTAGATTGTATTTCTGATTAGTTTAAGTTTATCTTCATTGAAAAAAACAGTGCTTTACTTTCAAAAATAAGGAAATTTCTAAGTGACCCCCAAAACTTTTGAACGGTAGTGTAAATTTGCAAATTTTTGTGAATTTTTTGACTTTTTTGTAATTTGCAGCTTTTTTGTTGAACTTTTTTCCCAATGAACATCCAACTTTTTCATCAAACTGACATTTTTTTTTGTAAATTTGCAACTTTTTAATCAAAAATTTCACACTGTTTTGTCATACATTTGTTTTTTTTTTCTTTTAAATTGACTTTACTTTAACTTTTTCACTGTAACTCCATTACTTTTCATCATAAATTTGCAACTTTTTGTGCATTTTTTTATACTTTTTTGTAAATTACTGCTTTCTCTGTTAATTTAACTTTTTTCAAATGAACGTCAAACGTTTTTCATCAAACTTACATTCTTTTCTTTTAAATTTGCAAATTTTTATAATCAAATTTTTGTCTGTTTCTCTTGAAAAATTGTATAACTTTTGTTTTATCCCAAATGTACAACATTTTAATTGTAAATTTGCTACTTTTTCTTTAAATTTGCAACATTCATATGGATGCTGGTTGAACTATTATTCTATGTAATGGATAAAAATATTTCTTTCCATCTAGACAATGACCCAAGTTTATTTTTTAATGTTTTCTTTAATTAAAAATTGTGCAAAATTGTTCTCTTGATAGAAAAAAGGACAAAACTAACCTCTGACTTATTCATAAACCAAAGGCATTACTTTATATGTATAAAAAATGTCTTAATTACCTCATTTCCCCCGAGAAATAAAGATGTATTTTCTTTTAAGCAACACTCTTTCCATGTTTCTCTTGTAATAATGAGCAATTATCTACCTCTGCTGTATATCGTGACACAGCTTCACATTTTTCACACAAATCTAGATTAAACGCTGCATTAATAAGCATGCACTGAACAACTATTGCTCATGCAACTTTCTGAAGCTTCACTACTGCAAACCCAAAGACTTCCTGGTATTTTTCCCTTGAGCAAACAAAAACCCAGCACTTAATGTAGTTGTGTGGAGGGCGTGAAATAAAGAGGCTGAATTTATTTCTCAATTCAGATTTATTGATGATCTCACATCTCCAGCATTCTCTAAACAGAAAAAGAGAGCAAACTCCCCCAAACCCCCACTTTTATACCTGGGACATCAAAGAACAGAATCACATTGTCGCCAAACCCCCCATCGACAATAATTCTCCCCCCAAGTCCCTTCGTCCTCCATCTGACCCCAGGAGGTCAGGAAGTCCTCTCAGAGTCCTCATCAACGGCACCTCCACCTCCTGTGTTATCCTCAGGAGGTCCAGACGTATTGTTCCTTCAAAGACGTGAGGTCACAAAACACATGCAGTCTTAAGCATCTCACTCCTGTGCTATACATATGCAGTCAAAATATGTGAGCCACAGTTGTTTCAAATTAAAAGCTCCCGTGTTTGCTCATTCTCAACGAGGCCTTGTTTTGGTAAAACATTTGTAGGTAGGCTTTCATGCATCAACAACTGCAATGGGAATTGATTTTTCTCCTGTTTACTTTTAGGTGCTAGCCATAATTTGTTTGCGTTGACCATGCCCCGGCCTTTATTAGAAACTGACTGACTACCAGTTTCTGTCCAATGAGACAAAGTATTTCTGGTGTTTTGTTTTTTATTTCTTTCCTAGCCTGCCACTACCCAGAATTCTAATTGTCACACTTTTCTACTGCAATATATGGATAGAAGAATAGCTCGCTTTGTCCGCTGTGCAGATAGTTAAAATAAAGAAAATTGAAAGCCTTCCTTTCCAACCCCACATTATTATGGCTAAATATAACCTTACTTATTTGTACCCGTAGGTTTAGACTTGGTTTGCAGTCTGGTGACAAGCCACCGGCTGCTGGTCGCTGCCGTGCGCGAGCGCCCTAAACCTACATGTTTTTGGTATGCGGGAGGAAACCGGAGAAATCCCGGCGTTAAACCGTGCAACACGGGGAGAACATGCAAACTCCACACAGCTCATTGTGGTCGGGGGCTGGGATCGAACCACGAATCTCTAACTTTTTGAGAAAATAATGGAAGTTTACAAGTGAAAATGAAGCAAAATGCCCACATGCACACACACAAAAAAAATCATACATTTAGGAAAAAATACCAAAACATATGTGAATAAGTTGTGCTTTTATCACGGCGTTAATCATGTCTTTTTTTCCTGCACATGTCCAGTTTTCTTGTAAACCTGCAACTTTTTTATCAAAACTTTTGCAATGTTTTTTTTTTTCTTTTAAATTTACATGTTTTTCTTATAAATTCACTACTTTTCCTTTTTTACTAATTTTCATCATAAATTTGTGACTTCTCTGTAAATTGAACCTTTTTTCTTATAAACTTGTAAGCTTTGTTCCTCATTTTTTTTTCTAAATTTGCCACTTTTTGAAGAGAAATTTGCTATTTTTCTTGCAGATTTGTAACTGTGTTTAATCCTAAAATTTCAAACTTTTTATAGTAATTTTAACTTTTCCTTGTAAATATGCAACTTTTTATGAAAAATTTGCAATGCTTTTTACTTTTAAATTTACAACTTTTATCTTATCAATTCACTACTTTTTCACCAAAAATTTGCAACTTTTGTCCCATAATTTTTTTTAAATTGAAGATCCTTTCTCATAAATCTGCAGACTTTTTTCCCATAAAATTGCAAGTTTTTTTTTCTCTAATTACATTTTTTCTTTTAAATCTGTAACTTTTTTGTAAATTGTTCATTTTTTTTATCCTAGTTTTCAGCTTTTTCATAAATTTAACTTTTTTCTTGTAAATATACAACATTTTAATAAGAAATATGCTACTTTTTTCTCATAAATTTGCAATTTTTTTTATTTTTTTTTAAAGTACAACCTTTTTTTCTCATAATAGCTCAAGTAGGTTCATTTTGTCTTCTTTTAATTATTTATCTTTTGTTCTTATTAAAGACAAGAATAGAAAGGAGATGTATTTACCTTCTTAACATGTTTCGACTGTACACTGCAGCCTTCATCAGAAGAGTCAGCTGATTGCTGCCAGGTGACATAAATGATAAATAAATAATAATGACTGATAAATGTCACTGATAAATGTCCTTTCTATTCTTGTCTTTAATAAGAACAAAAGATAAAAAAAAAAAATTCTCATAAATTCTTTTTCATGGTAGATTTACAGCTTTTTTCTCAAATTGACATTTTTTTTCCTTTTAATTGTGAAATTTTTTTCATCATAAATTTGTAACTTTCTGTGTCATTAAATTTGTGACTTTTTTGTATAATTGCAGCTCTTCTCGTAAATCTGCAACGTTTATTCTTTTGCACTTTTGTACTAAGGTTAATGGGCAATGACAATAAAGGATTATCTATCTATCTATCTAATTGGTGTTCACACACCACCCTCCCTTTTCTCTTTGTGTTTTGTGCTGTTTAGTGTTGTTCTAAATTACGCCTAAGTGTATATTCATGTGTTTAATGTCCACAGATGATGCTGAGCACAAGCTACAGTCGCCACAGCCTTCTGGTGATCAGGAAAATGACCAAACATCACGCCCTGGACCAGAGCATTACAGAGGAACTCCGTGGCCTAGGACTTCTCCGCCAGACCTCCTCGCCCCCGGCCTCGACTGATGTGTCCCATCCCAAAGAGAGACGTTGTAGTCAGTGTAAAGTGAAGACGAAAGAGAGGTAAATGTGGAGGTATCCAGATAAAGCTAGCTGCTAGCCTACACAAACTCACGATTTCTTCCCTAGTTCTGGCCAACGTACGCTCACTACACAACAAAATAGACCACATACAGCTCCTGAGACTGACGCAACGTGATGCGCGGAACTGCTGTGTTTTTATCTTTACAGAAACTAGGCTAAATGATAATATCCCAGACTCTGCTATTCAGTTAGCAGGGCTAACATGCTATTATGCTGATCGGGTGCTCATGGCAGGAGGGATGTGTGTTTACATCAGTGACGCTTAGTGCCGAGATGCGACTGTTGTTCACAAACACCGTTCTCCGTTGGTGGAGGTTTTAGATCATTCAAATGCCGACCCTTCTACATACAGAGGGAAATTACATCTATACTGCTAGTCGCCATGTATGTCCCACCCACCGCCATCAGCGAGAGGAGTAAGACACTAAATAAAAACTCTATCAGGTCCATTAATGATACACAAACAGCACATCCAGAGGGATTCCTCATCACAGCAGGAGACTTCAAACATGCAGATTTAAAGGCTCTCCAACCAAATCTACACCAACATGTGGACTTTCCAACAAGAAGAGACAAGTTGTTTGACCTGGTGTACACAACTCACAAGAGCACATATTGAGCCTTCTCCCTCCCCCACCTGGATCTCTCTGATCACGTCACCATCTTGCTAAGGCCTGCATAAAGACCCAGAGTGAGAGCCATCAGACCAACAAAAAAGCAGGTACAGTATGTGTGTTGCAAGAGGGGGCCTCTGACGCTCTGAAAGACTGCTTCAGCACAACAGACTGGGACACTTTCAAGCATGCAGCCACTCACAATGGACACACAAACATAGAGCAGTATACTGAGGTTGTTGTAGCATACATAGCTAAATGCATTGATGATATCACTCACTGCAAAACCATCACTGTTCGTGCTAACTAGAAGCCATAGAGGACAGCAGAAGTCCACAGGCTTCCGTGAGCTCTGGACACAGCCTTCAGGGCCGGTGACACTGCAGGACTAACAACAGCTAGGGCAAACCTGTCCCGTGGCATCATGGGGCTGCACAGTGGCGCAGTGGTTTAGCACTGTGGCAGCACAGTTTACCCTCGGCTGGGGGACCGCGGGGATCATGAGATCGTGGGTTCGATCCCAGCCCCCGACCAACAGTGAGCTGTGTGGAGTTTGCATGTTCTCCCCGTGTTGCGTGGGTTTACTCCGGGATTTCTCCGGTTTCCTCCCGCATACCAAAAACATGTAGGTTTAGGGCGCTCGCGCACGCAGCAACCGGCAGCCGGTGGCTTGTCACCAGACTGCAAACCAAATCTACCTACGGGTACAAATAAGTAACAAAAAAAAAAAAAAGAAGGCAAAACTACAGTACAGCAAGAAAATATCCATCCACTTCAGCAACACCAGAGATGCACGTTCTTTCTGGCGTGGCATACAGACCTTCAACAACTACAGACCTCCACCTCAGACCTGTGTGAGTGACATCACACTGCTTAACAATTTAAATGACTTCTTTGGCCGCTTTGAAGCACAAAACAGCACATCAGCACAGAAGACCACTCTTACCCCAGATGAGCAGGCTATAAGTCTGGATCTTGCTAGTGTGAAGAGGACCCTCTGCAGGATCAACCCACACAAGGCAGCTGGACCAGACAGCAAACCAGGTCGCGTTCTGAAGGACTGTGCGGAGGAGCTGAAGAATGTCCTGGCTGACATCTTCAACATCTCCCTGAGTCAAGTTGTCCCCACATATTTCAAAACTGCTACCATAATACCAGTCCCAAAGAAGCCCAGCTACAGTGATTACCGGCCCGTGGCACTGACCTCCATCATAATCATAATGAAGTGCTTTGAGCGGCTGGTCATGCAGAACATCAAGTCCATCCTCCCTCCCTCCCATGACCCATCTCAGTTTGCATACAGGTAAAACAGATCCACAGAAGACGCCATCACTGCTGCTCTCCATCCAACCCTCACCCACCTGGACTCAAAGTGCTCCTATGTGTGAATGCTGTTCTTGGACTTCAGTTCAGCATTCAACACAATCATCCCCCAGCACCTAAAACAAAAATTCAGACACTTTGGACTCAAAACCTCTCTCTGTAACAGAGTGCTAGGCTTTCTCACAGGGAGGCCACAGAATGTGTGGGTTGGCAGCAACATCTCCAAGATCATCACATTCAGCACAGGGGCCCCCACAAGGATGCGTGCTGAGCCTGCTGCTCTTCACTCTGCTGACCCATGACTGCATTCCAGCCTACTGCATCAACCACATCATCAAGTTTGTGGACGACTCGACGGTGATGGGCCTCATCACCAAGAATGATGAGGCCAACTACAGAAATTAGATGAGCCAACTGGTCCAGTGGTGTAGACAATAATCTCTTTCTGAACGTGGGAAAAACCAAGGAGATTGTGGTTGACTTTGGGAGAGGACATCAAACAGCATCCCCCTCTGATCATTGATGGAGCAGCTGTGAAGAGGGTGAGCAGCACCAAGTTCCTGGGGTTGCACTTCTCTGAGGACCTCCCCTGGTCCAACAATGCCACATCACTGGCCAAGAAGGCTCAAACTATTTCCTCCGCTAACTGAGTAGAGCACAAGTCCCACCCCCATCATGTGCCTATTCTACCGGGGAACCATTGAGATCATCCTCACCAGCTGCATCATGGTGTGGTACGGAAGCTGCACTGCCGGAAAACACAACAACGCACAGTGAAAGCAACCAGCAAGATCATTGGTGCCCCTCTTCTCCCCCTCTCAGACATATACCACACCCACCTCACCTGCAGAGCCATCAACATTACAGGCGACATCTCCCACCCCTCACACTCCCTCTTCAGCCCTCCATCCTCAGGAAAAAAGGTACCGAAGCCTCCAGGCCTGCTCCACAAGACTGCTAAACAGGTTCACCAGGCCATCAGGACCCTGAACCCCTCCCCCCCCCCCCACCACCACCACCACCACCCCTGGACTGTAACACACTCATCCACACAATAGCTACCTCAGCTGTTTGCACAGAAAGCCTTGGCAAACCAACAGTAATACGTCTGCTGCTGTATGCCTCTGCACCTTACTGTCTGTATTGCAATACTGATCAATGGGCAGTCCAATCCGTCACTGTCTGCACCTACACTACTGCACTGAACTTGCAATTACGGATATTATGGCTCTACTTTTTCTGTATGTAGGATTGCTGGGTTTTTATCTTTTATCTTTATTTGCACTGCGGGTAGCATTACTGTCCATAGACTGCTGTTGTTGTTTTTCATCCTTATTCCATCCATTCATCCTCTACCGCATAATCTTTTCAGGTTGCAGAGGGGCTGGAGCCTATTCCAGCATCTTTGGGCAAGAGGCAGGGTACACCCTGGACAGATCGCCAGTCCATCATAGGGCCAACACAGAAAGACAGACAACCATTCACTCTCATATTAATACTTAAGGACAATTGAGGATCCCCAGTTGACCCCAATTAACCTAAATTGCACGTCTTTGGCCTATGGGAGGAAACCAGAGTACCCAGAGTAAACCCACGCAGACACAGGGAGAACATGCAAGCTCCTTATTCCTTCTATTATTATATATTGCGCACATCATTAAGAGAGAGCGAAATGGCATTTCAATTCTCCTAAATGTCCTGTACGTATAGAAGTACTAACAAAAAAGCTAGCTAGCTACTGTATCTATCTAAAAGTGTAAATTTGCTTTTCAAATTTACATTTATTTCTTGTAAATTTGCAACTTTTTTCTTTCAAAGTGGTAACTTTATCCTCAATTTTCAACCTTGTTATTGTAAATGTTTAGTTTTTCTTATAAATGTGCAACTTTTTAATCAAAAATTTTCATGTTTTTCTAAAAAATTTGTGATTTTTTTCTTTTAAACTGACTTTACCATTCACTTTTTTTTCATATAAATTCATTACTTTTTCATCATAAATCTGCAACATTTTTGTGAATCTTTACCTCTGCCAAGGAGGTTATGTTTTCATCGGCGTTGGTTTGTCTGTCTGTCTGTCTGTTTGTTTGTTAGCAAGATAACTCAAAAAGTTGTGGACGGATTTTCATGAAATCACAGATTGTCAGAAATGGGGTATCCTACAGATGATTAGATTTTGGTGGTGATCCGGATCACCGTCCACAAGAAAACTGCCATTACGCAAAATGCCATTTTCGTGAATAACTACTGAACCACTAATCCTATCATTGTCAATCCAATTGCTTGTCATATGTTTTCATGGTCAAGGAATCTGAAAACGTACACACAAACACTGTATGGGGGGAACTGTGGCGCTTAACCGCCATTACGCAAAATGCCATTTTCGTGAATAACTACTGAACCACTAATCCTATCATTGTCAATCCAATTGCTTGTCATATGTTTTCATGGTCAAGGAATCTGAAAACGTACACACAAACACTGTATAGGGGGAACTGTGGCGCTTCGCGGAGGTCTGTGCTCTCTGAGTGCTTTTCTAGTATATATATGTTTGGAGTATTTCTTCCTTTAGTTTTTGTTTAAACTGTCCAAGCGTTGTACATGATTTTAATTCAGGTCCAAAAGCGTTCCACAGTCTGACTCCTTGCACTGAGACACAGTGTTGCTTGGTGGTAGTTCTCACTGAAGGTTTTTGAAATATACATGTTCCTCTGAAATGATATTGTTTCTCCCTTATTTGGAACAACTTTTGGACATTTGCGGGCAGTGATAGATTCTTAGCTTTAAACATTATCACCGCAGTTTTAAAGTCAACCAGATCTTTCACCTTGAGAGCTTTTAATTTAAGAAAAAGTGGGTTTGTTGGTTCCCTGTGAGCAGCTTTGTTTATTATTACCTCCGCCAAGGAGGTTATGTTTTCATCGGTGTTGGTTTGTCTGTCTCTGTTTGTCTGTCTGTCTGTTTGTTTGTTAGCAAGATAACTCAAAAAGTTATGGACGGATTTTCATGAAATTTTCACAGATTGTCAGAAATGGGATATCCTACAGATGATTAGATTTTGGTGGTGATCTGGATCACCGTCCAGAAGAAAACCGCCATTACGGAAAATGCCATTTTCGTCAATAACTACTGAACCACTAGTCCTATCATTGTGAATCCAATTGCTAGTCATATGTTTTCATGGTCAAGGAATCTGAAAACGTACACACAAACACTGTATGGGGGAACTGTGGCGCTTGGCAGAGGTCTGCGCTCTCCGAGTGCTTTTCTAGTTTGTTACTGTTTTGTAAATTGCAGCTTTTTTTTGTTAGTCTAAACTTTTTTCTAACAAACGTCTTAACTTTTCCATCAAACTTACATTTTTTCTTGGAAATTTGCAACATTTTTCATCAGAAATTTCTGCCTTTTCTTGTCAATTATTAACTTTTTTTTAATCACAAACTTTCAACATTTTTATTGTGAATTTGCTGCTTTTTCTTGTAAATTGGCATCATTCATATGGATGATGGTTGAACTGTTATTCTATGTGATGGAGAAAAATATTTTCGGTTCATCCAGACAGCTCAAGTTTATTTTTAATGTTTCCTTTAATCAAAAATTGTTCCAAAATAGGTCTATTGATAGAAAATGTTACCAGCCCCTATTCCACTCACGTGTCACCGTCATTAGTTGTATTTTTTTTTCATGAATTCTGGGAAGATGTTATTGTATCCTGCTGCCTTTCCACATTTCAGGCCCTGTAGGACTTTCTCCAGTTCAGCAGCCTCGAAGGGTTCAGGGTTCGTTTCCTCTACAGGCATTTTTTGGTGTTTTTTTAGCTCAGTTGTAACTGCTCTTCTGGTGTCTTTGTCTTGGGGTGCTTTGGCGATAGTCAGTAGGTGGGATGCAACTTGGTTGGGTGTGACGGATGCTCAGCTTTGGCTAGGGGGCTTCTGTGCAGCTCCTAGGCGACGGATGAGGCTCCAACATTTCCTGCTAGAGTGGGTAAAGCTCTGGTCAGCAACTGTCTCCTCCCATTTCTTTCGCCGGGCTGTATTTAGCGATTCAATGAGATGGTCTGCTATCTCTGGGTCCCCTGATGTTTGATAGGATTGTAGGAGGGCAGCACTTTCTCCGTCCAAACATGGGACATAGAGGGGTCGGTAGCCTCATGGGATTGCAGTATGGGCAGCCTTGAAGATTGCGCTGCAGAAGCGGTTGTATGCTTCATCTACAGTGATGGTGTGGAGTGGGATGGTAACAACGCTCCGGTCCAGAGTTTCACTGAATTTCTTCCAGTTGGCTTTGCGGAAGTTCCAGCGCATCTTCCTTGGGCTGTATATGACTGGAAGTTGTAGGCCAATGTGTACAAGCAGGGGCCGGTGTTGGCTGTGTGGAAAATCATCAAGAATGAGGATCTGTGTAGGATATGGCTCCCCATTCAAAGAGCTGACCCAACACAGGTCAGGAGAATAGTCCTTCTTCCACCTAGCAGAGTGGAAGGTTCCTCTTTGTTTGGGGTCGTATATCAAAGCGAGGTCATTTCTGACCTCGTCATTTCTGACCTCGTCATTTCTTCTCCAGAGAACTAAACATCCACCTGAGCGGACTCAAGCTTAAGCATGCCCCAAATCCAACTTATCTTGGAGTGACCCTTAATAGGACCTTATCCTTCAAGGAACATCTAAAGGGGACGGCTGCTAAGGTGAAGGTACGAAACAACCTGCTCTGCAAGCTCGCTGGTGCAAAATGGGGGGCGGCAGTCTCCACCCTGCGCACCTCAGCACTGGCCCTTTCATACTCTGTAGCAGAATATTGTGCCCCTGTCTGGTCCAGGTCATCTTACTCACACCATGTAGACACCCAGCTCAACTCAACAATGAGAACTATAACTGGAACAATCCGCTCAACACCACTCCCCTGGCTCTCTGTACTGTCAAACATAGCCCCTCCACACATCCGGCGAGCAGCATTAACTCAAAGGATGCTCCAAAAAGTTAAAGATTTTCCTCACTTGCCAATCCATGCAGATATCTACACCCCACCCACTGCCCGACTTTCATCCAGACGGCCGATTTGGAAAAACCCTCCCCCAGCTGACTTTACCATCCAGACAGCTTGGCAAGAGGAATGGGAGACCAAGGAGGTCCCAAACAAACAGCTGGTGATAAACCCCAACCAACAGGTCCCGGGCACCAACCTCCCAAGGAGACAGTGGTCTACACTCAATCGCTTCAGGACTGGACATGGCCCCTGCTTGGCCAGCCTTCACAGATGGGGCAGTAGCCCTAGCCCACTGTGCGCATGTGGAGAGGAGCAAACAATGGAACACATCATAGAGGTTTGCCCGCTCCAAAGACTGGAAGGAGGATTACACACCCTCCATACAGCAAACCAGGAGGCAACTGCTTGGCTTAAGGACTTTGCATTCGCTAAATAAATAAATAAATTAGTTGTATTGTGGAAGATGTGAAAATGACGAGGCACCGTTCTTTCTCAAGAGTCAGGTTTATTCACATCTCCATCATTTCAACAGCAAAAAAAAGAGAGAGAATGAAACAGTAACTCTCGTCCTTAAATATCAGGGACTTCACACCTCATAGATCACATGTCCCACAGACCACCTTGCATAATAAAGACAGTCACAATGCATTTCACCACCTGGCATAATAAAGACAGTCACAATGCATTTCCCTCCATGATCTCACTTCCACTGTCTCCCACGCATCCTTTAATCGACCCCCCACAGTCTCCAGCCTTGCATAACAAGGCTAAGCTTCCTGCCTTTGTTCTGACCTGAAATGCGAGTCACAGAACCGGTCCAACAGGTCCATTGAGTGTTCACCACACAAGCCCCCCCAGCATTTTAGAAAAACAGAACAACAAGAAAATAACCACATGCATGCCGTGATAGCATCAATACACATCAGTGCACATGCTGGATAGGCTTCAGCCTCCTGCCGAATCTGCTGTAGCTGGGGTTCACCGTCTCTGCGGTGCTGTCCTGCTGGGGATTTGCCGTCTGGGGGCGGAAACCCTTTGTCAGTCTCTGTGGGTGTTCTGGGGAAACATTACTTTGGGAAACATTACTGTGTGAAACCCTC
This sequence comes from Pholidichthys leucotaenia, assembly GCA_020510985.1. Lineage (NCBI taxonomy): Eukaryota > Metazoa > Chordata > Actinopteri > Cichliformes > Pholidichthyidae > Pholidichthys > Pholidichthys leucotaenia. The sequence goes on from CM035844.1 coordinate 217,556,149, forward strand.
CGTGGTGGTCTACCTCGCCGCGGGGCCTTTGCCAACAGCACTTCCTCCTCTGCCACCACAAAAGCGGGTTTAAGTCTGTGTATGCCAATTTTCTCTTTCCTACCCCCCAAATCTAGCAAAAACTGCTTGTCCCCTGTTTCTAGCACTCTGAATGGTCCGTCATAAGACGGTCGCAGCGGGGTTCGATGCGCATCGTGTCTAACAAAAACAAACTCTGCGTTCTTCAAAGTTTTAGGTACAAAAACGCGCGGAAAACTGTGGTGCGCAGGGCCAGGCAGCGTGCTTGATTCTATGTTACTCCGCAACAGCTGAGACGGGGAGGCGTTTGGCGCAGGGTTATCTGGGAGAAACTCCCCAGGCAGCCGGAGTGGCTGCGCAAACACAAGCTCCGCTGGGGAGGCTTCTAGATCCTCTTTAGGTGCAGAACGCAACCCCAATAACACCCATGGTAACTTGTCAACCCAATTTGTATCCGTCAGTGACGCTCTGAGAGCCTCTTTCAATGACCTATGAAAACGTTCGCATAACCCGTTAGCCTGCGGATTGTACGCGGTTGTGTGGTGAATTGTGACACCCAGGCTGCGGGCCATTGTCGACCAAAGCTCGGAAACAAATTGAGGGCCTCTGTCGGACGTAATGTCCGACGGAACGCCGAAGCGCGCCACCCAAGCTGTTAAAAACGCGCGCGCCACTTCCTCGGCCGTGGTTGATGCCAGCGGGACCACTTCAGGCCAGCGCGTGGTGCGGTCCACCATTGTCAGAAGATGTGCGCACCCCTGTGACAGCGGGAGGGGTCCAACGAGGTCCACATGAACGTGATCGAACCTCTTGGCCGGAATGTGAAACGGCTCCAAAGGAGCTCTCGTGCGCCTGTGTACTTTGGCTCGTTGACACGCCGTGCAGGCTGCTGCCCACTCTTTGACCTGTTTGCGGAGGTTCGGCCAAACAAATTTCTCTCCCACCATTTTGACCGACGTGCGCCCTCCAGGGTGCGCCAAAGAATGAACCGAGTCAAAAACGTGGCGGTGCCACGCAGCCGGTACTACCGGACGCGGCCGTCCAGTGGAGACATCGCAGATTAGGGGGGGCATACCGTCTTGCAGCACCCAGCTCTCCAGCCTTAACCCTGTTGGTCCAGACTGGAGCGCGCGCACGTCTGCGTCATTAACCTGCTCTGCGGCCATGGCTGCATAATCTAACCCTACGCTGACTGGGGCCGCCACAGCGCGGCCACTACATTGAGTTTGCCCACCACATGCTGAATATCAGTGGTAAACTCTGATATCACGGCCAGCTGTCTCTGCTGCCGGCCTGACCACGGTTCCGAGACCTTGGCCATCGCGAATGTTAGCGGTTTGTGATCAACGAACGCGGTGAAAGCGCGTCCTTCCAGCCAGAACTGAAAGTGGCAGATGACCAAATGGAGAGCGAGCAGCTCCCTGTCGAACGCGCTGTATTTACGTTCGCTATCGCGCAAGGTCCTGCTGAAAAATGCGAGGGGCTGCCAAACCCCGACTACATGTTGTTCCACGACCGCCCCCTATGGTCACCTCTGACGCGTCAGTGGTGAGCGCTATGCGGGCCGTTGGGTCTGGGTGTGCCAACAACGCAGCCTTTGCCAAGGCTGCTTTCACCTCCGAGAACGCTTGGTCCCGCTCCAGGGACCACTCGATCTTATCCGCGGGTTTCTTTTTTTTGAGCGCGGCATACAGCGGCTGCATGAGCTGCGCCGCGCGGGGGAGAAAACGGTTATAAAAATTCACCATTCCCAAAAACTCCTGCAACGCCCTGACTTTCTGCGGCCGGGGAAAATCTGCCACCGCACCCACTTTGTCAGGCAGCGGAACTGCTCCTTCGGGGAAGACGCGGTGTCCTAAAAAATCGATCTGCGCCACCCCGAACTGACACTTCACTGGGTTGATTATTAACCCGTGATCTCCCAACCTTCGGAAAACTGTGGCCAGGTGTTTTTCGTGTTCGTCTTCGGACGCGCTGGCTACTAAAATATCGTCCAGATAGACGAACACGAAAGGGAGATCGTGAAGCACAGCGTCCATCATGCGTTGGAACGTCTGAGCAGCCCCTTTAAGTCTGAATGGCATGCATAAAAACTCGAATAAACCAAACAGAGTTATTACCGCTGTTTTGGGTATGTCCTCAGTGCGCACTGGGACTTGGTGGTAACCGCGGACCAAGTCTATCTTAGAAAAAATGCACGCCCCTGCCAAATGAACCGAGAAATCTTGGATATGTGGGATTGGGTAGCGGTCGTGCGCTGTAGCGTTGTTTAACCTGCGAAAATCCCCGCAAGGGCGCCATGATCCGTCAGCTTTCGGGACCATATGTAGGGGGGAAGCCCACGGGCGCGCTATGGCCAGCTTAACTGCGTCCAAGCGCCGAGCTTTTGCAAAAACGGGCGGTCCGGTAGTGGTAATAAAATGCTCCACCCCGTGCTTAGCGACTGTTGTCAAAAATGTGGGGACCGTGAGTGCTGGGAACTGAGAGAGCAGTGTGTGGAACTTACCGCCTGCTGTAGTGACATTGGCTTGTGCTGTAGGCGGGGCCACTCGCACTGCACAGGGGACAGAATCAAAAGAAAATGCATTAACCAGGCGCCTGTTAGCGAGATCAACCAAACAACCCATGTAAGCACAAAAATCAGCCCCAGCATATTGAAATTTACTGTTGCTACAAAAAAAGTCCAACTCATATGCACGGCCGTGTAGAGACAGAAGCAAGAGTCTTCTCACCAAAGGTCTTAATCTCCGAGCCGTTCGCCGCTGTCACCAGGGGACCTCCGGAACCCGCCAGTCTGTCCGCATAGGAAGGAGTGATGAAACTCAACTGGGAGCCTGTGTCGATGAGGAACTGCCTCCCGGAGCGTGCGTCCGACAAGTAGAGCAGCTTGTTCTCTTCCCCGAGGGCCGCGGCTGCTACCGACCCCCGGTCTTGGCGTTTCCCGAACGCCCGAACTGGCACGGCGGTACACACTTGCGTGCCCTCTCTGCGAAACGGCGATAGTAGAAACAAAAGATGTCCGGTCCACGCTCCCTGGCCCTTGCCGCCGCCGTCGTCGGTGAGTCTGGCACCGCTGTCTCTGGCCTCCTGTCGTCTGCGGTCGTCGTGCCGAGTTCCGCTGCAGCGGCTGTGGCTGCGCGCCGCTTGGTGGCGTTGACAATCCGCTGCGCCCCTCGGCCCAGCGCGTGGTAGTCCCGTAGGGCCAACAGTGGCGAACTGGCCAGAGCCGCTCTTGCTGCTGACGGTAGCGTCCTGAGGAAGAGGTGGGTGAAAATGAAGTGATCATCGTCAGAGTCTTTCAACCTCAACAACTTCTCCATCAGGCTCGCGGGCATGTCGTTTTCCCCCTCCGTCAGTGCCAGGAGCCTCTCTGCTCGCTCCTCCGCTGAGGGGGTGAATTGCTGGATGACTGCAGCCTTCAACGCGCCGTATTTGTCGCTCTCCGGTGGCTGGTCAATCAGGCTATCCACATGCTGGGCCGTGTTGTTGTCCACCTTTGCGACTACGTGGTAGAATTTTGTGACATCTACTGATATCCCCCGGAGGTTGAACTGCGCCTCAACTGCATTGAACCAGGAGCGCGGATTGTTCTGCCAGAAGTCCGGTAGCTGGACTGTAGCGGCGTCCGCTTGGCTGGGGGCTCCTGACGCGGCTGGCCCAGGGGAATTTCTTTCTTCCATGATACGTCTCAGGGTCACCAGTGTGGAAGATGTGAAAATGACGAGGCAGCGTTCTTTCGCAGAGTCAGGTTTATTCACATCTCCATCATTTCAACAGCAGAAAAAAGAGAGAGAATGAAACAGTAACTCTTGTCCTTAAATATCAGGGACTTCACACCTCATAGATCACATGTCCCACAGACCACCTTGCATAATAAAGACAGTCACAATGCATTTCCCTCCATGATCTCACTTCCACTGTCTCCCACGCATCCTTTAATCGACCCCCCACAGTCTCCAGCCTTGCATAACAAGGCTAAGCTTCCTGCCTTTGTTCTGACCTGAAATGCGAGTCACAGAACCGGTCCAACAGGTCCATTGAGTGTTCACCACAGTATAAGCATTTAGAGTGAATAAGCAGATCTTATTGGCTGTTTAATCATTTATGGCCTGAAATTGTTTCTTTTCTCTACAAAAAATGGAGGAACATCAAACTGAGGATGCAGATAGCAATTGTTTCACCACAGAACTTCTCACTGACTCATAATGAGACTGACTTTGTTGGAAGAAACTACTTTTTGACTTCATTTGTTTCTGTCTTGTTGTGACTGCAGGGTTTAATGAATACTGTGTAGAAACAACAAAGAATGAGGAGCCATGCAACCTCCACACAGATGAGCTGTGATAACCGTCTGATTCTGACCACATTCAGAGAGATTCCACATGGAGCCACTCCACAGCTACTGCTTTTGTCCGCCGACACGTTCTGAGGCAAACCAAAACAAAGGGACTGAGTGTCCGCCGGGGGTCCGCCATCATCCGCACAAATTAACAGATTTATCATGCAGGACCGTTGCTTACATGGAGTCGGTGTCTCTCTTAATTATCCTGGGTGATGGAGACGTGAACCATCGATTGATGCTGCGCGAGATGAATGTTTCATTTTGGTTTTTGGGAAGGGTAACTTGTGCAAGATCAAAAGAGAAATTACGCTGACCTAATGGAACTCTGCAAAGATTTCATTAGATGGGAGATAACGGGGAATGAATATGGATCAAACTTCTGCAGCTTGTCTTTAATATGGTCCATAATTCAAATAATACATATTCAGGATCTTTTGATCATTACAGGGAATCATTGCTACAGCCCAGCAGTGGGAAAGTTTTTTCTTTTCTTTTTACTAAACCTGATTTTGCTAGTTTTCCTTGTTAAAGCTTATTTAAGTAATATTACATTAGAGCGAGTACAGTATCAATACTCATTAGGCATTAAACATATCACACACATAGTTACTATATTCATTGATACCATACGGCCTCGACTGTAATACTGCTTTTATACCACAGTTCCGCATGCACAGTTTATTAAATGACAGCAATACTGGGCAAAATATTGTGATTTTTTTGTTTATCCAGTTATTTTGCACAGCTGAGAAAAAAATAGGCCCTTCTAAATTTAGCCAGTAACTGTTGACATCTGTTGTCATTTCACACACAAATATTGCCAAGTGCAAAAGTCGTTGTTTATAAAACACACTAGTCACCTGTTGAGTCGGTACCACAGAACGGCCGAGCACAAATGGTAAATAGCGTTCACTTATATAGTGCTTTTTCTCATCTCTGGATGACCAAAGCGCTTTACAGATCCTGCTATCCATCCATTCACGCACACATGGCGGGAGAGTTGCCATACACACAAAGGTGCTAGCCTGGCCACCAGGAGCAACTGGGGGTTCAGTGTCTTGCTCAAGGACACGTCAACACGCAGACTGCAGACAGAGCGGAATTGAAAACCCATGGCCCTCCAATCAGGTAGTCGGTCACACTACACCTGTGCCACAAACCGCCATTGGTCACAATGGTGGCTGTGGCGCATGCTAACTAGCCACCGACACTGGTCACGTGACCAATGCCGGTGGGCTAGCTAGCATGCTAGGATTTGGCTTTTGGCACACTTCGCTCGCCTTTTCTTGGCCTTTTCAGATTAAATAAAGAGTCCATCACCACAATAGTTAGTGTGGTTTGTTAACCGAGACAATAAATCCAACTCTAAGCAGTATCTATTTTTTGAAACAGTCGTGAATAGTTTAAACGATGTTGATACAAAGGCAGACTTTGTAAACTGAATTAACTGAATAAAGTTTTTTTTTTTTTCAAAAGGTTGCGACTTCCGGGTCAGGTAAGATTTCTTTTCAAACAGCACCTCACTGGGGAAATGAAGGTATCCAAAACAGTATTGCAGTTCTCACTGAGAGGTGACAGTAAATTACTGTTGGTAATTAAGGGTTACATGACCACCTTCCAAGCGGAGTGATACATATCCAGTTAAACATTGGAGTGCAGTCATCAGGGAATATAGTACCTCCTGGAATCTCTACAATCCAATCAAATTTCTTGGTCGGAACTAACTGTTGTATAATTAGCAACACGTGCAAATGTTAAGATATAAAAAAAATACAAAGAAATTCATATGAACAGATTTAATTCTTGTTAGTATATTCACACCCAGAGCTGTTTCTGGCTATAAAGCGAAGTATGCAAAAGCTCCAGGCCCCTTCAGTCCACTATGGGGCTACCAGTTGGCCATCAACATTTTGGTGGGAGAATTAAAATTATCTTCAACTTTTCATTTTCAAGCTTTTCAGTGGCATTCTAATCAAATTTTGATCTTTTTTTTTTTGTAAATTTGCAACTTTTTTCTCATAAATTAATATTTTTCTCTTGTGCATTTGCAACATTTTTTTAATAAACTTGTTCTCCTGCATACATGTTCTACTTTTTTCTAGTGTTCGTGTCACTGCGGACCCCCACATCACCTGTTGATTTTTTCCTTTCTAGGCTGAAATATTTCATCAAGAAAAATGATGTGTTGCAAATAGCACACCATGATGGCTGTCATTGCTTGGGCTCATTTTTTTTTTGTTTGGGTTGTACATCTGACTGTAGCTTTGTAGGTTTTGCCCTTTGCTATTGTGTGACAACCTACATTGCAGGGCTGGCTTCTAGTGTGATAAAAGATGGGGCTGCAAATCGACATTCATAAAACTGAGCCAACTTAACCCACTTTTGGTGATTGATAGGCGGAAAACTTATCTAACTTAAAAAACAAACAAACTGTGCTTCTCTAAGAAATGAGAGATGAAAATCATCATTTAAATTTATTTGGTGCAAATGTGCTTTACGTTATCAGCCACATTGCCAAATGAGAGCCATCTCATTAATACAGCTAAGCCTCCGAAAGCGTCTTCTCTTTCTCAAATGGAGAAATAAATTCCAACCTGTGAAATGAAATGTTTTGGGTTTTTTTTTCAGAATATCATATCAGCAAAAAGCAGCCCGGCCAATTTCTCCTTTATTGGAGCTGTGTCCTTGAAATGAAACCACATGTCCAAGCACTCTGGGCCAAATTTCATTAAACGGTTGGTTTTGCCAAGTCGGTGAACCCAGGGTGATGCAGTTGAACTCTCTGGTCTCCATTATCTGTTCGGGGTGGGGGGGTGCAGTGGGGAGTGCATCAAACTCGGACCAGGTGACCACGCCGACGCCCTGGAGCCAACCTCAGTTATGCATCTCTTACTTTCCTCCCGTGTGTTCTACATTTTCTGCTCAACTGTGCTGCAAAATAAAATCAGAAGGCGGGGGTGTAGAGACAAAAAGCAAATATTTTTGCCGTGCTGTTATGGGTTATTAGACACAGAGTCACATTAAGCCGAGGCTCATTATGGGCGCAAAGATAAACTCGAAATGCATTTGGGTTGGAGCTCGCTGATGTAAAGTTATGAACGTGGCGTTGTTCATGCTAATGGAAGTCTGTATTTTCAATATGTTTGTGTAATAGCCTAATGGTCATTTGCATCATCGTTGCGTGAGTGTATCTGTCTATTAAAAAAAACTGATACTGGGAGCAGAGCGACTGTGTTAATTCAGGACGACAGGAAGAAAGCGGTAAACATTTCTTTATACCCCTTTTACACAGGGGTAGAGACCGTTGAGTCAAGAAAGAAATGGTCAGATTGTGGCACATATGTTGGGTACATATTTTCCACAAATGTATTGCTGTATGTTTATTGTGTGCTTCACGTCTCGAGGGACAAAAGGACTGAGTCTGCAGGAGATATCGAGAAGGTGTGAGATTTGGGACTTTGTCTCAGAGAGAAGCCCTGGAGGTGACTTCCGGGCCATCGGAGGTTAAGAGACAAAGGTGGAAGATCAAATGGGTATACAGCGTGACTGGGATGAAGTACCATGATGACTGTATGTTTGCTTAGGACACATGTGACTTGGAGTTTCCATGTTCCGGAGTATAAAAGAGCGACGTGATATTGATCTGTCTCTTTTCTTGCTTGGAGATTGTTAGAGAATGTGTTCTGTTAATAAAGCTGAACCTGAGAAATAAACTCAGCCTCATCCTTGAGCACATCCTCTACAAGATCTTTGAAGGCTCTTTTAATGATCTCTCAATGATCTTCAAGTGATCTCAAGCAAGAGTGTGGCATCAATGAATATGGTATCACTGCAGTGATTTGGTCGTAAAAGAGCATAATATAATAATTAAACATTGTCCAGTGCAGAAGTCAGAATTTATTTACACATCTCTTGAGCTTCTCTGGATGACGTAACTTGCAGCGGCGGCTAGTTAGCTTGTTAGCTGTGTTTGGAGATAGGGTTCTTTAATCAGACCTCAGCTTGTCAATTTTGTCATCCTTTCCTGCTGCTAAATGGTTGCGCTGATGTTTGTGGCCATTAGCTGCTAACAGTATTGGTGCATTTTGTGGGGAGACTTGAATAACGAAACCGAATTGCCTTTAATTTCAGTTTATTTCAAGTAACCATTCCACTGTCTGCTCTCATTCCTGAGCAGTGAACAAAGAGAGTGAACACACCAAAGTTCTCTCATTTAAACATTCTCACATCAAACCATTTCCCTCGCGGGGGAAATCACACATCTATAACAAAGTCTCTTTATTCACATTCATAAGCCTTTTATTTACATAAACTCCCCCTTCTCTCCTCTCGAGCCTCAGTGGTCAGGAAGTCTTTCTGTCCCCTGTCCTCCGCAGGGGGGTCCAGGCTCTGTGGCTCCGCACCGCAGGGGGCTGGCTCTCCTTCATCGTGCGGTTAAATCACATATGCAATGTCCAACATATACATGTCTCACAACACAGCCATATAACCCCCCCAAACGATGAAGAACAGACTAATTCCTAAAATTTAATAGCACCTTACTCACTACTGAATAATTAACACCAACATTCAGTCTGTGCGCCGCCTGGGCTTCAGCCGTCTGCCGAATCTGCTGTGAGTTGGCCCCGCCTTGCCTGCGGTGCTTTTCTGCTTCGGCTCTGTTGACTGAGGAAGAGAGTGATTAATTGCCCTCTGCGGGGGGCCTGCCTCGTCGAGGCGCCACTGCGACCGGTACAGACACGTCCTTCATGACAAAAGCAGGTTTTAGTCTGTCAATACTGACTGTCTCTTTTCTGTCTCCAAAATCTAGCACAAATTGCTTATCACCTGCCTCCAGCACTCGAAATGGCCCTTCGTAAGGTGGTTTGAGCGTTGCTTTAAGGGCTTCGCGCCTGACAAAAACGAAATCGGCATTTTTCAAAGCCTTGGGGACGAAAACTCGTGGAAAAGCGTGATGAACCGGACCCGGGAGCGTGTCTGCCCCCGTGCCGACTAACGGTCCCAGAGCAGAGAGAGGTGGGGGCTCTGGGTGCTCTGGTAAAAACTCGCCCGGCAGCCTCAGAGTTTGTGCGAATACCAGCTCCTCTGGGGAGGCGTCTAAGTCCTCTTTAGGCGCAGAACGCAACCCTAATAAAACCCATGGAAGTTTATTTACCCAATCTGCATCCGTGAGCGACGCTCTGAGTGCTGCCTTCAAAGACCTATGAAAACGCTCGCATAAACCATTGGCCTGAGGGTGGTAAGCCGTAGTGTGGTGAATTTTGGCTCCTAAGCCGTTGGCCATCGCTGACCACAGCTCAGAGATGAATTGCGGTCCTCTATCGGACGTAATGTCCGACGGAACCCCGAAGCGCGCCACCCAAGCCGTTTAAAAAAACGCGAGCCACCTCCGCGGCCGTGGTCGTCGCAAGTGGGACCACTTCCGGCCAACGTGTGGTGCGGTCCACCATTGTCAAAAGATACGTGAACCCCTGTGATGCCGGTAGGGGGCCCACAAGGTCGACGTGCACATGGTCGAACCTTCTGGCCGGAATGCGGAACGGTTCTAACGGGGCTCTTGTGTGCCTGTGAATTTTGGCCCGTTGACAGGAAATGCAGGTTTTTGCCCATTCCTTCACGTGCTTGTGCAGGCACGGCCAAACAAACTTTTCTGCCACTAGTTTCACCGACGCGCGCACCCCCGGGTGCGCCAGTGAGTGGACCGAGTCAAAAACACGGCGGCGCCACGTGGCCGGAACCACCGGACGCGGGCGCCCCGTCGACATGTCGCAGATCAGGGGGGGCATACCGGTTTGTAAACACTTGCTCTCCAGCCTCAACCCTGTTGGTCCAGACTGGAGCGCGCGCACGTCTGCGTCCGCCCCCTGGTCCGCTGCCATGGCTGCGTAATCTATACCCACGTGCACCGGGGCTGCGCGCGCCACCGTGCCGCTCTCCTGCGGCGCGGTCACGGTGGCCCGTTCTGCCTCTGCGCGTGTTGGGGTCGTGAACGCGCGTGAGAGACAATCCGCTACTACATTGAATTTGCCCGCGACGTGCCTAATGTCAGTGGTAAATTCCGAGATTGCGGCCAGCTGCCTCTGCTGCCTGCCGGACCACGGATCTGAAATTTTGGCCATGGCGTATGTGAGCGGCTTGTGGTCCACATAAGCGGTGAAGCACTGTCCTTCCAGCCAGAACTGGAAATGACGAATAGCCAAATGCAGCGCCAACAGTTCTCTGTCAAACGCGCTGTATTTTCGTTCAGCCGCGCTTAAAGATTTGCTAAAGAAAGCCAAAGGCTGCCAAACTCCGGCTACCTGTTGCTCAATAACGGCCCCTATGGCTAAATCTGAAGCGTCTGTCGTCAGCGCGATACGTGCTGCAGGGTCTGGGTGGGCCAGGAGCGCAGCGTCAGCCAAGGCTTTTTTAACCTCTGTGAACGCGCGCTCCCGCTCCGGGGACCATTCGACCGCCTGGGTCGGTTTTTGTTTTTTGAGCGCGGCATATAACGGTTGCATGATTTGAGCTGCGTGGGGCAGGAATCGGTTGTAAAAATTCACCATCCCCAAGAATTCCTGTAGTGATTTGACCGTTTGTGGACGGGGAAAATCCGCTACCGCGCGTACTTTCTCTGGTAACGGAACCGCTCCCTCCGGGGAGACGCGGTGACCCAAAAAATCGATCCGCTCGACGCCGAACTGGCACTTGGCTGGGTTAACTATCAAGCCGTGCTCTCCCAGCCTCCTAAAAACTGCTGTGAGGTGCGTTCGTGTTCGTCCTCTGAAGTACTCGCGACCAAATGTCGTCGAGGTACACAAACACGAAAGGGAGATCGCGTAACACGGCATCCATCATCCGCTGAAATGTTTGCGCTGCCCCTTTGAGACCAAACGGCATGCGTAAAAATTCGAAAAGTCCGAACGGGGTTATTACCGCTGTTTTAGGAATGTCCTCCGGTTGGACCGGGACTTGGTGATAGCCGCGAACTAGATCAATCTTTGAAAAAATGCGCGCCCCCGCCAGGTGCACCGAAAAATCCTGAATGTGCGGGATGGGATAACGATCGTGCGCCGTAGCGTTGTTTAGCCTGCGGTAATCCCGCACGGTCTCCAGGAGCCATCGGCTTTCGGTACCATGTGCAGCGGCGAAGCCCACGGGCTCTTCGACCTACGAACGATGCCCAGCCTCTCCAGGCTGGCGAACTCCTCGCGCGCAATGGCGAGCTTAACTGCATCCAAGCGCCGAGATTTTGCAAACACGGGAGGACCAGACGTGGGGATAAAGTGTTTCACCCCGTGCTTCGCGACCGTCGCTGAAAAAGTGGGCACAGTGAGCGCTGGAAATTGGGTGAGGAGTGTGTGAAACTTACCACCTGCTGTAGCGACGTGGGTCTGTACTGGTGGCGGGGGACACTCGAGCTGAACAGGGGAGAGAGTAAAAAGAGAGTGCATTTACCAGCCGTCTATTAGCAAGATCAACTAACAGATTGTGTGAACACAAAAAATCCGCGCCCAACATGTTGAAACTCACCGCCGCTATTACAAAAGTCCATTCATATGTGCGGCCATGTAAGCACAAAGGCAAGGTCCTTCTCCCGTAGGTGTTGATGTTCGAGCCATTTGCCGCTGTAGCTCCGCTACCGTGGGGTCCAGCCACCCGGTCCGCGTATGTTGGGGTGATGAAGCTCACTTGTGCTCCGGTGTCGATGAGGAACTCTCGACCGGAGCGCGCATCCGTGATGTAGAGCAGCTTGTTGCGTTCTCCGAGGGTCGAAGCTGCTAGCGACCCCCGGTCTTGCCGTTTCCCGAACTCCTGAAGATGCAGGGCGGCACACACCTGCGTGCCTTCTCTGCGAACCTCCGATGGTAAAAGCAGAGATCTTCTCCTCCGCTGTGTCGTGCCCGCGCCTCTGCCGCCGGGCTATTGGCTCCACCTCGTCGCGGCCGTGTTGCCGCCGTCGTCGGCCAGTCTGGTTCTGCCGCCTCTGGCTCCCCGCTGTCTCAGGTCGCCGCTGTGGTTGCTTGCCCGCCGCAGGCGTCCAGGATCCCATCTGCCTCCTGGGCCAGCTCCCGGAACTCCTCCAAGGTGTGACACTTTTTGCCGGCCAGCGTGCTTCTCGCATGCGCCGGGAGGTTGGAGAGGAAGATGAACTGAAAAATGAAATCATCGTTGTCCAACCCTCTCAGCTGTATCATCTCCTCCATCAGGGCGCTCGGCCTGTGTCCACCTTGGTCTAGCAAAGACAGGATCCTCTTCGCCCTCACTTCAGCCAAGGGGGTGAAAAACTTGATGAGGGTGGATTTCAGCTTGCCGTACCTGTCGGTCGCGGGTGGCTGCTCCACCAAGCTCTGCATGCACCGAGCTGTGCTGTTGTCCAGTTTAGCGATGACATGGTGGAACTTAGTGTCATCCACCGTTACTCCTGCGAGCGCGAACTGCAACTCTGCTTGCAGAAACCACGACCGTGGGTTATCCTGCCAGAAATCAGGCAGCTTAACGGCCACTGCGCTCGCCAGCTCTGAGCGCTGTGAGTCCGGGACCCTGAGAATTTCTTCGTTCATTCTCAACGTCGTCAGTCACCAATGTGGGGAGACTTGAATAACGAAACCGAATTGCCTTTAATTTCAGTTTATTTCAAGTAACCATTCCACTGTCTGCTCTCATTCCTGAGCAGCGAACAAAGAGAGTGAACACACCAAAGTTCTCTCATTTAAACATTCTCACATCAAACCATTTCCCTCGCGGGGGAAATCACACATCTATAACAAAGTCTCTTTATTCACATTCATTAGCCTTTTATTTACATAACTCCCCCTTCTCTCCTCTCGAGCCTCAGTGGTCAGGAAATCTTCTGTCCCCTGTCCTCCGCAGGGGGTCCAGGCTCTGTGGCTCCGCACCGCAGGGGGCTGGCTCTCCTTCATCGTGCGGTTAAATCACATATGCAATGTCCAACATATACATGTCTCACAACACAGCCATACATTTCTATGTTAGCTTAAGTGCACTTTGCTTGCTTTTTCTTGAAATTTTCAGATGAAATAAAGGATCAATCATCAAATACTATGTGGACGGAGACCGCATATCTTTTTGAAACAAGCCATTTTTAATTTTTCCACCATATTCTGCTGCTTCCAAACAGCATTAACTGCACCACTTCCAGGATGTGGCGTCATATAACCACGCACGTGAAAGGGGAAGGTCATTAAGATATCCAGCCATTTTTTCCATCTTTCAACGATTTCTCAATGAACTCCACTCCTGTGTCAAGGGGGCAGAAGAGCACTAGAAACTTCTCAAATACATACATACATATATATGGTCAAGCAAGAAACTCTTAATGATCCTTCAGCAAACATGTTTCTCAAGGATCTTTCAAAGATCTCTATAGATCACCATGAAGATTGCTGAAACATCTCCCAAACAGTTATCCAGAAACGGCTTTTTGGAAACTTTAGGAGATCGCTGAATGGTCACCCAGTAATATACGTTGCTATGTAAAGGGGCCTATAACCGTTGTAAGGAACGCAGGGATCCAATCACATGGCTTCAGAGTAATGGGCCATTATGCTTGTTGTGCATAGTAGAAATTTAGTGTAATAATTATCTAATTAATTAATGAAGATCAAAGGAGTGCAGCTGAAAGGAGAATGAGTTTGGGAGCTTGCCTGGGGCGGCCCTGGTGACCACAGGATGTGATATAAACGCTATGCCTCGCGGAATCTCATCTTCCTCCCCTTTAGCAATTTGCTCTGCGAGCTATTGATGTTTGCAGCGTTGCACTTCGCACAGCTCGGCTGATATTACTCTCAGATAAGTGCCGGCAGGAGAAAAAAGACAGGTCCACTTTAAACCCATGATACCTTTTGTGCAAATAGGAGCGGGAACACTTTTGAGAGCGAGTGATTTTGAGGGGGCTGTTGGGCGGGATTATCACCTTGAAGCTGTTGTGATCTCATTTATTTGCCGTTTCCCCTGCCTGCTGTCATCTGGCTGTGATACTGAAACAATATGAGGCCCAAAGCTGACAGGGAGCATTAGGGCAGGCGGGGATGATGCGCTTTCAGTTGAGAGCAGGTATACTAGTGTATGTTTTTTTGTTAAGATTTTCGGAATGCTGGAGTCTTCCTGCACTGCCCATAAGTCTGGCACTTGTCTGAGATTGAAAACACATTTTATAAGTAAAAACAAGCTGCTCGGTACGTCTTTATCCGTTCTGATGATGTGCTCCTTGGAGAGTCTCCTCTCAGCACAGTTTGACTTCCACGCTTCTCCCTTCCCTTGGATTCCCCCACCAGGGCTGTCAGGCCCCCCTCTCAATCGCAGATAATCTAATGGAGCCACACTATTAAACTCCAGCGGTCTGACCTCAGCGGCATTCAGACAGCTATTTAAGCACCAGCTGTTTTTCAGCACTTTAATTAAAGTGACACCCAGCGAATTGTAGGAGTGTTAATCAAAGCATCTTGACGGTGTGTGACAGGCTTTTATTTCACCGAAGTGGATGGCCGGTGCTTCACATTATAAGTTTCAACTGCAGATGAATGAGTATTGTAAAATGGTGGCAGTGATGAGTTGTGCATAAATTGGCTCCCTACATATTAGAATTAAAGGTCCAATTCACTGCACTGTTCCCACATTTTTGGCAGCTCCCACGGGCTATTTGATGTATATTGGTCAAATTGCCTTTAATTATTTAATTATTCACAGCATTTTTTGTGAATCATCTTTTGCAGCTTCCTCAGAAACTGTTTGTTTCAATCTGCTTCACAATGTGAATATGCCTCAAAGAATGAATAAAATGAAAGCACCAAGGTGCAGCGGCCTCGGTGTACCCTTTACGGCCTGGCGTAGTATTACAATACCTTTTTTTGCAGCTCCATTGAAGGTATAATGGTGAGTTAAATTTTGTGTTCATTTTGAAACAAAGGCTTATCTTGAAATTCTGGCAAGTTAAAAGTTGAGGAAAATATGGCAATACAAGCCGTTAGTTTCACTTGATTTTGACTGGGGCGAGTGAAAAGCTGGGTAACAGACAGATACACACATACACACATGCGCGCACGCACACGCACACACACAACCACGTTGAGTGGTTACTGGATGCCTCCGTTGCACCGAGGCATAATAATGCATCACTGTTGAACAGGGGTGTGCGGTTGCTAGCTGCCTTAGATATCGGTACTAACTACTTGAGGATTTAGGCCACCGATCCGCATCATCTGCATGCACCCTCTTTTGGCGAAGATTTTTTTCAAGATAATATTCAGTTTAGATATCACAAATTCCAAAGGCTATAACTTGAAAGTGGTAAGAGATAATGGCTTACTGTCAATGAGAAAGATGTAGAATATGATCCAAAGTTTATGAGAGGAGTAAATTTACACATCTAATTTGCATAATGTGACGGCAGCCACATCAGATTACATAACTTTCGGTCAAAGTGGACTTTGGACATTTTTACACAAAGGATGGTTTTGGTTTTTTTGTTTTTGTTTTTGCTTTTTTGTTTTTTGTTGTCTTATCTTCAAAATATATGAACCAGAAAATCAGTAGAATGTAAACACACTGATAAAAAACATCAGAACCTACCGCTTGTCGTGTGTCACCATGCGTCCGTTGTGTTCACCCCGGTCCTTATTTTGTCTTCTGTTGGTCATTTTTGCTTTCTCTCCTCACATCCAGAAACAATTACATTCCATCTTCTGTTTATTCACCTCAATTTCGGTTAGTTTACCCTGCGGAACCATTAGTATTTCCTCTCCATCATTTGCAGCGTCGTCAATGATGGACGAAAACTGTTCCGCTCCAGTCCATCTTGTGCTGTCCAGATGGTAATTATTTCCCTTCAGGAGCTAAATAATCCTTTTTAGAATCATAGTTTGCAAAATTTGGAGCAAATGCTTCCTCCCTGTGGAAATATACTGTATATTGCACAATTGTTTGTACATCTCATCTTCTGCACCCCGGAAGTGATATCAGATTCGACCCAGTTTGGTTTGCTGAACTGAGTCCTCCAGTGCAGACTAGTAAGCTATATGTGTCTGCCATCTAGTGATGTGAAATGCTTGGTACATCTGGGTTTGTTTTTGTTTTGTTTTTTTTTTCCCCCATACTTTTTGACCAATCATGTGACAGGCACAGATCTATGACACCAGCCACAGGAGAGGCAGATCATGTAATCAAATGTAATTCTTAAGGAGCTAAGCTAAAATAATGTCTCAAAACAACATACAGTATATGGTCAGTTTATATGTACAAGGATTCTAGTGGATTTTATTTTATTTGTTTATTTGTCAGGGACAGTGCAATAAACATAGACAAAAAAGAAAATCTGATGTGTTGCACATAGAGTGTATAGCATTAAGCTAGTTTGCAACTCTTGCCCATGGATTGATCACTTTTAAGTGGGTTTAAGTGGGTTCTAATGGTAGGTGTCTAAATGTAGGTGTCCACTGGTCTGTTTTTTTGCTGGAATGCATTGCATCAGGAACGTGTTGCAGTGCGGGGATGAGGCATACCAGGTGGAGTGACAGAAAATAACTGACATTATGGACAACCAATCATCAAAGAGCACTGTCCCAGGGAAAAGACTCTTATTCGTCTTGCAGCTGAGAACACACAGGCCGCAGCTGACTGGTCAAAGGACCATCTGTGGGCGGTCTTCACAGGCTGAAGCTCCCGGACACCATGGTGGATTGGGAGTCTAATATTTTTAACCCTCATACCATGTTAAAAACTAATAACGTTACCATTAAGGGGCAAATGTGTCCTCTTCA
The DNA here is from genome assembly GCA_020510985.1 of Pholidichthys leucotaenia. Taxonomy (NCBI): domain Eukaryota; kingdom Metazoa; phylum Chordata; class Actinopteri; order Cichliformes; family Pholidichthyidae; genus Pholidichthys; species Pholidichthys leucotaenia. Next base: position 217,573,267 of record CM035844.1, read on the forward strand.
AAAACGCCATAAAAATAGTATACAGCAGGAAAAATAAGTATTGAACAAGTCAACATTTTTTTAATTAAATGTATTTCTGATGGAGCCATTGACCTGAGATTTCCACCAGATATCAGTAACAAGTCAAGTAATCCACACATCACTCTATAAAAGCAAGAAATCTGTGTGTGTGTGTGTGTGTGTGTCTGTGTATGTGTCTGTCTGTCACGTTAATAGGACATCATCACTCTATAAAAGCAAGAAATCTCTGTGTGTGTTTGTCTGTGTGTGTGTCTGTCTGTCTGTCACGTTTATAGGACATCATAGGACGGCCTATGATCTCTGCCTGAACATCATAGGACATCCTATGAACTCAGGCATCATAGGACACATAGACAAATGTGTCTTTATGATGTCATATAGACCATGAACTCAGGCATCATAGGACGACTCGCGATGCCTATATGACGGCACATAGACAAATGTGTCTTTATGATGTCATATACTGTACATACATCAAGCCTGACTTCATGTCTTTATGAGGTCATATACAGTGACAGACATCAGGCAATATGTCTTTATGATGTCATATACATCAAGGCTGCCTTCATGTCTTTACGATGTCATATACTGTGAATCCATGCCGGAAAGCCTCTTTTTGCTCAGATCTATTTTCATGATCCTGTCCACAAACTAGAATTACGACGCACCTATCCCTCAACTAGTGGTCTCAATGAAGAAGAAGAAGAAGAAGAAGAAGAAGAAGAAGAAGAAGAAGAAGAAGAAGAAGAAGAAGAAGAAGAAGAAGAAGAAGAAGAAGAAGAACCACCAGATGGAGAGCAATAGAATGACAACTGCTGCACGTCAGAAAAAATGCCATGAAGTTATGAAACACCTGAGGTTCCAGCACTATATCGCACCCGTCTGAGACAGGAGGACACCCTTTACCAGCATAGGGTACGACAGACTTTAAAGCATGTTACTAGGACATCATAGGATGGCCTATGGTCTCTGCCTCATCATCATAGCGTGTCCTATGAACTCAGGCATCATAGGACGACTCACCATGCCTACATGACGGCAAATGTGTAACTTTGACGAATGCCACTCTACACTACAAATGTGTAAAATGCCAAGCAAAGTGCTGATTTTCTCCGGGTGCTCCGGTTTCTTGGTTTCTACGGGCATGCACGGGCCTTCCTGAACAGGGTCGAAAGCCACTTTTTCAGGATTGTGCCCATGAACTGGAATTACAACGCACCTATCCCACAACCAGTGGTCTGAACGAAGAAGACCCACCAGATGGAGAGCAATAGAATGAGGAGAACTGCTGCATGTCAGAAAGGATGCCATGAACATGAAACACCTCTGGTTCCACCAGTACGCCGCAGGCATGACTGTGAACAACACAGCCATCTGATACAAGAGGAGACCCTTCAGTGGTCTGAACGAAGAAGACCCACCAGATGATGTCTATATGACGGCACATAGACAGGGCACATGACTCCCTACAAGACATATATATAGACACAGGTAACAAAGAACAGTGACAGGCAGGAGAAGAAGTAACGTAGGGGCAAACAGCCCCAGATGGCAAGGCATATTTTGTGCGATTTTTATGTTTTGCTGCATACAAAAGCCATCACATGTGATTGCCACTTACTGCTGTGTTGCTATACCAGCTGTCCTGTAGCTGGCAAGAATTCTGTTCCAATGCATCCCCTCTACGGGTATGCACAGGTTTCTACGGGCATGCACGGGTATGCACTTGTACAAAGAAATCAAGGCAACTTTGTTCACTGTATAAAAGCAAGAAATCTCTGTGTGTCTGTGTGTGTGTGTGTGTGTGTGTGTCGGTCTGTCACGTTCATAGGACATCATAGGACGGCCTATGATCTCTGCCTAATCATCATAGGACTTGCGATGCCTATATGACGGCACATAGACAAATATGTCTTTATGATGTCATATAGGACTCTCATGTCTTTATGATGTCATATAAAGTGAGCCCATTCCCAAAAGCCTCTTTTTGCTCAGATCTATTTTCATGATCCTGTCCATGAATTGGAATTACGATGCACCTATCCCTCAACCAGTGGTCTAAACGAAGAAGGAGACCCACCAGATGGAGAGCAATAGAATGAGGAGAACTGCTGCACGTCAGACAAGATGCTGTGAAGATGAAACACCTGAGGTTCCAGCAGTATATCACACCCATCTCAGACAGGAGGACACCCTTCACCAACCCACTTTTTGCTCAGATCTATTTTCATGATCCTGCCCATGAACTGCAATTACGACACACCTATCCCTCAACCAGTGGTCTGAACGAAGAAGAAGAAGACCCATCAGATGGAGAGCAATAGAATGAGAACTGCTGCATGTCAGAAAAGATGCCGTGAACATGAAACACCTCAGGTTCCAGCAGTATGCCGCAGGCATGAATGTGAAAAACACAGCCGTCTGAGACAGGAGGAGATCCTTCAGCAACGGGCAAGGAATCTCTGTCTGTGTGTCTGTCTGTTCCACGTGTATCTCCCAAACCATTCCATGGCCTGAACTCAGATATTATACGTGCTGTGCTGAGGTTACGAGGGTGTGCATCCCCGAATTTCAGCCTCCTCGGATATGCGGAAGTTTAGGAGGGGAAATCTTTAAATGAACATCCATAGGGGAGCTATGGGCGTTCATAGCTATGACATCATAGAAGCACAGATGTTACCATGGTTACTGTTGCCAGGCAGACACATCATCAAAGATCAAAGGCTGGCATCACTGAACGAGTGGTGATATCAAAGATCAAAGGCAGGATTCACCATGGTCACTGTTGCCATGGTAATCATGTCAAAGATCAAAGGCAGGCATCACCATGGTTACTGTTGCCATGGTAACAGTAACTTTCTATGGGCATGCAGAAATACTTGCTTATACTTGGTTTCTATGGGCATGCACGGGTATGCACTAGTATTTAACAAAGTGGAATTACACAGGAAATAAGTATTGAACATTCATTCATTCATTCATTCATCTTCTTCCACTTAACATGCTTGGTGAAATTCATTTAATATTTAGTATAAAAACCTTTGCTGGTAATAACAGCTTCCATATTCCTCCTGTTTTGAGAAATTAGGTGAAGGCATTATTGCAAAGGAGTGATTTTACTCCATTCTTCCACACAAACTGTCTTCAAATCTTGAAGGTTTCGTGGGTGTCTACTGTGATCTCTGATCTTCAGATTGTTCCATAGATTTTCAATAGGATTCAGGTCAGGTGACTGACTGGGCCATTCTAGCTGCTGTATTTTCCTTCTTTGGAGCCAGTTGAGAGTTTCCTTTAAGAATCCCTGTCTGTCATGTGTGTCTGCCTCTCTCTTCCCCTGTCAATTAGTGCTCTTCCTACAGCCTTGATCACCACCTGTAGTCAATTGAAAGTGCCCTTTATAAAGGAGACTCTTCCACTGCTCTGTCTGGTCACGTAGAATTGTGCTTGCCTGTTTGCTTCTGCCTAACTCCATGAACTTTGTTTGCCTGCCGTGTCTGACTTTTGTTTGCTCTAGACCCTGTTGCCTGCCTCCTGTCTTGGATCTTGTCTGCCCTGTTCCTGCCTGACGTTCTCTGACCCCCTGCTTGGTACTGGACTCTGGATCCTATCTTATGGAGTGAAATTGGATTCACAAGGATAATTGCACTTCACCGTTTTCCCCAAAGTAAGTTGACTTACCCACGCTTGTCACCTGTGTCATTTACCTTTAATCCCCAGCCCCAAGGCTTGGCCAGCCTGTCACCTGCATTATCCCTGTAGCTCCCCTGTTGTACCTCTTCACCACCTCTGCTGGCAGCCCACTCATCACCTCTAAGGATCCTCGCCCTGTCATCGCAGCTTCTCCCCAGAGTGCGTGGTTGCCAGATCTTCATACACAGTTGTTCACCATTTGCACTATTTTTGTAGTAAAGATTATTGTTTAAACTTTATTACTGTTTCCCTCCATGTTGCTTTTGGGTCTTGGTCTCAGATTCCCTGTCATTCCTTCGCTGTGTGCTTGGGATCACTGTCTTGCTGAAATGTCCACCCTCGTTTCATCTTCAGCATCTTGGCTGATGGCACCAGGTTCTTATTAAGGATGTATCTGTACATTTGTCCATTCATCTTTCCTTCAATTATATATATATATATATATATATATATATATATATATTTTTATTTTTTTTTTGTTACTTATTTGTACCCGTAGGTAGACTTGGTTTGCAGTCTGGTGACAAGCCACCGGCTGCTGGTCGCTGCGTGCGCGAGCGCCCTAAACCTACATGTTTTGGTTTGCGGGAGGAAACCGGAGAAATCCCGGAGTAAACCCGTGCAACACGGCGAGAACATGCAAACTCCACACAGCTCACTGTTGGTCGGGGGCTGGGATCGAACCCACGATCTCATGATCCCCGCGATCCCCCGGCCGAGGGTAAAACTGTGCTGCCACAGTGCTAAACCACTGCGCCACCGTGCAGCCATATATGAAGACTTCATTATATGAAGTCTATCTGTACCATGTGCTGAAAAACACCCCCACACCATGATGGGATGTGCAGTACAATTTCTCCTCCAAACATGCTGTGTGTTGTGGCATCCATAAAGTTCACTTTTGGTCTCATCTGACCAGACTATATTCTCCCAGTATTTTACTGGCTTGCCCAAATGTTGTGCAGCAAACTTTAAACAAGCTTCAACACGTTTCTTCTTCAGCAATGAAATCTTGCGAGGTGAACAGGCCTAGAGCCCACGTCAGGTGAGTGCATTACTTATTGTTTTCTTTGAAACAACAGTACCTGCTAACTCCAGCTCTTTCTGGAGCTCTCCATGAGTGGTCTTTGGCTCTTGGATAACAATTCTGATAATTCTTTTGACTCCTCTGTCAGAAATCTTGTGAACAGTTCCTGGTTGTTGCTAGTTTATTGTAAAACAATGTTCTTTCCACTTCCAACTGATGGCTCCAACAGTGCTCACTGGAACATTCAGCAGTTTAGAAATGTGCCTGTAACCAATGCTATCATTATGTTTTGCAACAATAAGGTCGTGAAGGTCTAGAGAGAGCTTTTTGCTTCTACCCATCATGAGTTCTTTGTGGTGTGACAATCTGATATTCACAAATCTTTTTAAAGGCTATCTGTCAGAACCAGCTGAAATTAATTTGCACTTATGGTGGATGGGATGGCTTCCTAAATTCTGATCAATTGCAGCTGGGTTCTTGGCTTTCTATGCCTTTTTGCACATCTTTTTTTCATGTGTTCAATACGTATTCCCTGTCATTTCACTTTATTAAATAAAACTTGTTTTGTGAACACAGATGTCTTGATTTCTTTGTATGTATGGATTACTTAGGTTGTTACTGACATCTGATGAAAATCTCAGGTCAATGGCTCCATCAGAAATACTAGCGCATACCCGTGGATGCCCGTAGAGGGGATGCATTGGAACAGAATTCTTGCCAGTTACAGGACAGTTGGTATAGCAACACAGCACTAAGTGGCAATCACATGTGATGGCTTTTGTATGCAGCAAAACATAAAAATCACACAAAATATGCTCTGCCATCTGGGGCTGTTTGCCCCTGCATGTTACTTCTTCTCCTGCCTGTCACTGTTCTGTGTTATGTTGCTTACCTGTGTCTATATACATGTATATGTCTTGTAGGTCTTCTTCTTCATTCAGACTACTGAAGCGTCTTCTCCTGTCTCAGACGGCTGTGTTGTTCACAGTCATGCCTGCAGCGTACTGGTGGAACCTGAGGTGTTTCATGTTCACGGCATCCTTTCTGACGTGCAGCAGTTTTCCTCATTCTATTTCTCTCCATCTGGTGGGTCTTCTTCTTCTTCCTTCAGACCACTGGTTGAGGGATAGGTGCATCGTAATTCCAGTTTATGGGCACGATACTGAAAGAGTGGTTTTCGACCCTGTTCAGGAAGGCCCGTGCATGCCCGTAGAAACCAAGAAACTGGAGCACCATGAGAAAATCAGCACATTGCTTGGCATTTTAAACATTTGTAGTATAGACTGGCATTTGCCAAGGTTACACATTTGCCGTCATATAGGCATGGCGAATCGTCCTATGATGCCTGAGTTCATAGGATGCGCTATGATGATGAGGCAGAGATCATAGGCCGTCCTATGATGTCCTTGAAACGTGCTTTAAAGTCTGTCGTACCCTATGCTGGTGAAGGGTGTCCTCCTGTCTCAGTCGGGTGTGATGTACTGTTGGAACCTCAGGTGTTTCATCTTCATGCCGTCTTTTCTGAAGTGCAGCAGTTGTTGTCATTCTATTGCTCTCCATCTGGTGGGTCTACTTCTTCTTCTTGTTCTTCGTTGAGACTACTGGTTGAGGGATAGGTGCGTCGTAATTCTAGTTCATGGACAGGATCATGAAAATAGATCTGAGCAAGAAGAGGCTTTCCGGCATGGACTCACTGTATATGACATCATAAAGACATGTTGCCTGATGCCTGTCACTATATATGACATCATAAAGACATGAAGGTAGGCATGATGTATATGACATCATAAAGACACATTTGTCTATGTGCCATCATATAGGCATCGTGAGTCGTCCTACGATGCCTGAGTTCAGACACATGGCCTATATGACATCATAAAGACACATTTGTCTGTGTCCTAAGATGCCTGAGTTCATAGGATGTCCTATGATGTTCAGGCAGAGATCATAGGCCATCCTATAATGTCCTATGAATGTCACAGACACACACACAGACAGACACACACAGAGATTTCTTGCTTTTATAGAGTGATGATGATATAGAGTGATGATACAGAATGATGTTTAATGATAAAAATAATGACATCTTCAATGCTTATTTTCCCCGCTGTATGTCAATGTTTTTTTCTACTTTTTGCATCCATCTTATAATTAATTTCAGTCATGATCATAAATACTAAATATTTAACAAATATCAGAATTTTAATCCTTTATGTGCATGTGTTTGTGATGGCATCACAAAACTTTCTTTTAAAAAAAATTGTGTTATTTTCAATTTTCTGAACGCAACGTGGATTTTTCTTGGGTGGATTATTAGAATCTTGGGTAGATCAATGATTAACAACAACAGTGAATGTGATGGATTTTTTTTTTTCAGTGTCAGATTTTTTAAAAAAGTAATTACAGTATGTTGTTACCGTTAACACAAACCAGCTAAAAGTGTAAGAACATTTCAGCTGAGAAATAGCAGGGCAGTCAATGGATCCATTATCATTTGACATCAAAAACTGCTGGATTAAATGTTCCGAGCAACATAGCTGCAGCCAATGCATGCCTGGACATCATTTGCATAAAGTTAAAACATTTCAGCTTTGTGCAAATGAGAAGTACGGGCAACTTGACACACCGCAGCCTAAATCTCGCTGCACAATACTAAATGCTTTGCATTACAGTACACATATATACAATTAAACAAGTAATTCAGGCTTTGGTTTTGCCTCATCTTGATTACTGCTCAGTAGTCCAGTCAAATTTTTTGGTGGGTATAGTATTAGAAAGCTGCAGATCGTTCAGAATAAAGCGGCCCGGGTTGTACTGTCTAGATCAAATGCATTAAGTTCTCTCATGGTTAGAAGTTAAAAATAGATTATTGTTTTCCTTGATCCATTTCATTACTGTAAAAATACTTCCTACGTTTTATGATCAATAAACTTTTAGTAAAGAAACACACACTCATCAAACAAGACAAGTTATTGGTGATTGTTGTACATTATCACAGCATAAAACTGAAGCAATTCAGCGTATTGTGATCTACAGGGCCATAAAAGAATGGAATTCACTTCCAAATATGATTACATCACAAAAAGCTGTGTATTTATTTAAGAAAATTCTAAAGGAGTATAATTTAAATTTGAGCTTTAAAAGATGACACACTATTTATTTTTTTCATCTTATTGGGTTTTGAGTCTGACCGTGCTTTAAGACATAACATATATTTATTAAATCAGATTAGTCTTAGTTGGATCTTTTCTCTCTTTTGTGATTACAATTATGTTAATTTGATTAGAAAGAGGTTTGGAGGATTATGTGTGTCAAAAAGGTTAAAATTGTTGCTGTTTGTGATTAATTTTCTTTTGGTATTTGTGGTTTTGTATTGCTTGTGTTATAGAAAAGACTAGAATAAAATAGAATAGAACAGGCTTTATTGTCATTGTACAGTTGCACAGTACAACAAAACTGTGGGTGCTCCACCAGGCTACTGCACAATAAAAAGAGAAGGCTTTGATAAGACACAGTTACCGAACACACGATTAAACATACACCTGAAATAAAAATAGCCCACAGATATAGTCATGTGAAAAAAATTAGGACACCCTGTATAAGCCTGTGTTTTTTATTAACATATTTGGACATATGGATATTTAATATCAGTGTTAAAAGTACTGGGAGATTCATGTAATACAACTAAACAATTAAAATGAATTAGATTTTTTTTTTAATTTTCTGTAAAATGTAATTCTAAACAAATAATGAGGTATAAATTAGGACAACCCCCATCTTTTTTTAAGACACCCCACATTCAATCCCACTTATAATGGCTAAAACAAATGTTAAAAAAAATGCAAATAAAAACAAAAACAAGGTTAGACATAGATATGTGAACATTTCTTAATAAAGAACTGAATATTTAAAGGAGTGTCCAAATTTTTTCACATGACTGTATATGGATGAGGAGTTGATTGCGTTTTGTGTTGTCATGATGAAATATGCTTGACCCCAGGAACAAAAGAATATGCTAATAAGTGAAAACAAATAAATACTGAATAAGAATCAGAAAACCGATGGGTCCGCCTGGCCAAGCTAATGCTAAAGGATCAAGTACCACTAGGTGGCCTAGTGATTGAGCACCCGCTCCTTAGTCGGGAGGTCATGGGTTCAAGCCCTGGCCGAGTCATACCACAAACCAAATAAAAATGGTACTTTCTGCCCTCTAGCTTGGTGCTCAGCATAATAGAATGGAGGAAGGAGAAATTGTAACCCATGGACAACAAATGGAAATTAGCCACTGGCTACAATCTGGCAAGTTTACAGTGATATCAATGTTCACCAACTTGCACTGTCCTTAAAAACAGCAATGTAGCATCAAGGAGAAAATACAAACAAAACAAGCCATAATGATGCAAGATATATGATGGGCTGTGGATTAGTGAATCAGAGATGTCTATTAGGGTGACTGCAATCTGAAGAAAATAATATAAACCTATCTCCCTAGTGGCACTGTTAGCTCTGAAGATAACGCCATTGGTGCTCCATTCATCTACAGTACATGACAGACAGCTAGGTTGGCCAATAATAGAGCAGCGGGCAGAATCAAACATGGAAGTGTTAGATCTGCAGTGTGAACCAGGCAGCAGTGTGGGCTACTCTGCTTGGATTGTGCAATGTCTGATACTATCCATCATAATGTTTTATTTGATAGATTAGAACACCTTGTTGGACTTAAAGGAACTTCTTTGCAATGGTTAAATCCTATTTATCTGATAGGTTCCAGTTTGTTCGTGTTAATAATGAGTTTTCTTCCAATTCAAAGCTCAGTCACGAAGTTCCACAAGGCTCTGTTTTAGGTCCTATTCTTTATACTTTATACATGTTTGCTAAAGGGGGATAGAATGATTGTTGGGATCTTTCTAATACTGTGAGGTATTTCCCCCACAATACAAATGCAGATAAGTGGTAGAAGATGGATGGATGAATGGATGGATGGATGGATGGACGGAGCATTGTGATGTTTTTTTCAACAAGCTTGTGACCAACAGATGATGCATTTCAAAAGGTTAAAATAGCATGGGACCTTTCAACAAAAAAATGTCATCAGCATAGACAGTCTCGGTGCTCACCATTAAACAGGATCCGTTGCAGAGCTGCGGCCCGTGGAGCTTGGGAAATTCATTTGCATTGTTTATTGATTCATATTTGAGAATTCTGAGGGCTAACTCCGAATGCCGCCGCAGAGAGCCCATCAGCATTCACAATCAAGCATCACAGTTCAAGATTATTAGCCTCAAGCAGTGCTGGCATAATCAGTCAGCCAGGTAATATTAAAAGATGGTCTCTTTCAGGCTCTCAAGTGACATAACTGCCTTAATCAAACAGTTATCACGTAAGAGGCCAAGGGGAGAGGGAATAATGAGAGAGCAATATCCTAGATTAAGAATTAGTCTTTTCTGTAATGGCTCTGTCTCACCGGGTCAATGGCGCACAGCGGTATAGCATACAAAACCGGTGAAGATTGGAGGATGCCGCACCAGGGTTATGTGACTCACGCTGATGGGAACAGAGCAGGACAGATCTCTGTTCTGCACCAGGAGGAGAACAGAGAGGGGAAAAAAAAAGGTACAGGAGTCGGTGTTCACCTGTACACAAACACAACCTCTGCATTCTCAGTTCAATAAGCTTTCTTCAATGCACAGCATGTTTTTTTTTTTTTTCAAACTGTTACCAAGGTACTCCTGACAAAAATATTGACTGCAGAATATTTTCAGAATTGCATTCATTTGCGTTAAAGTTATATGACCTCGCCATACAGGCACTAATTGTGTCTCAGAAAGGGCCGTTCAGGATTTAAGGTAGCACAATGTCTTTTTGTCTGCGCGGCGACCAGAGTGGCTCTAAAAGCCCCGCCGGGAAGAACTTTCTCACACACTGTCTGTCTGTCTCTCTCTCTCACTCTATTTGTACTTGATTCTTTGCAAGCACATATTGAAATATTGAATAGATGGGAGTCTAATGCTGACAATAGCTATAAAAGGTTTATGAATAACTTCACACACCACATTTCATCTCCGCTAAATTATGCAGTTTCACTTCGCAAGTAAACTCTGAAAAAGCCATTGTCGCGTGTTCAGCCGGGAGCAGGTAAATGTGGAATCCTTAAAAATAGTGGAAATCTTTGGCAGAGAAAATACAAACTGTTCCTGCATCATTCTGTGAGTTGAATAGAATGCCCCCCCCCCCCCAAAAAAGCTGTCTTTCATCCTGTGAACAATGCAAAGGTCTAAGGTGATGAAATGGTGGGAAAACACGTTTATTTCAGTGGATGAATTACTCTCATTTTAGTCTTAATCTCCACATCTTTAACATGTAGTATGTAATATATCATTTTAATCACACTTAGTTGATATGATTGTTGCAGTAATCTCATAGGCATATCCAGTAGGTGATTTGAAGGGGGGAGATGGGGGATACAGTCCCCTTTGCTAGCAAAATGACCAAAATCATCCCCCCATCCACGTCCTCAAGTGTAGATCAACTTTTTTCCTCAAAAAGTAACTTTTTTGTATAAATTTGTTCATTTTCCTTGTAGATTTGCAGTTTTTTTTCTCATAAATAACTTTTTCTCAAAAATGTGCAACTTTTTTCCTCAAAAAAGATGCAATTTTTTTTCTCATAAATTTGCTGCTTTTCCCTTAAATTTACATTTTTCTCAATAATTTGCACTTTTTAAAAAAAAATAAGTATGAAACTTTTTCTTGTAAGTTTACAACTTTTTCTCAAAAATGTGCAGCTTTTTTTCCTAAAAATTTGCAGATTTTTCTTCTCGTAATTTACAACTTTTCTTATCAAAATTATGCAAATGTTTTCTCATAAATCTGAACCTTTTTTCACTAAAATTTGCTCCTTTTTTCATAAAAAATTTGCACATTTCTTTAAAAAAGATTTGCAGCTTTTTCCTCATGAAATTTACAACTTCTCTCTCAAAAAGTTGCATCATATTTCTCATAAATTTGCAAATTTTTTCTCATAAATTTGCAAATTTTCCCAATAGTTTGCAATTTTTCTTCTCAAAATGTTACTGTTTTTTTTTACCCAGAATTTGCAGCTTTTTTCTCAGATATTTTTTTCTATAATTTTGCAAATTTTTATTGTGCATTTGAAACTTTTTTCTCAAAATTTTTGAATTTTTTTTTCTTGTAATTTTGCAACTTTTCCCCCAAATTTGCAGGGTTTTTTTTTTTATCAAAAATTTGCCGTATTTTTTCCTATAAATTTGCATATTTTTCTTGTAGATTTGCAACTTTTTTCTCAAACCTTTGCAACTTTTTTTCATTTAAAGTTGTTGATTTTCCTTGTAGATTTGCAGTTTTTTTTCCTCATAAATAACTTTTTCTCAAAAATGTGCAACTTTTTTCCTCAAAAGATCTGCAGTTTTTTTCTCATAAATTTGCTGCTTTTCCCCTAAATTTACATTTTTCTCAATAATTTGCACCTTTTTTAAAAAAATAAATATGAAACTTTTTCTTGTAAGTTTACAACTTTTTTTTCAAAAATGTGCAGCTTTTTTTTCCTAAAAATTTGCAGATTTTTCTTCTCGTAATTTGCAACGTTTTTATCAAAATTTTGCAAATGTTTTCTCATAAATTTGAACCTTTTTTCGCCAAAATTTGTTCCTTTTTTCATAAAAATTTTGCACATTTCTTTAAAATAGATTTGCAGCTTTTTCCTCATGAAATTTACAACTTTTCTCTCAAAAAGTTGCATCATTTTTCTCATAAATTTACAAATTTTTTCTCATAAATTTGCAAATTTTCCCAATAGTTTGCAATTTTTCTCCTCAAAATGTTACTGTTTTTTTACCCAGAATTTGCAGCTTTTTTCTCAAATATTTTTCCTATAATTTTGCAAATTTTTATTGTGCATTTGAAACTTTTTTCTCAAAATTTTTGCAATTTTTTTTCTCGTAATTTTGCAACTTTTCCCCCAAATTTGCAGTTTGTTTTTTTTTTTATCAAAAATTTGCTGTTTTTTTCCTATAAATTTCCATATTTTTCTTGTAGATTTGCAACTTTTTCCTCAAACTTTTGCAACTTTTTTTCGTTTAAATTTGTTGATTTTCCTTGTAGATTTGCAGTTTTTTTCTCATAAATAACTTTTTCTCAAAAATGTGCAACTTTTTTCCTCAAAAGATCTGCAGTTTTTTTCTCATAAATTTGCTGCTTTCCCCCTAAATTTACATTTTTCTCAATAATTTGCACCTTTTTTTAAAAAATAAATATGAAACTTTTTCTTATAAGTTTACAACTTTTTTTTCAAAAATGTGCAGCTTTTTTTTTCCTAAAAATTTGCAGATTTTTCTTCTCGTAATTTGCAAATGTTTTCTCATAAATTTGAACCTTTTTTCGCCAAAATTTGCTCCTTTTTTCATAAAAAATTTGCACATTTCTTTAAAATAGATTTGCAGCTTTTTTCCTCATGAAATTTACAACTTTTCTCTCAAAAAGTTGCATAATTTTTCTCATAAATTTGCAATTTTTTTCTCATAAATTTGAAAATTTTCTCAATAGTTTGAAATTTTTCTTCTCAAAATGTTTTTTTCCCCCAGAATTTGCAGCTTTTTTCTCAAAAATTTTTCCTATAATTTTGCAAAATTTTATTGTGCATTTGAAACTTTTTTCTCAAAATTTTTGCAATTTTTTTCTCATAATTTTGCAACTTTTTCCCCCAAATTTGCAGTTTTTTTCCAAAAATTTGCAGTTTTTTTTCTATAAATTTGAATATTTTTCTTGTAGCTTTGCAACGTTTTCCTCAAAATTTTGCAAGTTTTTTCCTGTAAAGTTGCAATCTTTTACCAGCAAATTTGAAACTTTTCTTGTAGATTATATGAACCTTTTTTTTTTTTTTCAAATTTGCAATTTTTTTCTCATAAATTTTTGATTTATCTCTTGTAAATTTTCAACTTTTTTTCTTGTAAATTTGCAGCACACATCTTGATACTGGTTAAATTTGTATTCAATGCAAATAAATTTTAATTTACAATTTTAAATTGCCATCTTGGAAATTTGCACCTAATTTGCATTTATCCATTTGTACCCCCTTGTTGAAAACAACTCACCCACTGGGTATATCACAGTATTATGTGGGGTTGTTTTGTTTCTTTTTTAATCATTTGGTTAATGGTTAGAAACTGCATCCACACAATTCTGAAAATTAATGGTCCTAATCTCATTTAGACAGTATAAATTTAGATTTTCTAACATTAGAAAAAAACATCAGGCATCTGGAGTTGATGAGCAGCCACTGTGACACATCATCTGTATAATGTGACAACGAGATTCTGTTATCTTTTTCCCCAACGATCAAGTCATAATTTCCCCAGAGCAACTGTTAATTATGTAATCTGTGCTCACATGATACGATAACAAACCATCCATGTGTTCCTTGAGTGAGTCACATGAACCAATTATTAGTCCTTTTCATTATTTTTTCTCATGGTGATCACACACATCATGTGGAGAGATAATTATTGAGGAAACAAAAACATCTGGAGAAGGCGTTCACTGCATTTCCTAGAGGGGAAAGGCTGACGATTCTACAGTAGTAAACTTGATGAATTCCAAAGTAAAAGTTAATATACACAGTGGGTTGTCATACATTGATAAAACAGAGTAAATCTGTGTTTGTAGCACACATATGTAGGGATGCACAGATATATCGGCTGGACATCGTTATTAGCCAATAGTCATGTGGCTGACTGCCATCGGCCTGTCAGTAAAAATAAATAATGCTTACCGATGGTAATGGCTGATGGTCTAACACAGGGGTGGGCAGTGAGGGCCACTCCACTGCAGATCTTCTGTTCCACCCAGTGTTTTCAGCAGGTGTTTTCAATTATTAGCGATCCTTGAAGCTGATTAGAGCAATCACCTGCTGAAGACACTGGGTGGAACAGAAAAACTGCAGTGGAATGGTCCTCCTTGGCACATGATTGCCCACCCCTGGTCTAACAGCTCTATGTATTGATTTTTTTTCCCTGCACTTTAAACTGCCAGTTCACAAAATATCCAGCAGATGGCAGCCTACATTAACTCCCAGCCAGGGCAAAAAGCTCTGGAAGGACTTTGCAGTGCGCATGCGTGTGTGGTGTTTTTTGTTTCTTTGTGTTCCAGCATATAATTGGCTCTTTTCCCCTAGCACCAACTCAGCCCGACTCGACTCAGTTTGGAGGGTTTTCCATTAGTACCTAGTACTAGGTACTTTTTAGTACCTACTCAGCCAGGGTTCCAAGCGAGCTGAGTCGAGCTGAAAATATGATGTGAAGAGACTGCAGGCCACTGATTGGCCATGGTGTAATGTCACTGGATGAATCATGAGAAGGACGTCTTCACAAGAATCAAACCCGCCATTTGTAAATTTGGCAACAGCAACCATGAGTTATTATTATTTCTGTGATAATCAATGAGATAAATGGGTACACACAAATCAACATCGTGGTCCAACAACGAGATGTGGGCTCTTCTCGGCTTGGTGTCTGACGAGAGAATCCAGAGGGAGCTAGACAGAGCGACCCGAAATGAAAAAGTATACCAGGAGGTCTACAAGCTGACGGCCACTCACAGGTACCACTGGACAATAAAAGCTTATTACTGGACCATCAAGAACCACAACAGCTGAAGTGGGTTGAACAAAAAAAGGTTGGAAGTGGTTCAACCATTACAGGCACCGACGGGTGAGCAACAGGAGGGCATTGCTGGAAACTGTGATATAGAGGATGATGAGTGTTTTTAAGCAACTTTTACGTTATTTATCCCATTGGTGGCAAACTCACTTTGAACAAACAAGGATTTCACCATTGTCTCCTGTATGCAGACAATGAGCTAGCTTGTTAGCTACCTAGCTAGCTAGCTAGCCATCTATGCTAACTCTGTGCTTTGCTTGTATTTTGCGTTTGCTGTCTCTTAAGTATTTGCTTCTGACAGCAAACCGTGAAGTCAGCATGTCAATAATATAAGGGGCCGCCTTGCTATAATGAACCCACCCACTTTGAAGTATTACTCAGTTGTAATGGAAAACGACCAAAACCGTGTCGAGGCGAGCAGAGTTGCAGCGAGTTGAGCTGAGTAGGTGCTAGTGGAAAAGGGCCAAATGAATGACTGGTTTTAATGGAAATAAAACAAACTTTGGAGTCTATTTGAAAAATGCAATAATAACCCAGATTTCCACTGACACAAGATACAGTCCGTTATGGCAGCAATACGATTTGAGTGTTGCCACTATCCCCACTAGTTCCATTTGTGCTTTGAACTGGCACAGATAAGAACACGGTTCGAATTACAAGATCACACAAGAATTATATAAAATAATACAAGAGTTTGAGAAAAACCCAAGAAAGGCTGAGGAGGACCGATTGCGATCACTTGATAACAAGAAGGAAGCGTGATGTACCGGCTCCCCACCTGGATTCATGTGCTCTAATAATACATACATAAGAAGAATCATGGATGTTAATTCTGTGAAGTGTTTGTATGTTATGTTAAAGTTTTTATCTTCTTTGGCACATTGGTGGGTTTATAGGAAAAAAGTTTCAAATTTACAACAAAAAAAGTCACACATTTTTAGGAAAAAAGGTAGAAACTTAAGAAAAAAGTTTAAAATTAGAAAAAAAATGCAAGTTTATAAGAAAAAAATTAAAATGAACAAGAAAAAAGGTACACATTTATTAGAAAAAAGAAAATTAACAAGAAAAAAATGAAAATTTACAATAACAAGTAAAGAAGAAGAAGAAAGAAGGCAACTTATTGTCATTTAGTCCATACAGCCAATCATGTACAGTAGAACAAAGTTACGTTTCTCTTATCTACAATGTTAATCACATCTAGAACCAGGGGGGTTGCTGCCACACAAGGCGTCACCACAACTAGTGAATTTATGAGAAAAAATGCAAGTTTTTAGGAAAAACGTTTAAAAAATGTACAATTAAACAGTCACAAATTTATTAGAACAAAGGTAGGCACTTTGAAAATGTTGAAAATGTATGAGAAAAAATTTGCAAGTTCATAAGAAAAAAAGCTAAAATGAGACAAGAAAAAGGCACAAATTTATGAGAAAAAAATGGACATTGATAAGGAAAAATCAGAAAATTTACAATAAAAAGTCATGAATTTATGAGAAAAAAATGCAAATTTATGAAAAAAATAGAAAATTAACAAGAAAAAAAATGAAAATTTACAATAAAAAGGAATGAAAAGTAGTGAAAAATGCAAGTTTGTAGGAAAAAAGTAAAAAAAAATACAATTAAAGAAGTCATAAATTTATGAGAAAAAAACTAAAAGCTGACAAGAAAAAAATAGTGAATTTATGAGGAAAAAATAGCAAATTTACAAGAAAAATGTTACAAATTTACAAAAAAAGTTGCAAATTTATGAGGAAAAAAGACAAATTTATAAGAAAATTGATTTGGTCAGAAGAAGGTTAAGAACGAAGTACTAGAATGAAAACAGAAATTTTGGCATTTATTTCTAAAAAAAAATGATTGAGGAAACGTTTTGTTCAGGTAATACAATTACTCATAATTTCACCCTGTAAAGACAACAAATCCCTTCCTTTGAAAACGCTACTTATACTCAAGCTACTCGTACTCAGGCTACTCGTACTCAGACTACTCATACTCTACTCATACTCAGACTACTCATACTCAGACTACTCGTACTCAGGCTACTCGTACTCAGACTACTCATACTCTACTCATACTCAGACTACTCATACTCAGACTACTCGTACTCAGGCTACTCGTACTCAGACTACTCATACTCTACTCATACTCAGACTACTCATACTCAGACTACTCATACTCAGACTACTCGTACTCAGACTACTCGTACTCACACTACATTTAGCAACGAGGAGCCAGGACAGTGAAAATGGCTCCGGCAGACATCAGCTTTACCAAAGCCACTCCAACACTGACAATATGAAACTGATTTAAAAAATGAGCCAGCGTGCGGTGGAAAGTCCAACGCAGAATTAGGACGGCTCTGATTCACTAACATTTCTGTCAGCTTTAGTTCCTCTTTGGTTGTTAAACATGATGACTTAATTTCCAGCTAATTAAACTCTGAGCCAGTCGGAAATTAGCCTTGCCAGTTACACTTTTTTCCCTTAATTTTCTGCATTTATTAACCAGATTTTATGGGTTACTTTTATTATTATTATTATTATTATTATTATTATTATTATTATTATTATTATTATTATTATTATCACGATCTTTCATTTGAGGAACAACGTGCCCATGATTCTCAGTGTTGCATACTTTTTTTTCTTTTTTTTTTTGCCAAGACATGATACTGTATCAAAAAGCTACCCAATTTTAAGTTACTAAAATATGATTTATGGCTCTATATTGGAGAGATGATGGATCTGTCAATCCAGGGGAATGTGGAGACAATTGGAAACGGGGCCGATGGAGACCTGGCTCTGCAGAAGGGTGACTGAGCTCATTGCTTTTTGTTTTTATCTTCCGCACAATGAAGCCTTGCTCATCAGGAAAACTCAGCGGACTGGGTCACAGTTGACAAATACATACTGTATAGCTCTGAGCCTTTCTTTTTTTTTGGTGTTTTTGGATGACTCATTCTCGTGCCTGTGAAAGTTTTGTTGAAAAACCCCAAGTTTCTCTGGCAGCGCTGCTTCAAGAAAACCTGTCAGACTGTATAACCATATATCACAGATATCCAACTATGACTCCATGTGCATTAGCACTGGCTGACACAGATGAGCGCATCCATTCAGAACGAGCGCACTCTAAAAGCTCGAAGGAAAGCATATTTTAGCACTGCCATTGAGACCATACACATGCAGGCATGTGCACACATACAACAGAACTGATGCCCCCCTGTCTAAGGGTTGGCAACCTCTGTTGTGCAAATTTACTTGCGCAAATACATTGAGTTAACATGCATCATGTTTGGTCTGAACGCAGCTTTAGGTATAACTGCAACATTACCACTGCAAACTGGCCTGACACCATCATTATTAAGCTTTTTTTTTTTTTTTTCCTCATAAAATTACAGCTTTTTTCCAAAATTTGTCATATTTTTTCTTTTTCCTTGTAAATTTTCTTTGAGATTTTGTCATTTTTTCCGGTCGAATTGCAGCCTCTTCCCACATCAATTTGTGACATTTTTTTCCTCATAGAAATATCTTATGTTTCCAGGAATTTTGTGAGTTTTTTTTCTGAAATTTTGTGACATTTTTCTTGCAAATTTGCAATCGTCTTTCTCACACTTTTTTCCACTATGAATTTGTAATATTTCTGGCATAAATTTCCTGCTTTTCTAATAAATCTGTTGCGTTCTCCTTTATAAATTTGTTTCCCTTCACATCAATTGGTAACATGATTCTTTAAAAAAATGCAACTTTTCCAGTAAATTAGTTTTTTCTCAGAAATTTAACAACTATTTCTTGCAAATTTGTTGTGATGTTTTCCTCATAAAATTACAACACCCCCCCCCCAAAAAAATGTTTTTGAGAATTTTTGGAATGCATTTTCAGCTTTTCTCAAAATTTGTCATTTTTGTATTAACTTTATACAGTTTTCCTCACAAATCTGTGCAGCTTTGAATGTTTTTGTCAGGAGCCACAGGCTATGGGCAAAAGAGCCACAGGTTGCAGATCTGTGAAGAGCCCTTTTGGATGGGATAGCCTTTTATTCTTAATCATTAGAGATTTCAATTTCCTCCCACAGAGACACCAACTGCTGATCAAATGTGTTTTAATTTCCAATAACTATATTTTAACATCCAATTAATTCTGTGTGACTGGCACGTGACCCCTGAATGGCTCCTCCCGCTCCCCATCTGCTCGCTTCACATGCACACCATAACAGTCACACAGCAGCCTGCAGCACGTCTCCTTCTTCTGTGTTTTAGTACCCTAAACCTCGGTATGTTTTGTTGCGTTGTGAAAGTGATTTATTATTTTTTTTTTTTTTTTAACAAGAGAGATGGTGGTTGTGAGGGATATTCATAAAGTTAGCATACGGTACAACTACAATGGTATAAATGTAGTTACGATGCACATTTGAAAGAATATGTCAGGCAGGGAGACGAGACCCACGCGCTGAACTGCCGTTAGTGGAATTTATTACAAAAACAACAAATATAAAGTAAAACATGATGCTCAAAAAACAAAGTACAGTGAGGGAGAAAAACTTACGAGTATGACGCGCCAGAGCAAGGCAGGGCTCTGGTGGAGACAAGGAGAATATCCAAGACAGCGGCAAAGACGGAATGAAAATAAAGCCCTTATATAGGGATCAGAACCCATTAACATAATTAACAACAGGTGTGGGTACCTGAATGGGCAGGAGAAAGCGATGATACATAATTGGGATCAGCTGAGGCAGTGAGAGGGAGGCAAACAAAAACTGATAGCTGACAGGGCACACCCACATACTGTAAGCTTCACACCCCTGACAGCTGTCAACAGTAAAAGGGAAACACTAGTGATATAAGATAAGATAAGATAAGATAAGATAAGTCTTTATTAGTCCCACAATGGGGAAATTCCAGGATTGCAACAGCACAGGGAAGAATAAAGAATAAAATAATAAATAATATAATAATAAATAATAAAATAAAGAAAATAAAGAATAAAATAACATACCAAATACATATTAAAAAATACAGAATAACAGTATAACACTAACACAAACAGAAAAATGGCAAGCAGAACAAGAACACAACCCCAAAAAGAATAAAATTCAACAGATGAGTAGAAAAAGCCATGAGACCGAGTCTGGCGAGATCTTCGGCACTCAGCTCATGACAGAACAAAGGTACAAAAATGTGACAAAAGATTTTTTTTATTACTTATTTTGTACCCGTAGGTAGATTTGTTTTGCAGTCTGGTGACAAGCCACCAGCTGCCGGTCGCTGCGTGCGCAAGCGCCCCTTAACTCCCTAACCTGCATGTTTTTGACATGTGGGAGGAAACCGGAGAAATCCCGGAGTAAACCCACGCAAACACGGGGAGAACATGCAAACTCCACACAGATCACTGTTGGCCGGGGGCAGGGATCGAACCCACGATCTCACGGTCCCCACGATCCTCCGGCCGAGGGTAAACTGTGCTGCCACAGTGCTAACCACTGCGCCACCATGCAGCCCAAATAAGATGCTTATTTACAAGTTAAAAAGTCACAAATTGATGAGAAAAATGATACATTTTCATAAGAAAAAAAAAACAAACTTCCAAATGAAAAAAAAAATCCAAGAAAAAAAGTCAAAAATTTACAGGAAATGTCAATTTTCTGAAACTTTTCTATATATTTTTTTTCACTTGTAAATGTCCAATTTTCTTACAAAGTAGTGAGGTTTGTCTTGTAAATTTTAACATTTTTCTTGCAAAGTTATAACTTTTTATGCCTCGGTGAAAACTGAGACATACAGTAATCACTGATTGCATCTGTTTGTAGCGCTGTGTGTGTGTGTGTGTGTGTGTGTGTGTGTGTGTGTGTGTCTGTCTGTCTGTCTGTCTGTCTGTCTGTTTCAGCTCACCCACTCAAAATTAAGTGGAACTAAAGGCTTGTATCATTGTATCACCATATTTTCTCAACTTTTAATTTTGTCAGAATTTCGAAATGACGCTTTGTTTTTTAAATAAACACAAAAATAGCTCACCTTTACCGTCAATGGAACGGTACTGCGCATGCACCCAGAAACTCCTGCCAGAGGAAAGTACTTAGCAATCCGCCAATACTGGGTGAACAAATGTCTTTTTGCCCATCTGTTTTCTTCCTCTGCCACTAAACAACAAAAGCTCCTGTTCGTCTTGATTGTCATTGCATCCACGTACCTTCATCGCTTCCACCATTTAAAACGTCTGCCACCATGCTCGTCTTTGTGTTTGGATTGCAGCTGTTCAAATCAGGATGGTGGCTCTTGGCTGCTGCCAACAGTACGGGCATGTGAACTGCAAATTATTTTCACTGCGGATGCGTGTACTCCAAAACTACTGGATGGATTTGGATGAAATTTTTACCAGAGGTGGTCCTTGGGCTAGAGAGGAACCCATAACATATTGGTGATGATCCCAGAATGCATACCTCCGCCAAGGCTCTGGCACTGAGGCATCAGCACCTTGGTGCTTTTTTTTTTTTTTTGTTACTTATTTGTACCCGTAGGTAGATTTGTTTTGCAGTCTCGTGACAAGCCACCAGCTGCCGGTCGCTGCGTGCGCAAGCGCCCCTTAACTCCCTAACCTGCATGTTTTTGGCGTGTGGGAGGAAACCGGAGAAATCCCGGAGTAAACCCATGCAAACACGGGGAGAACATGCAAACTCCACACAGATCACTGTTGGTCGGGGGCTGGGATCGAACCCACGATCCCCGCGCTCCCCCGGCCGAGGGTAAAACTGTGCTGCCACAGTGCTAACCACTTTCATTTAATATATAAATTTGCAATTTTGTCCCGATACTTTTGTAATAACGTCATTAATCTTTTTTTCCTTTAAATCCGCTATGTTTTGTGATAAACTCGTTACCCTTCCCCCACAGAAATTTACAGTATACTCATAACTTTGCATGTTTTTTTCCACAAAATGAGGGCTCAATTTTAGCTCATTTTGCTGACAAGGAAAAGCTTTATTTTTTTTCCACAATATCTTTATTGAACCTTTTTTTTTTTTAACAAACATGATACAAACAATCAAACACTAACACTAAAGTACTACAAAAAAAAAAAAAATGCACTAAAAACACCAACAACCACCAACAAAATCAAATCTTCAACAATGCTCCTCTGTTTAGTCTAGACAATCCAACACATAAGTATACATATTATGTTCACCAGTTTGGAATTTACAAGGTCCACACACATCATTCACCTTCTTCTTCAAGAGTTATGTTTAAATTTTTTACATAATCAATAAAAGGTCTCCATATATTCTCAAACACAATTTCCTTTGATTTTAGTATATATGTTATTCTTTCTAATGGAAGGTTTGTTAACATCTGTCTTAACCACTGAGTCACATCTGGTCTATGAGTCTTTTTCCATAATAGTGCAATACATTTTTTGGCATTAAGCAAACTGAGGTCTATGAATGTTCTTTCACTTTTATTAAAATTATGCTTTTCTGGGTACAGACCCAACAAAAACAGTTTAGGATTCAATATGATTTGTTTTGAGATTATTTTTTCAATTGTTACCCTCACCTCTTCCCAAAACATTCTTATTAATCTACATTCCCATAAACAATGAAATAGGGTTCCTTTACTTTCCATGCATTTTGTGCATGTATCTGGTATATTTTTGTTATATCTATTTAACTCCTCCGGTGTAACATACATCCGCATTAACCATTTGAAATGTATCAATTTAAGGCGTGCATTTATTGATTTGGTTTGAGCTTCTGTACAAGCCAATTCCCATTGTTCTTCTGAAATTTCAATTTGCAGATCTTCTTTCCAGTAGTTTAATCTTTTCAGTGAATTTTCACTTGAAGATAGTGTCAATGAGTTATAAAACTCTGAAATAATACCCTTTCTTTTACTATCTTTCATCATCATTTTTTCCAAGGATGAATAAATAGGTCGAGTGAGAGCTTTATTTTGATTTGATCGAATAAAGTTTCTAAGTTGAAGATATTTAAAAAAATGTGTTCTATTGAGATTAAATTTGATCCTCAGCTCTTCAAAAGACATTATGTTGTCTGCACATGGCAAATATAAATCCTGAATCTTTTGTATCCCTTTTAAATTCCATACTTTAAATACAGCGTCCGCTCTCCCTGGTTTAAAATATTGATTACCCCATATTGGACTAAATTGTGACAATAACTGTGGTTCTTTTAAATAGTTTTTAGCTTCACACCATATTTTGATCATATGCTTTACAAATGGATTTTTAACTTGTTTTTGTAATTTTTTTGCCGAATCTGAGTATATGAATATGGGAAGAGGTAAAGGTAAATTGTATGATTCCATTTCAGTCCAGTGAGGAAGATCATTTGATGAAAAATAATATGTCATAGACCTCAGTTGTGCCGACCAATAATACAACATAAAATTTGGACATTTCAGACCTCCACGATCAAATGGTAAATATAATAAAGACAAACGTAATCTAGCCCTCCTGTTGTTCCATATAAATTCCACTAACTTTTTTTTTATTCTTGAGAATAGATCTAAAGGTGGTGATAAGGGAATGTATTGAAATAAATAAAGTATTTTAGGTAAAATATTACTTTTAAGTATATTGATTCTCCCGATCATCGACATTGGTAGTGACATCCATCTCTGAGTTAACTCACTGATATCTGACATTAAGGCTTCATAGTTGACACTGGCGACTGATTCTAGCTTAGGCATAATTTGGATTCCTAAATATTTAAACTGATTTACAACATTGAATTGATTTACCTCAGGGGCTGGGTAATTTCTCTGGGTCTCATTTAGCATTAATATTGAAGATTTAGTTTTATTTATTTTATATCCTGATATTTCCCCAAAATTCATTATTAAATTCAACAAGGTTGGAATTGATTTTTTTAGATTCGACATAAACAAAATTATATCATCGGCGTACAGGGAGATTTTATGTTCTGTTGGTCCAACTTTAATTCCATATATTTGTGAATGTAAACGTATCGCTATCGCTAAAGGTTCAATTGCCATAGTAAACAGTAAAGGTGAAAGTGGACAGCCTTGTCGACATCCTCTATTGATTTTTATTGGTTTTGAAATATTGTTATTTGTTAGGATTTCTGCTGTAGCATTATTGTATATTATTTGAACCCATTTTATGAAATTATTTCCAAGTCCAAACCTTTGTAGGACTTCAAAAAGAAAGGGCCATTCAACTCTATCAAAGGCCTTTTCGGCGTCCAATGATAGGAGAGCTGTATCCGGTGCTTCTTTATTAAAATAAATAATATTAAATAGTCTTCTTACATTATGGAAGCCTTGTCTACCCTTTATAAAGCCATTCTGATCTCGATTAATAATATTTGGTAAAATTTCTTGTATTCGTCTTGCTAAAATTTTACAGATTATCTTAAGGTCGGCGTTTAATAGGCTTATTGGTCTCATATTTTCACATTTATTAGAGGGCTTACCTGGTTTTGGCAGCAGTATAATTAAGGCATTATTTATGTATGATGGTAAATTATTATTTTGAAATGCTTCTAAAACCATTTCCAAAAAAGGTTTTATTAATTTATTCTTAAATTTTTTGTAAAGGTCAACTGGAAGACCATCTGGTCCTGCACTTTTTCCTGATTTCATATTATCAATGGCTAGCCCAACTTCTTCTTGACTAATTTTAGACTCCAATATCTCCCTGTTTTCATTTGGAATACACGGTATAGATAGTTCGTTCAAAAACCCATTTAGTTTTGTTAAATCAGGTTCATTTTTGGTATCATATAATTTTTCATAGTAATCTCTAAAGGCTCTATTAATTTCTAAAGGATCTATAACTACCTGTCCGTTACTTATAATACTGGTAATTGGTGTTTTAATTTCCAATTGTTTAATCTGCCATGCTAATAATTTTCCTGATTTTTCACCTTGTTCATAAAAAGATTGTTTCAATCTTAGAAGACTCGAGGCAGCTCTATTCGCTGATTTTTTGTCGTATTCAGCTCTCAAAATCAGTAATTCATTCTCCAACCTTGGGTCACTTCCTGCATACACTTTTTCCTGAAGACTTTTTATTTTATGTTCCAATTTAGCTCTCTCCTCTCGAGTCTTCTTAGATTTTGATCCTGTATAACTAATAATATGTCCCCTAATAAAAGCTTTGAAAGCCTCCCACTTTACACATGCTGATGTTTGTGTAGTATTGATGTCAAAGAACTCGTCTATCTGTTTTTCTATATACTTGACAAATTCCTCATCCTGAAGCCATTTATGCTGAAATTGCCATCTACCTGATTCCTTTGTCAATTTTTTATCTACATATATTAGACAACAGGGTGCATGATCAGAGATCACGATGTTATCATAAAAGCAGTTTTGAATCTTGGACCTTAATTCTGTGGAAATCAAAAAATAATCAATACGTGAGAATGTCTTGTAGGTACTGGAATAACAAGAATAGGCTTTAACTTGTGGTTTCATTTCTCTCCATATATCTAACAATCTCAATTCTTTCATAAAATGATTAATAGTCATCCTACATCCAATGTGCGTACAATCCAGTCCTGTTGATCTATCCACACCTGGATTCAATGTACAATTAAAATCCCCTGCTATTATATGTTGCCCTGTAAGTGATGATAAGATGAGAAATAAATTAGCAAAGAACTTCTGATCATCTATATTGGGACCATATAAGTTCACAAGATTTATATTTTCTAATAGCAAAGAACCTTGAATGATTACATATCTTCCAAATTTGTCTCCAATTACATTTTTCACTTGAAAAGGAACTGATTTATGTATGAGAGTCATAACTCCCCTGGCTCGGGATGAAAATGAAGAGGTGAATACACTTCCTTGCCATCTACTCCTAATTCTTTTAACATCCTCCTCTATCAGATGAGTTTCTTGTAAAAACACAATTCTTGAACCCATGTCCTTTATTTTATTCATAACTTGTTTAAGTTTTTTTAAATTTTGTAGACCTCTGCAATTCCATGAAGTTAAATTAAGATTAACACTTTGGTCCATGATCCAGAGTTTGGGATTACCTTGCAGTGTAAACATGCTCATACAGAGAAGCAAAAACATGAGTGGTTGAACATTCATCCTACAAACTACACACAAACAAATTTCCCCTTCCCACACTTGTGGCAAACCCCCCAAAATCAAAAGAAAAATTCTGTCTCCCGATATAGCCATCGACCGTTCCACATCCACGGGGAACAGCCTAAGCCACTCCTTCTTCATCCTCCCAATCACCCTAACTCTACTGCTTTTAATGACGTAACATTAACTCTCCTCTGTAGTTTTCCAACTTAACTCCAAAATTTTTAACAACTTTGTACATCATAGTTTTTTTTTTGTTTGTTTGTTTGTTTTGTTTTTGTTTTGTTTTTTTAATATATAATACAATCTATATTTTGTAAACTTACTATTTACTTCAAGTCAGTCAGATGCCTGTGCAAATGCTTAATTATTCTACCTTATATTTTGTTCATGCTTAGCTCCCACCAGTCTCTTCTTCTTCTTTGATCTTCTTGATGAACTCCTGCGCCTCCTCTGGGGTCTTGAAGATGTGGGTTCTGCCCTCATACGTGGTCAGCAGTCTCGCAGGATAGATTACACCATGACGAATCCCAAGGTTGCGCAGCTCCTTACGTACGGGATCAAACTGCTTCCTCAATTGCTGGATTCCTGTGGCCAAATCTGGGTAGAACCGCACCTGCTGGTCCTGGTGTTTAATCTCTCCTTTTTTAGCACGTGCAGCGTTGAAGATCTTCATCCTGTCTCTGTTGCTAAGAAACTTCATAATTAAGGTCCTCGGCGGTCCCTTATCTCTCCGTGGGCCAATACGATGTGCTTTTTCCAGAACCACTGCTGATTGCTACTCCTCGCTGCCCAGCACCTCCGGAATCCACTTTTCCAGAAAGGAACATACGTCCCGACCTTCTGATTCCTCTGGAAGACCCACCAGCCTCAAATTATTCTGTCTCGACCGAGATTCCAAATCCAAAATATTATCTTCCAGAGATTTATTTTTTTTTTCCAAAGTGCGCACCTTTAATTGAAGACGGGTGACGTCATCTTCAGCACTAGCGAGACGGAGCTCCATCTGCGCCGTTCGTTCTACACAGTCACCCAATTCCTTTCTTATTCCTTCCAACGCTGTCATAATCCCATCAAATCTAGAGGAAAAGTCCGCTCTCATTGAACTCATGGCTGCCATCAGCGCATCTGCGCCATTCCCCGCAGAAATCGCAGCGTTGCCAGCCTCCTCCGCCATATATGGAGTTTTGTTTGCTGCGTCACAGACCTGAAAGTCCGTTAATTTGGACTGTTTCGGCGGCTCGCTTTTTCCTTTTCCTGGTTTTCCAGCCTTAGGCTTCGCCGACATATCCTCGCCCAAATGCTGGGATACGTTCTGTCCCAAATGAGAGAGTTATTTGCCGATTTTTTTTTTCCAGGAGCAGAGCAGAGCGAGACACGTCCGTCCTACGTGGCAGCCATAACCGGAAGTGGAAAAGCTTTATTTATTTATTTATTTATTTATTTATTTATTTTTTGGCAAAGATGTATTTATTTGAAATAATGATTAATATTTCATTTAATACAGCATGTTTATTTAATATATTATTTTAAAAATTAATATTTTATTTAATATTTTAATTTTAAAGTAATTTTTAAAATATTTTATTTTTTTAATATATTTATTGAAACAAAAGCTTTTTTTCATATTTTTGCGAAGTTTTATTTATTTGAATGGAGGTATAATATTTTATTTAATATTTCAATTTAAAATTATATATTTTAAACATAATATTATATTTAATATTTTAATTTTAATTTTTAAAAAATATTTTTATTTATTTGACTCTTTATTTATCAAAACAAACGCTTTTTTTTCAGATTTTTACAAAGTCTTATTTATTTTGAACAGAATTTTATTTTTCAGTGGAAGCTGCCCATTTTTTGTCAGTGACCTTTTGTCGTGTTTAATGCTGAAGACCAAGGTCTTTCTGTGAGTTGATAATGTTGTAGAAATCTATGGAGTGTTAAATATGTCCATGAAGGTATAGGTATGAAAATAAAATAGATTTACCAAATAAATACAGTAAAATGTACTTTTGTTTCAGTATGTAGGAGTGCCTTTTTTTGGTCGGTACCTGCCCCCCCCACCCCATCCTGGAAATATCTGTCCATTAGTCGGTCCATTATTTTTTTGTCAACTCATTCATTACAGAGTTTATTTCTTACTTGTCAAAATCCAGGCTCCCCCCCCCCCCCCCGCAAAAAAAAAAAAAAACCCTCTCAGTTTCTAGTAGTACTGTTTTATTTCCTTCGGTGTACTCCAGAGATATACGTCCCATCTCCACTGTAAGACTGCCGTATAAAAGGTGCTATGTTTCAGTAGCACTCCTTTCATCTTTCTACTGTTAGTACTCGACACTTTTCAGGCGACTTTTCGTCTGAGAAAAAACAGACTGTCTCTATGCCATCCTGGATGTGTGCAATGAAAGCACAAACAACCTGTCATATTTCTCTGCCCATCGCATTGTGCTGAAAGACCTGTTTTCAGATCAACGCTGTCGTAAGCGTGTCAAATTTGGGGTACAGTTCTACTGTATTATAGGAATGATAACAGCTCCTGACTATTATCTAAATTTCCCAGAAAACATTTCTGCAGTAAATGTTCTTGATATGAACTGATGTTCTTAAAAGGTGTGACATTTTTAAAACTGAGACGAAAATCATCATTAATGTATTATGCGTGGGTTTACTCCGGGATTTCTCCGGTTTCCTCCCACATGCCAAAAACATGCAAGTTAGGTTAACTGGCATCAAACTGGGGATTCTAAATTGTCCTTAGGTCTGACTGTGAGAGTGAATGGTTGCCTGTCTCTCTGTGTTGGCCCTGCGATGGACTGGCGATCTGTCCAGGGTGTACACTGCCTCTCACCCAAAGATTCTGGGATAGGCTCCAGCCCCCCCCCGTGACCCACAAAGGATTAAGTGAAAGAAGATGGATGGATGGATGGATGGATGCAATTTTCCTAACATAAAAACATCTTGTTTTGTCACAGTTTGTATATAGAAATGAAAATATAACTTGCTACTAGGGCTGGGATAATTAATGCATTAAATTTTTCAATTAATGTAGGCAAAAAAAACCCAAAACACTTTATTTATAAGAAAAAGGATGAAAATTTACAGGAAAAAAGTTGCAATTTTACAAACAAAAGCTGCGAATGTATGACAGAAAAAGTTGCAAGTTTACAGGAAAAAAGTTGCAAATTTACAGTAAAAAAGTCGCAAAATTATAAGAAAAAAAGATGAAAATTTACAAGAAAAAAATGACAAATTTATGTGGAAAAATGTTGAAAATTTACAGGAAAAAAGTTCCAAATGTATGAGGAAAAAGTCACAAATATATGAGGGAAAAAAGTTGCAAATTTTTGACAAGAAAGTTGCATTGTATCAGAAAAAAGTTCCACATTTACAATAAAAAGTTTCAGGTTTGTAAGAAAAAAGTTGGGAATTTACAGGAAAATGTTACAAATTTACGAGGAAAAAAGTCCCAAATTTTAGAGAAAAAAAAGTTTAAAGTTTACAGTGAAAAATTTGACATTTATGAGAAAAAAGTTGCAATTTCTTTTAGAAAAAAGTCAAAAATTGATAAGAAAGAAATGCAAATTTATGAGAAAAAAGTTGTCAATTTACAGGAAAAAGCTGCAAGTTTACAAGAAAAAAATGGCAAATTTATGAGAAAAAAGTGAGGTTTTTTTTTTAAGAAAAAGTTACATATTGAGAAAAAGTTAAACATTTTTTTTTAAAATTTCTGCTTAGAATTGGTGCTTCAAAGTCATGTTCTTCAGTGATGTGACCTGATATGGTGGGGGGTGTCTCTCTTTCACCATCACCTACTGGGTGTCATCAGAAACAAAGATTTCCTAAAGCTGATTCTTAGCAATCCTGATGTCACAGCATAGAAATACTTTCCTTCAGAAGAATTTTACTGACCCATTTCCCACTTAACCTTTTCTCAGATGGGCGCAAATAGTTTCAAAAAGCGACAGCTATTTTTCTTTAAAATGCTATTTTACCCTTAGTCAAAACCAAAAGTGCTGTGTCCTCTGGGAAAACACAATGCATTAACCCCGTGAATCTTCATCCCTCATGTCCGCCCCCCCACACACACCGCGTCCTATTCATCACACATGGAAGAAAGTACGATGTCGCTGACCTTGAAGAAGTCTCGCTCATAAGAAGACTCACCCAGGCCAAGATCTAGGGTCTGTCAGGATGATTTCTTATTCTATTTAATGGAGGAAGTGCAACGCTTTATCACTCCCCAGGTTCATGGTTTATATAAGGCATAAGGGCCAAACCTGTTTGAAATGGTAAGCCGTTAAGTCAAAAAAAAAAAACTGCAGACAAAAAGAGTGCCAGTGATTTAGGAGCAGCGGGGGGCACTGAATGGGCAATTTTATGTCGGACCGGAACTCTTCTGAATAGGAAACTTAGAAGCGTGCGACAGTGTCCTCCCATCGCCTCATTGACATTTCCCCCTGAGGCATTTATGGGGAGATAAGCATGGATGAATACAAGGCAAGTGTTTCTTTGTCCTTGCACTCCTGTTGGAGATCACACCTAATTGTTTTGCTCTAACAACAGCTTCTGATTGAATTTAAATCTCTTGGTGATATCACCCAGTATTGGAAAACAGGTGCAATTCTGATCATATTGAAGGACCGTGTGAAGTATGATGCAGTGATATATTTTGGCTTAAAATTGCTATCATTATGGCCTGCTGGCTAATAAGAGGCACCGATATCAGAGGCTGATCTTCACCTGGAGTGTCCCAGTGTGACCCCGATTTTGCCCTGAAGTGGACAACAGTCAGTACAACTACACACGACACAACATTTTACAGTTTAGTAATTTTCTATAATGCGTCTGTTTGTTTCCCCAGCAATATCAAAACAACAAAAAAAAAAACAGTCAACATCAGCCACTGGTCACTGGGCAAATTATCATTTCATATCATCGGTATCGGTTAAATAACACACAATCAGCTGTATTGCTGCTACTCCAGGACGTGCACAGATACGGGCTCTTGTTACCTGGGCAGCTGCCCCTCAAGGGGAAAAAAATAATAATAAAAAAAATAACTGTTGTGACTTTTTTTTAAATGTGCCACTTTACACTTTATTCTTGTAAATCTGGATCTTTTAATCTTAAATTTGTAACGTTTTCCTCTGACATTCACAGGTTTTTTGAAATTTAGTTTTTACGTGTGAATGTGTAAATTGTTAAGTGATTTTGGAAAATTTGAATTTATTTTTCTTTTTTCTTCATCTCTTGTAATTAAAGACTTTTTTCCACAATGTCAGGAGACTTCATGAAAATCTGAGGCTTTTTCTTCACTTTTGAATTTATTGTTTTTCTTGAATTCACATCTTTTACGTTCCAACTTTGCAGCTTGTCCCTCATGTCTTTCCATCGATATTTTCTTTACTTGCCTTAGTCGTGACGCCGAGCACAGTGTATGCACTGTGCTCATGCTGTCAGTTTATTTCTGTATATTTCCTGTATTTCCCCATTTCGGTGTTATTATTTACCTTATGTTGCTGGATGTATTTTGTGTTTTGAGTTTGTTATGGTTCTATTTATAAGTTCCTGCTGTGCTTTTACTTTGACAGTTTCATTGTTGACTTCCGTTGTTACTCCAAATTTGCAGTTTGGCACAGCTGTCTTTATTTTGGGATTATTATTCATCGTACCTTTTCCCATTTGTGGTCAGTTCCCTTTGCCTTATTAAGGGTCTGTGACACGATTGTCCGACGCAGCACCCTACTGGACATAAGTTCCTCTTAATTTTTTCTCTTTGTATTCTGTGTGTCCCAGCGTGTGCTCCACGCCTTTTCCTCCAGGTTTAGCCGGCGATTCCTCTAGCCTTAGCCGTAGCTATTTTGGGCTTCTCCACTGTTTTCCTGTTTTGCTGTTTTTGTAAGTTTTGAGTTGGCCTCCAATAAGTCAGCAAACTCACAGCCAGCGCGTGGTGCCTTTATCTTTCCCTGAAAGGGAGTTTATGACAGAAGGGTGCTGCCAGTCAGGGCACCAGCAGTTGTGAGTTTGCTGTTGTTGTTTTTTTTCCCCTCCTGAATATTATTTCAGTCCGTTTTCTGGCTACGATGTCAGCATTCACGGACTCTGCAGGGGTTGGTCTTGATGAGGTGGAGCACGGGGCTGTCGGGATATTGCAGGGAATATTATACAACTTAACAAAAATTTTTATTTTTGTAAGTTGTCTGTGTTTTTTCAACTGATTTAAGACAATTTTGCACCTCTGAATCCGAAAATGACATCCGTTTCTCTCGATCAGGTCAGGTTTTTATCCTAAGTTGTAAGCAGTTGTACAGCAGTTGTACAATTGTACTGTAAATTGAATAGTAGACATTGATAAAGGTAAGTATATGTAAATTGAATGTTACGTCATCATTGTTCAAAATTCAGAGAAGTTCAAGAAATAAAAAAGAATTTTGCTTCATATAAAGCGAAAATACCCGTGCATGTAAACAAAAATGTAAAAACCATGTGGCCATAGTTCAAAAAGTTGACCTGATTGAGCAAAACCAATGTGATTTTTGGATTCAGCACATCAAAATTGTCCTAAATCAGCTAAAAAAAGCTTAGACAATAAACTTGGTGTTGACCAGTGTTATCAGTGGCTCTTGTCTCCCACATGCCCGAAGCAGCCCGGGAATGCCTGGACAGTGCGGCACAGGTACTGGCAGCGTGCCCCAGCCTGTGGAGCCATCCTGAACTCATGGACCTCCTCGCTTCGATCATCAACCCACAGCCCATGCTCCGCGTGCTGGAGGAAGACTCTCCCTCATCCATACCTGTGCCGACAAAGAAGCATCCCCAGGTACGGAAAACTCTAGTTAGTCACTGCCGCTCAGCGGCGGTCCCACCTTCTCCTCACCGGCAGTGGGCTGCACCATCTGCCGTCCGTCCAGCGTAGGAGGAGCCTATGGACGCTCGGCTCGAGCACAAGGATCTCCTGCCTTCCGCCGGCCCCACTGCAGAGGAGCTGGAGGAACGCCAGCAGGCCTTGGTGGAAGAGGCGGAGCTTATTCTGGAATATAAGCTGTGGCTCCTTCTTGAGTTTCTACAGCAGCTGGAGGGAGTTTCACCAGGTAGAGTGGAGTCAAAATCGAAGACAGAGCATCTCCTGTCTCCGGTGTGCCACTAATCTCCCCAGACGACCGTTACTGCTCCAGAGGAGATGTTGTCTGGTTCCACAGCAGCCACCACCAAGCCCCGGGAATTAAGGCATGTACTTTCTCATTTATCTATGCCTTATAATGAATGCCTTATTCCCGGCGGTGAAGCTCAGCGGCAGTGGCCCGGTTTGGCTGAGCTTTCACCACCTGCTGTGGTTACTACTTCCTCACCTGTCTCTCCTGTCTCCCCGAAATGTCTGCCGGTCCTGTGAAAGAGCCGTCGGATGTTGGAGGGGCCTGTGGTTCCTGAGGCCCATGGAACGGTTCCACCACCACGCCCTGCGGGGGAGAGAGGTGCCTCCTGCGACCCGAAGCCTGAGCCGACGAGAGCGCGTCCCCTGGTTTCAGCGTCGCGGGACCCGGTGCCATCAGTGAGGCGTTCCCTGGCTCTGCTCCCTGGGGCTAGGGGCTTACCTCTGTCAAAGTCTGCGCCGCTGATCCAGCATTCCCGGACTCCGACATCACGCCAGGTGCCCTCTGCCGCTCCTGGAGGGACTACATCTGGCTCATCGGTAGCAGCTTCCATCATGCCTGGGAGGAAAGGTGTGTTTTTCCATTCATACCCTAATAATAATGAGCTATCTTGCTTAATTCTCAGTGGTGAGACCCAGATTCAGTAACTCACTGAGTTCTCACGGACTGTTACCAATGTTTATCCCTCACCTGCTCCCTCCGTGCTTCCTCCTATCTCCTCTGAGTATTCATCGGTTCCGGGATTGAGTCGCCGGACGATGGAGGAGCCTGTGGTCCCGGAGAACTTGGTTGCAGCCCCGCAGCCATGACCCGGATGGAGGGAGAGCATTTCTGGTAACCTTTAGACCGTGCCGACAATGGAGTGTCCCCGGACTTCAGTCACGCAGGACTTGGTGCCAGTGACGAGACGATCTACAACTGCTTTGCTGGAGGAGTCACCTGCAATGTCCACTTCGCCTGGAGTTCCTGGAGTTGCTACCACCATCACGTCTGCTGCTGGGGTCGCCGCAGCGGAGTCAGAGTTGCCTGAGATGTTGCTGCATGGATCGACAGAGTCCTGGACGGCGGTGGAGCTTGAGCTCAGGCAATTGCTCTCCTTTGTTTTCACTGCTTCTATTTTGGAGAGATCTTGCCTGTCTCTTGGTGGGGAGGGTCAAGGGTAGACATCAGCTGCACCTGAGCTCACCTCGCCGGGCTCCACTGCCGCCGATGACCGTGACCCTGTTTCTCTGTCTCTCCTGTCTGAGCCTACCCCCAGGGTCACCGAGGATCATCCAGCTTCACCAGAGGTCTCCGTAGGTCTAGCCTCACCGCCCAAGATCACCATGGGTCCAGCTCCTCCTGCCGAGGTTGTGGCAGGTGCTCTGTCTCAGCCTGGGACCACCGTGGGTACAGCTTTGGTCCAGCCCGGGCCCACCGTGGGTGCAGCTTTGGCCCAGCCCAGGTCCACTGTGGGTGCAGCTCTGCTCCAGCCCAGGTCCACCATGGGTGCAGCTCTGCTCTAGTCCGGAACCACCGTGGGTGCTGCTTTGCTCCAGCCTGGAGCTACCGCGGGTGCTGCTTTGCTCCAGGCCAGAGCCGCCGTGGGTGCTGCAGTGTCCCAGTCCGGCACCACCGAGGGTGCTACAGGCCTTTCCGAGGATGTCATGGTTCCCCCTCCTCTGTCTGATGTCGTCGTGGTCCCCTCTCCTCTGCCAGATGTCGTCGTGGTCCTCTCTCCTCTGTCAGGTACTGTTGTGGTCCCCTCTCCTCTGTCAGGTGCCATTGTGGTCCCCTCTCCTCTGTCAGGCACCGTTGTGGTCCCCTCTCCTTCACCCGAGGCCATCGTGGGTTCCTCTCCATCCCAGTCCAGGGCCATCGTGGGTGCAGCTACGTCCCAGTCCGAGGTTACCGCGGGTCCTCTCCCTTCCCCTGTGGTCCCTGCGGGTCCTAAGCAGCTATCATTGGGTGTTAGGGCCCCCAAGCTCCTGACTCTCCCATGTCAAGCTGCCGTTCCTGTGATCCTGGAGCAACGCTCGTACCACCTACTGCCTCCAGGAGGGACCAGGCCATCTCCACGACCCAGGTGTTTTGGGATGCTGGGAGGCCACCTGATGGGCTGTGCCATTCAGTTGGATGGCTTTTGGACTCTGGTAGGCCACTCGACGGACTGTTCTCTTTGCTGGGGTGGCTCCAGTATGCCTGGAGGCCACCTGATGGACTGTGTCATCTGCCTGGGTGGTCTAGGGACTCTGGTAGGCCACTGGATCTATTCCAGCTCATTGTCCGGTGGTCAATGGACTCTTGCAGACCACCTGAGCCATATCACTGTCTACTCTCGCCTTTGTGTTCTGTCATCTCCATTCTGTTTAGTGCTGTGGGGTGGGAGCATTTTCTTTTGATTTGGTCCCTCCAATCCTGGTTTCCCCCACCTCCCGCCCTGGGTTGGTTATTTGTTTTATTCCGGTTAGGGGGTGTTCTTTTTCCTTGGTGTTTCGATGGGGTGTCTGGAATCCACCCCTTGAAGTGTGTGTGTGTGTGTGTGTGTGGGGGGGGGGGGCTCTATCGTGATGCCAAGCACAGTATATGCACTGTGCTCATGCTGTCAGTTTATTTCTGTTTATTTCCTGTATTTCCCCATTTCGGTGTTATTATTTACCTTATGTTGTTGGTTGTATTTTGTGTTTTGAGGTTGTTTTGGTTGTGTTTATAAGTTCCTCCTGTGCTTTTACTTTGACAGTGTTATTGTTGACTTCCGTTGTTAGTCCAAGTTTGAGGTTTGGCACAACTGTTTTTGTTCTGGGATTATTATTCCTCGCACCTGTTCCCATTTGTGGTTAATTTCCTTTGCCTTATTTAAGGGTCTGTGACACGATTGTCCGGCGCAGCACCCTACTCAACATCTCTTTGTATTCTGTGTGTCCTAGCATGTATTTCGCGCTTTTTCCTCCAGGTTTAGCCGGAGATTCCTCTCGCCTTAGCCATAGCTATTTTGGACTTCTCCTGTGTTTTCCTGTTTTGCTGTTTTTGTAAGTTTTGAGTTGGCCTCCAATAAATCTGCAAACTCACAGCCGGCGCGTGGTGCCTTTATCTTTCCCTGAGAGGGAGTTTATGACAGTCTCTTGTAATTTTGTCATGTTTTCTCAAAAAAATATACCTTTCATCTCACGATATTACAGAAAAATGTTGCAAATTTATGACAACAAAAGTCACAAATTTTAGAGAAAAATATAGCAAGTCTATGAGAAAAAAGACATTGAGACATTTCTTGTTTTTTATACCTTTTCCATGATTGTAATTGTACACCTGTGGTGCTTTTCCCCACAAATGTAAATATTTTCTCATTAATTTGTGACTTCTGTCTTAAAAATTCACATTATTTTTCCTTGTAGTTTTGCCCATCTCAGGTTACAGCAACAGCCCCTCAAAAAGTCTGAACACGTCCCTGCTAGTACTCATACTAAATACTAGGGCTGGGAATATCAACGCATTAACTTTTTTTTTTGATTAATATCGGACAATTAACATGTTTTTAAAAACTGACGCTCTAAGGTCACTCCCTGCGGCCGTGTCAGCAGTGGTGACTGGTTTGTCTCAGCAGTTGGCTCAACTTAAAAGTAAAGTAGGCATTGTTTTTCAACATTTAAATTTACACCACACTAAACCGATCCTCCGGTACTCAGGGTGACCTCATTCTGCACGCACAAACCCCACTTAAAGCATCCATATAAAGCACACGCGCGCACACGCACACACACCTGATGTAGTGTCATTGATTAGGGATGCTCACTCAAAAGTATGAAAAGAGGCACAGTTTCTGTCAGAGAGAGCAGAGAAAAGCTCACACTCCAATATGATGTCAATAAAAGCTTCTAACTCACCATTAAGGTCAGAGCTCTGGAAATCAATTAAAAATTAAGAATCCATTTGTTTGTACTTTTAAGGGTTGAGATAATTAGGAAAGGTACCTTACGTAGAAGCACTGACTCCCTCTTTGACCATTTAATAATAATAATAATAATAATAATAATAATAATAATAATACATTTTATTTGTACAGCACTTTCCAAGGCACTCAAAGACACTTTACATGAAAAAAATGTTAAAATTAAAGATTAAAATTAAAGATTTAAAGGATATCTGAACAAGTGAGTTTTGAGTCATGATTTGAAGGAGTTTAAATCGGTGCAGTCATGGATGTGTTGGGAGAGAGAGTTCCAGAGGAAGCGATGGAAAAGGCTTTATAACCCCAGGTTCTGTGCTTTGGTCTGTGTGGTAGAGAGAGGAGGTTTGCATCAGAGGAACGGAGGCAGCTGGGGGGGGGGGGGGGTGCCAGTGAAACAGGTCGGTAAGAGAGGAAGGGGCCTGGTGATGGAGGGCTTTAAAGGTGAGAAGAAAGACTTTGGACTGTATGTGTTGTCAGATTGGGAGCCACTGGATGTTCTAAAAGACTGGGGTGATGTGGTCACGGCCGCGGGACTGGGTAAGGAGAAGGGTGGCTGAGTTCTGAATGCACTGAAGTTTCTGGAAGGCTTTGGATGATGAGTCGTAAAGAATGTTATGGCAGTAGTCGAGTTTGGATGTGATAAATGTGTGTATGAGGGTTTCTGCGGTGGAGAAGGTGAGTGAGGGATGGAGATGGGCTATGTTTTCTAGGTGGAAGAAGGCAGTTTTGGTGACATGATTGATGTGCGGTTCAAAAGTGAGGTGGCTGTCAAAGATGACTCCAAGGTTTCGTATCTGTGGGGATGGGGAAAGTGTGGAGTTGGCAAGTGAGGTTGAAGTTGTGGGTGGTTTTGATGAGAGATCCCGGGCCAATGATCATCATATCAGACTTGTCATAGTTGAGTTGTAGAAAGTTCTTTTGGATCCAGGATTTTATTTCAGAGAGACCATTTTCCAGACAATTTTTCAGTATTCCAGTAGGAAAGTACAATGGGAGGCAGAGCCTTCAGTTATCAAGCTCCTCTCCTGTGGAACCAGCTGCCAATCTGGATTCGGGAGTCAGACTCGATCTCTGTTTTTAAGAATAGGGTTTAAGCCTTCCTTTTTGATATAGCCTACAATTAGGAAGGGATCATGTGTCTCTGAACTCCCTTAGTTATGCTGCTAATAGGTTTAAACAGTCGGGGGACCTCCAATAATGCACTGGGCTGCACTCCTTTCTTCACTCTCAATGAAACTTTTTTTTTTTTTTTTTTACTGGTCGTTAACCCTTTAACTGCCCAGATTAAATGGACAGGTCACGTGCCCCCAGTGGCACAGCGCAGCAACTGCACATGTCAACTTATTGACGTCCCCCGGCTATACTGAGAATTTGTACTAATCTCTATTGATCTGACAGTTTAGAAGGTGGTAGACACGCACCGAAGGAATCATGGCTGACATGGAATATAGCAAAGAGGAGAAATCCTCATTATTATTCTTCCTTTTTCCACTTTGAGCTCACACACCAATGTGGATGCCTTCACGATAGGTCATCGCTGCAGCAATGATGACGGAGACTGCATGAAACGGGAAAAATAGCAGCGTAATACAAATGAAATTCACGTGGGATAATCATAAAAGTTTGTAGATGTGGTACACGGGTGTAAATTACTAAGTAAACGTGTTACATCGAGGTTGATGTAACAAAAAACCTGAGCTCCCCATACCAAGATGGCGGCACCCACGGGTGGCATGGATTCCCACAGGAAAAATGCACCAAACAGAAAAAATGGCCACGTAGTACAAACAAAATTCACGTGGGGTAATCATAAGAGTTTGTAGATGTGGTATACAGGTGTAAATTACTAAGTAAACGTGTTACATCGAGGCTGATGTAACAAAAAACTGAGCTCCCCGTACCAAGATGCCGGCACCCATGGGCGGCATGGATTCCCACAGGAAAAATGCACCAAACAGAAAAATTAGCCACGTAATACAAACGAAATTCAAGTGGGGTAATCATCAGAGTTTGTAGATGTGGTACACGGTGTAAATGGCTGAGCAAACACACAAACATCGACTACGATGGACGAAAACGGACCGGTCACGTGGGCGGGCGAGCCCCCCTCCCGGTAACAGTAAGAGAGAAATATGTTTTTTTTGACATTTTATTGATTTTCTGGTTTAAATACTTTGAAGATTAGATAAAAACATACCCCTGTAGACAAATCGGCGTCAAAAAAGCTGGACCATTCTTCATGTAAATGTGTCCAAAGTCCACTTTTGACTGAGTTATGTAATTTATATAGCTGCCGTGACATGCAAATTAGATGCATACATTTATTCGTATCTGAAACTTTGGATCATATTCTACATCTTTCTAATTGACAGTAAGCCATTTTCTCTTGTAACTTTCAAGTTACAGCCTTGGAAATCTGAACTATTTTATTGACAAAATTTTTTACCCTTCTTGACCAGTAGGGGGGGCCTTGAATTGCCCTGCATTTCCCCAAGCGCCACATGGCGCCTAGGGCAGTTACAGGGTTAACATCTGTTTGTTCTCTCCCATAGATTGAGTCCCCATCGTGCTGTTTGCTCTCTACATGTCTGTTCTTTTCATCTTCTCTATCCCCTCACCCCCCAGCCAGTCGCAGCAGATGACTGCCCCTCCCTGCGCCTGGTTCTGCTGGAGGTTTCTTCCTGTTAAAAGGGCGTTTTTCCTCTCCACCGTCGCCAAGCACTTGCTCACAGCGGATCGCCTGATTGCTGGGGTCTTTCTGCAATTGTGAGGGTTTCCCCTACGGTTGAAAGTGATATGACTGTTGTTGTGAAATGGTGCTATATAAATAAAGTTGAATTGAATTGAATTATTTTTTAAAAATTTCATTTATCATTTATACAGGGTAGTTCCACTGACAGGCAAACTCTCTTTTT
Source organism: Pholidichthys leucotaenia (assembly GCA_020510985.1). Classification (NCBI taxonomy): domain Eukaryota; kingdom Metazoa; phylum Chordata; class Actinopteri; order Cichliformes; family Pholidichthyidae; genus Pholidichthys; species Pholidichthys leucotaenia. The sequence goes on from CM035844.1 coordinate 217,613,748, forward strand.
CAAGGACACCCTGTTCACATTCACACAAGTTAAACATTCACACCAGGAAGGTGCCCAGTACAACCACAGGCTGACCTGTGGCCACTGAGCTGCTCCACTGGGGCAGTTGGGGTTAAGGGCTTTGTTCAAGGGCACCACAGTGGGGTTAAGGAGGGTGGGGCAAACACTGCTATGTTATCTGTCCCACCCAGATCTAATCCTGCTGGTCCAGGGATCAAACCCGTGCTCACCAGTCCACATCCCTAACCATTAGGCCACCACTGCCCACAAAGCAGGTTGCTGTAGTTATGCACATAGTGGAAATGTAGATCTGAACGTCATCTGCGTCAGCAGTAGAAGTTAAGGTCATGTCGGCGCATGATGTTACCAAGCGGGAGTATATAGAGGATGAAGAGGAGAGGACCAAGCATAGAACCCTGGGAAACACGATGGGAGATGGGGGGTTGTGAGGGAGGTGCAGTTGTCGGGGCGGCTGTGGCGCAGGTGTAGGTGTGGCCGACTACTGATCGAGGGACAGGGGTTCGATTCCCGCTCTGTCTGCAGTCTGCATGTCGAAGTGTCCTTGAGCAAGACACTGAACCCCCAGTTGCTCCTGGTGGTCAGGCCAGCGCCTCTGTCTGTATGGCAGTCCTGCCCCCATCAGTGTGTGAATGTGTGCGTGAATGGGTGGAAAGCAGGATCTGTAAAGCGCTTTGGTCATCCAGAAATGAGAAAGCGCTATATAAGTGAACGCCATTTACCATTTGTTGACGTGGATGAATTGCTGTCTGTTGCTGAGATATGAGTGGAACCAGGAAAGAGCTGTACCAGTGATGTGGAGGCAGGTTTCCAGATGGGAGAGGAGAATGGAGTGGTTGACTGTATCGAAGGCGGCTGTGAGGTTGAGTATGATGAGAATGTTCAGGAGTCCAGAGTTGGCTGAGAGGAGGAGGTCGTTTGTCACTTTGAGCAGGGCTGTTTTGGTGCTATGTTGTGAGCCAGATTGCAATGTCTCGAAGAGGTCATTGGAGGTGAGGTGGGTTTTTGAGATGGGATGGCAACAACACGTTCTAGGATTTTGGATAGGAAGGGCAAGTTTGGAGATGGGACGGAAGTTATTCAAGTATTAAGTAAGGAGTATCAAGTAATTTTTTGTTGCTCTAGAAGTATTTTTGTTCAATATGAGGGTTATGTGTATATTTTATTAAAAAAATCCAATTAATGTTGCTTAAAAATACTTATTTTCATTGAAATTTAAGTGATTAATCACTAAGTTAATTAAGGAGGTTCAATTTTTTTAATCATGTCCCATCCATCCATCCATCCATCCATCTATCCATTCATCTTCTACTGCTTATTTCTTTTCTCAGATATTTACAAGATTTTCTTGTAAATTTGCAACATTTTCCTCCGATATTGAAGACTTTTTTCTCATAAATTTGCAAATTTTTTCTTGTAAATTTACACCTTTTATCTTTTAAATCTTTAAATCTGCAACTTTTTCTTGAAAATTTGCAACTTTTTTCCTCATGATTTTTTTCTTCATAAAATTCATTACTATTTGGTCATAAATCTACAACTTTTTTCTTGCAGATCTGGAAATTTTTTCTTCTAAATTTGCAACATTCATATGGATGCTGGTTTACTTTTTATTCTGAGTAATTGATAACATTTTCATTGTTCGTCTAGATAATGGCTCAGTGGTTTTATAATGTTTTTGTTTTATAAAGGGTTTGAACGCTTCTCTGTTACAAATATAAGGCCCCCCTAACACAAATCTTGCATAGAGCCCGACTACAATAACACCTATATTGTCCCCCTCAGTCTTCACTCTTGAGAAAATGTTCTGTGAAATTAAATATCCACTCATGAGTGTGGGTGTAACGTCAGAAGAGTTATCAGTACCAAAAAAATGATGACAAGCAAAATGATGAATGCATGTAAAAGTGGAAAAAATACAATAAGACAATTTTAAAGAGCACTGATATTGGTGTGCTGCATCGCTGAGTACTAAAATGAAAGGCGCTCATGCTCATTCTATGCCCACCAAAAAAAAAAAACAGGCAAAGCAGCACATTCCTCCAAAAGGCAAAAGTCCTCATTGCACATACTGCCACCGGAAACTGATGTAAAGACTCATGAATTACAATCTTGTCTAACCGTATATGACACTGTGATGATAATGAAAATAGCAAACTGATATCTCCACAGATAAATGAAAGTGGGGTTTTGCTGTTGGCGCCCGTATCAAACAGCTGACTGCTGCTGTGCCAGGTTGCCCCTCTGTTCTACTTCAGTAAGTTATGATGTAATTTCCCTCTCCACCACGATAATGATAAGAGGAGGAGATACCGGGTGGGAGCGACTGGGGTGGGCGCATTTTTCAAAGCCCACCTTGAACGCCCACACAAGCCACTTCATGCACACACATAAGCTTGGAATTACACCTCAGATATTATAGATTACATGGACCGACTATGTTCTGTTTCTGTGCTTAGCTGTTTAGCAACGGCTTTCTCCACCTCCACATGGTATTCACCACAACACCAAAGGCCGATGACACACGAATTTGGGGGTAAGATGCCGCGATAGTGTTACCGAGCAGATGGGGAATGGACTCAAACATGCTCCGTCGGTTGCATTTATAATAGTCTAAACATGCCAGGGGGAGGGAGGCTTGCCAAGTGTTTAAGCAAAACATGATGTTATGTTTCGTGAGAGGTGCTTTACGTGAAGGTAGCATCAGACGCAATGGGGGGAACTGTGTCATTTAAGGGGCGCATTTCGTTTTAATGAAATGAAGATGAGTTTTGATGTAGATGAATAGAAGTGGAAATTTCATCTGGCACATTGCAGAGGACTGAAATAATTGCAAAGGCTTTTTGAAATACTGTTGTTTGTGTATGCCGTACACTGGTGAGCAACACAACCTCCTCTTCCTTATTTACTTGAGACGACTTTGATCAGACTAGAGTCTATTTTTAGCAGCAGTGAGGTGCGACTATATGGTGTTATGGTAAATCTTGCATTTAAGTTAGCAAACAGAGGAATGCACTCTTACAGTATGTTTTTTAAGATATGGTTGTGATAGTACTTCAAAATTCATGAAAATGATACAGTAAGGGTTAATATGGCCAGCATGGCAAACTTGGATTTTTATTTTTTTTTTTTTGTCAAAAAAGCAGATGGCATGGACAACATATCCTAGTGGTTAAAATGCATCCACCAATTAGGCCTGTAAAGATAATTACTAACTTGATTAATCTTATGGTACATAAACACGAACTTGATAAGTTTTGACCATTTACATGGAGGCTGGGCCTTGGTGTAGCATGGACAGCCAGTGGAAGAACCTGCTCAGAGTAGTGATGGGATCCACAGTTCACAAAGACATATTGAATCACTTCTGTTCGTTAGTTAAAAAGATCTGTTTGAAATGTTTGCACACTGAATCACTCAGTGCTGTACTGGAGATCCAACTGCCTACCACTCACTGAACTGAGAGTCCGGCTGTCGGAGCGGTCAGGGCCCGTCCAACACCTAGGTGGGTGATTCAGCAGGTGATCCCTGGCTTCCAGTACAGTTCTGGTAAGTGATTCAGTACAGTTATGTTCACCCATAAAAACAAGTACATTCAAACAAATCATTTGCAAATGCTATAGCACTAGCTCACACTATAAAGTTTATCCCAACTGACCCTAGAACTCTTCTTCCTTTTAATAGGAAATTCAAAACCTCTGGTGTTGGAGCATCTAAATTGAATCTGAATGAACGAGAAGAGCACTGCCAATGAGCCGGTATGTCGCCTACTGTATATCTAAAAACAGTTGCAATGCGAACTGGCAATGCAATTTTTTTAAATATTTATTTTACTGAATCAGGGCAATCTGACGGAGATATGACTGTCTTTTACAAGAGAGGCCTGAGAACAAGAAACATAGACAAAAACAACAGCATGAGTTAGCAACAATAGACAAGAAAGTCAAAAACAATTGCAAGAGTCATAAAAACATTAAATAATAAGGGTTTAAATTGCCAAAGGGAATGAAAGTCTCAAGTTTGAGAACCTTTTCAATTTCAGTCCATTTAAAAAGGTGCACAGTAACTGAAACCAGTTCTGCCAATGTTAGTATGTGCACAAGGGATATCTAGGGTCAAATAATGGCTGAACTGTGCATTGTATACAGTGGTGTGAAAAGTGTTTTGCCCCCTTCATGATTTCTCGTTTTTTCTCTGTTTTGTCACACTGAAATGTTTCAGATCATCAAACAAATTTAAATATTAGACAAAGATAACACAAGGTAAACACAAAATTTAGTTTTTAAATGAAGATGTTTATTATTTAAGGGAAAAAAAGATCCAAACCTACATGGCCCTGTGTGAAAAAGTGATTGCCCCCTAAACCTAATAACTGGTTGGGCCACCCTTATCAGCAACAACTGCAATCAAGCCTTGCGAAAACTGGAAATGAGTCTTTTACAGCACTGTGGAGGAATTTTGCCCACTCATCTTTGCCGAATTGTTGTGATTAGGCCACATTGGAGGGTTTTTCAGCATGAACCGCCTTTTTAAAGTCATGCCACAGCATCTCAATCGGATTCAGGCCAGGACTTTGACTAGGCAACTCCAAAGTCTTCATTTTGTTTTTATTAAGCCAATCAGAGATGGGCTTGCTGGTGTGTTTTGGATCATTGTCCTGCTGCAGAACCCAAGTGCCCTTCAGCTTGAGGTCACGAACAGATGGCCAGACATTCTCCTTCAGGATTTTTTGGTAGACAGCAGAATTCATGGTTCCATTTACCATAGCAAGTCTTCCAGGTCCTGAAGCAGCAAAACAGCCCCAGACCATCACACTACCAACCACCATATTTACTGTTGGTATGATGTTCCTTTTCTGAATGTTGTGTTACTTTTACACCGGATGTATGAGACCACACACCTTCAAAAAAGTTAAACTTTTGTCTCGTCAGTCCACAGAGTTTTTTTCCAAAAGTCTTGGGGGTTTATCAGACAGTTTTCTGGCAAAACTGAGACGGGGCCTTTATGTTCTTTTTGCTCAGCAGTAGTTTTCGTCTTGGAAACTCTGCCATGCAGGGCATTTTTGCCCAGTTTCTTTCTATGGCGGAGTCCATGAACACTGACCTTAACTGAGGCAAGTGAGGCCTGCAGTTCCTTGGATGTTGTTGCGGGGTATTTTGTGACCTCTTGGATGAGTCGTCACGGCACTCTTGGGGTAATTTGGTCAGCCGGCCACTCCTGGGAAGGTTCACCGCTATTCATGTTTTGCCATTTGTGGATAATGGCTCTCACTGTGGCTTGCTGGAGTCCCAAAGCTTTAGAAATGGCTTTATAACCTTTTCCAGACTGATGGATCTCAATTACTTCGTCTCTCATTTATTCCTGAATTTCTTTGGATCACAGCATGATGTCTAGCTTTTGATGATTTTTTGGTCTACTTCATTTTGTCAGGCAGGTCCTATTTAAGTGATTTCTTGATTGAGAACAGGTGTGGCAGTAATCAGGCCTGGGTATGGCTAGAGAGATTGAGTTCAGCTTTCCAAAGATGTGATTAACCACAATTAATTTATGGTTTAACGGGGGAAGGGTGGGCAATCACTTTTTCACACAGAGCCATGTAGGTTTGGATTTTTTTTACCCTTAATAATAAACACCTTCATTTAAAAACTGCATTTTGTGTTTACTTGTGTTATCTTTGGCTAATATTTAAATTTGTTTGATGATCTGAAACATTTAAGTGTGACAAATATACAAAAAAAATGAGAAATCAGGAAGAGGGAAAACACTTTTTTCCCTCCACTGTATACCAGATTTAAATTACAGCAGAGAGGTGAGGTAATTTTGAAGTTTTGAAGATGTCCTTTGTAAATGAATAATATCAGATGGATATTTCTTCTTGACTGTAAGGAAGTCCAACCAGCTGTGTGATACAGCAAGCAGCAATGAGTATGAAAACTGCAATTTGGGATGAAACATAAAGCACTATGGTAAACCCAATTTAACTGTTGAAGTACGAAAGGGGTGGCATGACAATAAACTATATATCCATAATCTAGGACAGACATCAGAGTAGACTGTACAATAATTTTACGGCTGAAGGGGGACAGACAATTCTTGATTCTGTATAAAAACACCAACTTGATCTTTAATTCTTGAACCAGATGGACAATGGGAGTTTTAAATATAAAAGTGCGTTCAGACAAAGTGATTTTTTTGCTTGGCATGATTACGTATTAATGCAATGCAGACACGGGAATAGACATGAATTCACTGTCTTAGCGAGTTGCAGAAGGGCAGAGTTGCCTTTATAACTTCTGCAGCTGTGTTCTACCTGCTGTGGAAATCCCCAAAATACTGTCATGTTTAGGTTTACATTATCCAATGGGACTCTCACCTGGAAAAATCATCCCTGCCTCCAAAACTTCACCTGGATGATGATTGTTTACATTGCTAGCCTGCTAGCTCTAATTAGCACATCCGTGGCAGGTGAGTCGCAGTCTCATTTTCATAGTAGTTTACTCAACAGTTTTGATTACTTTTACTCCAGTGATGGCAGAATCTCAAGGATGATTACAAGGTAGCACTACCAAATCCCTTGGATGTGCGAATGCCCAAATTCACATGTTTACATTAACTTTACATGTATTCACGTCACGCTTTCACATTTGGTCTGAACGTACCTTAAGTCTGGTGTCAAGCCATATACCTTGGTGTCAATAGGCGTTCCAGATAAGGTTCTAAAAGTAGGAAAGATTGTGTCACTAGTGAAGATGGAGAATACCGCAAATGATAGTTTATCAGCATTTAAAACAAGATTATGATTTAGAAGTGCATACTGGAGGGTGTTCAATGCAGACTAAGGTTGGGTTAGTGCTTGAGCTGTGGTATAAAAAAATAGTATCATCGGCAAAATGTGGACATTAAAGAAGTTGTTCAGTATGCTTAGGTTATTATTAATGTATATTGTAAACAACAGTGATCCAAGGATAGAACCCTGTGGCACCCCAGTTCTATTGGTGAATCAACTGAATTTTTCCAAGTGGGAACAAAATTGCGGTCAGACAAGCCAAGCCTCCATTTCCCCCCAGTCTGGTATAAAGGTGCCTTTGACTAACAATGCAAATATAAAAATGACAGCGATAAATGACACACGTTCACAGATAGCTTTATAGCCAAAGAGATGTAACCGTATTTAGGTTATTTTAAATATTGTTTCCACATTTCAATTCCAGTGTTTAATATTGTTAATAAATAAAAATTCAATGCCTTTTCAAAAGCTGTACATGGACTGTTATTATTATGTCACTATATCCAGAGAATAAAATGTTCTTCATGATGCCAATGATAATATCATTTATCGTGATCATTTCTGGAAAAAGTTATCATCCACCATCATTACAGACCTAAGTAGAAAAGCTGAAAGCATACTCATAGCACTCTGAATAGGCAAAAAGAGAGACCTGTACTTTGAAACCCCTCAGGTGAGCAGTACATGGGCAAAACCACCAAACAAACCAATAGGCAAGCCATGTAAGCCACAGCCTGCCTTTCATTCCAGCACCGAGCCGACATCTTGACAAAATGCACCTGACTGAGCCTGGCCCTGACATTTGGAACTCCATCCAAACAGCGAGACGCCTACTTCACCCCGCCAAGTTCTCTATCAGCAAACACAGCAAGAGGCCTTTTTATGCAGCCAGACCCGGTTATGGTACAATTTTTATTTCATTTTGGGGAGAATAAAATTGATGTTCCTTGTGTATTTCCAGCCATTGCTAGAACAGTTTTCACAACCGACTTAATACAACATTCAGCATTTTCAACAGTAATACTTTTGAACTAGAACTCCTATTCAGTCTAATGTAGTGGATTTAAGATAATCTACACTCAACCAGGATAGAGAAGTCAAGCTGGTGACAATACCCATTTGAAATATTTTCTACCCTCACATGGCTTGGCTACTGTTGATATTTCCTCGACTTGATCTGCTCCGCTCTTGGATTTAGCTTAGGACCACCATGGCCCTCCAGTCTAATCTCTGCTTCTGGCTGTCCCAGAGGGAACTCCCACCTGTAGTATAGGTGCATTGTGTCACGCTTTATTTTTTTCTGCCCTGAGGATGTCACTCTCTATCTGTATCTCGGTGGCCATCTTATCATTACAGGGGGATTAGCCGGTGGGTTGCTGCCACACGAGCGATTCCCAGTGTTTTCTGTAGATGAGCCTCGAAATGAAAATAAACCTGTAATAATTTTATTGACCCCTGGAAGCTGAGAGGTTGCAGTCATCTGCAAGATTTAATCAGCTCACCAGAATAGAGTCTTCCATATCTGTTTTTCACTTCTTACTGTTTTTTCTGCAGGACTTCCACAGCAGTCCTCATCTGCTATAATGAAAGGCCCCCCCCAGCACCCTCTCCAAAAATCATTACAATCTCCCTCTACCTCTAGGGTCAGTAAACTAATAGTCATTCACCTGTGTGACAGCAAATCTTTCCCAAGTTGGCCTTGAGGCTGAGTGAGGTTGCATTTAAGGTTATAGAGTCGAGTCTGGCCTGAGATGACTGTTTATTGTTTGGATGGGTTCTGGGTGATTAAGATGTATGGCCGATCGAAAGTGTTCCATCACATATGCAAAGGCCACCAATTGCGTACGTGCTAATCTTTTCGAAACTGGAAAGCACTTTTCAAATATGCATGCTGCTGGAAAAAGATCCTGCAGCTTCTACTTCAGGACTGGAAACTCTTTAGCGGGATAATCCATCACCTCTTTTTCACTCTGAAAATATGTGTCTATCATTTAATGTTTGTTGCACAAAAAAAAAATTCCCTTGTTTACCTTTTATCTGCATTTTCAATTGGATTTTAGCAGTGGGGCAGCACTTCAGGTGACAACGGTGCACAGTTTAAACAAGCTCTCAGCATCAAGGAGTAAAATGAATTGTGAAAAAGTAAGGCAACTTAATTGAATCTCTTTAAAGTGGTGGAGCAGTGAGCAAACCTTTTGGATGTGGTCAGTCCCGTGGAGAGAGGAGGACAGGTAGCAGTGTGGAGGCAGAAGCAATGTTAGCCTAGCTGGACCTGTTGCCAGCTGAAAATAGTTTAAGGTTAATTTATCTACAAAAGGGACAATACATATTAATGAACATATACACGTAAATATGCAAGATTATAGCCTGAGCTAATTTCTGTCTTCAGTCCCTCGGCAGCAATGCTAGTCACATAAAAACAACCCAGTACAATCCAACAATAACAGTAGCAGCAATAGCAGTTGACAGACTCTTTCGTTGGCCTCCTGGCTCCAATGTCATGGATTATAAAAGCTACTGAGGACTGTAGACTGTATGCTGGAGACACAAAGATGGTTAAATAAAGAAGCAGGGTAAACTAAGGGCTCTGTGGGTAATTTATGGACTGATATGGAAGCATAAAGAGGATTTTTTTTTTTACTTTTTTATTCTTTTTCCTGCTGTGTGCTTGTTAATTATTATTGCGAGGTTGGCTATAATTAATGCTGCATACATACACTGTTGTGTAGTGCGTGTGTTCATATATTTTAATGTACAGTTACAGTAAACCACACAAACTTGTGGGTGTGTTGGTCAGCAGTGCTGACACCGGATGGAGGAATCATTCCGATTTATTATTTTTGCTCCGTCCTAATTTTCCCCAACGCACAAATCTGGCTTTAGGGAAAAGACAGAATTACCAAAACACTGCAATCTGTTAACAGCTGTTTATGCATCTCCTCCAGCTGATTTTGAGTGAACATAATACTTCGATCAAAGCATCTGCGTTGCTCGGGTTTTTAAAATGGTGTAAGTTGGGAGGTTTAGCACTTAGGCTGCCTAATTTATTTTTTCTTTTGTTTTTTTCTTATTGTGTTAGTCACTTTTGTGTTGGTATTCTGTTCATTTGTTTTTTCCACGCACATGGAGGGGCGTTCCTGCACTTTAACTTCTCCACCGAGCTGCAGGAACGTAGGTCTGTCTATTTGCAAATGAAGCACTGGTAACATTTTTATTAATAGTGGTGTAAACCTTCCATCATCCTCTTGTATTCTGGCTGCTCATGGAGTCCTTTTTTTTTTTTTTTGTTTCCCAAACCGCAACTGCTGGTTCAGAATCTGTGTTGGATTGCTCTGAGGGATGGCACGAATATATTCAAAGACACAGAGGCCCTGAGGGTCTCTTTGGGTTATTTTAGGATTATTTTTTTTTTGCTTTGCCTTATTGAAAACGTGCATGAAAGAAAGTTCAAAAAGCAATCTAACAAATGGAAAGACAAAGAGATGACCTCACTTTGCTTTCAGTATCTTCAAAGTGAATAACTGTGGATTGAATGTATTTACGTGATGATTTCTTTAATGGAAAAGACAAGCAGCTTAATAATGTTCATGAAGGCAGGGAAAAAAAAATTGTCATTTTTCCTTCCAACTGTGGCCATTCTAAGATAAGCAACAGCAGCGCTCAGATATGAGGAATAATCAATGTTCAAACTCTGCACAGCCAAGCCTCAGAGGGCCCGCCTCACCTTTTATCTCACTCGGAACAACACGCCGCAGCACACCGAGCTTGGGTTTTCATAGGGCAAAACAGTTACGTCCTCCATAAATTGTATTGTCAGGTAGCTGCATCCTTCCCACTTCTATTTTCACCACTGCATCAGACATCCCCGTGTGTACCGCAATGAAGGTTATATTCGTTTCTCCCCTTCCAGAAAAAAAAAAAAAAACGGCTCAGCATCCGTAGGCAGCAGGAACTGGTGAGGCTTTACCTCTGCTGGGTATTAATACTGAAGAGGAAGAAACAGCAGGAAAAACTGACAAACGAGCAGAGACAAATCTATATAAATAATTACTAAGTGGAGTGAAGAGGAGTTGCCCATCATTCAGAGCAGAAGCGTGCGCAATATCTCCTGCAGATTGAGAGTCATCCATCACGGCGCGACTTTAATTTGAGATGTTTAGGACTCTTGCTGATGATTGTCTGAGAGCCGGGGAGATCCCGGTCTTGGAGGTCTGCAGGGGTCTCAGCTGTGTTAGTCCTGCAGCGGGGAGAAATTGCTACCCTGACACAAAGCCCGTTTGTACAGGCGCAACTGTTGCCACCGAGATTGGCTCCGAGACTGCAGACAGAACAAGCAAATCCACTGTCTGATTAGCATTCAGACAATTTAAACTGTGCAGGCAAGTTTCTGACAGTCAGCTTATTATGTCTTATGGTGCTCCAGAATTGAACACAGACGGGCCCCACTTTTGTGCTCTCACACATACCGGCATCGTACACGCACACGTACTCGGACACACCTCATTTAGAGCGGAATGATGTCAAAATGAGTCCATTGAGTGGGGGCGGAGATTGAAGAGCCCAAGGTAAAAAGAGTCCTGGGACTCCAAATAATCTGAGGTATTGATTCCGCTTAAGCCCAAGGCCCATGATGGACACTTGCTTCCAAATGCAGCGATAGGTGGCATATCCATATGACTGATCACTGTAGCCGTGCTCACGGTAAAGGCTGCAGACTGCCCATAAATAACGGCTCACCCTAATCAAACGGCGCCGCGGATCCTAAGATATGATGACAGCTTTGTGGAAGCATGCTGTAATTTACCACAAAGCACTCTGGCCGGCCATTAAATTTAGATGGGCATGGTGCAGAAAAAGACCAGTTGAATGTGCACCCACCCAAGCACATGGTCGTTCTGCACTGATATAAAAGAAAACCTCAACTGTAAAATCTGTTTTTCAATGTGTGGGCAATATTCTGGGTGGCAGGAGTGGATGGGGCCCACCTGTCCCCGTAGAGGTAAGGAATCAATAAGCTTTATCAATAAACTCCTTTGTCCTGGGACAACACATTTCCACCCTGATGGTAGGAGTCTATCATGAGACGGCAACATGCTCTGATCATTAAGTCACTCAGTGGTTTTTATTGCCATGGAAATCCTCACCCCCACCAGTTGAACACTTTGTATAAGGCAGCTGTCCTCATCATATCAGCAAATCTGGATATTTTTGAGTAGAATGTGTTTCAGGGCTCCAGAGTGGATAGAACTGAAAAGAATCATCTTTATTTTGCTGTGCAACATACATATTGGTACTCCTCAGTGGTGCTGAAAAAGGAACTTTGCAAAAACTGGGGGTGGGAATTTCCAGAGACCTCACAATACGATATTATCACGATACTTGGGCAACAATACATATTATCACAGACTTGCGATATGCTGATGCATTGCACATCGATATTGTGATTTCCCGCTCCTACTGGCTAGATCTCACAAGTCACTGTTTTTCCTGTCCTTAGCTAGCCAGGCATTGATCAACCCCTCACAGCACCAGTAAACATACAGGGAACAGACATTGAGATGGTGACATCCTAAAAGTACCTTGGTGTTCATCTGAACAATAAACTAGACTGGTCACACAATACAGACGCACTCTACAAGAAGGGACAGCGCGGGCTGTTCCTACTGAAGAGGCTCAGGTGTTTTGGTGTACAAGGGGCGCTCCTGAAGACATTCTACGACACGGTGGTGACATCAGCCATCACTTTTGGAGTGGTCTGCTGGGGCAGTGGCATTACAGCAGCCGATAGGAAGAGACTGAACAAACTGATTAAGAAAACTAGCTCTGTCCTGGGGCAACGCCTTGACCCAGTGGAGGAGATAGGAGAGAGAAGGACGGTGGCTAAACTGTCATCTCTGCTGGAGTCCGAGTCCCACCCTATGCAGGACATACTGAACGCACTGAGGAGTTCATTTAGCAGCAGACTACATCATCCTAGGTGCGCAACCGAGGAGGTTTCGCAGGTTCCTTCCTACCTACGGCTGTCAGACTGTATAACCTAAGCAGGGCTGCTCGCAGAGATAGCAAAAAAACGTGATGACCTAATAGTATTGAATGCAAAAGACGCAATAGACTTACACAATGGTCCCCTCCAGTATACAACTAGGACAATATCGGTTGCTACGGAGGGTGACAATATGTATGGGTACATATTCATACCATGTAGGATAACTAAGTAGACGGTTATGCTGTTTATTCCATCTAGCTACAATGCTCCGCACTGTGTGTATATATATTTATATATTTATGTGTACATATGTACGTATATTCGCTGCTCTTGTTTTTCTTGTCTTCTTGATTGTTGCTCTGAGTGTTGCTATCCCTGTGCTGTTGCAATCCTGGAATTTCCCCATTGTGGGACTAATAAAGGCTTATCTTATCTTATCATTTAACACTATCTAGTGGACTGAAGACTTTTTTCTTTGAACTACGGTACCCAAGTTGCTGAATTTGTATTTGAAAAATGTATTTACATATATTTTTACTAAAGTACCACATTATTGGTGTCTCTGAATCGATACGATATCGTGGACACAAAGGATCATGACACTACACTGTATCAACTATTACTCTCTTCTCTAAAAACTGCGCAGGATCTCTGTGCACTAGAAGTCAATCCCAAAGAACATCATTGCTATTCTAGCAACAGCACACCTTAGGGTAGTATCTTGCAGTGCGGCGAATACTGAGGAACATTCACAAATGTTGTGATATTTGGAGTTTCGGCAGGGTTCGTAAAAGGCTGCACTACAGTTCAACAACAGTTTTTACCGTGACAAACAATGTTTCTTGTTAGCGACAAATTTTGAACATGTTTAAAAAACTGTGTGCCACGGTAAATAATTGTTGGCGAACTGTTGTGCAACCTTTACTAACCCCAAGAAACCCCACAATTGCAACATTCACAGACTTTTGCCACTCTGAGACACCACCCTAAGATGTGCTGTTGACAGAATAGCAATGATGCTCGTAAAATGTTGCACAACAGTTCCCCAACAGTTTTTTTTTTTTTTCTGTTGCAGAAACAAGAAAAACTGTTTGGTACTGTAAAGCTGTTGGTGAATGGCTGTACAACCTTTTATGAACCCTGACAAAACCCCCAGCAATCGCAACGTTTGTGAACGTTACTCAGCACTTGCTCCTCCATGTGATATGGTCTTTAGTAAGATTAGAGATGCATCAGTTGTGATTTTTTTTTGTCTTGCATGTTGTCATTTACATACTTTGCCTCATGTCCCAATATGATCACATAAATCCTTGCCTTTAGAATTTTTTTCAAACACATTTATCCAAAAACTCTTGAATATTTTAACTAGTACAAAACTAATGATAGGAAATAAGTATGTCACATATTCAGCCACTGTAACTGTCTGTATTCTGGTGTTTATCATCAGTAATAGTGAATACAGCAGAAAATCAGACTTGTCAAGGTTCCTTATGGCTGTAGATAAGCATGTATCACCATACATTATTGAGTGGTCAATTGCAGCAAGCCATTGGTTAATAAATCTAAAAAATTCTGAAGTGGTGATTTTTATTTCTGCTGGCAAATGGGGTATGGCTTTAATTATATCTCCAAAACACTAATCAAACATAATAGTGAGGTGATTTAATTAAGAGCTACTTTATAAAAAAGAATGTGCTCAATTTAATTGGTGGAAAGCAATTGCGAGTTGATGAAATTTGTCCAAATAAAAGGCAGTTCGTAACACGGCAATCTGGTGAAACACTTTTAACGATTTTAACAATTATTTATTTTTCATTCTGTTAAGCGTCTTTAAGTGTCCTGAAAAGCACTACAGAAATCTGGTGTTATTATTACTAACATTATTCATTTCAGAATGGTGTGAGTGGATGATTCTTCCTGATGTTGCAGAGAACTTTTTACCTCTCTGACCAACAAAGAACAAAACCAAGACTGCTTTCTTCAACCTTTCATCTCACCAAGGGGGAAATGATTGTCACCATTTGTACCAGAGTCAGCTAATACCGCTGTCATTGCTTAATATATCGAAAGTATATTGCATGTCTCTTCATTTATCCCCTCTAACGCAGTTATAATACCTGAGTGGCTGGTGGCTGCATGTCCTGAATACTCATTTTCTGCACAGTAGCCTCTGTGTACTCAAAAGGTCCAGCTCCTCTTTCTCCTCTGGAAGTGGACTCCTCGGAGCGTAATTTGATTATTCCAAAGCAGGTGTTTCCAGCTGAATGCCGATAAGACAACCTGACTCCTCCAACGCCGAAGCGAGTTGCATTAGATGTGCTTATAGCAGAGGAAGGCGAGAGATTATGCTATTTTTTTTTCCAATCTAATCTTTAAGTGAAGGGATTGACTTTGAAAAGACGTGCTAGAAATCACAAAGTGTCACTTTAGCCCAAGTGAAGTAGCTACACAGACACACATCAGCACACTTGGGAAGCTGGTGATCTGATTTATTCCTGGTGCAGTAATTATGGTGAAAAAGTCCAGAAAGTGGATTAAGCCCATGTGGCTGCCAGTTACTCTCACACTAAATGCATTCTTGAGAGAAAGAGCGAAAGGGAGAGATTGCAATTTGAGGTAATTACACTTGTACGAGGAGTACTGATGTATATGTTTCCTGCAGATGCTCCAGAGTACATCTGTATGTTTTGTGCAACACCTGCTATGCAGAATGAGGTAAGATTTTGTCTGCGATACCATATATTTGTCTCTCGAATCCACCCCCCCACCCTTAGATTGCCCTCCCTAATCCCTTTCTGCGCTGCAAGAATAGTCAATAATATCACTGACACACAGACAAAAAGATTGAGCTATCAGACCCCGCGTGCTCCCACTCTCACAATAATGCAACCTTAAGGCTGAAATTTCAAAAGTGAAACAAATAATTCACACACTCCACCATGCACGATAGTTGCACAAGAACAGAAATCAGCATTTAGTGCTTTGGTGGCACGAGTGCAACTTGCCAAAGCCCACTTGACACACCATGGTGTGATAATCAGCGTTGAACGTGCTCCAAAGCAGTGCGGAACGCACGCTGGTGCCTTTCATATGCAGATGCACTAAAAGAACTCCGACCTACAAATGAGGTCAGCGCATTCAGAGTGAAGTGTTCCCCGACATTTGTCTAATTGACTCTCGCTGAATTCTCATTTGGATTCCGCGGGGGAGGAGAAGGCACTAGAGCCGCACAGCTGCCCGAGTGTCTGTGGTCCCCCCCGACTTCAGCCGCCGTTACGGCACTGTCAAGGGCGCCACTGACCCCACGCTTTGTCAGCGCTTAAGCAGCTGTTGGAAACAAGAGTGTCAAATGTGAGCTGCAGAAAAGCCAATGACTGGATAAAAGCAAACCAGGACCTTCCACCAAGCTTCCTGAACAAGCCAAGATACAGAAAGTAGCACCAGAGTTGCTTGAAATCAGTTTAGTTTCTGTGAAGGTGCAAACTGGATGTGCGGGGCTATGCATGCCGGCACAATGAGCATGGCTTGAAAGAAAAATAACCACTTACCCTTATTGGTAACTTTAGAGCAGAGCAAGTTTAATCCAAATTTGCTCTGCATCAAACTGTCCTCCCACCTTTTATGTGCAATTAAAAAAAAAAAAAAGCAAGCTCTCTCCTTTTCCTCCCTTTTTTTTCAATTCCCTCTCTCTGCCCGCTTTCCTCTTTGGATCCCGCCTGTCATTATCCCGCTCTTTGAGTACAGTTTGAGCCCACGCCGGATCACAGCAGACGCGCCCCGTGAGTGAGCCGCTGACACGGCAAGCTCTGGAACACACGGGAACCGCACCAAAGCCAAGCACGTCCGCACGGTTACGGATAGGAGACCGGGACTGAGGTGGGAGACAGGGAGGGAGAGAGAGAGAGAGAGAGAGAGAGAGAGAGAGAGAGAGAGAGAGAGAGAGAGAGAGAAGGGCTGTGAGCGCCGCTGGCTCAGGGGCGAGCAACAGTCGTGATTGCATTGGCTGTGAGAAAGAGGTGCAACACACACACACACACACAGCCTCCCCACTTCCCCAATTAGGTCCCCCGAGCATTGGGGGATCTTCATCATCAAGCAGATTAGAGGCAGCTATTATGCAC
Source organism: Pholidichthys leucotaenia (assembly GCA_020510985.1). Lineage (NCBI taxonomy): Eukaryota > Metazoa > Chordata > Actinopteri > Cichliformes > Pholidichthyidae > Pholidichthys > Pholidichthys leucotaenia. The sequence continues at coordinate 217,630,660 of CM035844.1, forward strand.
CCCCCCCCCCCCCCCCACACACACACACACACAGAGCCAGCGGCTGTGCACTCAGGTCCTTGGGGATATTCTAATCAGAGAGACCGTTGGAGATGATTCTTTTGTCCCCAGCTCGTGTGGCTGTTGGTCTTTAAAGAGCCAACTGAAAGTGGAGAATATTTAACCATTCTGTAATGGTCTCGCCCAAAGATGCTGGGATAGGCTCCAGCCCCCCGTGACCCGAAAAGGATTAAGTGGAAGAAGATGGATGGATGGATGGATGGACGTAACGGTTTCCCCCCCCTTGCCATGTGTCAGTAGTGATCTGTGGGAGGTTTGGGCTGTCAAACCGGAATAAAGCGGGTGTGGCGTTGGGCGGGGTGGACTCCGTTATTCTTGATTGACCGACAGCTGAGCTGGCGAGATACAGGATGCACAGTGTAAACAGTTTTGCCCTCGTAACCGTGACTCACAAGCAAAATGTGGAATGAACAGCAGCACTTCTGCTGTCAAACACTCAGAAAATGTTGCATCATCGTACAGACTACTGTGAGGCAGCTTGTTTCTTCTTGGCAGGTGCATTGATGGTTACAAGACTCCCCCACCCAAGCATGTCCTCAAAGAGAAAAGGACCATTTAAAGGGGTTTTATCAATAGGAATGATGGCTTGTTGCTACGTCTTTGAAAAAGGAGCCCTCTAGCGGCTGTGAAAATAACTACGTGCAATGAGATGATGGAAGGAGAGACTTTTCTTCCTCCTCTCACCCTTGTTTTTAGTGGTAAATCCAAACTATGGCTCGAATGTTAATAGCGGGAAGTGAATCTGGAACTTGGAAGCAAAGCAAAAGTGAAACTTAAGGTTGAACTTGAAGACTAGCCGCTTTCTTAGTACAGTCGTACAACCCACACTTACTACCTCCTTGCGTGGATGTTTCTGCTTTTGAAACATCCACCCATCCATCCTTTTTCTTCTGCTTATTCAGGACCCCAGGTCAAGGGGACAGCAGTCCAAGCAGAGTGGCCCAGACTGTTGCTCAGATCGTATAGCACCATGATCCCCATAATCCCTTCTGCAGGTGGTGAGCCCACTGGAGGGTGGACCCATGTGGCATCTTGGGATACACTGGGTCCTTGATGTAACTTTTTCATGGGAATCTACTGGACCGCTATCAGTCTGGCCCTTCACTCAGGACCAATTTCTCTTGGAAGACCCTACAAAGGACTAGTTGCCCGCAGCAACATAGCTCCTGGAGTCATTAGGCCACACAAACCAGTCCATCAAGATAAGGTAAAGATCCACGGATGGGCTTTTAAAACAAATCTGATGTATTTTTGTGTCATGTCAGGAGGACAGGGACTTAATAGGGATGACAATAATCGTAGAAGGTGGAAAACAAATTGATCTTCCACTATGAAGACATTATACTCAGAGTACTCGATAGTCATGGCTGCACCCACTGACACACAGCAAATGATTTAGGCTACGGTACAGTGATTGTGCACATACTGTACATCAGGTCCATTGAATTAGCACAATTAGCGGCCCGCGGGCCACATGCGGTCCAGAACCAATCTCCGAGTTGCCCAGACCACGCCAAGGAAATATTAATTTAAGAAAAAAATATGAAGAACTTCTGACAACTTCTGGTTGTGGCATGTAAGGTGAGGACGCACAGGTAAAGGTTCCCGGTTCGATTCTTGCTTTAAAACTCAGTTTAGAGCTGGCGTTTTGAGCTGTTGCTTTGTCACTACCGCTGGAGAGTGAACCTGTACGTGGGAAAAAAAAAAGAGAAATTGCCAGTCTCATAACTTAATATTGTAGTGGCTGGTGAAGCAATCAGTCCCCTCACACTCAGGGAGAACAAAGGGATTTCTCCCACGTGTTTTTTTTTTCCTATGATCACAATCAATGTACATCGGCCGGGATCATGGGTCCCAAGAAAGCTCAGCAGACTGAGGAGGTGGACGATATTAAAAGATCGCTGGACTTCTTGGCTGAAGATATTTCTGCTGTTAAGCTGCAGCAAAAAAACATCCTGGACCTGGTTGAGGAGGTGAAAGCGCTGCGGATCCAGAATGCCGAGAAGGACAAGAGGCTGGCATATCTGGAGAGCAGAGTGTCGGAACTGGAGCAGAACACTTGGGTGAATGACGTGACCATCACGGGGCTCCACATTAAACCCCGATCGTACGCGCGAGTGGTGGCCGCAGACAGCAGAGGGAGGCTCGACGAGGTGGAAGACGAATCCACGGAGCAACAAGTGGCGGCCTTCATGCAGTCCAAAGGAATCCAGCTGGACTGTAACACCATAGAGACCTGCCACCCTCTGCCCAGGAAAAACTGCGACAAACCGGCTGTGATCATGAGGTTTGTCAACAGAAAACACAAGACTGTGCTGTTAAAACAAGGTAGGAAACTGAAAGGAACGAACATTTACATAAACGAGCACCTTACAAAAGAAAACGCAGAAATAGCCAGAAAAGCAAGATACCTGATAAAGCAGAAAAAGATTCAAAACACCTGGACATCAAACTGTAAAATATACATCAAATTAAACGGATCACCTGAAGAAGCCAAGGTCATTAACATCCGTAATATTATGGAACTGGACAAATATCAATGAATATTATGAACTGGAGTCGACAGCAACAACAGACAATTGTAGGACACTGAAGGGATATACTCATCTGCTACAAGACATTTAACAACATGAAACAAAAGATCAACAAACAGGAACAACAGGAACTGAAAGGTTTTGAATATACAGATCACAACCCACAGGACATAGAATATAACATAGACCCTGACAATAATTTATTTAGCTCCATCAATAATAACTGTAGTTACTACACGGATGAACAGTTTAACACAATGGTCACATCTGATTTCAATATTTCTATGATCCACTTCAACAGCAGAAGTCTCTATGCCAACTTTAATAACATTAAAGATTATTTACATCAGTTTAAAGAGCCATTCAATATTGTGGCAATATCAGAGACATGGCTCAGTGAAGAGAAAGGAGTGGATTTTACCATGGATGGCTATGAATTAAATTATATAAATAGAAAAGTGAAAAAAAAGAGGAGGAGTTGCAATTTATGTTGACAAGAGCTTGAAATACAAGGTTGTTGAAAATCTGTCAGTAACTGTGGATGATTTTCCGGTTCCGGCGCTACACGAGTTGGCTGCCTTTTGCAACAGCGGCTCAATTCTGAGTCTTTTTATCTTCCTTCTTCTTTCTGATCCGGTGATAACTTTCTGATCCGGCACACCTTTCACTCTATATATATCACGGACACACAGATCGCCCCAAAGGTCTCACGAGTCGGCGGACGGAGCCTCTGTTTACAGCAGGAGATGATACAGCAGGGAAGAGCTAGCTAGCATTCAACCGCCACTCGGTGCTAACGGAGAAACTCGACATACCGGGGAATTGAAGCAAAAACGACGCGGGTGCCGGGCTGGAGTTTAGGCGGCGTGCAAGAAATATAAGACAGAATAATAAAGAGCAATGGCAAGAACCAAGCAGACCGCCCGTAAATCTACTGGAGGAAAAGCCCCCCAGGAAGCAGCTAGCCACCAAGGCTGCTCGGAAAAGCGCTCCGGCCACCGGCGGAGTGAAGAAGCCTCACTGTTACAGGCCCGGTACCGTGGCTCTGAGAGAGATCCATCGCTACCAGAAATCCACGGAGCTGCTCATCCATAAGCTGCCCTTCCAGCGCCTGGTGAGGGAGATTGCTCAGGACTTCAAGACTGACCTGCGCTTCCAGAGCTCCGCCGTCATGGCTCTGCAGGAGGCCAGTGAGGCCTACCTGGTGGGTCTCTTCGAGGACACCAACCTGTGTGCCATCCACGCCAAGAGGGTCACCATCATGCCCAAAGACATCCAGCTGGCCCGCCCCATCCGCGGAGAGAGAGCTTAGATCCACCTGGATCAAACACTGACTTATATAAGGACTGGATGGAAAAAATGTATGCAAAACTAACTCATAAAGTTATGTTCATCTGTGGGGATTTCAATATAGATCTGATGAATTCAAAACAACATAGTTTGACAGAAGAATTCATCAACACAATGTACAGTATGGGCTTACATCCAACAATTACCGGACCTAGCAAAATCACGTCACACAGTGCCACACTAATAGATAACATATTCACAAACATTATGGAAAATAATATCAGGAGTGGGATTTTATTGAATGATATCAGTGACCACCTGCCGATTTTTGTTGTCTATCAATGTGATTATAGGAAGAAAAAGTATACCAAAAATATTAAATATAAAAGAATAAGAACCGAAGAATCTATGTATTTACTGACAAAGGAATTATTAATACAAGATTGGAAGATAGTTTATGATGAAAATGATATAAATAAAGCATATGATAAATTTTTGCAAATATTTCAATCATTGTACAATAAAAACTGTCCTATAAAACAATACAGTGACATACAACAACAGAGAAATATTCCTTGGGTCACCAAGGGGTTAATAAATGCAGGTAAAAAGAAGAATACATTATATAAACAATTCATTAAGTGCAGAACTGTGGAGGCTGAGATCAAATATAAAAGATATAAAAATAAGCTTACTAATATAATGAGGACTTGTAAGAAAGAATACTACAACAGAATATTAGAGGATAATAAAAATAACTTAAGAGGAATTGACAAGTACTCAATGGGATTATTAGTAATCGACCTAAGAATTCTAATTATCCAGAATATTTTACTGAAAATGGTAATTTCATAAATAATATGGAGGATGTGGTCAGTGGTTTCAATAAATTTTTTGTAAACGTTGGTCCTGAATTAACAAAATCAATAGTGGCAACAGAAACAAACAACAGTGGTTCTGTTAATGAAATAGAAGATAGAAATCCAAACACAATCTTTTTGGGTGCAGTTACTGAAAAGGAAATTATCGAGACTGTGAGTAAATTTAAGAACAAAAAATCAACGGACTGGAATGAAACTGGCATGACAATAGTGAAAAAAGTAATTGAAGGAATTGTTAAGCCACTCACCCACATTTGTAACCTGTCATTTCAAACTGGTAAATTTCCAAACAAAATGAAAATAGCAAAAGTAATACCTCTATACAAAACAGGAGACAGTCATTGTTTCACAAATTACAGGCCAGTCTCTTTACTCTCACAGTTCTCCAAAATACTTGAAAAAATCTTCACTAAGCGACTGGATGATTTCATTGAAAAACACAACCTCCTTACAGACCACCAGTATGGTTTTAGAGCAGATAAATCTACATCTTTGGCACTGATCGAACTTATAGAAGAAATTACTAGTTGTATAGATAAAAAAAAGTTTGCTGTAGGAGTATTTATAGATTTAAAGAAAGCTTTCGACACCATTGACCACAGAATACTACTAAGGAAACTGGAAAGGTATGAGATAAGAGGGGTCTGACTGAGTTGGGTGGAAAGTTATTTAAGTAACAGACAACAATTTGTACAAATTGGCTCACACAAATCACCCTTCATGGACATCACTTGTGGTGTGCCCCAGGGGTCAGTTTTGGGACCCAAACTCTTTATTTTGTATATAAATGACATATGCCAAGTATCAAAAATTCTGAAATTTATTTTGTTTGCAGATGACACAAATATCCTTTGCACTGGTGAGAATTTGCAGCAGGTTTAAGAGGTGGTCACAACTGAAATGAAAAAGTTAACACAGTGGTTCAACAAAAATAAATTATCTCTAAATCTAAAAAAAACAAAGATTATGTTGTTTGGAAATTATAAAATAAATCATGAAATAATGGTAACGATAGATGATACCAGAATAGAAACAGTACAGGAAAATAAGTTTCTGGGGGTGACGCTAGACAATAAAATCTGCTGGAAACCTCACATCAGTCACATCTGGGCCAAGTTGGCAAAATGTATAGGCATACTGGGGAAGACAAGACACATCTTGGCCTATAAATCATTGGTCTTACTGTACAATTCACTGTTTCTACCTTATCTTAACTACTGTGTAGAAGTCTGGGGAAACACCTACAAGACCAACCTACAGTCAATATGCACATTACAAAAAAGAGCTATAAGGATAATAAATAATGTAGGATATAGAGACCATACCAGTTCATTGTTTTTAAAGTCACGTGTCATAAAGTTCATGGATTTAGTTAAATTTAAGACAGCACAAGTCATGTACAGGGCAATTAATAATCAACTCCCAACTAATATACAAAAAATATTTAAAAAAAAAAGAAACAATGATCATAATTTGAGAGGAGACTTAAACTTTACAAAACCCAATATACGAACAACCAAGAAAAGTATGTACATATCTGTCTGTGGGGTGGATTTGTGGAACAGTCTGGAGCCGGAACTGAAACTATGTACAAACAGAAATCAATTCAAAAAGAGGTACAAACATTATTTGCTGAAAGGATATATGTTAGAAGGGTAGTATTTATATGTACGATTCACTGTACTCACTCTGGGACACTATGGGACACTATGGAATGGTGGGTGGGACAGCACTGTGTATATCTGTGTTGTTTGAGGCTGGTTTTGATGTATGGACATTAGTGTATGCTAGGATGGATGGGTGTTAATGTTGATATGTACAAAATACAGTTAAATGTTTACTTGGGGTCTTAAATGTGGTAATTTGTATATAATTCACATGGGTGTATTTATGGAAAAGAGGAGATGGAATTAATAAGTGTTCACTTCTTCCTTCTCCCTTTCGAACACTGTATACTGTTACTTTATTGCATTTGTCATTTGTTTTGTTTTTGTTATACTTTTTTGTTCGAAATAAAGTATCTATCTATCTATCTATCTATCTAAGAAACGGTCCGCAAGCGCACACATGAACAACGTGCGTGACCGTCATCCGCACGGCGTTCAGACGCGCCCCGCCCACGTGAGCGTTCCAGTCAGTGGTAGAGTGGTTTTCCAGCATTGCTGTCCGAGAGAAACATGAGCTTATTAAAGTATTTTAAATGTGGAAAAAAGCAGAAGAGATATGTTAGCAGTGGAGGCATTTATGGTGGTTTTAACCCACTGGAAACGGGAGCAGTAATGAAAAGTCGCTTAGCAAACATGTGGTGAGGCTTCATACTGTATGCAAGGAAAGGCAAGAATGACTGAATCGCTTAAGACTGACTCCACCAGCTACTACAATATCCATCCATTCATCCATCCATCCATCCATGGATGGATAGATATTATGTACCTGTCAAGTTAAAATGACCGAAATTCACAAAGTCAGTGACTTTAATCCGTCAGCAGCCTTCAGACAAACTAAAAGTGCCAACATTTGGATTTCAGAATAAGGGAGATTTTTCCTGCTTTCTGGGTGGTGAGGAGAATTCTAAACTATAAATATATGGAAATATTATAACAGAAATAATTGCATCTTTGGTCATTTAAGTTCAAAAGTGTAAACTGTATAAGGAAAAAAAGTCAAAATTTTACCACAATCTATTTCAAATTTATTTAAAAAACAGTAATTTTATTAAAAATAAACAAAAATTAGTCATAAAAAATCCACAAATTTATAATAAAGTCTCAAATGTACAAGAAATGTCAATTTTACAAGAGGAAATTACAAATTTGAGGAAAATAGTTTCAAATTTAGATAAATTTACAGAGAAAAGTAGAAAACTATAAGAAAAGTGTTATAAATTTTTGGAGAAAAACTCCAAACCTTCAAGATTGAAGTCATTACTCAAGTTTTTAAGTGGGTGCTTTTTGCATCCTTAACTCTACGAGAAATTTTTGGTTGACTGATATGCGTGTGATGGAGTGTAGTTATAAAAAGAGGTTCCTACTCACACACGTGGTGATTTAAAACAAAAACCACAATAGTGGATGTGCAATGTTTGTTAATGTTATCAGTCTTTTCTTGGGGGGTTTGTGCACTGAAGTGTTTGACATTTCATTTTTTATTCAGCTAAATGCACTTTGTGATGTGCCAAGGTCAGTTATGACCAGGATATTGTATGTTTTATTTCAAAAGGGAAACAAACGTGCTCATTGAGTTTTTATGCACTTTGAGATATGCCTGAGTAAAATGTGACCAAAATGGTTATTTACAGAACTTTTTCATTCTTTTTATTTAATTGTTGTTCATGTATTTCTACTACTTCAAGTTCTGCTCAACTCCAACACTGTTGTTGTGTTTTTTATACACTTTTGATGTGCCTTTGTCATGTGCCAAGCGCACATTTAAAACCAAGACAATGAATAAAAACTGCATATTTTCCATCATATTGATCTTTGACTGGCGCCTAGCGGCTGCCCCGGCCTTAGATGCGCTCTGCAGAGTGTGCCCAAATGCCAAGTCACGTTTCGTTACCTACAGTGGGGTAAAAAAGTATCTAGTCAGCCACCAACTGTGCAAGTTCTCCCACTTAAAAGATGAGAGAGGTCTCCAATTTTCATCATAGGTATACCTCAACTATGAGAGACAAAAAAAGAAAAAAAAATCCAGAAAATCACATTGAAGGATTTTTAATGAATTAATTGGTAAATTCCTCGGTAAAATAAGTATTTGGTCAAGAACAAAAGTTCATCTCAATACTTTATTATATACACTTTGTTGGCAATGAAAGAGGTCAAACATTTTCGGTAAGTTTTCACAAGGTTTTCACACATTGTTGCTGGTATTTTGGCCCATTCCTCCATGCAGATCTCCTCTAGAGCAATGATGTTTTGGGGCTGTCGCTGGGCAACACAGACTTTCAACTCCCTCCAAAGATTTTCTATGGGGTTGAGATCTGCAGACTGGCTAGGCCACTCCAGGACCTTGAAATGCTTCTTACGAAGCCACTCCTTCGTTGCCCAGGTGGTGTGTTTGGGATCATTGTCACCCAGCCACGTTTTATCTTCAATGCCCTTGCTGGTGGAAGGAGGTTTTCACTCAAAATCTCACGATACATGGCCCCATTCATTCTTTCCTTTACACGGATCAGTCGTCCTGGTCCCTTTGCAGAAAAACAGCCCCAAAGTGTGATGTTTCCACCCCCATGCTTCACAGTAGGTATGGTGTTCTTTCTTCTCCAAGCACGACAAGTTGAGTTTTTACCAAAAAGTTCTATTTTGGTTTCATCTGACCATATGACATTCTCCCAGTCCTCTTCTGGATCATCCAAATGCTCTCTAGCAAACTTCAGACAGGCCTGGACATGTACTGGCTTAAGCTGGGGGACACGTCTGGCACTGCAGGATTTGAGTCCCTGGCGGCGTAGTGTGTTTCTGATGTAGCCTTTGTTACTTTGGTCCCAGCTCTCTGCAGGTTATTCACTAGGTCCCCCCCATGTGGTTCTGGGATTCTTGCTCACCATTCTTGTGATAATTTTGACCCCACGGGGTGAGATCTTGCGTGGAGCCCCAGATCGAGGGAGATTATCAGTGGTCTTGTATTTCTTCCATTTTCTAATAATTGCTCCCACAGTTGATTTCTTCACACCAAGCTGCTTACCTATCGCAGATTCAGTCTTCCCAACCTGGTGCAGGTCTACAATTTTGCTTCTGGTGTCCTTTGACAGCTCTTTGGTCTTGGCCATAGTGGAGTTTGGAGTCTGACTGTTTGAGGTTGTGGACAGGTGTCTTTTATACTGATAATGAGTTCAAACAGGTGCCATTAATACAGGTAACGAGTGGAGGACAGAGGAGCCTCTTAAAGAAGAAGTTACAGGTCTGTGAGAGCCAGAAATCTTGCTTGTTTGTAGGTGACCAAATACTTATTTTACTGAGGAATTTACCAATTAATTCATTAAAAATCCTTCAATGTGATTTTCTGGATTTTTTTTTTTCTCATTTTGTCTCTCATAGTTGAGGTATACCTATGATGAAAATTGGAGACCTCTCTCATCTTTTAAGTGGGAGAACTTGCACAATTGGTGGCTGACTAAATACTTTTTTGCCCCACCGTATGTGTAATGACAATAAAGTTGAATCTCATCTCATCATCTCATCTTTGTTGGTTTGAAATTTGTCATATTCAACAGATCGCTGAACATGTGTGGCCCAGTTACATGTCTTGATTTCATAATGTGGCCCATCTGATTTTGTAATTGAATAGCCCTGCTGTACATTGTCCTGTATTAGCTGAGCAACTAAAGACACACCCAAATTAAATTGGTGGCAGGAAGAATTAAGAATAAAACACTCTGAGGTTTCCTATTCAACCCTTTCCCAAATCTCATGTGAACTTCAACTTTTAGAAATGCAAAAATCTGCTAAATGTTAACAAGATCCAGCTGCTACGAAAGTAAGTAGCTTATCAATTCAAGTGAAAAACAGCAGCAATGCGAGTATTGGTAAACTAGCAACTGAAATGCAAACAGAAATATGTCACCTTGGAATTAGTTTAGGCCACATTCCTTTTCAACCATTTGGAAAGTAATGTTTAATTGTAGATTCAGAGATTTCAGTGTCATAAATCCAGACATCAGATTTCCCAATACCTAAAGTGATTTATCAAAAATTTCTCTTTAAATAGGAACATTTGGCACCAGGGTTTGGGGAGTCCTAACTTTTTCAGTAATACAAAAACATCGATCTTCCTTTTATTCAGCCCACACCCAAAATGCTGAGCAATGAAGTGTAGACTGCTTTAACATCATCTCCAGTATGAATAATCCTGTGAAGATATCATGGCTTTTTCATTTTTGCCTTGAGTAAGAAGTTATCTTCATTTCACCTGGTTCACGGCAAGCCAGAGTGTGGAAGAGCTGCCAGAGCCGTGCCCTCTCTAAAACTCTGACACCTAGAGCAGATGAGAGGACAGAAGCAGCACAACCCGAAAATGTCAGCAGAACAAATCTCATTTTTTTAATACCAGAAAGCTCAGAAAAATTTGCACAGTTCTTTTGTCGGTGCTGTGGTCTCTCTCTCTCCTTTATCTTCTCTCAAACAAAAAGAAAAAGTCAAACCCATATTAAAGCCAGCTCTACTGATAACTTGTACCCAATTACGTAAAGCAAATGCTCTTTCTCTGCTGGGGCAGGCATCGATTTAAGTTGCCTGATCATTCAAAATTATTACTGTGCAAAACAGAGTTCAACTTACACTTTACTAAATAATGTACAGTATTTTAAAACTGGACTGGTGGCCTAGAGGTACAGCATCCACCCCACAACCAGGAGGTTGTGGACTCAAGTCCCAGCGGGTCATACCAAAGACCATATAAAAATGATACTTCCTGCCTTCTAGCTTGGTGCTCAGCAAAAATAGAATGGAGGAAGAACAGTTGGTTACCCAGCCACTGGGGGTGCACAAGCCAGTGTATTCCCTGTGCTGTTCCCAAGCCCGGATAAATGGGCAGGGTTGTGTCAGGAAGGGCATCCGACATAAAAATCCTTGCCAAATCAACATGCAGATCATCGTTATATAAGGTGATGATATGCTGTGGTGACCCCAAAAGGGAGCAGCTGAAAGAAAAAAAAAACGTACATTATTTTATCATAGCATGAGCAGGAGTTGCCTGTTGGATTTCATGGGGTCTTAGATGACATTCCAAAGTGGTAAGTGTTTCATTAATCAACAAGGGCATAATGAGGTACTTCTCTTAAAAGATAATTCATCTACTTGACAGGAGTTACATATTCAGATGCTGATTAACAGCATGAGTGGTTGTTGTTCAGGTGTGGCTTGGGTAGTTTTGTCGTCGAGATCAGACCAAAACCAGAGTGTAGAAAAGCAAGACTTTAAATGTCAGGACCAAGACCACTGTGTATGTGGGTCTTAGTGTTGATCTCTTACCTTGGCCTTGTCTGGTATTGTCTTGGTCTTGGGAGGGTCTGATCTTTATGATGTTCTTGACAAGGTCTTGGCTACAATGATAGGCTTTGTCTACCATTGAGGTAGAGTCTCCAAACTCTCCAAAATGCAACCTGTTTAGCTTTTACCTTTGCCAAAAATCAGACAATTATTGTTCTTGCTAGAAAACCAGAACTTGAAGCTCTGTGACCATGCCAACTGTGGCATCTCACCCAACAGAGATATCACAACAAAGGTGTTGAAAAGACTGGCACTCAGAGAGACAAACTTACAAAGGTAACTGTGCAATTACAAAAATGATGACTGTAATGACTGTTTGACATTTGTATCATTTTTGTAATCGTATTATGTCATTTCATTGTTAGCCCAGTTAGCTTAGCATAGTGCATTTATCATGTTGTTTATGTCTCTCATTCCAAATACCACTGCATTTGCTGTAATGGACCTGTGAAACTCACTAAAATGTTTGTCTGACTTTCCAGCTGTTACATTGTTTTAATATTAATTTGTGTATGCAGAATCCCTTGGTTATTGCTGTTAGCATTACTGTCATGGTTAACAGTCTAGCTAGTTTACAGTTGCTAGAGTGACATTTTTTTTCTCTTTTAAGTAAAATCAGTCTTTACCATACCAGCTATTATTGAATATATTCTCCATGTTCAGTTGAGTCATGTTCATGTTGAGTCCATGCAATGCTATTAAGATAAGATAAGATAAGATAAGATAAGCCTTTATTAGTCCCACAATGGGGAAATTCCAGGATTGCAACAGTACAGGGATAGCAACACTCAGAGCAATAATTAACCCCTTGCACTCTGGTCAATTTCCCTAAAAACGCCAAAAAATAACGTACCCAAAGTAAATCAAAAGCTGTTCTTCAACCCTTTGAAGCATCTTCATGGGGTTGGTCTCATTTAAAAGAAAACACTTTGAATTTTTTGGCAAAACAGTCATAATCTCTCTAAGTGCTCCTGCCACTGAGTAACAGTCATCTAAACATACTGAACTTGAAGAAAAATAAATTTCGCCTGGGTGTTTTTTTGGATACAAATGCTTGCAAATAACACACAGCTTCAGATACTGGCTGGAAAATGCAACAGAAATGTAGAACCAAGTGTTATCCAGCTGAGGTCAAAATTTTGTAACAATACCACAAAAAATGAATATATTACACAGCTTTTTTCTTAGGTTGTTCCCAGGCGTTTTTGAACTGTGCCAAATTGTGCCAAATGGCACAGTTTGGAAAAACATCTGTAACTTTTGAATGATTCAATATAGAAGCTTCATCTTGGGCTCTAATGAAAGGTGAAGGGCTGTGTGTGTGTGTGTTGGGGGGGGGGGGTTGTTTATTCATGAATGAATGAATGAATGAACAAATAAGCCACCACACACAAAGAAGCATGCCACGTAAAAAATGTGTGGCTTTTTTTTACAAGAAAAAATAACCTACAGTGCACTAAAAGTTATAATAAAATATCTGTAATGTAGAAGATAACAACTCCCCCCCCCCCCCCCCACCGCTACAGAGGACGGACATCGCCCATCGCTACATGACGGAAAGCGGTGACGGTGCGCCGCGGTCTACTACGCACAGTTGGACTAAAATATCTGCAATATATCTGCAATCCGCTACAGAAGAGTAGCGGGGGGGGCATTCACAACATGACGGGGGGGCCGTTTGCAACATGACGGACCCGGACCGGAGCAGCCCGGGTCCATGATGTTGCGATAACGCACAGTTGTAATTTACCGATTGGTCAAAAGTCATTTGGATTGCAATTTTCAGGGATAAAGAATAATTTAGCTTATAACACTTACCTGACCGCAACAGCAAAGTCGCTGGTGAACTTCTCTTCCTCATTGTCAGACGAACATGACGCTGGTCCGCTTGTTACGGACTCGTGGTTCTGGTCACGCGACCCGGTCTAACCATAATTCCATTATTGCAGTTTTGCGCTTCCATGATTGCAGTTTTGGCGAACGATTTTTCTAAACAAATAAGAACAGTAGTAAGAAAAAAAGACTGGCGAACGCCTGTGTGTCACCGAGCCTTACACAAAACAGCTTTCGAACTTCTGTGCTTCAATTGGCTGGCTGTATTCGCAGCCGTTGGTAGGCGGGTCCTTTTTGCTAGGTTTTCAGTCATTGGTTCTTCAAGGTTTCAGAAACCCAATTCAAGGCTCTTATTAGTCGAATGAGAGGTCAGTCACATCTAAACCAATCAAAGCACTCCTTTGGCTTTCTGTTCGTGGCTGTGTCTGTAGTGGAAGAACGGAAATGCAGCTTTTTTTTTCAGTGCGCTCTAGGACGCAGAGACGTGTCCGCCCGCAGTACACTGGAGTGCAAGAGGTTAAGAAGATAAGAAAAAATAAAAATAAGAGCAGTGAATATTAGGAGTGAATCAAAGTTAAATGAGACTAAATAACACATGAGCAGGAAGCAAACTAGGCTAATAACAATAACAGTAATGCTAACAGCAATAACCAAACTATTCTGCATACACAAAAAAATATTAAAACAAGTCAGGTAACAACTGGGAGTCAGATACTGTATACATTTCGATGAGTTTCACAGGTCCATCACAGCCAATGCAGTGGTATTTCTAACGGGAGAGACATGAACAACAGGATAGCTGCGCTATGCTAAACTAACTGGGCTAACAATGAAACAACACAATATGATTATAAAAACAATTAAAATGTGAAACACAAACTTTATAAAGAAAAAAACTGTTTGCCAATACATTATTTCCAAAACATACAATGATAAATAAAGGTGATAAAATTGAATTATCAATGAGAAAGCACTATGTAATGTGCAAATATAATGGAACCTGAAGTGGACATCCATGAAGACAGGAATGCAGAAGTATGGCACTCTACATTGTGCAAGAGGTCTATAGGTCTTGTAGGTCGTGAAGAGCATAGCCGGGTCTTCATCCAGTGACTTAGCGGTGACTGAACTTTCAAAAAAAGTGAGAAGATAGTCAAATTGATTTTTATTTGTATTGTTTCTTTCCATGGATGAAAAATAAATAAACCAGAATGACTCCTGAGTAGGGTTTGACATGCTTCATTCAATTAGTGTCGGTGGCCTAGTTGATAGAGCATCCGCCCCACCACCGGAAGGTTGGGGGTTCAAGGCCCTGCCGGGTCATACCAAAGACCATGTAAAAATGATACTTTTCACCTTCTAACTTGGTGCTCAGCATAATAGAATGGGGGAAGGAGAAGTTGTTTGTGGTGGTGCCTTGCATGGCAGTGACCACTCTGATTCTAGATGTGATTAACATTGTAGATAGGAGAAACATAATTTTGTTCTACTGTAAATGATTTGCTGTATGGACTGAATGACAATAGAGCTGGCTTCATCTTATGTGCAGGAAACTGAGCACCAAAAAAAATAGGTGATAAACGGTAAATTGCGTGGTGTAGGGTTCAAGGAAATGTCAGGACAGGATGGCTGATGCAAGGTGTAGTGTGTGTTTGGACATCCATGGGTAGATGGGGGCAGCTGTGACGCAGGTGTAGTGTGGTCGACTGCTAATCGGAGGGTCAGTTGTTTGGTTCTCGCTCTGTCTGCAGTCTGCATGTCCAAGTGTCCTTGAGCAAGACACTGCACCCCCAGTTGCCCCTGGTGGGTCAGGTCAGTACCGGTGCATCGCAGCTCTGCCACCATCAGTGTTTGAATGGGTGGATAGCAGGATCTGTAAAGTGCTTTGGTCATCCAGAGATGAGTAAAAAGCGCTATGCAAGTGAATGCCATTTACCATTTAGATTGTTGAGATTGTGGATTTACATGAAGACTCATTATCAAAGAGGTTATAAAAAATATTTTGGTATGGGGAATAGCCATAACTGCTCAAAGAAGAGCTAATATAAAGAAATCAAAATCTCCCGCCTCTATTCCCAGCAGATATGAACACAGAAAAAAAGGATTACATCATCTAAACATCAAAACTTCAAGGCTATCTCTGAAGTCTGGCAGTTGTCGCAGACGGTGACCTAAATTCTCTCATTTTCATGTGTGCAGGATTTTTTATGTACTTCAACTTGCTTTTCTTGGTCATACGGAACTCAGATGTCATCTTTTCCCTGCTTGGCATATTGAGGAGCAACCATCCGCTTTAACCTTTAGAGTCAGACCAAGATCTGATGAGGGAATTAAAGGTGGCACACATCACTCTATGGAAAAGGTTATTGAGGCATTAGCATTTAGTCCACTCTATATTTCATTATGACTGTCCTGAAGATGGACAGGACTCACTCTAAAACTAAACCCCCTTTCATTCATATCCATTACTTTTTACTCATTAGCTCAACACGATAGATGGAAACTCTGTATCCTCATTTTCCCTTTAATTAAGGGTGAATTATACGCTACTAGATTGACAAATTTTCTTGAATTGCAAAATAATGCTCAAACTAATCATGATAATACTAATTACTTATTCATTTTTTAAACTGTATCGCCTTTTAATTTGGGGAAACTACAAAACAACACACACACACACACACACACACACACAAAAAAAAACTAATGACACAATCCTCCCCTGCTCCTCAGATGAAATATTACCGAGACAAAACAATACAATGGCAAGGAAGACCTCAATAACCTGTAAGAAAATCACTCCAAACGGCTGAAATCTGTGTTTGCTATTTTGTGCACTCAGCAAATCCTGGCTGACAACCCCGCTCACAGATCAACTCTGTCCAGATGGCACGGCATGGCCCTAGAGGGCTCCATTTTTAATCCTCTTGGCACAAGCTTTGCAAAGCAAGAGGTGGAACGGCTGCTCGGAGTCAGGCGTCAATCAGGACATTTCAGTCTACTGCTGCATTGGACACAAACTGTCCCAAACAGGCTTGAATACAGGACAGGGAAAAGGAGGAATATAATTGTACTATTGTCAAGAACACATAAGAGCACTCTGAGATGAGTGCAATATCCCCCACCTCTATGTTCTTTGAAGATCCCAATATGCAACTCAAGAAGAGCAGTTTGCAACTTTTCCATATAATTACTGAGGCAGAACCAAATAATGATAAGCTTATCATACATGAATATACAACAAAAATACTTGTATACAACCATTAATTGTAGGGCAGGATCCCAAGGTGAACCTGTGCAGCAAGTTTGGTGACCCTAGTTTTACCCATTCTATAGTAATGGGGCATAGGGAATGCTATCCTTGACATTTGACATTTTGACCCCAAACCCATAGTCAGAGGTCATAGGGTCTGGGTGAACCTATGTACTGATGTTGGTGACCGTAGCTTTACTCGTTGTATAGTAATAGTGCAAAGGGAATGTTAATGTTGACCTTGGACCTTATGACCTCAAATCCATAGAAGTAGGTCAGGGTCCCAAGGTACCTGTGTACCAAGTTTGGTGACCTTCGCTTTTTTGTTGTTGAAATATAGTTTATATGGCATTTTGACACTGACCTTTGAACTTGACTCCCAAACCCCTAAACAGTTCAGTATCTCAGGGTGAACCTTTGTAAGTTCAGTGACCCTAGCTTTATTCGTTCTATAGTAATAATGCAGATGGAATGTTAACCTTGACCTTTTGACCCAAAACCCATAGTCAGAGGTCAGGATCTCAGGGTGAACCTGTGTACCAAGTTTGGTGACCATAACTTTACTTGATCAACAGTAATAGGGCACAGGGAATGCCAACCTTGACATTTCACCTTTTTCCCCCAAACTTCTGCAAAAGTCATCTGATTGCAGCTAAATTTCAATATGCACATCATCAGTGTACATCAAACCATAGTACCAAGTTTCAAAACAATCGGAGCAAAACTGTAGGAGTTCATTTCTCAAAAACGGGACAGACGGACAGACTGCCCATAACATAACCCCCCTTCGGTCTTTGCCCAAAGGGGTCTTGACCACAAACCCATAGTCAGAGGTCAGGATCCCAAGGTGAACCTGTGTAGCAAGTTTTGTGACACTAGCTTTCTTTGTTGTTGAGATATACACTACCGTTCAAAAGTTTGGGGTCACTTAGAAATTTCCTTATTTTTGAAAGAAAAGCACTTTTTTTCAATGAAGATAACTTTAAACTAATCAGAAATACACTCTATCCACTGCTAATGTGGTAAATGACTATTCTAGCTGCAAATGTCTGGTTTTTGGTGCAATATATACATAGGTGTATAGAGGCCCATTTCCAGCAACTATCACTCCAGTGTTCTAATGGTACAGTGTGTTTGCTCATTGCATCAGAAGGCTAATGGATGATTAGAAAACCCTTGTGCAATCATGTTAGGTCTGCAATGCTGTAATTACTGCAAATGGAGGATTCTTTGACGAAAGCAAAGTTTGAAGGAAAAAAATATTATTTCAAATACAAATCATTATTTCTAACCTTGTCAATGTCTTGAATATATTTTCTATTCATTTTACAACTCATGGTGGTAAATAAGTGTGACTTTTCATGGAAAACACAAAATAATTGTCTGGGTGACCCAAACTTTTGAACGGTAGTGTAGTTTATAAGCCATTTTGATTTTGACCTTTGACTTTGTGATCTCAAAACCGTAGTCACACTTCAGGGTCACAGGGTGAACTTTTGTACCGAGTTTGGTGGCACTAGCTTTATTTGTTTTATAGTAATAGTGCAAAGGAAATGTTAACTTTGACCTTTGGCCCCAAACCCAGAGTCAGGTCAGAGTGAAAGTCATCCAAGATGTGTCTTAGATACAACTACTGTATCAATTTGAAAAACCTACATTATTTATTTCAGTAGTTATTGCATTTACAAGATTTAGGGAAAAACAGACCTTTGACCTTGATCTCAGGGTCATCTGATCAGAGTTTAATTGCAATATGCACATCATCAGTTTATATCAAACCTTGGTACCAAGTTTCAAAACATTTGGAATAAAACTGTAAGAGGAGTTGATTTCACAAGACAGTTACTGTCTATTAACTGAGGTGAAATAGGGCATCATAAGTCAGGGGCTCTAACTCCTGCAAAAATCGTCCGATTAGAGCCAAATTGCAATACATGCATCAACAGTGTATATCAAATCCTGGTATCAAGTTTCAAAACAATAGGGATAAAGCTGTAGGAGTTGATTTCACAATAGTGGGATGGACAGATTGTCCCATAACATACAGTAATCCCCCTTCAGTCTTTCACCCGTTCAGTCTTCGACCAGTGGGGGATAAAAAGGTTGACTGATGTTTAATTTGAGGTCACAATGCATCACTAATGAGCCATCGTGAGGGCACACTGCACATGAAATTAGTGATGAAAGATGATGATTTTGCTGATTTATCTAACAACTCATTTGTTCAAAAAGTATGAAAAAGTCACATTTATTGACAAAAAAAATACCACTTGGTATTGTATGTATATCGTTGGATAGCCTGATTAGTCACCTTTACATTGAGATACAACTTGTAAGGATCGTGCATTTGTGGAATGAACATCACAGTTAAACGCGTTTGTAGCATCCCCCCCAAATTTGCCAAAGTCCCCTGCAATAGGCTCCTGTTGGTATTCACTCTTGTTTTGAGCTTAAAGTGCTGCCTTTTGTGTGCCAGTCACAGGTCTAATTGAACACTCGAGGGGTCAGCTTGGGTGTGCCTATGCGCTAGAGTGACCAACATATTCACACTGGTTGACCTTCAACAACTGCTGGTTGAGGAATGGGACACCATCCCAGAGCAAAATGTGACCAGCATAAGGAGGAGGTGCCAAGCTGCCTGTGGATCTTCCACAGGGTACTGAGGTCCCGGACAGTATAAAATTAATAGTCTAAAAATGGCCAATACATTTATGTGTTGTTTTTTTCCCTTAATACAATAGAAGAGTATAAACATCCAATCCACCAAGCAACTCAAATCATTGAGAACGTAGGAATATTGGTGCAATAACCCCCCCTTGAATGCTACACAAAAGACAATACTTTACCGACATTTGGAAAATCAGCTTTTCAAGTTGCGCTGCCAACCTCTAGCTTCTATAAATACTACACACGATGTAATGTAATGCCGACACTGACACACATGGGGTGCTGTCTGGGATAGGGACCAATTATATGGAAGGTCATCCTATTCAAAATGTTGCTATGATGTGTAGCTACATTTCTGGAGAGGTGCACTTCAGGTCCATCCATTCATCTATCTTCTATCGCTTAATCCTTTTTTGGTCGCGGGGGTGCTGGAACCTACTGTGTCCTAGCATCTTTGGGCGAGAGGCAGGGTACTCCCTGGACAGATTGCCAGTCCATTGCAGGGCCACACTTCAGGTCAACATTAGCTATATATTCACTGTAGTCCAGCTGAACTCTGGGAGGGGCAAAGGTCAGTGGGTCCTTGTAATATCATCAAGATTAAACACTGTATGCCGTATTCACTGGGTCCTATTATAAAGGATGACTGAAACATGTTTAGTGATACACAACAAGACAACAGACAGATGCTAAAAGATTTACTTCTTTGATAGAGGCCATTATAAAGAACACAAAATTATTGCAGTGGTAGTGCAAGTAGATGCCTGTGCTTGTATAACAGCTGGGTATAATAGGAGCATAAAAACAAACAAGTGCATAGCTTAAAGATAAAAAACTGGATATGAATGCACAATGAGGTCATTGCCAAGAATAACATTTTCAATTAACAAAACAAAAAATGTTTCATGCAGCAATTTTAAGTTTTGCTAACATACAGTAGTTCAGGCTTATTTGAATACAAGAATTGTATGTAAATGTGGTTCAAAGTAATGACAGAATAAAAACACAAGGAAAAAAATAGACAGGGCTTAAAACATTAATTTGGAAAGCATTTGCTGAAGGGGATTGGAGACAGTAAGAATTTTAGATCACAGGAAACCAAAATCAGAGAAATGCAGCTGCTGATTGTTTTTGTTTAATTTTTCCAATTGATTATTATAAAATAACATTATGCAGTAGTGAACAGAGTCTGGATATCATTGAAGTGAGGAGATATATTACAAAACAAATCTAATAATAATTAAGACTGAATTGTTTTGTCTGCATTTTACTCAGTGCTATTGAATGCTAGTTCAATTAAAGATTCCATTCACTCACACATGATGTGTTTGTTGGTTTTAACCTTCTAAGATGCTTTCTTGAGTCATATAACTACAGAAAAAATCTTAAAATCTAACTTTACATAGAAATAATTACACTTTAACATTTCGGCACATTGGGCAGAAGCGGGTGTTACTCTTGCACATCTTTTGTTTTTTTTCTGCTACATCACTGACAAATGCTTTAGTTATCAGTTACAACCCATCGCCGTGCTATTGGCTGTGATGATCCAGTCCTCGCCCAAGGTTTCTGAGCCCATGGCGTTAGCTTTAGTGCTAACAGTGGTACTAGTAAGTTAGCTTACTAAGCACTGTTTATATTGCTATTTTCTTTAAGTTCCAGTCACCCTTGTGGCTTGATTTTTGATTGTGCAGCCACAACCATAATAGACATCCCTGTTTCCACAGTCTCTAATCCACAGTCAATTACAGTCTTTTGTCAGTTTGATTTATTTTGTTAAGTTTTCGCCATGTTTGTACATCAAACCATTAGCATTAGCTTGATGGTAATAGTCGGTCAGTCTAACAGCATTATTTTATTTTTATTTTGTATACTTTATTAATACCCAGAGGGAAATTCAGGGCATCCACCTGGATAGATGAGGCAGTCATGGTATGGTGCTAATCCCTTCACCATTCACACCTAGGGCCAGTTTAGAGTCTTCAATTAACCTAAATTGCATGTTTTTGGCCTGTTGGAGGAATCCGGAGTACCCAGGGTAAACCCACACAGAAACAGGGAGAACATGCAAATTCCATACAGAAGGGTCACCGATGGTCAGGGGGTGGGATCAGACCTGTTTTATGGGGATTTTATTGTGAAGTGCAGTGTGATGACACTGCTTGCCGGTCGCGTCATCACACCACCTTATAATAAGGGGTGTCCACTATTTGGAGCTCTCTTGCCCGGCCGACCCCACACAGTGTGGCACCTGCTGTAATGTGCATAGATCATAATAAAGCTCAGTTCAAGTGCAGCCTCCTCATCCGTCTCCTCAATGCCAGGTTTGTGGACATGACATTTGGCGACAGAGTTTTAAACCATGGGGCGCGTGCGGGGCACCTCTACGACCGTTTCTGGATTACCCAGGAGAACCAGCAATAATGTGGCCTCATTGGCTGGCCACGTTTGAGACGTGTATTGCTGCGTTGGGACTGGGTAAACTCAACGGAGAAAGGAAATGAGCACTTCTGGGTGGCAAACTCAGCGTAGAAGGTCAGAGAATTCTCCACACATTAGAGGAGATGGAGTCATATGAGCATGCTGTCGAGATTCTTGCTAATTATTTCGCCAAGCACACACGTAGCAAGAAGCTTTGGGTTGAAATGCTGTTGGCACCAAGAGGCATGAAGCTGGCTAGCACTGGGAAGCTAACGGCCCAGCTAGTAGCAATGAAGAAATTAGCCACAGTGATAAATGGGCACCAGACAGAGAAGCTAGACACTACAGGCTACAAGCTAGCTAACACAGTGGAATCGGAGCCACAGGGGAGGGAGCCTGTGCCCATCGAGAACGACAAGCCAGCCGAAGAGCACAGCACAGAGAGTGACCGCAGCACTAGGAGTGAGCACAGTGTGGAGAGCGAAGATGGCACGTAGGGAGAGCAGTGACCAGACTTGGCCCCGTTTTCCCCACAGCCAGAGTCGGAGCCGCGGGAAGCGGAGCACGAGCATGCTGAGGCCCCTGAAACACAGTAGGGACAGACGGGCATGAGCACAACACATAGCACAGCACAGCGAAGCACTTCAGGCGACAAAGTGGAGGAAGTGGACTGCTCCTGTGGCCCCGTCCAACAAGCAATGGAGTTTACGACCGAGCGGAGGGATGAGGAGTCCACTTCAATGACCGACACCCAAGCGCATACTTCATGCTCTCGGGAGGAGAGCAGCTCAGTGGAGGAGCTGGACAGCTTTGGTGCCCGCACTCGGCCGGCTGTAGTAGGAAAGACCGAGTTGGCGGGTGGAGGGTCAGTTTCAACGAGTGACACTGGAGACGTACCGGACTGTTTCTGTTCTCAAGACGAGCCGCAGTCGATGACGGAGACAGCGGGTGAAGGGTCCACAGCGTACTTTCAGCAGATGGATGATTCGATTCGGCATGCGAACAGACTGTGGCGTGTCCAGGTGGCGGCTCCGGGCAGAGGGGCTCCACGGGGGTCGGCTGCCGCAGTGTGGGACCTGGGTCCCGGCATCATGAAGATTGACCATGGGGGTCCGACGCCCGCTTCAAAGCTCCTCAGACTAAACTGTTTCCCCCGGTTGATCCACCCCTGCCATGTTATACTGTAAAAAAAAAAAAAAAAAAAAAAAAAAAAAAAAAAAAAAGACTTTTTAGTTATGGGCACGGCTGTTCCTGGGAAAGTGACAGAATAAACCACTTCGCCGTGTGGGCTGTGTGGCAGTCTACCCACCGGCCCTAGCTTAGTTTTGTTTTTTTAGTGTTTTATTTTATTGTTTCCAAATTCGAGTGGGTTTTAATTCGGTGTGTTTTTCTACTTTATGGGGGGGCGGTGTTATATGGGGGTTTTATTGTGAAGTGCGGTGTGATGACGCTGTTCGCCGGTCACGTCATCACACCACCTTATAATAAGGGCTGTCCACCATTTGGGGCTCTCTTGCCCAGATGACCCCACACAATGTGGCACCTGCTGTAATGTGCATAGTTCATAATAAAACTCAGTTCAAGAGCAACTTTCTTGTCCATCTCCTCAATGCCAGGTTTGTGGACATCACAGAACCCACGATGGTCATGGGTGGAATCTATCTCATGACCTTCTTACTGTGCTGCCACAGTGCTAACCACTATTCCACCGAGCTGCCCAGAGCTCTAAATTTCTAGAGCTTTAGCGCTCACCTCACTGGAGAGAGGCTGACAAACAGGCTGCCTGGATTTAGTTTAACTGTCTATCTAGCTGGTTTTGATCACTATCTTTGATAAATTCTATTCACCCCCCCCCACTGGAATCCTTATTCGTCTACTAACACTTGGCCATATATGTCGTTCTTAGATGTTAGTTTAGTTTGGTTTACTATAGTTTTATTTTCCCTAACTAAAAGCCAAGGCAGCTAGCTGATGCTAGCAGCTAAATAATGTCAACTAGCTGCTTTGGGCCACCATTCACTCATTTGCGAATATTTCTGTGGTTATTGTATTTAAAGAAACACACATCCCTGCCCACTAGTGATGCTTTATTTTATTAATTCTTTAAGACAAATTTACGTTCGTTGGCTCAGACTCGCTGCCCGAGCAAGGAGCTAGCCAGCTATGATTAGCAATAGCGACAAAAGAAGGAGGGTGGAGTTGCATGTGCATGTGCATATGTAAAATATGTAAACAATGTGGTCTACACAGGTACAGTGTTGTGAAAAAGTATTTGCCCCTTCCTGATTTCTTATATTTTTGCATATTTGTCACACATCAATGTTTCAGCTCATCAAACAAATTTTAATATCAGACAAAGATAACTGAATAAATGCAAAATGCAGTTTTCAAATGATGGTTTCATTTATTAAAAGAAAAAACCTATCCAAACTTACCTGGCCCTATGTAAAAAAAAGTAATTGCCCTCCGTGTTACATCATGAATTAACTGTGATTAACCACATTTTTCTGGAAAGCTGAGTTCAGTTTCAGTAGCTACACCCAAGCCCTATTACTGCCAAACTTGTTAAATCAAGAAATCACTTCAATAGAACCTGTCTGACAACCTGAAGTAGGCTAAAAGATCTCAAAAAGCAACACATTCCACTGTGATCTAAAGAAATTCAAGAACAAATGAGAAACAAAAACCTAGAACAACATCTAAAGACCTGCAGGCCTCACTTGCCCCAGTTTGGACACTGGTCCACGATGGAACAATAAGAAAGAGACTGGGCAAAAATGGCATCCATGGGAGAGTTCCAAGACAAAAACCACTGCTGGACAAAAAGAACACGAAGACTCGTCTCACATTTGCGAGAAAACATCTAGATGATCCTCAAGACTTTTAGGAAAATATTCTGGGGACTGATGAGACAAAATCTCAAGTAGGTTCATTTTGTCTTCTTTTAATTATTTACCTTTTGTTCTTATTAAAGACAAAAATAGAAAGGAGATGTTTTTACCTTCTTTACATGTTTCGACTGTGCACTGCAGCCTTCGTCAGAAGAGTCAGCTGACTGCTACTCTTTTAATTAATTTAAAAAAGACAAAATGAACCTACTTGAGCTATTACGTGGAAGTTATGGACAAAATTGTATCAAAGACTTCCGCCGGCTGGAGAAATTAGAAAAAACACGAGCACGCTACAGAAACCACCTGAGATTTAACCTCCATTGCAGAGATGAGGATGTCACACCAGCAAGCCTCAACATAAAAAACCCAATCCCTACCGAAAACGCAAATTATCAATAAAGCACAGAAAGACCTGACCAAAGAACGGATAAGATGACAGCAAACAAAGTGAGCAGAATTAGCAACCAGATTAAGGAGGAAATGGATATTTTCAAGAAATCGACCGACCAAGAAATGCAGGAGCAGATAAAAACACAATCAAAACACGCACATGAACAAGAATTCATTATAACGAAAAACCGCCAATTAAAAAAAATCTAAAAAAAAAAAAATTACAGAAAGGGAGAACGGACAAAGACAAACACACACGGAAATGAATGCTAAGTGGATCAAAAACCTATCACAACGCACACTCACAGAGATGGAGAAAACAGTGCTGAGCAGAGGACTGAACTTGACATAACGCACGGCTCAGGAGACGCACACACACAGGCTCAGAGAAGTTCAAATAGTTTATTAGCAACAGGAGTGAATGAATGTGTGTCAGCGGGATGTAAATGTGTTGGTGGCGGCGTCTGCTTCGGGCACAGAGGCAGGAGGCCGTACAGCCGGACAACCCTATGGGAAAAGCAAAAGGAGAAGGGTGACGGGCACACACCAACACAGGAGATTTGCAAGCGAGAGAGGAGCTTACTTGGAAGGCACAGATGACTGGCACAGCAAAGGACGAGGTCCGGAAGACAGCCACCTGGAGAGCTCGGTGCAGCAGCGAGGAATAGGCGATGGAGAGGCGATGTCCGCCGCCGGGGAATCCACCTGTGCACAGGGGAGCAGACTCGAGAGAGAAAAGGAGGTAAGAGCTTCTTACCCGGGAGAATAGCTGAAGGTGAAGGAACTCACAGCGATGCATGAGAAGTTTACGGCTTCAGGCCGAAGCTCAGGGTGAGGCGGCTTATATCCCTCGCCGCTGATGATGAGCAGGTGTGCGTGCAGGTGGCGCCGCTGATGAGCGGCGCGGCGTGACAGAACTTCGCCATCACACCAGCCAGAATACCCCATGAAGAATACATCCTCGCAACAGAACTCGCATGCGAAAAAATCCAGGACCAAGGGGAAAAAGCATCACTCCGGAACGCAGTCGCGGGAATCCTCAGAACAGTCAAACTACCACAAAGCAACATTACAAAAGAAGAAGAAAAAGCATTAAACTCACTCAAGACAGGTAAACAGTCACAATCCTCCCATCAGATAAGGCAGAACGACAGTAGTAATGGACACGGAAGCATATGAAAAAACAGATGGAAACCATGTTGGCAGATGATAGCACATATGAAATCATTAAAACAAACCCATAGAAGAAAAGAAAAAAATGCTAAAAGCCCTTCTTAAACCCCTATTAGAAAGCAAAAAAAATCACAAAGGACGTATACAATCACCTGATTCCCACAGCCGGCATCACCCCCCAGATCTATGGAACCCCAAAAATACATAAGAAGGATATCCCACTGCGGCCAATAATAGACAGTGTCGGATCAGTCACGTCAACTTATCAAAAGCCCTGGTTGAAATCATCAAACCCATCCTTGGACTATCAGAATTCCACTGCAAAAACTCTAAAGAGCTGGCACAAAACTCAAAAATATGAAAATAGAATCAGACGAGATCCTCATTTCACATGACGTCATTTCATTATTCACAAAGACACCTGTTGATGTCACACTACATATAGTGCAAGAACGCCTCAGTAATGACAGTACCCTTAAAAGACACACCAATCTCACAGTTCACGACATATCCGAACTATTACAATTGTTGCAAAATCCACCTATTTTCAATACAGAGGAAAAATCTACAGACAAAAAGAAGGATTTGCAATGGGAGACCCGCTATCAGCCATTATGAGCAGCTTTTTCATGGAGGATCTGGAAAACAAAGCCATCAACACAGCACCTACACAATTTAAACCCACCCTCTGGAAAAGATACGTGGACGACATTCTGGAGAAAATAAGGAACGGACACACACAAGAACTCACTGACCATCTGAATAGCATGGACAGCACTGGGAATATAAAATTCACATACGAAGAGGAAGAAAATGGCATCATAGCCTTTCTGGACATGAAAATCCACCACAACGATGACGGCAGCATAAAAATCACTGTCTACAGGAAACCAACCCACACAGATCAATACCTACTATGGACATCACAACACCCCACAGCACACAAACTATCAGTTGTCAGGACGTTATATGAATGGGCCACCATCATCACAGACCAAGAAGACAGACAGGAGGAGGAAAACCACATAAAACACGCACTCATACGCTGCCAATATCCAGTATGGGCCATAAACAAAGGGAAGCGGCAAGTCAAAAACAAAGAAAACAAACAGGAAATAAGACAGAACAAAAGCCGAAATCAAAAACAAGGACACCATAACTATACCATACATCCGAGGGATGAGAGAACCAATTCAAAGGATCATGACAAAATACAAAATAAACACAGCAGTAAAACCACACAAAAATTAAGACAGTTATTGATACATCCCAAGGACAGAATAGAACAAGACAAAAAATGCAATGTTATATATGAAGTATCATGCAGATCATGCAACAAAACCTACATTGGAGAAACCGGAAGATCATTCACCACAAGTAAAAAAGAACACCAGAAGGAATGTGAGAAGGAAACACAAGGATGACTCACAAGATCACAAAAAGAAAAGGCAGAACAAGAAACATTAAAATCAGCAATATCAGATCACTGCGAAAGAAATAATCACATCATGGACTGGGACAATGCAAAAATTATTGGATCGGAGAGCAACAGACACAAACGCTGGATCAAGGAGGCCATAGAAATCAGGAAGCGGGGAAAATATAGCATGAACCGGGACGAGGGGGCCTTTATGCTTTCCCACACTTGGGACCACATTCTCCAGAGACCATCTGACGGCAGAAAGCGGGGCCGGCTCGGTGGATCTGACAGGTCTGCTGGGCTGGCCCCGCCTACGAATGTCAGCTGATAAAATGACACCTCGCAGCAATCAGCTGACTCTTCTGACGAAGGTTGCAGTGCACAGTCGAAACATGTAAAGAAGGTAACAAATCTTTCCATTTTTGTCTTTAATAAGAACAAAAGGTAAATGATGAGACAAAAGTTGAACTTTTTTGAAGACATGTCCTGTTTTATCTGGCATAAAACTAACACAGAATTTCATAAAAAGAACATCGTATCAATAGTCAAACATAGTGGTGGCAGTGTCATGGTCTGGGGTTGCTTTGCTGCTTCAGGACCTAGATGAGTTGCCCTAATTGACAGAACCATGAATTCTGCTCTCCACCAAAAAATCCTGAAGGAGAATGTCCGGCCATCAGTTCATGAAGCCCTCCAATGTGACTGAATTTAAACAATTCTGCACAGAAGAGTGGGTCAAAATTCCTCTCAACAGCGATGTAAAAGACTCATTTCCAGATGTTGGCACCAATGGTGACACAACCATTTACTAGGTTTAGGGGCAGTTAGGGGGCGATTACTTTTTCACATAGGGCCAAGTAGGTTTTGATAGCTTTTTTTCCCTTAATTAATGAAATCATCATCTAAAAATGGCATTTTGTATTTACTCAGGTTATCCTTGTCTAATATTAAAATTTGTTTGATGATCTGAAACATTTAGGTGTAACAAATATACAAAAATATAAGAAATCAGGAAGGGGGAAAATACTTTTTCACAGCACTGTACAACATACTGTAAGACCTACTGTACATGACATTTTCATTTAGAATTGAAGTGAAAGATCTGTGTGCACATCAAGATTAAAGTTTATGTATTTTTGTGAGAAATACATACTCCTTGGTCTGGATTGACTGGTCTGTTGTAAATTCAAGCAACAAATTCAAAAGTTGTTGTTTGTTTCAGTGCATACAGATGTGGAAAAACTGTGCCGATAAAAACGTTGGGGCTAAAACGTGTTGTCTGCATTGCCCCTAAGACCCTACAGTCACATTTGGGTCCCCTACTAATTTAATCAAGCCTTAAACCTCCTAAAAATAAGTTTTACCAGTGTACCGTTAAATTTCACACATCCCACAAATCTCATAAAGGGATTATTTCCTATCTATTTCAGCCTAGAAGCAGCTTGTGCTTTAACTGCAATGTATGTACAGCTGCATATATTCTAAATTGAAAATATATGTAAAATGGCCAACATAGGAGGCAATCATTCTTTTTTTTTTCAGTTCCAGTTGTTACAAAGACAGTAAGCAAAGCACCAAAAATGTACCAGTGTGTTTTAATAAACTTCCATTTGACCTTGCTCCTGTTGCTTTATCCTGCTATTGTTTCCTGGAGCTTGAATGGGGTGAAGTGGGGTGGACAGAGGACGTGTTGCAGGTCAACAAAGAACCCAGGTGTTGTTCTTATTAGAGGCTCAAGTTAATGGAATCACCAGCCTGCCTCTCGACGGATCATGAAGCTCAAGAAGAGACGAGCCTGTCCTGAGGGAGGCCCGGCCCAGAAGAGGGCATCTGGAGCCTCAGTCTGCCTTCTCCTCTCTGACTCACTGTATTTGCTAGCTGGTGAGACATAGGCAATATCCTCTAAACAACAAACCAGATCTGTGGCTCATGATTTCGTGTTTGGAAATTATGTGAATTATTGTTATACAACAAGGAAAATTAGGATCAATGTCTAGGTTTTCAATGTCAGTTCTATGTTTAGTTCAGGCTTGTACCCATAGAGTCCACCTTCCTCCATATAATTACTTTCTGAATCATATCATGCATGATATGCAGTATGTTTACATAAATGGTATTGCTGCAAGGGAATTATTCCTCGATGTTTCATTGAGTACTGTAAAATAGAATGCTTAATGCTAAGGTAGAAAAATATCCTAAACTGAAGGATTTTTTTGCCATAACAACATTGGATGCGTAAAATATGCAGAGAAGAGAAGAGAATAAGCTTTATTGTCATTGTACAGTTGTACAGCACAACAAAATTGTGGGTGCTCCACCAGGCTACTGTGCAGTAGAGTGAGAAGAATTTGAAAATAAAACAATTACAGGACACACAGTTAACCATCTGACTGAAGTAAAAATAAAAGTAAAAATAATAAATAGCCCCTTGGTATAGACACAGGTACGGTAGTGGCTTCACAGGTGGAACTATGAACATAAGAGTGCTGAGTGCAGAACACATAATAGAGTAAAATGGCCCAAGGATTATGGAAAATATGTACAGCAATGATTTCACGGATGGGTCAATATACATGAAAGTGAGGAGTGCACCGACAGGTGAGTTATAGTGATAATTAAAAGGTCCTCAGTTCTGTGCATGTGAGCGTTCAGAGGGATGGGGTGGGGGCTCTGACTGTTTGCAGTTCAGATGGCCCAGGGGAAGAAACTGTCAGTCTGGAGATGTGGGACCTGATCGATCTGAACCGTCGTCCAGAGGGAAGTAGGTTGAACAGGTGGTGGGCGGAATGAGAGAGGTCTCCTATAATAGCTTTGGTCCTTCTGAGACAGGTGGCTCTGGAGATGTCTTCCAGGGAGGGCAGAGGGCTGCCGATAGGTTTTTTTGGGCGATGTTGATGACCCTCTGCACAGCC
Source organism: Pholidichthys leucotaenia (assembly GCA_020510985.1). Taxonomy (NCBI): domain Eukaryota; kingdom Metazoa; phylum Chordata; class Actinopteri; order Cichliformes; family Pholidichthyidae; genus Pholidichthys; species Pholidichthys leucotaenia. The sequence goes on from CM035844.1 coordinate 217,661,371, forward strand.
TTCCTGTTCTCGGCCGTGGAGCCGGCGTACCACACTCCCAGACAGTAGGTGAGCACGCTCTCCACTGAGCAGCGATAGAAGGCCAGCAGCAGCTTCTGGTCCAGGCTGTGCTTCCTCAGGACATGGAGGAAGTGCAGCCGCTGCTGGGCTTTCTTTACCGGGGACTTGGTATTTCAACGTATTTCATTTCATCGTATTTCACGATGATGGTGGTTGGGTGGGTTGGAATACAGTCAAAGGTGTACAGGGAGTACAGTAAAGGGCTTTGCACAAAGCCTTGGGGGGAGCCAGTTTGAGGGACAGTGTGGAGGAGTGGTGGGGGCCAAGTCTAACTGTTTGTGGGGGGTTGGTGAGAAAGTTCTTTAATCAGGAGCAGGTGTGTGTGTGTGGGGGGTAATCTGGATGAGGTGCAGTTTGTTGATCAGGATGTCTGGGATAATGGTGATAAAAGCTGAGCTAGCATCCTCACGTAGCTCCTTGGGTTCTTCAGGTGGCTCAGCGGTCTGTGGAGAATGGTGGTGATAGCGTCTTCCGTAGACCGGTTCTCCCTGTAGGCAAACTGATGTGGGTCGAAGGAGGGGGGAAGAATGTCCCTGATATGCTGGGACACCAGTCGCTTAAAATATTTCATGACGACAGACATGAGTGCTGTGGGTCTGTAGTCATTCAAGCTTTCAATTGTGGCCTTTTTGGCGATGGAGATGATGGTGGAGGCCTTGAGGTAGGAGGGGATGGTGACGTGCGTCAGGGAGAGGTTGAACAACTTGGTAAGGATCCCTGCCAGTTGGTCTGCACATGCTTTGACCACCGCTCCTGGAATGCCGTCTGGGCCAGCAGCTTTACGAGGGTTCACTGCTCTCAGTTGCCTCCTCACCTCATGCACCTGTAGAGAGAAGGGGGGGGGGCGGGTTTGGGGGGGGGGAGGTGTGCTCAAACCTGGCAAAGAAGCTGTTAAGCTCCTCCACCAGAGTGAGGCTGCGGTCTGGTGTTGGGGGGCCCTGGCCTCTGTAGTTGGTGAGGGCCTGGATGCCTCTTCACATCTGTCGGGGGTTGTTGTCTGTGAGGAAGCCCTCCACCTTCTTCCTATTGGCATTTTTTGCAAATTTTATGCCTCTCCTCAGGTTAACTCTAACAGTGCTGTACAGAGAGCTGTCCCTCTGTCTGAAGGCTGAGTTGCGGGCTCTGATCAGAGCCTGGACTTCACTGGTCATCCAGGGTTTGCGGTTTGGAAAGACCCGGATGTGTTTGGTGACTGTCACATTTTCTAGACAGCCTTTGATGTAGAAGAGGACAGATTTGGTGTAGGAGTCCAGGTCCTGCTGTTCAAAGATGCTCCAATCAGTGCAGGCAAAGCAGTCTTGTAGCTGGAGGAGGGCATTTTCAGCCCAGTTTGTAAATGTTTGTTTGATTGGGGGGGGAATTCTTCCTAAGGCGGGTGTAGGCAGGAATCAGAACTAGGGAGAGGTGGTCTGATTGTCCAAGGTGGGGGAGGGGGTGGCTCTGTAGGCGTGCTTAATGTTGCTATAAACATGATCCAGTGTCTTTTCCCCTCTTGTGGGACACTTAACCCTTTGAGTGTGAGAATTTATGTGCCCCGAGTGGCAGAGTGCGGCACTGTGCCTGCCTTCTCACTCCGACTTTGTCAAAAGTAAGTGAGAAATTTCTGGGTTTTTTTTAAATGTACGGATTTCTTGTTCATATACTTTGAAGATAAGATGATGAGGTACCTCTGTGCAAAAAATGGTGCCAAAAGACTGAACCATTTTTTGTGTAAATACATCCAAAGTCCAGTTTTGACTGAGTTATGGAATTTAAAGAGGTGCAGTGACATTATGCAAATTAGATGCGTAAATTTGTTCCTATCTGAAACTTTGGATCATATTTTACATCTTTCTAATTGACAGTAAGCCATTATCTCTTACCACTTTAAAGTTATAGCCTTGGAAATCTGAACTATTTTATTGACAAAAAATATTTACCACTCTTGACAACTAGGGGGTATGGCACAGTTCTGCACCATACACACTCAAAGGGTTAACATGTTGGTAGAATTTGGAGAGTACAGTCTTTAAGCATGTTTTATTAAAATCCCCTGCAATAATGTGGACTGCGTCAGGGTGATCTCTTTGCGTCCTGCTGACAATGTACTGGAGGTGATTGAGTGCTAAGCTAACGTTATCATCAGGAGAAATGTAAACGGCTGTTAAAGTTACTGCCATTAGCTCGCGGGGGAGATAAAATGGCGTACACAGGAAAGACATGGCCTCTAAAGTCTGGTGAACAGTGGCTATGAATTATTCTGCTGTTATTACACCAAGTCTGAAGCATATAAGCACAGAGCCCTCCCCCACCTTCCCTTACCAGAATCAGTGTTGTGATCCAAACGGTGTGTAGTTCGGCCAGGTAGTTCCACAGTCGTAGCCAGGACGCGTTCATTCAGCCATGATTCGGTCACTATCAGAATACAACAGTCCTGGACGTGGTGATTATGGGTGATCTCTGTGCGCAGCTCGTCAATTTTGTTGTTAGAGAGATGTGGTTAGATAACCAATGGGGCATAAGTGTAACTGGATTTGAGGTCAAAACTGCATTGCAGCATAAATGTGTACATCTTTAGAGGTAAAAATCATGACTACATGTTGTAAATGAGCTTTAAAACTGTGAATCTCTGGTCCGGACACGCACAAACGTGCACTCCCCAGGTATGAGTAGGTATGAGTTAGGCACGAAAAGAGAGAGAATATTGTCTGTAATATTTTTTTCAGAAAAACACAAACTCTCATAGACAATACCGAGCAATAGAATAAATTATTTTTTTCCTCTCTGCTCGGTACTGAGTGGTTGGGGACCGTAGGGAGTTTTCAAATGAAGGTGCTGCCAATAATTTCCAAATCTCTACTCTTTAACATGTATTCAGTGCAATTTAGCTGTTATAATGGATATTGTATTAAAGTATGTATTTGCTGTTGCATGAAAGAGTTTTTTTGCATATCAGAAGTTTCTGCTTAATTTACAAATCACTGTAACAGGACATTTTGGACAATCCTGTGCTTGTTTTATATTGTTATATACAGTAGAATATCACTGCAGTAAACTATGGAAAAAAAAGCATCTGCATTAAAATTTGGAATTGTTGGAATTGTGTACTGTATACAGTGGTGTGAAAAAGTGTTTGCCCCCTTCATGATTTCTCATTTTTTGTATGTTTGTCAGACTGAAATGTTTCAGATCATCAAACAAATTTAAATATTACACAAAGATAACACAAGTAAACACAAAATGCAGTTTTTAAATGAAGGTGTTTATTGTTAAGGGAAAAAAGATCCAAACCTACATGGCCCTGTGTGAAAAAGTGATTGCCCCCTAAACCTAATAACTGGTTGGGCCATCTTAGCAGCAACGACTGCAATCAAGCACTTGCGATAACTGGCAATGAGTCTTTTACAGCGCTGTGGAGGAATTTTGGCCCACTCATCTTTGAAGAATTGTTGTAATTCAGCCACACTGGAGGGTTTTTGAGCATGAACTGCCTTTTTAAGGTCATGCCACAGCATCTCAATCGGATTCAGGTCAGGACTTTGACTAGGCCACTCCAAAGTCTTCATTTTGTTTTTCTTAAGCCATTAAGCCAGTACTTTTGGCTGGCTGTGGTAACCCATCGTCACTTCCTATGTTGTTGGCTGTCTGTGTGGTCTGTAGTTAGCTCTCCTCACTCTCTTGAGGATTATTCCCTTTAATTGTAGTTGAATTACTTGTTTCCATCTACCGTCACCTCTCACTTGTGTTTAACAAGGCTCTTGCACCTGTGTGCCCAGTGTCACCTAATCACCTTCTTTAGCCTTCTGTTCACCTTTCATCAGTGTTTTTGTTAGCTTTGGGTTAGCCACTAGCTATGGCTACTAGCTCTCCTTCCCCTTCTCCTCTGGTGTACTCTCTGTGTCAGATGTTTAGCTACACCTCTGCTTCTTTTAGTGATAATGGTAAATGTAGTAAATGTTGTCTTTTTGAGGTGCTCAAGGCGAGGTTGTGTGATTTGGAATCCTGGCTCCGCTGCATTGAAACACTGTCAGTGCCAGTTAATAATGATGGACTCCCCTTAACTGCAGCACAGCACCCTAAGCTAGGGTGCTGTGCTGCAGTTAAGTAGTGAGCAGCAAGTAGTGAGCAGCCAGTAGAGAATGGGTGGGTGACGGTGAGAAGGAAGCATAGTCGCAAGCCCCTGGTTCACCACCAATCTGTTCATGTTTCTAATTGTTTTTCCCCGCTCAGCGACACACCCACTGAGGAAAAACTCTGATCACTGGCGACTCTATACTCAGAAACGTGAACCTAGAGACTCCAGTGGCCATAGTCAAATGCATTCCCGGGGCCAGAGCAGGCGACATCGAGTCAAATTTGAAAATGCTGGCTAAAAGTAACTGTAAATACTCCACAATTGATATCCACGCCAGCATTAACAACATCCGACTCCGGCAGTCGGAAGTTACAAAACTTAGTGTGTAATCAGTGTGTAACTTTACCAAAACAATGGCTGCCTCTGTAGTATTCTCTGGGCCCCTCCCCAATCTGACCAGTGATGACATGTTTAACCGCTTGTCATCCTTCAACCCCTGGCTGTCTGTGTGGTGTCCTGCAAACAATGTGGGCTACATAGACAATTGGAACTCATTCTGGGGAAAACCTGGTCTTCTTAGGCAAGGCGGTGTCCATCCCACTTTGGATGGTGCGTCCCTTTTATCAAACAATCTGGCATCATTTTTATCCAAATTTCCAAAACCTTGACATCTCAGAGTTGGGACCAGGAAGCAGAGTCGCAGTCTTACACACCTCTCTGCAGCTCCTCTTCATCCGCCACCCCTCAACTTAGCCCCTGTCTCCCCCATCAAAGAATCATTGTCTGTTCCCGCCAAAGTAAATAAAAATATAATGTATAAGCATCCCAAAGTGATTAAACAAAAAGTTGGTAAAACTCAAATTAAACATGAAGCCTCTAAATTTAATGACTTGGCCTCTGTTCCTCCTCATTGTCATGTTCGGGGTTGTTCTACCCCGTCCATGACCTGTGGCTGTAGGATTTTGATTACTGCTTATTAATTCTAGCTGACAGATTGAGCTTTGCTCTCTACCAGTCCTACAGCCACCCCTCCTCCTCACCAGACATTCACCGGCTGTATGGTTTCAACACACACACACACACACACACACACACACACACACTCACACATGCATACACACCCAGTTCCAATCAGTCACGCACCTGCTTGCCACACGGCTGTGTCCACTTGCCCTCGTTAGTGTTTTTTTGTACTTATAGGGAGGCAGTGTGACCAGTCAGTGTGGCAGCTTAAGTCAACATGGGACATCCTGACTCACTGGATTATTGGCTTCCTTCCCTTGGACTTATCATGTTGTGTCTTAGAGCCTTTCCGCTTCAACATTTCCGTAAGTCATCATTTTGTGCCTTTTCCTCCTCTCCTGCCTGCTTGGAGCGCGTTTGGCATTTTATCTAAGACAACGAGGTTTGTAGCAGGTTTGTCTCACCCTTTCTCAACAGTGACTGTTATTTGGACATTTTTTGTACATTTTCCATTGTAAATAAACACGCTACTTACACTGAATTTTGGGTTCGCTGCCAATTTATATGTTCACTGCGCGGTTACGCAGTGGACATGACACTCATAATTTAAAAAATTACATGTGGTTTGTTAAATATTAGGTCTCTATCTCCCAAGTCTTTGCTACTCCATGATTTGTTAATTCATCAGATTGATTTAACTATCCTTACAGAGACTTGGTTAGGGCAAGAGGATTATGTTGGTTTAAATTAATCAACTCCCTCTGGTTATTTACGCTGTCAAAATCCCAGAGGTTCTGGTCGTGGAGGAGGAGTAGCAGCAATTTACCATTCCAAATTACTAGTACTACTATTACTACCCAGTTTTATTTGCCATAGTTTATCGTCCTCCCTCAGCCTACTCAGAGTTTTTATCCGATTTTGCCAAATTCTTAGTGAATTTAGTGCTGAAATCAGATAGTAGGGGACTTTAATATACATGTAGATGTAGATAATGATTGCCTTAATATGGCATTTAATTCAATATTAGAATTGATAGGGTTTTCTCAGAAAGTAGGAAATTCTACCCATTATTTCCACCACACATTGGACCTTGTTCTGACATATGGCATAGAAATAGAAAATCTGGTAGTGTCTCCTCATAACCTTGTACTGTCAGACCATTGCCTGTTAACTTTTGATTTTACTATTTCTGACTGTTTGGCTCCTAAAGAAAAATATTACTACTGTAGATGCCTCTCAGATGATGCCGTTACCAAATTTAAGCAGATTGTTTCCTCAATGCCATGTGTAAACACAACAGAGATAAGCTATGGAGAGCTTGCTCCTTCTGTAATTGATAGCATGGTAGATAGTGTTACAGCTTCTCTGCATCAGACTCTAGACAAGGCGGCCCCTTTAAAAAGAAAAAGTTTAATCAGAGATTTATAACTCCTTGGTTCAACACAGAAACTCGTGGCTTAAAACAGAAGACTCGTCGATTAGAAAGAAGATGGCGCTCCACTAAATTAGGTGAAATCTATTTAGCTTGGAGACATCATCTTCTAATTTATAAAAAATCTCTTAGGAAAGCTAGAACAAGTTATTATTCCGCTGTGGTGACCCACCACAATCTACATGGACATTCAATCTTCACACTCAGCTAGCCAGCAGGAAGCAGAGGACAATTTGCATATGGACAGAGAGCCCCTAGGAGACAATCAGAACAATGGACCATTGTTATACATCCCCGGATTAAGGAGAGGAAGTCCGAGCGCCAGTTGGTCACGCGATTGATATGTATCGACTGATATGTATATCAATATGCAAATGTGCCATGCATTCTCTCTCTTTGTATAACATGTATAAAAGAGCTTGCTATACAGTACATGCCTCAATAGAACACACAGCACAACACAGCGCACAGCGCTGCAGTGTGTCTCATGATGTTGGAGGAAACTAAAACTCTGCAACCTCTCAGCTCGTCATACCTCACCTAAACTTATTTGTTCCTCCACACTGGTGACCCTTGATGAAGAATGGAACATGAGGCGAACACCCCGGAGATGACCCCGACCAGGAAAGCCCCAGCACGCGTCATGGTGCGACCCTCGCCTGATCTCTTCCCTCCACACTGGTTATTTATTTATTTAGCAAATGCAAAGTCCTCAAGCCAAGCAGTTGCCTCCTGGTTTGCTGTATGGAGGGTGTGTAATCATCCTTCCAGTCTTTGGAGCGGGCAAGCCTCTATGATGTGTTCCATTGTTTGCTCCTCTCCACATGTACACAGTGGGCTAGGGCTACTGCCCCATCTGTGAAGGCTGGCCAAGCAGGGGCCATGTCCAGTCCTGAAGCGATTGAGTGTAGACCACTGTCTCCTTGGGAGGTTGGTGCCCGGGACCTGTTGGTTGGGGTTTGTCACCAGGTGTTTGTTTGGGACCTCCTCCACACTGATGACATGACGAGAGAGAATGACCGTCTGCTCCCTCTCACCGCGCTGTGGACACAGAGGACCAGAGAGCGTCTGCAACCTCTTCATCCTCACCGGAGCGTGCGCTCCGGAGCGCAGCGCTGGGACCAAAACGCACCATGAACGACAAGAGTGAATGAAGGAAGCAGCCTGAACAGGGACAATCATCAACGTCGACTGCGTTGATTTCTACCGAGCTCCCCGACTCTGACTAAACTCCGGACAGCGGACCTCCCGCGCACAGAAGCCCCGCATGCACACTGCAGGATTACCAGCACAGCGCAACTGCCAGCTATGTGGTCATGGCTCCAAGCGCGCACCACGCACAGAGACGAACCGGCTCCACAGACTGATACATCGTCCTCCGTCGTTGCACATGCCCGAGAAAAACGGCTGATTGCCACCCTCGGAACCTTCAGGGCTGCTCACGCACCTGGAGCAGACATGCAGCCCACACACAGGACTTTGTATGGGTTTCTCAGCCACGGCGCACAAGGGGAATTTAGCCGATTGCTTTCCCCGATGACTTTAGGGCTGCTTCCCACACCTAAAAGCAAACTGCCTCACACCCTCACACAGCTGCAGTTGTTTCACAGCCGCTACGCATCCTCAGGGAATTTGGCCACTCGCCTTCCCCACATCCTCGCTGGATCGAGCCGCGAGAGGAGTCAGATAAAATATTTTTTTCACAGCCGCTGTGGATCTCCACCAGGTTTACAGGGAAAGTCCCTCAATATCGCGGATCCACGCACAATTTTTGCGTGGCCCAAACACCTTTGACGTCCCGGGCCCTCACTCACTTACTCCCACCCCCCTCCCCCTCCCCCTCCTCCTCCTCCATAGCGCTTTTCCCAAACCTCACTCCCTAAAGCCGGCCGATCGTCGTCTTGTTCCATAACGCACGAAACGTACCAGTCCGTGCGCCCACGATCCATGTCTGTTCAACGTGCTGGAATGTCGAGCTGGAGCCAAACGACGGTAGGGTGGGGGTGGGGGGTCACAACCCCTGCTGAGTGTTCTGGGGGGAGCCCTGTGGTGACCCACCACAATCTACATGGACATTCAATCTTCACACTCAGCTAGCCAGCAGGAAGCAGAGGACAATTTGCATACGGAGACAATCAGAACAATGGACTATTGTTATACATCCCCGGATTAAGGAAAGGAAGTCCGGGCGCCAGTTGGTCACGCGATTGATATGTATCGACTGATATGTATATCAAGATGCAAATGTGCCATGCATTCTCTCTCTTTGTATAACATGTATAAAAAGAGCAACATGCCTCAATAGTACACACAGCACAACACAGCGCACAGCGCTGCAGTGTGTCTCGTGATGTTGGAGGAAAATAAAACTCTGTAACCTCTCAGCTAGTCGTACCTCACCTGAACATATTTTTCCTCCACACCGCATTAATAGAAGAGAACAACAATAATCCCAGGTTTCTTTTCAGCACTGTAGCCAGGCTGACAAAGAGTCAAGAAGCTGTCAAACCTAGCATTCCCTTAGAGCTTACTAGTCAGGACTTTATGAACTTTTTCAATAATAAAATTTCATCTATCAGAGATAAAATCAGTCACATTCTTCCCACTGTTAACTTAAAGCGTACCTGTGGTGGTCGTGAAAACGCATTCAACTTGAAAACATTAGGCAAAGTATTTGGGTAAATAATTGTTGCCAGCCATCTACCACCAGAGATATATGCAAATACGGCCGCCGGCATGGCCAGTCAATGAAAACTTTGCGCGCCGCCCTGACACATGCTGATGTGACGTCACAGCGTTGATACTGAAAAGTCAATACTCAGCGTGTACCAGCGACGGACAGGTTTCTCTAGACAGTCCATTTCTCGCAGTGATGTGAGTGACCAGTGTGGAGTGTGTGCCCCGGCGAGGTGAACGGAAAAATCCTGTATGTGGGGAATCGGGTAGCGGTCGTGCACCGTGGCGTTGTTCAATCTGCGGAAATCACCGCACGGTTGCCACGATCTCTCAGCCTTAGGGACCATGTGTAGCGGGGATGCCCATGGGCTGTTTGAGTGCCTGATGATGCCCAACCTTTCCAGGTTGGCGAACTCCTCGCGCGCTATGGCCAGTTTAGCTGCATCCAAGCACCGAGGTCTTGCAAAAACAGGTGGCCCGGTGGCGGTGATAAAGTGCTCCACCCCGTGTTTAGCGATGGCCGCGGAAAACGTCGGGACCGTGAGTGCTGGGAACTGAGTGAGCAGTGTATGGAACTTACCGCCTGTAGCTCTGACGTTGGCTTGTGCTGTTGGCTGGGTCACTCGAGCAAAGGACTTAATATCTGAGCTGGATATTAAGGAGCGTGGCTCCTCGCCTCCTCTGGTCGTCTCGCTGGGCTCCGTTGCTGCCGCGTTGACTGTGATCGCCCTGGTGGTGATGATGATCCGGTCTGCCTCCTGGGCTAGCGCACGGTAATCTCGCGCGGCCAGCCACGGCGAATTGGCCAGAACCGCTCTCGGTTTGGGTACTCAAAAGAAGTGTTTATTTTTGTTTTTTCGCTTATTATTGAGACATCCAAATGCTTTACATTCCGCCATTTTGCGATATCAAAATCAAAACAGCCACTGCTCAGCCGGGCACTCCAGGCTCAGCCAATATTGATCCAGATTGCGGTATCAATGTTACTACATCACAGGAAGCGTCCTGGCAGGCCATGTAGCCACCAATATGGCTGCGCGCATGTTTTGCTGCCATAGCTGAACAAGCACATCGGCAATGGATTGATATCGCATTGCCGGCGCTCTGTTAAGAAGAAAAACTTGAACTAGAAATTGAGACAGGGGCTCAATATAATATCTTTATTTCATTTAGGACCATTGGTACCCTTTAAATACAATAACAACTACAACTCCTTCAACTGATGTCTGTTTGGATGAGTTTCCTCCAATTGACCTTTTAGAGTTAGATAAAATAATTTCCTCATCCAAGCCTTAAGCTTGTCTTTTAGACTCTATTCCTATCAGGTTATTTAACCTCTTGCATTCCGGTGTACCGCGGGCGGGCACGTCTCTGCGTCCTAGAGTGCACGAGGGCGCACGAGTGCGCTCGAGGGCGCTGCGTCCTAGGAGGCACTGAAAAAAAAGCTGCATTTCTGTTCTTCCACTACAGACACAGCCGCGAACAGAAAGCCAAAGGAGTGCTTTGATTGGTTTAGATGTGATTGACCTCTCATTTGACTAATAAGAGCCTTGAATTGGGTTTCTGAAACCTTGAAGAACCAGTGACTGAAAACCTAGCAAGAAGGACCCGCCTACCAACGGCTGCGAATGCAGCGAGCCAATTGAAGCACAGAAGTTCGAAAGCTGTTTGGCGTAAGGCTGGGTGAAGAGACACTGACTGCTGCAGCAGATGAAAAAAGGACCCACAGGAAGAACCGCCACAGACCCAGCAGCACGGAGACCACCCACAAGTGCGACCTGTGTGACAGGGACTGCCATTCGCACATCGGCCTGTTTAGCCACAGGCGGTGCTGTCCCAGCAGAGTAGACGTTTAGGATTCTCTTCCATGGTCATCATAGACCGTCCACATGCTGTTGTGGACAGGTAAGTGTTATAAGCTAAATTATTCTTTATCCCTGAAAATTGTAATCAAAAATGACTTTTGACTGATCGGTAAATTACAACTGTGCGGCGCACGAAGTCCGAAGTCCATGCGCCGTGGTACACGGTTCGTGCGCCGCGTCCGGACCATGAATGCCCCCCCACCCGCTACTCTTCTGTAGCGGGGGGGGGGGGGGGGGGACCGCGAGGACTGTGCGCTGTGGTACACGGTTCATGCGCCGCGCCCGGACCGTGAACGCCCCCCCCCCGCTACTCTTCTGTAGCGAGGGGGGGGGCGCGGGGACCGCGGGGACTGTGCGCCGCAGTCGCCACATCGCCACATGACTGTTCCGTCATGTAGCGATGGCCGATGTCCGTCCTCTGTAGCGGGGGGTGGGGGGGGTGGGGGGGAGTTGTTATCTTCTACATTACAAATATTTTAGAATAATTTTTAGTGCACTGTAGGTTATTTTTTCTTGTAAAAAAAAAAAGCCACACATTTTTTACGTGGCATGCTTCTTTGTGTGTGGGGGCTTGTTTGTTCATTCATTCATGAATGAATGAATAAACAACCCCCCCCCCCCCCACACACACACACACACAGCCCTGAGTGTCACCTTTCATTAGAGCCCAAGATGAAGCTTCTATGTTGAATCATTCAAAAGTTACAGACATTTTTCCAAACGGTGCCATTTGGCACAATTTGGCACAGTTCAAAAACGCCTGGGAACTACCTGAGAACAAAGCTGTGTAATATATTCATTTTTTGTGGTATTGTTACAAAATTTTGACCTCAGCTGGATAACACTTGGTTCTACATTTCTGTTGCATGTTCCAGCCCGGATCTGAAGCTGTGTGTTATTTGCAAGCATTTGTATCCAAAAAAACACCCAGGCGAAATTTATTTTCTTCAAGTTCACTATGTTTAGATGACTGTTACTCAGTGGCCGGAGCACTTAGAGAGATTATGACTGTTTTACCAAAAAATTCAAAGTGTTTTCTTTTAAATGAGACCAACCCCATGAAGATGCTGCAAAGGGTTGAAGAACAGCTTTTGATTTACTTTGGGCATGTTATTTTTTGGCGTTTTTAGGGAAATTGACCAGAGTGCAAGGGGTTAAAGAAGTCTCCCCATTTATTGGTAGCTCTATTCTTCAAATAATCAATTCTTCATTGACATTAGGCCATGTACCGCAGGCTTTTAAAACTGCCGTAATTAAACCCTTTCTTAAAAAGCCAACATTGGATCCTGGAGTTTTAGCCAACTATAGACCAATCTCTAATTTGCCTTTCATTTCAAATATCTTAGAAAGAGTTAAAATATTTGACCACTTGCAAGAAAATGGTTTATTTGAAGAGTTTCAATCTGGGTTTAGAATCCATCATAGTACTGAAACAGCTTTAGTGAAGGTCACTATTGACCTCCTTATTGTATCTGATAATGGACTTGTTTCTATACTTGTCCTTTAAGACCTTAGTGCAGCTTTTGATACTATCGATCATAATTTTTTACTTGATAGATTAGAGCACCATGTTGGACTTAATGGAACTTTGTTGCAGTGGTTTAGATCGTATTTATCTGATAGGTTTCAGTTTGTTCATGTCAATGAGTTTTCTTCAAATTCAAAGCTCAGTCACGGAGTTCCACAGGGATCTGTGTTAGGCCCTATTCTTTTTAGTTTATAGTATATGCTTCCGCTAGGCAACATTATTAGAAAGCACTGTATACATTTTCATTGTTATACAGATGGAACACTATTATACCTGTCAATGAAGCCAGATGATAATAATCAATTAGTCAAATTAGAAGCCTGTCTTAAGGAAATCAAATCTTGGATGACTTGTAATTTCCTGCTATTAAATTCAGAAAAGACTGAAGTCATTCTAGTTGGTCCAAAAAACCTTAGAAATACCTTTCCAAATTAAACTCTTAGTTTTGATGCAGTTACGCTTTCTCTGAATAGTTCTGTGAGGAACCTTGGCATTATTTTTGATCAAGATCTGTTTTTTTAATTCACATATTTAACTTGTTTCTAAGACTGCCTTCTATCATTTGTGTAATATTGCCAAAATTAGGAGCATCTTGTCTCAAAGTGATGCTGAGAATCTAATCCATGCTTTTGTTAGCTCTAGATTAGATTATTGTAACTCCTTACTATCAGGTTATCCTGAAACATCTCTAAAAATTCTTCAGCTGATCCAGAATGCTGCAGCAAGAGTTTTAACAGGTACTAGAAAGAGAGATCATATCTCTCCAGTTCTGGCCTCCCTTCATTGGCTTCCCATAGAGTTTAGAATTAAGTTTAAATCCTTCTTATTTACAAAGCTCTAAATAATCAGGCCCCTTTTTATTTAAAAGTTCTGATACTACCCTATTATCTTAACAGAGCACTACGCTCCCAAAATGCAGAAATACTTGTAATACCTAGAATCTCCAAAAGTACAATGGTAGGCAGAGACTTCGGTTATCAAGCTCCTCTCCTGTGGAACCAGCTGCCAATCTGGATTTGGGAGTCAGACTCGATCTCTGCTTTTAAGAATAGGGTTAAAACCTTCCTTTTTGATATAGCCTATAATTAGGGAGGAATCATGTGCCCCTGAACCCTCCCTTAGTTATGCTGCTAATAGGTTAAGACAGCCGGGGGACCTCCAACAATGCACTGGGCTTCACTCCTTTCTTCACTCTCAATGAAATATTTTTGTTGGTCATTAACATCTGTTTGCTCTCTCCCATAGATTGAGTCCCCATCATGCTGTTTGCTCTCTACATGTCTGTTCTTTTCTTCTTCTTCTCCATCCCCTCACCCCCCAGCCAGTAGCAGGCTGGAGTTCTGCTGGAGGTTTCTTCCCTTTTAAAGGGAGTTTTTCCTCTCCACCGTCACCAAGTGCTTGCTCACAGGGGATCACCTGATTGCTGGGGTCTTTCTAAAATTGTGGGGGCTTCCCCTACAGTTGAAAGTGCTATGATATGACTGTTGTGAAATGACACTATATAAATAAAGCTGAATTGAACTGAACTGATTTGAATTTAATTGAATTAATTGGTGGACTTGCTGGTGTGTTTTGGATCATTGGCCTGCTGCAGAACCCAAGTGTGTTTCAGCTTGAGGTCATGAACAGATGGCCGGACATTCTCCTTCAGGATTTTTTGGTAGACAGCAGAATTCATGGTTCCATTTACCACAGCAAGTCTTCCAGGTCCTGAAGCAGCAAAACAGCCCCAGACAATCACACTACCACCACCATATTTTACTGCTGGTATGATGTTCCTTTTCTGAAATGCTGTGTTACTTTTATGCTGGATGTAATGGGACACACTCCTTACAAAAAGTTCAACTTTTGTCTCGTCAGTCAGAGTATTTTCCTAAAAGTCTTGGGAGTCATCGAGATGTTTTCTGGCAAAACTGAGACGAGCCTTTATATTCTTTTTGCTCAGCAGTAGTTTTCGTCTTGGAACTCTGCCATGCAAGCCATCTTTTCCGTCTCTTTCTTATGGTGGAATCATGAACACTGACCTTGACTGAGGCAAGTGAGGACTGAAGTTCTTTGGATGTTGTTGTGGGGTCTTTTGTGACCTTTTGGATGAGTTGTCGCTGCTCTCTTGGGGTAATTTTGGTCAGCCGGCCACTCCTGGGAAGGTTCCCCACTGGTCCATGTTTTCGCCATTTGTGGATAATGGCTCTCAGTGTGGTTTGCTGGAGTCCCAAAGCTTTAGAAATGCCTTTATAACCTTTTCCAGACTGATAGATCTCAAATACTTTGTTTCTCATTTGTTGCTGAATTTCTTTGGGTCGCAGCAGGATGTCTCACTTTAGTGGATGTTTTGGTCTACTTCACTTAGTCAGGCAGGTCCTATTTAAGTGATTTCTTGATTGAGAACAGGTGTGTCAGTAATCAGGCCTGGGTGTGGCTAGAGAAATTGAACTCAGCTTTCCAAAGATGTGATTAACCACAGTTAATTTATGTTTTAATGGGGGGGGGGGACTTTTTCACACAGGGCCATGTGGGTTTGGATTTTTTTTTTAACCCCTAATAATAACCTTGATTTAAAAACTGCATTTTGTGTTTACTTGTGTTATTTTTGTCTAATATGTAAATTTGTTTGATGATATGGACGATTTAAGTGTGACAAACATACAAAAAATGAGAAACCAGGAAGGGGGCAAACAGTTTTTCACACCACTGTGTATAAGTATATATATACAGTATAGTATATATATATATATATATATATATATATATATATATATATATATATATATATATATATATATATATATATATATATATATATATATATATATATATATATATATATATATATATATATATATATGTATATATTATCATCATCATGTCAGGGGCGACAATGACTGTTTCATTTAGGTCTGATCACATTCCTCCACGCAGCTCTGTAATTCGCCTTCAGCTGCCAGGAGCTCCTGACCTTGTTAACCCAGGCGATGTCCGAGCCAGAATAAGTTGCTCTCTGACTGACCATTTCATGAATCTGCTTGCAAAGTATCAGTGCCACTCACTCTTGCTGGGCTAGCGACACATTCTTGGCAGATAGAGGTATTATCAGTGGCAAGGACAGGCCAAGGCAAACTGACTCCAGTATCTGTTGCAGTGACTAACCAGATGATAGGTTTGTTTATCTCTGCTCTTTGTGTAGTGTGTGTATGTATGTATATATATATATATATATATATATGTGTGTGTGTGTGTGTGTGTGTGTGTGTGTGAATGAAATCACCAGGTACAGCCATAGCAGAAAGAAATAAAGTGATTAACTGCAGGGCCACTATAATTATGTAAAACTACATTTCCAATGTATCAGTACTTTACATGAGCTGCTGTGTAAACTATTTAAATATAAAACAACACAATTTATGGCTAAATATGATAAATAATTGTTGAGGAAGAGCAATGTACAAACACTGATTAGCAATGCTAATGTTTTTTTGTTTTTTTTTGTTTAAAATGAACAGGAATACAGTACATCAGCTTAAACAAAAAGTGTGTGATTAAAAAAAATCACCTTCTGTGGGATCCCTGAGCTTGCTTCTCTGGAAATAAGTAGTAGGAGAGAATGGCATCTGGTGTGTGTCTATTCTTACACTTTGTTTTGGTTGCAGTTACTGCTGAAAATCTCACTTAAAGATACGAAGTTCGAAACACAGTTGGAGCAGGGTTTTCAGTGCTTTTTTGGCAGTTTCGGTATATTGTGCCCTGGTTTTGATCCAGAATGTTGGCCATCAGGATTTTGCTTCAGACAAACATGTCAAGACCGCATATATGTAGAGACAGACACATCAGACATGGGAAGAGAGGGAATATCCTGTAACTTTTCAAAATAAAACACCTTGCAGACTTTGAGTTATTATACAAAGGAACAGAACAAATTATTTATTTATTTGTTGGAGACTCTGCCACCTGGTACCAAGTAGTCCATGACCTGGTGGTTGAAGACCACTGCACTGGTTGAGCATTAGGACCTCTGGGAACTGTCAACAGGTGGAAAAAGTACATATGCTGCAATGGCTCTTGATGGTATAATGGCTGGGGGTGGAGAGGAGGTCTATAACATGATTTTTTTCTGTATATTTTTACCCACTGTCCAGAAAATTAGAGTAATACTAAATGTCACTTTCCAATTATAACAGTTTAAAATGGTTTTATTTTAATTAATGTATTTATTAATGCTTTTTAATGCTTTTCTCGGGCCCACAGATATACTGCAGTAGCCTTTGGGCTGGTTAATTTTAGCCGAGATCGAAGCAAATCAGGGGTGGGGGGGTCTTACATCAGCCACTCGCACATGGATACATTTAATCGGATGGCTGTTCCACAGTGTTTGGGCTGTATTGCCCATATCCTGTGTTTTATTGAGAATTTTGGGGATTGTTGAAGTTGCTAAATCCCACAAGAACAAATCAAACCAGAGTAACATGCTCCAACTTTTGTTTATTCTTCAATTTAAAATTAGCTCTGCCAAGGTGGAAATGTTTGTTTGTCTTCAAGCAGGATTATGCAAAAACTACTGAACAGATTTTTGATTAAACTTTTACCAGAGCTGGCCCTTGGCCTAAGGATGAACCCAATAGATTTTGGAGGTGATCCGAGAGTGCATCCCTCTGCCAAGGCCCTTGTTTGTTTTTGTACACTGGGATTACACAAAAAAACTACTGGACGGATTTGGATGAAATTTTAACCAGAGGTTCTGCTTGGGCTACAGATGAACCTATTAGATTTTGGAGGTGATTCATGAGCACATACCTCTGCCAAGGCCCTATATTCTTGTTGGGCTGGGCGGTAAACTGAATATATTTGTTGCATTAGTACTTTTGGCCACCCACGATACATAAAATGCCTATGTTGCATATATCGGGGCGGCAGTGGCTCAGGGGGTAGAGCAGGTCGTCTAATAACCCGATGGTTGGCGGCTCGAATCCCGCTCTCCCCAGATATCCTGCCGTTGTGTCCCTGGGCAAGACACTTCACCCGCATTGCCTCCAGTGCCCATAACACTGGGTATGAATTTGTATAAATGTATAAATGTTCGGTGGTGGCCGGAGAGGCCGTTGGCGCAGATTGGCAGCCATGTTTCCGTCAGCCTGCCCCAGGGCAGCTGTGGCTACAGTAGTAGCTTGCCACTACCATTGTCTGTCTGGAGTGAATGAATAATGTATCTACTTGTAAAGCATCTTTGAGTGTCTATGATAAAGCGTTATATAAATCTGATGCATTATTATTATTGAGTATAATTTGTCACGTTCATATGAGCTCATATATATATATATATATATATATATATATATATATATATATATATATATATATATATACTGTATATATATATATATATAATTTTTTTATTTTTTGCTATATTGCCAAGCCTCTACATTCTTGCAAAGTGATTATTCAAAAACTACTGGACAGATTTTAATGAAACGTACATGGACAAGGGGGGTTGCAGATGGAGCCTTGATGAAGGTATACGTAGAGGTATGCGCTCTCCAGCCCACTGACACCAGCCACCCCCGATCATATGACCCTTTTAAGTGTTTAAAGAACATTCTGGCAAGGCACGAACTATTAAAAATGTTTTACAGCAAGTTTTCATTCACTATCCATCCATTTGCCTGGGATTTCATTTATGGAAACCTCAATCTTTTAAATTCAGAGCCATTTGGATTTTTATTAAATATCTGTAAGAACAGTGCTGCGCCTTTGGAGTTGCATTTATTTCTGAGAACTCGCGCTCATTCAAGGTGTTAAATCGGTGCTGAATAATCTTTCATTAAGCCTGTTCATATCTAACAGGCTTTTCAAAATGAAGACCAGATGGAAAGCGAGGCAAGTTTAAAGGAAAAGTCAAATAGTGAATACTGATCACAGTACCAATGCTCTATTGATCTGAATGGAGAGGTAATTAAAACTACCATGTGTTTCAGCGTAGCTTAAATGGAGGGAGCTAGAGACTCACAAAGTCTCACAGTGGCCCCGCAGTACAGGTTGCCATTAACAACAATCAGTGCAGGGACTAGGAATGAGACATCTAATCAGTTTCTCAAAGCTGTAATGCCAACTTAATGAAAGAGATTAAAAACGTTTATTTGAGAGTGGCCGGCGCATGTTTCCCTGATGTTTTCTCCCTCCAGATGAAGATAAAAGCAGGGTAATAATGCAATATAAATTATTTTGGACCAGGATTTAAGATACTGAAAATGGAATTCACTTTCTTGGATGGAAAATGTCTTTCACAGGAGAAAAAAGAAAAAAAAAACTCCATGCATTTTGATTTAGAGTCATATCTGGCTTTGTCTGCAAAATGTGCTTGTCACAGAAATTGCCCCGCTAATAAAATGGGGTCACATTTTCACTTGGTGGGAGTGAAATCTGTCTCAAAGTTTGGATTATTTGACAATTTGATCAGCAATCTTGGCGAGTAATCAGTTCCGGCAGGCACAGGCCCACTCCTGTCAGTGCCACGGGCTGCTGGGGGAATGAGCCCATATTACTTGTCTGCTGCAAAAGGCTGCGGGGATGTGTTGTCAGGCAAGCATTTTGGCAAAGGTTTGAAGAGAGAGTGGGTAGGTAGGAGCACATTAAATACTGTGGAGAGATGAAGCGGCCGGTATATGGGCTCCAGCCTGCAGAGGTGGAGGTATATTGAGCGGGTGAGCAAGGACGGTCTGATCAGCCAGGAGGGGTTGTGGTGCAGGAAAAAAACCCGGCCTCCTCTCACTGCGGGCTCAAGATTGTGCTCTGCAGCGACAGTATATTGCGTTTTTCATGCTGTCCACCTGAATGCAGCCCACAGCCTCACACTTAAGCCTATTGAGAGTATTTTAGAATTTCTCCCGGGCTATGTAATTGTACCCCCAGCCTGCTGCTTTGAAACCGATTTAGAGTTGTTTTCACATTTGAGAAGTAAAATGCTTAAGTACCTCACAGCACAGTTGAGCTGTGATGCTGTTTTGTGCGTTTGTTGAAAAGCCGGCAGTATGCGTGGATGACACAGTTACTCCGCTGTGCATGTTTGTTTTTTTTTTAATTTTCTGGCCAGTCTAATGTGATGGTGGCGGGGGGAGGAAGTACTGAGGTCTGTCCTATTAATGGTTGCAAGCCAACTTGGATGTTGCGATGAAAACGAGAGACGTGTAATCTCCGAGTGGAGGACGGTGCCAGGCAAACGGCTTTCCTGGTCCACAGCGTGGATTTAGATCCCTTTATCCCTGCTCTATCGCAGTGCCATCACAGCGTTGCTGTCCTCTGTGTGGCCAATCAACAGATGTGTTTAAACTGAAGCTGTCGTCCTTCCAGACAAGCCCACCCCCCTCCTTTAGCAGCAATATTATATCGTCTAACAGAATGGGGCCAATTCGTCGTGATCACCAAGGCATTGTTTGCAAATGAGGGCTGTGCATGCCCTTACCCAGAGCAAAGGCTTCGTCCTTTAGCACAAATATCAAGTAGCACGTTTATGTGCTAGTTATTAAACCTTATGTTCTCATTTAGAAAACACTATATCTTCTCTTTTTAGTAGTTTAAAATATGCATGACATTGTTCATGTTTTTGGTGGTCCAGAAGAGTGTTTGCATATATGCAAAAATGTTGCAGATGTAAATGGGAGGGCATCATAGAAACTAATGACAAAGAAAACATTTAAAATTGCTCTGTACTGATGATCCCTTTGGACATGCAGCTACAGTCATGAAAAAATTAGGACACCCTGTATAAACCTCTATATGTGTGTGTGTGTGTGTGTGTTTAACATATTTGGACATATGGATATTTAATATCAATGTTAAAAAACAAACAGTGAGGAATAAATTAGGACACCCACCATCTTTTTTAGGACACCCCACATTCATTCCCACTTATAAAGGTTAAAATAAATGTTAAAAAATGCAAATTAAACTAAAACAAGGTTAGACATAGATATGTGAACATTTATTAATGAAGAACTGAATATTTAATGGGGTGTCCTAATTTTTTCATATGACTGTAGATGGTTCTTTTAAAAATAGGTTAAGAATGCAACTGTTTGTTTGGCTTAATATTCTGGCCTCATGAAGCTAGTTCACCGACTAATATGATGCAGCCTTCCCCTTTTCACCTTCACCCCTTACCATTCCGGCCAGTGTCCAGCCAATGAAAAACATCACAGGGGAGGAAAGTGCAGTTACCAATGTGTCCAGAGCTGCAGAAAACACCTTTTTTTGGGGGGGGGGGGTGGCGGGGTGAGTAGCATGTTTGCTAACTATCGGTCTGTGGTAACAAAACAAATGCCGTCATGATAACAGAGTAGGAACTGTCATGTAAAGTTTTTTGTTAGCTTGGAAAAGCTGCAGTGTGAAACCAAACCTAACCGGGCCAGATGTCTACAATGTGGCAAAAATATGAAACTTTGTCTGCTATAAGTCTAAGTATTCATAAGAATTGAAGATTTGCACAATTGAAGCCCTGATACTAACACATTCATTCCAAAATGGCATTGCTGTTCTATTAACCTGATGAATATCAGAACTTCACCTAAATTACGTCACATTTACAAATCTGTTCGTACACATTGTTGTATGCGGCCCATGCATACCTTTAACAAGATAAAGTTTGTAGTAAAAGGAAAAAAAAAATCCTGTTGCTACATCACAGTGTTTCCCCTACCATTTTAGTGCTCTCCCAACGCCCCCCCCAGAGTGTCGTTAATTTAATTTAATTTAATTTTTCTATATATACAACAAAAGTCCTTTTAAGATGCATTCACTAGAGATCAAGTCTTTACCTTGTCCTTTCATTAAACTAAATATCCTTATTTATCTTATTTACACGACAGCAGCTCATTTCTGTCTCTTCTCTGCACTCTGTAACACGCAGCTGGGTCGAACTCTGCTGCTGATAAGCACAGACACATGCGCTCGCACACACACAGACGTGACATGCACACACACACACACACACACACACACAGACTCGTGCGCACATAAAGGTGAACACACTCACACCAATGGAGAGAGAGTGCGTAAGAAAGCATGTTGCATTAGCCAACTTAAAAAATATCTACATTTTTTAAACATACCCAGGATGTTGAAGGTTGCAACACTAGCTCTCCTGCTGGTAGCAGGAGAAGTAGCTTTCCGGGTCGAAGTGTTATGACCCGAGCGCCGGCCTTGTCCACTCTCAGGCTATGTATAGCTTGCTACCGGCTTTGACAGCTGTGGGTTATATTCTGGCTTCACCGCGCTCTTATTGTGAAGGCGCTCGGTGGGACTTCTGTCTGTCAAAGTTGGTCAGCTGTCTGTCATTACTGCTCGTTAGCGTTCGGCTTTATTAGGCGGGCGCTGACGGCAGTTAGATTGCAGGAGTATCGTCAGACATCATCTAAACCTCGTCAGACATTCATCGTTCTGGTCACGCCAGGTTCGTGTGTATATTCTCGTGCTTTGCTTGTTCATGTCATGTCATGTTTTAGACCGTAAGTGGCAGGGGTTGGCCTTACGGTCCCATGCTCTATGTTCAGTGTATCTTCGCCACAGTCATAGTCTTGTATATGTTACTTCTTGTGTCTTGTAATAAATCACCATCATTGCAAAACTCACCGGTGGACTCTTGGCGTCTTATGGTGATCCGCGAGGATCACCGCATGACAGTATACTCCTGCCACAGACATCTAAATGGAGACGCCACACCGAGACGCCTTTCTTCCGTGAGTTTTTGCCATTGTGTGGAGTTTTCTCTCCTGTAGTTGGACTTGGTAGGGAGATGACCGCCAGCGAGTGTGATTATTGCCCGGAGTGGCTGGAGGAGGTTGACGGCTATCTGGCGGAAGCCGCCCGTGTCATGCCCACTAAAGCGGCTGGTTATCACTTAGACTTCGCCCAGCGGGCCGTGCACCGTTACCATCTTACCTATATTCCGGAAGGAAGAAAGAGGTTATCATGGATTTTTGCACAGCATACATTGAGGGAGAAGGCGCTCCAGGAAACCCCTCCACCTCCCGCGAGGACAGCGTCCCTGGTGAGAGTGGAGATCCATCGGCTGGAGAGAAAGCCCGGCAGGGGACCTGTGGATCGGAATCCAGTACCTGTCGCCCGCCCAGTCCCAGCGTCATGTGTTCCTGGGCCCTTCGCCACTCCATCGGCCAGTAGACCCCATAGCCATGCTCCTACCAAGCCCCAACGAGAATCCCGTCCGGATCCAGCTCCGGGTCGTCGGAGGGACCCAGCCTCCCATTTGGCCGCATCATTCACGTCACGACAGAAGGGAATCCCCACAGTCGCCGCCCACGGGTCATCTGTTCCAGTTGCGCTGTCAGCTCCTTGTGCCCGCGTCGCCCCGACTGCCATGTCCTTCTCTTTGACGTCACCCCCTGCGGCTGGGAGTACTGTGAGTCATGCTTCGGCGAGGCCTGTCAGCAATCCATCCCGAGCGGCTCCTCCTCGTGGCCCCGAGGAGCCTGCCGTTTTCTCCCGGAGGGATAAGAGGAGAACTCCACCCGCTGCAGCAGGCACCATCTTCTCTCCAGGAGACAGGCAAGTGCAAGTTATTTCTTCCCACCATTATTATGATCTGCCTTGTCTGACTCCTTGGGCTGGAGTTCGGGGTTCGCAGCCCCCCGAGCTTCCGCCACCTGCTGTAACTGTTGTTCCTAAACCTGCTGCCTCTGTGTCTTCCCCTGCCGAGTGGTCCGCGATGCCAGGTCTACGTCGCGGGAGGAGGAGGGGGCCTGCGCGGCTGGAAAGCCTGGATCCAGCCCAGCAGCCACGTCGTGGACAGAGGAGGAGAGCAGACTGCGGCGCGGAACCTGTGCTGATGGAGAAGCGTCCCCGGGTTTCCTCGCCGGAACGGTCTGAGTCAGCGGGTCGAGTGTCCCCTGCCCCCACACTATACGGGTCATCGGCGTGGACATCAGCGCGGGAGGAACCTCAGGCTGCAGATGTTATCTTGCCAGCTGAGGAGCCCGACTCAGCTGAGTTGGAACCTGCGGACGAGAGTCGCTGCCCTGAACCTAGATCGACAGAGTCCTGGGTGGCAACAGAACCCGAGTGCAGGCAAATGCTCCCTCTTGTGTCTCTGTCCTCTGTTTCGGAGCATTTGTGCCTGCCTCTCGGGGAGCCAAGTGAGGAGCAGCTGCCTGCTGCTCCCGAGCTCATCTTGCTGGGTTCTGTTGCTACCGGTGATACTGATCTCGGTTTTCTTGTTGTGTGTGAGCTTCGTTGCAGTGTCGCCGGCATGGAGCTAGTCAGGCTCACTGATTTGGAGGTTCCAGGTTCGGGGTTGGAGATCGTCAGTGGAGCTGCACCAACCCAGTCGGGGTCCATTGTGGAGGCTGCGGTGGCCCAATCGGGGTCCGACGTGGGTGTGCCAGAGGCTCAATCAGGGCCCACCACAGGTGCGGTTCTGGCCCAATCGGGGTCCGACGTGGGTGCAGCCGGGACTCAATCGGGGTCCAGCGGAGGTGCAGCACCGGTGTGGTCCGCAGACGGTGGAGGAGCTGCAGACCCTTCGCCGTCAGACGGAGTACGGGCTCATCTTTGCCTTCTAGTCCCTCTACTGAGTCATCGCCCCTGCGCATCATCGCCAGGGGCCGTGGAGGTCCTGCTACGCTCACCCCAGCTCTCCCATGTTTTGTCTTCGCCAGGGAGGCCGCTGCAGGCTGTTTTTCCCCGGTACTGGTGGCTGAGGGACACGAGTCGGCCGCCTGAGGAACTGCTTCGCCGGTTCGGCGCCTCGGGTCAGCCACCCGACATGTTGTGTGTTTTGCTGGGCGATGTGGTTCGGCCACCAGAGGAGCGGACGTGCTGGGCTTTGGACTGTGGTGAGCCGCCAGGTCATGCCCCACCTCCCATGACCACCCGTCGGCCGTTGGACGCGGGGAGACCACCTGAACTGTTCCTGTAGCGCCTGGTCTCCCCCGGTCGGCATAAACTGTCGGGGGGGGGGGGGTAGTGGTCATTTTCTGGTGATGATCTGTCCCAGTAATTGTGGGGTTTTTTTTTTCTTGTTATCCTGTGTTTTTGTAATGGTTATTTGGGTATCTGTGGGTATTTGTGGTTATGTCCTGCAGTTGCTTTATTTTGTTCTGTGTGCAGTTAGGGGTGAGCCAGTAATTGTTCTGTTTTCTGTACATAGTTATTTTGAAAATTCACTTGAGCATTCACACAGGTGAGAAGTCATTTTCTTGTAAAACGTGGGCAAAGATTTAATTTTCTCTTGCTGTGCTGTTTGCTGTAATTGTTATTTGGGCATTTAATCTGATTTGAGTATTTGGTATATTTTTTTGTCATTGTGCTGTGTTAGTTTTTTTTTTCCCTTGCCTGGTCTTGATTGTGTGCTTATTGTACTGATTCTGGGTTTGGTCTCTCTCTCCCTCCGGACCTGCCCCCAGCCGCCCACCCTGGAGGGGTGGGCGGCTGGGAGCAGGGTGTTCTGGAGGGAGGGTACTGGGTGTTCTGGAAGCCCGCCCTCGGAGGGAGGGTACTGTTATGACCTGAGCGCCAGCCTTGTCCGCTCTCGGGCTATGTATAGCTCGCTGCCGGCTTTGACAGCTGTGGGTTATAATCTGGCTTCACCGGGCTCTTATTGTGAAGGCGCTCGGTGGGGCTTCCGTCTGTCAAAGTCGGTCAGCTGTCTGTCTTTACTGCTTGTTAGCGTTCGGCTTTATTAGGCGGGCGCTGACGGCAGTTAGATTGCAGGAGTATCGTCAGACATCGTCTAAACCTCGTCATACTTTAATCGTTCTGGTCACGCCAGGTTTGTGTGTATATTCTCGTGCTTTGCTCGTTCATGTCATGTCATGTTTTAGACCGTAAGTGGCAGGGGTTAGCCTTACGGTCCCATGCTCTATGTTCAGTGTATCTTCGCCACAGTCATAGTCTTGTATGTGTTACGTCTTGTGTCTTGTAATAAATCACCATCATTGCAAAACTCACCGGTGGACTCTTGGCGTCTTATGGTGATCCGCGAGGATCACCGCATGACACGAAGTGTAGAAAAAAGCCCAAGTGCTGCATGCCCTGCCCCCGACAAGCAGCAAAAGTCCAGTCATCGCCGGATGACAGGTTTTGACCCAGAAAATGTTGCAGCCTGCATGCAAATCTCAGTAAATGTCAGATGTGTCAGACTTCCCATATCAAGAGGCTCTTGAAATGTTCTTCCAGAAGCCCAGAAAAACACATTTCAGTGACAAAAGCTGCACACTTTGTGGATAATTACCATATGAACAAATGTTCAGATATTTCGTTCGAATATTCTGATGTTATGTTCAATAATTGCTTTTTGCAGTTTTTTATTTATACTGACTGTTATTAAAAGAATCTCTTGTTACTAAAAGAAAATGTTTTTATTAAAAGAAACTGTTGTTATTAAAAGAAACTTAAGAACACCATGATTACTTTAAGACTTTGTTGTTGTCAGCCTTCATCCCCCCCCCCCCCTTCTAAGTTGGTAATGTTTATACCTTTGGTAAAAAGAAATTAATGCAAATCTATCCATTATGTGACAGACTGAGAAACTGGCTTCTGTTCTGATTGTGGATGAAAACTAGTTTCAGTAGAGAAAACTCTCAGTGCAGACATTGGTATCCATGAATTGCAGTTACCGAGTCTTGCAGGCAAAGAAAGCCTGAAAAATAAGTTTTTGTCTGAAGGTGCATTCAGGCCAAATGCAACCATGCAATGCGATTGCAAGTAAAGTTAAAGCAAACATGTGGAAAACAGGCAAATTTGGGCATTTGTGCATCCAAGGGATGTGGTAGTGCTAGCTAGAAATCAGCCTTGAGATTCTGCCATCACCGGAATTAAAGTATCAAAACTAGAGAGTAAGCTAATTTGAAAATGAGACTGCCACTCACCTGCAGACAGATGGACCGGGAGCTCTGCAGCTGAATTAGTGTCGGAGTTACCCACCCATGGACTTTTGCCATGGGTGTGTTAATGAGAGCTAGCAGGCTAGTTGTGTAAACAACTGTCAGCTTGGTGAAGTTTTGGAGGCAGGGATAATTTTTTCAGGTGAGAGCCCTGTCGTATAATGTAAAACTAAACATGACAGTGTTATATAGGAGGTTGGAGCCAAAGGATGAGACCAGGTGTTGAACAGAACACAAGTTTATTGAACAGGGCAGTGCAACCCAACCACACCAAGCCGCTGTGCAGAGAAGACGGCCAAGAGACCGTTCTTCCAGCCTGCAGTCCCTATTATAGACATGGGTGGTGGTGGAATCGGCAGGCGGAGCCACCAGCCCATACCGCACAAATAAGAGCACTAAATATAACATGAACCATATACTGTAAATAACTATATTGTGGAAATGTGAAAATGACGAGGCAGAATTTATCCCACGAGTCAGGTTTATTCACATCTTCCAACATCAGCAAAGCAGAAAGAGAGATCAAACACAGACATTCGTCCTTTATATATCCAGGACCTTCAAAGCTCACAGTCACATTGCATTTAATGACAAGTAACAATGCATCTTTCCTTAAATCCTTTCACATCCTCCTCATAGCCTCTAGCAGACCAGGAAATCCCCCAAGGCCGTCTCTTGCATACCAAAGACTAAATTTTCACATCCTCCTGTTATCTCACAGGAGGCCCAGTCCTTTGTTCTACTCTGAGATGTGAAGCTTAAAGTCATACATATGTGGCCCACATGACCCCCCCAAACATCTAAGATGGAACAACAGA
Source organism: Pholidichthys leucotaenia (assembly GCA_020510985.1). NCBI lineage: Eukaryota > Metazoa > Chordata > Actinopteri > Cichliformes > Pholidichthyidae > Pholidichthys > Pholidichthys leucotaenia. The sequence continues at coordinate 217,688,650 of CM035844.1, forward strand.
ATAACAGTTTGCATGTCATGATAAAATCATTACACATTAACCCACATGCTGCTTGGGCCTCAGTCTCCTCCCGTATCTGCTGTAAGCGGGCTTTGCCACTTTTGCGGCGCCATCCTGCTGGGGAGCTGCTGTCTTGGGGTGAGAACTGTTTGTCACTCCCTGTGGGTATTCTGGGGAATGTCCCCGAGGGGGTCTGCCGTGCCGAGGAGCCCTGGCCAACAGCACATCCTCGTCCGCCACCACAAAAGCGGGTTTGAGCCTGTTTATGCCAATCTTTTCCTTCCTGCCCCCCAAATCTAGCAAAAAATGCTTGTCCCCTGTTTCCAGCACTCTAAATGGTCCATCATAAGGTGGTCGCAGCGGTGGGCGATGGGCATCGTGTCTGACAAAAACAAACTCCGCGTTTTTCAAAGCCTTAGGCACAAAAACGTGCGGAAAACTGTGGTGAACGGGGCCAGGCAGCATGCCCGATTCCGTGCCACACTGCAACCGCTGAGATGGGGAGCTATCTGGCGCAGGATTATCTGGGAGAAACTCCCCGGGCAGCTGAAGTGGCTGTGCAAAAGCTAGCTCAGCCGGGGAGGCTTCTAAATCCTCTTTAGGTGCAGAACGCAACCCCAATAAAACCCACGGTAGCCTGTCCACCCAATTTGCATCCGTAAGCGACGCTCTGAGAGCTGCTTTCAATGACCTATGAAAACGTTCGCATAATGCATTAGCCTGCAGATTGTACGCGGTTGTGCGGTGGATCGTTACCCCCAGGCTGCGGGCCATTGCTGACCAAAGTTCGGAAACAAATTGAGGACCTCTGTCAGACGTAATGTCCGACGGGACTCCAAAGCGCGCTACCCATGCTGTTAAAAACGCGCACCACCTCCTCGGCTGTGGTTGACGCCAGTGGGACCATTTCTGGCCAGCGCGTGGTGCGGTCCACCATTGTCAGAAGGTGTGTGCACCCCTGTGACGGCGGGAGGGGGCCTACGAGGTCCACGTGAACATGATCGAACCTCTTAGCCGGGATGTGAAACGGCTCCAAGGGAGCTCTCGTGTGTCTGTGTGCCTTGGCTCGTTGACAAGCCATGCAGGCTGCTGCCCACTCCTTAACTTGTTTGCGCAGGCTTGGCCATACAAAATTCTCTCCTACCATTTTGACTGACGTGCGCACTCCCGGGTGCGCCAGAGAATGAATCGAGTCAAAAATGCGGCGGCGCCACGCGGCCGGTACCACAGGACGCGGTCGCCCCGTGGAGACATCGCAGATTGGGGGGGGGGGGGGGGCATACCATCTTGCAGCACGCTGTTCTCCAGCCTTAACCCTGTTGGTCCAGACTGGAGCGCGCGCACGTCTGCGTCGCTAACCTGATCCGCGGCCATGGCTGCATAATCTATCCCTATGCGGACTGGGGCCGCCACGGCACGCGAGAGACAGTCTGCCACTACATTCAGTTTACCCGCTATGTGCTGAATATCGGTAGTAAACTCTGAGATGGCAGCCAGCTGTCTTTGCTGCCGGCCCAACCACGGCTCTGAAACCTTGGCCATCGCGAATGTCAGCGGCTTGTGGTCAACGAACGCGGTGAAACGGCGTCCCTCCAGCCAGAACTGGAAGTGGCGAATGGCCAAGTGGAGAGCTAACAACTCCCTGTCGAATGCGCTGTATTTTCGTTCACTATCGCGCAAAGTCCTGCTGAAAAAGGCGAGCGGCTGCCAAGCCCCGGCTACATGCTGCTCCACGACCACCCCTATGGCCACATCTGACACGTCAGTAGTGAGCGCTATGCCGGCCGTTGGGTCTGGATGTGCTAACAACGCAGCGTTTGCCAGGGCTGTTTTGACCTCCGAGAATGCTCGCTCTCGCTCCGGAGACCATTCGATCTTATTTTTGGGTTTTTGTTTTTTGAGTGCGGCATACAATGGTTGCATGAGCTGCGCTGCGTGGGGGAGGAAACGGTTATAAAAATTCACCATTCCCAAAAACTCCTGTAACGCCTTGACCGTTTGTGACTGGGGAAAATTTGCTACCGTGCGCACTTTGTCAGGCAGCGGAACTGGTCCTTCTGGAGAGACGCGATGCCCCAAAAAATCAATCTGCGTCACCCCGAACTGACACTTTGCTGAGTTGATTATTAAACCGTGCTCTCCCAACCTCTGGAAAACTGCCGTGAGGTGGTTTTCATGTTTGTCTTCGGACGCGCTGGCTACTAAGATGTCGTCCAGGTAGACGAATACGAAGGGGAGATCGCGCAACACTGCATCCATCATGCGTTGGAACGTCTGCGCAGCGCCTTTAAGCCCAAATGGCATGCTCAAAAACTCGAATAGACTGAACGGAGTTATTACCGCTGTTTTGGGTATGTCCTCAGCGTGCACTGGGACTTGGTGGTAACCGTGGACCAAGTCTATCTTAGAAAAAACGCGCGCCCCCGCCAAATGAACGGAAAAATCTTGGATATGCGGGATTGGGTAGCGGTCGTGTACTGTGGCGTTGTTCAACCTGCGGAAATCTCCGCAAGGTCACCACGAGCCGTCAGCTTTCAGGACCATGTGCAGTGGGGAAGCCCATGGGCTGTTCGAACGCCTGATGATGCCCAACCTTTCCAGGTTGGCGAACTCCTCGCGCGCTATGGTCAGTTTAGCTGAATCCAAGCGCCGAGCTTTTGCAAAAACGGGCAGTCCGGTGGTAGTAATAAAATGTTCCACTCCGTGTTTAGCGACGGCTGCTGAAAATGTGGGAACCGTGAGTGCTGGGAACTGAGTGAGCAGTGTGTGGAACTTATCGCTTGCAGTTGTGACATTGGCTTGTGCTGTTGGCGGGGTCACTCGGGCTGTACAGGGAATAGAATAAAAAGAAAGTGCATTAACCAGGCGCCTGTTAGCAAGATCAACCAACAAACCATGTGAGCACAGAAAATCAGCCCCCAACATATTGAAATTCACTGCAGCTATGACAAAAGTCCACTCAAATGTACGGCCGTGTAGGGACAGAAGCAGAGCCCTCTCACCAAAGGTCTTAATCTCCGAGCTGTTCACTGCTGACGCCCCGTGACCTCTGGGAACCGCCAGCCGGTCAGCGGAGGAAGGCGTGATGAAACTCACTTGGGAGCCTGTGTCCACGAGGAATTGCCCCCCCCCGAGCACGCATCCTTCAAGTATAGCAGCTTGTTCTCCTCCCCGAGGGCCGCAGCTGCTACCGACCCCCGGTCTTGGCGTTTCCCGAGCGCTTGAACTGGCACAGTGGTATACATTTGTGTGCCTTCTCTGCAAAGCGGCGATGGTAGAAACAGAGGGTGTCTCCTCCGCGATCCTTGGCCCCCGCCCCCGCCGTCGTCGGTGGGTCTGCTACCACCGTCTCTGGCCCCCCGCCATCTCCGGCCATTGCGCCGAACTCCGTCGCTGCCGCAGTGGCCGCGCGCTGTTTGCTGGCGTTGAGAATCCGGTGCGCCTCCTGGGCCAGCGCGCGGAAGTCCCGCTGGTCCAACAACGGCGAACTGGCCAGGGTCGCTCTCGTGGCCGATGGTAGGGTCCTGAGGAAAATGTGGGTGAAGAGGAAGTCGTCGCCGTCTGAGCCTCTCAACCTCAGCATGTTCTCCATCAGGTCAATGGGCGTGCCATCTCCCAAGTCGTTCAGAGCCAGGAGCCTCTCCACTCTCTCCTCGACTGAGAGAGTGAAACGCTGGATAAGCGCAGCCTTCAACCCGCCGTATTTGTCGTTGGCAGGTCGCTGCTCCAATAGGCTCTGCACATGCCGGGCCGTGCGGTTGTCGAGCTTTGCGATCACGTGGTAGAACTTCGTGTCATCTACCGTTATCCCCCGGAGGGCGAACTGTGCTTCGACCAAGTGGAACCAGGAGCGCGGGTTGTCCTGCCAAAAGTCCGGTAGCTGGACGGTAGCGGCATACGCTTGGCTGGGAGCTCCTGACTCGGCTGGCCCGGGGGAATTTCTTTCATCCATGATACGTCTTAGGGTCACCAGTGTGGAAATGTGAAAATGACGAGGCAGAGTTTATCTCACGAGTCAGGTTTATTCACATCTTCCAACATCAGCAAAGCAGAAAGAGAGATCAAACACAGACATTCGTCCTTTATATATCCAGGACCTTCAAAGCTCACAGCCACATTGCATTTAATGACAAGTAACAATGCATCTTTCCTTAAATCCTATCACATCCTCCTCATAGCCTCTGGCAGACCAGGAAATCCCCCAAGGCCGTCTCTCGCATACCAAAGACTAAATTTTCACATCCTCCTGTTATCTCACAGGAGGCCCAGTCCTTTGTTCTACTCTGAGATGTGAAGCTTAAAGTCATACATATGTGGCCCACAATATAATATTTCCCTCCCCTCTTACAAAAGTCCAAAACACACACACACAATTCAGACCCACCCAAATTTAGGACCAGAATCATGCACTAACATAACGTAAAACAATGTACTGAAATTGGCCTAACATATTCATACCCAAAGCAACTAAGACTAGGGGGGGAACAGGTGGACTGCCGTCCCACTCCACAGCGAAGTGGGTTATTCTGACGCTTATCTTAAAAGAAAGTCCATCTATAAACAAAAGTAACCGGCATGTTCCTACGCTAAAATAATCCCAAACTATGTACACGATAATACACACCAAACACATGCATAACAATTAACCTATATACACATGGCTAGGGAAAGAAACCCTGTGGGCCCCCTGGACTGCCCCTTCTTCAGACCTCCCCTGGAGGTGGCTTGTCTCCCGGGCCTCAGCAGGTTGCCTCGGCCCCAACGCACCCCCTCTTCCTCATTGCTGGATGCTCCACTCGTCCACGCCCATGTCCCTCGAACCTCTCCCAGGCACGCCGCAGCTCGTTTAGGTGCCTCCACGAGCCATTTGACAGCTGAAGATAAGTATTGCTCCATCTAGCCATAACACACAGCCGGCCCTGGCACTCCTCCACCTGCCGTTTGGCCTGTACCCACCGTGATCTCGCCTCCAGTCGAGCCCAAACCCAGTCCGCGACTCCCAGTGGGGCTCTGCTAGGCTTGCAGGGTCTCTGCCTGGCACTCGCTCTCTCAGTGCCAATTAGTCTTGCACCAATATCTTCTAAATCCACTGCGGGTCTTGCCTATGGGGCCCATGTCCACCGGCCCTCTTCAGCCGAGCTCCGGGAACACCTGGGACCATCCTCTTGGCATCGCCCATTGGTGCAGGTGCCCCCCTGTGCCGCCCAGTACCCTCGTCCATGGCGACTCAGGCTCTGGCACTGCGGCTCTCCTACGGTGACCCTGAGCGCGACAAGGCCTGTCCATTCTCTGGGGTGCCGGGCAACTTTTCATCCCACACTGCGTCATCCTGTACTCTCAGAACCGGTCGGTCCCACAGTCTGCAGCCCGACCGCTCTTCCCCAGCGCCGCTCTTAACCTTTTGAGTGTGTCTGTTGCCAAATTGCAACATAACCCCTAGTGGTCAAGAGTGGTAAATATTTTTTGTCAATAAAATAGTTCAGATTTCCAAGGCTATAACTTGAAAGTGGTAAGAGATAATGGCTTACTTTCAATTAGAAAGATGTAAAATATGATGCCAAATATCAGATAGGAATAAATTTACGCATTTAATTTGCATAATGTCGCAGCACCTCTTTAAATTCCATAACTCAGTCAAAACTGGACTTTGGATGTATTTACACAAAGAATGGTTCAGTCTTTTGACACCATTTTTGTACAGAGGTACCTCATCATCTTATCTTCAAAGTATACGAACAGGAAATCAGTACACAAAAAAAAGAAATTCCTCACTTACTTTTGACAAAGGGGGGCTGGCTGGCCGGCTGGCGTGGTCACTGCGTTTTCACCCATCCTGGACATGGCCCCTGCTTGGCCAGCCTTCACAGATGGGGCAGTAGCCCTAGCCCACTGTGCGCATGTGGAGAGGAGCAAACTATGGAACACATCATAGAGGCTTGCCCGCTCCAAAGACTGGAAGGAGGATTACACACCCTCCATACAGCAAACCAGGAGGCAACTGCTTGGCTTAAGGACTTTGCATTCGCTAAATAAATAAATAAACCCATCGTGGTCATTATTTTGTGTTATGTCCAGTCATTTACGGTCTCTTCCACATCTACAAAATCTTATGATTATCCCACATAAATTTCGCTTGTATCCCGCGGTTATTTTCCGCGTACAAAGCTGACAAAGTGACGGTGACAATGACCGATTACGGCCATTTTTGCTTTCTGGGCTAAAATGCTAAAAACAGGAAAAGGAAATGAGGAGTTCTTCTTCTTTGGTGTATTACATGTCATCCATTGAGTCCTCCAACGAATGTCTGCCACCTTCCGAAACTGGCGGATCAGTACAAATCAGTACAAATCCTGAATGGAGCCGATCATGTCAGAGTGAGATGACAGGCGCAGCACCGCACTCTGCCACTAGGGGCACGCAAATTCACACACTCAGAGGGGTTAATGGCGAAGCCACGGCCATAGAAGAGGTTGCAGCCCATGGTATTTGCACCACGGGCTGTCACGATGAACTCCAAGTCAGACATCTCAGCCAACTTGTACCGGGTCGTCAGTCTGATTGTTCCCACCGTGGCCAGCTGTCCTCCACCATAGCCGCAAAGCTGTGCTGGGTCACCTCCAGTCCTGTAGTGTGGAAAAAACTGCCTCACTGTAGCCCAGTTAGAGCAGAGAACTCTCCGCCCCCATGTCAATCAGCATCGGCACCTCCACTCCATCCAACTCCACCATGCAATATGCGTGCCCACTGGTGCTAGGGGACACAGTATAGATCACCGTCGGGGCAGGAAGGGTTGAACTCTTCTACGGGCTCGCTTACTTGACCAAATGGCACACCCTTGCATAGTGATGTAATTGGCCACACCTGCCGAAGTTTTTCCATCTTATCGGACAATCTCTGGCTTTGTAGTGGTGCTTTGTTGACCCACAGTCAATACACATTGGCTTCCCCAAGGCAGACCTCAACAGCACACCGTTGGCACTTCCCGTGTCATTCTCAATGCTTCCATTGCTTTCCAGGTCCACTGCTTGTGTAGCCATGGGTGATCCTAACTCTTGCGGTGTCAGACGCTCACTCAGCTCCCGAGTTAGCTTATCTGCTGCCTCCAGCTAGAGCGCCAACTTAACGGCCCTGGATAGCGTCAGTTCACCCAGAAATGTAAGCAGCTTCGACTGGACTGCTGCACAGTTGGTATGTTCCGCCAACTGGTCGCGGACCATTTCTTCTTCCAACAGTCCAAACCGACACTCGGTGGCCAGCTGCCTCAAGTCCGACACAAACTGTTGGATGGACTCACCCACCTGTTTTCGGCGCCATTGAAACTTAATCCTCCGGATGATGACATTGTCTGGTGCACGGAAATGGCGTGCCATTAGCTCAACCACTTCGTCATAATCTTCCAAGTCTCAGAGCGTGCCCAAAATCCATTGTTCCTCCATTCCCAGGTTATGCACAAGCAACGCACGTGCTCTTAATTTCTCCATCCTTCCCAGGTCCAACGCCACCATAAATGTCGGACAGGCGGCGTACCACCTGGCCAGGAAACAGGTAGCTCACCCGGGAGCTCCAAAAACGGCCGAGTTGGGGAAACACATGCGCCATACCTTTAGTTTAATCCACTTTTGTCCTCATTGTCAAATGATATATCGGAGGTTGGAGCCAAAGGATGAGACTAGGTGTCGAACAGAACACAGGTTTATTGAACAGGGCAGTGCAACCCAACCACACCAAACCGCTGTGCAGAGAAGACGGCCAAGAGACCATTCTTCCAGCCTGCAGCTCCTCTTATTGTCACGGGTGGTGGCAGAACCAGAAGCCGGAGCCACCAGCCTGTACCACACAAATAAGAGCACTAAATATACACATTACATGAACCATATAAATAACTATATAACTGACGGTGTTTTGAAGATTTCCACAGCAGATAGAACACAGCTGCAGAAGATACAATGACAACTCCACCTGTCTGCAACTCGCTCAGATGATGATTTCATGTCTATTCACATGTCTACATTGAGTTAACATGTAATCACACCATTCGCGTTTGGTCTGAAAGCACCTTTAGTCTTATCAATATCTACACAGGACATTCTTCATCTCATTTGTTCCTTAAAGACCTACAGTTTGGCGTATTGGCTTTGTGAAGTTTATTATCAAAATAATGTGATATAGGTGAGTTGCATGCTAGTTCTTATACTTTAAATGAGGAAACTAATTATTACAGCATATGTGATTTGGGGGATAAGTCAACATTCAAGCACTGAAATACTGGAATGAAACCCAGTGAAGGTTGTTTCTGTTTGTTACCATTTGTGTACATAAACCTCACCAGAATACAATGAAAGAGTGACATTAATCATGACTTTTGGACATTTTCTTCGAGAAGATACATAGTGGGGTTTTTTTGTTTAAGTGGGATTCTCCAAAAATTCACAAGACGATTTTCAAAAAGTTAACAAATGATTTGGTGACAGCCCCTTGAGAGGATGAAACATAATGTTGAAAATACATTGTCGAAAATAGACCTATGGGTTACATTTTTTTTATTTATTGCATCACAGACAAGCATGATATAAACTGTGAGAGAGCGGAAGAAGAAATGTGGCAGTGCTTTCCAAATTGTTTGGCAGAAAAAATGCCACAGCTATGTTTCTCCTCATAGACTAATAGGCCAGCAGCATGTCTCTTATTTATTCAGTGAATAGAAAAAAAAAAAAAAACAGAAAATAATGAGCACTTCACACAGTTCTGCAGTTTCTTGAATGTTGTGGACATGTGAGGAAAGCTCTGCAGCAGCCGCCACAGTGGGCTTAATTTGTTTCTGAAGACGATGATTCCAGCAATTCTGCTTCAAAAATTGGGTCAATAAATTGCTGTCAGTCTAATTCATTTGGCACTGTGTCATTAATGCCCAGTGATTCTGTTGCTGCGCCGCGGCATCCACAATCCCTGGCAAGCAGAACCTAAAATTAATATTTAGCTGGATTGGTTTGGATACACACAAGCACACTGACACACAGCCAATATAAAGAGAGCAGGAGATGCAGATTATTTAAAAATGATGGTGCCAATGTGAGCAAATGGCTTCCTTCACCTTCTCCTTCAAGAACTTCCTTCGCTGTGAATAATAAGCGACCCCAAAATTTCCCAACACATGCATAATCGTTATAAACTTGAATCACCTGCCGTATTTCATTATCACAACTCGTAAAGGCAGCAGATTGCATGTAGCTTGTTATGTTAGCGGCTAAATCTGCCAGCTGTTGTTTTATATTGAGCAGCGTCATGTGACTGTAAAAGTGGAGGGGGGATCCCAGAACATACTGCTATTTCACAAATTAATCAAACAGCATGTATTTGAAATAGTGGTGTCAAATGATCAAAAATTTTAATTGCGATTAATCTCTACACATTTGTGTTTATTCACATTTGATCATGATTCCCCCCCCCCCCCCCAGTGTAACATAGCTCAAACTTATAATTTTTCAAGTTTTTCATACTATTCTTGACATGGGAGTGGGTGAATATGTTCTCACCTCCCCCTTCAATGTGAGCTCCAGTAGTAGACAGTCCAGTCTGTTCTTCAGGGAGTGGAGACCCATGAACAGAACTGCTGGAAGCTAGGAGCCAGCCCATAACTTAGACGTTAGCCTTTAGCCTAGCTATCAGCCACTTCATGTCTGCTTCTCACGGTAGATGTGCCCTTGGATCGTGGAGCAGCACCCATCTTTAAAGAGACGAATGGACCCAGATCCTCCAGCAATAAGGCCCTGCAGAAGCCCATTAGATGTGCCCTCCGCACTCTAGAAGCAGCACAGTTAGTGCTGCTCAGAAACAGCAGAAAAAGTAAAATGGCTTGTAACAAAAAGAAATGGGGTTTCCAGCCACATAGTATGTGATAATTGACTCTATTTCATCTGAAGATGCCAAGAAAAAGGGAGTGAAGTGCACGGAAACTAACACGTAGGTAGGTGCCTGAAGCTAAGTTGCTGTTAGCATCTGACGTCTAGCTGCATAATTGCAGCCATTTTTCTGTGGGGATGGATAGCAAAACAGTCAAGCTAAGGCCGCCATTGTGGGTCACGTGACCCACAAATGGTATGTAAACACACACTGACTATGGCACAGGACAACATTTAATTTGTGTGTGAAATGACAATAGTTCTATGCTTTGTGATATTATGCTCATTGACTACTACACCACAGTGATATGATACCGCTCTCTTGTGTAATAATGCTTAATTACGAGTCTTGTCAGAAAACTGTAAGGGAGGAGAAAGAAGGGGAAAAAAAACAAAAAAAAAGACATGAACGGGTCAATTCACTGTGATGCTGATATAAGGTCAAATTGCACATCCCTAACTAGATTTAAATAAAATGGGGAGTTTGTGCCATGAATTGGGCTTTATGTCCATATTTTAAGTTACGCTGTAGACTGCCTGACCGGAAACGATGCCTGGGTTTTGAAAGTTCTGCTTTTTTTCATTCCACCATGATTAACTGCGAATTATTGTAATAAAAAAACAAAACAAAAAACTGCCACCGTTAAATGGGGTATTGCATTGTTATGAGATTAATGCAATACCTTTGACACCACAAATTTTAAGCAGTGCCATTTTAGGGTGGTCAGTGTGGCATATATGGCTTAAATGCAGCCAACATCTGTTTTTCATTTGATTTCTTTTGGGAAATCTTGGGAAAATGTTAAAAATAGATGGTGCACTTGCTAAAAATGCCACGACTTTTTCTCCTGTAATCTTCACCAGAGGCTACAGGGACTTGCTCTATGCTCTGAATGGATAAGCTTATAGCTCAGTGCCATTTGTATGGTCTTTAGATAATTCATAGTTCATAGTGCTTTTTCTTCTCTGATGCACATTCCTGGATCACAGTGAGGAGGAATCCAACTTTGGATTCTGGGTTTGGGCTCACTGAGGTACTACACTGTGTGATCTTCTTACATGCGAGGGCATTTTCAATTTTCTCTTTTAACCAAAGGAAATCAAGTCTTCAGATGTTCTGTATTTTGTGTGTCGTCAGAAGTGGAAATCACAAGGTTTCTTTGCTAAAAGTCAACAGGCTTTCATGGGACAAACAGTGCTCCCTGCTCGAATGGGCTTCACAACTTGAGGTGATTTTAATCTTAACGTGTTTTCCCTGTGCACCCCATGCGTGAAGTAGACAAGATTAATTGGTTGTGGTGTGAATACTTGCAGCCTCAGTCAGGGGCTTATTGTTATTCCACAACATCTTAAAGTTGGCTTTTAAGAACAGTTCTTATTTTTCCATGACCTGTCACCAAGCGGTTCAGCCTGCCTATGGTGAGGGGGTTCTGTCATTATTGGGTTTAACTTATAGTGATGTTGAACACAGCTCCATGATCAAATATTCCTCCTACAGGCAGCAGGCAAAGTGTAGCGTTGGCAGCCCTAGGCCTCAAGCTGTTCAACCTTACGCTCACTAATTGCTCTCTGTCAGAAAGGCCAGAATGTGTCAGCTCAACAGTGTTCAAAGCTCAGGGAGGAACTCTGCTAATGAAACATACAAGAGCGGTGAAGAAGTGGATTTCACATGGAGAGGAGAAAAAAGAAGCTTCCTTGTGAGTAAACACATGCATTATTGAATAATAAGGTGGAGTTATTATTTGTATGCATTGTATAGATTATCTTTGCACGTTTTTTTCCTATCTTCTTTTTTGAAGCCATTTTGTTACCTGGCAATCAGAGTTGGGAATGGTAGCCAGTGCCGGCCTGAGGCATAGGCCATATCTACGGTTGCCTAGGGCGGCACCTGCTGGAGGGGGTGCAACTGCAAGCCCTCAATTTTTTTTTAAATTAATAAAATAAAATTCCTAATAGTCAGAGGCTCTGTACCGGCAGACAAATGTTTGCAGCCCGAGGGCAGTAGGAGGCTTTCGAAGACTGACCAACTTTGAATCACTTAGGCAATGACAATGTGGAGAGTTTGCAGTTTGGTATAGTGGCCCCAACCAGTGTGCCTCTTCAATAAATTGCAAAAAGGAACTTGCTGAGATTTGTAAAATTAGATAAATATGCAGGCTGACTAAAGATAGAAGAGAGTCCAGCTTCGCTTATCCTCCACCTGCCAAATGACTGCTGTCAGAAACTCTGCTTTAACAGCAGAACCAGTGCAAGTTCTGTCAGCGGTCATTCCATCTCCGACTGGCTGAGCCTGTGGATTCAATCTCCAGCTACAAACAGCTCCAACTACGGTCCTTTGTGTTGCCTCTCAAATATGATTTATAATGACAAAACAGTAAAGGTAGGACAAAATTTATTGTAGTGGCTCTTTGTTTTTGTTGTTGTGTGTTTGTGTATGCAGGCTTGTAGTTTTATTTGGTGAGGACAAGAGTGTTTGTGTGTTGCGTTTCATTTTGAGTGTCACGGAAAGAGGGGTACATTTTTTTTCGGAGGGGGCTGTCACAAAAAAAAAAAAAAGATTAGCAGAGGATAAATTAACGCAAGGTGAACTGGGATGCATAAATGAGCACAGAGTAGAACTAAACAGAGATTTCCCCTTGCTGGAACAGGATAGGCTTGTATCTGCTCATCAGCAGCCGGGGAACAGTCAGAGATGCAGGAGGCTCTGACCATTGGCTGAGGTTAACATAATGCACGGCTCAGGAGACACACACGCAGGCTCAGAGTAGCTCAAATAGCTTTATTAACAACAAGGGTGTATGAATGTGTGTCTGCGAGATGTAAATGTGTAGGTGGTGGCGTCTGCTTCGGGCACAGAGGCAGGAGACCGTACAGCCGGACAACCCTATGGGAAAAGCACAGGGAGAAGGGTGACGGGCACACACCAACACAGGAGATGTAAAAGTTGGACAGGAGCTTACTTGGAATGAGCAGGTGGCTGGCACAGCAAGGACGAGGTCCGGAAGACAGCAACCTGGAGAGCCCGGTGCAGCAGCGACGGAATGGAGACGGAGAGGAATGGTCCGCCGCCGGGAAATCCACCTGTGCACAGGGGAGCAGACTTGGAAAGGGAAAAAGGTAAGGGCTTCTTACCGCGATGCTTGCTGAAGTGTAAGAGGTAACTCACAGCAATCCAACGAGTGAAGTCTGACGGCTTCAGGCCGAAGCCCAGGGCGAGGCGGCTTAAATCCCTCGCCGCTGATGATGTGCAGGTGTGCGTGCAGCTGGCGCCGCTGATGAGCAGCGCGGCGTGACAGTACTCCCGCCTCTAGCAGCGCCTCCTGGCGATGGTTTCTCCGGGTGCGCTCGGTGGAACTCAGTAATGAGGGATGGGTCCAACACAAACGACGAGGGTACCCACTGCCGATGTTCAGGCCCATATCCCTCCCAGTCCACCAAGTACTGCAACCCACGACCCCGGCGCCGGGGGTCCAGGGTGGAGGAGACGGGCCAGGCCGGATGGCCATCAATCATCCAGGGCGCGGGTTGCGCAGCAGGAGGAGGGCAAAGGGGGTCGGAGACTGCCAGCTTCACCTTGGATACGTGGAAGGTGGGATGGATGCGGAGGGAGGGGGGAATAGCTACACGCACAGCCACCGGGTTGATAATCCTGGTGATGGGGTATGGGCCCATAAAACGCTGTGCCAGCTTCCTCCTCTCGCCCTTTAAAATCACGTCCTGGGTCGACACATAGACACGCTGACCAACTCGGTACGCCGGGGCAGGTCTTCTGTGCCGGTCCGCCACGGCTCTGTTGCGCTCTGCCGTGCGTAAAAGCGCATTGCGCGCTGATGCCCAGATGGAGCGGAACTGCCTGAGATGCGCCCGAACTGAGGGGACAGTTACCTCACTCTCCTGCGCCGGGAACAGCGGGGGGTCGTAGCCCAGGGACGCCTTAAAGGGGGACATCCCTGTAGCAGAAGAGCAAGCGGTGTTGTGGGCGTATTCAACCCAGGCGAGGTGGTTACTCCAGGACGTAGGTTTGGACGCCGTGACGCAGCGGAGCTCAGCCTCCAGCTCCTGGTTGGTCCGCTCACACTGCCCGTTGGTTTGGGGGTGATGGCCGGAGGAGAGACTCACCTTGGCTCCCAGGGCGTTGCAGAATGACCTCCAAACCTCTGAGGAAAATTGGGGCCCCCGGTCCGAGACCACGTCCACCGGAATCCCGTGCAGCCTGACCACGTGCTGGACTAGGAGGTCCGCCGTCTCCAGGGCGGTAGGAAGACCTCGTAGGGGGATGAAGTGTGCCGCCTTGGAGAAGCGATCCACGATGGTCAGGACGGTGTCGAAGGTGTTTGAGACTGGGAGTCCGGTGACGAAATCCAGGGTGATATGCGACCAGGGCCTGCCAGGGACGGGCAGAGGCTGGAGCAAACCCGCTGGAGGGGCATTACCTGATTTGCTGGTGGCACACACTGGGCAGGCCCGGGCGTAGCGGGCAGCGTCCCTCCGCAGGCCCGGCCACCAGAAGGACCGTTGGAGGAGGTCGATCATCCGGGAGGAACCAGGGTGGCAGGTGAGCTTGGACATGTGCAACCAGTGGATGACCTCCCCCCGAACCGTGGATGGCATGAACAGCCTCCCCTCCGGTCCGCCGCCAGGGTCAGGTTCCACTTCCTGCGCCTTTCGGATCTTGCTTTCTATGTCCCAGGTGACAGCTCCCATGACGCACGACCTGGGTAGGATGGTGTGGACCGTGTCCTCCGACTCCTCAGGGGCAAATTGCCCAGAGAGGGCGTCGGGCAGGCCGTTCTTGGAGCCAGGCCTGAAGGTGATGTTGAATCGGAACCTGGCAAAGAACAAGGACCAGCGCGCCTGGCGGGCGTTCAGACGCTTGGCAGATCTCAGGAACTCCAAGTTCTTGTGGTCCGTCAGGACCACGAACGGCAGGTCCGCCCCCTCTAGCCAGTGACGCCACTCCTGCAGCGCGAGCTTGATGGCTCTCTGTCCCCCACGTCGTAATTTCGTTCCGCCGGGGACAAGTGCCAAGAGAAGAAGGCGCAGGGCCGTTTGACTCCATCATCTGGCGACCGCTGGGATAGAACCGCCCCCCACTCCTGTGTCCGAAGCGTCCACTTCCACGATGCACTGCAGCGCAGGGTTGACTTGGCTAAGGACCCGGGAGGAGGAGAACTCCGCCTTCAGCGCCTGAAAAGCAGCCGCGGCCTCTTCGGTCCACCGGAACGGGACCTTAGGGGACGTGAGGCGGGTCAACGGGCCGACGATGGTGCCAAAATTAGGGACGAAGCAGCGGTAGAAATTTGCAAACCCGATGAATTGCTGCACCTGTTTTCTCGATGCAGGTGTGGGCCATTCCACCACCGCCTTCACCTTCACTGGGTCCGGAAGCACCTGGTCGTGGGAGATGATGAACCCGAGGAAGGATGTTGTCTTAGCGTAGAATTCGCATTTTTCGGCCTTCACATACAACCGGTTCTCCAGCAGTCTTTGGAGGACCCGCCTCACATGGACCCGGTGCTCGTCCCTGGACTTGGAGAAGATGAGGATGTCATCCAGGTAGATGAACGCAAAAAGGCCAATGAAATCCCGGAGGACGTCATTAATTAGGCGCTGAAAGACGGCTGGAGCGTTGGTCAACCCGAACGGCATCACCAGGTACTCGAAGTGGCCGTTCGGGGTACAGAAGGCTGTCTTCCACTCATCTCCCTCCCGGATCCGGACGAGGTGGTATGCGCTGCGTAGATCCAACTTGGTGAACCAAGTCGCCCCCTGGAGGGAGTGGAAGGCGGTGTCCATGAGGGGCAGGGTGTAGCGATCCTTCTCCATAATGTCGTTTAGGGCGCGATAGTCGATGCAAGGACGGAGGGAACCGTCCTTCTTGCCCACGAAGAAGAATCCTGCCCCCAATGGTGATGATGAGGGACGGATAATCCCAGCACTCAGCGACTCCTTGAGATAGGCGTTCATGGTCTCCTTCTCCGGCGCCGACAGGCTGTAGAGTCGCCCAGAGGGTAAGGGTGCCCCCTGGCGGATGTTTATTGCACAGTCGTAGGGTCTGTGTGGAGGAAGAGACATCGCCTTGGACTTGTTGAATACCATACCCAGGTCGTGAAATTCCGATGGCACCAGGGATAGGTCCGGGGGTGCAGCGTCCGTAGGTTTTGGGGAAGAGGACGGAGAGCAGGCAGCGGACTGTAAACAGGTGCTCATACAAAATGTGCTCCATGCCGACACCCTGGCGGACTTCCAATCCAAGACGGGGTTGTGGAGGCGTAGCCAGGGGTACCCCAGGATGACGGGCGACACAGAGTTGGGAAGGACGTAGAAAGTTATCTCCTCCCGGTGGTTCCCAGAGATGATAACAGGAACGGGGACGGTCTGATGTGTTACTCTCCCCAGGGAGACACGGGAGAGGTTGACCAGGGAGAGAGGAGTTCTAAGTGCCTGGCAGCGGATGCCCAATCGGGTTGCCAGGCTTTGTGAAATAAAACTGCCCTCCGCGCCCGAATCCACCAGTGCGTGAGTGAGATGCCCAGTGGAGTTGTGACAAAATCGGACGGGCAGCTTCAATTGGGTGAGGGGACTTAACCGATTGATGTCCGCGAGGCCCCCTACAGTGACTCGCGGACCCCGCCGTTTGGCTTCTGTGGACAAAGCTCCACCGTGTGTTGACTGTCCCCGCAATACATGCAGAGATTCAACTCACGGCGGCGTTGTCTGTCCGCAGGGGAAAGCTTTGTCCAGCCCGTCACCATCGGCTCCGACTCCTCGGGGCGCAATGGTGGCGGCGTCGCCAGGGGACGAGCGTGGAACTGGCGCGACGAGGCTCCACGAGGGCGAGAAGAAGACGACTTCCGCCCCGAGGAGCGCTCGCGCAGCCTGTTATCCAAACTGATAGCTAGAGACGTTAGCTCCGCTAGAGTCTCCGGGATGTCCCGCCCAGCCAGTTCATCCTTCAGATCATCGTTGAGACTGCGGAGGAAAAGGCCGCAGAATGAGCGTTCATCCCAGCCCAATTCCTCCGCCGCTACCCGGAAGTCGATCGCATAGTCCGCTGCCGACCGGCTTCCCTGCTGGAGGCTGAGAAGCTGATCGACCTGGACTGTCTCGGTACGAGAATGATCAAAGACCTCCAGGAATCGTCTCACGAATTGGTCATAAGTGAGGGTGGCATAACTGGGCCTCGCCATTACGGCGTAAGTCCAGGTTAGTGCTCGCCCCTCTAGGAGATTCCCAATATAACCAATTCGGCTATGATCTGAAGGAAAGTCTCCGGGCACACGGTGAAACACGGACTCACACTGCATTATGAACCCCCGCGCTCCGCCGAGCTTACCGCTAAAGCGGGCGGGGGTCGGAATGGGCGTGAGCCGAGTCGGTGCTCCCGGAGCCTGCTGGACGGCCGCTGGAGCAGCAGGAGCCGCGCCACCCTGACGAGCAGGGGGGAACGGCTGTTAGGGGTCCAAGCGGTCCAATCGGTTAGTTATGCTGATCAACTGGTTTAGAATCACCTGTTGCTGGTAAGCTATTTGGTCCACTCGAGCCTCGAGAGTGGTAAGTCGGCGTGCGAGCCCGCCGTCTGCCGATCCGCTCTGCTGAAGCCGTACTGACATAATGCACGGCTCAGGAGACACACACGCAGACTCAGAGTAGCTCAAATAGCTTTATTAACAACAAGGGTGTATGAATGTGTGTCTGCGAGATGTAAATGTGTTGGTGGTGGCGTCTGCTTCGGGCACAGAGGCAGGAGACCGTACAGCCGGACAACCCTATGGGAAAAGCACAGGGAGAAGGGTGACGGGCACACACCAACACAGGAGATGTAAAAGTTGGACAGGAGCTTACTTGGAGTGAGCAGGTGGCTGGCACAGCAAGGACGAGGTCCGGTAGACAGCAACCTGGAGAGCCCGGTGCAGCAGCGACGGAATGGAGACGGAGAGGAATGCTCCGCCGCCGGGAAATCCACCTGTGCACAGGGGAGCAGACTTGGAAAAGGAAAAAGGTAAGGGCTTCTTACCGCGATGCTTGCTGAAGTGTAAGAGGTAACTCACAGCAATCCAACGAGTGAAGTGTGACGGCTTCAGGCCGAAGCCCAGGGCGAGGCAGCTTAAATCCCTCGCCGCTGATGATGTGCAGGTGTGCGTGCAGCTGGCGCCGCTGATGAGCGGCGCGGCGTGACAGAGGTTAGCCACTGTGATATTTGTGGCACAAACAGTTGTCTGTTGCAGCTTTATTTAATAATGACAAAGCTTTCTAATTCATTTCCACTCTTTGTCTCTGCCCGTTAATCCGTTTCCAATTCAAATGTCTGCTGAAATGAGGTGAAGTGGTCAATGACCCACGCTGCCTGCAGAGTCATTTAGCTGGCATCATCTGACGTGTGTAACCCTATTCAGATAAAAGTGTAAAAGCAGGTTGAGGGTTAATTAACATAAACGTGCAACGTTCTTAAAAACAAGGTGAAGAGTCACAGGAGGAATCAAAGGGAAAACTTTAAATAATAAAAAGCCTAAAATAAAACCTTGGAATTAAAATTAAATTAAGATATGCTAAAATTAAAATACAATGCTAACTAAAAACTAAGCTTAACAAAAACTAAAAGTGGGCTAAAAACAAACAATAAAAGTCCCAAAAAAGCTGAGGAGGAAGATCCACTCTTCAAGGCCGTGCTCCATCTGCCACCACAACACCGACCTGCTCAGGAAACCTGTACAGGAGAAGACACTTACCAGCAGTATATTCAGATTCCTCATCGTCATCATCATCTTCATGGGGTGCTGCTATCTGGGAACCAGATACTTACAGCGAAGGCAGGGTTCCTCAATCTGCCTCTTGCTGTTCTTCGCCTACAGCACCCCAACTGCTCCACAGAGAAGTATCCTCCCCCAAATGCTGGTACCATGGTGGTCCTGGGCCATCACTGCCCCTCCTCCTCAGTCATGCCCTCCCTCAGCCATTTTCTCTGGGACCGGCAGCATCCTCTCATCCAGCAGGGCTCCCATCTGACCGGGCTCCCCTCAGGCAGGGCTCTCTTCTCATAAGACTGTATTGACTCCTCAGGTTTTTGTACACAGCCAAAAAACTCTGACCTTAATGCAGAGGCCGGTACTTTCTTTGTATACAACTTATCAAGAGCCCTAAAAATTTTAGCAGCTCTGTCCCGTTCCTCTTCATCTAAAACATTAATTTGTGTTTTGGCCAGCCCAGTTAATAAACCCATCAAAATCCTAACCTTTTGTAGTTCTGTTAGGTCATGTGTCTCTAAAAGGCCTTGCAATCGCTCCTTCCATTCTCCATATTTCAAATCACCATCATTTCCCTCAAATTTTGGCATCCAAGGTGCACCAGAGTAAATGGGCATCATAATTTTTAAAAGTAAAACAAAAAAATAAAATTCCCCTCTGTTAAAACACTGCTCACAGACCTGTAGTTCTGCCAGCAATGCCAAATTTATGTGGCGGGGTAATTCATTTCACAAAGTCACAACAATGCCACCTAGGAGTGAGCCTAGGACTCCTGTGTTCTGTACAGGGATGAGCAATGAATTGTCAGAAGAGAGGATAAGAGTTAAAAAGATTTATTACAAAATAAAATACAGAATGCAATAAAAAGAAACAAATACAATAAAACCACTTAAAGTTATTTTAATTAAAAAAAAGAGATTAAAGAAATATGACAACTAATTCATTTTGAGTTCAGTTCAAATGATGGTCAAGAGAGGAGCCTAGACACACGAGAGGAGGCAGCCACCCTGAGGTGAATCCATCGTTGTGGAGTTGACCCGCCTTCCAGAACCACCAGTTGCCCAGAACTCCCACCCAGGCATCTACACATACTGTAGTCTGGACAGCTCTCCTAGCTGTCCAGACATAGTGTGAATAAAATGAGCAAGAGGGGGTGGGGAGAACAGCATTGTGGTGTTGACGTACGTGCTGGCACACATCTTGTTCTGTTGCAAGAGAGAGCAGTTCGGGGATAAAGAAGACAGAGACTTTGGAGTGGTGGTTGCTGATTCTGGGTCCCCATCCCTTTGACCCCCATTTGAACTGAACTGGAACTGAATTAGTTGTCTTAGTTCTTTAATGTCTTTTTTTTTAAATTAAAATAATTTTAACTGGTTTTGTTGTACGTATTTGTCTTTTTTATAAGCAGTGTTTTTTGCTGATGTGTTCTGTTAATAGTTACTGTAAACACGGATGTGAGCGCAGTGCTGCGACGCATTTGATTGGTTAGACTGAGCATTTGAGTGCTACTCGGGGAAAAATTTGATTAGCAAAACTGGTGGAAGTTGATGAGGATTGGCCAAAATTGTGGGAAAGTTGCAGTGATTGGACAAAGTTGCAAGGTTTTTGGGCCCCAGATGGACTGTCTGCCCCGTCCATGTGTTAGACATCATGGGAAATCTTAGATTGCACACTTTTAGAATCTGTAAATATCTTAAAATACCCTTCTTGAGAATTGTCCCTGATTTTTCCATGGCTGGTCACATATATGTTCTGCTCAAGTAAATACAGAGAAAAAACATGTCTTACACTATTAAACTTCAAAGGATTTATCTTGCAGCCATTAATTTTTGTTTCATAATAAATTACTTTAAATCAAGCTCTTTTTCAAGTCTCATTGTGTTGCTCATACATCAAAGTACATCTACTGTGGACATGGTACGTCTGTAAAAGGAAGCTGCAAGCTTGGCGATCCATACCAATCTGTGCAACTCAAAGAGGCACGCAATCAATGTTAAAATAAATCAATTATACAAAGTCCTCTTGAAAGGAGACAAGAAAAATGAGAAATTCAACATCGGGGACAGAGTGCAGAGATTCCAGGCAGTCTCTTTGTTTCATTCTATAAAAGGACTCTTCTTAAGAGGCTCTAAAGCCATTTGTATCTCTGACCTGTAAACAGTATGGATTATTTTGCCATCTTAATGGAATCTAGGCTTCAATTTTTTATATACAATTGCCTCAAGGGATGTATGGCGGAAATGATTGATGATGGGATTTGCAAAAAGAAAGCAAATAATAAATAGTAGGGGATTCTGCTTTATGCTGTCCACTTGCATATGGTCTGAGGAAAGGGAATCATTTACCCATATTACCCTTCGATCACCTCGGCCTTCCGTAGTAGCAGGAGGAACAAATGCATTATGCCTCTCACAGCACGCGGCAAAAGGAGGGCCTTTGAAAAAACGTAAAGAAGGTCAGTTTGCGCCGCTTTGACAGTTTCCCCTCATATTACAGTCGGTCGGCTCGCACATAAAGATGATAAAAAGGAGCCGAACCTCGAAGTGGAGACATCTATTCATTTTTAAATAATAAAATCACATAATCTATTATTTATGCTCCAAATGTCCGGCTTGGGATATCAAATGCACTTTTGAAGTCTGTAACAGTGTATCTTTTCACCTTGTTTGAAGGCAGTCCCACCAATATGAAAGGAGGTGGGTGTATACGGAGAATATCAAGCCGGGCATGTGTTTACTTATTTATTGGGTTCATACATTTACTCTTTACGGAATCAGTTCACAGGAAGTGCATGGTGGACATCTGAGCCTTTTGGGTAAGGATATTTCATAAACTGCAATAAGTGAAGTGTGCCAGCGGTAACTTCCGTCTCTTTCAAGACAATTCAGAATTCCTTTTGGGAGATGAAATATTACTTTTTCCATCCCTTTGAAATAGGATGGGCAGCTGCTTTTGAATGTATATTTCCGAGAAAATAATGGCTAAAGTGACAAACTGTCTCATATATTTCCCACAATGCAGGTTAATAACTGAAAGCAGTAGAGCGAGCTCACATCTAGAGTGTGTGACTGAAAAGGTTTCAAAGTTTCAAGGGTTTTGAAACATCTTTTTTGTTATATTGGCTTTCTTTTGACCTTTGGTTATACTGACTTTTTGACTTTGATGATTCCATCCACTAAAAAGATATAAATGACTTTTTCTTGCATACCTTTGATCACTGAGCTCCGTTTAAACATGTGTGTGATCATTGTCCAAAACATGAGCCTCTTCATGTAGGCTGTCCTGAACAGAATAGAATAGCTTTTATTGTCATTGTACAGTTGTACGGTACAACAAAATTGTGGGTGCTCCACCAGGCTACTGCGCAATA
Organism: Pholidichthys leucotaenia; assembly: GCA_020510985.1. Lineage (NCBI taxonomy): Eukaryota > Metazoa > Chordata > Actinopteri > Cichliformes > Pholidichthyidae > Pholidichthys > Pholidichthys leucotaenia. Next base: position 217,710,663 of record CM035844.1, read on the forward strand.
AAGTAAGAGAGAAGGATTAGAAAAAAAAAACAAAAACATGGTTTCGGAACATATGATTAAACACACGACTGAAATAAAAATGGCCCAGAATTATGGAAATATACACAGGTATGGAAGTGGCTTCACAGATGGAACTATGTACATTAGAGTGCGGAGTGCAGAACACACAACTGAGTAAAATGGTCCAAGGATTATAGAAAATATACATAGTAGTGGCTTCATGGATGGAATGTTGTAGTAGTTGCTTGTATTATTGGGGCAGTTCTTACATTTTAATCCGCTTTGGTCAGGGTAACCAGGGTGTTCTAAAACTACTTGGTTAAGGTCAAGATAACAGGGTTAGATGTGATGAATTAATATTTCTTCCAAAAGATGGTTTCTATCGTGATAAGTCCTAGTTCTTACATGAACTGTAACCAAGAAGATTTAGTCCTAACTATAGCTTCTACATAAAAATTTATTGCAACCACTTCTGTTGTAGAAAAGTAAGGCTCTTCTTCCTGCATATAGATCCCAACCATCTTGAACTTTTAGCATAATTTGTACCCAGAGTCTATGCAGTAGCAACCGTGAAGTAGAGCTGCAACGTTGAGTACCTGCCCTTATAGTTGCCCATAATTGACATGGTTTTAGTGACCCACAGAGCAGACACGACTCAAGACTGATACAAATAACCTTTTTATTGGATATAGTGGACGTGAGTGGGTGCGTGTATGTGTGTTTGAGTATGTAGCGTGAGCAGGCAAGTCAGCTGGGGCGAGCAGAGCACCATACGACCTGGCAACTCTAGGAAGAGACAGAGATAGTGTTAGATGCAATTCAGGCAAGATGAGCACCAGATACTTCAGCGCTTACTGTCAGAGGTGGCAGAGAGATGCTCAGGTTAGCACAGAAGCTACTGCCAGGAAGATAGTGCCCGCAGGGAAGCCGAGGAGCTGAACGCCGGTGTGGGAAGCAGGTGAGTCCGCCGCCAGGGAGAAGGGGTCCGCCACCACAGATCTCCGCCTGTGCACAGGGGAATGGACAAGGAGAGAAGGTATGATGGTAGCTTACTTGACAGCTGGAAAGTCCAGGAGGCGCAGGCCCGGATAGGTAATGGAGGAGGCTGGGAAGCCGACATGGAGAAGCACAGCCAGGCTAGGAAGCTCGGTGATTTAGCGTAGCAGGTTTCTGGAGAAGGAAACAGACGACTCCGCACAGAGCACTGGACCTGACGGTATAAATAGCCAGAGGATGATGACAGGCAGGTGTGCGCACAGGTGTGACAAATTGGCAGCCCTGACAATAATGATCTATAGGAAGAATCCTCAAACACAACCATGCTCAGTTATGACCACACCCCCTGTTTTGTCAGATCAAAATTCAGATAAAAATTAGAGCTGAACTGATCTGAAAAAAACAAAACAAAAACACAAACATAAATTGGCATGATGAGAGTTGGGGTTTAGGTTAGAACAGTGGTCCCTAACCTTATTTGCTTCATGGATCAGTAAGCTCAGTGGCACAATGGTTAGCACTGTGGCAGCACAATAAGAAGGTCATGGGTTTGATCCCACCCCCTGACCATCAGTGACCCTTCTGTGTGGAGTTTACATGTTCTCCTCATGTCTGCATGGGTTTACTCCGGGTTCTCCGGTTGTGTGTGTGAATGGTGAAGGGATGGGCGCCGCACCGTGGCTGCCTCATCCATCCATGTGGATGCCCTGAATTTTTCTCTGTGATTAATAAAATATACAAAATAAAAATAAATAAATAAATAATATGTTTGTCAGTGTTTGCTATCAGCTTTCGTGAGATACTAGCATCAAAGTTGGCTGAATTTGTCAGACTTACACATTAGAGCTTAAAATGTGCTCATACAATATGTGTTTCACTTATTCCATTTGAGGGTAAATCAGACTTGTACAAAGGTGTATTAAGACCACTTACTTAACTTAATCCTCATCTGGCCACTTAAGTGACCATCGTGGCCAATCGTCTGAAGGCTGGGCGGTCTTGGGCTAGGGCAATGAGGTCAGCCAGAGGTGTTATCATTGCGACCTGGGTTGTCCAGGACAGTCTGGGCCGACCTCGGGGGCCGGGGGGGGGGTGGGGGGGGGAAATTCAGCACTCCTGTAGACCTCATCATTTGTGGTGCAGTGGAATCAACGGATGCCGAGGATGTTACGGAGGTAGGTCCGATGGAATGTATTCACATGGTGGGTGGTTGTGGCGGAGAGGGTCCAGGTCTTGGACCCATAAAGCAGGACGAGGACCACACAGGTGTTAAAGATTCACAACTTTGTCGATGTGCGAATCATCCCACTCCTCCAGACTCTCTGGAGGCGGCCGAAAGCACTGCAGGACAGCTGCAGGTGGCGCGCAATCACTGGGTCTGACGAGCAGGAGCTGGTGATCGTAGGTCTGAGGTAGACAAAGTCGTTGACAATCTCAACCGGCTCGTTGTTGATGGTGATGACTTGTGTTGGTGGTGGTATAAAGTCTGACAGCGACTGGATCTTTGTCTTTGCAAAGCTGATGGTGAGGCCCAGGGGCGATACTTCCTCTTCAAGCAGTTCCAGTGCCTCAGCGATTATGTCTATTTGCGTGGCGAAAAGCGCCATGTCGTCCGCGTAGCACAGGTCTGTGAAATGGTAGTGGAAGTCAACTCCAAGATTGGGGCATCATTCCATCACGTTCTTGACCCAGTAGTCAACTGTAGCATTAAAGAGGTTTGGTGCGGCGATGCATCCCTGCAGGACTCCTGATGTGGTAACAAAAGGGTCGGACATGTCACCCTCAATGCGTACCCCACACTTGGTGTTGGAGTAGAAGTCCTGGAGAATGTTGATGTACTTGGATGGGACTCCAATGCTGTGGAGGAGTTGCTAGAGGGTGTTCCTGTCTAGGGAGTTGAAGGCAGCTTTCAGGTCGACGTAGGCTGCATAAAGAGATTGGCGATACTCCCACCATTGCTGTGCCAGGACACTCAAGGCAAGGATGCAGTCCACTGTAGACCAGTGAAGGGTGACGCCAGCCTGCTGGGGGCTATGCTTGGCAAGGAGCAAGGGGCGGATGTGGCTCAGGATGACAGCGGTGATTACCTTGCTGTGGATGTAGAGCAGCGTGATGGGACAATAGCTGGCTGTGCTCCAATGGTCACCCTTGTTCAAGATTCAAGATTCAAAGATTTTATTTGTAAGTACTACTATATGTACAGGACATACAGGAGAATTGAAATGGCATTTCTTTCTCTCTCTTCAGTGGTGTGTACAATATAAAAAAAAGAAAAAGGAATAAGGCTGGAAAAACAACCACAGCAGTCTATGTACAGTAATGCTACCTGTAGTGCAAATGGCAACAAAAGATAGACCCAGACCTTCCATAGTGCTAATAAAGATAAACGATAAACGATGATGAAACCCAGCAATCCTATATACAGAAAAGTAGAGCTGTAATACCCGTAGCTGCAAGTTCAATAGTGTAGTAGTAGTGGTAGTAGTAGTAGTAGGTAGTAGTAGTAGTAGTAGTGTAGGTGCAGACAGTGACAGATAGGACTGCACATGATCAGTATTGCAGTTCTTGTAGGACAGAATGACCCCGTCCCTGCACTCCCCAGGGACACGTTCTTCTACCCAGATGAAATGACACAGGTGTTCCAGCTGAGGGATGACAGAGGTGAGGGTGGCTTTCATCATCTCTGCTGTAACTGTATCAGCACTGGGAGCTCGCCCAGAGGGGAGCACCACGTCATCCTCATAGTACAGGTCTGTGAAGTGAGAGTGGAAGTCAACTCCGTGATTGTGCGACATTGTATTATGACAACATTAAAAATAAAAATAAAGAAAAGCTTTGCATTTTGAGATTAAGGTGGTAAATTTCAAGAAAAAAAGTCAAAAGAGTGTTTTGAGAAAAAAGTCATTTGTGTGTGGTGTGCATATGTTGGCTGTTAGAGGCAAACCCAGATGCTTCTCCATCCTTTCTGAAGTGGTCAAACTGTAGAAATAACTACACTGAGTCGTCATCGTCATCATCACAATCATCATCATTATCATCATCATAGCAGTCTGTTGGGGGCGACAATGACTGTTTCATTTAGGTCTGATCAGATTCCTCCATGCAGCTCTGTCCTTTGCCTTCCGCTGCCAGGAACTCCTGACCTTGTTAACCCGGGTGACGTCCGAGCCAGTATGAGTTACTCTCTGACAGACCATTCAGAAACTGCTTGCAAAGTAATTTGAGTACCGCTAGCTTTTGCTGGACTAGCGGCACATTCTTGGCAGATAGAGGTATTATCAGTGGCAAGGACAGGCCAAGGACAAACTGACTCCACTATCTGGTTGCAGTGGCTGACCAGATGATAGGTTTGTTCATCGCTGCTCTTTGTGTAGTGCATGTCATGATGAACCGACTGGCAAAAGTTCACCAAAGACCTTGCGACAGATGTGCTTATCTGCCAGGATGTCCAGTCTCACCCCGTGTAACTGAGAGTGGTCCACCACAGACCCATCCAAGATGGCGCCCACAGCGGTCGACATGGTGCTTCGCTGCGCTCTTTGTTTGTTTTTGTTTGTCAATTGTGTGTCTGCTTGCACTTATACCCGTGAAGAACTTTTAAATATCAGGACTTTCACCCCCACGGACCTCCTCCCAGTTTTTCTAGCCCCTGCCGCCGATCTGGTTTATTGTTTGGCTCGGAAAGTGAGACGGCGGAAGAGAGGAAGACGAGCGGGCGCTCTCGTGCGACTTCGCGGGAGAGGCTCGCAAACGGCGCTGCCTGGCATATTCTGTCCAATACCAACTCTCTCTCTAACAAGGTGGATGAACTGAGACTGCTGATGCGTTTTAAGGACCTCGCCTCCTCAGCTGTCCTCTGCTTTACTGAGACCTTGGCTCCGGGAAAATATACCGGACAGCGCGCTGCGCCTCGACGGCTTCCAGCTCTTCCGTGCTGATCGTGACACAGAGCTTTCCGGCAAGACCACAGGAGGCGGAGTCTGCTTCTACATCAACTGCATCTGGTGCTCTGATGTAACGGTAATTTCCAAACACTGTTCTCCTGCCTTGGAATTTCTTGTTATCAATTGCAAGCCCTTCTATTCCCCGCGGGAGTTTGCTTCTTTCATAATGATCGCTGTGTACGCCCCTCCCGACGCGGACACGCGCGAAGCTCAGCGCGTGCTCGCGGATCACATTCAACACACAGAGCGGAGTTTTCCAGACTCGCTGATTATTGTGGCTGGCGACTTTAATCAGTGCAATCTGAGCCACGATCTCCCCCGCTACAAACAGTTTATTAAATGCCCCACCAGAGGATTAAACACACTGGATCACTGTTACAACCACAGTGAAAGACGCATATCGCGCTGTCCTCAAGCTGCGCTGGGATTATCTGATCACGTGATGGTTCACCTCATTCCCACATACAGACAGAGATTGAAGCTCACTAAACCTGTTGTGAGCACTACGAAGATACGGACCAGTGATGCTGAGGAGAAGCTTGAAACGTGCATGGAAATATCTGACTGGGCATGCTTAAAGGAGCCACGCATGATCTGGATGAGTACACGGACACTGTGAACTCAGTATATCCACTTTTGTGAAGAGAACATTCTTCCATCACGCACCAGGGTGAGTTACTCTAATGACAAACCCTGGTTCACAGCTAAGCTCAGACAGATCAGGAAGGAGAAGGAAGCAGCGCTGAAAAGTGGAGACAGGGACGGCTACAGGGAGGTTAAATACCGGTTTAACAGAGAGCTGAAGAGGGCTAAATCTGTGTACTCAGAGAGACTCCAGCAGCAGTTCACTGCTAATGATTCGGCTTCCGTGTGGAGAGGGACTGAGGCAAATCACCAACTATCTAGACCTAAGGCTCCTAAAGGTCAGAATGACAAAGCCCTTTGTCAAGACTGTCCAACACTATGCCCGTTTTGACACCTCGGCATCTGTGTCCAACTCCCCCCCCTCCCTCCCGCTCCACAGCCTCCACATTCCCTACGTCATTAAGGGCACCCCCCCCTCCGCCCCCCCTCCCCTTATCATCAGTGAGCAGGATGTGCTCAAACAGTTCTCCAGACTGAACCCGCGCAAGGCCCCTGGCCCAGACGGCGTGTCTCCCTCCACCCTGAGACTCTGTGCGAAACAGCTGGCTCCTGTATTCACAGACATTTTTAACACCTCCCTTAAGTTATGCCACGTGCCATCCTGCCTCAAATCCTCCACCATCATCCCTGTCCCCAAGAAGCCACGGATCACTGGACTTAATGACTACAGACCTGTAAGCGCTCACCTCTGTAGTCATGAAGTCCTTTGAGCGCCTGGTCCCGTTCCCACCTCAAGTCCATCACCACCCCTCTCCTGGACCCGCTGCAGTTTGCCTACCGAGCCAACAGGTCTGTAGACGATGCAGTCAACCTGGCCCTCCACTCCATCCTGCAGCACCTGGACTCCCCGGGACCCTACGCCAGGATCCTGTTTGTGGACTTCAGCTCCGCATTCAACACCATCCGCCCCGCTCTGCTCCGGGACAAGCTGTCCCTGCTCAACGTGCCTGACTCCCTCTGCAGGTGGATCATCGACTTCCTGACGGACCGGAGGCAGCATGTGCGGCTGGGAAAGACTGTCTCAGACTATACTAGCATCAGCACCGGATCACCCCAGGGCTGTGTACTTTCCCCCCTACTCTTCTCCCTTTACACCAACTCCTGCACCTCCAGCCACCAGTCTGTCAAGTTGATCAAGTTTGCGGACGACACCACCCTCATCGGGCTCATCTCCAACGGCGACGAGTCCGCCTACAGGAGAGAGGTGGCCCAGCTGGCGACCTGGTGCAGCAATAACAACCTGCAGCTGAACGTCTCGAAGACAGTGGAGATGATTGTAGACTTCAGGAAAGTCCACTACTCCTCTGCCCCCCCCTCACCCTCTCAGGCTCTCCCATCACCACTGCTGAGTCCTTCCGCTTCCTAGGCACTACCATCCACCAGGGACCTCAAATTGGGAGGCTGACCATCAGCTCACTCATCAAAAAAAGCCCAGCAGAGGATGTTCTTTCCTGCGCAGCTGAGAAGCTCAAGCTACCCACCAAGAGTTAGTGCAGTTCTACACAGCATCATCGAGTCCATCCTCACCACCTCCATTAACCGTGTGTACGCAGGAGCCACTGCCAGGGACAGACTAAGGCTGCAGCGCGTCGGTGCGCACTGCTGAGAAGGTGATCGGCTGCAAGCTCCCATCTCTCAGGATCTGTACATCTCCAGGACCCGGAGGCGTGCTGGCCGGATCATAGCCGATCCCTCACAACCCTGGTCACGTACTGTTTGCCCCCCTCTCCCCCTCTGGTAGAAGACGTTCGGTCCATTCCAGACTAAAACCTCCCGTCACATGAACAGCTTCTTCCCCTCTGCCATTAGACTGCTGAACACTAAGTGACTCTCGTGCACCATGTACAGCAGCTCAACCAGACTCATGTCAATCATCACTGTTTTCTTCCTGCATTACCGACTGCACTATATAGTTCTCCACAGTATCTGCTGCTGGCTAATATATATTTTAACTGTTGACCAGTATCACTTAATCTTATCCTACACTTTATTACATGTATAGTTTATTTCTCTTATCTTATCATGTTTAATGTTGCAGCATTGTACCGAGACAAATTCCTAGTTTGTGTACTACATGAACAATGGCAATAAACCTGATTCTGATTCTGATTCTGATTCTGATTCTGACCTGTGACAGATATTGTTTTTAGTTCTGCCAGGATGCCCAGTTTCACCCTCCACGCCCTCAGAAGGGTGGGGTTGCTGGTTGAGTCGCCAACAGCCCAACCTATGACACAGGTAATACCGGTTTTCATGGTTATCCGGTAGCAAGCAAACCAATGCCTGACCTGACACTATTTATTTATTTAGCGAATGCAAAGTCCTTAAGCCAAGCAGTTGCCTCCTGGTTTGCTGTATGGAGGGTGTGTAATCCTCCTTCCAGTCTTTGGAGCGGGCAAGCCTCTATGATGTGTTCCATTGTTTGCTCCTCTCCACATGCGCACAGTGGGCTAGGGCTACTGCCCCATCTGTAAAGGCTGGCCAAGCAGGGGCCATGTCCAGTCCTGAAGCGATTGAGTGTAGACCACTGTCTCCTTGGGAGGTTGGTGCCCGGGACCTGTTGGTTGGGGTTTATCACCAGCTGTTTGTTTGGGACCTCCTTGGTCTCCCATTCCTCTTGCCAAGCTGTCTGGATGGTAAAGTCAGCTGGGGGAGGGTTTTTCCAAATCGGCCGTCTGGATGAAAGTCGGGCAGTGGGTGGAGTGTAGATATCTGCATGGATTGGTAAGTGAGGAGAATCTTTAACTTTTTGGAGCATCCTTTGAGTTAATGCTGCTCGCCGGATGTGTGGAGGGGCTATGTTTGACAGTACAGAGAGCCAGGGGAGTGGTGTTGAGCGGATTGTTCCAGTTATAGTTCTCATGGTTGTGTTGAGCTGGGTGTCTACATGGTGTGTGTAAGATGACCTGGACCAGACAGGGGCACAATATTCTGCTACAGAGTATGAAAGGGCCAGTGCTGAGGTGCGCAGGGTGGAGACTGCCGCCCCCCATTTTGCACCAGCGAGCTTGCAGAGCAGGTTGTTTCGTACCTTCACCTTAGCAGCCGTCCCCTTTAGATGTTCCTTGAAGGATAAGGTCCTATCAAGGGTCACTCCAAGATAAGTTGGATTTGGGGCATGCTTAAGCTTGAGTCCGCTCAGGTGGATGTTTAGTTCTCTGGCAGCTTTTGCATTGTGGAGATGGAATACACTGGAGACGGTTTTTGCTGGGCTTGGTTTTAGGCGCCAGATTTTGCAGAACTGGTCCAGTTTGGCAAGATCTTCCGTGAGCACCCGTTCCAGTGGTTCAAAGTCTGGTGCTTGGAATGCCAAACAGATGTCGTCTGCATAGGTGAATTTGCGGGATTTTGTAGTAGGCAGGTCGTTTATGTAGAGGTTGAACAGAGTTGGAGCTAGAACTGAGCCTTGTGGGAGTCCGTTTTTCTGCATTCTCCATGCACTTGTCTTCTGACTGAGGTGGACTCTGAACCTTCGGTTGGTCAGCAGGGTTTTTATAATGACACTGACTACACTGAGTAGTACCTGATGGACTACACTGAGTAGAGCCGATCTATACTCATTACCAATGAAAACACAACACAATTTTTGTATAAATATTTTTGGGTCCATCCTATCTGAGCTTGAGCAGTAGTGTTTGTTTGACTCAAAATATGTCTAGAACTCATGTTCACGGGTTGTACTCACTGTCACGACTCACTACCTTTGAGCTCTGGCTCTATAGTCTTTTTGAGCTCCTTGTTTGTTTTGAGTACTCAAAAGTCAAAAATGGGCGATTTTAAGGAGTGGTCATCTTCCCTATATAAAGATGGACAAAAATGCATAGCACTGTATTATGAAATCTCCATGGTGCCACTACGTGGCTGTGTTCCAGCAGGACAATGCTTGTCCACATGCTGCCCAAGTCACCAGGGAGTACCTGCAGCAACAGAACTTTGATGTTCTTTCTTAGCCTTCCTATTCTCCGGATTTATCCCCCATTGAACACTTGTGGGATCAACTTGGGCGACATGTTTCAGCCAGAGTACCGGCGCTGGTTCAGCCAGAGTAGACAGGAACTGGTGGTGGCATTGTAGAAGGAGTAGCTAAATATCCCCCAGGACAACATTCGACAGCTCATGAGGTCCATGTAGAGGTGTATTACTGCCTGCATTAACACAAATGGAGACCATACTCCATATTGAACTTTGTTTTTAAGTCAGATGTTTTTTAGTGATTTTGGAAAGTCAGGGTGCTTCTGTATCAAACTTCTAGAGTGTTGCATTTTTATTGGCAGTGAGTATAGAAGCCCTGTGCTTGTCATCATATTAAATTTAATAGCTTATGTAAACATCTTTTAGTTCTGACTATAAAGGATGGTTTCTACACATTTTTAATTTTTTCTCAAAAATATTTTGACTTTTTCACAAAATGTGAATGCTTTTCTCAAAATTTTAACTTTTTCTCAAAATACTATGTTTGTAGAGGAGCTTGAAATAACGAGGCGATGTGATTCATAAACCAAAGTTTATTATCAGCTCCTCTAACAAGTCTCATCTAGGTGCAGCAGCAGAAGAAGTAAGAGAGCGAACACCTTCGGCTCTACGAACTTATACTCGCACATAACAAAAGACATGCGTATCAAAAGCTGGCATCCCTCACTATCTTAATCCCCTCTTTTGTCTTCGTACTCCTCCACCTGGCCCTGGGGGGTCAGGGCAACCCATCCGGTCTCCACAGCAGTGCCTGGGATGCTCTTTGATTTTCACTGGCGGTTGAGACCCTTTGTCCTGTTCTGAGGTGTGAAGTCGCTTTACATATGTAGTCACTAAACACTCTCACATGCTTAAACATATGTAGGTTATGGGATCTATGATTAATATAGCCCACAATTTTCACTTTTTTCTAAAAATTGACTTTTTTCTCACAGTTTGGACTTTTGTTTTAAAAAAATGACTTCTTTGCAACTACTATTTCAACTTTTTTGTCAGAATTGACTTTTTCCCTCACAATTTTGACTTTTTTCTCAAAATACCATTTTGACCTTTTTCACAGAATTTTGACTTTTTTTTCCTCAAAATACTATTTTGACTTTATTCTTAAAATGCTATTTTTTTTATCTTAATGTGATCCTAATACTCTTTCATAAACTTCTCTAAAGTGTAATATCAGCAACCATTTTTTGAATTTCTCTCACTATGAATGAAAGTAGGCCAAAGTAGAAGAGAAAAAGGTTTCAGATTCATTTGCAATACAGACATGATCTCTGTTCATGCTAAATCACCCACTGACAAATACATTTTTGTTTTCTTGTATCCAGGGCATTTGCAGATTTACAGAATTGTTATTATCTGATGATGAAATTCACAAACTAAAGGGGTCATTCATAGTTCATTAATTTCCTGAGGTCCCCACATAATGAAGATCTCATGAGACAGTAAGGCTTAAGGCTTTCTTCCATTAATGTTTCTCTGACATATGTAAAGTTGCATATATAGAGATACATACACACACATGCAGAAAGATGATAAAATGTGTGTAGACTTGTCCTCTTTACCTATTCACACATACCATAAAAAAATATTTAATTAAGCTGAGTGATGGTTTTTCCATACAATTTTGTTGGATGCTATTTTAAAGCAGTGGATGAAGGCCAACCTTTTCCTCACTTAAGCCCTGCTTTATTATTTTTTTTTTTTTTTTTTGCACAACTTTCCTGATCTGATAAGCAGAGCCATAAATCCTTTTTTGTTTGAGGGTGAACAGAACAGTTTTCTGTCCATCTGTTGTAGAGTAAACATGCGGGCTGTGTAATCATGGGTTTAAGTCTGGGTCTGCATGGCCTGCAAAGCATGACAGTGAGGCTTCATAATGCATGATGCCTTCATTTTCAGGCTTATATACTGTTACAGTGGTTGGTGCTCACATTAAATATTGACAAAATAATGCATCAAAAGCTCCACTACGGGATGACTCTATACACCTGCTTTTAGACATCTTTTTGACGTTAATGAATCTCTATGATGGCAATGACTAGGAAAATTGTAAGCACAGTGGCCTTGCGTACTTGTTAAACCTTCTGTGTGATATGAAGCCAGTCAGCTAAAACTTTGATTTAGTGGTTTTTAGGAGACGTGCACTGATTTACAGTGGACATAAAAAATCTACACACCCCTGTTCAAATGCCAGGTTTTTGTGATGTAAAAAAAAATGGGACCAAGATAAATCATTTCAAAACTTTTTCCACCATTAATGTGACCAATAACCTGTAGAACCCAATTGAAAAACAAACTGAAATTTTTTAAGGGTAAAAATAAAAAAATAAAACAACTTACAGTAACCTGGTTGCATAAATATGCGCACACAATACACAATACTAAAGGGCAAGACCAGGGAACGCTAAGGCAAAATCTGAGACCATAATAATAATCATAATAAACATACATGCAAAGCAGGAATCAAAACTGCAGAACATAATTAGAGGCATGCCAATGAAAAATAAAACACAATGATCAAACTAAGGCTGAGGTAGGGAAACACAGAGAAACATCATGACTGAGGGTGACGACGTGGGATGACGACAGACCGGGGAACACAGGAAACAATTAATGCAAATAATCAAATAATTACAGAAAAAAACAATAAACGAGCATAAAGCAATTTATGACAAATCCAAGATGTGGGTGAAATACAACCGAGCTGCTGAGTCAATTGAACTCACTAGGCTGCTCCATGTGTGTGTCCTTATTGCAGTGGCTAGGTTTGCGCACCGACTTGATCCCAGGCGCTATGTTGTCAGGGCAACTTTCCCCTGGTAGGATATCCCATGGCAAACAAGTCCAGGGTGAAGGGCCAGACTAAGAGCAGTCCAGCGGTTCCCCATGAAAAAGCTACAATAAGGACCCAGTGCACACAGTGGGCCCGCCACCTGCAGGAGGGATCATGGGGAATGTGGTGCTATGTGAACTAGCCAGCTGTCTGTCTTCTCTGTTTGGACTTCTGCCCCCATGACCCGGACCCATAGATAAGCAGCAGAAGATGGATGGATGGGTGGATGGGTAGATGGAGGCTGCGTCTCTAAAACAGCCCAGACTCCTGCCTTACGTTGGAGAAAAAAGCCATCTTGGTCAAAACAACCCACCAAGTGTTCTGTCCAATAGTGACCCAGCAGCATGGTTATAGTTTGGTTATTTTTTTAACCCTGCATATTTTGCCATATAGCCCAATATCTAACCATTTCTCTAACCTTAACCAGCTAAAAATAGGGTGAACAGAATATATAAGAATTTAATGAAGTGCAGTGAAGTGAAAGTAAACAGGCAGCGGTGACAAAAAGTCAAGATAGAGAATCGAACTTCAGTCTCCAGGATGGATGCGCTATATTTAGCCTCCTCCACCACCCCCTCCCACCTCCTAACTCAGATTTAAGCAGTTTTTGCAATGATTAGACAGAGTAAAGATGGTACGAATGAGTGCATTCAGAGGTGAGAAACTTGATATTAGTTGGAGAACTTGTAAAATTTATACAGCCTATAAATTTTAGTGTGGACTTGGGCGGATTATTATATTTTCCAGGGCATATCATAAAGTAGAAATATCCTCTTTCTCACCGTAATAAATATGGCCTTTTAAAGGTTCTACAGGATTGGTTGGACCTGAACTAAAGTTGCTTAGATAGTAGGCAGATTGAGGAGCTTCATTATACAATGAACACGTTTTGATATGTGAATCATGCAAAATTTTTCTAATAGAATCTACATCTGCCTAAATCTATAAAATGAATTGCATATAAGATAAGATAAGATAAATAAGGCCTTTATAAGTCCCACAACGGGGAAAATTCCAGGATTGCAACAGCACAGGGATGCAACACTCAGAGCAACAATCAGAAGGCAAGAAAAAAAAAACAAAAAACAAAAAAAACAAGCAAGCAAGAGCAGCTAATATACATATGTACGTATTACTATAAATATATATATATATACACACACACACAGACACACAGTGCAGAGCATTGTAGCTGGATGGAATAAATATATGAATATATGAACACACAGTGCAGAGCATGTAGCTAGATGGAAATAAATATGTAATATATAAACACCCACAGTACGGAGCATTGCAGCTAGGTGAATAAATATGCAAGTATATAAACACACACAGTGCGGAGCAATGTAGCTAGATGGAATAATATGTAGATATATAAATATATAACACACCCAGTGCTGAGCATTGTAGCTAGATGGAATAAATATGTAAATATATAAACACACACAGTGCAGAGCATTGTTGCTAGATGGAATGAAACAGCATAACCGTCTACTTAGTTATCCTACATAGTTATGATTATGTGCCCATACATATTCTCACCCTCCATAGCGACCGGTAAGTTCTAGTTGTATGCCGGAGGGGACCATGTGTAAGTCTATTGCATCTTTTGCATTCAAAAAAACTATTAGTTTGTTACGTCTTTTTGCTATCTCTGCGAGCAGCCCTGCTTAGGTTGTACAGTCTGACAGCCGTTGGTAGGAAGGACCTACGAAACCTCTCGGTTGTGCACCTGGGATGATGTAGTCTGCTGCTAAATGAGCTCCTCAGTGCATTCAGTATGTCCTGCATAGGGTGGAACTCGGACTCCAGCAGAGATGACAGTTTAGCCACCGTCCTTCTCTCTCTATCTCCTCCATCGGATCAAGGCGCTGCCCCAGGACAGAGCTAGCTTTCTTAATCAGTTTGTTCAGTCTCTACCTATCGGCTGCAGTAATGCCACTGCCCCAGCAGACCACTCCAAAAGTGATGGCTGATGCCACCACCGTGTCATAGAATGACTTCAGCAGCGCCCCTTGTACACCAAAAGACCTGAGTCTCCTCAGCAGGAACAGCCTGCGCTGTCCCTTCTTGTAGAGTGCATCAGTATTGTGTGACCAGTCTAGTTTATTGTTCAGATGAATACCCAGGTACTTATAGGATGTCACCATCTCGATGTCTGTTCCCTGTATATTTACTGGTACTGTGAGGGGCTGCCCATGCCTGCGGCAGTCCACCACCAGCTCCTTAGTTTTCCTCGCGTTGATCTGGAGGCAGTTCCGATGGCACCAGTCCACGAAGTCCTGGATAAGCCCTCTGTACTCAGCTTCATCTCCATTGGAGATGAGGCCAACGATCGCAGAGTCATCAGAGAACTTCTGTAGATGGCAGTGTGTTGTGTTGTGTGAGAAGTCCGCAGTATAAAGAGTGAACAGGAAGGGAGCCAGCACCGTTCCCTGGGGGGGCCCCCGTGCTACTGATGATCGTGTCGGACACACGTCCCGGGTTCTCACAAACTGAGGCCGGTTCGTGAGGTAGTCCAGGATCCATGATGACAGGTGCTGGTCCACCCTGCGCGCAGCAGCTTGTCCTTCAGGATCATCGGTTGGATGGTGTTGAAAGCACTGGAGAAGTCAAAGAACATGATCCTCACCATATTCCCGGGCTTCTCCAGGTGGGACAGAGAACGGTGAAGGAGGAAGATCACCGCATCCTCCACCCCAATGCCATGCTGGTAGGCGAACTGGAGTGGATCCATCGCTGGTTCCACCAGGGGGGCGGAGGTGAGCAAGGAGCAGTCTCTCCAGGGTCTTCATCAAGTGGGTACGTCAAGGCCACCGGTCTGTAGCTGTTCAGGTCTTTGGGGTGGGAAGTTTTTGGTACAGGTACCACACAAGATGTTTTCCACAGCTGTGGTACCCTCCCCAGTTTCAGGCTCATGTTGAAGATATACGTCACAATCCCACACAGCTGGTCTGCACAGGACTTGAGGGCTTTGCGCTGATGCCGTCCGGTCCCGGCGCCGTCCTCGCCTTGATCTTCCTCAGCTCCGTCCTCACCTGGGTCCTGGTCAGGGTCAGGATGGGGGGCTGTGTGTTGGGAGTGGGGGGGTGTTGGTGGAGTGGGGAGTGGGCAGCAGGACTTGATTTCTTTAGAGGCAGCAGTGGTTGTTGTGCAGTCAGGGGGGAGGGCGGTTGGTCAAATCTATTGAAAAACAGATTCAGGTTGTTCGCCCACTCCCTGCCCCCTGTGGCCTGGGGGGAGGTATTCTGGAGCCCCGAGATGGTTTTGAGGTTTCTCCAGACCCGCTGATGTCGCTCTGTTGCAGCTTGTCCTCCATCATTCTTCCTGAAGCTGTCCTTGCCTTCTCTGATCTTTCTCCTCAGCTCCCTCTGTACGGACTTCAGCATCTCCCTGTTCCCTGACCTGAAGATCCTCTTCTTCTCTCTCAGAAGTGTTTTTATCTCAGGGTGATCCAGGGTTTGTTGTTTGAGTGACGCCGTATGGTCTTGGTGGGAACGGATTTGTCCACACAGAAGCTGAGGTAGCCCGTGAAGGTGTGAATGAGGCATCGATGTCCTCACCATGTGGATCGCAGAGCTGCTTCCAGGCGGTGGCTTCAAACAGCCCTTTAGGGTGTCCATTGTCTCCTCAGACCATAACTCCACAGTGTGCATGGCCGGAGGTTGTCTGTGCACTAGGGGTTTGTACACCGGCCGGAGATGAACCAAGTTGTGATCCGATCTCCCGAGTGGGGGGAGTTGTGATGAGGTGTACGCCTCCTTAGTGTTAGCGTAGAATAAATCCAGTGTTTTTATTGTCTCTAGTGTGGGCATGTGACATACTGGGTGAACGTGGGTAGAATGGGAGACAGTGAAACATGGTTGAAATCGCCTGAGATGAGGAGAAGAGCATCTGGGTGTTCTGTCTGCAGCCTGCTGGTTACTGAATGGATGACGTCACGTGCTGTCCCAGCGTTCGCCGTCGGATTTGCATAAACAACAATGCAGATCACGTGTGAGTGTTCTCTCGGGAGATATGTAGGCCTCATGCTAACAGCTAGCAACTCAATGTCTTTGCTGCAGTGTCGTTGTTTAACAGTGATATGTCCCGGTCTGCACCAGTTGTTGTTAACATACATTATCACTCCACCGCCCCTAGCCTTGCCACTGTCTGGTGTTCGGTCAGCTCGTATCATGTGAAAACCCTCCAGCTCAAGGTTAGCATCTGCTGCTAGTTCAGTTAGCCACGTCTCAGTAAACAAAAGAGAGAGCACTCCGTATGTGCTATCATAACGGGAGATAGCCGCTAGCTCATCTAACTTTCCCAGTATCGACCGTACATTTCCCATGACAACAGATGGAAGGGAGGGTCTGTACCTTATATTTTTTGTCCTCCGCCTTACTCCAGCCCGGCAGCCGCGGCGTTTTCGCCTCAGTTCTCTCGGTATGTCGAGTTTTTCCAATGGGACGCGGGTGGCGGTTGAATGCTAGCAGCTGTTCTCTGCTGTATCGTATCCTGCTATAAACAGTGGCTCCGTCCACCGGCTCAGGAGACATTTAGGACGATCTGTGTGTCCGTGATATAAGTGGGGTGAAAAAAAAAGACGGATCAAAAGAGAGAGGAAGGGAAAAAGACTCGGAATCGAGCCGCTGTTGCAAAAGGCAGCCTACTCGTGTGGCGCCGAGAGAAAAAAAAAAAAAAAAAAAAAAAAAGTTTTTTAAATATATACATTTCCCATGAAGTAAGAGGAACCAAACTTAGCATAGTTATAAGTCTTTCTCTACATAGGTACCACCAGGGTCACAAACTTCTCCCATTGCTTTATGCAGCTGTGGAGACCTCACTTGTAGAAGTCTGCAGGTTGCATCAGAAGCCACGCCTTGACCTGAAAATCAGCGTTTAATCATTTTGGGTGTGCTTGCACTCCAAAAATGACTTCATGGTCGGACAGAGGTGGAATTCAGATGGTGCCAGAGGAAGTGGGGGGGGGGGGGAGGATTTCGTAGCCACAGGACATGGTTCTGTCTGGGCAACAGGCGAGTTGTGAACCGTGACATACCCTTTGCTAGGAAATCCATCATCAATATTCCAAGCTGGTCCCAAAAGATCGTGAGCATAAACTTGCCTTCTTCTGAGGTTTATGAGTTATAAAGCTTCCAATGCTTGTTTCCTCCTGCATGATTAGTCTATTGAAGAAGTCCTTCTGGCACATGACCAAAAGACCCTGAGAGCACATGACTCGTTCCTGCTTCTGGAAAGGTGTCAGCAACTGGGGAATCCATTGTGCAGACAACTTGTACGTGCAAATGGTCATGGATGCTTTTTTTCCCACCAATTCCACACTGATCTTGACATCTCGGGCTAGTTGGCGAACGGTTATGTGGTGATCCTCCAAAATGGTGGCCTCCACTTGCCAGATGGTGTCTTCATCAATGGTGCACTGTGGTCACCCGGGAATGAGTGTCATTTCCACCAATGTCTGACCACAGTTGACCTGTCGATGGCAGTGCTTGACTAAATCGTTCGATGTTGCATCCTCCGCATAAGTCTTTTTCATCTCATCGAATGTCTCCCGTGGTGTGCCGCCTCTCAAGTGCAGGAACCTGATGACCACTCTGCATTCAACTGGCTCCATTATCACACCTTGCTCCACCTTAGCACCTGTAAAAGAGAAACTCTTAGGAGTTCAGAGCTGCAAATTATCACGTGACCAACAGGCGTGTATTTTCAGCCTCCTTGAATAACCAGAAGTGGGTCAAGGGAAATCTTCATTGGGCAGCCCTATCTACAGACACATAGAAGGCACAAGCAAACAAAAGTTGATACATCTTTAACTAAAGTATGATCTCATGCAAGGAAAACAAATTGTCACAATAATCTTAGATTAAGTTGCATATTTTCAACAACTTACTACTTGAGACTACAGACAGTTGAAGAGAGGAAAATGAGGCACAGAGGGAACACAGAACCAAACATTCTTATTTTAATTCCAAATGTCCTTAAACGCTTGCCTTTCAGTTTCAGAGGCTGGTATTTTCTAACGCTTTACACTCTCTCTGGTGATAAATCCCAATTCCAGTGCCTATTACTCATGCTGGAATAGGTATGTGTTCTCCACTGCAGAGGGATTGAATCGACTGGTTTCAGGGGTGAATCGGTAATGCGGAAATGAAAGAAAAGCAAAAAGTTGCAAATTAAAGTCCTTGCTTCCTCTGGCAGGTTCTTTTCAAGAGGAGCTGACAGGGCTTGACTGGAGAGCCGATCTCACTCAAGGAAGTGATAATTAAATAATAGAGGCCCAGCGTCTCACAAATTCCACAGCATAGATTTGGGGTTCCTCAGCAGTTTCACCTTCCCTACTGTGCCACACAATCAATATTTGATCAAGCTCCTGGTCATCAGAGCCTATGCATCTCAATTTTAGTTGTTAATTCCACCCGCAGAAGTGTAAATTCCCTTAAACTGGAAAAAAAAATATTTTGCCAATATTTGATTTTCTAAGTGTGTGGCCACTGTCTTTGCCCTTTGAACTGTATAATTCAGGCAATGGTAGCTTCTTTGTGGCTGGATATGACCAACGATTGTGCTCTGTAATTGCATTCAAGGCATGTGCTCACACTTCAGCCATGTGAAGAACTGGGTTAATTTCAGGGCACTGCTGGAAGCACAGTTCCCGCTGTTTTCATAATTTCCAATCAGTTGTTTCGAGTTTTAAATAACCAACTTTCTTCCTTTGCAATGATTGCAGAAATTATGTGAGAATGATGAACCTTACCTTAGTTCTGAAAAATTTCATTACATCAATGCCACACCACTGTTAAAATGTCATTGGCACCCGTAGTTCATATGTGAATTATCAGATTCTGGAGAATTCATCTTCTCCATAGCTAGTCAGCGTTCCAAGTCTATGTTTGTACCCAGTGGTGGTGGGTGATTTTTTTTTTGGGGGGGGGGGGGGACTTGAATGTGATGGGTGAAATCATCTAAGGACCCTCACAGACCAGAGCAAAACACACAAATATAAAACCAAAAGGCTTAGAACAGAATAAATTCAGAAAACAGAACACTTTAATGAAAACTAAAGTACTTCGCTGTCAGATGTGTAGTTGAAAAATGTAGCAAGAACAATTCCATATCATCTGATACATTGGGCCTCATGCAAAAACGTGTTAGTATGTGAAAATCCCACATACTTTCGTTAGTAAGCTGCGTTAGTACAAAGAAACTAATTCAGACTCAACAAGCACTCGTACGTCCTACAAAAGCATGTAAACAGTCCAGGTATATATGGTGAATCACACCCCTGTATAAGCAAATCTTCACTAGTATTGAAGATTTACATAATTGCTGTCCTATAACTACCATATAAGGCCCTGCTTCCCATCATCTGGTCAGAAGTTTCATTCACAAAATGGTTCCAAAGTGTAAGAAAGAAATTATTGAGGGAAAGTGGAGTTCTCCTGCCTGAGATCTAAAAGGTAAAAAAACCCAAAACAAAACATATACATATAATTTAAGTAACATCAGTAGTGGAATCAAAGGACTGGCAAAAATGAAAGAATCCATCAGATTCTAGGAGATATTTCAGATGGTTCTGTTAGTGACCAACATGAAGACACACACACATAGAACCTTATATTTGCATGGTATAATTTGGACATTGATGACATTACAGTATATTGCGTTTGATCATTTGTAATTATTTTAATTTTAATTATTACTTGAATCAAAGCATTAAATTTTGTCAACAAATTAAGTTTATAGGGTTTATAGGGTATAAGACACTGATTCAAACAAAATACAAAACCATTTAATGAAAAGTAGGTTAGAATAACAGTAAACTATTCACACAAAACTCTTCCAACTAGTCTGGACCACTCCTAAATTTTGTTAGTACTCGTACTAAATTTCAAGATGTAACAGATCACATGAACTTGTAGGATTCATCAAATCAATTAAATGCCACATTTTTGAATGAACAAATCTGTTTGTATTAATGATTCTTGCATGAGCATCAATGGTAGTGCCCACCATCTGTACAAAATTTAGCTCTGTTGTCTCTCAAGCCAGCAAATTTTCCTATGACCTTCTGGTTAGAGTAAGCTGTGTTAGTCACAAGCTTTTTTTTTCCATGGAAAGAATGGCTAAGGCTCATGTTTTAATCCTTTTCAGTGTAGTCATCTGTGTTGTAATGATTTTCAGGAGTGTAACTGTCTCTTAGAATACCTCTGACAGGTTATAGGCCATGAAAAACTGTAATTACTGTAATTTATCAGTTTGGGATCAATAAAGTACATCTATCTACCTATCTGTAGAAGAGGCTAAGTTCTGTCTCCAGCTTGCTTCCATTGAGCTGGATATGCCTTCAAGATGCAGTTCAGTGCAACTGCAAGAAATGCCATGTGATATTCTTCAGACTGTCCCCCCGAAGCAACATGGCACTGACCAGGTGGTCTGAAAATGCAAAGCGTTCCCTGGTGTGTCCTAGAATGGTATCACAGACCTACAGGGACAGGGAGAGTTGTTTTTTTTTTTTTTTTAATGATGCTAAGAAAAAAAAAATGGCCAAATTTATAGACCTACTGGCAACAGTTAAGTTTTTAAAAGGGAAACTAAAGTTATTCTCTTATGTAAAACATGCTATTTAATTAAAAACTTGTTTCAAAAGATTTCACCTGGATCAACTGTGAAAATGTGAATACTGTTGATAAAGACTACCCAATAAAATCTGCTGCAATATAAAGAAAAATCACATTATTAACAAAGGATTTCACATTTAACAGTTACTATGTATAACCACTAGATGGCAGGAGTTCATGAATGGACTGGCTACTCGTGAAAAATACTTAAACATGAGTATCTTCTGAAAAAATTACTTAAGTAGTAAGAACTTTACTCTAACTGATTTTAGTGAGGTTTTTCTATAAATAAAATTGTGACATCTATTTTGTGGTTTTTCATTAATCTGTAACATTTTAGTCATAAATTTGAAACTTGCTTTTATAATGTTTTCATGTTTCTGATTGTTACTTTGAACAACTGCTTTGTGTTTACTCAAATTTTTAGTTTGTCATTTTTTTAACTTTATAATTTTGCAAACTTGTTACTTGTAAATTTACTTTACTTTCTTAACTCTGCTTACAGCAAAAGATAGCTGTGCTTGGTATGGCTGTGTTGTGAGACATGTATATGTTGGACACTGCATATGTGATTTAACCACGATGAAGGAGAGCCAGCCCCCTGCGGTGCGGAGCCACAGAGCCTGGACCCCCTGCGGAGGCCAGGGGACAGAAGACTTCCTGACCACTGAGGCTCGGGAAGAGAGAAGGGGGAGTTATGTAAATAAAAGGCTAATGAATGTGAATAAAGAGATTTTGAGAGAGATGTGTGATTTCCCCCGCGAGGGAAATGGTTTGATGTCAGAATGTTTAAATGAGAGAACTTTGGTGTGTTCACTCTTTTTGTTCGCTGCTCAAGAATAAGAGCAGACAGTGGAATGATTTCTTGAATAAACTGGAATGAAAGACAATTCGGTTTCGTTATTCAAGTCTCCCCACATTGGTGACTGACGACGTTGAGAATGAACGAAGAAATTCTCAGGGTCCCGGACTCACAGCGCTCAGAGCTGGCGAGCGCAGTGGCCGTTAAGCTGCCTGATTTCTGGCAGGATAACCCACGGTCGTGGTTTCTGCAAGCAGAGTCGCAGTTCGCGCTCGCAGGAGTAACGGTGGATGACACTAAGTTCCACCATGTCATCGCTAAACTGGACAACAGCATAGCTCGGTGCGTGCAAAGCTTGGTGGAGCAGCCACCCGCGACCGACAGGTACGGCAAGCTGAAATCCACCCTCATCAAGTTTTTCACCCCCTCGGCTGAAGTGAGGGCGAGGAGGATCCTGTCTTTGCTAGACCAAGGTGGACACAGGCCGAGCGCCCTGATGGAGGAGATGATACAGCTGAGAGGTTTGGACAACGATGATTTCATTTTTCAGTTCATCTTCCTCTCCAACCTCCCGGCGCATGCGAGAAGCACGCTGGCCGGCAAAAAGTGTCACACCCTGGAGGAGTTCCGGGAGCTGGCCCAGGAGGCAGATGGGATCCTGGACACCTGCGGCGGGCAAGCAACCACAGCAGCGACCCGAGACAGCGGGGAGCCAGAGGCGGCAGAACCAGACTGGCCGACGACGGCGGCAACACGACCGCGACGAGGGGGAGCCAATAGCCCGGTGGCAGAAGCGCGGGCACGACACAGCGGAGGAGAAGATCTCTGCTTTTACCATCGGAGGTTCGCAGAGAAGGCACGCAGGTGTGTGCCGCCCTGCATCTTCAGGAGTTCGGGAAACGGCAAGACCGGGGGTCGCTAGCAGCTTCGACCCTCAGAGAACGCAACAAGCTGCTCTACATCACGGATGCGCGCTCCGGACGAGTGTTCCTCATTGACACCGGAGCACAAGTGAGCTTCATCACCCCAACATACGCGGACCGGGTGGCTGGACCCCACGGTAACGGAGCTACAGCGGCAAATGGCTCGAACATCAACACCTACGGGAGAAGGACCTTGCCTTTATGCTTACATGGCCGCACATATGAATGGACTTTTGTAATAGCGGCGGTGAGTTTCAACATGTTGGGCGCGGATTTTTTGTGTTCACACAATCTGTTAGTTGATCTTGCTAATAGATGGCTGGTAAATGCACTCTCTTTTTACTCTCTCCCCTGTTCAGCTCGAGTGTCCCCGCCATCAGTACAGACCCACGTCGCTACAGCAGGTGGTAAGTTTCACACACTCCTCACCCAATTTCCAGCGCTCACTGTGCCCACTTTTTCAGCGACGGTCGCGAAGCACGGGGTGAAACACTTTATCCCCACTTCTGGTCCTCCCGTGTTTGCAAAAGCTCGGCGCTTGGATGCAGTTAAGCTCGCCATTGCGCGCGAGGAGTTCGCCAGCCTGGAGAGGCTGGGCATCGTTCGTAGGTCGAAGAGCCCGTGGGCTTCGCCGCTGCACATGGTACCGAAAGCCGATGGCTCCTGGAGACCGTGCGGGGATTACCGCAGGCTAAACAACGCTACGGCGCACGATCGTTATCCCATCCCGCACATTCAGGATTTTTCGGTGCACCTGGCGGGGGCGCGCATTTTTTCAAAGATTGATCTAGTTCGCGGCTATCACCAAGTCCCGGTCCAACCGGAGGACATTCCGAAAACAGCGGTAATAACCCCGTTCGGACTTTTCAAATTTTTACGCATGCCGTTTGGTCTCAAAGGGGCGGCGCAAACATTTCAGCGGATGATGGATGCCGTGTTACGCGATCTCCCTTTCGTGTTTGTGTACCTCGACGACATTTTGGTCGCGAGTACTTCAGAGGACGAACACGAAACGCACCTCACAGCAGTTTTTAGGAGGCTGGGAGAGCACGGCTTAATAGTTAACCCAGCCAAGTGCCAGTTCGGCGTCGAGCGGATCGATTTTTTGGGTCACCGCGTCTCCCCGGAGGGAGCGGTTCCGTTACCAGAGAAAGTACGCGCGGTAGCGGATTTTTCCCGTCCACAAACGGTCAAATCACTACAGGAATTCTTGGGGATGGTGAATTTTTATAACCGATTCCTGCCCCACGCAGCTCAAATCATGCAACCGTTATATGCCGCGCTCAAAAAACAAAAACCAACCCAGGCGGTCGAATGGTCCCCGGAGCGGGAGCGCGCGTTCACAGAGGTTAAAAAAGCCTTGGCTGACGCTGCGCTCCTGGCCCACCCAGACCCTGCAGCACGTATCGCGCTGACGACAGACGCTTCAGATTTAGCCATAGGGGCCGTTATTGAGCAACAGGTAGCCGGAGTTTGGCAGCCTTTGGCTTTCTTTAGCAAATCTTTAAGCGCGGCTGAACGAAAATACAGCGCGTTTGACAGAGAACTGTTGGCGCTGCATTTGGCTATTCGTCATTTCCAGTTCTGGCTGGAAGGACGGTGCTTCACCGCTTATGTGGACCACAAGCCGCTCACATACGCCATGGCCAAAATTTCAGACCCGTGGTCCGGCAGGCAGCAGAGGCAGCTGGCCGCAATCTCGGAATTTACCACTGACATTAGGCACGTTGCGGGCAAATTCAATGTAGTAGCGGATTGTCTCTCATGCGCGTTCACGACCCCAACACGCGCAGAGGCAGAACGGGCCACCGTGACCGCGCCGCAGGAGAGCGGCACGGTGGCGCGCGCAGCCCCGGTGCACGTGGGTATAGATTACGCAGCCATGGCAGCGGACCAGGGGGCGGACGCAGACGTGCGCGCGCTCCAGTCTGGACCAACAGGGTTGAGGCTGGAGAGCAAGTGTTTACAAACCGGTATGCCCCCCCTGATCTGCGACGTGTCGACGGGGCGCCCGCGTCCGGTGGTTCCGGCCACGTGGCGCCGCCGTGTTTTTGACTCGGTCCACTCACTGGCGCACCCGGGGGTGCGCGCGTCGGTGAAACTAGTGGCGGAAAAGTTTGTTTGGCCGTGCCTGCGCAAGCACGTGAAGGAATGGGCAAAAACCTGCATTTCCTGTCAACGGGCCAAAATTCACAGGCACACAAGAGCCCCGTTAGAACCGTTCCGCATTCCGGCCAGAAGGTTCGACCATGTGCACGTCGACCTTGTGGGCCCCCTACCGGCATCACAGGGGTTCACGTATCTTTTGACAATGGTGGACCGCACCACACGTTGGCCGGAAGTGGTCCCACTTGCGACAACCACGGCCGCGGAGGTGGCTCGCGTTTTTTTAACGGCTTGGGTGGCACGTTTCGGGGTTCCGTCGGACATTACGTCCGATAGAGGACCGCAATTCATCTCTGAGCTGTGGTCAGCGATGGCCAACGGCTTAGGAGCCAAAATTCACCGCACTACGGCTTACCACCCTCAGGCCAATGGTTTATGCGAGCGTTTTCATAGGTCTTTGAAGGCAGCACTCAGAGCGTCGCTCACGGATGCAGATTGGGTGAATAAACTTCCATGGGTTTTATTAGGGTTGCGTTCTGCGCCTAAAGAGGACTTAGACGCCTCCCCAGCGGAGCTGGTATTCGCACAAACTCTGAGGCTGCCGGGCGAGTTTTTACCAGAGCACCCAGAGCCCCCACCTCTCTCGGCTCTGGGACCGTTAGTCGGCACGGGGGCAGACACGCTCCCGGGTCCGGTTCATCACGCTTTTCCACGAGTTTTCGTCCCCAAGGCTTTGAAAAATGCCGATTTCGTTTTTGTCAGGCGCGAAGCCCTAAAAGCAACGCTCAAACCGCCTTACGAAGGGCCATTTCGAGTGCTGGAGGCAGGTATTAAGCAATTTGTGCTGGATTTTGGAGACAGAAAAGAGACAGTTAGTATTGACAGACTAAAACCTGCTTTTGTCATGAAGGACGTGTCTGTACCGGTCGCGGTGGCGCCTCGACGAGGCAGGCCCCCGCAGAAGGCAATTAACCACTCTCTTCCTCAGTCAACAGCGCCGAAGCAGAAACGCACCGCAGGCGAGGCGGGGCCAACGCACAGCAGATTCGGCAGACGGCTGAAGCCCAAGCGGCGCACAGACTGAATGTTGGTGTTGATTATTCAGTAGTGAGTAAGGTGCTATTTAATTTTAGGAATTAGTCTGTTCTTCATCGTTTGGGGGGGGTTATATGGCTGTGTTGTGAGACATGTATATGTTGGACACTGCATATGTGATTTAACCGCACGATGAAGGAGAGCCAGCCCCCTGCGGTGCGGAGCCACAGAGCCTGGACCCCCTGCGGAGGCCAGGGGACAGAAGACTTCCTGACCACTGAGGCTCGGGAAGAGAGAAGGGGGAGTTATGTAAATAAAAGGCTAATGAATGTGAATAAAGAGATTTTGAGAGAGATGTGTGATTTCCCCCGCGAGGGAAATGGTTTGATGTCAGAATGTTTAAATGAGAGAACTTTGGTGTGTTCACTCTTTTTGTTCGCTGCTCAAGAATAAGAGCAGACAGTGGAATGATTTCTTGAATAAACTGGAATGAAAGACAATTCGGTTTCGTTATTCAAGTCTCCCCACACTTGGAATGTATACATTGTAATTCTGCTGTGATAAACATTCTGTATTTACGTATTTTTTGGTAACTACTCTTACTTACACGCAAGTTATTAATATAACACTAATTTTACTTTAGTACAATTTCTGGTTACTATTCTCACCCCTGCTTATATTCCAGTTAGGTTTACAGATTATACTTGGATAAATGATGCCTTTTACACTTTGTATCTTCTCAAACCAAGGAGATGTGGTTCCTGTCAAACTAAAGTAGAGCTCTTTTTGTGGATTTGCTTGTGCTTTTGGTTTATATTGAAGAAGTATGATTCCTGAATTCAAAATAAACCTTGTTGAGGAAAATGCTGCATCAATTGCACCTATAGAGTAAGGGATAAGGACCTGTACTCATATAGTGCTTTTTCTAGTCTCAAAGACTACTGAAAGCACTTCACTAGTACTAACCCTCTATTCTTAGGGCCTTTAGGAGACAGATACCAAGGGACAATTTAGAATGACCAATTAACCTAGCATGCATGTCTTTGGATGGTGGGAGGAAACCAGTGCTCCCGGAAGAAACCCACACAGTACAGCAGGGGTGTCCAATTCTGTGTCATGAAGGGCCAAGACCCTGCAGGTTTTCTCTTCTACCCAGTCTCTTCAGCAGGTGTTTTCACTTATCAGCAATCAGTGGGAAGAAATTCAGTGAAATCTGTTGTTGAAAATACTGGGTGGAGGTAAAGCCTGCAGGGTCTTGGCCATCCATGGCCCATGATTGGACACCCATGCAGTACAGGGAGAACATGCAAACTCCACACAGAAAGGTTCCTACCCCTGCCAGCCTGGGGATTTGAACCTGGAACCTTCTAGGTTCTAGCACTTCTAGGTTCTAACCTTCTAGGTTCTAGCACGGAGCTACAGTGCTAACCACTGTAGCACCATGCTGCCCTCTTACAGTCATGTGAAAAAAATTAGGACACCCCTTTAAATATTCAGATCTTTATTAAGAAATGTTCACATATTTATGTCTAACCTTGTTTTTGTTTATATTTGCATTTTTAACATTTATTTTATCCATTATAAGTGGGAATTGTCATGATTCAGAACAGGGTTGACTCAAACGCAGAGCTGCCAGAACGATCACTCAGACTCAGCTAAAAAGTTTTGCAATTTTATTAAAAACACAACAGAAAATAAAAGTGCATAAACTAAAGAAAATGAAACAAAAATGGCAACTTACATTTCTTGACAAGACTGGTGCCCCCTGGAGCAGACATAGCACACGGGAGAGAGCAGAAAGAGTTTATAAGGGACAGATTCTCCAAAGGGAGAATAATACAAGAAAGCACACTTACTACAAGAGCAGCGGAGTCCAGCAGGGAACTCCTGCGGGGACCAGGAGACGGGGGAAGGCAGAGACCTGGGTGGACGTCTTGAGCTTCCTTGTCAGGCCAGCCTGATCAGCTCTGGAGACACACCTGTGGGTGGCAGCAACCTGAAGAGCAGGAAACACAAGGTGAGTGCACAGGTACTTAATAACGAGACAAAGCTTGACTAAAATTGTGGCTGGCAACCCAGATGATCCAGCAATGAGCTCTCCACATGCTGGATCTTAAATATGCTGGTTCATCAGATGTGGCAGGTGTGTAATCATGCAGGTGTGTCCAATCTTCTGGAGCAGGAAAACAGGAACAGGAGGGGAGGAGGACCACGCTCGCCTGATCATCACAGTGCCCCCCCCTCAAGGAATGCCTCCTAGTGTCCCACTGGGCTTGTGTCGATGGGTTCGATGGAATGCCCAAATCATGTGCTTGTCCACAATGCATGACCACAGGATCCATGACCCCTCCCATGGACCGTATCCTTTCCAGTGGACAAGGTACTGGCATCCCTGCCCCCAACAACACAGGTCCAGGATCCTCTCCACCATGTACGTGGTCTGGTGCCTTCCACACTTGGGACATAAGATAAGATAAGATAAGATAAGATAAGCCTTTATTAGTCCCACAATGGGGAAATTCCAGGATTGCAACAGCACAGGGATAGCAACACTCAGAGCAACAATCAGAAGGCAAGAAAAAACAACATCTAGCAAACATATGTCCATATTACTATAAATGTATATATATAGACACACAGTGCAGAGCATTATGGCTGGTGGATGTGCAGCAGAAAGTCTAAGTTCTCTCTCCGCGGATGCAGCGGGCCAGCTGGAAGTCTTTGGGCATGATGGTGACCCCCTTAGTGAAGAAGAGACCACCAGGTGGGTCTCGCTGGTCTCCTGCAGAGCCATGACGGCGAAACTCAGGAAACGCAGGACGGTCTTGAAGTCCTGAGCGATCTCCCTCACCAGGCGCTGGACGGGCAGCTTACGGATGAGCAGCTCCGTGGATTTCTGGTAGCGACGGATCTCTCTCAGAGCCACGGACCTGTGACGGCGAGGCCTCTTCACTCTGCCGGTGGCCAGAGCGCCTCTCCGAGCAGCCCTGTGGCTAGCTGTCTCCTGGGGGGCTTCTTCCTCCAGTAGATTTTACGGGCGGTCTGCTTGGTTCTTGCCATCGCTCTTTATTATTCTGTCTTATATTTCTTTCACGCCGCCTAAACTCCAGCCCGGCACCCGCTTCGTTTTCGCTACAGCTCCCGGTATGTCGAGTTTCCCATTAGCACCGGGCGGCGGCCAAGTGCTAGCTAGCACTAGCTCCTCCCCGCTGTAACGTCTCCCGCTGCAAACCGTGGCTCCGTCCGCCGACCCGGGAGACCCCCGGGGCGATCCGTGCGTCCGTGATATATATACAGAGTGAAAGGTGTAGAAAGAAGAAGGAAGATTAAAAAAAAGGCTGTTGCAACAGGCAGCCGACTCGTGTGGCGCCGGCGCCGGGGGCCCCAATTCACAACATGAATTGGGGCCCCCGGTTTGAGACGTTGTCCATGGGAATACCATGCAGCCGGATGACATGCTGTGTCAGCAGGTCTACCGTCTCCGTGGCAGATGGTAGTTTGTGGAGAGGAATGAGGTGGATGGCCGTGGAGAAGCGGTCGACTATCGTCAGGAGTACGGTATTCCCTTGGGATGGAGGGAGGCCTGTAACATAGTCCAGGGCAATGTGTGACCATGGGCGACCCGGCACTGGGAGGGAATGGAGGAGACCCGCAGGAGGGGAGGAGTCAGTTTTATTAGCTGAGCAGGCGTTGACATATTCCCGCACATCCCTCCCGAGTGTGGGCCACCAAAACACCCTCTGCAGCAGATCGATTGTCCTGGATATGCCGGGATGAAAGACAAAAAAGCTGGTATGTCCCCACTTAATCACCTCTCCACGTAACGCTGCGGGGACATACAGCCAGTCCGGCTGGCCTCCCTCCTGGACGAGTTCCACTGATGGTGCCTTCTGGACCCTCTGCTCAATTTCCCACTGGAGTGTCTCGAGAAGGCAGCAGGGGGAGAGGATAGTATCTGGGGGGGACACAGCAGCTGCGGAAGACGAGGAGTCGGGAGAAAACTGGCGTGACAGAGCATCAGCCTTGGCATTACGGAACCCTGGTCTGTACGAGATGGATAAATTAAACCTATTAAAGAGCAGGGCCCACCGACACTGCCGAGAATTTAACCGTCTGGCCGACCGAAGGTATTCTAAATTTTTATGGTCGTCCAGACAATGACCAGTTGGCTAGCTCCCTCCAGCCAGTGTCTCCATTCCTCCAACGCCAGCTTAATGTCCAACAGTTCGCGGTCCCCAACAGCGTAATTCCTCTCGGCTGGCGTTAACCGCCGGGAGAAATACACGCATGATGGAGCTTCTGATCGGAGGAGGAGCACTGGGACAGGACAGCGCCCACCCCCGCATCAGAAGCATTCACCTCAACCACAAATTGAGCCACAGGATCAACCTGCGCCAGAGCGCACACGTTGGTGCAATCCTGAAAGGATCACAAAAGCTCGTTCAGCAGCCTTGGACCACTTAAAGGGGCTGTTGGTCAATGTCAACTGCATAAGCGGTTGCTCCACACTACTGTAGTCTCGGATAAATCGGTGGTAGAAGGTGGCGAAGCCCAGGAAGCGTTGGAGATCCTTCCTGGACTGGGGGTCGGCCAGTCTACTACCGCTCTGATTTTCACTGAAATGGCCTTGACCGTGCCTTCAGCGATTATGAACCACAAAAATGAAGTAGAGCGAGTGGAAAATTTGCACTTCTCAGCTTTCACAAAAAGCTGGTTCTCCAGCAACTGCTGCAGGACAGATCGAATGTGGACGATGTCGTCCTTCAGGGAGCGAGAAAAAGTCAAAATATTGTGCAAATAAACAAACACAAACTGGTTCACAATATCTTGTAGGACGTCATTAATTAACCGCTGGAAGACGGCAGGGGTGTTGGTCAGCCCAAGCGGCATGACCAAATATTCAAAATGGCCCAATGGTGTTTTAAATGGCATCTTCCACTCATCCCCATCACAAATGCAAACTAAATGATATGCATTACGGAGGTTGAGTTTGGTGAAAAAACGTGCCCATTGAAGTAACTCAAATGCTGAATTAAAAAAGGGCCAGCGAATACTTACCTTTCCAGGTGATCGGGTTAAGCTCACGGTAATCAATACACGGTTGCAGCGACCCGTCCTTCTTCCCTACAAAAAAGAACCCCATGCCAAGTGGAGCGGAAGAGGGGTGAATTATGCCGGTGCTCAGGGAGTCTTTGATGTAGCTATCCATCGCCTCCCTCTCCGGCCCACATAAACTGTAGGGCCGGCTAGATGGAAGCTGCGTACCCTGGAGGAGATTGATAGCACAGTCATAGCCCAGGTGAGGTGGTAAAAATAGGGTTCTACACTTGCTAAAGACCTCCCCTAAGTCATGATAAACCTCAGGCATGGAGCTGAGATCCACTGGCTAAACTGATGGGGAGGAGATCAGGAGTGAAGGCGAGCATGCGGCAGAAGGGAGACATAACGAGAGGCAGAAAGGACTCCAGGACAAAGTGGAGCCTTGACTCCAGTTAATGATGGGATTATGGGTGTGGAGCAATGGATACCCCAGGATCATGATGGTGTTAGATTGGGGCAGGGTGTAAAACTGAATAGTCTCGCGGTGATTACCGGACAGAATGACCGAAATGGGCTCAGTCTGTTCTTTAATCACTGTGATGGTGCTGCCCAAAACTGCCGAGACCATCAAGGGTGTTGGGGCATTCCTGGTGGGTATCTGTAATTTGCACAATGCTGCATGTTGGATGAAATTTTGCTCCACTCCAGAATCAATCAGAGCAGAGGTTTTCAACTTGGCCCCCGGTAACTGGACGAGGGCCAGGACCTCAAAACAAATAGGGAAATTTGGCAAAGGCCCTTCCCCTAGCCCCCCCATGGTGACTGGCGGACCGGGCCGAATTGGACATTCCAATATTGCATGGCCAGGGACCCAGCAAAAAATTTGCTCCCCCACCCTCTTGTGATGCTGGCACTCCCTCAGAGTCAGATGGACCCTCATGAGGTCCATCGGCTCTGGTAACGACGCCGGAGGAACAGCATCAGTGGTCGGGGGGACCAGCCATGGAGCAAATGGGGAAGCAGCAACCATCTGCTCCTTCGTACGCTCCCTAAACAGGTTATCCAGGGCCACTGCCTGCAAAATCATCTCATCCAGAGAGTATAGCCAACACATCACATAAGTGCATTTCTAGGCCCCAGAGGAAGGCGCTACTCAGAGCAACGTCATTCTACCCGGAGTCAGCCGCAGCGACCCGGAACTCGACGGAGATGTCGACCACTGACCAGTCTTCCTGCCAAAGTCCCATCAGCTGACTAACTATATTTCCCTCACTCTCCGTATGGTCAAATGCCTCGGAAAAGTCCCGCACAAACCGTTGGTAAGTGTAAAGGGGTCTGTCCGGACTGCTCAAGACAGACTGTGCCCACTTAAGCGCCCGGTCTCGCAACAACAAGGTCATGAAATGGATCTTCAATGAATCATCCCTATACTCCCCTTGCACCTGCTGAAAATAAAGCTGGCAGTGGAGCAGGAACCCTCTGCACCCCCCACCTCCCCCCATAAGGGGCAGGCGAAGGAACAGAGATGTTCCTGCAGATGGCAGATACTGTCGGAGCATCAGGTGCAAGGGGAGGCGCTGCACCAGGAAGCTGACCCAGGTGCTCTGTGATGGTGGCCAATTGCTGGGTTACAGTCTCTAGCAGCTCAAAAAGAAACATGACCCGGTGTTCCATGGCCTCCGAGCGCCAGAGTGCTGACTGATCGTTTGGCTGAGCGCTTGCTGAGCCTTGGTCCTGGCTGGATTGTTCTGTCATGATTCAGAACAGGGTTAGACTCAAACGCAGAGCTGCCAGAACGATCACTCAGACTCAGATAAAAAGTTTCACAATTTTATTGAAAATGACAGAAAATAAAAGTGCATAAACTAAAGAAAACGAAACACAAAAACGCCAGCTTAAATTTCTTGACAACACATGCGCCCCCTGGAGCGCACGTAGCCTATTGGAGAAAGCAGACAGAGACTATAAGGGACAGATTCTCCAGAGAGAGAATAATGCGAGAAAGTACACTTACAACAAGAGCAGCAAAGTCCAACAGGGAACTCCTGCAGGGACCAGGGGACAGGGGGAAGGCAGAGACCTGGGTGGACATCTTGATCTTCTTTGTCAGGCCAGCGTGATCAGCTTCGGAGACACACCTGTGGATGTCAGCAACCTGAAGAGCGGGAAACACAAGGTGAGTGAGCAGGTACTTAATAAGGAGACATAGCTTGAGTAAAATCATGGTTGCAAACCCAGATGATACAATGATGAGCTCTCCACACACTGGATCTTAAATAAGCTGCCTCATCAGATGCGGCAGGTGTGTAATCACGCAGGTGTGTCCAATCTTCTGGAGGGGGAAAACAGGAACAGGAGGGGAGGAGGAGCATGCTCGCCTGATCATCACAGTGCCCGCCCTTCAAGGGACGCCTCCTGGTGTCCCACTGGGCTTGCATTGATGGGTTTGAAGGAATGACAGAATCATCATAATCTGTTTTGAAATCACTGCCTGGGAGCAGCTCTGCGATCTACATGGTGAGGACACCGATGGCCTCACTCACACCATCACGGACTACATCAGCTTCTGTGTGGACAACACCGTACTCACCAAGATCATACGGTGTTGCTTGAACAACAAACCCTGGATCAACCCTGAGATAAAAACACTTCTGAGAGAGAAGAAGAGGCTCTTCAGGTCAGGGAACAGGGAGATGCTGAAGTCTGTACAGAGGGAGCTGAGGAGGAAGATCAGAGAAGGCAAGGACAGCTTCAGGAAGAAGATGGAGGACAAGCTGCAATGGAGCAACATCGGCAGGGTCTGGAGAAACCTCAAAACCATCTCTGGGCTCCAGAATACCTCCTCCCAGGCCACGGGGGGCAGTGAGTAGGCAAACAATCTGAACCTGTTTTTTAATAGGTTTGACCAACCACCCTTCCCCCCCCGCCTGCACACCAACCACTGCCACCTCTAAAGTCATCGAGACCTGCTGTCCACACCCCACTCCACCAACACCCCCCCACAGCCCCCCAACCTGACCCTCACTAAGACCCAGGTGAGGACGGAGCTGAGGAAGATCAAGGCAAGGAAGGCCTCAGGACCGGATGGTATCAGCGCGAAGCTCCTCAAGTCTTGCGCAGACCAGCTGTGTGGGATTGTGGAGCACATCTTCAAGCTGAGCCTGAAGCTGGGGAGGGTACCACAGTTGTGGAAAACATCTTGTGTGGTACCAGTACCAAAGACTTCCCACCCCAGAAACCTGAACAGCTACAGACCAGTGGCCCTGACATCTCACATGATGAAGACCCTGGAGAGACTGCTCCTTGCTCACCTCCGCCCCCTGGTGGGACCAGCGATGGATCCACTCCAGTTTGCCTACCAGCATGGCATCGGGGTGGAGGATGCAGTGATCCTCCTCCTTCACCATTCCCTGTACCACCTGGAGAAGCCTGGGAACGCGATGAGGATCATGTTCTTTGACTTCTCCAGTGCTTTCAACACCATCCAACTGATGATCCTGAGGGACAAGCTGCTGTGTGCAGGGGTGGACCAGCACCTGTCATCATGGATCCTGGTCTACCTCACAGACCGGCCACAGTTTGTAAGAACCCGGGACTGTGTGTCCGACACGATCATTGGCAGCACGGGGGCCCCCCAGAGAACGGTTTTGGCTCCCTTTCCTGTTCACCCTTTATACTGTGGACTTCTCACACAACACAACACACTGCCATCTACAGAAGTTCTCTGATGACTCTGCGATCGTCGGCCTCATCTCCAATGGAGATGAAGCTGAGTACAGAGGACTTATCCAGGACTTCGTGGACTGGTGCCATCGGAACTGCCTCCAGATCAACGCGAGGAAAACTAAGGAGTTGGTGGTGGCCTGCCGCAGGCAAGGACAACCCCTCACAGCACCAGTAAACATCCAGGGAACAGACATTGAGATGGTGACATCCTACAAGTACCTGGGTGTTCATCTGAACAATAAACTAGACTGGTCACACAATACCAACACACTCTACAAGAAGGGACAGCGCAGGCTGTTCCTACTGTGGAGGCTCAGGTCTTTTGGTGTACAAAGGGTGCTCCTGAAGACCTTCTATGACACGGTGGTGGCATCAGCCATCACTTTTGGAGTGGTCTGTTGGGGCAGTGGCATTACAGCAGCCGATAGGAAGAGACTGAACAAACTGATCAAGAAAGCTAGCTCTGTCCTGTGGCAACACCTTGACCCAGTGGAGGAGATAGGAGAGAGAGGATGGTGGCTAAACTGTCATCTCTGCTGGAGTCCGAGTCCCACCCCATGCAGGACATACTGAACGCACTGAGGAGCTCATTTAGGAGTAGACTACATCATCCTAGGTACGCAACCGAGAGGTTTCGCAAGCCCTTCCTACCTACGGCTGTCAGACTTTAAAACCTAAGCAGGGCTGCTCGCAGAGATAGCAAAAAAAAAACAACAAAAAAACAAAAACGTGACAACCTAATAGTACTGAATGCAAAAGGCGCAACAGACTTACACAAATGGTCCCCTCCAGTATACAACTAGGACAATATCAGTTGCTACGGAGGGTGACAATATGTATGGGTACATATTCATACTATGTAGGATAACTAAGTAGACGGTTATGCTGTTTAATGCATCTAGCTACAATGCTCCACACTGTATATATATATATATTTATATATTTATGTGTACATATGTATATTCACTGCTCTTATTTTCTTATCTTCTAAATTATTGCTCTGAGTGTTGCTGTCCCTGTGCTGTTGCAATCCTGGAATTTCCCCATCATGGGACTAATAAAGGCTTATCTTATCTTATCTTATCTTATCACAGGAACGAATGTGGGGGTGTCCTAAAAAAGATGGGGAGTGTCCTAATTTATTCCTCACTATTTGTTTTGAATTACATTTTACAGAAAATTTGAAAAAAGTCTAATTCTTTTTGAATTGTTTAGTTGTATTACATGAATCTCCCAGTATGTTTAACGTTGATATTAAATATCCATATGTCCAAATATGTAATAAAAAAAACCCCCACAGACTTAAACAGGGTGTCCTAATTTTTTTCACATGACTGTATAGACACAGAGAAGCCTCTTCTTTAACTTGTATTATTATTTTCTGTAGTTTCAAACTCCTTGGATCAACTTGTGTTCTTTAATTTTAATTTTAGAGTCTCAATTCTGGCCATTTTTTCGTATCCCTTGGAATGCCTAAAACATATGGTGTTTCAAAGTAAAAAAGATAGAGCTTCATCCAGTAAAAGACAAAGGCTTAGGTAGGCTAGATATCAGGCAAGGTAAGCACATTCAGTAATTCCGAACTCTAGCTATAGTATAGCCTTTTAAGAGCCTAAAATTTGGAACATTTTGATTGTGTTGTACTTTTCTGAATACACAATTCACATCAAGTGTTGAGTTGTTTTTTTTTTAGTTCTATTCCACAGTGTAGTCAGAAAAAATAGCCATTATTAAGTAGGTGTTTCCAGCCGTTTAAGGAGTAATGTAGGACACTGCAGTGTATTAAACATTACTTTCTACAACACGACCACCTCTGCAGCAATCCTTTTATGGTCGCATTCTGAGAGAAGCTCAGATTAAATCTGTGATTAAATCTGGACGATCGCCTGGCCGTTGAAGACGCCAGACAAATCCACCCAGGTCGACGTCTTTCCCCTGTTTCCCCTGGTCTGCATAGGAGTTCCATGGCGGGCTCCTCTGCTCTTGAGTAAGTGTGCTTCTCACATTCTCTCCTCATTTGGGAGAGCCTGCCCCTAATAATCTGTCTGCTCTTTCCCCTGTAGGCAGCGTGCACTCCAGTGGGCACCAGTTTGTGTGAAATTTAATTGTGCGTTTTTTGTGTTTTGTTTTCCTTAAGTTCTGCACCTTTATTTGCTGTTGTGTATTTATTTTCTTTTTTGTAAAAAAACTGGTGTGCTTTAACTTCTGAGTCTGAGTGTTCGTTTTGGCAGCCCAGCGTTTGAGCCTCACTTGCCTGAATCATGACATGTTTGTACTATATTCAGGGAGATTTTTCATGAGTACATACAGAAAAATAGAAGATCTGCATAACATTTTTTTTGTTAATTTATCTTTTATTTCCCTCCATGCCATGACACACGACTGACACAGATTTTACTGTTTCACTTAACATAAGCAAATGATTCACCTTGAGTCAAACGCCAACCCAAACACCATGAAATTCCTGCTGTTTCACACTGCTGAAATGTGAAAATGAGGTGCAACAGTGCCAAAAACAATCCACTTGTGATTTTTTCTTTCTACACGTCAACTACTCACATCTGTGTGGTGCACAGTTTCCAATGTGCAGACCTACATTTCTGTTCTGCTTCTTCCATTTTAGCTGTATGGTATTTTTAGCCACCACTTTGGCCCGTAATTTTGCAAAGTGTTTGAAGTTCCCCATGAATGGCAGATGTGATGCTCATGCTAACTGCTGTGGCTAATATTAGCACCTTTCTGTCCCGTCTCCCGGTGAGCACAATACAATAACTTAATTGCTTACTCTTTGGCAGTGTTCTTTCCTGTCTCTCCTTCCATAAGTTTGGGAAGTATAGTCAGTGGCAGCTGAGTGATCGCCCGCACTTATGGTAATCAGCTCCTGCCATCTTTATAAGCTACACTGAGGAGCAAAGACAATATGAATTTTGGTAACCTACCTGCCGTCACTGAGCTTGTCTTGTGAAAAAACCTTCCCTGAGAAAATCTCCTTGTTCTCTCTTGTTACTTAACCTTGTCTCATCGCCTCCTTGTCCTCCGGGATCTTACCCATCCACCGCTGCTGTTCCCCCTCCCCGCCCGCTCACACACTCCAAAATCTCTGTGCAAGTAGTTCATTTCATTTAAAGGTTGGATTTTATTGTGTTTGCATATGGGATACTTTGAATCTGTCCAAAATGTTAATAATCCAAATGGATTCTCACCTTTAAAGTTTTATGATCCACTGAGCACTTAATGGAATTAACTCTATTTTCAGGAAACTCGACTGTAATATCTTGGGGGGGAAAGATTCTGCAGTTGTGATCAACCAGAACTACTTCAATTTGTGTTGTTTAATTTCCCTGTTTAGTGGGAAGACATGCAGAACTGGGGAAATCACAGAGACCATTCTATCCCTTTTCGTCAAGCACTTTGATGACACTTGGAATAGGCAATAATAAAATCTTATTTTGCATAATGTTCCACAAAAACTTTATGGACAGCAGATTTAATTAAAACTACTATTCTTATTCACTGTGACCTTGAGTACCCCCCAAAAAAGGATGCTATTTTTTTTTTCCTTTGAAAGGTATTGCTAATTACATCATTTGAAAATGATTCTAAACTCACAGCCTATGTTCCTCATGTGTTTCCATAAAGTGTCCATACGTACTCTAAACTGTTTAAGCAGGACAATTAGAAACCCCTCTGAGGTAAATATTAAGTGGTTAGTGTACTTTCAACTCAAAATGGGGGATTACTGCTTAAAATATACAGCTCAATCCCTCGGCTGGACTTCAAAGAAAAGTTATATTGGGAGGTTTGAGAAGCAAGGCCATTATCCGTGGACCTGTCATGTTAGCGACAGTTAAAAGTTGACATTTTCAAGAAAGTTCAAATCCAGTGGAACCAAAATGATCAAAGTACATAAAAAAAATTAGGGTTTCTTAATTGCTTATGGTATAAATCATTATTCTTTTTAAACTATCATTTTGTGAAGTGGATACTGAAATTTTCCCATATAAAAAACTGACAAATTTGCACAATTTTCATTTATTTAAGTATCTTTTTAAATGGTCAAAAATATCTGAAGAGTAGTGTTTCCAGATTGACAACTGTAAAGTCAGCCAAATTTGAAGAAAAAAATATGTGGCGTATATGGTGTAAGGGATGGTGCATTAACCAGGAGGAGTAGTAACAATTTACCATTCTAAATTACTAGTTCATGTAAAGCAAAAAAACATGTTTTAATTCCTTTGAGGGCCTGGTCCTCAGTATTGGGCATATTAGCAATCTTTGGTTAAACCCAGTTTTCTTTGCCATAGTTTATCGTCCTCCCCTCAGCCTGCTCTGAGTTTTTATCCGAATTTTGCCAAAATCTTAGCTGATTTAGTGCTGAATCAGATAGAATAATTATAGTAGGGGATCTTACATGTTGATGTAGATAGTGACTGTCTTAATAAATCATTTAATTCAATATTAGCTCGATGGGGTTTTCCTCAGAAAGTAGGAAAATTTCAACCCATTAGCTCTGCCACACATTGACCTTGTTCTGACATATGCATAGAAATAGAAAATCTGGTAGTGTCTCCTCATAACCCCTATACTGTCAGACCACTGTCTGTTAACCTTTGATTTCATTATCCCTGACTATTTGATTCCTAAAGAAAAATATTACTACAGCAGATGTCTTTCAGATGATGTTGTTACCAAATTTATGCA
Organism: Pholidichthys leucotaenia; assembly: GCA_020510985.1. Classification (NCBI taxonomy): domain Eukaryota; kingdom Metazoa; phylum Chordata; class Actinopteri; order Cichliformes; family Pholidichthyidae; genus Pholidichthys; species Pholidichthys leucotaenia. The sequence continues at coordinate 217,750,007 of CM035844.1, forward strand.
GACTGTCTCCTCTATGCCATGTGTCAACACAACGGAAATAAGCTATGGGGAGCTTGCTCCTTCTGTAATTGATAGCATGGTAGAAAATGCTACAGCTTCTCTGCATCAGACTCTGACCTTGGTGGCCCCTTTAAAAAAGAAAAAGTCCAATCAGAGATTTCTAACTCCTTGGGTTAACACAGAAACTCGTAGCTTAAAACAGAACACTCGTCAATTAGAAAGAAAATGGCGCTCCACTAATTTAGATGAAAACTATTCAGCTTGGAGAAATCATCTTTTAATTTATAAAAAAATCTCTCTGAGAAAAGCTAGAACAAGTTATTATTCTGCATTAATAGAGAGAAACAAGAATAATCCAGGTTTCTTTTCAGCACTGTAGCCAGGCTGACAAAGAGTCAGGACTCTGTCAATCCTTGCATTCCCTTAGAGCTTACTAGTCAGGACTTAATGGACTTTTTCAATCATAAAATTTCATCCTATTAGAGAAAAAATCGATCAAATTCTTCCCACTGTAAACTTAAGTACAGTAACTCTACAACTCCCTTCAACTGATATCTGTTTGGCTAAGTTTACTTCAATTGACCCTTTTAGAGTTAGATTGTGGTGACCCCACCACAATCTACAGGGACATTCATCCTCACAACTCAGAAGGTCCCGGAAGAAGCAGAGGACCATTCACATACGGACAGAGAGCCCCTGGGGTGGCAACCAGAACAATGGACTCTTGTTTATACATCCCCGGATTAAGGTCAAGACGTCCGGGTGCCAGTTGGTCAGGCTAATCATATGTATTGACTGATATGTATATCAATATGCCTAATGTGCCATGCATTCTCTGTGTTTGTATAACATATAAAAGAGCTGATGATACATGCATGATGCATGTGTATCTCATTATGTTGGAGGAAATAAAACTCTGCAACCTTCCAGCTTGTCGTACCTCGCCTGAACTTATTTCTCCACAAGATAAAATAATTTCCTCATCCAAGCCTTCAACTTGTCTTTTAGATCCTATTCCTATCAGGTTATTTAAAAAAAAGTCTTCCCATTGATTGACAGCCATATTCTTCAAATAATCAATTCTTCTTTAACTTTAGGCCATGTACCACAGGCTTTTAAAACTGCTGAAATTAAACTCTTTCTCAAAAAGCCAATGCCTGGATCCAGGGGTTTTAGCTAACTATGACCAATCTCTAATCTGCCCTTTAATTTCAAAAACCTTAGAAAGAGTTGTTGCTACACAATTAGTTAATCACTTGCAGGGAAATGGTTTATCTTGAAGAGTTTCAATCTGGGTTTAGAATCCATCATTGTACTGAAACAGCCTTAGTAAAGGTCACTAATGACCTCCTTATCGCATCTGAATAATGGACTTGTTTCTGTACTTGTCCTTTTAGTCCCTTAGTGCAGCCTTTGATACTACCCGGACCATAATATTCTACTTGATAGATTAGAACACTATGTTGGACTTAATGGAACCTCGCTGCAGTGGTTTAGATCTTATTTGTCTGATAGGTTCCAGTTTGTTCATGTCAATAATGAGTTTTCTTCCAGCTCAAAGCTCAGTCATGGAGGTTCCACAGGGATCTGTGCTAGGCCCTACTCTTTTTAGTTTATATACGCTTCTGTTAGGCATCATCATTAGAAAGCACTGTATACATTTTCATTGTTATGCAGATGACACACAATTATACCCGTCAACAAAGCCAGATGATAGTAATTAATTAGCCAAGTTAGAAGCCTGTCTTAAGGAAATCAAAGCTTGGATGACTTGTAATTTCCTGCTATTAAATTCAGATAAGACTGAAGTCATTCTTGTTGGTCCAAAAAACCTTATAAATACCTTTCCAAATCAAACTCTTAGTTTGGATGCGGTTACTCTTTCTCTTAATAGTTCTGTGAGGAACCTTGGAGTTATTTTTGATCAAGATCTGTTTTTCAATTCACATATTAAATTTGTTTCTAAGGCTGCCTTCTATCATTTGTGTAATATTGCCAAGATTAGGAGCATCTTGTCTCAGAGTGATGCTGAGAAACTGATCCACGCTTTTGTTAGCACTAGATTAGATTATTGTAACTCTTTATTATCAGGTTGTCCTAAAATATCTTTAAAAAGTCTTCAGTTGATCCAAAATGCTGCTGCAAGAGTTTAACCTCTTGCACTCCGGTGTACCACGGGCGGACACTTCTCTGCGTCCTAGAGCGCACGAGGGTGCTGCGTCCTAGAGCGCACTGAAAAAAAAAGCTGCATTTCCGTTCTTCCACTACAAACACAGCCGTGAACAGAAAGCCAAAGGAGTGCTTTGATTGGTTTAGATGTGATTGACCTCTCATTCGACTAATAAGAGCCTTGAATTGGGTTTCTGAAACCTTGAAGAACCAATGACTGAAAACCTAGCAAGAAGGGCCCGGCTACCAGCGGCTGCGAATATAGCCCAGCCAATTGAAGCACAGAAGTTCGAAAGCTGGTTTTGTGTAAGGCTGGGTGACACACAGGCGTTCGCCAGTCTTTTATTCTTTCTACTGTTCTTATTTGTTTTGAAAAACTCGTTCGCCAAAACCGCAATCATGGAAGCGCAAAACCCGCAATAATGGAATTATGGTTTGACCGGGTCGCGTGACCAGAACCACGAGTCCGTAACAAGCGGACCAGCGTCATGTTTGTCTGACAATGAGGAAGAGAAGTTCGCCCAGCGACTTTGCTGTTGTGGACAGTTAAGTGTTATAAGCTAAATTATTCTTTATCCCTGAAAATTGTAATCCAAATTGCGAACGGCCCCCCCCCATCATGTTGATGATACGCCCCCCCCCCCCCGCTCCTCTTCTGTAGCGGAATGCAGGATATATTGCAGATATTTTAGTCCAACTGTGCGTAGTAGACGCGGCGCCACCATCACGCTTTCTGTCACTGTAGCGATGGGCGATGTCGTCCTCTGTAGCGGGGGGGGTGGGGGAGGGAGTTGTTATCTTCTACATTACAAATATTTTAGTATAATTTTTAGTGCACTGTAGGTTATTTTTTCTTGTTAAAAAAAAGCCACACATTTTTTTACGTGGCACGCTTCTTTGTGTGTGGGGGCTGTTTGTTCATTCATTCATTCATGAATGGATAAACAACCCCCCCACATACACACACACACAGCCCTTCACCTTTCATTAGAGCCCAAGATGAAGCTTCTATATTGAATCATTCAAAGTTACAGACGTTTTTCAAACGGTGCCATTTGGCACAATTTGGCACAGTTCAAAAACGCCTGGGAACAACCTAAGAAAAAAGCTGTGTAATATATTCATTTTTTGTGGTATTGTTACAAAATTTTGACCTCAGCTGGATAACACTTGGTTCTACATTTCTGTTGTATTTTCCAGCCAGTATCTGAAGCTGTGTGTTATTTGCAAGCATTTGTATCCAAAAAAACACCCAGGCGAAATTTATTTTCTTCAAGTTCAGTATGTTTAGATGACTTACTCAGTGGCAGGAGCACTTAGAGAGATTATGACTGTTTTGCCAAAAAATTCAAAGTGTTTTCTTTTAAATAAGACCAAGCCCATGAAGATGCTGCAAAGGATTGAAGAACAGCTTTTTGTAACTTAGATTTTTATTCATTTTTCATCATATATAATGCATTCAGATCACATTCTACATTTAAAAAACAAAGGGGTTAGGGTAGGGAAAAATAAAAAAAAAATAAACAAAATAAAAATAAAAAATAAAAAAAAAATAAAAAATAAAAGGGGGGGGGACAAATGTTGGAGCATCAAGTTTTTAGTTTCCATCTCTTAATTCTTCTGGTTTTTTTCAGTGTCTTTGGTTATTCTTTCAATTTCTGCCTCGTTGTTGCACTTTGTAGTGTGTCATTTCCGCCATTTTTTCTCCCATATTCCTTCTTGCATTCTTCGTCGATATGTTAGTTTTTTCCATCATACGTATGTCCTCAACAATGTCAGTCCATTGTTCTTGGTCAGGAAGAACTTCTGATCGCCATTTTTTTGGTGATAGTTTTTTTACATGCAATCAACAATATTTTAACTAGATATCTGTCCTCAGCCTGTATAACACTGTCTTTTTTAAGATCACATAAGTACATCAGGTTACAGTTCATTGGTATATTATATCCTAATATCCTCTGTATTGTCACATGCATAGATTTTCCAAAATGATGATATTTTGTAGCATTTCCAAAACATATGTGAGTGGTCTGCATTTTGAGCCCCACATCCCCTCCAGCATAAAGATTGGGTATTTGTATATTTTCCTTGAATCTGTGGTGTAATGAAAAAGCGAATCAGGTTTTTCCATCCAAATTCCCTCCATGCCCTTGAATTTGTTGATGTGTGTTGTGTTTTCCATATTTCCTGCCAGCTTTCTTCTGTTATGTTTAAATTGAGCTCTTTCTCCCATTTCTCCTTTATATAGTTACTTGTATGATTGTTTGTCATAAGTTTCTGATATAGTTTTGAAATAATTCTTATTTTATTTCCTGCATATGAGCTTAAAATAAGTTGTATAATCTCGTTCACATCTGTTTGGAGGTTATGCCTAATCTTCTTCATATAGTAATCTCTCATCTGCAGATATCTGAAAAATTCCGATCTTTCTAATTTAAATTTTCTCCTGATATTTACAAAGCTCCCGAGATCTTTTTTTTCCGATATTGCCCCATGCTGTGATTCCCTTGTTCACCAGATTTTTGTATCCCCTATCTTGTTTTGCCGGTTCAAACTGACTGTCAAATGCTACCCATTTCAATAGTTTTATGTCTTCCCTTATATTATATTTTTGTACTATTTTATACCACAGTTCTAAAGTAAATTTAGTGATTGGGTCTATTTGTTTGATTTGCTTATATGCATCTTTATCCCCTATTATGCTTTGTACTGGGAGTCCCTCAATTTCCTTTTCCATTTCTTTCCATTTTGCCTCATATCCCTCGTCGCACCAACATATGATATATCTTATTTGTGCTGAGTAGTAATATTCCTTTAGACTCGGTAGGCCCATGCCTCCTTTCTCTTTTGGTAATTGGAGGGTTTTATATTTCACTCTTGGTTTTTTTACCTCCCCAAACAAATCTCGATATCATCCTGTCCCACTTTGAGAATTGGGCATCTGGAATCTCTGTTGGTATAGCCTGGAAGAGGTAAAGTAATCTAGGTTGTATGCTGATTTTGACTGTCTCAATTTTTGAATTCAGATCCATATTTAAGATTGACCATCTATCAATATCTTTTTTTATTTCTTGTTCCAACCTATCATAGTTTGCTTTATATATTTTGCTTAGGTCTTTAGGTATGTTCACTCCAAGGTATTTTATTTCTTTTTGCTTCCAGTTTAGTTTGATCTTATCAGTTATCTGGTTTAGAGGGTTATAGTGGAATGTCAGTATTTGTGTTTTTGTTATGTTTATCTTGTATCCTGATAATTTTCCAAAATTTTCTATCAAGTTCATCATTTCCATTATTGATTTATCTGGTTGTTCAAGATAAACTATAATATCGTCTGCAAATAGCCCAATCTTGTGTTCCGCCCCCTTTATTGTTACACCTTTTAATTTCTTATTTTGTCGTATCGCTTGAGCCAATGGTTCTATGAACAGAGCAAACAAGGTGGGCGATAAGCAGCATCCCTGCCTAGTTGATCTTTGTATATTTACTTTGTCTGTTAAGCTACCGTTTATCTTGATTCTTGCCACAGGTTCTTGATATAGCGTCCTTATGCATTGTACTGATTTTTCGTTAAATCCAAAGCGCTCCAGTACACTATATAGGAATTTCCAGTTAACCCTGTCAAATGCTTTTTCTGCGTCTAAACTCATTATTACTGCGCTTTTCTTTTCTTTATGTATTTGGTTAATTATATGTATTGTTCTCCTGATATTGTCATGTGTTTGGCGTCCCTCTATGAATCCAGTTTGATCATCTTCTATCAATTCCGTCAAGAATGTCTTTATTCGTTTACATATAATTGTTGTGTATATTTTATAATCTACATTTAATAAAGAGATTGGTCTATAGTTTCCGCATTGTTCTTTATCTTTCCCTGGTTTTAAAATAACTGAAATGATTGCTTCGTTCCATGTTGGAGGTATTTTGTTGTTGTTCAGCGTCCAATTAAATGACTTTAGGAGTTGTGGCAAGAGTTCTTCTATAAACAGTTTATAAAACTCAGATGGGTATCCATCACTACCTGGTGATTTACCATTTTTAAGTGACTTAATCACATCTCTGATCTCTTGTGTTGTTATTTCTGCTGTTAGTTTTTCATTTTGTTGATTTCCTATTGATGGCAAGTCCAATGTGTCTAGAAATTTTTTGATATCTTTAGTATTTGTTTCTTCAGGTTGCGAGTATAGTTCTTGGTAGAAATTATGGAAAATTTCTTCGATGTTTTCTGGGTTAACTGTGGTTTTATTTGTGGTGGGGTCTTTAATCTTGTATACATTATTCATTGTTTGTTGTTTTCTTAACCGTTTTGCCAGCAGTTTTGTGGCTTTTGGTCCCGTTTCATAATATTTTTGCTTTAGATATCTATTTTTCCTTTCAATTTCATCCATTTGTGTTTCTTTTATCTTTGTTTTTTCTTCTTTAATTTCTTGATATATTTTTGGATCATTTGTGCTTTGATGTTTACGTTCTAATTCCCTTAGTCTCTCACATCTTTGTTCATACGCTTCCAGTTTAGTCTTATTTGCTTTTCCTGTTTCAACAATTAATTTACCCCTTAACACGGCTTTTAGTGCGTCCCATAGTATTGTTGGGTCCACTTCTTCATTGTCATTCTCTTGGATATATTCGTTTATGTTTATTTTTATTCTTTCTTTCATTTTCTCATCATTTAACAGTCCTACGTTAAGTTTCCATGTTGTTTGTTGTTTTCTATGTTTAAATATATTTCCATGTATATAGGATTATGATCTGATATTTCTGCCCCTCCAATCCAACAATTTCTCACCCTGTGTCTGTCACCTTCATTCATAAGGAAGTAATCTATTCTAGAGTGTACTTTATGGACTGCTGAATAATGTGTATAGTCTTTTTCGAGTGGGTGTAGGTCCCTCCATATGTCTACCATACCCATTTCTGCCAGTGAGGTTCTTATGAACTTTGTTACATGTTTTTTTGTCTTCTTAACACTTGTTGTGTCAACTTCATGATCCATGACAGCATTTAAGTCTCCTCCACAAATTAGGACTCCTTCACTGTGTGTTGCTATGAGATCAAACAGATGTTGAAAAAAACCCTTGTCACTTTCTGGTGGGGCATAGATGTTCACTAATGTGATCTGCATACCATCTATTCTTCCCTTTATTATTACATATCTGCCTTCTTTATCCTGGATTTCCTGTTCACTTTCAAATTGTATTTTGTTTGAGATTAGTATCATAACCCCCCTTTTTGCTCCTCCCTTAAATGAACTGTAGTAGGAGTTCTTATAGCCAAATCTCTTTAGTTTCACATGTTCTGCCTTGCTCAAATGTGTCTCTTGCATAAATATAATTTCAGCTTTTTCCTTCTTGAATTTTCTTATTATTCTTTCCCTTTTAACAGGTGAGTTCAGACCATTCACGTTTAGTGTCATTATCTTAAGATTTTTACCCATATTCATGTTTTTCCATTTTTTTAACTTGTGCTCCTAGCCCCTTTAACAACAAAAATAACACATATTTATATAAAAACACATTAAAAAAACTCGACCTCCGTACTTTGGGCCTTTCTTCTGCCCACTGGTCCCTGTTGGTGGGTGGGGGGTTTGTCTTCACAGAGTGAAGGGCCCTCCCTAGACCTGTATTTACTATCAAAGTGATAGTCATAAGTCTAGAAATGTCCAACAAATATCACTTAAACCTCTCCTAGCCGTCTGTTTCTCTTTTACCTTGTCTTCTTGGCCTTCATTTCTTCTGTGCCTTTCTTAATCTTTGTTATGATCTAGGCTTTCAGTTGAAAGCCTTGTAGCTTGTCCTGGGCCCGCTGCTCTACGTCTCTCCCCCTTCTTCCGCCGTTCACTCGTCTCCACTCCGTCTGTCGTGGTGCGTTCAGGGCCACCGCTGCTCCAGCCGTCTCCTTCGGCACGCTCACCTCAAGGCCCCGCTCCATCATATCCCGCGCTGCCTCTTCGGCCGTGTTGTAGGTTCTTGTGCCTTCCTCCCAATGAATCCTCATTTTCGTTAGCGGCGTTTGGAATCTAATTTTTTTCTCTTTCAGCGTTTTTTTAATATTGGCATATTTCTTCCGCTGCTGCACGATTTCTGTCGGGTAGTCATGGTCAAAAAATACCTGTTTGTCGCCGATTCGTATCTTTTTTTTCCATGCTTGCGTCAGGATTCTTTCCTTTATGTCATATTTCACAAAGTTTACCACAACTGACCTGGGTGGAGAGTTTGTTTTCGGGTTCTGTGCCGGTGTTCTGTGCGCCCGTTGAATCTGCAGATCCGTTTCTCCGGGTATTTCCAGTTCTTTTTTTAAGAACTGATCCATGAATTTTGTCATCGAGTTGCCTTCAATGCCCTCCGGAATTCCAAAGATGCGCATATTGCTTCGTCGGGATCTGCTCTCCAAGTCGTTTATTTTCTCCTGCATCCTCTGCGTTTGTGTCGTCAGGGTCTGTAGTTGTTCGTTTGCCTCGCTTTTCCAATCTTCTAGTTCCGAAATTCGGGTCTGCGCTTCTGTCATACACGCCCGCTGGGAGCGCAGCTCCTCCATGTTTTCCGTTAATTTACGCTCCATTTCTCTTCGGAGGTCCATGATTTCCTCCTTAATTTCTTTTTTCAGTTCCTCCTTAAGAGCCGCTAAATCCTGTTGTAGCTGTCGCTTGAATTCTCTCAACTCTTCACCCAAACTGGCGATGCCAGCGTTCATGTTGTCGAGTCTGGCGTCCTCCATTTTCTCTGCTGTGGACATCTCGTTTTTTTGGGCTTTGCGTACAGCGGTTTTTCCTGCGTTGTTGGAGAGGAATTCTTCAATTTTACCCTGTTTTTGTCCTTGTGCCCGGTTCCTTCGTGTTTTCATCCCTTGGTTTATTGATTCGTTTATGTCGAGTTGGCCATTTACCGATGATTTTTAATTCGGCTAGGGAGAGCTCTTTGTTTAAGTGTTATGTCTCTCCGCCATCTTCCCGGAAGTCCCGAAGAACAGCTTTTGATTTACTTTGGGTACATTATTTTTTGGCGTTTTTAGAGAAATTGACCACAGTGCAAGGGGTTAACAGGTACTACAAAGAGACATCATATCTCTCCAGTTTTGGCCTCCCTTCACTGGCTTCCAGTAGAGTTTAGAATTAAGTTTAAAATCCTTCTTCTCACTTACAAAGCTCTTAACAGTCAGGCCCCTTTTTATTTAAAAAGATCTGATACTACCCTATCATCTCAATAGAGCATTACACCCAAAATGCTGGATTACTTGTAATACCTAGAATCTCCAAAAGTACAATGGGAGGCAGAGCCTTCAGTTATCAAGCTCCTTTCCTGTAGAACCAGTTACCAATCTGGATTCAGGAGTCAGACTAAATCTCTGTTTTTAAGAATAGGGTAAAATCCTTCTTTTTTGATATAGCCTACAATTAGGAGGGATCATGTGTCTCTAAACCCTCTGTTAGTTATGCTGCTAATAGATTTAGACAGCTGGGGGACCTCCAATAATGTACTGGGCTTCTTCCCTTTGATTTTTGCTCTCAACATGTCTGTTCTTCTCATCTTCTCTATCCCCTCACCCCCCAGCCGGTCGCAGCAGATGACTGCCCCTCCCTGAGCCTGGTTCTGCTAGAGGTTTCTTCCTGTTAAAAGGGAGTTTTTCCTCTCAACCATCGCCAAGCGCTTGCTCACAGGGGATCGCCTGATTGCTGGGGTCTTTCTGCAATTGTTGGGGTTTCCCCTACATTTGAAAGTGCTACGAGATGACTGTTGTGAAATGGCACTATATAAATAAAGTTGAATTGAATTGAATTAACATGCTATTATCTTGGGGTTGTATGGGGTTGTCCGGGATACAGTCAGACAAATACAAGAAAAGTTCCTTGAGCAGAATATGAACCTGTACTCTGTCTTCACTGACTTGATGAAGGCATTCAACACGGTCAACAGGGAAGCGCTTTGGACCGTCCTCAGAAAGCTTGGATGCCCTCAGAAGTGCACCAGCGAGCTGTCAGAGCAGTTCAGCATCTCCAATGGTGTGACGTAAGGCTGTGCACTCACCAGTGCTCTTCATTTTGTTTTTCCCCCAGGTACTCCTGCACACTCTGAGAGATCTGGATCTCAGGATCTACATAAGGTACCGCTTGGACAGTTCATTGTTTGACCTCCAACGTCTTGCTGCAAGAACCAAGACCCTGCAGAGATTAATCACAGAGGCACTGTTTGCTGAAGATTGTGACCTCATGGTCCACAGTGAGAACCACCTACAGACAATTGTAGACCGGTTCTCTGAAGCATCAAAGCTTTTCGGTCTCACAATCAGTCTTTAAAAGACCAAGGTCCTCTTGCAGCCTGCACCAAACTGCACCCCTCCACAGCCTTGCATCACCATCGATAGCACACAGTTGAAGAATGTTGAAAGCTTCAAATACCCAGGCAGCAACATCTCAAGCGGTGAATCCCTTGACAAAGAGATCTCATCAATGATCCAGAAAGCCAGCAAAGCACTTGGTAGACTGTGAGTGAAGGTCTTGCTGCACAAAGGCATCTCCCTCTCTACCAGACTCAAGGTCTACAATGCTGTTGACCTGTCCTCCCTCCTATGTGGCTGCAAGACTTGGACATTGTACCATAGGCATCCAAAGCAACTGGAACAGTTTCATATGCACTCCCTATGGTACATCATGCGGATATGCTGGCAGGACTGCATTCCCAACCAGGAAGTCCTGAGCAGAGCCAACACAACAAGCATCGAAGCCAAGATAATCCAGCTTCAGCTTCGATGGGCTGGCCATGTTATCTGCATGGATGAGTCCAGGATCCCCCAGCAGCTGTTCTTTGGAGAGCTGGTGCACGGTAGCCGCAGTCAAGGTTGGTCAAAAAGAGGCACAATGATAACCTCAAGTTCCATCTGAAGTGGGTGGATTTGCCTCCCAAGCACCTTGAGAGAGCTGCGAACTGGTCCACCCTGATCAGAAAGGCATCTTTTAACTTCGAGGCTGACCACTGCCAGTGATTGTCTGCAGCCCGTGATCGCTGTGACGGAGCAGCATCTGCCTCTGCCCCAGTGAGTGGAGTTCCATGCCCCATCTTCAACTGCTTGTGCACTTTTGACCCCGATCTCCGGAGCCACCTGCGCGCCCATAGGGAATAGATGCACAAGAAGAACTCTTCCTCGGCTCTCGAGAGACAACCATGAAAAAATGAATTGGGAAATAATACTTTCAGCCCAGGCACAAGAAAACAGAAAATAAATTGCTCTCTTGCTGTAGAAAAAAAACTTTAACACTTTATATAAATTGCATTATTTATGCTGGACCTGATGGGGAGAACAGGGGAGTGAGTTGAAGGGATATGAAGTGGTCAAATGTGATCCATACCCAGAGGAGGCAGTAATGAGCCGCAAGGAGCCACAGAGAATTTTTGTTTGTTTGTTTTGGCAAAGTCAAAAAATGCATTTTGTGAAAATTGATTTTCCCCATTCACAAGAGTAAATATGGTAGCCACCAACGTAATCCCTCCCCCACCCTTAAAAGTTAAGTTGAGAAAAGATAAATTGGCATTTTATCATTCTATATGAGTAGATTTCCCATTGTTTGATCAAACCTTTATTATAAGAAAATGCTTGGTCGGTTTTAGCCAGGTTTGGGGAAAGTCTCTAACCAGAAATGTCGATTACAATCAAAAATTGAATGTGGCATGAAAAATTAGTCCTACCTTGAACTCACAGTACCTCGTTAACACAATATTTCACCTAATAGTACTGTCTTTACATCTTCATCTTTACACTACATGTGAGCAAGTCAGAAATTATACAAATTTGCATCACATTCTTTCTGAACTGTCAAATCTAATGAGTTGTTATCACACAAAGGATAGAACTACAGTTTGGTACTCTCAGGCTTTGTAATCAGACATTTGACAGACTATATTTCTTCGACACAGACGGCTAAGTTTGCCAAGTAAAATGACAAATTCACAAAAAAACAGATGCCTTCACAAAAACAACTGACTGATCTAACACTTGCAATGTAGTCCCGAAGCAAAATGTGTAATGTTCTTTTAATGGCCCTGGGAGGTTTGATGTTATTTCCCTGTATTATTTCCCCATGTTTCTCTCTCTACTCAGTTTTAAGGTGCCATTTTCCTTTCAATGAAGTCAGTGCTCAGCTGGGCTCTACTGAACAATCAGGTGGGTGGTACTTAAACTGAGGGAGACAGACAGTCATCTTTGCCAAAGCCTTTGAACAGAGGGAATATATTTGGTGTGCTGTTTGCTCCAGTGTGTGAAGTGTTGGATTGATCATATCGGATCATCCCTCTGTTTACTTTGACCATCAGTACAGGTTTGGAGTAATTCTTGTTTTCATCTTTGGTAGTGGTGATAACACTTCAGCTATGTCATTTTGTTTATTTGAAAAATAAACTGAAAAAATAACATTTAATTTTCTTTCATTTTTTTTAAAAAACTTTATAGGCATGTCAGTTTACCCACTGTACCCAGGGTCTCCAACCTGACATTTCAAAGCCACATGCAGCTCCTCTGGCCACAACCAATAGTGAGAAAATTCATACATTTTGAGACAAAGGTCACAAATGAATGAGAAAATCCCTAATGGCAGGCCATATTTAAATATTTATACTGACAACTTGGCTGTTGATCTATATTTTTTTTTCTCAACTACTCATTTGATTGTAGAGGTTTCTGACTTCTGCTGTAGACTTGCTGATAAGATTCAAGATTCAAAGACTTAATGATCATGTGCACAGTTAAGAAATGAAGCATTTCCTGAGCAATGAAATTCTTACTCTGCTCTCCGAATGGATGCTAAAGTAATAGATATGCATCAATACTAATAAAAATAATAAACACACCTTAATACTTAATACTAATACTAATAAATACTAATAAATACGTATTAGACAATCAGGGCAGTTAAAGCAGTTAAACTAGAGGAAACAAGAAGAATGAAAATTGCAAATTCACTGGATGACTATAATGGATAATGGTATTTTAATATTAGAGACTATGGCATGAGACTATGTACAATGTGCAAATTAGCAATGTACAAATTATCACCAAGTGTGAGAATTTGTGTAAAGTCGTGTGCCCTGATAATACCCGGCAGACTGTACAATGATAATTTAGCAGCAGAGATGATATGCATGGGGTGACACTATGTACAATGTGTAAATGAGCAATGTGCAAACTTAGCACCCAGTGTGTGAATTCCTGTTTGCAAAGCTGTGTCTGGAGTTTATTTGTTTAGGAGTGTGATGGCAGTGGGAAAGAAGGAGTTTTTTAGTCTGGATGTCCTGCATTTCACACTTCTGTACCTCTGGCCTGAGGGTAGAAGTGTGAACATTCTGTGGTGGGGATGGGTGGGGTCCCAGAGGATGGAGGCAGCTCTCGTTTGGACTCTGTGGTGATGGATGCTCTGCAGAGAGGGGAGTGGAGATCTGATGATCTTCTCCGCTGTCTTCACCATTCTCTGCAGATGTTTGCAGTCCAAAGCAGTAGTGCTGCTGTACCACCCAGTGATGCAGTTGGTCAAGATGCTCTCGATGATGCAGCTGTAGAAGTTGTTGAGGATCTTGGGGGACATGCCAAACTTCCTCAGCCTCCTCAGAAAGTGCAGCTGCTGTTGAGCTCTCTTAACCAGCTCCGGTGGTGTTAAGTGCCCATGTAAGGTCCTCACTGATGTGGATGCCCAGGTATTTAAAGCTGCTCACCCTCTCCACCTCAAGCTCCCGGGTGAACAGCAGCCAAAGAGGTCTCCTCCCCTTCCTCATGTCCACTATCATCTCCTTTGTCTTGTCCGTGTTGAGGGTGAGGTTGTTGTCCTCACACCATGACACCAGGCTGGCCACCTCCCTCCTGTAGGATGCTTCATCAGCACCAGGGATGTGTCCTATCACTGCTGTGTCATCCACAGACTTTAAGATGACATTGTCCTTGTGGGAGGCAACACAGTCATGGGTGAAGAGGCTGTAGAGGATGGGGCTTAGAACATAATCCTGTGGGACACCTGTGTTCGTGATGATGCTGGCTGAAGTCCTGTTACCCATCCTGACAGACTGAGGCCTGCTAGTCAGAATGTCCAATAGTCAGTCACAGAGGGTGGGTTGCAGGCCAAGTAAAGACAGTTTGTAGGTGAGTTGGTGCGGGATGACCGTGGTGAAGGTGAAGCTGTAGTCGACAAAGAGCATCCTGATGCAGGAGTCTTTATCTTCCAGGTGGGAGAAAGAATAATGGAGTGCAGCAGCAATGGCATCTGTGGTGGATCTGTTGGGCCGGTAGGCATACTGCAGTGGGTCCAGGGTATCCTTAATGCCGTTCTGAATGAGGACCAGCACCACTCTCTCAAAGCACTTCATGATGACTGGAGTGAGTGCTACCGGCCTGTAATCATTCAGGCAGGTCGGCGGGCTCTTTTTTGGGAGGGGGATGATGGTTGTGGTTTTGAAGCAGGAGGGGACTGTGTTCTGGTTGAGGGAGAGGTTGAAGATGGATGTGAGAACATCAGTCAGCTCGGCAGCACATGCTCTGAGGGCCGGCCCAGGTGTGTTGTCTGGTTCTGCTGCCTTGCGGGGGTTGATGTTCCTCAGTGCTTTGTTTACCTGGCCTGATGAGACTTTTAAGCCCCTTTTCCACTAGTGTCACCTTGGCCCATTTCAGTACGGTATGGTACGGTACAGTTTGGCGCGCTTGTCTTTCCACTGCACATGAGTACCACTTGACGTGGGTGAGAATAGTTACAGGGAGGCGGCACAACCCTCCCGTTATGTAAAAAAAGTGTAACGGGCATAAAACAAGCATAATGTTACGCAAAACAAGCGACGCAGGCAAAACACAAGCTGGCAGGATACGAGGCGTCTGCGTTGTCTGGCTTTTTTTTGCCAGAGTAAAGCCAAAAAAAGAGAACAGAAGGCAAAGGCAGTGAGACGACACACTCTGGAAAAGTACTGGAGCGTTTAGGAAACCATAGAGCAGTATAAAGGGGAAGTCACGAGGATACAAACTACATCATGTATGACAGTAAGCTAATGATTGCTAATGGTACTTTGCTTTTAAGTCCGCCGTACGACATTGTATTGTTGGCAAGTTATCGCTATTAGGTACTAAAATATGTATTCTCTGTGTGTGTGTTTCAGATGGCTCTCTTGTGGCAAAAGTATTGCTTCAAACTGTCGGTCTGGACGTTCAACACAGTGATGTCACCCCAGCTTCACAAACGCGAAGTGGTTACAGAACTGCAGAATGTCTGTAGAAATGTTTAGCTTCCTGTGCAACAAACTGCTCTGATCTGTGTCAAAATCATGGAGAGACTGTTGAGACATCATGGGATTTACCTGCTCTAGCCAGTGGTATCATGGCAAAACATGATCAGCTGCCAAACTTGATCACCAGGTGCCATATTGTAGTATATGAGCTGTAAAATATATATTTCAACAGGTAAACAGTACTGAGTTAGGTATAATAAGATGTATTTAACAATCATGATGCATTTTAAGGCAAAACAAATGGATCTAGGATTAAAAACAATTAAAATAACGCAGTCACAAGGTTACATGGAGAAATACATGGATTAACTGGATATATATCATATTGAGCATTGCTGAATACGTGTAGATTCTGTATAAATATATATTCTCTGTATCAAGAGTGAACTTTACATGTATTCATGTAGTATTGCACTGGGAATTTTGACAATAAACTTGTACTTATGTGTTGTTACCACCAAGTGACATAAATTAATTGCAGAGATTGAAAAAGCTGTCTAAGAACAATCCAGCAGTTTGAGAAATCACTAAGGCTGCCAACAGAATTATGAACCATAAAGCAGTTTGTGTTAAAATGTTAAATCCCATTAAATCCTAACTCAGGGGTGTCCAATCATGTGCCATGGAGGGCCAAGACCCTGCAGGTTCACTCTTCTATCCCATTATTAGGAAATCCAGATGCTAATATGGCCCAGAATTCCTCCATATACTGGTACTATCACAAAAGTGCAGTGTCTTCTGCACTGGCACATCCAACAATACAGTCTTCAGCAAATAATTGTTTTTGGTTACTTTTCTTAAAAATTAGCCATTATTTTCAAAGTCACTGATAAATGGTTTGTACTGTTGACTGTTTTCATACCAGTGTCTTAACAGACAAAGTAGAAAATCATGATGCAAACACATAAGTCACTAAATTGTTTATTACAATCAGCAGCAAATTCCAGATTATTTAGAATGAGCAAAATTCAAACTAAAAAAAAAAAAAAAAGAAATTAGAATGGGTCACACACGCCTGCCATGCTGCCTCACTGAGAAGCAACTGGATGTGCCACTCATGCTGGACCCGGTTCAGCAGATCTTCAGCCTGCATTTCTGTAAATAGTGACTCCAGGTCTGGTTTGGGATGACATTCCACGTACCAAAAGCCAGTTTAGAAAGCTTGGGATCAGTCCGCCAAGGTCTCCGCCTTTGACTGCCACCTAATCCACATAGCACCGGACTTCCATGATCCCTCCTGCAGGTGGTGAACCTACTGGAGGGCGGACCCATGTAAGGCCGCAGGTCGATGATCGATTTTGTTATCGTATCATCAGACCTGCGACCGTATGTCTTGGACACCCGAGTAAAGAGAGGTGCAGAGCTGTCAACTGATCACCACCTGGTGGTGAGTTGGATCCGATGGCAGGGGAGGAAGCCATTCAGACCTGGTAGACCCAAACGTATAGTGAGGGTGTGCTGGGAGCGTCTGGCTGAGGCCCCTGTCCGGGAGGTCTTCAACTCCCACCTCCGGAAGAACTTCAACCACATTCCGAGGGAGTCTGGAGACATGGAGTCTGAATGGGCCATGTTCTCCACCTCTGTTGTTGAAGCGGCAGCCCAGAGCTGCGGCCGCAAGGTGGTCGGTGCATCTCGTGGTGGCAACCCCCGAACCAAGTGGTGGACACCAGTGGTGAGGGGGGCCATTAAGCTGAAGAAGGAGTCCTATCAAGCTTGGTTGGCTTGTGGGACTCCCGAAGCAGCTGAGGTGTACCGGCAGGCCAAGCGGAGTGCAGCTCGGGTGGTTGCTGAAGCAAAAACCCGGGTATGGGAGGAGTTCGGTGAGGCCATGGAACAAGACTTTCGGTCGGCTTCAAAGAGATTCTGGCAAACTGTTCGGCGGCTCAGGAGGGGAAAGCAGCTCCCCGTCCACACTGTGTATGGTGCGGATGGGACACTGTTGACTTCAACTGGGGATATCGTCGGGCGGTGGAAGGAATACTTCGAGGATCTCCTCAATCCCACTGATACGCCTTCCACAGAGGAAGCAGGGTTTGGGGACGAGGGGGATGACTCGCCTATCACAGGGGCTGAGGTCGCCAAGGTGGTTAAAAATCTCCTTGGTGGCCGGGCCCCGGGGGTGGACGAGATTCGCCCCGAGTACCTCAAGGCCCTGGATGTTGTTGGGTTGTCATGGTTGACACGCCTCTGCAACATTGCGTGGAGGTCGGGGGCAGTGCCTTTGGCATGGCAATCCGGGGTGGTGGTTCCTCTCTTCAAAAAAGGGGACCGGAGGGTGTGCTCCAACTTTAGAGGGATCACACTCCTCAGCCTCCCTGGGAAGGTCTATGCCAAGGTATTGGAGAGGAGAGTCCGGCCGTTGGTCGAACCTCGGATTCAGGAGGAGCAATGTGGTTTTCGTCCTGGCCGTGGCACATCGGACCAGCTCTTTACCCTCTCGAGAATTCTTGAGGGTTCGTGGGAGTTTGCCCAACCAGTTTACATGTGTTTTGTGGACTTGGAGAAGGCATTTGACCGCGTCCCTCGTGGATTTTTGTGGGGGGTGCTTCGGGAGTATGGGGTATCGGGCTTGTTGTTACGAGCTATTCGGTCTCTGTACGACCGTTGTGAGAGTTTAGTTCGCATTGCCAACACTCGGTCGGAGTCATTCCCAGTGAGAGTTGGACTCCGCCAGGGCTGCCCTTTGTCACCGGTCCTGTTCATAATTTTTATGGACAGGATTTCTAGGCGCAGCCAGGGAATGGAGGGTGTCATGCTTGGTGACCACAGGATCTCATCTCTGTTGTTTGCAGATGATGTTGTCCTGTTGGCTTCATCCAGCAATGACCTACAGCTCTTGCTGGGACGGTTTGCCGCTGAGTGTGAAGCGGCTGGGATGAGAATCAGCACCTCCAAGTCCGAGTCCATGGTCCTCAGCCGGAAAAAGGTGGATTGTCCTCTCCGGGTTGGGGACAGGCTCCTGCCCCAAGTGGAGGAGTTTAAGTATCTTGGGGTCTTGTTCACGAGTGAGGGGAAAATGGAGCGAGAGATCGACAGACGGATTGGAGCAGCATCTGCAGTGATGCGGACGTTGTACCGGTCTGTTGTGGTGAAGAGGGAGCTTAGTTCTAAGGCAAAGCTGTCGATTTACCAGTCAATCTACGTTCCTACTCTCACCTATGGTCACGAGCTTTGGGTAATGACCGAAAGAACGAGATCGCGGATACAAGCGGCTGAAATGAGCTTTCTCCGTAGGTTTGCTGGACTCACCCTCAGAGATAGGGTGAGGAGCTCAGTCATCCGGGAGAGGCTCAGAGTAGAACCGCTGCTCCTCCACATTGAAAGGAGTCAGTTGAGGTGGTATGGGCATCTGATTAGGATGCCTCCTGGACGCCTCCCACTTGAGGTGTTTCAGGCACGTCCCACTGGGAGGAGACCCCGGGGCAGACCCAGGACTCGGTGGAGAGACTATGTCTCCCAGCTAGTCTGGGAACGCCTTGGTATCCCCTCTGAAGAGCTGGAGCAGGTGGCTGGGGAGAGGGAAGTCTGGGCTTCTCTGCTTGAACTGCTGCCTCCGCGACCCGGACCTCCGGAAAAGCGGTAGACGATGGATGGATGGATGGATGGATGGTCTGGTTTGGGTGGATCATTTCCCTCTTGCCTAGATGAAAGATAGAAATGGGTGGTGGTTAATTAAGGCAAGTTTTAAACATATTTGAGAAATAACATCAATAAAAGTTTAGCCACTGCTGTGTCGCCCTGGCTTCAAGTGTGGGTGGTGTTTTGTGCTTGTATTGTTAAAATATAAAAGGAAGCACTACAAAGGGTCTCAAATATTTGTAATGTGTTCTTTTACTGGATGAGTTTAAAGACAAATACTATAAACTACACATATAAACTAAATTCTAATGGTGACTGAACAACTCCTTGCACTTTGGGGAATGGGAGTTGTTTGAACAGTAGCAAGTTGTTGTCTGTCCAAAGTGAATTTTCCATTGCTGGGAAAAATAACGTAAAAGATGCATATCACATCACTCACTGTCCTCTATATCCTAATATCATGGCTTCAACTGCTGAAGTTGGGTGCTCCCGCGACCGTACATTCAATTCAGTTCAGGTGGCTCCGTCTACTTCCCAGAGTAGCTTCCCTCTGGATTCTCTCATCAGCCGAAACGGACAGAAAACTGCTGGACCACGGTCTTGATTTCTGTGAAGCCATTCTATCGTTGTTGTTTATAATGTATCACTTGGTGGCTGGCTCACGGACGAATCTTTGCAAATGGTGACTCGCGATTCTGGAAAGTCAGCATTACGCCCACTCTCATGACGTTACGCCCAGACCAATCAGTGGCCTGCAGTGTTTTTACGTCACTGGGATGGTACGCATAGAACCTCAATCTAGTGGTTCTGAAAAAATGGGAACTGTTCTGAAAAATTGGAACTGTTACAGTTACAGTCCCTAATGGAAAAGCGGACAAACTGTACCGTACCGTACTGACACTAGTGGAAAAGGGGCTTTAGTGGAGGGGGCGTGTGTGTGTGTCTCCTCTCTGCTCTGTAGCTGGAGGTCTCAAAGCGGGTGTAAAAGATGTTGAGATCATCTGGCAGGCTGTATGTGGGGCTAGTAGTGTTGCTGTTGGCTCGCTTGTAGTCCGTGATGTGCTGCAGGCCTTGCCACATGCACCCAGGGTCAGGAGTGGAGTAGGGGCTGTCCAGCTTTTCTCTGTACTGCCTTTTGGCTGTTGTTTAAAACAACATTAATGCTAAGATACTTTGAAATACTGAAACACGTTAACTTCCAAGTGCTTGGATGGAAGCAAATATACTGCTTAAAACATACAAAATATTTCTCAATACAGCTTAACTAGCAAATTTACAGCAGGGAAAATAAGTATTGAACATGTCAACATGTTTCCCATTAAACATATTTCTGATGGAGCCATTGACCTGAGATTTTCACCAGATATCAGTAACAACCCAAGTAATCCATACATACAAAGAAATCAAGGCAACTGTGTTCACAAAACAAGTTATATTTAATAAAGTGGAATGACACAGGGATTAAGTATTGAACACATGGAGAAAAAGAGGTACATAAAGGCACAGAATGCCAAAAAAACTGCTGAAATCCTGTCACAATCGGGGCACGACCAGGGAACATGCCCACGTTTTATGTTCAATTTGGTCTTTGCTTTTCCACAGGATTATTATTATTATGATTGATTATCGTTATCATTATTATTAAGTGTCCCTGTGTTCCCTGATCATTGTCTGTCATGTTATGTCATCCCCTGTTGTCTATGTTTTATGGCTGTCTTTTTGTATTTTAATTACATTGTACAGTATGATCTTTGTTTATTTTTACTGTCAGTGTTGTTGCCCTTAATGTCTTTAGTCATGTTGTGTCATCTGTCTAAGTTCATGGTTGGTTGTGTATGCCTGTTTACCTATTGTCCTCAGCTTCTCATGTTTCCATATCCATAGCCACTCTTCCTCATGTGTGCATTATTCAACCCTTGATTGTTCTCAGTTGTCCTGTGTCTTGTTGATTGTCCTGCCCCTTTATATGTGAATTTCTGTTCTTTGTTCACTGAGAAGTCATCACGTCTTCTACCCTGCATCGTGTCTATGATCCTGTGTCATTGCCCTGCCATGTTCTATGTTCCCTATAAGATATCTATGCCTTTGTTTTTGCCAAGTTTTGTGTTAGTCCAGTTTTCAGCCCATGTGCTGCTCTGCTTTGGTTGCTGAGTTTTGCTAATAAATTATCATTTTGCACCTAATCGATGTCTGCACCCTTGAGTCTTCTCTTTGACCCTCATCTGCTGTGAAGTGGTTATATGACAAATTCATTACAATTTAGGAAGCCATCCCATTCCCCACCAGTGCAAATTAATTTCAGCTGGTTAAGTCCTGATTGATAGCCTTGAAAAAGGTCTGTGAATATCAGAATGTCACACCACAAAGAACTCATGATGGGTGGAAGCAAAGAGCTCTCTCTAGACCTTTGCAATCTTGTTGTTGCAAAACATAATGATGGCAATGGTTACAGGCACATTCCTAAACTGCTGAATGTTCCAGTGAGCACTGTTGGAGCCATCATTTGGAAGTGGAAAGAACATCACTTTACTATAAACCGGCCACAATCAGGACCTCCTCACAAGATTTCTGACAGAGGAGTCAAAAGAATTATCAGAAGAGTTATCCAAGAGCCAAAGACCACTTGTGGAGAGCTCCAGAAAGACCTGGAGTTAGCAGGTACTGCTGTTTCAAAGAAAACAATAAGTAATGCACTCAACCAACATGGGCTCTATGCCTGTTCTCCTCGCAAGACTCCATTGCTGAAGAAAAGGCATGTTGAAGCTGGTGTAAAGTTTGCTGCACAACATTTGGACAAGCCAGTAAAATACTGGGAGAATATAGTCGGGTCAGATGAGACCAAAATTAAACTTTTTGGATGCCACAACGTACAGCATGTTTGGAGGAGAAATGGTATTGCAAATCAGCCCCAAAACACCATCCCAACAGTGAAGTTTGGAAGTGGGAGCATCATGGTGTGGGGGTGTTTTTCGGCACATGCTACAGGCAGACTTCATGTAATTGAAGGAAAAGATGAATGACTATGTGTACAGAGACATCCTTGATAAGAACCTGTTGCCATCTGCAGAGACGCTGAAGATGAAACAAGGGTGGACATTTAAGCAAGACAATGATCCCAAACACACAGCCAAAGAAACTCTCAACTGGTTCCAGAGAAGGAAAATAAAGCTGCTAGAATGGCCCAGTCAGTCACCTTACCTGAATCCAATTGAAAATCTATGGAACAAATTGAAGATCAGAGTTCATAGAAGACACCTGCCGAACCTTCACGATTTGAAGACAGTTTGTGTGGAAGAATGGGCTAAAATCACTCCTGAGCAATGCCTGCACTTAGTTTCTCCATACAGGAGGCATCTGGAAGCTGTCTTTGCACAAAGGCTTTTGTACTAAATATTAAATGAATTTCACCAAGCATGTTCAATACTTATTCCCTGTGTCATTCAACTTTATTAAATATAACTTTTTTTGTGAACACAGTTGCCTTGATTTCTTTGTATGTATGGATTACTTCGGTTGTTACTAATATCTGGTGAAAATCTCAGGTCAATGGTTCCATCAAAAATATGTTTAATGAGAAAAATGTCGACATGTTCAATACTTATTTTCCCCACTGTATAATGTCTGTCATATACATTACTGATTCCTCGCCAGGCCACTTAATTGACCATTGTGACCAATCGTCTGAAGGCAGGGTGGTCTTGGGCTAGGGCAATGAGGTCAGCCAGAGGTCTTATCGTTGCAACCTGGGTCATCCAGGACAGTCTGAGCTGACCTCGGTGGCAATGCCAACACTGGGGTGGTGGACAAGTGCTGACAGAGAGGGCCTGCTTGGCCGGAATCCCATCATCCAACTTGGCTAAATGGCAGCCTCCCTCTTCTGATGGCGGTGGAGATAGGAATGGCTCAGCCAGCCCTCCTGTAGACCTCATCGTTTGTGATGCGGTGAAACCATCGGATGCCTAGGATGTTATGGAGGCAGGCCTGGTGGAATGTATCCAGATGGCTGGTGGTTGTGGTGGAGAAGGTCCATGTCTCAGACCCGTAAAGGAGGACAGGGACCACACAGGTGTTGAAGATTTGCATCTTTGTGGATGTGCAGATCAGATTCAGATCAGATCAGATCAGATTCAGTGTACCCCGCCCGGCATGGGGTTACCGGGGCCCCACCCTGGAGCCAGGCCTGGGGGAGGGGCTCGAAGGCTAGCGTCTGGTGGCCGGGTTTCCACCCATGGGACCCGTCCGGGCTCAGCCCGAAGGAGTTACATGGGTCTGCCCTCCAGTAGGCTCACCACCTGCAGGAGGGATCATGGGGGTCCGGTGCTATGTGGATCAGGTGGCGGTCAAAGGCGGAGACCTTGGCGGACTGATCCCAAGCTTTCTAAACTGGCTTTTGGTACGTGGAATGTCACCTCTCTGGTGGGGGAGGAGCCTGAGCTGGTGTACGAGGTTGAGAGATACCGGCTAGATATAGTCGGCCTCACCTCAACACACAGCTCCGGTTCCGGAACCAGTCTCCTGGAGAGGGGCTGGAGCTTGGCCTTTTCTGGAGTTGCCCCGGGCGAGAGGCGACGAGCAGGGGTGGGTATTCTTGTATCGCCCCACCTTGCTGCCTCTATATTGGAGTTTTCCCCGGTGGACGAAAGGGTTGCTTCCCTGCGCCTTCGGGTTGGGAAACGGGTCCTGACCATCATTTGTGCCTATGCACCAAATGATGTTTCAGAGTACCCACCCTTTTTGGAGTCTGTGACTGGGGTGCTGGAGGGTGCTCCTCTTGGAGACTCCATTGTCCTACTGGGGGACTTCAATGCGCACGTGGGCAACGACAGTGAAACCTGGAGGGGGGTGATTGGGAGGAACGGCCTGCCCGATCTGAACCCGAGTGGTGTTCAGTTATTGGACTTCTGTGCTAACCACAGTCTGTCCATAACGAACACCATGTTCAAGCATAAGAGTGTCCATATGTGCACCTGGCACCAGGACACCCTAGGTCGCAGGTCGATGATCGATTTTGTTATCGTGTCATCAGACCTGCGACCGTATGTCTTGGACACCCGAGTAAAGAGAGGTGCAGAGCTGTCAACTGATCACCACCTGGTGGTGAGTTGAATCCGATGGCAGGGGAGGAAGCCATTCAGACCTGGTAGACCCAAACGTATAGTGAGGGTGTGCTGGGAGCGTCTGGCTGAGGCCCCTGTCCGGGAGGTCTTCAACTCCCACCTCCGGAAGAACTTCAACCGGAGGTCTTCAACTCCCACCTCCGGAAGAACTTCAACCACATTCCGAGGGAGTCTGGAGACATGGAGTCTGAATGGGCCATGTTCTCCACCTCTGTTGTTGAAGCGGCGGCCCAGAGCTGCGGCCGCAAGGTGGTCGGTGCATCTCATGGTGGCAACCCCCGAACCAAGTGGTGGACACCAGTGGTGAGGGGGGCCATTAAGCTGAAGAAGGAGTCCTATCAAGCTTGGTTGGCTTGTGGGACTCCCGAAGCAGCTGAGGTGTACCGGCAGGCCAAGCGGAGTGCAGCTCGGGTGGTTACTGAAGCAAAAACCCGGGTATGGGAGCAGTTCGGTGAGGCCATGGAACAAGACTTTCGGTCGGCCTCAAAGAGATTCTGGCAAACTGTCCGGCGGCTCAGGAGGGGAAAGCAGCTCCCCGTCCACACTGTGTATGGTGCGGATGGGACACTGTTGACTTCGACTGGGGACATCGTCGGGCGGTGGAAGGAATACTTCGAGGATCTCCTCAATCCCACTGATACGCCTTTCACAGAGGAAGCAGGGTTTGGGGACGAGGGGGATGACTCGCCTATCACAGGGGCTGAGGTCGCCAAGGTGGTTAAAAATCTCCCTGGTGGCCGGGCCCCAGGGGTGGACGAGATTCGCCCCGAGTACCTCAAGGCCCTGGATGTTGTTGGGTTGTCATGGTTGACACGCCTCTGCAACATTGCGTGGAGGTCGGGGGCAGTGCCTTTGGCATGGCAAACCGGGGTGGTGGTTCCTCTCTTTAAAAAAGGGGACCGGAGGGTGTGCTCCAACTTTAGAGGGATCACACTCCTCAGCCTCCCTGGGAAGGTCTATGCCAAGGTACTGGAGAGGAGAGTCCGGCCGTTGGTCGAACCTCGGATTCAGGAGGAGCAATGTGGTTTTCGTCCTGGCCGTGGCACATCGGACCAGCTCTTTACCCTCTCGAGAATTCTCGAGGGTTCGTGGGAGTTTGCCCAACCAGTTTACATGTGTTTTGTGGACTTGGAGAAGGCATTTGACCGCGTCCCTCGTGGATTTTTGTGGGGGGTGCTTCGGGAGTATGGGGTATCGGGCTTGTTGTTACGAGCTATTCGGTCTCTGTACAACCGTTGTGAGAGTTTGGTTCGTATTGCCAACACTCGGTCAGAGCCATTCCCAGTGAGAGTTGGACTCCGCCAGGGCTGCCCTTTGTCACCGATCCTGTTCATAATTTTTATGGACAGGATTTCTAGGCGCAGCCAGGGAATGGAGGGTGTCATGTTTGTTGACCACAGGATCTCATCTCTGTTGTTTGCAGATGATGTTGTCCTGTTGGCTTCATCCAGCAATGACCTACAGCTCTTGCTGGGATGGTTTGCCGCTGAGTGTGAAGCGGCTGGGATGAGAATCAGCACCTCCAAGTCCGAGTCCATGGTCCTCAGCCGGAAAAAGGTGGATTGTCCTCTCCGGGTTGGGGACAGGCTCCTGCCCCAAGTGGAGGAGTTTAAGTATCTTGGGGTCTTGTTCACGAGTGAGGGGAGAATGGAGCGAGAGATCGACAGACGGATTGGAGCAGCATCTGCAGTGATGCGGACGTTGTACCGGTCTGTTGTGGTGAAGAGGGAGCTTAGTTCTAAGGCAAAGCTGTCGATTTATCAGTCAATCTACGTTCCTACTCTCACCTATGGTCACGAGCTTTGGGTAATGACCGAAAGAACGAGATCGCGGATACAAGCGGCTGAAATGAGCTTTCTCCGTAGGATTGCTGGACTCACCCTCAGAGATAGGGTGAGGAGCTCAGTCATCCGGGAGAGGCTCAGAGTAGAACCGCTGCTCCTCCACATTGAAAGAAGTCAGTTGAGGTGGTATGGGCATCTGATTAGGATGCCTCCTGGACGCCTCCCACTTGAGGTGTTTCAGGCACGTCCCACTGGGAGGAGACCCCGGGGCAGACCCAGGACTCGGTGGAGAGACTATGTCTCCCAGCTGGTCTGGGAACGCCTTGGTATCCTCTCTGAAGAGCTGGAGCAGGTGGCTGGGGAGAGGGAAGTCTGGGCTTCTCTGCTTGAACTGCTGCCTCCGCGACCCGGACCTCCAGAAAAGCGGTAGAAGATGGATGGATGGATGTGCAGATCTTCTGGCTCCACCAGACTCTGGAAGTGGCTAAAAGCACTGTGAGACAGCTGCAAGCGGTGAGCAATCTCTGGGTCTGACGAGCAGGAGCTGGTGATCTTAGATCCGAGGCAGACAAAGTTGTTGACAATCTCAACCAGCTCATATGGTGATGACTTGAGGTGATGTTGATGACTTGAGGTGGTAGTGGCAAGAAGTCAAGAAGTGGCAAGAAGTCTGACAGCGACTGGTCTTTGCCCAGCTGATGGTGTGGACCAGGGGCGATGCTTCCTCTGAAAGCAGCTCCAGTGCCTCGACGATTATGTCTGTTTGCATGGCGAAAAGCACTATGTCGTCCGTGTAGCACAGGTCTGTGAAATGGGAGTGGAAGTCAACTCCGAGACTGGGGCAGCGTTCCATCGCGTTCTTGACCCAGCTTTCAACCACAGCATTAAAGAAGTTTGGCACAGTGATGCATCCCTGCAGAACTCCTGAGGTGGTGACAAAAGGGTCCAACATGTCACCCTCAGTGCGTACCCCACATGTGGTGTTGGAGTAGTGGTACCATAGAATGTTGATTTACTTGGGTGGAACTCCAATGCTGCAGAGGAGTTGCCAGAGGGCATTCCTGCCTCGGAAGGCGAAGGCAGCTTTGAGGTTGATATAGGCCACATAAAGAGGTTGACGATAGTCCTGCAGCTGCTATGCCAGGGCACTCAAGGCAAGGATGCAGTCCGCTGTGGACCAGCGAGGCGTGAAGCCAGCCTGCTGTGGGCTGTGCTTGGCGAGGGGAAAGTGGCTCAAGATGACAGTAGTGATTACCTTGCTGAGGATGGAGATCAGCGTGATGGGACAATATATGGCTGTGCTCCGACGGGTACCCTTGTTTTTGTAGGACAGAATGGCCCCGTCCCTGCACACCCCAAGGACACATTCTTCTGCCCAGATGAAATGACACAGATATTCCAGCCGAGGGATGACAGAGGTGAGGGCAACTTTCATCATCTCTGACATAACTGTATCAGGACCTGGGGCTCACCCAGATGGGAGCTTCTTGATGGTATCTGACAGCTCATTGATTGAGGGTGGGGCTAGGCTGATTGAGTTTTCTTCAACACCCATATCGGCATAGTGCTGCAGCTTGTCCGAGGAGGAAGAGGGGGCATGCAGAGGATGCTCACATAGTGCTTCCGTCATTGTTGGAGTTTGGTTGTTGAATCTGTGATGAGGCTTATGCCATCTGCGGCTAGCAAAGGGGATGAAGACTGCCATTTCTTGCCAGCGTGGCACAGCTCCTTAATGGATAGGTAGGCAGACTGGATGTTCCCTGTTTGGTAACTGTTGTTGGCCTTGTCGGCAATATGGTGAGCCAAGTGGCTTCATCACACCGGAGGCTGTGGTATCTCTCTGTGTTCAGCTTGTTGTAATCATCCTTCCCGTGGAGTATGGCTTCATGGCATCGATCAACCAGCTCCAGGGGGGCATCTGAGATCCATGGCTGAATCCTCTGGCAGGGATCACCAAGGACACTTGTGTCAGCCAGAGTAAGAGTGGTGGTAATCTGCTTCCAGGCATCCTCAAGGCTCTCTGGGGGGTCAAGAGCAGCAAAATGGTTCATGACCTCAATGGAGTAGTGGTGGGCAAACTGAGGGGTATGAATCTTCTCGTTGTCTGGGAGGCAACGACGGACAGGGCCAGAAGGGGCATTGCAGCAGAAGTGCAGACGGACAGTGGCAGTGAGGAGTTGATGGTCGGTCCGCCCCAGCTCAGTGCTGTGGTAGACACGGCAGTCAGTGGCAACTCTTCAATGCCCGCTGACCAAGATGGGGTGAATGGTGTTAGGTATGGCGCCGGTGTTACAGTACCAGGTGGTGCGGTGGATTTGACGATGCTGGACCCAGGTATCCAGGATCTTCAGATGGCTCATACCTCCAGCATGTGGTCACCATTGTCTTTGATGATGTCAGAAAAGAACGGTCCGATGATATGTTCCAAGCCATATACATAACGGGTGTAATTTTGCACAAAATGTCAGATGGAAACACTCCTTCATGGCCAGCTCACTAGTAGGGGCGGGAATTGCAAGGGACCTCACGATACAATGCATATTGCGATACTTGGGTCACGATGCAGTACTACCACGACACTACGATTCCTTAAGTATTCCATTGTCATATATTATATATGATTAATAAAAGATTGGTAAGGGATAAGGGATAAGGACCTGTACTTATATAGCGCTTTTGCGCTTTGGTACGTGCATTTAGAGATTGGTGCATCACCACAATTGTCAAGTAATGCAATACTATGGTGAATCAATCTTTGGCCCCATTCCTAGCACCATCTAATGGACTGAAAATTCAAGTGGCTTTTATTACTCTGGTACCTAAATAAGCAAGTTTGTATTTGTTACATTTATTAATAATTTTAATTAACAATCACAATACTGTCTCTCTGAATCAATACAGTATCACCACCACAGAATACCTATGATGCATCAACATTTTTTTAATCCTATCCCTACTCATTACTGAACAAGAGTCACCTACACACACCAATGATGTCTAAGGGTACATCCACATCAAACCTGTTTGGTCCGGACTTTAGGACTTTTCTGCTTGATCCAGACCAAATTTTTCTGTGTGAACCCTCCCCTGGACCACAGTTCAAACCAGTTTGATCTGGCAAAAAGAGATGGTCAAACTAAAGCAATTTTCAGAAAGCCTCAGACATAGATAGCCTTTATTGTCATTGTACATTTGTTTGTATAATGACAATAAAGGCTATCTATCTATCATACAGACCAAACAGGAAGTTAAGGCAGTGAAAAGAATGGAAATGAATCACTGTGGCACTCTTGGGAGGAAGAGACAGTTTTTTCAATTGAAATAGCCCATTAGTGGAATAAATAGGCAAGAAAAGAAGCAAAACACCGTTCCACAGCACCACCGAGGCCCCCCAACACATGACAGACAGACATCCAGAACAACAACCAACACCACCTCATGACACTAAGACATAGGTGCCGTCAGGTAAAGTTGTTTGATTTGTTTGGATTAGGAGCAGTGTGAAACCAAACTTAACCACACTAAATGCAGACAATGTAACAATAACATGAACCATGGTCTGGACCTTGGTGTTGATTTCCGTGTTTGAAAACGCCCTGAGAAGGAGAACTTCACAGTGCACTAACATCAACATTTATATGCACACCAACAAAAGTCCATTCTCAGAAACTTTTTCTCTGTTATGTCATATATTGCTCTTAGGAGGCTTTTTATGTTACAATTTCTTTAAGTTTTGGTAATAAAACAACCTGTTTATATTGAAGAAAAGGTCATTGCCTACCCAGTGATACTGCCACACCATTGTAGTTTTAGTCGCCTGAAAAGAGGCTATACAAAGAGCACCATTTCCCTCTTTTTAAACTGAATCTCATCTTAGCTGTCCATCATGTCAGTTTCCTCTTATGTTCTGCTGATACCATAGATGTAAGGCAAGCATAGATGTGATGCTTAATTGGCACTGGCACAGATTCAGAAACCACTAACGTCATTTCACTTTGTTTATGATTGCTTCTTTCTTGGCTAATCTAAAATCTAATAGTGGTTCTTTGATTTGCGTTATGTATCATGATTTTACACTTTTAATTGACTTCCAAATTAATGCATTTTGGGCTCTGTTAGTGCTTTTTAACAAATTGCTCTGAAAGCTGAAATTCTGGTCTACTTTCTAATATCAGTGAAAGAAATCAAGTTGTGCTAGATACATTTGAAAGCTGCATACAAAAAAATCTAGCTAAAGAAAAAACATCTGTTCAATTAATTGAGGGCACGTAGATTTGAATTGCTTTTATAAGCTGAACAGCAACCTTTCCCACATTGTACTCCATTATTCAAATTTTAAATTATTTGTAAGAATTTAATTTGATACAAAATACTTCTATTTTTGATGTGGTTTTTTTCTAACACATTGCTAATTTCCATTCAAGGCCTTCCTTGTATGAATGTTGAATTGGGAAGTAAACACAAGGTTGCAAAGTACATTTTTTTACCAGTACATTGATAAATGAATGCATGAGTGATTAAATATGGTTCATAATTACAGTAAAATGTTTACTTATTGCTGCCAGTTGATGTTTGTGTTTTGTGTCTAAAGCTGCTCTGTACCTCTTTTGAACCTGATTTCAATCTGTCATTTCTTCTGATGCTGCTGGTGTGAATGAATATTAAAATTATGTGTTGTTATAACCATTCAACATCTATTCTATCCCTGATCTGTCTTAAGACATATATAGCTTTTATTTCAGTTCTTTATGGCACAGCATGATCAAACATTCCTATAAACACACTCCTAAACCTTGTGAAAAGCCTTCCCTGAACAGTTGAAGCTATTATAGCAGCAAATGGTGTTTATGGGAATTTTTAACCACCCTGTGATGGACTGGCAGTCTGTCCAGGGTGTACCCTGCCTCTCGCCCAAAGATGCTGGGATAGGATCCAGCCCCCCCACAACCCGAAAAGGATTAAGCGGTAGAAGATGGCTGGATGCTGAATGGATAGATGAACGGATGGATGGATGATGGATGGATGGATGGAATTTTTGACCATTCTTCCAGAAGCGCATTTGTGAGGTCAGGCATTGATGTTGGATGAGAAGGCCTGTACAGGCTAGTCATGTTCCTTTACACCAAGTTCCCTCATTCGTGTCTTTATCAACCTTACTTTTGTGCATTGGTGCCCACTTTCATACTTTTGAGATTGATCCAGACCAAAATAAAATGTGTGAAACCTCTCCTGACTCAGACTACATTCTCTCAAAAATGGGTGGTCGCAGTCAGGATCAAACTAAACCTTGGTCTTGTTCATTCATAGTGTGAAAGGAATTTTTTAAAAGGTTGGAATTTATGGACTAAACATGGGAAGTTACAGAGTTGTGGTTGAGTATTTATGTGAAATATGGCCTGTTAGTGGCATAAACAATAATCCTTTGGACATGGGGGTCGCCAGGCTGTGCGGCGGTGGCGGGCCCACTGTAGGGGTGTCTGGGGGGGGCTCACGCCGGGGGCGCAGACCGGTCTCCAGCCAGGGGGATGGGGACACTGGCCTCCTGGCAGCTGGTGCCCGGGGGCTGGCATTGGCCCCACTGGGAGGGTGGGGGTTGGCCTGTCCGGGGGCGTGGGCCTGCTGCGCCGGCTGCTTGACAACTCTGGCCTCCCTTGGCCGTCCCTCCTGGGGTGGATGTCTGGCTGTCCTGGGGCTTGGTGGCCTCGTAACATTTGTGCTCTGTGGGGACTGGTGGCGTTGTCCTGCTTGCTCGAAGTTTCCGGGGGTGGGGGTTGCTGTGACTGGCCACCTGCTTCATATGTTTCTTAACAAACCACTCACATGCACACACTTATTTCATCCGCACTCTCATACATATGCACACGTATGAACACACACATATGTCCCTCCTTTATCAGGTGCAGATACCAGACTTGTGTTGAGACCTCTTCAGTGGAAGAAACAGTCTCTTCAGTTTGTTTCAGTTGTTAGTTTGTTTGACTTCTTTGTCTGTTCCTCTTCCTTTTCTTTCCCCCTTCCCACCCCTCCTTTCCCCATTCCCCCCCATTGGGTCCTTCATTGGTGTAACAATTTAAATAAAGTATTTAAAGTTATTTCAAGAGGAGTTTATAACAATATACAGTTCATATACTGTATATGTACTGCATAAATCTCCTTTTGGCAAAGTAAATCTGTTTGGCACAATAAGGGAAGCAGATTTCTGTTCTGCTCACCTAGCTGCCTGACAGGACAAGAGAGAAAAAAATAGAATTGGATGGATTCATTGGTTTTTCTTGCAGTCCATGACATGTACAAAATTCTCCTGTAGCACTTGTTCTCAAAAGCTGTTATTGGCCTCACATTAATTGTCCAGCTTTCGCAGCCATAGGTGACCATTGGAAAAATACACAAGTGCTCTACATACAGTTTTGTACTCTTGTCACCATCTTTCCACATGAATTGCATACTGTGGAGTTGATTCAACGTGATCACTGCTCACTTTTTATTTCTAGAGATACTGCTCCATCTTTTCTCAGCAAAGGGCTCAGGTATTTAAACTTGTCGACTTCCTCCAGTTGTTCTCTGTTCAGGTGGAGATTCAAATCTTGTGTTTCCTTTTCTGATTTCATTACTTTGTTCTTCTTGGTGTTTATAAAAAGTCTCTGTGGTTCACTACAATCTTTGTCATGTTGCAGCATACAGTTCAAGCCCTCTGGCGTATTGGACATTAGGACATCATCAGCATATCTCAGTTTTGTAAAGGTTTGCCCACCAATTTTCAGACCCTTAAAGTCATTCTCTGTTTGTTAATGTCAAGAATGACCCATGCGCTGGACTGCAGTAGTGACATTTATTAACTGAGGTAAACAGAAAATCCAAAATTGTGCTAAGAACACAAAAATACAAGTGAAGGTAACTTACAGAGAAAGCACTCCAGAGCTGAAATCGCTCTGGAGGTGACGAGGAGACAACTTAGTAGAATCAAGACAGCCGCAGTGAAAGAATAAACTGGCAGTGCTTAAATAGCTGACAATATGAAAACAAATGAGCAGCAGGTGCAGGCAGATGAGCGGGCAGATGACCTAATTACACAACTGCTCACAGCTGAGTTGGCTGGGGAACAGACAATGAGTAGATGGTGGGAGTGTCTGGAAAAGGAGGAAGGCCACGCGTGTAACAGAACCTAAATATAAACAGAAACTGACAAAATAATAATAACAGACATAAAATACTCAGAAATAAATTAAGAGTCTGAGCTTGGTGAGGACACCGCGTTCAGAGTCATGACAGAGCTCCCCCTTTTTAAGGGGTGGATTCAAGACACCCCAATGTAACACCCAACAAAGAACCCCCCCCTTTCAAAAGAAAAGATACAGCAATAAACCACCCTGGGTGGAAGGTGAAGGAAACAAGTTAGGAGGGAACAAAAATACGGACCCCGCTCAGGACCCACACCCATGCTACTCCAGGCCCTTGGGCCCCCTAGGCCAAAGAACTAAACAGTTCAGGCAGCTGGCTGAAGTCCCAGGCCAGACAGACAGCGAGGTGGTATGAGTCAGGTGGCCCGCCGAAGAATATGGGCCACCCAACCCAACGGCTCAGTCTATCAGATGGCCGACCAGAGTTCTTAAGTCACCAAAACAGAAGGGGTGACCGTGGAGGAGGCTCCCTCATGGGGAGGCCCGGTGAAGGGAAGGAGGGCTGAGGGAGGGGGACCATGACGGTGTTTGGCAGCAGAGGAGGAACCACAACGGTGCCCAGCAGTGGAGGGGGAACCATGACGGTGTCTGGCAGTGGAGGGGGAACCACGGCACCCTTGGTGGCTATGGGCTGGAGCAGAGCTGCACCCTTGGTGGCTCTGGGCTGGAGCAAGGCAGCACCCGCGGTGGGTCCGGGCTGGAACGAGGCAGCGCCCGCAGTGGGCCCGGACTGGGTCAACGCTGCACCCACGGTAGGCCCCAACTGGGTTAATTCCGCACCCTTGGTGGGCCCGGATTGGGCCAACGCTGCATCCTTCGGTGGACCCTGGCTGGGCCAGTGCTGCACCCACGGTGGGCCCTGGGCTTGAGTGCAATGCCCATGGTGGGCCCATACTGGAACGCAGGCACCCAAGTTGGCTTCAGGCTGGAGCGCAGCACCCACAATAGTCCCTGACTGGGACACAGCACCCACGGAGACTCGGACAGAGGAGGAGGGACCTAAACGATGTCCTTGAGCAGAGGAGGAGCAGCACCCACGGAGGTCCCTGGCTGGGACAGAGCGCCCGCGACAACCTCCACTATGGAGGAAGCTGGATCCACAGCCACCTTGGGTAGTGAACCTGAACCCACGAAGACATCGGGTGAAGCTGGAACCTTCTCAGCAACCCAGGGGAAAGGCTTGGACAAAATAGGAGGAAAGTCAGGGTCAGGGTCACCGGCAGTGGCGGAGCCTGGCGAAGTAAGCTCAGGTGCAGTGGATGGCTGCACCCCGCTCCTCCCCCCAAGAGCCAGACAAGTTCTCTCCAAGACAGATACAAGAAACACAAAAGAAAGCACTTGCCTGAGCTCGAGCTCAACCGCCGTCCAAGACTCCGTCGATCCAGATGACGATGGTTCGGGCCTGGTCCTTTGGAGGTCCAGTTCTAACTCTGCTGTGGCAGCCTCCACAGGCAAAGTGACCCACACTGGTGGCTCTTCTGGTGTGGAGGCGGGGGGGGTCAGCTCACTGCTGGCATTGGAACTAGGTCCTCCAGGGCCATGGACTCCTCCAACGTCCGGCGGCTCAATCCTGTGGCCGGTGGACACTCAGAGGCAAAAGGAGGAGACATGGAGAGGGCTGGTGAACAATTGGTAGTTGCAGCAGGCCGTGGGGACTCAGGGGACTGCAAACCGAGAGCCCCACTACCAGGAATCAGGCAAAGCACATCATCAGAAAATAATGGAGAATGAAATGGCACTTGCCTGTTTTCCCAAACCTCGACGTTCCCTGCTGTAGTGGGTGAAAAGTCATCCCTCTCTGTGGCGATGGTGAACATGAGCCCCTCGGAGGATTGTGGAGGAGCCACCCCTGTTGTCACGGAGACTGACGGAGCTGGGGAAAAAACAGAGGACCTCTCAGCAGTAGGAGAGGATGCCAAAGTGGAGCAAAAAACATCAGCTACAGGACAGGATGACACTGACGATCCATGCAGAAAACAGAGAGATGAAGACTGAACTGCTGAGGGGAGCTTCTGTCTCGGCGTCGAGGAAATGGCTCCAGAAGAGGCGGGAGGATTCCTCCGGTGGCCCGGAGTGGAATGTCATGGAGCTGATTGAGCAGGAATGGACGCCGGAGACTGGTGAAAAGCCAAAACAACAGAAACCCGGGAGCGCCTCCCCTTCGGCGTGAGCCCAGGCTTCTCCAGGGAATTCCTCACCATCCTGCCGTTTTCGCGTTGCAGCGCTGCCACCACAGAACTCCTCTCCACTCCCTCAGCATGCTCCAAAAGCTGAGGGCACCGGCGAGCAGCTGCATCCATGAGCCCCAGATACCACAATGCATCCTTCAGGGCGAAGCCGCTGTGCGCTACAGAGACTAGCCCATCAATCACCAAAAGGGCTTGGCAGCACTCCCACCCAAGCCACATCGGGTAACCGCACCCACCTGCTGAGTCCTTGATAAGCTCCAACAAACAGGAGATTGAAAAAACACAAAAAGGGAAAAAAAATCACTAACTGCAGCAGCTGGGTCTTATTCCTAGTGGCTGTGTCAAGAATGGCCCCTCCGGGGAAGAGAGACAGAGCCACATGCTGGACTGCAATAGTGACATTTATTAACTGAGGCAAACAGAAAATCCAAAACTGTGCAGAGAACACAAAAATACACATGAAGGTAACTTACAGAGAAAGCACTCCAGAGCCGAAATCGCTCTGGAGGTGATGAGGAGACAACTTAGTAGAATCAAGACAGCTGGAGTGAGAGCATAAACTGGCAGTGCTTAAATAGCTGACAACATGAAAACAAATGAGCAGCAGGTGCGGGCAGATGAGCGGGCAGGTGACCTAATTACACAACTGCTCACAGCTGAGAAGGCTGGGGAACAGACACTGAGTGGATGGTGGGAGTGTCTGGAAAAGGAGGAAGGGCACTCGTGTAACAGAACCAAAATATAAACAGAAACTGACAAAATAATAATAACAGACATAAAATACTCTGCAATAAATTAAGGGTCTGAGCGCAGTGAAGACATCGTGCTCAGACTCATGACAGTTAAGTCTTTTCTTTTACTTTGCACCAGATGTTCTCTGTATACTTTTCTCTTTGCAAGTGCATTTCACTAGGTTAAACATCAGTCTGGTCCTAACTGTATAGTTTGTATACAGCGGGGAAAATAAGAATTTAACACATCAATTTTTCTCTCATTACACATATTGTTGATGGAACCATTGACCTGAGATTTTCACCAGATATCAGTAACAACCAAAGTAATCCATACAAAGAAATCAAGGAAACTGTGTTCACAAAATAAGTTATAGTTAATAAAATGGAATGACAAAGGAAATAAGTATTGAACACACTCAGTGAAATTCATTTAGTATTTAGTAGAAAAGCCTTTGTTGGTAATAACAGCTTCCAGATGCCTCCTGTATGGAGAAACTAAGTGCAGGCATTGCTCAGGAGTGATTTTGGCCCATTCTTCCACACAAACTGTCTTCAAATCATGAAAGTTCCGTGGGTGTCTTTTATGAACTCTGATCTTCAATTTGTTCCATCCATCCATCCATCCATCTTCTACCATTTTTCTGGAGGTCCGGGTCGCGGAGGCAGCAGTTCAAGCAGAGAAGCCCAGACTTTCCTCTCCCCAGCCACCTGCTCCAGCTCTTCAGAGAGGATACCAAGGCGTTCCCAGACCAGCTGGGAGACAGTCTCTCCACCGAGTCCTGGGTCTGCCCCGGGGTCTCCTCCCAGTGGGATGTGCCTGAAACACCTCAAGTGGGAGGCATCCAAACTTTTCAATTCGTTCCATAGATTTTCAATTGGATTCAGGTCAGGTGACTGACTGGGCCATTCTGGCAGCTTTATTTTCTTCCTCTGGAGCCAGCTGAGAGTTTCCTTGGCTGTGTGTTTGGGATCATTGTCTTCCTGAAATGCCCACCCTCATTTCATCTTCAGGATCTTGGCAGATGGCAACAGGTTCTTATCAAGGATTTCTCTGATTTCTTTGTACATTTGTCCATTCATCTTTATTTCAGTTATATGAAGTCTGCCCGTAACATGTACTGAAAAACACCCTCACACCATGATGCTCCCACCTCCAAATGTCACTGCTGGTATGGGCTAATGTGCAGCGCCATTTCTCCTCCAAACATGCTGTATGTTGTGGCATCCAAAAAGTTCCATTTTCGTCTCATCTGAACCGACTATATTCTCCCAGTACTTTACTGGCTTGCCCAAATGGTGCGCAGCAAACTTTAAACCAGCTTCAACATGCTTTTTCTTCAGCAATGGAGTCTTGCTGCAATGGAGTTACCTGCTAACTCCAGGTCTTTCTGGAGCTCTCCACAAGTGGTCTTTGGCTCTTGGATAATTCTTGATAATTCTTTTGACCCCTTTGTCAGAAATCATGCAAGGAGCTCTTTTTCGTGGACAGTTTATGGTAAAATGATGTTCTTTCCACTTCCGAATGATGGCTCCAACAGTGCTCACTGGAACATTCAGCTGTGTAGAAATGCGCTTGTAACCAATGCCAGCATTATGGTTTGAAACAATGAGGTTGCAAATGTCTAGAGAAAGCTCTTTGCTTCTACCCATCATGAGTTCTTTGTGGTGTGACAAACTGATATTCACAGACCTTTTAAAAGGCTATCAGTCAGGACTTAACCAGTTAAAATTAATTAGCACTTATGGGGGATGGGATGGTGTCCTAAATTCTGATGGATTTCAGCTAGTTTCTTTGCTTTCTATGCCATTTTGCACCACTTTTTCTTCATGTGTTCAACACTTATTCGTTTTGTCATTCCACACTGTTAAATATAGTCATGTGAAAAAATTAGTCCATCCTGTATAAACCTGCATGTGTGTGTGTGTGTGTGTGAGTGTGTGTGTGTGTGTGTGTGTGTGTGTGTGTGTGTGTGTGTGTTTTACATATTTGGACATATGGATATTTAAAATCAATTTTAAAAATACTGAGAGATTCACATAAACCAACTAAACAATTAAAAATGAATTAAAGACTTTTTTTTTCAAATTTTCTGTAAAATGTAATTCTAAACAAATTGCGAGGAATAAATTAGGACACCCCAATCTTTTTGAGGACACCCCCACATTCATTCCCACTTACAATGGCTAAAATAAATTAAAAAAAATGCAAATAAATACAAAAACACAGTTAGACATAGATATACTATATGAACATTTATTAATAAAGAACTGAATATTTAAAGGAGTGTCCAAATTTTTTTCACATGACTGTAACTTGTTTTGTGAACACAGTTACCTTGATTTCTTTCTATGTATGGATTATTTGGGTTGTTACTAATATCTGGTGAAAATTTCAAGTCAGTGGCTCCATCAGAAATATGTTTAATGAGAAAAAATGTTGACATGTTCAATACTTATTTTCCCCGCTGTATGTTATTTAATTGTATCTGTGTGGGGGTGTCTCAGCTCAAGTAGATTCATTTTGTCTTCTTTTAATTATTTACCTTTTGTTCTTATTAAAGACAAAAACGTGTGGGGGGGGGGTGTCTATGCATGTACATGTTCTTTTTGCTTTCAAAAATACCTTTCGAGGAGGGAAGGTGAGACCGACGCACTGAACTATGAGTTTGGGTAATTAATTGAAAAAAGCAACAAACCTAAATTTCAACACAAAGCTCACAACACAAAGAAACAAACGAAGGAGAAAACTTACAGACTTAGCACACCCGAGCAAGGCAGGGCTCTGGCGGAGACGAGGAGAATGTAAACCAAGACAGCGGAAATAGAAAAAGAAAATAACTCCCCTTAAATAATGATCAAAACCCTTAACATATTTAATGACCGGTGTGGGTCTCTGAAAGGGCAGGAGAAAGCAATGACATATAATTCGGACCAGCTGGGAATAATGAGGAAGTCATCGGAGCTGACAGCTAGCAGGGTCATGCCCGCGCTGAGCAAAACCCCAGAAAGCCACTGACAGCTGTCAACGCCAAGAGAAAGAACACAACAGAATACAAACATAACAATGTGACAAAAAATGGAGACAGACCACCCAAAAATACAATAAACAGACTACAATGAACGTAAACGGGAACATAAATCATATTGAGAAACAATATAGGATAAGTGACAACTCAAAAATGACAACACAGTACAAATAAGAAAAAAGGCAGACAACCTGAGCCCGGTGGAATCCCTCCACGCTCAGAACATGACATTAGCTCTTATAAAGCACACTGAATTGCTTTCTGTATGAAATGTGTTGTATAAATAAATCTTCTTCTACATTTTGAACAGCTTCGGCAATGCAGGACAACCTTGCCATACTTGCTTTTGTGACTGAAAATGAAAACAGGACATAAATGCATCAAGCAAAGTTGTTAAGTTCACTTGGAAAAGGAGCAATGTGAAGCCAAACCATACAACAAAAACAAGAACCTGGGTGCGGCTCTTGGTGTGGACTTTCAGGGTTAGAAACGCCATTAGTTCAAGCTTTCGTCTCTCTGATAGCTTAGATTAATCACAAGTAATAAAATGGTTTTTTTTTTAATCACCCACCACATCCATCCATCCATCTTCTTCCGCTTAATCCTTTTCGAGTCGTGGGGGGGCTGGAGCCTATTCCAGCATCTTTTGGGCGAGAGGCAGGGTACACCCTGGACAGATCGCCAGTCCATCACAGGGCCAACACAGAGAGACAGACAACCATTCACTCTCACAGTCATACCTAAGGACAATTTAGAATTCCTAGTTTTGATGTCAGTTAACCTAACTTGCATGTTTTTGGCATGTGGGAGGAAACCGGAGAAATCCTGGAGTAAACCCACGCAGACACGGGGAGAACATGCAAACTCCACACAGATCACTGTTGGTCGGGGGCTGGGATTGAACCCAGAATCCCCCGGCCAAGGGTGAGTTGCTGTGCTGCCGCAGTGCTAACCACTCCGCCACCATGCTGCCCACCCACCACATCATTTTCATTTATAAGTACTAAAAACAAGCCTTCCTATATTAACCCTAATGTAAAAAATACCCAACCAAACAGAAATAATCAGTCTGTTTTTAGTGCTTGACAACCAAATATACAGTAAGTCAACAGACTTTATTATTGGTTAAAAAGAACAGAAATGACCATTTCTGCATTTCTAAGACACAGTATTGTGGTTTAAATCACATCATTTTAACACAAATTTGTATTTCTGTTTTCAGTTGGGCAGCTAGCAATTCTTACCGATCATTCGGCCAAGCTTGAGGTCAAGAAAAAACGTGTGCTGAGGCAGAACCCAGCCTCCATGTTGAACTAGAGGCTTTATATTCTCTAAAACAGCTTTCATCAAAGTCACTTTAATCTCATTCATACCTGCAATGTTTACTCAGGAGAGACTAGTATTGACTGAGTCCCAGAGGAAAGCAGGGGAAAAAAAGTTCTCCAAATACTGATACCATCAATTTTTCAGAATTGTTCCACTGTGGAAAACATTATTGGTATCCCCAGTGCTAAGTCAGCTGTGGTAAACATACATCAATGACAGGCTTTTATTGCAAATGTGCCTACCCCGCATAGTAATAAATACATATATAAATAAATCTTGCATTTCTTGTTTTTTCTGTAGCTATGTTGAGAGGAAATAATAAAACAATAAATTGTCTGGTGATGAAAGCCACTTGACTGATTTATATAATTTAATTTACACATGTACCTAGTCAAAATTTGGCTCTTCTGAACAAAGCATTTTCCCCTGATATTGTTATAGAGTACATGAATTCAGCCCGACCGAAAGATTTTTTATACCAGTTATGTAATTGTTCAGCCTTTGAAATCTTCAAGTTAAAAAAAAACAAAAAAAACAAACAGGTTTGCTCATTTCTGATTTCTTGATCAGCAATGGTTAAATAGGGTAACCACTGTCCTTTTAAAAAGGTATTAAAAGGAATTATATTTTGAGTGAATAAAAATATTGAATTGTCTGAAATTGTGTTTGCAGGAATCTGATATTCTGAAAGAATTTCCATCACAAAAAGTTTGGCTATTTTGCCCCCTCATTTTTTAATCTCAGTATATAAACAGTAGGTGATAAGAATCATAGCAAACTTAACAGTTTAGGTCCTGCAGGCATGCCTGGTTTTTATCTACAAATGGAAACCTGAATGTTGAGGATGAGAGGAACTTATCTCCACATTTATAATATTTTTTTTGTCTTTTTGTATTAACCAATTTATCTGTCCCCTCAAGTGAGCAAAAATGGGTCATTCATGTATTAACATTTAACCACCGGACTTTACTGTGCTGTTGTGCATCAGGACTGTGTGCCCTACGCCAGAAAATGGCTGTCACCTGCGGCCAGAGTAGAGCTGGCCAGCTGGTATTGTATCCAAGGCTGACATTCATCATTATCTAATTGATGGTCACGTGACCCACAAACCCTGAAGGGGTATCTAAACGAACATTGACTTCTGCACTGGACAATGCTTAATTTGTGTGTGAA
Organism: Pholidichthys leucotaenia; assembly: GCA_020510985.1. NCBI lineage: Eukaryota > Metazoa > Chordata > Actinopteri > Cichliformes > Pholidichthyidae > Pholidichthys > Pholidichthys leucotaenia. The sequence goes on from CM035844.1 coordinate 217,791,523, forward strand.
ATGTCAGTAGATCTATTCTTTATTATATTATGCTCATTTGCTACCACATTGAAGTGATCTTGTGTAATATTGCGTAATTACAAGCCTTTTCAGTGAACTATAAGGGATAAGAAAGGAGGGGGGAAAAAACAAAACCAATGTGTGCTGATTTTAGGTCATATTGCTCAGCCCTGTGTTTAATGTCCCATACAGCAATAGAATAACATGCAGTATAATATGCATGGAGTCCTATGTGACCCATCTTGGCTACACAGTACCTGCAAGCACCCAGCTATTTTCAGAGGATTCCCGCCAGTCTTCATGAGCCTGTTTTTTTTTTGTTTTTTTTTCGCCTACACATGCTGACGACACTAAACAATAAACAGTATAAAATAAAATTAACTTTTCAAAAGAGTCTTTTAAATGATCAATAAAGTCTATCTCTGGTGCGTTTTACTGGCTCACTCCAACCATGACTATGGAGGAATCAAGTGTGTCTGTGAAAAATGAACTCTCCATTGCAGCTTGTGGAAATCTATGAAACAACGAAAGCAGCACTTAATCAACTATCAAATGATAAAATTGTTTTTCACTGTGGTTTTTTTTTTGGGGGGGGTGGCATCGATCTTTTTAAAGATGGATTGCCTTTGAGGACGAACTTAAAGTGCTTTCAGAAATGCTGCTTACCAAGAGGAATGTATGTTTTGATGATATTTACCATATTTTCAGTGCAGCTTTTGCTCCCCATGTGCCATTTTCTAGTGCAGGTGTGTCTATAATTGGGGGGGGGGGCTCCTTCAAAGAAGAATCTCGCTGCTGTCTTTGCCAAATGTGTTTGACAAATTATAGTGTCGGCTGATGGCAGAGCTCGTAGCTGTTTTCTCAAATGCCTGTGGTAAATTTCATTTGAAATTATAATCAGTGGGAGACACCACTTGAATCAGCTTGAGCAAAATTAGCTGGGTAAAGAACTTTTCCACACAAACTGTTTCCTTTGCTGAAGTAAAACTATTTCGGTGGATTGCTGTTTAAAACGGTGGAGCTCAGACATGCTTCATAAGTCCTCCAACTAAACCACTAAGAGATGAGAGTCCAAATATAGCTGGTGTCTTTTAAAAAGAAAAATTCAAATCTGAGTTCAGTTTCAGTTCCGCACTGGCAGTTCACATTTGTGCCAGTTATTAATTTATTTTAAGCATTAAAGACATAATTTTAGGTGGTTGAGGTTAGGGTATGGTGCAAATCGATTAACAACACTTTACACCTCTAACTAAGGATGTGCACAAGTGCGGGATATTGTTGCCCAGGCAACAGCCCATTTGTCATCTTTGTCTGAGCTTCCCCACGTCCCCATTTTTTTTTCAAAAATAACTGTCGTGCCTTATTATGCCAATAAGCTATAGATGCTGATATTAGACCAGTCCCTCCAGGATTTCATGGGCTGTTCTTGTGATTGTTGTGGCCCAAAAAGCCTGAATTTGTAGCAATTTTCTAAAAAGTTATGATAAAAAGTTGTAATGTTTTTCAAGGGTGTTTTTGCACTGAAAGTTGTGCAAGGAAGTACAAATTTTAAAGCAGTTGCTTTTTTCCCTATAGTTTACTGCATTTCTATGTAACACCGCAAGAAAAGCACAGGATTGTCAAAATTTCCCATGAAACAGAGATTTATTTGTAAATTAAGCAGAAACTTCTGCAATACACAAACTCTTTTGCTCAACAGCAAATGTAGAATTTTGCATAAAGTGATTTATGTGAGAAAATTCATTAAAAATGACCAACATTGTGCTCTTATTGAGAACTTTAATAAAAAAAAAAAAAAAAAAAAAATATATATATATATATATATATACACACACACACACACACACACACACACACACACACACACACACACATATATATATATATATATATATATATATATATATATTATGTGTGCTTTGCTAAATATAGCTAAATATATACAGTATATGCGCTTTGCCGCAATCCAGGGACACCTCTGTGACACTAGGAACACCAAGCAGATGTGGCAGGGAGTTCGGACACTGACGGGCTTTAAGCCTAGGCAGGGGGTCGATGATGACGACACTTCGCTTCCAGACAGGCTTAATGACTTCTTTACACGTTTTGAAGCATCAAACTCGACAATCAGAGGGAGGGCTGGCCCTCCCCCACCATCGGTCGGACCAGCTTTTACCATCAACACAGCGGACACACGGAGGACCCTAACCAGAGTCAACCCACGCAAAGCTGCAGGTCCAGACAACATGCCGGGACGTGTGCTCCGAGACTGCGCGAGCGAGTTGGCGGATGTCCTGACTGACATTTATATCTCCCTGAGTCAAGCCATCGTTCCCAGATGCTTCAAGACCTCTATCATTGTACCGATGGCAAAGAAACCAGTGGTGTCCTGTTTGAATGACTATCGTCCTGTTGCACTGACACCAATTGTGATGAAGTGTTTTGAGCGGCTTGTCAAACCACACATTACAGCCTGCCTCCCTGCATTACACGACCCGCTCCAGTTTGCATATCGTTCAAACCGCTCCACAGAGGATGCTATAGTCACCACCCTACACTCTGTCATCACCCACCTGGATCAGAAAGACACCTACGCCAGACTCCTGTACATTGATTTCAGTTCAGCATTCAACACCATTATTCCCCAGAGACTGATGGAGAAATTACTCCTTCTCGGTCTGAACACCGCCACATGTCTCTGGATCCTGGATTTTCTGACTGAGAGACCTCAGTCTGTCTGGGTTGGAAACAACATCTCCAAGTCTGTCACGCTGAGTACCGGATCCCCTCAAGGCTGTGTACTCAGTCCACTGTTGTTTACACTTCTAACACATGACTGTGTATCCAGACACGAGGGGAACCAGATTATTAAGTTTGCAGATGACACCACGGTGGTGGGACTTATCCAGAGGGATGAGGAATCAATGTACAGGGAAGAAGTGAGAGACCTGGAGGGCTGGTGCAGGGAGAACAATCTGGTGCTCAACGTGGACAAAACGAAGGAGATGATTATCGACTTCCGGCGGTCGCAGCCTGAGCATGCCCCCCTCAGCATCGGCGGCCGTTTAGTGGAGAGAGTAGAGAACATCAAGTTCCTCGGAGTGCAGATCTCGCAGGACCTGACCTGGAGCAAGAATTCCTTGGAGATCAGGAAACGGGCTCAGCAGAGACTGCACTTCTTGAGGAAACTCAAACAGGCCTCTCTCCCCATCTGCATCCTCAGGACCTTCTACAGAGGTGTGGTGGAGAGTGTTCTGACGTACTGCATTGCTACATGGTACTCCAGCTGCAGTATGTCAGACAAAAAAGCCCTGCAGAGGATAGTCAAGGGGGCGGAGAGGGTAATTGGAGTCTCCCTCCCCTCTGTCCAAGAACTTTTTCAGAACCGTTGTAGGAGCAGGGCACTAAACATTGTCAAGGACCGTTCTCACCCTCTGCATAAACACTTTGAACTTCTTCCATCTGGTAAACGATTCCGGAGCATCAGAGGCAGAACCACCAGACTGATCAACAGCTTCCTTCCACAAGCTGTCAGGATGCTGAACAGTTGACCCGGAATCTCTCATACACACTACTGCACCTACGGACATTTTGTATATTATAGTTAGTTATTCTTTTTTTTCCCCAAGTATGTCTCAGGGATGTGTGAATGGATGGGGGGGTGGGGGTGGGGGGGAGCTATGTGGGAATGTGTCTTAAATCATGCTGCTTCTTATATGGATGCTGAGAGAAACGCAATTTCATCTTGCCTGCACTACAGTTGTATGTACAGCAATATGACAATAAAGTTTGATTTGATTTGATTTGATATATATACTGTATATATATCTATTAGAATTGCTAAATTGCACCAAATGCATGTTAGAGCAGCGGTCCCCAAAGACTGGGCTGAGCCTCATGACTAATGGAGAGATGAGGACAATGGTCCCCAACCACTGGGATCACTCGGTACTGGGCCACAGAGGGGGAAAAAAACATAATTTATTCTTTTCCTCTGTAATGACAATAGAAGTCTGACTGGCTGACTAGCCAAAATGACACAGAAGTGCACCATGTGACGCTTATCAATATGTCATTTCGGTACATGCAGCCATTCGTGAGGGCTCGAGTATCGGATATGAACATGGCTTCAGGAGGAGCCGTCCGCTACTACTGCTAGCGACCACTTTTGGAAGTTCTGGCCTGGTACGATCCTGTGGTTTGTTTGGCTGTGACCGGAACTAACTGTAATGAAAGCTTGGACAAGAGGAGGAACGGTGGAGCCGCAACAGAGAGATTGCGGGTGAGTTGAGCATCGCGTTGAAGACAGGCATGACTAGCTGAATGAATGCTATCTGTTGACTTAGCTAACTGCTAATGTACACTACCGTTCAAAAGTTTGGGGTCACCCAGAAAATTTTGTGTTTTCCATGAAAATTCACACTTTTATTTACCACCATGAGTTGTAAAATGAATAGAAAATATAGTCAAGACATTGACAAGGTTAGAAATAATGATCTGTATTTGAAATAATATTTTTTTCCTTCAAACTTTGCTTTCATCAAAGAATCCTCCATTTGCAGCAATTACAGCATTGCAGACCTTTGGCATTCTAGCTGTTAATTTGTTGAGGTAATCTGGAGAAATTTCACCCCACGCTTCTAGAAGCCCCTCCCACAAGTTGGATTGGCTGGATGGGCACTTCTTGCATACCATACGGTCAAGCTGCTCCCACAACAGCTCAGTGGGGTTTAGATCTGGTGACTGCGCTGGCCACTCCATTACAGATAGAATACCAGCTGCCTGCTTCTTCTCTAAATAGTTCTTGCACAATTTGGAGGTGTGTTTTGGGTCATTGTCCTGTTGTAGGATGAAATTGGCTCCAATCAAGCACTGTCCACAGGGTATGGCATGGCGTTGCAAAATGGATTGATAGCCTTCCTTATTCAAAATCCCTTTCACCCTGAACAAATCTCCCACCTTACCAGCACCAAAGAAACTCCAGATCATCACGCTACCCTCACCTTGCTTGACAGATGGCGTCAGGCACTCTTCCAGCATCTTTTCAGTTTTTCTGCGTCTCACAAATGTTCTTCTGTGTGATCCAAACACCTCAAACTTCGATTTGTCCGTCCATAACACTTTTTTCCAATCTTTCACTGTCCAATGTCTGTGTTCTTTTCCCCATATTAATCTTTTTCTTTTATTGGCCAGTCTCAGATATGGCTTTTTCTTTGCCACTCTGCCCTAAAGGCCAGCATCCTGGAGTCGCCTCTTCACTGTAGATGTTGACACTGGCGTTTTGCGGGTACTATTTAATGAAGCTGCCAGTTGTCACCATGGGGTGAGACGCCGGCTCGGCGCTCAGCCCATGCTCCTTTTATCCCTGCCTCTCATTGGGCAGCGCCTCAGCTGGCTCCCAGCTGTCAGTGTCACGGGACGGCTGGGGCCAGTTAATCCTCATCAGCTGGGGCGCTACTAATGAGTATAAAGCGGAGCAGCCACGATCATTCGGCGCTGCGACATAAGCACTACTAGGCTGGAGCCCCTTCGTCCGGTGCCAGCCCTTGTCTCATCATCCAGCATCTCTCGTAAGTGTTTTCCCGTAAGAAGTATTTGTGCCTCTGTGCCCCCATGTCCGGCGCAAGCCCTCTACTAGTCTTAGCGAATCACTTGGGAGCGCCACCTTATTAACTGTTAACTCTGTTGCTGTACTGCCCATGAGTGTAACTATATATGAGCATTTGTGCTTTCCTCATCCCTTACCCCTGTCACTATTAAACATCACAACTGACTGGCTCACCCTTGGCTCTCTTATTGCGTGGCTCCCTAGAGCCACGTGTGACAGTATGTCGCAGCCCGAACGAGTTGCCGGCGGCCGTAAATGGTTTGGACTTGTACCTTCCTGTCCGGGTGTTAGCGCCGTTAGCATGCCATTTCCCAGGAGTCACCTCCGACGCCAGGGCGACGAGCTGAGGTCCATCCTGGGGGCTGTCGACAGGACGCTCTTCACCCTGCACGACGCCTCCAACGCGAGACGCTGGCATCCGGGCCGTGGTGAGGATCTCCTGGACAGTTACACTCGCTCCTTATTCCATCTCGAGGTCGGTGCCAGGATTGACGCCATGGACACACAGCGAGAGAAGCTCTGCGGGTTGGATGGAAACCCCGGCAGAACGCCGAAGTGGATGACGTTGCCCCCTGCTTCGGGACCCCGTTCCTGCTGCCATTCCAGCCCGGGAGTTTGCGCCACCCAGAAGGCTTCCCCCGTTCTGCACCACGTCACTCGGGATTCCACCCATGGAGCCGCAGCTGACAGCAGTTACGTCTGGGACCGAGCGGCTGACACGATTCCCGCTGTGCATCCATTCACCATCTGCAGGCACGTGGCGGCGGCAGTGAGATTGGTGGAGAGGACTCCAGGGCAGCGAAGCTTTCCCGAGCTCAACGCCTTCCTCGCCTCGGTCTCTGCTCAGGAGCGGCGATTCCTGGGTTCCCCCCTCGCTTTGTCCCCTGGGAATAGCCGTCATCACTTCGCCAAGTCACCTCAGCATGAACCCCGTCCGGATCCAGTTCTGGGCTTCAACCAGGACCTCTCCTCCCACGCAGCTGTCACCTTTTTGCCTCGTCAGTGTGGAGATTTTACAGCCTCGTTCCCTGAGACCACGGGAGGCGGAGTCTGCTTCTACATCAACTGCATCTGGTGCTCTGATGTAACGGTAATTTCCAAACACTGTTCTCCTGCCTTGGAATTTCTTGTTATCAATTGCAAGCCCTTCTATTCCCCGCGGGAGTTTGCTTCTTTTATAATGATCGCTGTGTACGCCCCTCCCGACGCGGACACGCGCGAAGCTCAGCGCGTGCTCGTGGATCACATTCAACACACAGAGCGGAGTTTTCCAGACTCGCTGATTATTGTGGCTGGCGACTTTAATCAGTGCAATCTGAGCCACGATCTCCCCCGCTACAAACAGTTTATTAAATGCCCCACCAGAGGATTAAACACACTGGATCACTGTTACACCACAGTGAAAGACGCATATCGCGCTGTCCCTCGAGCTGCGCTGGGATTATCTGATCACGTGATGGTTCACCTCATTCCCACATACAGACAGAGATTGAAGCTCACTAAACCTGTTGTGAGCACTACGAAGATACGGACCAGTGATGCTGAGGAGAAGCTGGAAACGTGCATGGAAATATCTGACTGGGGCATGCTTAAAGGAGCCACGCATGATCTGGATGAGTACACGGACACTGTGAACTCATATATCCACTTTTGTGAAGAGAACATTCTTCCATCACGCACCAGGGTGAAGTACTCTAATGATAAGCCCTGGTTCACTGCCAAGCTCAGACAGATCAGGAAGGAGAAGGAAGCAGCGCTGAAAAGTGGAGACAGGGACTGCTACAGGGAGGTTAAATACCGGTTTAACAGAGAGCTGAAGAGGGCTAAATCTGTGTACTCAGAGAGACTCCAGCAGCAGTTCACTGCTAATGATTCGGCTTCCGTGTGGAGAGGACTGAGGCAGATCACCAACTATCGGCCTCAGGCTCCTAAAGGTCAGGATGACAAAGCCCTTTGTCAGAGACTGTCCCAACACTATGCCCGTTTTGACACCTCGTCATCTGTGTCCAACTCCCCCCCTCCCTCCAGCTCCACAGCCTCCACATTCCCTACTTCATTTAAGGCACCCCCCCCTCCTCCCCCCCTCCCCTTATCATCAGTGAGCAGGATGTGCTCAAACAGTTCTCCAGACTGAACCCGCGCAAGGCCCCCGGCCCAGACGGCGTGTCTCCCTCCACCCTGAGACTCTGTGCGAAACAGCTGGCTCCTGTATTCACAGACATTTTTAACACCTCCCTTAAGTTATGCCACGTGCCATCCTGCCTCAAATCCTCCACCATCATCCCTGTCCCCAAGAAGCCACGGATCACTGGACTTAATGACTACAGACCTGTAGCGCTCACCTCTGTAGTCATGAAGTCCTTTGAGCGCCTGGTCCTGTCCCACCTCAAGTCCATCACCACCCCTCTCCTGGACCCGCTGCAGTTTGCCTACCGAGCCAACAGGTCTGTAGACGATGCAGTCAACCTGGCCCTCCACTCCATCCTGCAGCACCTGGACTCCCCGGGAACCTACGCCAGGATCCTGTTTGTGGACTTCAGCTCCGCATTCAACACCATCCGCCCCGCTCTGCTCCGGAACAAGCTGTCCCTGCTCAACGTGCCTGACTCCCTCTGCAGGTGGATCATCGACTTCCTGACGGACCGGAGGCAGCATGTGCGGCTGGGAAAGACTGTCTCAGACTATACTAGCATCAGCACCGGATCACCCCAGGGCTGTGTACTTTCCCCCCTACTCTTCTCCCTTTACACCAACTCCTGCACCTCCAGCCACCAGTCTGTCAAGTTGATCAAGTTTGCGGACGACACCACCCTCATCGGGCTCATCTCCAACGGCGACGAGTCCGCCTACAGGAGAGAGGTGGCCCAGCTGGCGACCTGGTGCAGCAATAACAACCTGCAGCTGAACGCTCTGAAGACAGTGGAGATGATTGTAGACTTCAGGAAAGTCACTACTCCTCTGCCCCCCCTCACCCTCTCAGGCTCTCCCATCACCACTGCTGATTCCTTCCGCTTCCTAGGCACTACCATCACCAGGGACCTCAAATGGGAGCTGACCATCAGCTCACTCATCAAAAAAGCCCAGCAGAGGATGTTCTTCCTGCGGCAGCTGAGGAAGCTCAAGCTACCCACCAAGATGTTAGTGCAGTTCTACACAGCCATCATCGAGTCCATCCTCACCACCTCCATAACCGTGTGGTACGCAGGAGCCACTGCCAGGGACAGACTAAGGCTGCAGCGCGTCGTGCGCACTGCTGAGAAGGTGATCGGCTGCAAGCTCCCATCTCTCCAGGATCTGTACATCTCCAGGACCCGGAGGCGTGCTGGCCGGATCATAGCCGATCCCTCACACCCTGGTCACGTACTGTTTGCCCCCCTCCCCTCTGGTAGAAGACTTCGGTCCATCCAGACTAAAACCTCCCGTCACATGAACAGCTTCTTCCCCTCTGCCATTAGACTGCTGAACACTAAGTGACTCTCGTGCACCATGTACAGCAGCTCAACCAGACTCATGTCAATCATCACTGTTTTCTTCCTGCATTACCGACTGCACTATATAGTTCTCCACAGTATCTGCTGCTGGCTAATATATATTTTAACTGTTGACCAGTATCACTTAATCTTATCCTACACTTTATTACATGTATAGTTTATTTCTCTTATCTTATCATGTTTAATGTTGCAGCATTGTACCGAGACAAATTCCTAGTTTGTGTACTACATGAACAATGGCAATAAACCTGATTCTGATTCTGATTCTGATTCTGATTCTGAGCCTCATTCCCCCGCTGTCACTCCAGAGCATTCGGGCTGGCTCACCCTGGCTGATACCCCCTCCTCCTCGACGCGCTCCCCGACTGCTGTGTGTGCCTGGAATCCCGGCCTGGTGAACCCTCTCCTGGAGACGACGCGAGCGGTCCCCAGACGATTTCCCAGGGGGTCCTCCGTTATCGCCTGGCGGGGAGAGGAGGAAGCAATGTTCACCGCAGCAGGCTCCACCCAACCTCCAGGAGGCAGGCAAGTCCTAGTTTATTTACATCAGTTTAATGATTTGCTCTGTCACACTCCTGGAGGTGGAGTTCGGGGTTCGCAGCTCCCTGAGCTCCCACCACCTGCTGTAACTTGTGCCTTTAATCCTGCATCCTCTGTGTCTCTCTCCACCGAGCGCTCCCTGGCTCTGGGTCAATGTGATGGGATGAGGAGAGGGCCTGCGGTTCTGCAGCTACGTTGTGGGCGGAGGAGGAAGACCGACTGCTGTGTGGAGTCTGCGCCGATGACCAAGCGTCCCCGGGTCTCCACGGAGGTGCAGTTCGGTCCAGCAGGACGAGGTTCTCCTACCATCACGCCACATGGACTGTCGGCGTGGCTACTTGCGCTGGAGGAACCTCAAGCTGCGCTGACCATCGTTCTGGCTGCGGGGCCCGACCCAGCCGAATGGGAGCCTGACAACAACCTCCGGACAACGGATCCTGGATCTTCGCAGTCCTGGATGGCGTCGGAACACGAGATCAGGCGAGTGCTCCTCTCTCTTTTCTCCCTCTATTTCTCTGAGCACTTTAGCCTGTCTCTAGGGGGGATGAGCCGGGTGCAGCCGCCCGTTGCATCCGAGCTCGTTCCGCCGGGTTCTGGCGCTGCCGGTGATCCTGACCCCGGTTCTGTTTTCTTCTCTGAGCCTTCTTCCAGGGTCGCCGGCGAGGAGTTGCCATTCCTCATGGTGCTGTGGGGTCCAGGTTCAGTGTTGAAGGTCGGTTCTGGTGCGGTGCCGACCCAGTCGGGGTCCGTCGTGGGTGCTGCTCCAGCGGTGCTTGACGTGGATTCGCCCGAGACCCAATCGGGGTCCGACGCGGGTGCTGCTCCAGCGGCGTTCAGCGTGGGTTCGCCTAAGACCCAATCGGGGTCCGACGCGGGTGCCACCCCAGTGTTGTCCAGGTCCGGTGGGGAGGTGGCTGTTCCCCTGCAGCCTGACGCTCGTCTACCTCATCATTGGCTCTCCCCTAAGCCTCTTCCTCCGGGGTCCGCTCTGACCCTTCGTCCGTCTCAACGGTCCTGGTGGTTGAGCGACGCGGGTCGACGGCTCGACCTGCAAGTCTTCTGGTTCGGCGAACTGGTCCAACCTCCCGACGAACTGTATTGTTGCTGGGTGGCCTGGCACGGCTACCGGTGGCCTAGTTTCTTGGAACTTGGGTTTGGACTTGGCCGCCCGAACATTGTCTCTTCCCCGGGTTGCCAACTGGACAATGGGTGGGGAGATTACCAGAACAATTCCGGCCGTTTTGGACTCTGCCTGCCGTCTCCTCGGGTGTCCTTAACTTCTTTTATTATTATTGAGGTCACTCGGGTGTAGTTTCTTTGTCCGTTAGGGGAATATATGTTTTTGTGCTGTGTGTTGTGTTTTTTTTATTAACCATACTCAGCATTTTTATCTTATCATTATCCTGTGCTCCTGTCACCATTATCCCTCTAGGTGACCCTCCTTGTATTTAGTGCTGTGTATTGTGTTTTCTCCCTTATTAACCGTACTCAGCATTTTACCTTATTGTTATCCTATGATCCTGTCACCTTTATTCCTCTAGGTAATCCCCCATTTTTTTTTGGTGCTGTGTATTGCATTCTCCCCCTTGTAAACCGTACTCAGCATTTTTCCCTCATGTTCATCCTGTTCCTACCCTGTCACCGTTATTTCCCTGGGTGTCCCTCTTTCTATATGGCGCTGTATATTGTTTTCCCTGCCACCCGTACTCAGCGTCTTTCATCACCCTTATTTTATCTTTAGCTTTGTAGGAGTGCGTTATGGAGTAGTGTGTTTCGTTCCCCATTAACCATACTCTGTAATTGCTTTATTTGTCCTGTTACCTCTTTGGGGTTTTTTTCCCTCCCTTTCTTGCCCTGGCCTATGCGTTGTGTTATTTGAGCAGAGCGTAACCTGTGTCCTACTCAGTTTTCTCCCCATCTGTGCCCTGGGTTAATTTTTCCCTGTTTTGTAACGTATCGTGTTTGGGTTTTTTCCTCTCTCTGCCCTGCGACCCTACATTGTCCATTGTTTTTTTTTTTTTGTTTTGTCCTTCCCTTTGCATCTTCCCCTCCGGTCCTGCCTCCCTTCCGCCCACCCTAGGTGGGGGTGGGGGGCTGGGATGTTCCTGATCGTTCGGGAGCCCGACCGTGAGGGGGAGGCTCTGTCACCATGGGGTGAGGCGCCGGATCGGCGCTCAGCCCATGCTCCTTTTATCCCTGCCTCTCATTGGACAGCGCCTCAGCTGGCTCCCAGCTGTCAGTATCACGGGACGGCTGGGGCCAGTTAATCCTCATCAGCTGGGGCGCTGCTAATCAGTATAAAGAGGAGCAGCCACGATCATTCGGTGCTGCGACATAAGCACTACTAGGCTGGAGCCCCTTTGTCCGGTGCCAGCCCTTGTCTCATCATCCAGCATCTCTCGTAAGTGTTTTCCCGTAAGAAGTATTTGTGCCTCTGTGCCCCCATGTCAGGCGCAAGCCCTCTACTAGTCTTAGCGAATCACTTGGGAGCGCCACCTTATTAATTGTTAACTCTGTTGCTGTACTGCCCATGAGTGTAACTATGTATGAGCATCTGTGCTTTCCTCATCCCTTACCCCTGTCACTATTAAACATCACAACTGACTGGCTCGCCCTTGGCTCTCTTACTGCGTGGCTCCCTAGAGCCATGTGTGACACCAGTTGAGGACCTGTGAGGCTTACTGTACTTATCTTCTTGCTCAGTTGTGCAGCGGGGCCTCCCACTTCTCTTTCTACTCTGGTTAGAGACTGTTTGTGCTGTTCTCTGAAGGGAGTAGTACACACCGTTGTAGGAAATCTTCAGTTTCTTGGCAATTTCTCGCATGGAATAGCCTTCATTTCTAAGAACAAGAATAGACTGTCGAGTTTCACATGAAAGTTCTCTTTTTCTGGCCATTTTGGGCGTTTAATCTACCCCACAAATGTGATGCTCCAGATACTCAACCTGCTCAAAGGAAGGTCAGTTTTATAGCTTCTCTAACCAGCTAAACTGTTTTCAGCTGTGATAACATGATTGCACAAGGGTTTTCTAATCATCCATTAGCCTTCTGACGCAATGAGCAAACACATTGTACCATTAGAACACTGGAGTGATAGTTGCTGGAAATGGGCCTCTATACACCTATGTAGATATTGCACCAAAAACCAGACATTTGCTGCTAGAATAGTCATTTACCACATTAGCAATGTATAGAGTGTATTTCTGATTAGTTTAAAGTTATCTTCATTGAAAAAAACAGTGCTTTTCTTTCAAAAATAAGGAAATTTCTAAGTGACCCCAAACTTTTGAATGGTAGTGTACCTTGTTTGGTTACTTTTGTTCTGGTTGTACTAAAGAGTTGTTTGGAGTTGGAGCTTACAACTGTTTATCTACACCATCTACATCAGTCACAGTTAAAGAATTTGATGGAGAAAGATTTGCAGCTGCACTTGTCGGAGCTTTCAGTTGTAAAAAAAAAAGTTCTTGATACTATTAAATCACTAATTAAGGAGATTAAGGAGCATTCATTTTAACCCCATGCCCCCTCCCAAGTTTTATTCTGGCCCACTGCATCAGGAAACTTGCTGCGGTTGTGTGGGCGTCTGCATCAGGTATTGTGACGTTGTGGGAATGATGATATAACACAGAGGTCGACAACCACTTACTGTGGAAAGAACCATTTTGAGCAATTTTCGTATCCCCCAAATCTGTGTGGAGCCACAAAACACATCTGAGCCTTAAAATGAAGGTAAAACAGCTGAGCTAAATGTCTAAACTGGCCTGTCAACATTTTTTTTTTCCTTTTAAATGTGGAAATTTTCTTGTATTAGTTTGGTTACAACTTTTCCTTCTTAAGTTTTGGGTCATTTTTCTCTATATGACTTTTTTGTAATGTGTCAATATGGTACATTTTAAATCATAAATATGTTCAAATGGGCATGCTTTGATAAATTTCCCTATAAATGTTGAATTAATAATAATTAATAATCAAAATTTAGGAACATTCTTGTGAATTGGTTACTTCTTCCATGCCATTTTTCAATTTTTCATTTTTCCTCAAATTTGAGATTTTTTTTTTGTGCAAAATTTTCTGGAAAATTGGAGTCTTGTTTTCTGACATGTTTTAATGTGAATGGACCAAATGTGCAGACACAGAGAGGAGAGCAGCCTGGCGGCTGGTGCTGGCAACCCCGGGGAGACAGAGAGGAAAATGGTGCTGGTGCAATTGGCAACCAGTATTGAACTGTAAGAGACAGCCTCTTACTTTTAGAGATGCGGCAGCACATGATGAGTATTTAACTGGCTCAAGCATTCTTTTTGCAGCAGTGATCTTCAGTGATTAGTGCAGCAAAATTGCAGGTGAGGAGAGGGTGTCTCAGGCCCGGAGACTTAAGATGGGTACAAATGCTTAAATTTTGCCCAGGACTTCCTGGAGACCCAGGTGGACCCAGGTGAGGAAGGTGGCCCGCCAGAGTGAGTCCGATGTCCACCCACAGCAGTCCTAAGTCTGCCTCGGAGAAGGTCCGGGTAGGGAAAGTCCTGGGAGAGACGAGGTGGTGAGAATATTTGTGAGCAGAGAGAATAATTAGGCTTACTTAATGTCCCACGGAGGGAGAAGGCGAGTGGGTTGGCACATAGCAGCTGAAGACCACGTACAGGTTGAGTTTTCGTGCTAACAGCCAGAGTGAGAAGTGACTCCTTCTTAAAGGCAGGGTTGGTTGGGTTGGTGCAGCTGGAGATAATCAGTCAGGTAGTCAGCAGTGCAATGAGATGAGTGTACTCATATGTGAAATACTACGTTTCCCTCATGAGTTTACTTTTTTTTCTAGAATTTATGACTTTTGTGTCAGAAATTCAGCTTTTTTCTTTCAGTAATTTATCCCCTTTTTGTTAATTAGTTTTCTTTACGTTTCTCCTTTTTTTGATAAATGTGTTACTTTTCCCTTGTAAATTTTTGACATTTAAAAAAAATATATATATATTGCTTTTGTCCCCTCAAGAATTTAGTGCATCTTTTTAAATACATTTCTTTACACATTTTCAATGATTTGTCTTCATAAATTTGGAACTTTTTTCTAAATTTGTGATGTTTTTCTTATAAATTCATATTTTTTCCTGGTATACTTTGCTCTTGTTACAGGCCACCTTCTCAAAATGTCAGTGCACGTCTCTGCCTGTCATTCCATGTAGTGATTTCACAACCTTTAGATTTTTTAATGGTAAAAGGCTGCAGGACCAGCAGGAAAAACCCACTTTGTTTACTTATTGTTTTCTTTTGGAGGGCAGTCCTGCTTTCGCTGACTTATCAACGCCTACCAATATAACCCTATTTAGCCATTCATTTACATCTATAATCTAAATAAATGCCTTTTAGCAGATGATAGCATTAAAAACGAACAATACTCCATGTTTTTGCTTCTCTGTAAGAGTATGTTCATATTGCAAGGTAATCTCAAACTCCTTATTGATCATAGATCAAAACGTTAATCTTAATTTAACTTCATGGAATTGCTGAGGTCAACAAAATCTTAAAAAACTTAAACAAGTCATGAATAAAATAAAAGACATAGATTCAAAAATTGTATTTTTACAAGAAACTCATCTATTAGAGGAGGATGTAAAAAGAATTAGGAGAAGATGGCGAGGTATCGTGTTCACCTCATCATTTTCATCCCGGGCTAGGGGAGTTATGATTCTCACACATAAAACAGTCCCATTTCAAACGAAAAATGTAATTAGAGACAAATTTGGAAGATATCTAATTATCCAAGGATCTTTGTTATTAGAAAAATATAAATCTGGTGAACTTATACGGCCCCAATATTGATGATCAAAACTTCTTTGTTAATTTATTCCTCACTTTATCATCACTTACAGGGCAACATATAATAGCAGGGGATTTTAATTGTACATTGAATCCCAGTATAGATAGATCAATAGGACTGGACTGTAGCAGTAGTAGTAGATTAGTTTATTTGACAGGGACAGTGCAATAAACATAGACAATTAATCAAAGACAATCAATCTGATGTGTTGCACATAGAGTGTATAGCTATTAGCTAATTTGCAACTCTTGTCCCTGGATGGGCTTTAGAAAAAAGAATCAAGTAAAGATGGGAAAAAAAATAAAAAATATACACAATAACCACATACATCAATGCAGAAAAATTATAAATACACAATTATAAATATTATAAATATTATAAATACACAAATATAACAGCCTGACTCACATTTAACATAAATATTATAAATATTATAAATACACAAATATAACAGCCTGACTCACATTTAACACATATAACATAACTCACATTTGCCTATTTCAGGCCTTCCTCCCTCCGTCACTCACTATAAAAAACACATTTATTCCTTCCCTTCATTCACTCTCACTTTGCAGACAAATAATTCATACATGAGTACATTCTTGTTTATTTTTCAGCCAGTTTTTAACATTTTTAGTGAATGTTTTAAAGTCCGTTATTATTTTAATTTCATTCATTTCATTTGGCATTGTGTTCCAGATGTGACTGCCCTTTATAGAGAAAGCTGTTTGTCCAAATGTGGTTCTGCGGTGGAATATTTTACAGTTATTGTTAACAGAACTCCTGGTGGCTCTGCTGCTGTCCTGTCTTTGGACGAAACCAGCAAGTGGCTCGGGTGCTGATTTATGGAAACATTTGAATGTTAATTTCAGAAGACAGAGGTCAATGAAGCTCTCAAAACTCAATAGGTTGTATTTTTTTAAAACATTACAGTGATGCCACCTAATGGGCTTTTTGTCCAAGATTTTTAGGGTTTGATTATATAATGAACCTATATGTCTTATTGTGGAAGGGGCTGCTTGAGCCCAGACTGTCAAACAGTATGATATATGAGAAAAAACCATAGAATGCATATACAGTGCAGCTGCTTCGTAAGGCATGTAATATCTAATTAATTTAAAGCAGTTCAGATTTTTTTTTACTGTTTTTGAAATTTTCTTTATATGAAGATTAAATTTGAGTTGAGGATCTAGTACAATGCCAAGGTATTTGAATTCTGTAGCTAAACTGATGTCATGATCATGTATATTAACTTTAAAATGTTGCAGGTTACATTTTTTGATTGAAAAGCACATTGAGACTGTTTTCTGAAGGTTCAGCAATAGATGGTTCTTGAGGAGCCACTCTTGGACATCAACCATACTTGTAGACAGTACATCTGCAGCCTGTGCTGGAGTCTTGGCAGCTGTGTAAATAACTGCATCATCTGCATAGAGTTGGCATGTTGCAGCTGAGCAGTGTAACGGCAAGTCATTAATAAAAATGCTGAAAAGTAAAGGACCAAGAATGGACCCTTGTGGGATACCCATGCGGTTGTTTAAAAATGAGGATTTATCCTGGTGAACTTTTACACACTGTTCTCTATTCTGGAGATAAGATGCAAACCATTCTAATGTATTTGGGGAGAAGTTAAAAGATACCATTTTGGATAAAAGCAAACTGTGGTTTACAGTATCGAAAGCCTTTTTGAGATCTAGAAAAACAGCTCCTACCACATTACCCCTGTCCAAGGACTGTTTGACGTTTCAATAAGGCAACAATTTGCTGTTTCTGTTGAGTATCCTGGTCTAAAACCAAATTGATGTGGATGAAGAAGTTGACTGTCTTGTAAGTAGTCTATCAGCTGTGTAGCTACAACTTTTTCAAGAACCTTAGATAGGACTGGTAAGATAGAGATTGGGCGGTAATTGCATATATCGTCTTTACTGCCTGATTTATGAACTGGTATGACGACAGCTTTTTTCCAGCCAGATGGAAATGTACTAGACCTAATGGAGAGATTAATGAGATGAGTCAGTGGTTTGATTAATATTTTGCTGTGCATTTTGAGAAAGGAGGTGCTCATATTGTAGATATCATTAGTTTTTGAGTTTGACAGTGTTTTAACAATACCAGCAATTAACTTCTCATTTACCTCATCGATGTGAAAAGTATCTGTTGGAAGTATGGAATTTGTGTTGTTGAGCACATTTGGCAGCACAAAAATTTTTGTTAAGTCTTCCACAGAGCCCACAAAGTGTGAATTAAATTCATTTGCCAAAGTAGCCTTGTCACTGACGGTCTTGCCATTGATTCTAAGTTCCTTTACCCCCTTCTGATCATTTTTTTTATTAGTTAAGTTATTTAAATGCCTCCATAGGGAACTGTTGTTACCCTTTGCATGATCTATCAGTTTATTGTAATAAGATATTTTTGATTTTCGCAGCTCATATACCACTTTATTTCTTAAACTTTTGTACACAAGGTGATCATTTTGTAGTTTGGAGGTTAGTGATGTTTTCAGTGCATAGTCTCGCCTCTTCATAAGTTTTCTTATTTCATTATTTAACCATGGTAGGCTAATCTTCTGTTGTCTACTTTTAATTTGCTTTGAAAATTTTTCTATAGACTTTGTGATTGTTGCAGTTATAAAATTACAACAATCATCTACTTCACATGTTGACATGAGCTGCTCCCAATTTTGATTCTCTAAGTAATGTTCAAACTCCTCATTTTTTGATTTGGGGATAATAAAATTTGATTTGTCAATATCGACTCCCCCAAAATACTGTAGTCGCTTTTTAGTAAGTTTCCTGACAGCAAGAACCATGTTATGATCTGAGAGACCAGTTACAAGATTATAGGTTCTGGTTATTCGTTCTGGTTTATTAGTAAATACCATGTCAATAAGTGTTCTGGATTGTTTGGTTATCCTGGTGGGTCCTTTGATGATTTGCTGGTAATTAAATTTAGTCATGAGGCTTTTCAGTTTTTGTTTGTCTTTTTTATCAGACCAGTTGATATTAAAGTCACCATGAATTATTGTTTCTCTGTTCTTCTCAAGTTGTTTAACCAGATCACTTAATTCATTATAAAAGGAAGAGTTGTGTGACGGTGGGTTGTACACTACTGCAATGTTGAAATTCATTACCGGAGAGAGACATGCATTAACAGCTAAACATTCAAGTGAAGTATTCAAATCAACCAGTTGACATTTATATTTCTCTTTGATGTAAATTAAAAACATCTCCTCCCCTCCCTACCTGCCTGTCTTTTCTAAAACACTGGTAGCCCACAATATCGATCATATTAGTGTCTATGTTCCTGTGTAGCCAGCTTTCTGAGAACCAAAGGTAGTCCAGATTTGAGTCCAACAGCAACACCGAAATCTCATCTCTTTTGGGGATTATGCTCCGTATGTTTAAATGACCGCCGAGGATCCCCTTTGGTTTAGCCTTGGTGTCCCAAAGAACTCGTGCATGATTAACAGTTTGGAAAAATAAATGTTGTTTTGCTTTTGTACAGCTCGGTTTTGTGCTAACCCAGTGGTCTGCTGTTTAATAGTGGCAGGTCCAGGGTTAAGGTGAATATCTCCTGCCAGAAGTAGCAGAACTAACAGAACTTTAATTGTATATCCTCTGCCATATTGTGATTTTTGCTTAACAGCCATGTTTGCCTTAATTTGGAAGTTTTTGCTCAGGGCTTTTAAAGACCACATAGAGTGTAGGGTGAGATGTCCAAGCCCAAATCCATACAGATAAAACTTTTTAACTTCACCTTTGGTTGAGTTTGTCGGAAAATCCTTCTTGTTGCAGGTCCAGACACACAAAGACAAAACGAAGAGGAAGTAGATAAGTAGAGAAGGCTTATTAGTGGTGCCCATCAGCCCACTTTTTAATCCGGTGGCAGCCATCTTCAGTCTTTCTTGGAAAGAAGGAAAAAGAAAATCTGTGGATAGTAAAATAAATTCTGCTTATATCGCCAGAATCTGATCCGATCGTCCTCGAATCCAGCTGGGCCTCAGCTAGCCAACTAGCCCCTTTCGTTGCTGGTCTTGTTGCTCATAGCCGCCGTAACTGGTCTCCCGTCCCGCTCCTCCAACCGAGTCTCGTCGCACATCGCCGCTGCCACCGAGCTCCGCTGAGGTCACGGTAAGTCCTCCGCTAGGCACCGCCACCTACCGTCGTCTGCCTGGGTGAATCTCTGCTGAGCCCCGTCAACAAATAGCCGCTTGCCTGGTAGTATCTCCGCTGGGCCTCGCAGCTGGGCTTCGATTCAGGCTGGTGTAAGGTGGAATGACTGGCGCCAGCATTAAGCTAACTAGCGTTAGCTTAGCAATCGCTTCGGGTAGTCTCGTCGCACACCGCCGCTGCAGTCACGGTAAGTGACGCACAATAGATGTAGGATGACTATTAATCATTTTATGAAAGACTTGAGATTGCTAGATATATGGAGAGAAATGAAACCACAAGTCAAAGCCTATTCTTGTTATTCTAATACCTATAAGACATTCTCACATATTGACTACTTTTTGATCACTACAGAATTAAGGTCCAAGATTCAAAACTGTTTCTATGATAACATTGTGATCTCTGATCATGCACCCTGCTGTCTAGTATATGTAGATAAGAAATTGACAAAGGGCCCAGTTAGGTGGCATTTTAAACATAAATGGCTTCAGGATGAGGAATTTGTTAAGTACATAGAAAAACAGATAGATGAGTTCTTTGATATCAATTCTACGCAAACAACGGCATGTATAAAGTGGGAGGCTTTCAAAGCTTTTATTAGGGGGAATATTATTAGTTATACAGGTTCAAAATCTAAGAACACCCGAGAGGAGAGAGTCCAATTGGAACGTAAAATGAAAATTCTTCAAGAAAAGGTGTATGAAGGAAGTAACCCACAGTTAGAGAACAAATTACTGATTCTGAGAGCTGAATATGACAAAAAATCAGTGAATAGAGCTGCCTCCAGTCTTCTAAGATTGAAGCAAACTTTTTATGAACAAGGTGAAAAATCAGGAAAATTATTGGCATGGCGGATTAAACAATTAGAATCTAAAACACCAATTACCAGTATTATAAGTAATGGACAGGTAGTTATAGATCCTTTAGAAATTAATAGTGCCTTTAGAGATTATTATGAAAAACTATATGATACAAAAAAATGAAACTGACTTAACAAAACTAAATGGGTTTTTGGGTGGATTATCCATACCAGGTATTCCAAATGAAAACAGGGAGATACTGGAGTCTAAAATTAGTCAAGAAGAAGTTGGGCAAGCCATTGATAATATGAAATCAGGAAAAAGAGCAGGACTAGATGGTCTTCCAGTTGACCTCTATAAAAATTTAAGAATAAATTAATAAAACCACTTTTGGAAATGGTTTTAGAAGCATTTCAAAATGGTAATTTACCATCATACATGAATAATGCCTTAATTATACTGTTGCCAAAACCAGGTAAACCCTCTAATAAATGTGAAAACATGAGACCAATAAGCCTATTAAATGCTGATCTTAAAATAATCTGTAAAATTTTAGCAAAACGACTACAAGAAATGTTACCAAATATTATTAACCGAGATCAGAATGCTTTATAATGGGAAGGCAAGGCTTCCATAATGTAGAAGACTATTTAATATTATTTATTCCAATAAAGAAGCACCGGATACAGCTCTCCTATCTTGGACGCCGAAAAGGCCTTTGATAGGGTCGAATGGCCCTATCTTTTTGAAGTCCTACAAAGGTTTGGACTTGGAAATAATTTCATAAAATGGGTCAAGATAATATACAATAATGCTACAGCAGAAATCCTAACAAACAGCAATATCTCAAAATCAATAAAAATCAATAGAGGATGTCGACAAGGCTGTCCACTTTCACCTTTACTGTTTACTATGGCAATTGAACCTTTAGCGATGGCAATACGTTTACATCCACAAATATATGGAATTAAGTAGGACCAACAGAACACGAAATCTCCCTGTATGCCGATGACATAATTTTGTTTATGTTGAATTTTAAAAAATCAATTCCGACCTTGTTAAATTTAATAAAGAACTTTGGGGATATATCAGGATATAAAATAAACAAAACAAAATCTTCAATATTAATGTTAAATGAGACCCAGAGAAATCATCCAGCTCCTGAGGTAAACCAATTCAATGTTGTAGATCAGTTTAAATATTTAGGAATTCAAATTTTGCCTAAGCTAGAATCAGTTGCCAATGCCAACTATGAAGCCTTAATGACAAATATTAATATGGTATATCAAATATCAAAATATGGTGTGAAACTAAAAAATATTTAAAAGAACCACACTCACTGTCACAATTTAGCCCAAAATGGGGGTAATCAATATTTTACACCAGGGGAGAGCAGATATTGTATTTAAAGTATGGAATTTAAAAGGGATTCAAAAGATTCAAGACTTATATTTGTCACGCTCAGATAACATAATGTCTTTTGAAGAACTGAGGATTAAATTCAATCTTAATAGAACACACTTTTTTAAATATCTTCAGCTTAGAAATTTTATTCGTTCAAATCAAAATAATGCTCTCACCTGACCTACTTACTCAACTTTGGAAAAAATTTTGATGAAAGATAGTAAGAGAAAGGGTATTATTTCAGAGTTTTACAACTCATTGACACTATTCTCAAGTGAAAACTCACAGAAAAGACTGAATAACTGGAGAGAGGACCTGCAAATTGAAATTTCAGAGGAACAATGGGAAATGGCTTGTGCAGGAGCTCAAACCAAATCAATAAATGTACGTCTTAAACTGATACATTTTAACATGGTTAATGCGGATGTATGTTACACCAGTGGAATTAAATAGCTATAACAAAAACATACCAGTATACATCGTAACAAATGTATGGAAAGTAAAGGAACCCTATTCACTGTTTCTGGGAATGTAGCAAAATCAGAATGTTTTGGAAGAGGTGAGGGTAACAGTTGAAAAATAATTTCAAAAACAAATCACATGAACCCTAAACTGGTTTTGTTGGGTCTGTATCCAGAAAAACATAACTTTAATAAGCGTGAAAGAGCATTCATAGATCTCGGTTTGCTTAATGCTAAAAAATGTATTGCACTACTGTGGAAAAAGACCCATAGACCAGATGTGACTCAGTGGTTAAGACAAATGTTAACAAACCTTCCACTAGGAAGAATAACATATATACTGAAATCAAAGGAAAATGTGTTTGAGAATATATGGAGACCTTTCATTGATAATGTAAAGAAATTAAACATAACTTCTGAAGAAGAAGGTGAATGATATGTGTGGACCTTGCAAATTCCAAGCAGGTGAATGTATATTATGTATTCTTATGTAATAGATTACCTAGACTAAACAGAGGAGCATTGTCCTTGACTTGCTTTTGTTATTGGCTGTTGTTGTTTTTATTACACACTTTTTTTGTTATTTTGTTATTGTTCTTTTTAATTTTTAAATTACTTTTGTGTTAGTGTCTGACTGTGTGTGCTATGTTTGTGAAAAAAAGGTTCAATAAAAAATTGTGAAAAAAAACGAACAATACTTGAGCAAACAGCAAGTTCCTGATTGTCCTTATTAGTATCTCATTTAAATAGTAACTTTCCAAGGACAAACCAATTCTGAATCAAGCATTTTTAACCTTTTAATTGTCCATGTACTGGATAACGAGGCCTTGTGATTGAGCTGATGGCAAGGTTTTGCAGGCTCAGGTCAAGGACTGGCACAGCTGTTCACGTTTAAGCGCCAGTCCTTCGCCTTATTACTCGTATCAGAAAGTAGGACAAGTTGAAGGCAGTCAGGAAGTGTGAGCATGCTGCACATTCCAACCAGCGTCACTACTTGATGAGCTGTGCTACAGCTGGAGCAGAAATGAAGCTTTGTGATGTAGAACAAAGAGATTTTGCTAAATATAAAGAGATAAAGGGCCTGTCCATTGCAGCTCTATACAGTAGACGTCTCTGTTTGAGATCTAATTTCAGTAATTAGAGCCATAAAGGAGGAGGAATCTCATCTCGGATGGAGGATCAGATTGGACACATCTAAAGCTCGCTTAGATGTTCTGCAGAGCTTCGTTTAGACAAAGAGAGATCGGATAATTAAGTCCGGGGGCTCCAGTAGCTTTGGCTGATTCACTGTTGCTAGTTTGGCTTCCAAAAGAACAATGGCTGGAATGATGACTGCCCTGATTTTTAACTATTTTTGTGTCCTCAAAAAGGCAATTAACACAACCCTTTTAAATGTATAAATTGTTAAAATCGATGGCTGTTTTTCTTTTTTATTGACTACCTTGAATCAGCAAAAGAAGACGCTGTGATTCAGAGTATTTGTGTGTCTTGAATGCAGCCCTATTAAGGAGATGAGAGAGTTTTATTTCAAAGAATCCTCTCTGCATTCCTATAATGCCATGGTTTCCTCTGGATTTCCAAGTACAGCTCATTCTCCTCTTATCCCCGGCAAATATATTACTGCAGCACGTTGAAGTTTTCAGACATTCATAATTGAGTAGCGTATGATGAATAGCACGAGGGTGTTCCATTTTAGGCTTACTGGAAAACAGTGGCAGGATCCGCAATGAGTCACTGCCTTCTTCCTGCTATCAAGCCCCATGTATCTCAATGCAGAATACAATTTGCAACAGTTAGTGGAGGAGCATGTGTATGAATTTTGCAGCGACTTGGCACTTTTGCAATTTGTGTCATTTGCAGCAGATGCTGAATCATAACTCATATCACTTCACTTGTGCAGATGCTTTATGTATGAGTACAATGCATTATATTTCCAAAGTTAAAGAGGTGAATTTTGAACAATTTAGTATTTCTATGGATGCTGTTGAAGGTGTTCCTGCAGCCATTTAAAAAAAAAAAAAAAACGTATTTGGGTGGCCTATACGGAGAGTAAAATTGCTGAGTAGGTTTTAATTTTGGAACAGTATGAAAAAGCTAACGTTTAGCCCCATGACCTTGAGTGTAACTTTTTTGATTTTACAAAAGTGTACATTTTAAACGTTAACTAGACAGTATTTTAATGAAAACAAATATTTTAAAAAATAGATCAACAAAACGTTAAGAAAGGTGAAGGATTAAAGTCTTTATGTTCTTCAAAAAAATAATATTTGATTAAAAAAAAAAAAAGAAAACTAAAAAAATTTACAGGTCCAAAATAATCATATTTACATCTGAGCAGTTGGATGACAAGACTATGATGGCTGGTAACATAGGTATATATAAACACTAGATTGGACATGGATTACATTTTCATGGCAAATGGAAACACCATGGAATGTGACGTGTCCTATTTAGTGTTTATTACCTCCGCCAAGGAGGTTGTTTTCATCAGCGTTGGTTTGTCTGTTTGTTTGTTTGTTTGTTAGCAAGATAACTCAAAAAGTTATCAACGGATTTTCATGAAATTTTCAGAGATTGTCAGAAGATGGGGTATCCTACAGATGATTACATTTTGGTGGTGATCTGGATCACCGTCTGGATCCAGGAATTTTTTAAAGGATTCTTTTTTTTTTTTTTTTTTTTTAAATTTAACATTGCGAGATAGGGCCATTTTCAATATTTTTTACATATTTTTTTTTTTGTACATGTAACGCTGACAAAAACATTGTCAGAACACTTGGACAAAAAAAAAAATAAAAATACAGGACATGCCCACAGGGGAACTGTGGCGCTTGACGGAGGTCTGCGCTATCCGAGTGCTTTTCTAGTATATATACAGTATTCTCACAAAGTAAGTACACCCCTCACATTTTTGAAAATATTTTATTATATCTTTTCATGGACAATAACTGACGATATGACACTTTCATACAGTGTAAAGTAGTCAGTGTACAGCTTGTATAACAGTCTAAATTTGCTGTCCCCTCAAAATAACTCAACACACAGCATTATGTCTAAACCGCTGGCAACAAACGTGAGTTACACCTCGGGTGAAAATGTCCAAATTGTGCCCAAGTGTCAATATTTTGTGTGGCCACCATTATTTTCCAGCACTGCCTTAACTCTCTTGGGCATGGAGTTCACTACAGCTTCACAGGTTGCCACTGGAATCCTCTTCCACTCCTCCATGATGACATCATGGTATCAGAGACCTTGCGCTCTCCACCTTCTGTTTGAGGATGCCCCACAGATGCTCAATAGGGTTTAGGTGTGATGGAGACATGCTTGGCGAGGTCCATCATCTTGACCCTCAGTTTCTTTAGCAAGCAGTGGTCATCTTGGAGGCGTGTTTGGGGTGGTATCATGTTGGAATATTGTCCTGCAGCCCAGTTTCCGAAGGGAGAAGATCATGCTCTGCTTCAGTATGTCACAGTACATGTTGGCATCACGGTTCCCTCAATGAACTGTAGCTCCCCAGTGCCGGCAGCACTCATGCAGCCCCAAACCATGACACTTCCACCACCATGCTTGACTGTAGGCAAGACACTCTTGTCCTTTGTACTCTTCACCTGGTTGCCGCCACACATGCCTGACACCATCTGAACCCAAATAAGTTTATCATGATCTCATCAGACCACAGGACATGGTTCCAGTAATCCATGTCCTTAGTCTGCTTTTCTTCAGCAAACTGTTTGCGGGCTTTTCTTGTGCATCATCTTTAAAAGGGGCTTCTTTCTGGGATGACAGCCATGCAGACCAATTTGATGCGGTGTGCGGCGTATGGTTTAGCACTGACAGGCTCCGGCCCCCCACCTCTTCAACCTCTGCAGCAATGCTGGCAGCACTCATACGTACACCTATTTTCAAAAGACAACCTCTGAATATGACGCTGAGCACATGCACTCAACTTCTTTGGTCGACCATGGCGAGGCCTGTTCTGAGTGGAACCTGTCCTGTTAAACCGCTGTATGGTCTTGGCCACCGTGCTGCAGCTAAGTTTCAGGGTGTTGGCAATCTTCTTTTAGCCTAGGCCATCTTTATGTAGAGCAACAATTCTTTTTTCAGATCCTCAGAGAGTTCTTTGCCATGAGGTGCCATGTTGAACTTCCAGTGACCAGTATGAGAAAGTGTGAGAGCGATAACACCAAATTTAACACACCTGCTCCCCATTCACAGCTGATACCTTATAACACTAACGAGTCACGTGACACCGTGGAGGGAAAATGGCTAATTGGGCACAATTTGGACATTTTCACTAGGGGTGTACTCACTTTTGTTGCTAGCGGTTTAGACATTAATGGCTGTGTGTTGAGTTATTTTGAGGGGGACAGCAAATTTACAATGTTATATAAGCTGTACACTGACTACTTTACATTGTATCAACGTGTCATATCTTCAGTGTTGTCCCATGAAAAGATATAAGAAAATATTTACAAAAATGTGAGGGGTGTACTCACTTTTGTGAGATACTGTATATATCTGGGTGGTAAAGATGTCACAGCCAATAACATAACTGGGTTGATGTCACATGTCTCCACTGAGCAGTTGGGGGCAAGAGTAGTGTGACACCTACCGGCCAGAGTTCAGAATATTGTCTCTATCACCTTTAACCAGCTCTGTTGTGTTGAGTGCACACTTAAAGTGCTGGTGACACGTTTTTGACTTCATCTAATTTTCAACGCATAATACAATATACAAAATAGGTGGGTCGTGTGCTGTTATAAGTCAAACTGGCGTTTTTTTTTCACGCAAAATATCTGACGTTTTCATGACGGCCACGTCACTCCTTACTGATGTGGATGCCCAGGTAATTTTAAGCTGCTCCACCCTCCCACCTCAAGCTCCGGAGGAACAGCACGCGATGGGGTCTCCTCCTCCCCTTCCTCATATCCACTATCATTCTCCCTTCATGCATGTTGTCCGTGTTTGAGGGTAGGTTGTTTGTCCTCCACACCATGACACCTGGCCTGGGCCACCTCCCCTCCTGTAGGATGCTTCATCACCACCAGTGATGCCGTCATATCACTGCTGGTCGTCCTAGAACTTTAAGATGATATTGTCGTTGGTGGGAGGTGACCCAGTCAATGGATGAAGAGACTGTAGAGGATTGGGGCAGAGGAATAAACCCTGTGGGACACCGGAGTTTGTGATGATGCCTGGCTGAGAGGACTGTTATCCATCCTTGACAGACTGGGGTCCTGCCAGTCCAGAAAGTCCAGTAGCCAGTCATAGAGGGTGGGGTGCAGGCCAAGTGAAGACAGTTTGTTGGTGGGTTTGTGGGGGGTGTCCATATTGAAGGCAGAGCTGTAGTCGACAAAGAGCATCCTGATGTAGGAGTTCTTATCTGCCAGGTGGTTAGAGGTTCAGGTTCAGGATAATTTATTTGTGCCCGTAGGAGATTTGTTTTGCAGTCTGGTGACATCCATTATACAACCACAAATTACATTTCAACATAGGACACAAAACACAGGGTACATAAAAGCAGACTATAAACTTGATTAAAAATACTCAAGAGCTCCATCAATCAGGGTATAATAAGACAAGAGATGGGAGAAAAACCAGAGGCTAGAGAGAAGGGTCATTTAAAAGTTAAAACTAGACAAAGAGAGTTAAAACTCAAAGGTCTAAAACCCAATATAATATTTAGAACCCAAGTGACATCCACAAAAATAGTAAATATATAATGGAGTTAATAAATAGGTACCTAAATTATGTGCAATATATTTTTACAGCTTGTTCAACTCTTTGACAGCAGCAGGGACAAAGCTGTTTTTGTAGCGCTGGGTTCTACTTTTTGGAACAGCAAACCTCCGTCTTGAGGGAAGAAGATGAAAGTGGCAGTGCAAAGGGGTGGGAGTCACATTTAAAATGGAGGTAGCCATCCTCTGTACTTGTCTGGCGTACAGGGATGTCAGGCTCAGCTATGGCTCACAAGCAAACGACTGGACCATCTAACTACCTGATCCAAGGATTTCCTCTGTTTCAGTTTTATCTGACCAAACCATGACACTAAAGAAAAGGATAAAACAGATTCAATAAAAGCTCAATAAAACATTGTCATTATGGTTCGGTCAACTTGGAAGCGTGCAAGTTTTCTCAAGCTATGCAAATGTTGCTGACCCTTTTTGCACACCTTTCACAGTTCTCTTCAACTTTAAATTTCTATCAATAATCATCCCAAGATATTTGTAGGATTGTACACATTCGGTGGTCTGGCCTTTTAGTACGATGACTTTGTGCCTGGGATTTTTTCCTCCTAAAGTCAATAATCATGTCTTTAGTTTTTGTCGTATTCAGAGCTGCAGTAGGAATCCTCACACCGGTGAACAAAATCATCAACTACTGGGCCGTGGCCACTCTCACCATCCTGGAGGAGACTGACAATAACTGAGTCATCAGCATACTTTATAATGTGTCTGTTGTCATGTCTGCTCCAACACATGTTTGTGTACAGGATGAAGAGTAGTGGTGACAACACACACCCCTGAGGAGAGCCAGTAGAAGAGCACTTTAGGTCCGACAATGTACCATTGACCCTTGCTCTCTGAGGTGGGAGAGAGAATAATGGAGTGCTGCAGCAATGGCATCTGAGGTGGACCTGTTGGGCCGGTAAGCGTACTGCAGGGGGTCCAGGGTATCCGGTATGTCTGTCCTGAATGAAGGGCAGCACCACTCTCTCGAAGCACTGGATGATGATTGGAGTGAGTGACACTGGCCTATAATCATTCAGACAGGTCAGCGAGCTCTTTTTGGGGAGGGGGACAATGGTTTTGCTTTTGAAGCAGGAGGGGACTATGTTCTGGTTGAGGGAAAGGTTGAATATGGATGTGATAACGTCATTCAGCTCGGTAGTGCATGCTCTGAGAGCCTGTCCAGGGATGTTGTCTGGTCCTGCTGCTTTGTGGGGGTTGATATTCCTCAGTGCTCTGTTTACAGGCTGATGAGACGTTTAGTGGAGGGGAAGGGTGCATGTGTGTATGTCTCCTCTCAGCACTTTAGCTGGAGGTCCACAAGCGGGTAGAAAAGATGTTCAGATCATTCGGCAGGCTGTCTGTGCGAGCTGGTGGTGGTGCTGTTGGTCCTCTT
Source organism: Pholidichthys leucotaenia (assembly GCA_020510985.1). Lineage (NCBI taxonomy): Eukaryota > Metazoa > Chordata > Actinopteri > Cichliformes > Pholidichthyidae > Pholidichthys > Pholidichthys leucotaenia. The sequence continues at coordinate 217,820,926 of CM035844.1, forward strand.
GTAGTCTGTGATGTGTTGCAGGCCTTGTCACATGCGCCCGGGTCAGGAGTGGAGTAGAGACTGTCAGCTTTTCCTGTTCTGCCTCTTGGCTTTTGTTATAGCCTCCCTCAGTCCATACTTTGCAGCTTTGTACTCAACCTCTGCCTGATTTAAATGCAAGAGGGCGAGCATGCAGCATCTACCTACCTGACTGTTGTTCCAGGACTTCTGGTTGGGGAACTTCCTGACTTGCATGTTGGTATGATGGTATGAACACACGTGCTGATGTACCCAGTCCACATACTCAGCATATTCCTGTATGTTTACGAAAGAGTTCTCCCGGGGTTGCCTGCAGCTTTAAACACATCCCAGTCTGTACAGGCAAAACAGTCTTGCAGGGTGCTCTCAGCCTCTGGAGTCCAGCGTTTAATTTGTTTAATAACAGGTTTTGTTTGTTTCAGCTTTTGTCTGTAGGCTGGGTACATGAACAGGGAGATGTGATCTGACGTCCGAAGTGGGGGCGGGGTGCTGCTCTGTATGCAGTTTGTGTCAACATACGCGGTGCATAACTATCAACTTAATTGCTGTTACGAAAGTATCCAGAGATGCAAAAAAAAAAAACAAAAAAAAACCCCACCTCAGACGGTGAGTGGCATGTTTGCTAACTACTGTGATCTGCTAATACAGAAATGTTGCTGTGACAACAAGAAATTGGTGTGTCATGTAAAGTTGTTTGGTTTGCTTAAAAGGAGCAGCTTGAAATCTAACTAAGTGGTCCCAATATTATTTTTATTAACCTTTATTTATACAGGTAGTTCCATTGAGACACAGAGGTCTCATTTCAAGAGAGACCTGTCAAATGTCAAAATATAGACAATGTAAGATAACATGAACCTTGGCACTGACTTTTAGGTGTGAAAACACTCTCACGTAGAGCGATAATTCTCAGTAGTGAAAGAAGTCAGGTGAGGTTGTTTTCCTATCTGACTAGACTGTCTCCTGGACATGCTCTAGATGAGGTTTTTCAGGCATGTCTATCCAAAAGGTGAATATGCCTCTAAGCCAATGTCTGCTGAGACATGGAACCCAGAACAGTGGTAAAAATAGGGTTTTGGATAGATGGATTGATGAAAATCACAACTGCAGTTTTCATATATGCTAGCTTTACACCGCAAGTTAAATGTAACCAAGCGTAACTTAATCATGACAACTAATTTATTTATCATTTATGATATAGTGTGTTCACACTCATGCAATGTAAAAAGCCTTAAATGCATAGTCTGTCTTTTAGAGGTAATTCAAAATCATGCAAACCATAAATTATTCAAAACAACAGCAACATCTGCTGAATTTTAACATTAGCTGAATTAAATAATTAAAACGGGTTGGTACTGATCAAGTCATTTCACTTTCTAATGGTATGAGCTGGTAGACTTTTACCCATTAAGTGATCTGTCTTTGATGTTAATTTATACCCCCAGATCCCCTTGTCTCCACTGTGCAAAGGTAATAGATACTGAACCAGTGATCAAAGCACTCTGAAGAATTCCTTTTCCTGCCTTATAGCATGTAATCCCTCCACACTTAAGCAGTCCAGTATGTTGAGCAAACCGCTCGGTTGGAGTATAACTTCAGATTTTACCCGGACTCTCTGCAAACTTGAAACTTGGAGCAAATATCGTTCTCAGATTGAGCTCCCGGCTGCTGAATGGACTTTTCTTGATTTCATGTCAAAATAGATACAGTAATGCTCAGAGGATTCATGTTGGACAAAATATGAGCTGGCATGCCTGTATTGAACAAAAAAAAAAAAACAGTCTTTCCACTTCAGCAGACACCATCAGATGCTATAAGACATGCATCCACAAGCAGATTCCACACTTTAGCTTGTCATGGCCAAGATATTGACCCCCACCAATGATGAAGTGAATATATAGGATGGGGGAAAGGGGGTTATAGAAAGTTTTTAACAATCATTTCTCGTCACAGCATGCAGAGCAATCCATAACTAAGGCAATCACTTCCTATAGCACTATAATGTTTTAATGCCTCCCATTATGTTGTATAGAAATAATGAACCAAGCAAAATGTCCCCCCATCTCGGATCCAAATCTAAATCATATTTTAATCAAGTGAGTGCCCTCACTAATAAACGCTTGCTGTGAAGCTGCCGAGTGTGTGTGACCTTGGGCGGTGATGTATCTGCCAGCGCTTTTCTTATTTATGCACCTATCTTATGATCGCACAGCGATAAATCCTCGGGTATGGGCTCGGAAGCCGCGCTGTTCAAAAGACTAAGCTGTCACCCGACAAGGGGCAGGGTGACGTTATGGGCATTAGGAACAAAACCACATAAAACAGCACCTCGTCGTGAATTCAGAAGGGTACCGGTTATGGCTGCTGCAATTCAGTTGCTGCACCGCCGCTAATACTAAGTCATTTGTTTGCCATAGAAACTGCTGTGTATGTCACAATGACATACACAACTGTGTATGTCAGTCTATCCTTTGCCGAGACAACTGATTTTCTCGACAGTGCAGCAGAAGAAAAAGTGAACTGAAAATGAAAACATAGTCCATCCATTTACAATGCAGGTTATGGAGCTCTAAAAAGAAAACAGTGAACGCAGCATTAAACAGGAAATAGAAATTAAAGCAACAACCAAACATATTTAATGGATAATATTTATGAACTGATACTTCTAGGAGGGGAAAAGAAAAAAACTGTACATACAAGTCACTTATTTTAATTTCCAATTCACTGAAAAATTGTGTTTTTGTAGATTTAAACCTTCTGAATGCATCTGGTTGGCCATATTATCAAAAAAAAACATCAAAATTCTCACTTCTCTTATAAAAGTATTGTTTTCTGTTTCCGATAAGAGGTCGTTTTAACTCTACGTTAAGATAAGGTAAGCCAGCCTTGATAAGTGCTACTACTTCAATATTGGCCAGCCTAGCTGTGATGTCTGTTAAGGGAGGTGAGCTAACAGTACTACTAAGGAGTTAGCTTATCAAAGGTGGTTTATATTGTTATTTTCTATAGATTTTAGTCACCCTAATAGGACATCCAGTTTTTCCACTCATTCACTAATCCACTGTCAGTATTTCTACCATCATTCTAGCTTCTTGTGTTATATTTTGGCTGTGATGCTATATCAACTGTGACAGTGTGGATATTGATGTGCCACCCACACACGTCATGGACGTGGGTGATGCAGGCATGGATGATGGTCACCATGCCATGGCCTATATTGGGCGACTAACGGTGGGAGTCTGGGTCTTTGGTTCTCTGCCACTAGCCTGCTGCATTGTCCTGTACCTCACTCAATTTAGCTTGTTCTGTATTGGGCCACGTGTTGCTAGCTTATTCATTAAAGCTAACCTTCCAAACACAGAATGTGTCCGTTGTCCCTGCTTCCAAACAAAACATTGGTGACAAGGAAAAACTTAATCTTCTGGAGGAAAATGCAACATTTTTTCTGAATATGGAAGTGTGCTTGGCACCCCTACCACAGTTCCTCGCAACCCCACGTGAGCCGCCCATCTCATGGCCTCGTTGGTTTGAGTTGTATGTGTCAGCTATGGGCCTAGCTAAGGTTAGCAAGCTTTGACTATGTGCTTTGCTGATTTATAGCCTGGGCAATGAAGGACAGCATGTGTTTAGAATGGTGGGACCCGTGAATACATATAACAAATGCGTTTCCCTGCTAGCTGGAAATTTTACGACGTCCGAGAGTGTGCTGACAAGGAGAATCAAGTTCCACCAACACCGATAGGGAGTGGGAGAGACAACTCAGCAATACAGGAGATGCATGGGAACAGAATTCTTGGCAGTTATGGAACAGTTACCATAGGAACACAGCACTGAGTGGCAATCACATGGGACAGCTTTATTTTTATGCAGCAAAGCATAAAATTCACATAAAAATCAAGTCCTGCTGCCCACTCCCCACTCCACCAACACCCCCCCCCCCCCACTCCCTACACACAGCCCCCATCCTGACCCTGACCAGGACCCAGGTGAGGACGGAGCGTGAGGAAGATCAAAGCGAGGAAGGCGCGGGACCGGACGGCATCAGCGCAAAGCTCCTCAAGTCCTGTGCAGACCAGCTGTGTGGGATTGTGACGTATATCTTCAACATGAGCCTGAACTGGGGAGGGTACCACAGCTGTGGAAAACATCTTGTGTGGTACCTGTACCAAAAAACTTCCCACCCCAAAGACCTGAACAGCTACAGACCGGTGGCCTTGACGTCCCACTTGATGAGACCCTGGAGAGACTGCTCCTTGCTCACCTCCGCCCCCTGGTGGAACCAGCGATGGATCCACTCCAGTTCCGCTACCAGCATGGCATTGGGTGGAGGATGCGGTGATCTTCCTCCTTCACCGTTTTCTGTCCCACCTGGGAGAAGCCCGGGAATATGGTGAGGATCATGTTCTTTGACTTCTCCAGTGCTTTCAACACCATCCACCGATGATCCTGAAGGACAAGCTGCTGCGCGCAGGGGTGACCAGCACCTGTCATCATGGATCTGGACTACCTCACGAACCGGCCCTCAGTTGTGAGAACCCGGGACTGTGTGTCCGACACGATCATCAGTAGCACGGGGGCCCCCCAGGGAACGGTGCTGGCTCCTTCCTGTTCACTCTTTATACTGCGGACTTCTCACACAACAACAACACACTGCCATCTACAGAAGTTCTCTGATGACTCTGCGATCGTTGGCCTCATCTCCAATGGAGATGAAGCTGGAGTACAGAGGGCTTATCAGGACTTCGTGGACTGGTGCCCATCGGAACTGCCTCCAGATCAACGCGAGGAAAACTAAGGAGCTGGTGGTGGACTGCCGCAGGCATGGGCAGCCCCTCACAGCACCAGTAAATATACAGGGAACAGACATCGAGATGGTGACATCCATAAGTACCCTGGGTGTTCATCTGAACAATAAACTAGGACTGGTCACACAATACTGACGCACTCTACCAGGAAGGGACAGCGCAGGCTGTTCTGCCGAGGAGACTCAGGTATTTTGGTGTACAAGGGGCGCTGCTGAAGTCATTCTATGACAACGGTGGTGGCATCAGCCATCACTTTTGGAGTGGTCTGCTGGGGCAGTGGCATTACTGCAGCCGATAGGAAGAGACTGAACAAACTGATTAAGAAAGCTAGCTCTGTCCTGGGGCAGCGCCCTTGATCCGATGGAGGAGATAGGAGAGAGAAGGACGGTTGGCTAAACTGTCATCTCTGCTGGAGTCCGAGTTCCACCCTATGCAGGACATACTGATGCACTGAGGAGCTCATTTAGCAGCAGACTACATCATCCAGGTGCACAACCGAGAGGTTTCGTAGGTCCTTCCTACCACGGCTGTCAGACTGTACAACCTAAGCAGGGCTGCTCGCAGAGATAGCAAAAAGACGTAACAAACTAATAGTTTTTTTGAATGCAAAAAGATGCAATAGACTTACACAATGGTCCCCTCCGGCATACAACTAGGAAAATACCGGTCGCTATGGAGGGTGAGAATATGTATGGGCACATAATCATACCATGTAGGATAACTAAGTAGACGGTTATGCTGTTTCATCCCATCTAGCAACCAATGCTCTGCACTGTGTGTGTTTATATATTTACATATTTATACCATCTAGCTACAATGCTCAGCACTGGGTGTGTTTATATATATATATCTATATATTTATTCCATCTAGCTACAATGCTCCGCACTGTGTTTTTATATATCTAAATATAATTCCATCTAGCTACATTGCTCCGCACTGTGTGTGTTTATATACTTGGCATATTTATTCCACCTAGCTGCAATGCTCCGTACTGTGGTGTTTATATATTACATATTTATTCCATCCAGCTACAATGCTCTGCACTGTGTGTCTGTGTGTGTGTGTGTATATTATATATTTTATAGTAATTATGTAAATATGTATATTAGCTGCTCTTGCTTGCTTGTTTTTTTTCTGCTTCTGATTGTTCTCTGAGTGTTGCTATCCCTGTGCTGTTGCATCCTGGAATTTCCCCGTTGTGGGACTAATAAAGGCTTATCTTATCTTATCTTCAAATATTTAGTCACAGCAGTGCAACGGAGTTTTTTTTTTTTTTACTTTACATGTCAATACCACACCAGTGACTTGACTGTAGTGATGTGTGGGTAAAGACCAAGGAGCACATGGGAAGTGAAGAACTGATTCAGAACCTTTAATTATTATTTTTTTTGCCAATTAATCAAAACAGAATGATAATATTAGCTCTCCAAAATACAAGCAGGTACTCTGTGTACTGCTGTGATTGAATATTGTGTGTATTTTTTGTGTTTAACTGCACACACCCTTATGCTGCCATTCATTTGTGGCACTCAGTGTTTTTTAACTGACATGAGTTCTGTTCGGTGACATCATATGCATACTCTCTTTATGTTGTGGACCTCTACTGTCTGGTGAGCATGTGCAGGTTTGAGCAGCTAGAGGATGAGGTGGTGTGGGAACGGCTAGCGGAGCACACCAACAACCCAAGGCTGCGGGTGAAGCTGTTAATGGTGCCAGATGACCTGCCGCCAGCGAAGGCGGGGGAGTTAGTGTTCCAGCTGGAGTCCGTCACCCAGCTAACATCACAGGTAGGTGCTTCACAACAACAAACCCCGCTAGCTTACATAGTTACCCCAGCAGAATAACCCATTTACCACCACGACCTGCTCGAGGTCCTCCGAGGTGAACACATGGGACAACAGGACATCGTGGGGTGCCAAATGTGTGGTAAATGTTGTTCCCCTGCACGACTCGAACGTTGTGGGGACTCCTGCCCGGCCAGGGGACAGTGATACCAATGCTGCAGTAAAGCGTAACCATTTTGCCAAAGGTGTACCGTTCAATATGATCAACAACAAGCTCACCACCCAGTTCAATTGGACTGCCTTGACACTACCATCCATGCAGTGGACTCTAGCAATGAGGCGTAAAAGTGGTGCACAGAGAGGCTCAATGACATTACTTTGCCATTGCTGCAGGACACCGCGCTACAAGATCACTGATGAATTGGTTTTTCGGGTCACGGTGGAAGTGATTCTTCCCTTGGCATCCAATTGGGAAGAAAGGCAGCAGAGCTTTATGGATACAGGCACACCAGATTCAGCCTCATAGGAAGTATCAAGCTGACTGTTCGCTACGGGTCACCTTCCAGGTAACGACGCATGCCGACAACATCCTGAGGTGCGACCTTTTCCACGAATTTGGTTTCACCATATACAACCACGAAGGACTTTGTTTCACCGCTGATGACTGGAGCGCGTGTCACCCAGACATGGGTACAGTGACTCCAAGCTTGACACCACATGGAGAGCAGAGCATGGAGAGAGGGCATAATCCGGACTCGTCTCAGATCCTCGCCCGGTATTAGCCTCATGGAGCCACCGTACAGCTGCAGGAGAGAGAGTCTGTGGCCAAGCAGGACCCCGGTGAACAACGTCAACCTGAAGCGCATACTGCAGCCAGCGAGAACGTCACGCCACTGCAACCACAACCAGCAACAGAGGAGAGAGGGCATAATCCAGACTCATCTCAGATCCACGCCCGGTATAAGCCTCATGGAGCCGCTGTACAGCCACAGGAGAGAGAGTCCGTGGCCAAGCAGGACCCCGGTGAACGATGCCAACCTGGAGCGCATACTGCCGCCGGCAAAAATATCACGCCAGCATCAGGGACTTTTACTGGCAGTTTACCCGGTTGCCCAGGTTCATATAATGGTTTAAAAGGTTATTGTTATAGTGCATGGAACCCAAAGTGGTTCATGGTTGGGTTTTGGAAGTTGGCTAACCATATTATGCTAGTAACATCAAGCAAATATGCAAGTGTAATTTGTATGTGGAATATGTGGAATTTCCCCATTGTGGGACTAATAAAGGCTTATCTTAACATTGGCAATTCATAATAATAATGCATCAGATTTATATAGCACTTTTTCATAGACACTTTACAATGGATATATTATTCATTCACTCAACAGACAATGGTAGTGGTAAGCTACTACTATAGCCACAACTGCCCTGAGGCAGACTGATGGAAATGTGGCTGCCAATCCGCACAACGGCCTCGCTGACCACTACCAAACATTTATGCCCAGTGTCATGGACACTGGAGGCAAGGTGGGTAGTGTCATGCTCAGGGACACAATGGCAGGATGCCTGGGCAGGATTCGAACCGCCAACCCTCCAGTTATTAGATGACCCGCTCTACCTTCTGAGCCACTGCTGCCCACATTTCCCTAGTCGGATCCATTTTTGCTGAGCACCAAGCTGGATGGCAGGAAGTTATTTTTTTAATAGGGTCTTTGGCATGAACTATAAAAATAAAAAATAAAAAATAAAATAAATAAATAAAATAAAAATAGCTGTGGGAGCAGCGGCTATTGGCGCTGGCCGGAAACGAAGGTGGCGTGGTAAACGTGCCGGTGTGCTAGTCAGGCTGAAGAAACGAGGATTTCGCACGCCGCTCCCATCGATCCATCTGGCAAATATCCGCTCTTTGGCGAACAAAATGGTTGAACTGCTGCTCCTGACTCACAAAAACCAGGATTTTAGCAGATCTGGTGCCCTTTGTTTCACGGAGTCCTGGCTGAGTGAACACATCCCGGACAGCGCGGCGCGCCTGGACGGATTCCAACTGTTTCGTGCTGATCGCAGCCGAGAATTCTCTCTGAAAGACTAAAGGTGGTGGAATCTGCTTCTACATAAACGAAGGTTGGTGTACTGATGTCACAGTGTTGAAGAAGTTTTGTAGCCCTAACCTAGAGTCACTGTTCATAAACTGTAAACCCTTTTATTCACCACGAGAGTTCTCCTCGTTTATTCTGGTCGGAATTTATATCTCGCCTGCTGCTTGTACAACGGAGGCACTGCAGCACCTCGCTGACCAGATAGCAGACGTGGAGGAAAAACATCCAGACTCTCTGCTTATCATTCTGGGTGATTTCAATAGAGCTAATCTCACAAATGAGCTTCCTAAATACAGACAGCATATTAAATGTCCCACCAGGGACACAAATACACTTGACCACTGTTACACAGTTTTAAGAAACGCCTATCATGCAGTCCCCCGTGCAGCTCTGGGTTTTTCTGACCACTGTCTGCTCCATCTTATTCCAACATACAGACAGAAGCTAAAAACTTCCAAGTCTGTTGTAAGGACTGTGAATAAATGGACTGAGGAATCAAAGCTGGAGTTACAAGCCTGCTTTGACTGTACAGATTGGAGTGTTTTTGAAGCTGCAGCCATTAACCTAAATGAACTCACTGACACTGTGACGTCATACATCTGTTTCTGCGAGGACATGTGTGTGCAGACCAAGACCTTCTGCACATACAACAACAATAAACCCTGGTTCATTCCTAAACTGAAGAAGCTACGTCAGACCAAGGAGGAGGCCTACAGGACTGGTGACTGGACTCTGTACAAGCGGGCCAGAAACATGCTGACGAAGGAGATCAGGCTTGCTAAGAGGAGCTACAGTGTGAAGTTACAAAAAAACTTCTCAGCCAACAACTCTGCTTCTGTCTGGAGAGGCCTGCAGAATATCACCAACTACAGGATACCATCCCCCCACCCTGTGGAAAACCTCCAGCTGGCTAACGACCTAAACAGCTTTTACTGCAGGTTTGAAAAGAACCTACAGTTCTCACCTCCCACCCACACAAAAGGATTATCTGCAGCCCCAGGAACTCCATCCCTCCTCCACTCTGACCTCCCACCAGCACTAACGATCTGTGAAGAGGAGGTGTGCCGGGTCTTTCAGAGACAAAAGATCAAGAAGGCTGCAGGACCTGATGGTGTGTCTCCGTCCTGCCTGAGAGTCTGCTCCAACGAGTTAGCCCCCATCTTCACCGGGATCTTTAACAGATCACTGGAGCTGTGTGAAGTGCCTTCCTGCTTCAAACGCTCCATCATCATTCCAGTTCCCAAGAAACCCTCTGTTACAGGATTAAACGACTACAGACCTGTTGCCCTGACCTCTGTGGTCATGAAATCCTTGGAGAGATTGGTGCTGAACCACCTGAAGGTCATCACAGGCCCCCTGATGGACCCACTGCAGGTTGCCTACCGGTCAAACAGGTCAGTGGATGATGCAGTGAATATGGGACTACACTACATCCTGCAACACCTCGACTCCCCAGGGACGTACGCCAGGATCCTGTTTGTCGACTTCAGCTCAGCGTTCAACACCATCATCCCAGGCATTCTTCATCAGAAACTCCTCCAGCTCAAGGTGCCCCCCTCCACCTGCCAGTGGATCTCCAGCTTTCTGACTGACAGGTGGCAACAGGTGAAGCTAGGGAGATTTACATCCAGCTCCTGAAAAATTAGTACTGGCGCCCCCCCAAGGATGTGTCCTTTCCCCACTGCTCTTCTCCCTCTACTCCAACGACTGCACCTCAGAGGACCCTTCGGTGAAGCTCCTGAAGTTTGCGGACGACACCACAGTCATCGGTTTAGATCCGGGATGATGATGAGTCTGCATACAGGCGGGAGGTGGAGCAGCTGATCCTCTGGTGGCAGCCAGAACCATCTTGAACTTAAACCCAGCCAAAAACGGTGGGAGATGACTGTGGATTTCAGGTGACACCCCCCTTCATTGCCCCCCACTCACCAGTCCTCAAACAGCACAGTGTCCACATGTAGACTCCTTCAAGTTTCTGGGTACCCACAATCTCCCGAACCTGAAGGGGTCCTCCCATATATAGACACTGCCGGAGAAAAAGGCCCAGCAGATGTTTGTTTTTTTCTGCGTATGCTCAAGAGTTGATTTGCCTCAGGAGCTGCGGGTGGGCCTTCTACACCGCCAGTCATCCAATCTGTCATCTGCTTTTTTCATGGCACGGTCTGGTTTGGATCTGCCCTAAACAAGGACGAACGCCAGGACTGCAGCGGATCATTAGTCTTGCGGAGAGGATCATTGGGTACCGATGCCTCCCGCTCCAGTTGAGAAACTATATCGGTCCATAACCAGGAAACGGGCGGGAAACATCTGTGCAGACCCGTCACAACCCCGGCCACAAACTGTTTGAACTTCTATCTTCTGGTCGTCGTTACAGATCACTGAAGGTCAAAACCACCCGTCACAGGAACAGTTCTCTTTTCCTAAGCCATCACTCTGATGAAACTCCTAAACATTCACCTAGTCCTACCTGTTGCTGTACTCATGACTTTTCATCCATTATTACATTGCACATAACTCTCACACTGCTTTTTACTTCATTCACATTATATCACTGAATCTGAGTTCACCAGTGAAATACTGTGTGACTGTATATTTTTTTCATATATTTCTGCAAAGTGTGGTTAGTCTGAGTAAATAACTGCATATATTCCTGTATATATTTGCATCCTTTTATAGAAACGTGGACAGACTGTAATTTACTGTACATACTCTGTTGTCATTGAATCCTTATTTAAATCCTCCACCTGAACAACGAGAGCAAGTTTTTAGCCAAAGTCAAATTCCTTCTATGTGTTGTGCATACTTGGCCAATAAAGCTGATTCTGATTCTGATTCTGAACTGGCTGGGACTTGAACCCCGACTTCCCAGTTGTGGGGCGGATGCTGTACCTCTAGGCCACCACTACAGTTATTGTAGTTACCATCATGCAGTATGCCACAATTAAGGTTAACCATCACCGGCACGGTTCTGGTTTTTCCCTGGGAGGAAGGGGGGGGGGTTGAATGTGGCATATTGATGTACCACCACGCACATCATGGATGTGCTGACGCAGGCACAGATGACATCACCATGCCGTGATTATATTAGGCGACTAACGGTGGGAGTCTGGTCTTAGGGTGCTCTTCCTCTAGCCTGCTGCATTGCCTGGAAGCTGCAAAAGATGATTCACAATGATGTTGCAATAATTAAATGATTAAAAGGCAGTTTGACCAAAATGTATCAACAAACATGTCATTAAGACCTGTGGGAGCTGTCTCCATGTGGAGAAAAGTGCAGTGAATGGATCTTTTAACTCAAAAACTGGAGACAACTGGCTGCAGAAACCTAGAGTTGCTGCATCTCATACTGTAGATCTGAAATACTGCAGTATATTAGCATGGCTCCCACAGTATCAACTAGAGAAATAACAGTAATTTAATAATTTTCCTTTACTCTTTCTTTTTCTAAGTTTGAAAAGGCAATTAGTGAGCTTCATCTGGAACGTCACTTTGTTTATGGGCAAAAATCTCACTTAGTGGAAATCCATTTCAGTCTGCTCTAAATATTTTGGCATGGTCTCCTGTTGTAAAGGTCAAAGCCGATGGGTGATAAAGGTCACGGTTACGGTGGGGTATGATGAGTCTGAAGATTTTGACACAACTGAACTGTCTCTTGCTGATTGATTTCTTTTTCTGATCCTTAACCAAATGTAACTCAATGCTCTCAAAAGCTTTTTACTATAAAGATTTGTTTCCCATTACAGCTGCCTCTCAAGGTCGAGGATGATGGTCTTCGTTTCACGTTGAAGTCACTGGTGGATGAGTTTTAAATTGCTGATGAGGCCGATTTTAACTATGAGTTGCCTTTGACATTCCGGGCAGGTTGTTCCAGGTGTGGTAGGTCAGTCGTCGGTTGGAGTTGCCTCTCATTGTGCTTTCTTCTCTTTTTTTTTTAAATACCTCATGTCTTTTGGTTTCAAAACGTACACTCCTTCCCCAATGAAGGATCTCCAAATTTCATGTCTTTCCCATTAGCTTCTTAGTTGTCGATATCAATGTTGCATTTCTTCATTTTTTTTCTTAAATATGTGACTTTTTCCACACGAATTTGCTATTTTTCTCATTGTAAATTTGCAAGTGTTTTCTCATAAATTTTCTATTTTATCAAAAATTTGTAACTTTTTTCTCATAGACTTGTAACTTTGTACTTGTAAATATGACACTTTTCCCTCACAAATTCACTACTTTTTTAATTGTAAATGTGCAACTTTTTCCCCATAAACTTGAACTTTTTTTCTCATAAATTTGCAACTTTTTTCTTGTAAATTCAAAACATGAGTTCACAAATTTGTGATTTTTTTTTTTTTTTACTTTTTAATTGTAAATTTGCAACTTTTTTCCTCATAAACTTGGACCTTTTTTCTAATAAATTTTTAACTTTTCTTAACTTTTAACTTAGACTTTTTTCTTCATAAATTTGCAACTTTTTGTGAATGAGAATTTTTTTTTAACCTTTATAAATGTGCAACCCTTTTCTCATAAATCTGTAATTTACAAAAAAAAAGAAATATACTTTTTTACTTGTACCGTATTTTTTGGACTATAAGGCGCACTTAAAATCTTTTAATTTTATCAAAAATCAACAGTGCGCTTTATAATCCGGTGCGCCTTATGTATTAATTCTGGTTGTGCTTACTGACCTCGAACTGATTTTATGTGGTACACGGCGCTCAAAAATCTGTCAAAAATGTTTTAGTACGACTTTGGTAAGCTACGAAGCCGAACCGCTTGATGGATTGTTGGAGCATTACGGTAGTCAGGAGCCTCGCGGAGTAATATGTGCTTCAACATAATGGCCGGATGGCTTTTTCCACAAATCTCCATCCCTATTGATCTGCCACTCCATGCGCGCCCATCTCACCGATACTGTCAAAACCCAAGTGAAGCAAACTAATTTGGAGCTTGCCATCATTCCGGGTGAATTAACCAAAGAACTCCAACCGCTATATTGGTGTCAACAGGTCGTTCAAAGTTAAATTGCTAGCGAGTTACGCCACTATCTGCCAGTGGATCGTGGATCGAAACTGCTCCTGTTTAGCTGTAATTAATATTCAAAAATGATATTTTCAGGACGAAAGAATTCAAGCGTCCCGGCATTTGTTTGCATTGTTTACTTCTCGGGGCTGCCGCCGGAGAGCGAGCCGTATTGAGTACCAAGCGAGTATCCTGGCCACTATGGCGATGTAAACAGCCATGGACCAAAAAACGTACATTTGCTCGTGGAACAGGTCATTCACACTCGCAGACAATCGCGCTATATGTGTCTATAATGACTATAGATAGGATTTTCTTTCCATGCACGGAAAAAAAAAAAAAAAAAAAATCCCAGATCCGACTACCTCGCGAGGTAGTCGATACCCCAAAGCCGATGGTGTATAGAGCACGTATATTAGGATTTGTATGTGAAATTTTGGCATCGAAACTGCTCCCGTTTAGCTGTAATTAAATATTCAAAAATGATATTTTTGGGACGAAAGAATTCAAGCGTCCCGGCATATGTTTACTTATCAGGGTCGCCGCCGGAGAGCGAGCTGTATCGAGTACCGAGCGAGTACCCAGCGAGTATCCTGGCCAATATGGCGATGAACAGCCACGGACTAAAAACATTCCGCCTGCTCGTGGAACAGGTCATTCACACTCGCAGACAATCGCGCTATATGTGTCTATAATGACGATAGATAGGATTTTCTTTCCATGCACGCAATTTTTTTTTTTTTTTCCCGGCTCCGACTACCTCGCTTTAATGCGCCTTATAATCCGGTGCGCCTTATGTATGAAATTAGACCATTAGAATGAAATGGTCTATGGTCTAATGAAATTAGACCATAGACCGTTCACTGATATTGCGCCTTATAATCCGGTGCACCTTATAGTCCCAGAAATATGGTAACTTGTTTTGGGAGTGGACTGTTGTTCATTCTTACATGACCGCTCCATTTCAGTTGGTTCTTTATGATAAAGGCTTCGATGCTAGTTGTTTTTGCCTCATGGTGGTTCTTCTGTCTCCCCAGCTGACATTCAGCATACGTTGAAGACAGTGTTGGTGGGATTTTTCGAGGTTGTTGAGATGACGTCTGTATGTTGTCCAGGTCTCGGATGCATACAGGAAGGGTATGATTGCCACCAGCCTTGTAAATTATAGCATCTTAGTTTCTGTCTCAGTCTTTGAAGACTCTTCTTCGAATTCGGCCAAAAGCTGTTCCTGCACATTTTCAATGATTTTTGGATCTGACCGGTGACTTCCAAGGTAGGGGAAGTGTTCTATGTTGTCCAGAATGGTTTCACCAGCTAGGATTTTGGGTTCCATTCATTTTATCCTACCCCGAATCAAATAAGATGTAGAGCGATCCTAGTATGTCATAATCAAAAATGACATTCCTAAACTGTGGTCTAATTGGATACCACTTTGCATTTCCCACCCGTCCTTCCTCGCCTGTCCACACATTTTTCAGCAACACTTTACAGACCAGGGGCCTCATGTACAAAAAACTTGCGTGGATTTCCTACTGAAAGATGACACACGTTTAAGTCAAGAAAACGGCGTAAGCAAAAAACAATCCAGATGTATGAAACTGTCTGTACGCAGGAATCCAAGCACATTTCCTTTGTACATGCCAAACTGCTTGAAATTGAACACACGTGAGGAAATACCGGACTCCTCCCTTGACACGCCACCATTTGAATATGCAATTAGATGCATATAGATATAAACAAGCCCAGCACGTTTGATCCTCCTGTATCCACGATCAAAAATAATGGATTTAATGGAATTTCATCGAACGTGAATTGGAGATGCTCCTGAATGGGGCAGAGGCTCGTATAAACATTTTGTTTGGCACACTGTTCTCTGGCATTATGGATGTACAGACGTGGACAAAATTGGTGGTACCCCTCTGTTAATGAAAGGAAAAACCCACAATGGTCACAGAAATAACTTGAAGATCAGAAGATGCTGGTGAAATGGGGGAAGAGTCATTCATCCCCATTTGGTGTGAGCAGTGGTGTCAGATAGGGCAGTATACTGTCCCCTATTCTATTTAATCTTTACATGGATGAGTTGTCAAAGCAACTGAATGCCTGTAAAACTGGGTGTTTAATAGGGTATAAGTTAGTAGAATCATTTTATGTATGCTGATGATCTAGTTATTCTCAGTCCAAGTAGTGCTGGTCTTCAGGAGTTATTAAGAGTGTGTAGTGCTTATGGAGAGGAAAATGACATAAAATATAATACAAATAAGAGTTGTGTGCTGATTTTGCCGCACTAAAGAAGATTTGTTAATGAAATTCCCTGTCTTTGAATTGGCAGGCAGGGGAATTAATTGTTCAGGGATAAAATTAAATATCTGGGACATTTTATTAATGATAGAATGACTGATGATGATGATATTTTCAGACAAATCGCTGCTAACTCTACATGCGAAGCAAATATTCTTGCACGCAGATTTGGTTTTTGTTCAGATGAGGTGAAACGGGTTCTTTTTAAAAACCTATTGTACACCTTTATACACTGCTCATTTATGGATAAATTATAGGAAACAAAGTATGCAGAAATTACAGGTTGCCTACAATGATGCCTTAAGAATTTTACTTAAAAAGCCTCGATGGTGCAGTGCTTCCGAGTTATTTGTCTCATCACGTGTAAATACTCTGCATGCAGTAATAAGGAATCTTATGTATAAATTCATCTGTCGGCTTGATGTATCTAGAAATGAAATCATTCAAGTCATGTCTAGCATTAAGCCTCAGTTCTATTCCGCTGTCAGTCACAGTTTAGAAGGCACTGGTACAGTTGTCTTTTTAAGTCTTTTTAAAGTCTTGTACTGTCTTTGTACTTCTCTTAGCAGTTGTGTCTTAGTGTTTTTTGTAACGTTTTGATTGTTTCAACTGTCTTGTTTTTACTTTTTTTTTACTTTTTTTGATGGACCTTGAGTCTGGAATAAAGTCTTTGATTGATTGATTGATTGAATCTGACAAAAGTGGTAATAAATAAAAATTCTATGAAAATTAACCAATGAAAATCAGACATGCTTTTGAATTGCGGTTCAACAGAATTATTTTAAAAAACAAACTCATGAAACAGGCTGGACAAAAATGATGGTACCCCTAGAAAAGATTGGAAAATAATGTGACCATAGGGACAAGTTCAACCCAAGATGTGTCCCTCTAATTAACCATCACGGGTGTCTACAAACTTGTAATCAGTCAGTCGATCCTATTTAAGGGTGACAAGTAGTCACTGTGCTGTTTGTTGACATGGTGTGTACCACACTGAACATGGACCAGAGGACCGCAAAGGAGAGAGTTGTCTCAGGAGATTAGAAAGAAAATTATAGACAAACATGTTAAAGGTAAAGGCTCTAAGACCATCTCCAAGCAGCTTGATATTCTGTGACTACAGTATGCACATATTATTCAGAAATTTAAGATCTACGGGACTGTAGCCAACCTCCTGGACTTGGCCGCAGGAGGAGACGGTAATATGAATGGTAACAAAAGAGCCAGAAAACCTCTAAACACATTCATGGTGAACTCCAAGGTCAAGGTACTCAGTGTCAGATCTCACCATCCGTCATTGTTTGAGCCAAAGTGGACTTCATGGGAGACGACCAAGGGGACACCACTGTTGAAAACAAATCATAAAAAAGCCAGACTGGAATTTGCCAAACTGCATGTTGACAAGCCACAAAGCTTCTGGGAGAATGTCCTATGGACAGACGAGTACAAAACTGGAACTTTTTGGCAAGGCACATCAGCGCTATGTTCCAGACGCAAAAATGAAGCATACCAAGAAAAAGAACACTGCTCCCTACTGTGAAACATGGAGGAAGTTCTGTTATGTTTCTGGGACTGCTTGCGGATCAGGCACAGGGTGTCTTGAATCTGGGCAGGGTACAATGAAATCTCAAGACTATCAAGGTATTGTAGAGAGAAATGTGCTGCCCAGTGTCAGACAGCTTGGTCTCAGTCGCAGGTCATGGGTCTTGCAACAGGATAATGACTCAAAACATACAGCTAAAAACACCCAAGAATGGCTAAGAGCGAAACATTGGACTATTCTAAAGTGGCCTTCTGTGAGCCCTGATCTAAATCCTATTGAACATCTGTGGAAGGAGCTGAAACGTGACATCTGGAGAAGGCACCCTTCAAACCTGAGACAACTGGAGCAGTTTGCTCATGAGGAGTGGGCCAAAATACCTGCTGAGAGGTGCAGAAGTCTCACTGACAGTTACAGAAATCGTTTGATTGCAGTGATTGCCTCAAAAGGTTATGCAGCAAATTAAGTTAAGGGTACCATCATTTTTGTCCAGGCCTGTTTCATGAGTTTGTTTTTTTAAGTAATTCTGTTGAGCCCACACTTCAAAGCATTGTCTGATTTCAATGGTTAATTTTCATAGAATTTTTATTTATTACCACTTTGTCAGATTCAAGTTCTTTCTGTGACCATTGGTGGTTTTTTCTTTTATTAACAGAGGGGTACCAACAATTTTGTCAACGTCTGTAGGTAATTCAGTAGCCTGCTAACAGCCCTACAAGATTAGTTTATTGTTTCATTTATCAGACAGGGAAAGAAGGAGAAGTTTATTTAGCTTTGACATAATTAGACTACATCTGCAGTTGTCCTCAGAAGCGTCAGCTTGCTCACTGTAATTCAGAGTGCGTATAGCTCAGTGGTTATCATGCAAGATTTCAAAGCAAAAGGTTGCAGGTATGGAGACTAGCTGTAGTCTCTTTTCGGGGACGCAGTGGAAATAAGTGTGCACACTTTCCTGTGCCTTTACCATTGTTTTTAGATGTATTTTGTATCTCTTATACAATGTTATTTTAAACGATGAATGAATGAATGAATCAATCAATCAATTTGTGATCAGCTGGGTGGATCTGCTGGTTGAATAAAGGAAAACAGTCATGAAAAAGAAGACAGTATGAACCTATTTAGTGGGTAGCCACGGTCACCTGTCAGTTGAAAGCGGATCATATTAGACTCGGCAAGTACATATTTTATGTCCAAAATGCAAATCTCATC
Source organism: Pholidichthys leucotaenia (assembly GCA_020510985.1). Classification (NCBI taxonomy): domain Eukaryota; kingdom Metazoa; phylum Chordata; class Actinopteri; order Cichliformes; family Pholidichthyidae; genus Pholidichthys; species Pholidichthys leucotaenia. Next base: position 217,839,690 of record CM035844.1, read on the forward strand.
CTTTAGGCTGCATGTCCACCAAACGAGTTTTTTGTCGCCCGACCGCCCTGAGCATTTTCTTTTTTCAGCGTTTGTGCGCTGTGCTCTGGAGGGGGAAAAAAGTCTATGCCCTGTATCCCTGCAACAGCTTGTCACTTTCAGCTCAGCACTTCCACTTTCCTACGGTCAGACTTTCTACTGATGTTTTAATAGCAGCCTCTAAAAACACAATGGACAGAAAACGTGTTTTAGCAGCTCTGGATGGGAAATATGATGACACTGAAAGCAGGAGTTGAGTACAGACTAGTACAGCGTCTATGTCCCGCCCACGCAGCAGTTCAGATTGGCTGCTTAGGTCTGATATTGACGAGCTCAGCTGCAGTCTCTGAAAAGTTGAACTTTTTTCAACTCTGAGCGCCCAGAGCGCTGCGACAAAAAATGACCACCTCCGAGAGCGTTTCAGTGCTGAGGGCGCTCAGCGGTGTAAATGCTGGACTATATAGAGAATGAATGGAAAATAGCCGCCCAGAGCGGACAAAAACATGTTTGGTGGACACGCAGCCTTATAGTTATTTACATCTTACATGGATTACACCCACACTTATGAATGAATGGAGTGCTCCAGGGAACGCGTGAGACTGTTGCATTTCAAACTTTACGCATGTGTTTATTGACATAACTACTGTACACACAGAGGCAGTTGGGGGCTTGGTAGAATGCTGTCAAACTGTAGTTTAATCAGTGAACAAAAGAAAGTCACTTATTCAAATCACTGAGTTGTAATGAAGTCTTGAAGACAGGATGATATTTGCGGGCACACAGGCGCGTTCCACAAGGTCTGCTCGTGGAAACCTAAACCACCTGACAAGCCAGTCATCATCCTGAGCCAGAAAATCTTCTGTCTCTAAAATACCCATTCTCTTCTCACTGCGCAGTTTGCAATATCCTCTAATCCTCTGTTGTTAGATGCATTTTCTGCACTTCTTTGTGATTGCTTTCATATCCACTCATATATTTGCGCACACTTGGATGTTTGTTCATCATGTGTCTCTGGTGTGTACAATAATTTTCACGTCATTTTCAGTCTCCTAACATCACCTCTAAGTGTTGCCAATAGACCAATAACAGTAGAAATGTACGTACACCAGCCATGAAGTTGGCGTGGGGCTGTGCATATTTCCACAATCATTTCATTCATGATACATCTGAAATTTTCCATGGAAAAGGACGTATGCCATGTTTTTGTGCATAAGTAGCCTTTGCACATGAGGCCCCTGGAGGAAGTTGGCAGTTATGGCATCGTTTGACAGGAGATCAATGATTAGGAAAAGAGCACATTGAGCAAAAGAGGAATGCATGAGTGCACTAATCCACAAAGCCTTTGGATTAACACGAATGTCAACATAACTACGTCAGTGAAGAGGTTTTGGTCACAAATGAAAATAAAAGGCTACAATTATTGTGTCAAGATGGGGAAAATAAATGTTTCTGTTCTGCTACAGCTACAAAACAATCTTAGCCTTTTGACTTTCTGACTGTCTTAATGGTCCTGTTTGTTTCTGAAACTGTACTAAGGAATGAATTTAAATGCATATCGGCGAGCACGCTGAAACAAGGCCAACATGCAAAGACGCTAATGGCGTTTCTATTCTTGTCACTCCTTTGGCTAGCAACTCAGAATCTTGTGTCAATGTATCAATTTCTGATGGCGCATCCCCTGTTACCCTACCCAAGCAATTGCTGGAAGTAATCATCAAGCAAGCCCTTGAGATGGAAGCGGGCATGTTGGGAACAATAAAGTGTTTCTCATCTTTTCAGGCATCTATCCAGCTCTTTCCTACCTCGGATGTTTGTGTCAGATGTATTGGCTGCCAGGCTGAGAGTGGGCCAAAAAAAAAATGAATGAACCTACCATCAGTCTGATGGAAAGATACAAAGAGTCTGGGAACTTTGGCTATAACAATTATCTTCTCAGCTTTTAGAAGGTATAGTTTGCCGTTAAGAAACTGAATCTTGGTTGAAATCCAGCAAAACTCACTGTAAACTGGTAGCACATTAGATGAGGGATGTTTTTGATGAAGTGTGGAAGGCTTAAGCAGAGAAATGGGAAGGCGAGAGTGATTAACATGGACACTGTTTCATGCCTCTCACTGTTAAATGACTATTTAATGTCATCCATTGTTAAATGACTTTTAAAGTCATTCACTGTTAAATGACAATTTAAAGTCATCCACTGTTAAATGGCTGTTTGAAGTCCTTCATTATGGTAGGTTATAGTGTACAGGTTACGTGGCTGTTGTCGAGGAGATGTTACTGTGGCCTAAAGGGCCGCTTCCACTGGACTGACTCGCCTGTTTGAGTCACGCACAGTTCAGTACTCCGCTCTGTGGGTGTACTGTAAAATAAACACAGAACAACAGCTGTGATGTTGTTTCACTACTTTAAAATTCACTGCAAATAAATGGTACTCATAATTGGCATAATAATTATTGAAAATCTTCCTGAATGAGGAAACCTATTAATTTTTGCTGACTATGGTAACAAGAAATAATTCAGACGGGGAAAAAGTTTTGTGGAAAAAAAAAAATTCACCAATTTTGGTGGGGAAAAGTTGCAAATTTATAAGGAAAAAAAAGATGCAAATTTATGAGGAAAAAAGTTGCAAATTCATGAGGAAAAAAGATGACAATTTACAGGAAAAGAGTCAGGAAAAAAGGCTGGATTATACCAAAGACCATATCAAAATGGTACTTCCCACCTTCTAGCTTGCTGCTCAGCATAATAGAATGGGGGAAGAAGATAAGATAAGATAAGATAAGCCTTTATTAGTCCCACAACGGGGAAATTCCAGGATTGCAACAGCACAGGGATAGCAACACTCAGAGCAACAATCAGAAGGCAAGAAAAAAAAAAAAAAACAAGCAAGCACTGAGCAGTAATATACATAGTACATATTACTATATGATATAAATATACACACACACACACACACAGACACACAGTGGCCAGAGCATTGTAGCTGGATGGGATAAATATATGAAAGATTGAACACACAAGTGCAGAGCATTGTAGCTAGATGAATATATATGTAAATATATAAACACCCACAGTACGGAGCATTGCAGCTAGGTGGACTAAATATGCAAGTATATAAACAACACAGTGGCGGAGCAATGTAGCTAGATGGAATCATATGTAGATATATAAAAACACAGTGGCGGGAGCATTGTAGCTAGATGGAATAAATATATAGATATATAAATATAACACACCCAGTGCGAGCATTGTATGCTAGATGAATAAATATGAAATATATAAACACTCACTGTGCAGAGCTTGTTGCTAGGTGGATGAAACAGCATAACCGTCTACTTAGTTATCCTACATGGTATGATTATGTGGCCCCATACATATTCTCACCCTCCATAGCGACCGGTATGTTCCTAGTTGTATGCCGGAGAGGACCATTGTGTAAGTCTATTGCATCTTTTGCATTAAAAAAAAAAACTATTAGTTTGTTACGTCTTTTGCTATCTCTGCGAGCAGCCCTGCTTAGGTTGTACAGTCTGACAGCCGTTGGATAGGAAGGACCTTACGAACCTCTCGGTTGTGCACCTGGGATGATGTAGTCTGCTGCTAAATGAGCTCCTCAGTGCATCCAGTATGTCCTGCATAGGGTGGAACTCGGACTCCAGCAGAGATGACAGTTTAGCCACCGTCCTTCTCTCTCCTATCTCCTCCATCGGATCAAGGCGCTGCCCCAGGACAGAGCTAGCTTTCTTAATCAGTTTGTTCAGTCTCTTCCTATCGCTGCAGTAATGCCACTGCCCCCAGCAGACCACTCCAAAAGTGATGGCTGATGCCACCACCGTGTCATAGAATGACTCAGCAGCGCCCCTTGTACACCAAAAGACCTGAGTCTCCTCAGCAGGAACAGCCTGCGCTGTCCCTTCTTGTAGAGTGCGTCAGTATTGTGTGACCAGTCTAGTTTATTGTTCAGATGAATACCCAGGTACTTATAGGATGTCACCATCTCGATGTCTGTTCCCTGTATATTTACTGGTGCTGTGAGGGGCTGCCCATGCCTGCGGCAGTCCACCACCAGCTCCTTAGTTTTCCTCGCGTTGATCTGGAGGCAGTTCCGATGGCACCAGTCCACAAAGTCCTGGATAAGCCCTCTGTACTCAGCTTCATCTCCGTTGGAGATGAGACCAACGATCGCAGAGTCATCAGAGAACTTCTGTAGATGGCAATGTGTTGTGTTGTGTGGAGAAGGTCCGCAGTATTAAAGAGTGAACAGGAAGGGGAGCCAGCACCGTTCCCTGGGGGGCCCCCGTGCTACTGATGATCGTGTCGGAAACACAGTCCCGGGTTCTCACAAACTGAGGCCGGTTCGTGAGGTAGTCCAGGATCCATGATGACAGGTGCTGGTCATCATGGATCCTGAAGAAGAAGAAGTACCAGAAGAAGAAGTTGTTCGCAGAAGAAGTTGTTTGTGGCGGCGCCTTGCATGGCAGCGACGCCTCTGATTCTACATGTGATTAACGTTGTAGATAAGAGAAATGTAATTTCGTTCCACTGTACAATTTGCTGTATGGACTGAATGACAACAGAGATGGCTTCTTCTTCTTCAGCTCAAACACTCAATGTAAACATGCGAAGAGACATGAATTCACTGTCTGAGCGAGTTGCAGCAGAGTTGCCTTTATAACTTCTGCAGCTGTGTTCTATCTCCAAAACACCGTCATTTTTAGGTTTACATTATCTGCCAGGGCTTTCACCTAAAAAAATCATCCCTGCCTCCAAAGCTTCACCTGGATGACCACTGTTTACATTACACCTGGTAGCCCTCATTAGCACGTCCGTGGGTGGATAACTCCTACACTCCGATTCAGCTGCAGAGCCCCATTCCATCTGTCTGCAGGTGAGTGTCAGTCTCATTGTCAAACTACAGTGGTGTGAAAAACTGTTTGTCCCCTTCCTGATTTCTTATTTTTTTGTGTTTGTCACACTTAAATGTTTCAGATCATCAAACAAATTTAAATATTAGACAAAGATAACACAAGTAAACTGAAAATGCAGTTTTTAAATGGTGTTTATTATTAAGGGTAAAAAAAATCCAAACCTACATGGTCCTGTATGAAAAAATGATTGCCCCCCCCCCCCCCGTTAAAACATAAATTAAATGTGGTTTATCGCATCTTTGGAAAGCTGAGTTCAATTTGTCTAGCAAGGCCTGATTACTGTCACACCTGTTCTCAATCAAGAAGTCACTTAATAGGACCTGCCTGACAAAGTGAAGTAGACCAAAAGATACTCAAAAGCTAGACATCATGGTGCGATCCAAAGAAATTCAGGAACAAATAATAAACAAAGTAATTGAGATCTATCAGTCTGGAAAAGGTTATAAAGCCATTTCTAAAGCTTTGGGATTCCAGCAAACCACAGTGAGAGCCATTATCCAAAAATGGCAAAAACATGGAACAGTGGTGAACCTTCCCAGGAGTGGCCAGCCAACTAAATTACCCCATGAGCGCAGTGACAATTCATCCAAAAGGTCACAAAAGACCCCACAAAGACCCCAAAAGACCCCACTGCGCCACCGTGGGCTGCACGGTGGCGCAGTGGTTTAGCACTGTGGCAGCACAGTTTTACCCTCGGCCGGGGGATCGTGGGGATCATGAGATCGTGGGTTCGATCCCAGCCCCCGACCAACAGTGAGCTGTGTGGAGTTTACATGTTCTCCCCGTGTTGCGTGGGTTTACTCCGGGATTTCTCCGGTTTCCTCCCGCACACCAAAAACATGTAGGTTTAGGGCGCTCGCGCACGCAGCGACCGGCAGCCGGTGGCTTGTCACCAGACTGCAAACCAAATCTACCTACGGGTACAAATAAGTAACAAAAAAAAAAAAAAACATCCAAAGAACTGCAGGCCTCACTTGCCTCAGTTAAGGTCAGTGTTCATGACTCCACCATAAGAAAGAGACTGGGCAAAAATGGCCTGCATGGCAGAGTTCCAAGACAAAACCCACTGCTGAGCAAAAGAACATTAAAGGCTCGTCTCAGTTTTGCCAGAAAACATCTTGATGTTCCCCAAGACTTTTGGGAAAATACTCTGTGAACTGACGAGACAAAAGTTGAACTTTTTGGAAGGTGTGTGTCCCATTACATCTGGTGTAAAAGTAACACAGCATTTCAGAAAAAGAACATCATACCAACAGTAAAATATGGTGGTGGTAGTGTGATGATCTGGGGCTGTTTTACTGCTTCAGGACCTGGAAGACTTGCTGTGGTAAATGGAACCATGAATTCTGCTGTCTACCAAAAAATCCTGAAGGAGAATGTCTGGCCATCTGTTCGTGACCTCAAGCTGAAGCGCACTTGGGTTCTGCAGCAGGACAATGATCCAAAACACAGCAAGTCCACCTCTGCGTGGCTTAAGAAAAACAAAATGAAGACTTTGGAGTGGCCTAATCAAAGTCCTGACCTGAATCTGATTGAGATGTTGTGGCATGACCTTAAAAAGGCAGTTCATGCTCGAAAACCCTCCAGCGTGGCTTAATTACAACAATTCTGCAAAGATGAGTGCGCCAAAATTCCTCCACAGCGCTGTAAAAGACTCATTGTCTGTTTTCGCAAAAGCTTGATTGCAGTTGTTGCTGCTAAGGGTGGCCCAACCAGTTGTTAGGTTTAGGGGGCAATCACTTTTTCACACAGGGCCATGTATGTTTGGATGTTTTTCCCTTTATAATAAATAACTTCATTTAAAAACTGCATTTTGTGTTTACTTGTGTTATCTTTGTCTAATATTTAAATTTGTTTGATGATCTGAAACATTTAAGTATGACAAACATGCCAAAAAATGAGAAATCATGAAGGGGCAAACACTTTTTCACGCCATTGTAGCTTTCTCTCCAGTTATGATACTTTAACTCCGGTGATGGCAGAATCTCAAGGCTGATTACTAGCTAGCACTACCAAATCTCTCTGATGTGTGAATGCCCAAATTCACAGGTTTTTTGCATGTTTACATGTATTCGTGTCGCACATTCGCGTTTGGTCTGAACACACCTGAATAGTTGTTAGATTGAACCTTTAACATTAGCTAGGCTAGCAGTTGGAGTTGGCCTTTCTATCTGCATTAGAGCTCATCTAGTTGGGGAAAGACTGGCAGTCGGGCCGCCTAGCATTAGCTTAACTGTCAATCGTGGCTGGTTAAATGCCTCTCACTCCCAGTAAGTCTTCTAAATAATATGCAAGAGATGATCCTAAGTTCTTCAGATTGGAATATGACTGTATGTACCATCTGCATTTGCTTTAAAGGTGTGCGATTCTCTGTTTTCAATTTTAGTTACTGCTCTCTGTGTTTACTTGGTTCCTTGTTCAAGAATCACAATTTGACAGTAATTTCTTTTATGTATTAAATGCATTTTTTTAGGTAATTAAAGTTAGTAAAATGGAGAGGGGTAGGCACTAAAAACATTGTCGTTGTTTTAGGGCAGTAGTCCCCAACCACTGGGTCGTAGAGCAGTATTGGGTCACAGACCACTTGGTACCAGATCAGAGTGTTTTATTTTGAAAATTACTGGATATCTCTTCCTGCCTGACTTCCTGTCTGTCATGTCTGCACACCCTTGACACATAACTTTCTCAGTAGTTAGCGGTGAAGTTAGCTAGCCAAAATGAATAAAAAACAGTCATCGTTAGAGTGCCACAGACTCCAAAGGAGGCGATCCATGACGCTTTTACAAGTATGCCATGTATGACAACCTTCCCATGCAACCCTCCCTAGATGTGACCGTCGCCTTGCAGAACAAAACAACCTTGTCAAGGTGAGTTTGTTTTTTGTTTTTTTTTTTTAAATCACGCACTTTGCTTTTATGGCATTATGTTCATTTTTCAATTGCAATTTAACATGAGGTACAACTGTATAAAATGCAAATTAGGTGCAAATTTGCAAGAATAAAGGTGCAAAGCCATGATAACAGATGCCAATTTAAAATTTTTAAAAACTCATAAGTTACAATTTAATTACAGACAAACATTTAACCAGCCTCCACATGAGTGTTACATATTTACAAGAAAAAAACTGAAAATTTGTAGGAAAAATTTGCAAAATTGTAAGGAAAAATGTTGCAATTTTTTAAGAAAAAGTTGCAAAGTTGCAAGAAAAACTTGCACATTTGTGAAGAAAAGTCACAAATTTATGTGGAAAGAGTTGTATATTTACAAGAAAAGAAGTTGCAATTTTATAAGAAAAAAGTTGCAAATTTATGAGAAAAAGATGAAAATTTACAGGGAAAAAGTCAAATTCATGAGAAAATTTACCAATGGAAAAAAACATTTTTTTCTAAAAAAGGTGCAAATCTATAAGAAAAAGCTGAAAATTTACAGAAAAAATTCAAATTTGCAAGGAAAAATGCAAATTTCTGCAAAAAAAATGCAATTTTTTTTGAGAAAAAGTCACAAATTTATGAGAAAAAAGTTGCAAATTTATGCAAATGAAGTCACATTTTTGAGAAAAACGCTGAAAATTTACAGGAAAAAGGTTGCACATTTATAAAGAAAAAAGTCACAAAATTAGAAAAATTTGCATGTTTACAAGAAAAAACTACAAATTTATGAGAAGGAAATTGCAATTTTTGAAGAAAAAAGTTGTAAATTTATGAGAAAAAAGATGGAAATTTACAAGAAAAAAGTCGCAAATTTGGGGAAAATGTAAATTTATAAGAAGAACAGTCACAGATTTTTGAGAAAAAAAGTTGCAAATGTACAAAAAAAGTTGAAAATTTACATGAAAACTGCAACCCATTGCCACGTTTCTGTATGTCATTACTTCCACAGCCACTAGAGGTCACTCAGTGTCTACCTAATGTCACAACACACACACACACACACACACGGCCTGTTACCTGGTGGTAAAAATTTTCAGTGTTTTTTTTTTCTTCAGTCCTATTTTGGAAGAAGTTTGCCAGGCTTTAACCTTTAAGCTGTGTGATTTCTTTTGCCCCTAGTGGCACAGCGCAGTGCTGTGCCTGTCAACTGATGTGATGTGCAGAAACACTGCCCAGCTGTACTGATCATGCCAGTTCATAAGGTGGCAGGCACACGTTGGAGAACTCGTGGATGACATGTAATACACCAAAGAAGAAGAAATTCTTCTTCTTCTTCTTCTTCTTCTTCAAGATTACAAAACAAAATGGATGGCACCCATTGTTGTGGACATATGAGATTGCAGACGGAGGAGCAAATTCAGAGGATTTGGTCCCGAATTTGCCAACTATGATTCTAAAAAGAGATTATTTTGCTTATGAAGGTAGATATTTACGTGTTCTTATAATACAGGGAGTGTGAAGCTCGTTGATTTCACCTGCCGGCGCCCAAAGCGCCATGTGACTATAGAGCAATCGACGGTTGCATGTCATCATACAAGATAAAATTGCCGCTGAATTAAAGCAAAATTAAGGTGGAATAATCAATAGCAGTTTCTGGATGTAGGAGAGAAAGCTAAAATGACCAGGAGAGGACAAAATTATGACCAGAATGCTGCAAAAGGACACCGCCTTGCCAGCGGTAAGCGACGGATGTCTTTGTTTGTTTGTATGCAAATTAGGTGCATAAATTTACTCCTATCTGAAACTTTGGATCATATTCTACATCTTTCTAATTGACAGTAAGCCATTATCTCTTACCACTTTTAAGTTATAGCCTTGTAAAGTTCTGACATCTGATCTGAATGTTTTCTTGAAAAAAATCTTTACCACTGTTGACCACTAGGGGTTATGTCGCAGTTTGGCGACATACACAGTTTAATTAAGCTACGTCTCCTCACTCAGAGTGACATTTAGAGCTTTACGAATTCAGGATTGTTACCGTCCCCTTTGGGCCACCATTGGAATGTCTGTTGACTGCTTCGGTGACATCATATGTAATAACGATGGGTGAGGTTTCCCTACCATAACGATGGAGGGGAGGGGGGGTTTGGATTATCCTTTTTTTTATTTAAATCGTTTTTGTTTAGTTATATATTTTATGTAATTTTTTTTTCTGCAATTGTTCCCCTGCAGCTGTTTTCTTTAAATAAACATGAAAAAACAAAACAAAACAAAGAACAGACTTTTATTCTTTCTCAAGCTTTGCAGGCTTGTTAAAGGAATTGTACAGCAGATCTCTTTAGGTATATTTTTCAAACTATTTGTTCTTTCCTTATATCATAATTAAGTAAAAACGGTTCTCTGTGTTTACTTTTGGTTCCCATGGGTGGGTTGTGCCGTGTAAAAACATGTCCTCTCTCACAAAAAAATAGTGAGAAAAACATGTTTTTCTTCCCTTTCATCAGCTTACAGTGGCAGATTTTCTCAGTTTTCCTATGCAGTCACCATCAGAGTGCCTGCAATATTCACCTAATCAAGACGTATGAGCCGCGGCGCCCTTTTTAGAATTCCTCTTCACTCCTGGGGTTGTGATTGGTTCAGCAAACGTGATGATGGGTACATTTCCCTCTGGACAAGACCTTTTTAATTAACTGTCTATTGTCATTAGTAGGAGCAGCCAAAAAAAAAGAAAAAAAAAAAAAACGTGATGGGCGACGAGGATGTGCAAAGCTATGGTTCCCGATGCTGTACCTATAAAACAATAAACATATTTAATAAAGGGGGGGGGCTTGAAAAAGAAAGAGAGCAGAGCACACTCATGTCACGCATACACAACACAGCCTTGTGCTCCATTTTTTTGCCACTCAGAATTAATGAATTACCCTTGGAAGTAATTGTCATACCGGCCTCATTAACACTCAGGCTACCTCTGGAAAGTGCTCACACTCTTAAGGTTGTCGCACATTTCTGTCACTGCTCTAAAGCAGGGCAAGGGAGGAAGTGATATTATAAAATCTTAATGATAATTATGGTTCCTCTGTGGCGCGCTGATATACTGGGTCACGGTGAGCACAAACAAAAACAGTTTAACTTTAATACGATGGCAGTTTCACCTGAACGTTGCTAATCTTGGTTATGAAATTAGTGTTGCTATTATAACAGAAAATAGGTCTACTGCTAATACTAAGAAGAGGCTGTAGGGCACGCACATCCCAAAACTTATATAGGAAAAAGAATATGCACATTATCATAACAAAACTCCCAAAAATATTACAACAAGGCAACGTCTCGGTCTGACAGACCTTCATCAGGCGTTATCAGCCATTCCAGCTGGTAACTATAAATGTGGTAAATGTAGACAAGTGCCATTCTTTTACTCATCCACATTCTAATAAAAGAATTTGACATCAGGGGTATCATTATTTGTAGCACAAAAATATAATTTACGTGATCAAATGTCCTTGTGGTCTATTCAATTCAATTCAATTCAATTCAATTCAACTTTATTTATATAGCGCCATTTCACAACAACAGTCATCTCATAGCACTATCAACTGAAGGGGGGACCCCCACAGTTGCAGAAAGACCCCAGCAATCAGGCGATCCCCTGTGAGCAAGCACTTGGCGACGGTGGAGAGGAAAAACTCCCTTTTAACAGGAAGAAACCTCCAGCAGAACCAGGCTCAGGGAGGGGCAGTCATCTGCTGCGACTGGCTGGGGGGTGAGGGGATAGAGAAGAAGAAAAGAACAGACATGTAGAGAGCAAACAGCACGATGGGGACTCAATCTATGGGAGAGAACAAACAAATGTTAATGACCAGCAAAAAAAAAAATATTTCATAGAGAGGCTGTATAGGAACAAGAGCTCTCTGAGGCGAGTCCGTTTTCTCCGTTTTCTCCGTTTTCTTTGACAATTCCAATACGTTACTGAAGGAAAACAGTTTTCAACGTTTCTGTACAATTATTGAGGCAGAACCAAATTATGAAAATCCTATCATCCATGAATATACAACAAAAATAGTTTATACAAGCTGTAGTTGTTGGTCAGGATCCCAAGGTGAACCTGTGTAGCAAGTTTGGTGACCCTAGAGAGCTTTTTTAGTAAGAAGGCATAGGGAATGCTAACCTTGACCTTTGACCTTTTAACCCCAAACCCATAGTCAGACGTCAGGATCCCAAGGTGAACCTGTGTAGCAAGTGGGGTGACCCTAGCTTTCTCTGTTGACGGGGTATAGTTTATAAGCCATTATGATGTTGACCTTTGACCTTGCAATCCCCAAACCACAGTCACACTTCAGGGTCACAGGGTGAAGCTGTGTACTAAGTTTGGTGACCCTAGCATTACTTGTTGTACAGTAATAAGGCATAGGGAATGTTATCCTTGACCTTTGACCTTTTGACCCCAAACTTATAGTCAGGGGTCAGGATCCCAAGGTGAACCCGTGTACCATGTTTGGTGACCCTAGCTTGACTCGTTTTATAGTAATAATGCAAATGGAATGTTAACTTTAGCCTTTGACCTTTTGATCCCAAAACCTATAGTCAAGTCAGGGTGTAAGCATCCAAGATCACAGATTCAGCTCCTGTATCAATCTGAAAAGACTACATCATTTCTTTCAATTGTTATTGCATTTACAAGATTTAGGGAAAATCGGGCCTCTGACCTTGACCTCAAGGTCATCTGATCAGAGACAAATTGCAAAATGTCCATCATCAGTGTATATCAAACCCTGGTTCCAAGTTTCAAAACATTTGGAACAAAACTGTAGGAGGAGTTGATCTCATAAGAAAGTTATTGTCTTTAAAGTGAGGTGAAATAAGGGGTCATAGTTCAGGGGCTACAACTCCTGCAAAAATCATCCAGTTTGGAAATAAATTGCAATATGCGCATCATCAAAGTATATCAAACCCTGGTACCAAGTTTCAAAACAATTGGAACAAAACTATCGGGGGAGTTCATTTAACTAAAGTGGGACAGATGACAGACTGATCCATCACATGATCCCCCGCTGGTCGTTGACCCCTTTGGCCTTCAACCGGCAGGGGATTAAAACTTCACGGCGTTTGAAGGCTTGTATTTCAGAGCATAGAAGCAGTGTTTGTAATAATGACCAAAATAATCGTGGAGTTGTGCATTTCAACACATTTAAACGTCGTCCAGCCACACTGAGATTTACTTGGATCAAACGTGTGAAAACATGCAGAGGAGGTGACGGCAGTAGCGTCCTTTCGAAAAGAGAGGCATACTATGTTTTTACTCTTGGCACACTATCACACAAGGAGCTAAATCTTGGGTTTGATTTAAAACCTTTTTTTATTGTTAGATTTTTCATGAAACTGTTTTAATCCTCTTTGAATTACACAACTTTGGGTGGTAAATTTGTGATTTTTCCCCCCCATAATTTTACTACTTTTTTAATTGTAAATTTGCAACTTCTGTCTCATACATTTGCAAATCTTTTCTTGTAAATGTGAAACATTTTTCTAAAAAAAAGATTTTTCATAAATTTGCAGCATTTCCCCCATAAATTTAACTAATTAATTTAAAAAAAAATAATTTTATTAGTTTTTATTTGTAAATTTGCAGTTTTTTTCCTGAAAATTGTGCTTTTTTTCTCAAAATTTGCAACTTTTTTCTCATAGACTTACAGTATCTACATGGAAATATTTGACTATTTCTCACTATGTTGCACCTTTTTTATTGTAAATTTGCTAATTTTTTCTCATAAATTTGTGATTTAAAAATATTGCTCTTTTTATTGTAAATTTGCAACTTTTTTGTCATAATTTTTTTCAGTTTTCTTTTACTTTTAGTGTAAATTTGCTCCTTTTTCCCTCATAATTTGCAGCTTTTTTCTGATAGACTTGCAATGTTGTACTTGTAAATATTTGACTATTTCTCACTCTGCCGCACCTTTTTTATCATAAAACTGTAAATTTGCAGCTTTTTCTCATAAATTTGAAGCTTTTTTTTGGAAACTTGCACCTTTTTCCTTATAAACTTAGACTTTTTTTTCTCATAAATTTGCAACTTTTCTTGTAAATGTGAAACATTTTTCTAAGAACAAATTGTGACTTTCTAAAAAATTTGTACATTTTTCATATAAATAAATCAGTAACTTTTCTCACAATTTTTATTACTTTTTGCAATGCAAATTTTCAACTTTTCTCAATTTTTTTAGCTTTGCAAATTTGCAACATTTTCGCCATAAATTTGTGATTTAAAAAAAACAACTATTTGTAAATTTGCATTATTTTCCTCAAATTTGAATTTCTTTTTTCATAATTTGCAACTTTTTTCTCACAGACTTGCAGTGCTGTAGGTGTAAATATGTGACTTTTTCACACTAATTCACTACTTTTTTATCATAAATTTGCAATTTTTTAATGAAAAATTTGTGATTAAGAAATTATTACTCTTAATTGTAAATTTGCAACTTTTTTCTCATAAATTTGCAACCTTTTTCTTGTAAATTACAAACATTTTTCAAAAAACAAATTGTATTTTTTTGTAAATTTACACATTTTTTCCTCATAAATTTATGACTTTTCTCATAATTTTATCACTTTTTTAATAATAATAATAATATAATATATAAGCATCCCAAAGTGATTAAGCACAATATTGGTAAAACTCAAATTAAGCATAAAGCCTCTAAACTGAATGATTTGGCCTCTGTTCCTCCTCATAATTTAAAAATTAAATGTGGTTTATTAAATATTAGGTCTCTAACTCCCAAGTCTCTGTTAGTCCATGATCTGTTAATTGATCATCAGATTGATTTAATTTCCCTTACAGAGACTTGGTTAGGGCAAGAGGATTTTGTTGGTTTAAATGAATCAACTCCCTCTGGTTATTTAAACTGTCAAAATCCCAGAAGTTCTGGTTGTGGAGGAGGAGTAGCAACAATTTATCATTCCAAATTACTAGTTAATGTAAAGCAAAAAACAAGTTATAATTCCTTTGAGGGCCTGGTCCTCAGTATTGGGCACTTTAGCAATTTTAGGTTAAACCCAATTTTATTTGCCATAGTTTATCGTCCCCCATCAACTTACTCAGAATTTTTATCCAAATTTGCTGATTTCTTAGCTGATTTAGTGCTGAAATCTGATAGAATAATTATAGTAGGGGACTTTGATATACTGTACATGTGGATGTAGATAGTGACTGCCTTAATGTGGCATTTAATTCAATATTAGACTCAATTGGGTTTTCTCAGAAAGTAGGAAATTCTACTCATTACCTCCACCATACATTGGACCTTGTTCTGACATATGGCATAGAAATAGAAAATCTGGTAGTGTCTCCTCATAACCCTGTACTGTCAGACCATTGTCTGTTAACCTTTGATTTTACTATTTCTGACTATTTGGCTCCTAAAGAAAAATATTATTACAGTAGATGCCTCTCAGATGATGCTGTTACCAAATTTATGCAGATTGTTTCCTCTATGCCATGTGTCAACACAACGGAAATAAGCTATAGACAGCTTGCTCCTTCTGTAATTGATAACATGGGGGATAGTGTTACAGCTTCTCTGCATCAGACTCTAGACTTGGTGGCCCCCTTAAAAAAGAAAAAGTCTAATCAGAGATTTCTAACTCCTTGGTTCAACACAGAAACTCGTAGCTTAAAACAGAAGACTTGTCAATTAGAAAGAAAATGACACTCCACTAATTTAGATGAAATGTATTTAGCTTGGAGAAATCATCTTTTAATTTATAAAAAAATCTCTTAGAAAAGCTAGAACAAGTTATTATTCTGCATTAATAGAAGAGAACAAGAATAATCCCAGGTTTCTTTTCAGCACTGTAGCCAGGTTGACAAAGAGTCAGGACTCTGTCAATCCTAGCATTCCCTTAGAGCTTACTAGTCAGGACTTGATGAACTTTTTCAATAATAAAATTTCATCCATCAGAGATCAAATCAATCAGATTATTCCCACAGTTAACTTAAATACTGTAACTACTACAACTCCTTCAATTGATGCCTGTCTTGATGAGTTTACTCCAATCGACCTTTGTGAGTTAGACAAAATAGCTTCCTCATCCAAACCTTCAACTTGTCTCTTAGACCCTATTCCTACCAGGTTATTTAACCACTTGCGCTCCGTTGTTCCGCGGGCGGGCAAGTCTATGCATCCGAGTGCGCACGAGGGCGCACTCGCCCTCGTGCGCACTCGGACGCATAGACCAGATTGTGGTGATGTAGGTGTTGATGGTAATGTAGTGGCGTCCAAGCGCCACTAAAAAAAAAAACTGCAGAGACAGCCGCGAACAGAATAGTTCATCTGATTGACCTCTCATTCGACTAATAAGAGTCTTGAATTGGGTTTCTTGAAACCTTGAAGAGCCAATGAATGAAAACCTAGGAAAGAGGACCCGCCTACTGTGAATGCAGGAGCCAATTGAAGCACAGAAATTCAGGCTGGGTGAAGAGAGATTTACTGCTGCAGCAGATGAAAACAAAGGACGCTGGACGAATCTGCTACATACCCCGCAGCATGGAGACCACCCACAAGTGGGACCTGCACTCATTCCAGCAGAATAGACGTTTAGGATTCTCTTCCGTCATCATAGACCGACGGAGGCCAACGACAAAGGTCGTAAATCATTCACCAAAACCGCAATATTGGAATTATGTTTTGATCGGGATCCACGAGCCGAGCAGCGTCGCGTTCGTCTGACAATGGGGAAGAGAAGTTCGCCACGACTCTGCTGCTGTGAAGAGGTAAGGTGTTATAAGCTAAATTATTATTTATCCCTGAAAACTGTAATCCAAAAATGACTTTTGACCGATCGGTAAATTACAACTGTACTGCGCACGAAGTACGAAGTGCGTGCGCCGCGATAAACGGTTCATTTGCCGTGTTCGGACCGTGAACGCCCCCCCCCCCCCCACCGCTGCAGAAGAGGAGCAGGGGGGGGGCGTTCACGGTCCGAACGCCCCCCGGTCCACGGGGGGAAGCATATGAGTCTATTCCTTCATGTAGCGATGGCCGTCTTCTGCAGCGAGGGGGGGGGGGGACAACCCCCCCACACACACACACAGTAGCGAGGGGGGGGGGGGGCGCTGTGAAAACATGCAAGGAGTGTAATCCATCATGTAGCGAGGGCCGAACTCCGTCTTTTTTAGCGGGCCCCCCCCCCCCCACACAGACACAGCCCTGAGTGTGACCTTTCATTAGAGCCCAAAATGAAGCTTCTACATTGAATTATTCAAAAGTTACAGATGTTTTTCCAAACTGTGCCATTTGGCACAATTTGGCACAGTTCCAAAACGCCTGGGAACTACCTGAGAACAAAGCTGTGTAAAATATTCATTTTTTGTGGTATTGTTACCAAATTTGGATCTCAGCTTGATAACACTTGGTTCTACATTTCTGTTGCATTTTCCAGCCGGATCGGACAGCTGTGTGTTATTTGCAAGAATTTGTATCCAAAAAAACACTGTGTCCAAATTTATTTTCTTCAAGTTCAGTATGTTTAGATGACTGTAACTCAGTGGCCGGAGCACGTAGAGAGATTATGTTTTTTTTGCCAAAAAATTCAAAGTGTTTTCTTTTAAATGAGACCAACCCCATGAAGATGCTGCAAAGGGTTGAATAACAGCTTTCGATTTACTTTGGGCACGTTATTTTTTGGCATTTTTAGGAAAATTGCCCGGAGTGCAAGGGGTTAAAGAAGTCTTCCCACTTATTGGTAGCTTTATTCTTCATATAATCAATTCTTCATTAACTTTAGGCCATGTACCACAGGCTTTTAAAACGGCTGTAATTAAACCCTTACTCAAAAAGCCAACGCTAGATCCAGGAGCTTTAGCTAACTATAGACCAATCTCTAATCTCCCTTTCATTTCAAAAATCTTAGAAAGAGTTGTTGCTACACAATTATTTGACCACCTGCAGGGAAATGGTTTACTTGGAGAGTTTCAATCTGGGTTTAGAATCCATCATAGTACTGAAACAGCCTTAGCGAAGGTCACTAACGACCTCCTCATCACATCTGATAATGGACTGGTTTCTGTACTTGTCCTTTTAGACCTTAGTGCAGCTTTTGATACTATCGATCATAATATTCTACTTGATAGATTAGAACACTATGTTGGACTTAATGGAACTTTGTTGCAGTGGTTTAGATCTTATTTATCTGCTAGGTTCCAGTTTGTTCATGTAAATAATGAGTTTTCTTTCAACTCAAAGCTTAGTCATGGAGTTCCACAGGGATCTGTGCTAGGCCCTACTCTTTTTAGTTTATATATGCTTCCGTTAGGCAACATTATTAGAAAGCACAGTATACATTTTCATTGTTATGCAGATGACACACAATTATACCTGTCAATGAAGCCAGATGATCGTAATCAATTAGCCAAGTTAGAAGCCTGTCTTAAGGAAATCAAAGCTTGGATGACTTGTAATTTCCTGCTATTAAATTCAGATAAGACTGAAGTCATTCTTGTTGGTCCAAAAAACCTTAGAAATACCTTTCCAAATCAAACTTTCAGTTTGGATGTGGTTACTCTTTCTCTTAATAGCTCTGTGAGGAACCTTGGAATTATTTTTGATCAAGATCTGTCCTTCAGTTCACATATTAAATTTTTTTCTAAGACTGCCTTCTATCATTTGCGTAATATTGCCAAGATTAGGAGCATCTTGTCTCAGCGTGATGCTGAGAAACTGATCCACGCTTTTGTTAGCTCGAGATTAGATTATTTTAATTCTTTATTATCAGGCTGTCCTAAAACATCTTTAAAAAGTCTTCAGCTGATCCAAAATGCCGCAGCAAGAGTTTTAACAGGTACTAGAAAGAGAGATCATATCTCTCCGGTTCTGGCCTCCCTTCATTGGCTTCCCATAGAGTTTAGAATTAAGTTTAAAATCCTTCTTCTTACTTACAAAGCTCTAAACAATCAGGCTCCTTTTTATTTAAAAGATCTGATACTACCATATTATCCTAACAGAGCACTACGCTCTCAAAATGCAGGATTACTTGTAATACCTAGAATCTCCACAAGTACAATGGGAGGCAGAGCCTTCAGTTATCAAGCTCCTCTCCTGTGGAACCAGCTGCCAATCTGGATTCGGGAGTCAGACTCGATCTCTGTTTTTAAGAATAGGGCTAAAACCTACCTTTTTGATATAGCCTACAATTAGGGAGGGATCATGTGTTTCTGAACCCTCCCTTAGTTATGCTGCTAATAGGTTTAGTCAGCCGGGGGACCTCCAATAATGCACTGGGCCTCACTCCTTTCTTCACTCTCAATGAAATATTTTTTTTTGCTAGTCATTAACATCTGTTTGTTCTCTCCCATAGATTGAGTTCCCATGGTGATGTTTGCTCTCTACATGTCTGTTCTTGTCATCTTCTCTGTCCCCTCACCCCCCAGCCAGTCGCAGCAGATGACTGCCCCTCCCTGAGCCTGGTTCTGCTGGAGGTTTCTTCCTGTTAAAAGGGAGTTTTTTCTCTCCACCGTCGCCAAGTGCTTGCTCACAGGGGATCGCCTGATTGCTGGGGTCTTTCTGCAACTGTGGGGGTTCCCCCTACAGTTGATAGTGCTATGAGATGACTGTTGTTGTGAAATGGCGCTATATAAATAAAGTTGAATTGAATTGAAATGTAAATTTCCAAATTTTCTTGATTTTTTTTTTTTTTTTTTTTTTTTTTTTTAGCTTTGTAAATTTCCAATATTTTTCTCATAAATTTGCAGCTTTTTTTCTTACAAATCTATGATCAAAAAAAAAATTACTCTTTTAACTGTAAATTTGTAACTTTTTTCTTTTAAATGTGAAGCATTTTTCTAAAACCAAATTATGTCTTTTTTTTGTAAATTTGCACATTTTTTCCTCATAAATTTGTGACTTTTCTCATTACTTTATTGCTTTTTTCAATATAAATTTTCAACTTTTTTCAGTTTTTTAAAGTTTTGTAAATTTGCAACATTTTTCTCATAAATTAGCTTTTTCCTAATACTGTGAATTTGTAACATTCATATGGATGCTTCTGTGTAATGGTTTATTTTTTTTTGTGTTAATCTAGGCAATCAGCCAAGTTTATTTTTTTAATGTTTTATTGGGAGGGACCTTTTTCTTCTACTTTATAAAGGATTTGAACTCATTCTCCTCTTAAAAAATCCCCCCATCCCCCCAACACAATCTTGCATTGAACCCCCAAAATGCAAGAAACAGCGCTGACTACAATAATACTGATAGCGTTCCTCTGGAGAAAATGTTCTGGTTATCGCCCTCCCAACAGTGCAATGAAACATCCACCCATGGATACGCCGGCCATTTTACAGAAGCCAATCCTTAGGGTGATCACCTGCGGTTCCATGTGGCACGCCCCTGGCTACAATCTCCACCACTGCTGTCCCTTCAAAATGCTAATGAGCACAGACAGGTGGAGGCGGGCGCGGGCACAGGGGTTGAAATCGCGTTCCGGTTGTTCCATGTCAGCGTGAGCATCTTCCTGGGTCTGACAGATCGGCCAATTAACCTTATTTACCACATCTCCCCTCATCCTCTAACGAGCTCCGCTGGGCTTCCGTCTAATAAGCAGCTGATGGGACTGGGGACCAGTGGCGTGCTGGTTCCAGTTGCGTTTGTCCTGTAATTATTATGGTGACAATTTAGCAGCTCGCGGGCTCTTGGACCGCTCACACTGCTGTTCACGTTGCGTTTTTGATGATTGCTGTGCCTCATACAGCGCTGCTTGGACTTCATTTAGTGCAGTCATAGAGCAGTGGCTTTTTGCTGAGTTGTGGAGTACACTCTTTACTTCACAGGGAGTACATTAAATCCTGTATAACAAGCTTTTCAGGTCTGCACAAAATAAAGCATAATGGCTGTTTTTGTTACGGTGTTTACAAGGTTCACTTAGTAAATGGGAACGTGTAAGAGCACAACATTTTTCATCAACCTTAGAATACTTCAGTTCCAGTTTGCAGCTTTTATTTCTACAGTTTAATGCTTCTTTGACTGGTAATAGTGTGTCTTCACTTCTTATCACTGACTCTTTCATCAACACGGTCAGATTCTTTTAAAGCTGAATATTTGGCTCGGTCCATGCTATGAGAAAAAAAGTGTTAAATACAAATCTGAAAAATTCCTGATTTCTTAATTTATATCATCTGTATAGCAGAGTGGAAATAACAGAGAGATTGGTGAGTGATTAAAAAAAAAGAAGAAAGAAGAATTTGGCATTCATCTAAAGGTTGCTGAGAGATCACTGAGTAGTCAAGGAATGCTCATCAGTCTCATCAGTCTCCCAATGATTTTTCAGCCATCTTTCAATGAACTCTAAATTTTTCCAACCTGAAGGTAAAGGTGGCTGAGAGATCAGATAGAGATCACTAAGTATTTGATGAAAGATAAGTTCATTGAAAGACTGCAGTGGAGAGATCACTGGGAGATAGATGAGATCATTAAGCGCTCATTGAGAGTTCACTGAGATGTCATTTTCCTTTGGTGATCGTTGAGAGATTGTTTTTAACTGAGTCAAAACTTTGAGACTGTAGTGACAGTGGAGATCACTGGAAGATCTTTGAGTGATCACTGAGAGATCCTTGGCCATCACAGAGAGATCATTGAAAGGCAATTGAGAGATCTGGCCATTTTTTCATCACTCAACAATCTCTCAATGATCTCCACTCCCGTGTAAAGGGAGTAGAAGAGCATTAGAAATCTCTCAGATGGTCAGCAAACCTCCTTAGTCACCCAAGAAACTCTCAATGATCTCTTATGGTCTTTCAATGATCTCTGTGGATGAAAGTTTCCAAAATGAGAAAGGAATATAGGTTATTGCCTCTATAGACTTGCCAATAGAGGCATTATCTATCTATCTATCTATCTATCTATCTATCTATCTATCTATCTATCTATCTATCTATCTATCTATCTATCTATCTATCGATCTATCGATCGTCCTGGATTAAAACCCACAGCAATAAAACTAAGCTTCAAACGCCAACCAACGAACCTCATGCATTCATTGCAGTTTGTCCAAGTCAGCATTTCATGCTGGTTTTATACAAACTTTTTCATTGTTTTTTTTTTCTTCTTCTTTTAAAAAAAGTGTTGTTCCTAACTTTATGTGACAGCCTTTCTTTCAACAAAAGTTCCACCTTGGCAAGCAATGAAAGTTGGGGGGGGAAACAAAAAGAAAGAAGAAAACAACTTTGCCGTGGCCAATTGTGATTCATCTATTCAAGTAATCCTGCCTTTGGAGCAGATCCACTCTCCGCTCCATGACCTTCACCGGACAAGCGTTGGTTTCAGAGCTGTGATTTTCAGGTCCCCACTGTGCTTGCTGTGGATGCCTGTGGAGGCATTAATACAACCCACAGAGCAGATCTTTAATATGGTACCACGAGCAGTCATAGAGAATCCCTTTTTTTTTATTCAACCTTCAGCCTTCAAAAGGCACTTGGACGATCTTTAAGTCGCTTCTCTTGCGAAACACAGGTATTGGTTGTAAAACTAGAAACACTGAGACCACTTAACTCAAAAAAAGAGGTGATGTGTGTGTGTGTGCTGTTTCCATGTGTAAGTGCATTATAGGTGTTTATACCCATACCCTGGTTTATTGCTCTAAAAGCCCCTCGGGCCTTTTCTCTCCTGCATAAATAGTTGTTTACCGAGTCAGTACACCCCGTTAATGTTAAGTCACAATAGCCAATATATGGCAGTGAGCCACAGCAAGAAATGTGCTTAAGAAACTAGTAATGATCCCATGTCACGTTAATGTCTTTGTATCTCCACAAGTGCTCACTGCTGCAAGGCAGATTTAGCACTGTGGCTAAACTGACATGACTTTATAAAGGCTTACATTTACCTCTTGCGCTTAAAGCAACATTTCTCAGATTTTTCTAAGTAGTTAAAAGCCTAGGAAATAAAGATAATGTACAACTGCAAAATATAGATATAACTGACTGTCAGTGAAGGAAATGTTTCAAAGTGTAAACTGCGAGGCAACACGTGATCTGCATAGATTTTGCAGTTATTGTCTACAGTACTGTTGCATGCATTAAAGGTACCCCCATCACTCCATTCCCCCAATTTTAACTGCACTTCACTCGAACATACACATGCACCCATTTTCTTCATAATTCACACGTCATCATACATACTTGGTGGTGGCGACGTGTCTTCCCTCCTTCTGCTATGGGCTTGGGGCCTGGGGCGTGGGGTCGGCAATAACGCTGCTGGCCTTATGGACGGTGCCTCGGGGATGGCACCCAGTCCTGAATGCCTCTCCTCAGTGCCATTCTTCCAGTGAGCAATAATAATATCTAAGCTTAGGTATATTGTGAAGTCTTTAGCAGCTATAGTCAAGAACAGTCAAGTCCCAAGTACACAGACAAAAAAGGAGCAATCAACAGTCTATTGTCTACAGTGCAAACCTCAATGATGAGCATGCCCAGGTCTCTTTCATTATTACAGCGACAGAAAAAGCAGTTAATGCGCTGCTGAAAAGCGCAAAGGGGCTACTGATTATTCAGCAGTGTGTTTAGGGTGAAAGCCTGACTCGTTCTGCTCCACTGTGCAACATTCAGACATGAATGGGTTTGAAAGTTCGGTGCAAACAGAAGGATTGGCTAAAAACATTTTAAGGCCCTGGAGATCAACACAGAGCGCTGGGGGGACCTTGCAACGGACCGCTCCAAATGGAGAGGCACCCTGACCAGACAGCTCAAGGCGAGTGAAGAGAGACTGACTGCTGCAGCAGATGAAAAAAGGACCCGCAGGAAGAACCGCCACAGACCCAGCAGCACGGAGACCACCCACAAGTGCGACCTGTGTGACAGGGACTGCCATTCACGCATCGGCCTGTTCAGCCACAGGCGGTGCTGTTCCAGCAGAGTAGACGTTTAGGATTCTCTTCTATGGTCATCATAGACCGACGGAGGCCGACGGTTTTGGGTGTAACATGCCATAACCATATGGGGAACTCTCCGGTCCTCACCTTTAGTATGCAGTGTTGTATGATCCAAGGTGAACTGTTATCACATACTGTTATCACGATGGCGCATTTACCTCAGAGGATATGCACACGAGCATGAGGACGATGAGGAGTTTATGATTGAACAATTGGGCTGAACAATCGAGCTGAATTTAAGTTAGGGTTAATGTAGCGTGCACATATGCACGCCTGACTCGTTCTGCTCCACTGTGCAACATTCAGACATGAATGGGTTTGAAAGTTCGGTGCAAACAGAAGGATTGGCTAAAAACATTTGTAAACCCATGCAGTGTCTTCTTTTTTCTCTCTGTGCAATGAAAAACATAATTGTCTTCATTTTTTTTTCTAATGATTCGGAATGAGTTGTGGATGGTGGTTAATTTTTATTTTATGTAATAACTTAATTTTTTTCTGTCATCGATTGTGCTTTTTTCCACATTGTAACAGTTAACACAGTTAATGAAGTGTTTGTGACATTTTTGTTAAAGATGCACTCCATTGGATATAAATCCTCTACAAAAACAAATCTACATTGTCTAAAATGGTATCTTATGCCATTTTTCTACAAAAAAACTTTCACTTTCTTGCAGTTTCATTTCAGAATCTTTTCACTTTTCCTCCTCCATCAAACGCCAGGTTCTGTGAGTAGTCCCACCCACATACCACAAGGTTGATAGTGGATAGTGCTACATTAAGCAGAATTAATCTTGTGATAAAAAGACTTACCGGTTGAAAGACAGCCCAGTTGTATGAACAGTGGCCCAGGATAATGACTGAAACTGCATCGGTCCTTAAGAGAATTTTAATGGTAAAACCCATCTTAATTTGGGTTGTTTTCAAAGCAGCTTTCCAAAAATGGTAACTGAGCCTTAAGGTTAACGTTATTTAGGCCAGAGTGTCCTGACTGGCTCAACACTAAGGACTTGTATGGTTTTGTCACCAAAAACGCTCTGTCTGAACGTGCCTTTTTTTAGGGGGTGGGGCTTAACTGAAACTTTAAAGCAAAAAAACAGACGTGACAAATTTGGGTCACTTCAAAATGTCTTGTAAGTCATAAAAAACATCTTACAGACACGTTAATAAGAAAAAAAGAAACTTGATTTGTGGTGGCATTTCACTTTAATTTTTCTTTAGCCTCTTGCACTCCGTTGTACCGCGGGCAGGCAAGTCTCTGCGTCCCAGAGCGCACGAGGGCGCTCTCGTGCGCCCTCGTGCGCTCTAGGACGCACGATGGAGCTGCGCAAGCTGCATTTCCGTTCTTCCACTGCAGACACAGCCGCAAACAGATTAGATAATCTGATTGACCTCTCATTCGACTAATAAGAGCCTTGAATTGGGTTTCTGAAACCTTGAAGAACCAATGACTGAAAACCTAGCAAGAAGGACCCACCTACCAACGCTGTGAATGCAGCGAGCCAATTGAAGCACAGAAGTTCGCAAGCTGTTTTTTGTAAGGCTGGATGAAGACAGACTGCTGCAGCAGTTGAAAAAAGGACACGCAGGAAGAACCGTCACAGACCCAGTGTGACAGCGACTGCCATTCGCGCATCGGCATGTTCAGCCACAGGCGGTGATTTTTTTGTTTTTGTTCCAGCAGAGTAGACGTTATGATTTTCTTCCATGGTCATCATAGACCGACGGAGGCCGACGACGAAGGCTGAGTGACACACACGCGTTCGCCAGTCTTTTTTTAATTACTACTGTTATTTGTTTTGAAAAATCGTTCACCAAAAAACGCAATCATGGAAGCGCAAAACCGCAATAATGGAATTATGTTTTGATCGGGTCGCGAGACCAGCGTCGCGTTCGTCTCACAATGAGGAAGAAGTTCGCCAGCTCCGCTTCTGCTGTGAAGAGGTAAGTGTTCTAAGCTAAATTATTCTTTATCCCTGAAAATTGTAATCAAAATTACTTTTGACCGATCGGTAAATTACAGCTGTGCGTCATCGCTGCATGACGGACCGTGGCGCAACGGGCGATGTCCGTCCTCTGTAGCGAGGGGGGGGGGCAACCCCCCCCCCCCACACACACACACACACACGCAGCCCTTAGTGTCACCTTTCATTAGAGCCCAAGATGAAGCTTCTATATTGAATCATTCAAAAGTTACAGATGTTTTTCCAAACTGTGCCATTTGGCACAATTTGGCACAGTTCAAAAACGCCTGGGAACAACCTGAGGAAAAAGCTGTGTAATATATTCATTTTTTGTGGTATTGTTACAAAATTTGGACCTCAGCTGGATAACACTTGGTTCTACATTTCTGTTGCATTTTCCAGCCCAGATCTGAAGCTGTATGTTATTTGCAAGCATTTGTATCCGAAAAAACACCCAGGCCAAATTCATTTTCTTCAAGTTCACTATGTTTAGATGACTGTAACTCAGTGGCCAGAGCACTTAGAGAGATTATGACTTTTTTGCCAAAAAATTCAAAGTGTTGTCTTTTAAATGAGACCAGCCCCATGAAGATGCTGCAAAGGGTTGAAGAACAGCTTTCGATTTACTTTGGGCACGTTATTTTTTGGCGTTTTTAGGGAAATTGACCGGAGTGCAAGGGGTTAATTATCTAATTGCAGCAAACTATTGTTTTCAAGCCTTTCTGGGAATGGCTGCTTTTAGTGCTCGTCTTTCTAAATCTCAGACCACATTCAACTCCACCCTCCCTCTTACATCACTATTACTAACATTAGCTGCTTGTAGCTCAGAGCCAACTATTGTAAATTTGTTTCAAAGAGTGAATGAAATAAAGCATCACTGGTGGACAGGGGCGTGTGGTTTCAGTGGTCGACAGGAAATGACTGGTCCCTGGATTACAATAAGCACTGAAACATACGTGAATGAGTGGCTAAACTGCTAGCTTCAGCTAGCTGCTTCGGATCCCGGTTTGAGAAAAACTTTAACAAAGCTACAATAATGTCTACGAAAGTTAGAATTTATAGAAAATAGGGAGGATCCAGGTGAGCTTTGTCCTGGTTACGGTGATTGACTCAGACCGCAGAGCACGCTAGTTCTAACAGTTCACTGTAGAATCACAGTGAAAATATCACAAAATATACCAGAATGATACAAGATATAGTGGTCAACCAGGTGGAAACGGGGATGTCTGTTAGTGTGACTGAACTCTAAAGGCCATAACAATGTAAACCACACTTGGTGCGAGCTTCCTAGCACCACTGTTAGCTCAGAGGCTAACACCATCAGCTCACGCCATTAGCTCCCCATCCATCTACATGATAGACACCCATGCTTGGTCAGCCAAGGAGGACAGTGGGCTGGGTTGAACGTTTTATGACAACCTGAAGAGTCAAAATGGCTTCTTGGAGAGACAAACGACATGATGGCTGTGTGTGTGTGTGTGTGTGTGTGTGTGTGTGTGTGTGTGTGTGTGTGTGTGTGTGTTTTAAGAGGAGTTAGTGTTTTGATAGCTTTCCGATAATCACCTGACCAAGAGATGTATTTCAGAAGGTTAAAATCTACAAACACACCATTTTTCAGTCAGTGACTACTTTCAAGGGTTGGAATTTTTCTCTATTACCAAACACAATCTTGCACTGCACCCCCCCCCCCCCGCCAAAAAAAAAAGGCTAGAAATGGCTCTGACTCATACAATAGTTTATCCTTCACAATGGGAAGGCATTTGTGGTGTGTGTTCTGGTGAAGTGAGGTGTGTGTACTGTATGAACAGACTGATTATTGCCATTGACGAACACCTCTGTGTACAGCACAAACTAACGGGCCAGGGCCGGTGGTCGTTTTACTGCAGCCTCTGGTGGTCCCCTCCAGATGGCTAGGTGGTCATGGTGGCATTTTCCCTTTTCATTTAGCAGGTGCACTAAAACAAGCTAAATGAGTAGAACATCAGGCCCTCCAACTGCTTTTGTGTTAGAGAAATGAACTGCACAACACCCAGCAACACAAAAGAAAAATCACTGAATAATTTAGCGGCAGTATTCAGCATCCTTTTGTCCCACACACATGCGATTCATGCCCACAGTAATGAAGACGGAGACAAATAATGCAGCTGAATTGCGCGGCTCGGACTACCTAATAAGAAACAGGAAGGAGAAGAACTAGCAATTAAACTTTCAAAGTAAGAGTAGTTTTGTTTTTCCTCCCCACACAGGAGTAAATCAAGAGGGAGACAGGGGATACAGCACCCAACTTGGTTGGGTGCTGTATCCTGGGGCAACCACCCAACCACCCAACCCAGCTGCAGCTGGGGCAACCACCCAACTTGGAAAAAGAGAGAGAATTCTTCCCCCAAACATCATCATAGACCAGGGGTGTCCAATCATGTGCCATGGAGGGCCAAGACCCTGCAGGCTTCACCTCCAACCAGTGTCTTCAGCAGCAGATTCCACTGAATTTCTTCCCCCTGATTGATGATAAGTGAAAACACCTGCTGAAGAGACTGGGTCGAGAAAACCAGGAGGTTCTTGGTGCTCCATGGCACATGACTGGACATCTCTATCATAGACCTTTCTATATCATGTTACAGAACTGAATAAAATGCATTTTTAGCACCACTGCTAAGGATACATACAAAGCAACTATTTTGGGAGGGAAATATGCAACTTTTCTTTTAGAGTCACAGTTTTTTCGTATTCTGCAATTTTTTTCATGTAAATTTACAGATGTTTACAAAAATTTACAACTGTTTTCCACATTAATTTGTAAACCTTTATATGTAAATTTGCACGCTTTTTCTTAAGTTTGCAACCTTTTCTCATTAATTTGCAGCTTTTTTCATTAATCTGCACCTTTTTCATGTAAATTTGCAACTTTCTTCTCATAAATTAGCAACTTTTTTCTCATAAATTTGCAATTTTTTCTTATTAATTTGCTACTTGTTATGTAAATTTGCAACTTTCATGTAAACTGCAACTTTTTCTCATTGATTTGCAGCTTTTTTCTCTTTAAAATGCAGCTTTTTCCCATGTAAATTTACAACTTTTCTCATAAATTTGCTACTTTTTTCATGTAAATATGCAACTTTCATGTAAATCTGAAACTTTTCTCAATAATTTGCAACTTTTTCTCATAAATGTGCAACTTTTTCTCATAAATTTGCAACTTTTTTCTTATCTACAACTTTTTTCATGTAAATATGCAACTTTTTCTTATAAATGTGCAACTTTTTTCTTATCTGCAACTTTTTTCCATGTAAATTTTTAACTTTTTCTCATTAATTTGCAACTTTTTTTCTCATAAATGTGCAACTTTTTCTCATTAATTAGCAAATTCTTTTTTCACAAATCTGTAACATTTTTCATGAAAATTTGCAACTTTTTCTCATTAATTTGTAACTTTTTCATGTAAACTTGAAACTTTCATGTAAACTGCAACTTTTTCTCATTAATGTGCAACTTTTTTCTCATTAATCTGCAGCTTTTTCCATGTAAAATTGCAACTTTTTCTCATTAATTTCCAACTTTTTTCTCATAAATTTGCAACTTTTTCTCATTAATTTGCAAATTATTTCTCATAAATCTGTAGCTTTTTCGTGAAAATTTGCAACTCTCTCATTAATTTGCAACTTCATTCATGTAAATTAAACTTTTTCTTATTAATGTGCAACTTTTTTCTCATAAATTTTAATTTTTTTCTGCTAAATCTGTAACTTTTTTCATGTAAATCTGCAACTTTATCTCATTAATTTGCAATTTTTTCTCATAAATCTGTAGCTTTCTTCATGACAATTTGTAACTTTCTCATTAATTTGCAACTTTTTTCATGTCAATTTGCAACTTTTTTTTCTTTTCTGCAACTTTTTTCTATGTATATTTGCAACTTTTTTCTTATCTACAACTTTTTTCATGTAAATATGCAACTTTTTCTCATAAATTTGCAACTTTTTCTTATCTGCAACTTTTTTCATGTAAATTTGCAACTTTTTCTCATTAATTTGCAAGTTTTTTCTCATTAATCTGCTACTTTTTTCATGTCAATTTGCAACTTTTTTCTTATCTACAACTTTTTTCTATGTATATTTGCAACTTTTTCTCATAACTTTGCAACTTTTTTATCTGCAACTTTTTTCATGTAAATTTGCAACTTTTTCTCATTAATTTGCAAGTTTTTTCTCATTAATCTGCAACTTTTTTCATGAAAATTTGCAACTTTTTCTCAATCATTTGTAAGTTTTTCATGTAAAATTGCAACATTCATGTAAACTGCAACTTTTTCTCATTAATGTGCAACTTTTTTCTCATAAATTTTAAATTTTTTTCTGATTAATCTGCAACTTTTTTCATGTAAATCTAACTTTTTCTCATTAATTTGCAACTTTTGTCTCTTTAATCTGCAGCTTATTTCCTTGTAAGTTTGAAACTTTTTCTCATGAATTTGCAACTTTTTTCATTTCTGCATTTTTTTCATGTAAATTTGCCACTTTTTCTCATTAATTTGCAAGTTTTTTCTCATTAATCTGCAGCTTTTTTCATGAAAATTTGCAACTTTTTGTCAACAACTGGCAATTTTTTCATGTAAATTAATCATTAATTTGCAACTTTTTCCTCATTAATTTGCAACTTTTTCTCATTAATCTGCAGCTTTTTTCAATGTATATTTGCAGCTTTTTTCTCATAAATTTGCAACTTTTTTCTTATTAATCTACAACTTTTTCATGTAAATCTGCAACTTTTTCTCAGTAATTTGCAATTTTTTTCTCATAAATCTGTAGCTTTTTTCATGACAATTTGCAACTCTTATTAATTTGCAACTTTTTTCATGTCAGTTTGCAACTTTTTTCTTTTTTGCAACTTTTTTCCATGTATATTTGCAACTTTTCTCATAAATGTGCAACTTTTTTCTTATCTACACCTTTTTTCATGTAAATTTGCAACTTTTTCTCATTAATTTGCAAGTTTTTTCTCATTAATCTGCAACTTTTTTAATTAATTAAATCACCCTTATTGTCATTCAACCAATCATGTACAGTAAAACTACCTATCTACAGTGTCAATCACACACACCCCAGTGCAGAATCAGAGGGCCACTGCCATGCAAGGGGCCACCACAGATTTCCCTCCTCCATTCCATTATTGATGAGCACCAAGCTGGATGGCAGGAAGTTCCACTTTTATATGGTCTTCGGCATGACCCGGCCAGGATTTGAACCCCTGCCTCCCGGGTTTGGGGCAGATGCTCTACCAACTGAGCCACCACTCCGGTAAATTTTCATGAAAATTTACAACTTTTTCTCATTCATTTGTAAGTTTTTCATGTAAATTTGCAACTTTCATGTAAACTGCAACTTTTTCTCATTAATGTGCAACTTTTTTCTCAATAATCTGCAGCTTTTTTCATGTAAATTTGCAACTTTTTCTCATTAATTTCCAACTTTTTTTCTCATAAATTTGCAACTTTTTCTCATTAATTTGCAGTTTTTTTCCCCATAAATCTGTAGCTTTTTTCATGAAAATTTGCAGCTCTTTCTCATTAATTTGCAGCTTGTTTCATTTAAATTAAACTTTTTCTCATTAAAGTGCAACTTTTTTTTTCCATAAATTTTAAATTTTTTTCTGATTAATCTGTAACTTTTTTTCATGTAAATCTGCAACTTTTTCTCATTAATTTGCAACTTTTGTCTCTTTAATCTGCAGCTTATTTCCTTGTAAATTTGAGACTTTTTCTCATTAATTTGCAACTTTTTTCTTTTCTGCAACTTTTTTCATTTAAATTTGCCACTTCCATCCATCCATCCATCCATCTTCTTCCGCTTAATCCTTTTCGGGTCGCGCGGGGGGGGGGGGGGGCTGGAGCCTATCCCACTTTTTCTCATTAATTTGCAAGTTTTTTTCTCATTAATCTGCAGCTTTTTTCATGAAAATTTGCAACTTTTTGTCAACTGGCAATTTTTTCATGTAAATTAATCATTAATTTGCAACTTTTTCTCATTAATCTGCAGCTTTTTTCATGTAAATTTGCAATGTTTTTCTCATTAATCTGCAACTTTTTCATGTAATTTTACAGCTTTTTTCTCATTAATGTGCAACTTTTTAAAGTAAATTTGTAACTCTTTTCTCATTAATCTGTAACCTTTTCATGTAATTTACGTTTTTACCTCATTAATCTGCAGCCATTTATCTGTAAATCTGCAGCTTTTTTACCTTTGTCCTGTCAGGCAGCTAGGTAAGCAGAACAGAGATCTGTCATCCTTATTGTGCCAAAATACTTCATTTAAATTATTTTACCCATGGAGGACCCGACAGGATGGGGAATAGGGAAAGGAAGTGTGTGGAGGGGGAAAAAAAGGGAGGGAAACAGACAAAAAGACAAACAAACCAACAATTAAAACAAACAGAAGAGAAAACTGCTTCTTCCACTGAAGATGTCTTGACAGGAGTCTAGTATCCACACCCGTTAAAGGAGTGACATTTGTGCTTGTGCGTCTGTCTGCGTATGTATGAGTGTGCGCAAAATAAGTGTGTGCATGTGAGTGTTTTGTCAAGAAACATACAAAGAGTGGGGCCAATCACAGCAGGTCTTCCCCCGGGAACCCTGAGCAGGCAAGGCAGCACCACCAACCCCCCAGGGCACAAATGCTCGAGGTCAGCAAGCCCCAGGAAAGCCAGGCATGTGCCCCCGAAGGGACGATCGAGGTAGGCCACGCCACCAGACGGCCGGTGCGGCGGGCCCACACCCCTGAGCCCGCCAACCCCCCACCCCCACCCCTCCCCCAGTGGGGCCAACGCCAGTCGCTGGGCCCCAGGTGCCAAGAGGCCAGCGACCCCACCCCCTGGGCTGGAGACTGGTCCCCACCCCCCGGCGCGGGCCCCCCCAGGCACCCCCACAGCGGGTCTGCTCCCCACAGCACCACCGCCGCACATCTTGGGGACCCCCTTGCCCAAAGAAGTCCCCCCCGCCCAGGGGAGCCCACATCGCCGAGAGGCACTACCCCCCTCAATCCAGCACCTCCCGACTCGCAGACACACCCACCCCCACACCTTCACACCCTCATGCTCCCATACGCACCCACATGCACTCCCTCACTCTCACTCACCTGGACCCACCCATTCCCTCTCACTCCTGTACCCATTCAATCTCACTCCCACTCGCCCTCAAGGTCACCCACACCCGCTCACATTCACCCACGCAAGCACTCTCACTCACACTCCGACCTATTCAAATATCCATTTGTGCTTTGCCCTCACACTCACCCACCCTCATTCACCCTTATTTCTTAGGCCGACTGCGTTGCAGATGCAGTTTTTCTCATTGATTTGTAACTTTTTTCCTCATTAATTTGCAACTTTTTCCCATGAATTTTGCATCTCTTTTCTCATTAATATGCAACTGTTTTCCTGTAAATATGCAACTTTTTCTCTTAAGTTTGCATGTTTTTTCTCATTAATCTGTTGCTTTTTCATGTAAATTTACAACTTTTTTCTCATTCATTTGCAACTTTTGTCTTAAGTTTGCAACTTTTTTCTTTAATATGTAACTTTTTAAAGATAAATTTGCAATTTTTTTCTCATTAATTCCAAACAATTTTGGACATTTTTCTTCGAAATTTGCAAAATTTGTGAATTTTTCTCATATTTTTTTGAACATTCACATGGATACTGGTTAAATTTTGATTCAATCTTCTTCTTCTAGCTATTCTCACGTTTTGGTGGGGTTTCTGCGGCAGAAACCTTAGTGCCCCCTCAGTATTTACTCTTAAGAAAATGTTCTCTTTATTGTCCCCCAATGGTGAAATTAAATATCCACCAAGTATCCACAGTATAATAATATTAAATGATAAATATTTATCTTTATTCTGCAATGTCCGCACATGCGTCCCAAACCTTGGCAAACAATAGAAGCATTGATATAAAATATCAAAATCACTTCACATCAAATCAGACCCCTATGGAAAATTGCACCTCACTGTCAGGTTAGTTGTAAACACACATTTGCAAGCCGTGACGGAGAGTGCACTCTAATCCCGGTAGCCTCTCCTCGTCTTCAAAAGCCCAGCGGTGAAGAGACATCAGAGAAAATGTAGCATGTCATCTTCCCCTAATGCAGCAGCAGCCATCTGATAATCAAGCTGGCAAGCTGCGCTCACTTTTATTTGAACTGTAAAAGTTGATGAATCAAACTTGGCTGCACAGTTAAAAGCCCTCTCTCTTCCCTTCTCCCCCGTTTTTGTCTGTTGCACAGCCAAGTTCCGTGTGCCTCATCCACCCTATTAGGGCACGGTGCCCTCCAATATGGCACCCGTCGATATGGGAGCAGAGGGACCAGTGCTGCCCACTGGTGTAGCAAAGAACGGATGTATTATTTTGTTTCCGTGGCGCCTCTTGGAAAGCACTACAATTTGATGCATAATGGCAAAAAAGCCCCATGTGCAAGCTAGAAAAATGATGCGTCTGTGCTGCACTTGCCCTGTTGTGTAGGCTGCATTAGTTTTGTTCCACTGTGGAACCAGTGCTGAAACGTGCAGTTACTGCTATCATCTGTTGCATAAGTAAATAAATTCAACATGAATTCTTTGACCTTTTGAGCTGGACCGTTGTCGGCTGCTTGTATATATTAGCCATCTTCCAGTGAGCTGTACAAGTAATTTACATCAACGCGATAAATCAATATCCACAAGAGAATTAATGCACATCTTAAAGATGCAAATCACTCATGAATCGGTTCTTGTTTGGGTGGCAAATCTTGAGCTCCACTCAAACAGTGACAGGGCTGTGATTTGTAGGAATTCTGTGAGCTTTTCTGAGTATACGACTATACAGTCAGTGCGAGTTCCACCAATCAGGGAGCCTGTCAAGGCCTCGAAGCCTGTGTGCAAATAAGAGCATGGCTTTTGTTCCAGCTCACCGAGCACAGTTATTGTTGGGAGATCTGGAAATATGGCCTAAAATATCCATGTAATGTATACATTTCTAAGAAAAACCTTTAGTAATCCATACTAAGTAGACACTGCAATAAGAGTTTGAGATTATAATCAAATGCTTGTTGTGCTACAGGTATGGGCGGATATTTAATTTTACTGTCTGTCAAGAGTACATTTTTAGGGGGACACTGTAGGTATTATTGTAGTCAGGACTATTTCTAGCTTTTGGGGTTTCCTATGGATGATTGTGTTTGGTGGGGGGGATGTTTTTTTTGGAATAGGGACAAGTTCAGACCCTTAAACCCCCACCTTAAATCCTTAAGTCCTTGTCTAAGTTAATAAGGGGGGATGTATCATTACATATAAAACTTTAGCTCCATTATTTGAATGTTAGCAAGTTTGCAAATTTAAGAAGCGAGTCAAAAATTCTTGAGGGAAAAAAATGCAAATTTTCAAGAAAAAGGGTAGAAATTCATGAGGAAGTTGTTAATTAATGAGAAAAAGCTGCAAATTTACAAGAAAAAAGTTGCAAATTTATTAGACAAAACATTGAAAAGTCACAAGAAAAAAGTTGCACATTTATCAGAAAAAAGTCATAGAATTATGAAACAAAAGTTACCACTTTACAAGAAAAAAGCTGCAAATATGTGAGAAAAAAGTTGAGAATTTATAAGAAAAACTTGTAAATTTATCAGAAAAATACAGATTTATAAGAAAAAAAACACTGCAAATTCAAAAGAATAAAAGCAAATTTATGAGAAAAAGTTGCCAGATTATAAGAAAAAAGTTGCAAATATGTAAGAAAAGAACAACACTGCAGCAAAGACATTGAGTTGCTAGCTGTTAGCATGCCGCCAGTTTGTCTCCCTAGGAAATATTCACATGTGGTCTGCATCATTATTTATGTAAATCTATCTGCGAGCGCTGGGGCAGCGCGTGACGTCATCCACTCAGTCACTAGCAGACTGCAAACACAGCACCCAAATGCTCTCCTCCTCATCTCGGGTGATTTTAACCATACTTCAAGGTCTTCCATTCTGCCCACGTTCACCCAGTATGACACGTACCACACCAGAGACAATAAAACACTGGACTTATTTTATGCAAACGCTAAGGAGGCGTACACCTCAGCGCCACTCCCCTTTGCTCGGGAGATCGGATCACAACCTGGTTCACCTCCTGCTTGTGTACAAACCCCTAGTACACAGACAACCTCCCGTTACCTGCACAGTGAAAGTATGGTCTGAGGAGGCGATGGACGCTCCAATGGACTGTTCTGAATCCAGTGCATGGGAGCAGCTTTGTGATCCGCATGGTGAGGACATCGACGGCCTCACACACACCATCACAGACTACATCAACTTCTGTGTGGACAACTCCGTACACACCAAGACCATATGGTGTTTCTTAAACAACAAACCCTGAATCAACCCTAAGATAAAGTCACTGCTGAAGGAGAAGAAAAGGATCTTCAGGTTGGGGAACAGGGAGGAGCTGAAGTCCGTACAGAGGGAGCTAAGGAGGAAGATTAGAGAGGGTAAGGACAGCTACAGGAAGAAGATGGAGGACAAGCTGCAACAGAGTGACATCAGCGGGGTCTGGAGAAGCCTCAAAACCATCTCTGGGCTCCAGAATACCTCATCCCAGGCCAAGGGGGGCAGGGAGTGGGTGAACAACTTGAACCTGTTTTTAACAGGTTTGACCAACTGTCCTCCTCTCTGCCTGCCCACCAACCACTACTGGCTCTACCGTCATCTAGTCCCGCTGTCCACAGCCTCCTCCCAACACCCCCCACTCCCAGCACACAGCCCCCCTGCCCCAACCTGACCGTCACTAAGACCCAGGTGAAAGCTGAGCTGAGGAAGATCAAGGCGAGGAAGGCTGCAGGTCCGGACAGCATCAGCTCAAAGCTCCTCAAGTCCTGCGCAGACCAACTGTGTGGGATTGTGGAGCACATCTTCAACCTGAGCCTAAAGCTGGGGAGGGTACCACAGCTGTGGAAAACATCATGTGTGGTACCCGTACCAAAGACCTCCCACCCCAAAGACCTGAACAGCTACAGACCAGTGGCCCTCACACCACACCTGATGAAGAGCACTGTAAAAATAATTTTCTTTAAATTCTCCAGTGGTTTCAACACCTTACAACCGGTGATTCTGAAGGACAAGCTACTGTGCACAGGGGTGGACCAGCACCTGTCTTCATGGATCCTGGACTACCTCACAAACCGGCCACAGTTTGTGAAAAACCCAGGATTATGTGTCTGACACTATCATCTACAGTACGGGGGCCCCCAGGGAACAGTTCTGGCTCCTTTTCTGTTCACCTTTTATACTGTGGACTTTTCATACAACACACCACACTGCCACCTACAGAAGTTCTCTGACAACTCTGCGATTGTTGGCCTCATCTCTGTTGGAGATGATGCGGAGTACAGAGGACTTATCCAGGACTTCATGAACTGGTGCCATTGGAACTGCCTCCAGATCAATGTGAGAAAAACTAAGGAGACTGCCACAGGTGAGGGCAACCCCCCACAGCACCAGTAAACATACAGGGAACAGACATTGAGATGGTGACATCCTACAAGTACCTGGGTGTTCACCTGAACAATAAACTTGGCTGGTCACACAACACCAATGAGCTCTCCAATTCCTTCTGAGGAAGCTCAGGTCTTTTGGGGTACAAGGGGCACTCCTGAAGACCTTCTACGGCTCGGTGGTGGCATCAGTCATCACATTTGGAGTGGTCTGCTGGGGCAACGGCATCATGGCAGCCAACAGGAAGAGTGTCATGGTCCGCTCCGCTCATCACCGTCAGCTGCGCTCACACCTGGTCCTCATCAGACAATGCCTATATCTACCGCTCTGACCTTTGGGTCAGTGCGAAGATGTCTCACTGCACTCCAGGAGAGCTTCATCACCGTTCCCTGCCTTCTTGCTATGCTACAGCCAGCACTCGTCTTCTGCTTCGTCCAAGGAGCCATTCAGTCTGCCACGTAAGCGCTCATTTCCACTCATCTTGTGAGTCAGTTCCCCTGTGCACAGGCGGCGTCTTCGGTGGCGGATTCCCAGCCTCCTCCTCCCAGGCGGCGGACCATTCATCATATCCACTCACCACCACCAGCATGTCTACTCACCTGCCGGAGTCACTCCACCACCTGAAGAGCACTGTCTTCCTGGCCACAGCTGTTACGCTGAACTGAAGCTTGCTACCATCTGTTCCCACAGTAAGTGCAGTGTAACTGTTAAACTCCAATAGTGACGCCCAGTAATCCTCTCCCCTTGTGTGTCCTCAGGGTTGCCAGGCTGTACGGTGTCTCGCTAAGTTCCCGGCAGTTCCAGACAACATACACACCACACTCACTCAACTTGGTTGTTAATAAACTTGATTGTATCGATTCGGAGTCTGTGTGTCATCACTGGGTCATTGAACTATGTCAGTACATCTCTGCCATTGGCTGGAGTTCAGGGAATATTAAGTCTTGGAGCTCATTTTGTCTCAGTGCATGCCTTCAGTCAGCTGCATGTTCCCCTTCTGTGACCCTAGGGGTTCTGACCGCTCCCCCTCCCGACCTGTCTAAAGTGCCCCCTAAGTATCATGACCTTGAAGCCATATTCAGCAAGTCCCAGGCCATGTCCCTTCCCCCCTACCGACCATACGACTGTGCCATTAATCTTCATCCGGGGGCTCCACTCCTGTCCAGCCGGCTGTCCAGCACCCCCCCCCCCCCCAGAGCGGGCTTCCATGGACACATATATTAAGGAGTCTCTGAGTTCGGGCATTACCTGCCCATCCTCTTCGGCGGTGGGGGCGGGTTTCTTCTTTGTGGGGAAGAAGGACGGGTCTCTGAGACCATGCATCGACTTCAGGGAGTTGAATAATATCACTGTCAAAGACAAATACACCCTCCCACTGCTTAACTTTGCCTTTTACTCTCTCCAGGGGGCGTCCCTCTTCACAAAATTGGATCTGCACAACGCCTACCATCTGGTGCGGATCCGTGAGGGGGACGAATGGAAGACAGGTTTCCGGACCCCTAGTGGTCACTTTGAGTGCCTTGTGATGCCATTTGGGTTGACCAATGCACCTGCTGTCTTCCAGAGGCTCATTAACAATGTCCTAAGAGACTTTCTGAATGTGTTTGTGTTTGTTTATCTGGATGACATCCTAATCTTCTCCCGTTCCCTAGATGAGCACCGAATACACGTCAGACGTGTTCTGCAGTGACTGTTAGAAAACCAATTGTTTGTTAAAGCTGAGAAGTGTGAGTTTCACACCTCCAAGACATCCTTCTTGGGCTTTATCATCTCACATCATCTTTATCATTATCTTTATCATCTCACACAAGGAGATCC
The DNA here is from genome assembly GCA_020510985.1 of Pholidichthys leucotaenia. Classification (NCBI taxonomy): domain Eukaryota; kingdom Metazoa; phylum Chordata; class Actinopteri; order Cichliformes; family Pholidichthyidae; genus Pholidichthys; species Pholidichthys leucotaenia. The sequence continues at coordinate 217,878,685 of CM035844.1, forward strand.
TCCCAAACCCGGGCAAGATCAAGGCGGTGGTGGAGTGGCCAGTTCCAGCCTCCAGGAAACAGTTCCAGCAGTTCCTGGGGTTCGCCAATTTCTACCGCCGGTTTATTAAGAACTACAGCTGCCTGGCTCTTCCTCTGACGTGCCTCACCTCCTCTAAGGTCCCTTTCCGGTGGTCGGAGGAGGCGGCCGCGGCCTTTTCAGATCTCAAGAAGCAGTTCTCCAAGTCCCCTATTCTGGCTCAGGTGGATCCAGATCTACAGTGCCTCATGGAGGTGGACGCCTCAGATTCAGGGGTGGGGGCTGTCCTTTCTCAGCATTCCCCGGCAGATGGCAAGGTCCGTCCATGCGCTTTCTTCTCCAGTCGACTGTCACCGGCTGAGCGCAATTACAGCATCGGCAATAGGGAATTGCTGGCTGTGAAGCTGGCCCTGGAGGAGTGGCGCCACTGGTTGGAGGGGTCCTTGCAGCCGTTCGTGGTTTGGCCGGATCATCGCAACCTGGAGTACCTCAGGACTGCTAAGCGGCTGAATGCCCGCCAGGCCTGTTGGTCCCTGATTTTTGGCCGGTTTAATTTCACCATCACATATCGCCCTGGGTCAAAAAACACCAAGCCAGACGCCCTCTCCAGGCAATTCGCCACAGACTTGCCAGAGCCCGAAGACCACCCTGTTCTCCCTGCCTCTTGTGTCTTGGGCATCGTCTCGTGGGGGATCAAGTAGAGGGTTCTGAAGGCCCAGGAGACGGAGAGGGACCCGGGCAGGGGGCCAGCAGAGAAACTGTTCGTTCCTTTGTCCATTCGGGGTGACGTCATCTAATGCGCTCACTCCTCCAAGTTCGCCTGCCACCCGGGGAGAAGACGTACGGAGGAACTGCTGCAACACTCGTTCTGGTGGCCCTCTCTCCAAAAGGACGTCGGGGAGTATATACGGGCCTGTCTCCAATGTGCTACCGGAAATACCTCATCGTCCCCACCGGCTGGATTGCTTCATCCCCTCCCAATCCCCAGCAGGCCCTGGTCCCATGTGGCGTTGGATTTCGTCACCGGCCTCCCTCCCTCCAACAACCATACCGTGGTCCTCACCATAGTTGACAGATTCTCCAAAGCAGTCCACTTCGTCCCCATTCCGGGTCTACTCTTGGCCAAGGAGACTGCCGATCTTCTGGTTCAACATGTGGTGAGGCTTCATGGGATCCCCCTGGACATCGTCTCTGATTGGGGGCCCCAATTTATTTCACAGGTATGGAGGTCGTTTTGAACTGCCCTTGGGGCTACGGTGAGCCTGTCATCTGGATACCATCTGCAATCTAATGGCCAGTGCAAACGAGCCAACCAGGACCTGGAGGCGGCACTGCGCTGTGTGGCGGCTACCAACTCGACAGCATGGAGCTCCTTCCTACCTTGGATCGAGTACGCCCACAACAAGACTGTGTCCTCGGCTATAGGTATGTCCCCTTTCCAAGCCTCTCTCGGGTATTCTTCTCCATTGTTTCCAGAAGAGGAGGGTGACATCGCTGTTCCATCAGTCCGGGCACATCTGAAGTGCTGTCGATGTCTGTGGAGGATGACCTGGGCCGCACAACAGTACACGGCAAAACGCAACACTACAGTGACCAACCGCTGCAGGACCCTAGCCCCAGCGTACCAGGTAGGCCAGCAGGTATGGCTCTCTACCAAAACCATTAATCTGAAGGCTGAGCGCAAGAAGATGCAGCAGCGGTTCATTGGACCCTTTGCTGTATCCCGCATTGTCAACCCTGTTTCTGTTTGACGTGATCTCCCCCCCTCCCTCCGCATATGTCCTACGTTCCATGTCTCGCAGATTAAGCCTGTGTCTTCCAGTCCCCTGTCCCCCCACCCCCCCAAGCCACCACCTCCTCCGTGGATGATCAACGGCAGCCCGGCCTGGACCGTGACTGCCATCCTGGATGTCCGTCGTTGGGGCCGTGGATTGCAATACCTGGTGGACTGGGAGGGCTATGGCCCGGAGGCCAGGTCCTGGGTGCGTCCTGACTTCGTCCTCGATAAGGACCTCATCAGGGAGTTTCATCGGACGCATTCAGGGAGACTAAAGCAACCGCCAAGAGGTGCTTGTTGGGGGGGGGGGGGGGAGTACTGTCATGGTCCGCTCCGCTCATCACCGTCAGCTGCGCTCACACCTGGTCCTCATCAGACGACACCTATATCTACCGCTCTGACCTTTGGGTCAGTGCGGAGATGTCTCACTGCACTCCAGGAGAGCTTCATCACCGTTCCCTGCCTTCTTGCTACGCTACAGCCAGTGCTCGTCTTCTGCTTCATCCAAGGAGCCATTCAGTCTGCCACGTAAGCGCTCATTTCCACTCATCTTGTGAGTCAGTTCCCCTGTGCACAGGCGGCGTCTTCGACGGCGGATTCCCAGCCTCCTTCTTCCAGGCGGCAGACCATTCATCATATCCACTCACCACCACCAGCACGTCTACTCACCTGCCGGAGCCACTCCACCACCTGAAGAGCACTGTCTTCCTGGCCACAGCTGTTACGCTGAACTGAAGCTTGCTACCATCTGTTTCCACAGTAAGTGCAGTGTAACTGTTAAACTCTAGTAGTGACACCCAGTAATCCTCTCCCCTTGTGTGTCCTCAGGGTTGCCAGGCTGCACGGTGTCTCGCTAAGTTCCCGGCAGTTCCAGACAACATACACGTCACACTCACTCAACTTGGTTGTTAATAAACTTGATTGTATCGATTCGGAGTCTGTATGTTGTCACTGGGTCATTGAACTACTGTATGTCAAAGAGACTGAACAGACTGATAAAAAAAAGCTAGCTCTGTCCTGGGGCGGCGCCTCGTCCCAGTGGAGGAGAGAGGAGGATGGTGGCTAAGCTGTCATCTCTGCTGGAGTCCGAGTCCCACCCCATGCAGGACACACTGAATGCACTGAGGAGCTCATTTAGCAGTAGGCTGTACCATCCTAGGTGCACAACCGAGAGGTTCCGCATGGCCTTTCTACCTACGGCTGTCAGACTTTATAACCTAACCAGGGCTGCTCGTAGAGGTCATATTGAATGCACAAAACATAACAACATTGCACAATAAATGGTTCCCTCCATTATACAACTAGGCAATATCAATCATTACCGAGGGTGTAAACATGGCTGATTCAAATGTGAAATATACTGTTTGGGTACATATTCATATTCTGTGGGGTAACTTAATAGACTGTTATGCTGTGTATTCCATTTAGTTACAATGCTCCCCCACTGTGTATATATCTTTGTACATATGCATATTCACTTGTTCTTACTATCTTATCTTTTTAATTATTGCTCTGAGTGTTGCTATCCCTGTGCTGCTGCAATCCTGGGATTTCCCCATTGTGGGACTAATAAAGGCTTCTTATCTTGAAAAGGTTGAGAATGTATGAGAAAAACCTGCAAATTTATGAATTAAACAGTTGTACGTTTGTCAGAAAAAGTTTAACATTTGTGTGACAAAATTTAAAAAAAAATTCTGCAAATTTGTCAAAGTGGCATTTATGAAACAAAAGTTGCCAATTTAAGAGTAAAAAAAAGTTGCAAAATTATTAGAAAAAGTTGCAGATTATGAGCCCAAATTTGCCAGTTTACAACATGTGAAAAAAGTTGCAAATTGATGAGAAAGTTACAAATGTATGAGTAAAAAGTTGCATATTTGTCCGAACTTGTTAGTAACTGTGTAAAATACCGAAGGCAGCGAAGTGTATAGTGTATCTAATGATGGTAGCAGAAGATGCAGCAGCTTGTCCAGTTAATGTTGTGGGTTTGCAACAGTGCCAGTGTTGTTAATACTCGTACATTAGCAGCCCGACCATGTCATTCTGTACAGGCTTGCCTCTCTCTGTGCTGGCCTTTTCTGTTTACAGATGAGAGCAGCACAATGAGCAACAGACTGGTGTTTTGAAAAGATGATACAGCAGTGTCTCCAAGCTCTGAAAGGTAATTTATCAAGCTGAATTATTATTACAGCCCTTTGTGTCATATGACACTTTATCATTTTTATACTTTTCTTAGATCTCTCATCTAATTAGCTTATCTGGCACACTTATTTCCTCCTTTCATTAAGGCTGCATTCAAAAGAGGAAAACATTTTTTGACCACTCTTGTTTCACTTGTTCAGTTACTACACAGTACAGAATGAATAGAAACCAACTCTTCCCCTCTTAAACTCTGTTACTCCCAGTAGATGATTTTATTTTTTTTTAACAAGGGGGTGTTCACACATTTATAGATTCAGTATCAGTTTGAAAGAATAAAGGTGCAAAAATATGATAAAAGATGCTAATTTAACCACTTTTAAAAGTCATAAATTTACAACAAATCCCAAATTAATGGAAAAATGTACAAATTTACAAAATGAGAAAAGTCCAAATAATTTAAGAGGAGTGGTTGTCACAAGTTTACAAAACTGGACGAAAAAGTCACAAATGTAGAAAACTGGGGGAAAGTTACAAATTTACTGAAGGAGGAAAAGTCACAACCTTACAAGTTAAGAAAATGTTGCAACTTTATGAAACTGGGCTGAAAAGTCACAAATTTATGTAATGGGGAAAAGTCGCAAATTTACGAAACTGGGAGAAATCAAATTTTTGAAGCTGGGGGACAAATCACAAATTTACGAAACTGGGAGAACTTTAGTAAATTGGTTTATTTGTCAGAGAACATGTGCAGAGAAAAACATTAAACACTGGGTAAAGATGCTCTGTACCAGATTATTGCATTCTCACTAATTTCCATCTGTTGTCCCTGGGGCAGGCAAGAAGATATTAAAAGAAAAACAGCACATATAGAAAGCAATTCAGGTCGGGTTTCAGAAACTGTTGACCCTGAAACAAGCAGGGAGTAAGTTTAAAAAGTAAAAAGATGAAGAGACACAGCAGACATCACTGTATGAATTCAAGAAATCTGTGTGTGTGTGTCTGTGTGTCATGATCATAAGAGATCGTAAGAGAGCCTAATGATGTCCCTATGATGTCTGCGTCATAGGACATCAAGCCTGCCTTCATGTCTTTATGATGTCATATACAATGATGCCTGCTTGACAGAGTATGGTATGACGCTGTCCTTGATGTCTTTATGATGTCATATACAGTGAACATCAGGACTCGCGATGCCAAAGGACCATGCCGTCATACACAATAGGACACAGCACTTTAAACCACACCTATTCGAAGCAGTAAATCTGGAAATCTTAAAAAAATATCACTCAATAAGTTCAAGAACTCTGTCAATTTGTGTGTAAATCTGGAAATCTTACAGTACATCATTGCTTTGCCATCATCAAAGATCATAGGACATAGGACATCATCAAAGATCCAACGCAGGTATGACTCACGATCATAGGTATGACATCATCAAAGATCATAGGACTCACTAACACTTCATCAAAGATCAAAGGTAGGCATCACTGAATGAGTGCCGACGTGCTTGCTTACACCTCCTTTCTACGGGCATGCAGAAATACTAGCTTATACTTGGTTTCTATGGCCATGCACGGGCGTGCACGGGTATGTACTAGTAAAAACAATTTAAGAGTGCAATTTCCCAAATCCCATTTAAGGGGGAGAGTCAATGCTGGCAGGCTTGATTACTTAAAGTCCATTTTTTAAGTCTCTGTGGAAAAGTATCTGTAATTTGTTCTGGTCTTCAAAGCAGTGGGGACCTTGTTCCATTCCGTTATAGCCTTGTATGAGAAGGCTGATTGTCCAAAAGCAGTTTTACATAGGGGATGCAACAATGCCACCTAGAGGACATCCTTGTTATTCTGGTATTTTGTTCAGAAGTTAGGTACACAAAAGTCTTCAGAGGCAGGGGTGCAGGAACATGGATAATTTTAAAGACCACCCGTATATTTGCATACATGATCCTATTTTCAAAACTTAACATCTTTTATTTGCCAAGTATACCACAATAGTGATACTGTTGTGTTTTCTTATCTAGAATTTTGATGGATTGTTTAAACAGGGATTCCAAGGGTTTCAGAGGTGCACTACTGGCTTGTGACCAGCAAGAGATGCAATTGAAGAAATGTGTCAAAATCATGGCAGTCAGAAAAGTTTTTGATCCTTTTAGAGTAAGTGAATTTCTAATGCAACGGGAGTTTGCAAAATTATATTTCAGAGTGTAGCTCAGCCGTTTTATGTGCTTTTTAAAGCTGACCATGGGATCTAATGTGACACCCAAATACTTAAACTCTGTTACATTTTCTATATTTGCTCCATTTACAGTTATAGTCGGATATTGTGTATGATTTTGTTTGTTGGTAAAGAATATGGTAACTGTTTTCCCTACGTTGAGAGTGAGGCATGATTGATAAAGCCATTTTGACACTTTCTCCATTGCTATCATTAACTTGTCAGCCACTTGTATGACATCCTTCCCATGTTTGTAGATGACTGTCATCTGCATACATTTGAATTTTTGTCATTTTCACATACTGATGGCAAATCATTAATATACAAAGTAAACAGCAGTGGGCCTAAAACTGAACCCTGTGGTACTCCCATGGTGCATGCCTTTGATTAGGATACAGTATTGTTTATGCACACACAGTGGGAGCGACCAGATAGCTAAGATCTTAACCAGTTCAGGGTATTCATGGACAGTTTGTATCCAGATAGTTTAGAAAGAAGGACTGAGTGATTGACCATATCAAAGGCTTTACACAAGTCTAATTATGGGGCTCCTACCACCCCCCCCCCTTTGTCCAGATTTTTCTTTAATCATTTCAATCAAGTAACAACATGCAGTCTCTGTTGAGTGGTTCGGCCTGAAATCAAACTGCATGGGATGCAGCAGCTGAGCAGATTCGAGATGTTCTACCAATTGGTCTACTACCACCTTTGTTGATGGCTTTTGACAAAATAGGAAGTATAGTATCGGCCTATAATTACTAACTTCTTGTTTGTTTCCAGCTTTGTGTATGGGAGTTACAATGGCGGGTTTCAATGCATCAGGAAAGATATTTTCATGTATTGACTGATTATTAGTTCTGTAATTGGAATTATTAAAGTATCTTTATGTTTTTTCAGGAATACAGTGTCTAGTCCAGGAATATCCTTAGCTCTGGAACTTGATAGAGATGATAAAATTTTTACCTCATTTGTGGGTTTAAGTTTTAGATCAGCTTCATGATTTATTTTAATTTGGTGCGGGTGTGTTTGGGTGAAATTAAGACCCAGTTCTTGTACCGATTTGATAAAATATTAATTAAAATTGCTGGCTATATCTATGCTATCTGAGTGACATTTTCCATTTAAATTGAGTTGTATGACTTCACCTTTTTTTTTGCATTTTTTTTTCCTGTGAGTTTATCGATAAATTTCCAGAGTTTTTTGTTGTTCCCTTTTGCATTTTCAATTGTCTAAGAAGAAATTTGCTTTTTATTTACAGAGCTGCATGATGACTTAATTTTTGAGGCTTTTAAAAATCAGTCTCTGTACTTCAATCAGTTTTTAGCCATTTTTTAAGAGCTAAGTCCCATTTTTTAATTAGATTCCATAATTTTTTAATTTTGCCTAGGTAAAGCCTGTTTTCTCTTGTGCTTAGATAGTGTTGTTATGGTATATTTTGAGATAATTTCTTTGATTGTTGATTGCATATTTTCGCATGTCTGTTAACAGTTTGTATCACATTTTATTTCATTCCACTTTACGTGCTGGAACTCATTTTCAATTGATTCTGTGTTTTTCTTTGTATGTACAAGGTATCAGTATGCTTTTTGTAATGTGATTTTGACAATTTGTGTACAACTATAGTGAGATTATCGTCAGACATGCCAGTAATTAGATTGTATTTTTTGTTTTGCAGTCAGGTTTGTTGGTAAAAATCAAATCAAGGAGAGTTTGATATGAGCGGATTATTCTAGTTGGGTTACTGATCATCTGATCCATATGAAACGTATTGGTGATGTCCTTTAATTTCTGTCTGCATGTTTTTCAAAGCCAATTTAAGTTGAAATCACACATTTGCTGCCAAACTGTTTCAGTACATTTGATAGACAATTAAAGAATGTATTCTTAGAGGATGGAGGTTGATAAATCACAATCAAAGAAAAAGACATTTCTGGTGATAGTACAACTTTAATTCCAACACATCCCGGTGTATTTTCAGCAATGTTAAGTTGTGTACACTGATAACCATCCTTTACATAAATCATCACCCCTCCTCCCCAGTCATCTTTTCTGTCTTGTCTATAGGTATTGTACCCTGGTGCACTGAAAAGAGCTGGAGGTGTTGTTGGGGTTAACCAAGCTTCTGAGAGGCATAGGTAGTCAAGATTTGAATTTGTCAGCAGTTGTTGGATTTGTTCTGTTTTAGATACAATGCTCCTAGTATTGAGATGACCTCCAAAAAAGCCCTTAGGTTTCATAGTCTCATCCCACAATACTTTGGCATGATTTACAGTTTGAAACATTTTAGTGGTTTGTGGTTTTTCAGCCACAGATTTTATCCCATACCATCCCGTTTTGTAACAGTCTTACCAGGCTTATGCAGTTTGAGGCTTGTTGTAATATTTTTTCCTGCGTTGAAGTCACCGACATTCCCGGGTGACTCCACTGATGCCATTCCTCTTCAGATGGCCCCCGCTGCACGGGTGCCTGGGGAGACCTTTCCTGCATTGATAACACCAGTGTGTTTGGAGAACTGACCGATGTCAGCTTCCTCTGGATGGGCCACTGCTGCATCGTGACCAGAGAGGCTGCGACAACGTCAACAGCCAGCCGCTGGGCCGCGAATCGTCGACACGGCTCAACCTTGCAAACATCCATTGCTGAAAGAGCCACCGCTCCATCGGCATCCAGGGAGAAGGGCCAAAACCGACATCCAGCCATTAGGCTCCAAGCTGTCAACGCAGCTCTATTTTATGAACATCCCCCGCTGGAAAAGCCGGCGCTGTAACGACGCTCAGGGAGACTGGATTGGCACCATCACCTTGCCGTTGGGCCACAGTTTGTCACCCTGATTCTGCCTGGCAGGCCATTCCCGCCAGGTAAGCTGCTGGAGCACCAACATCCTGGGTTCCCGGGTTGGTGCTGACCTCCGATTGCTGGACCCCATGCTGTCAGCGTGGGTCTGCTGAAACGGCCGCTGTTGCTGTACTGGTGTTTGTCCGGACCATGTGCTGTGGATTCCATTGTAAACAGTTTAGCTGTGGTTGCCGAGTAAGCCACTTTAGCTGCTATGCTGGATGCGGCAGCCAGGTTGGCCAAATTTGCTAAAATTGTCATTCTGGTTGCAGTATCCAGGTTTTCCAGTTTTTTTTGGCTAGCTGTGGTGGCCAGGTTGAACAAATTAGCAGCGATTCCAGGGCTGGCTGCACCGCCCCAACCAAGTTTCCATTGTTCAAAGGCTGTGGGCCTGGGTTTACCTCCACATCTCCTGCTAATAATATCATAATAGCCAGGTAGATAGACCCCGAAGCTTTCCTTCCCGGGCTTACTTGTACCCGTTTCGCAGGAAGCACCCGAGCACAGCCGGTGTCCAGAAATGTAGAGTACAGCAGATGTTGTTGGTGGGTGACCGTACCCTTGTAGTTCACAACTGTGAGGCACCATCGCATTGATAATAGAAGTAAACGACAGTTAAAACAGCAGCAACTATCCAGCGTCCCGCTGTTGGTTGAGTCCATTTTGTGATAAAAGAAGGTCTAAAAGATACAGGTTGAGAAGGTTTAAAAGGAGATTTTAGAGAAGCACATGCAGAGACTGCCAGTCTGCGTGTGCGTTCAGCCACCGTGTTAAAGTTTCATCAAAGCCACAAATTTACGAAAATGGGACGGAAGTCACAAATTTACTAAATGAAGAAAAGTCACAAATTTTTGAAGCTGGGGGAAAAACTAGCAAATTTACGAAACTGGTGGGAAAAGTGACAAATTTACCAAATTGGGGGAAAAAGTCACAAAATTGCGGGATTAATATAGGCTTATCTAGCTTATCTTAAAATTTCAAAACTGAGGGAAAAAAAGTAGCATTTTTTTTTTTTAAACTGGGAAAAAAAGTCACAAATTTTTGAAACTGGAGGAAAAAGTCACGAGTACATCTGGTAAATGTAACTCATTATTATTCTGTCCTTAGACTTTTGGACTCTTGGGATGGCAGTTTAACAAGAGGGATGATTTTGGGTCATATTGCTAAGAAGAGGAATGCCATCCCCCTCAAATCACCTACTGCTTACTTTACATTTTACTTTCAAAGCTTTGTTTACACTTCAGTGCCATTCCATTGACACTACAGGTTATAATCTACATCCTTTTGTACCAGTTTACCACTGCTAATTACACCACTGCCATTCATTTGTCTGTATTAGTCATAATATTTCACATCATCACAGTTGATGACAGCCAGGGCAGACTGCATATGCAGCCACACCAGACACAGAGATGCTGTTTGCCTTTTCAGTAACCTTGACTGTACCATGAATCATGAGGTTGGAGTCATCCTTGAGGCTGTGTGCCGTCTTAACGGCCCCGGCTTATATAGCAGGACCTGCTGTGCTGCCTTCATTTCCCTTTGTTCTAATTTCTATTTCTATCCCCTGGACATGATCCTTATTGTCAGTTGTCGGCCTGTGCGATTGAATAGCTTCGTCAGGTCTCCCCAGGGTCCCCCGCTCTACTGCAGTCTTGGCAGTAGGGCAGCGGTTAACGGCGCCCGCTCTGCTTTTCACCGGCACTTCAGCCACCCAGTATTGCATTTCTCAGTGGGTGGTTTGATTTGTTGGGACATTTACACAACCCGGCTAGTTTACTCCCTGTTAGAGCATTGTAATCTCCGCGGGTGTTTTATCTGATGTGATCTTCTATATACACATCCAGAAAATATTACGGCGTCTTCTTCACTATATCACAGCATAGGTTTGTGCAATATATTAAAATTTTACACCCAAGCAGCGAGCAGCTTCCCACACGTTCTTCACTGTTTTGGTGGAGGGGGGAAACATTGATTTTTCAATGAAATATCTCAGAACATGGACGTTAACATCAGTAGGTGGATTGACAGGAGATTTGGGGGGCGGGGTGGGGGGTGCTATCACCCTTGTTAGCAAAATGACCCAAAAGCGTCCCCCTTCTTCACCTGCCGCCCCCATCCCCATTCAGAGGTGTAAAAACCTAGAAATAAGAGAGGACCGTCCCCCCAATGCCATCATAAACCTTTCTACATGATCTTATATAACTGAATAAAATGACTTTGAATGTGCAGTTCTAAGCAGAAATGTTAAAAAAAAACAAACAAAAAAAGTCACTTTTTCTCAGAATTTAAAAAAAAAACTTGTATATTTTGACTTTTCCTGTAAATTTCAAACTTTTTTCTTATAAATTTGTGATTTTTTTCTCAAAAATGTGCAACTTTCCTCATAAATTTGAGATTTTTTTCTAGAATATTTGCACTCTTTTCCTGTACATTTTCTAGTTTTCTTGTAGATTTACATCTTTTTTCAAAATTTTGTCACTTTTTCCTCATAAATTTGCAACTTTTTCTCAAAAATGTGCAACTTTTCTTTGTAAATTTGTGATTTTTTTCTGAAAAAAAAATTAGGAATTTTTCCTCATAAACTTACAATTTTTTTCATAAATTTGCAACTTTTTTCTTTTAAATCTATTTTCTGATTTTTTTGTAACTTTTTTTCTTGAAAAATTCCATTTTTTCCTGTGAATTTTCAACTTTTTCCCTGTAGATTTGCATCTTTTGTTCAAAGAATTGTGATTTTTTTCATAAATTTGTAATTTTTTTCTCAAAAATCTGTAACTGTTTTCTCATAAATTTATATTTTTTTCTCAAAAATTTCAAACTTTCCTAATGAATTTGTGATTTTTTTTCTGAAAAAATTGCAATTTTTCTTCATAACTGCAATTTTTCCTCATAATTTTGCCACTTTTTTCTCGTAATCTGGCACTTTTTTCTGATAAATCTGTAAATATTTTTCTTGAAAAACTGCACTTTTTTTCCTGTGAATTTTCAACTTTTTTAAAAAATTTGCATTTTATTTCACAAATTTGTGACTTTCCTCACAAATTTGTGACTTTCCTCACAAATTTGAAACTTTTCCCTCAAGAATTTGTGACTTCTCACAAATGTGTAATTTTTCCTTAAAAATTAGCATCTTTTTCTCATAAATGTGGAATTTTTTCCTCATAAATTTGCAACATTTTTTCTCATAATGTAAAACTTTGCTGATAAATTTTTGAATTTTTTTGTTGAAAATTTGCACTTTTTTTCTGTGAATTTTCAACCTTTTTTCTGTAGATTTGCATCTTCTTTTCAAAAAATTTGTGACACTTTCCTCAAAAATTTGCAATTTTTCCTCATAAATTTGCAATTTTTACTCAAATTTGCAGCTTTTTTCTAAATCTGTTACTTTTTTCTGAAAAATTTGCACTTTTTTTCTTGAAAATTTGCACTTTTTTCTTGTGAATTTTCATCTTTTTTTCAAAGATTTATGACTTTTTTCAAAAATTTGCAGTTTTTCCTCAAAAATTTGCAATTTGTCTTAAAAATTTGAAACTTTTTTCTGATAATTTATATGTTTTTTCCCTTGAATTTTCAACTTTTTTCCTGTAGATTTGCATCATTTTTCAAAAATTTCTGACTTTCCTCATAAATTTTAAACTTTTTTTGTCAAAAATGTGACTTTTCTCACAAATGTGTAATTCTTTTCTTAAAAATTTGCAACTTTTTCTCATATATCTGGAACTTTCTCATAATTTTTTTTAATTTTTTTTTTCTTGTAAGTTTGGAATTTTTTACTGCAAATTTAGTTTTTTTTTTCTCATAGATTTTCAGCTTCGTTTTAAAAATCTGTCACTTTTTCCTCATGAATTTGTAGTTTTTTCCCTCAAAAATTTGCAACTTTTTTCTCATAAATTTGTGGTTTTAGTCTCAAAAATTTGCAATTTTTCCTCATAAATTTTCAGCATTTTTTCTCATAAATCTGCAACGTTTCTGATAAATTTGTGTGTGTGTGTGTGGGGGGAGGGGTCTTGAAAATTTGATCTTTTTTCCTGTAAAATTTCAAGTTTTTTTTCCCCCTGTAGATTTGCGTCTTTCTTTCTAAAATTTGTTTCCTCAAAAATTTGCAACTTTTTCCTCGTAAATCTGTAGCTTCTCAAATTTGTGATTTCTTCTAAATTTGGAATTTTCTTCCTCCAGATTTTTAACTTTTCTCATCGCTTTCAATCTATTTTCATAGATATGACTGTTTCCTCATAAGTTTTCAACTTTTTCCTCAAAAATTTGTGACTTTTTAAATTTGTGACTTTTTCTTGAAAATCAGCAATTGTTTCCATGATTTTTTTTTTCATGATTTGCAACTTTTTTCTAAAAAATATTTTCATGAATTTGCAACTCTTTCCTGTGAATTTTCAACTTTTCTCATAAATTAATTTTTTTCTCAAAATAATTGCAACATTTTTTTCCATAAATTTGCAACTATTTCCTAAAACAAAAAATTGTGACTTTTTCATGTAAATTTGCAAGTTTTGTTTATTTGTGATTTTGTTTCCCCAAAATTTGCAATTTTTTTCATTGTAAATGTTCAACTTTTTTTCTTATAAATTTGCAATGCTTATCTGGATGCTGGTTAAATTCTTATTCTGTGTAATTATAATGTAATTTGCAACTTTTAAAAATTTTTATAGTGGCAACTTTTGTCATATCTTTTCACCTTTATTCTTGAAAATGCATCAATAATTTACATTTATACATTTCTACCTTATGCTAAATTGGTGAATACCCCCATCCCCCTTGTTAAAAAATAACAAATCACTGGTTAACAGTTCTAATTGAGTCAGCAACATTTTCATGCCTAAATGAAGGAAGAGATAATGAATTTTCAAGCAATTTGACCCTCTTAGAAAAAACACATTTCACACATGCAAAAACACTTGTCATTTGCACACTGAAACACATAGTTTTCACCTATGAGGACATGCAAAATTCATCTTCTGTTAGTGGAGACAACATTTCAACACGGTGTGTAAAAGTAAATTTCAGGGACTTCTTCCCATGTGCCAGAAATCTCTTGAGTATAATCAAGATTTCCCAGTGTTTTCCTCGATTGTCCATCTTTCAGTTTGACGTGTTTGCGAGCCTGTTACTCGTAGCAGCAGAGAATCTATCGAACCCCAATGGTTATGGGTGTGATGTAAATATTTAATCATTCACAGGCTCTACAAACCCCAACGTCTGGTAACATTTTCATTGAAAATCCACATCTGTGTGTCAGTAATCCATTATACAAATGGAGAGTTGGGACTCCTCGTGATACCTCATTAGCAGAAATAAATATAAACATGTTGGAAATATCATCTGAGAATGGAATGATTATTCTGACACAGGGGCTTTGTTTTGTGGTACTCCATTCATGCATCAACCATAGTAGGGGCATGTTCTTCAAGGGGTTTCATTTGCTACACAATATCTACAGCAGGGAAAATAAGTATTGAACACGCCAACATTTTTCTCATTAAACATATTTCTGATGGAGCCACTGACCTGAGATTTTCACCAGACATCAGTAACAACCCAAGTAACCCATACATACAAAGAAATCAAGGCAACTGTGTTCTCAAAACACGTTAAATATACGTAATAAAGTGGAATGACACAGGGAATAAGTATTGAACACACTTGGGGAAATGTATTTAATATTTAGTAGAAAAGCCTTTGTTGGCAATAACAGCTTCCAGAAGCCTCGTGTATGGAGAAACTAGGTGCAGGCATTGCTCAGGAGTTATTTTAACCCATTCTTCCACACAAACTGCCTTCATATTGTGGAGGTTCCGTGGGTATCTTCTATGAACTCTGATCTTCAGTTTGTTCCATAGATTTTCAATTGGATTCGGGTCAGGTGATTGACTGGGCCATTCTAGCAGCTTTATTTTCCTTCTCTGGAGCCAGTTGAGAGTTTCCTTTGCTGTGTGTTTGGGATCATTGTCTTGCTGAAATGTCCACCCTCATTTCATCTTCAGCATCTTGGCAGATGGCAACAGGTTCTTATCAAGGACATCACTGTACATTTGTTCATTCATCTTCCCTTCAATTAGATGAAGTCTGCCTGTACCATGTGCTGAAAAACACTGCCACATCATGATGCTCCCACCTCCAAACTTCATTGTTGGTATGTTTTTTTAGGGACTCATATGCAGTGCCATTTCTCCTCCAAACATGCTATGCATTGTGGCATCCAAAAAGTTCAATTTTAATCTCATCTGACCAGATTACAGTAGTGTGAAAAAGTGTTTGCCCCCTTCCTGATTTGTCATTTTTTTTGTATGTTTGTCACACTTAAATGTTTCAGATCACCAAACTTCAAAGATCATCAAATTTAAATATTAGACAAAGACAACACAAGTAAACGCAAAATGCAGTTTTTAAATGAAGGTGTTTATTATTAAGGGTAAAAAAAATCCAAACCTGCATGGTCCTGTGTGAAAAAGTGATTGCCCCCCCCCCCCACCGTTAAAACAAAAATTAACTGTGTTTTATCACATCTTTGGAAACCTGAGTTCAATTTCTCTTGCCACACCCAGACCTGACTAATGCCACTCCTGTTCTCAATCAAGAAATCACTTAAATAGGACCTGCCTGACAAAGTGAAGTAGACCAAACGATCCTCAAGAGCTGGACATCATGCTGCAATCAAAAGAAATTGAGCAACAAATGAGAAACTAAGTAATTGAGATCTATCAGTCTGGAAAAGGTTATCAAGCCATTTTATAGCTTTGGGACTCCAGCAAACCTGAGAGCCATTATCCACAAATGGCAAAAACATGGAACAGTGGTGAACCTTCCTAGAAGTGGCTGGCTGATGAAAATTACCCCAAGAGCGCAGCAACGACTCATCCAAGAGGTCACAAAGACCCCACAACAACATCCAAAGAACTGCTGGCCTCACTTGCCTCAGTTAAGATCAGTGTTCATGACGCCACCATAAGAAAGAGACTGGGCAAAAATGGCCTGCATGACCGAGTTCCAAGACGGAAACCACTGCTAAGCAAAAAGAACATAAAGTCTCATCTCGTTTTGCCAGAAAACATCTTGATGATCCCCAAGACTTTTGGGAAAATACTCTGTAGACCAATGAGACAAAAGTTGAACTTGGAGAATGTCTGGCCATCTGTTCGTGACCTCAAGCTGAAGTGCACTAGGGTTCTGCAGCAGGACAATGATCCAAAACACACCAACAAGTCCATCTCTGAATGGATTAGGAAAAACAAAATGAAGACTTTGGAGAGGTCTAGTCAAAGTCCTGACCTGAATGCAATTGAGATGCTGTGGCATCACCTTCAAAAGGTAGTTCATGCTTGAAAACCCTCCAATGTGGCTGAATTACAACAATTCTGCAAAGATGAGTGGGCCAAAATTTCTCCTCAGTGCTGTATAAGACTCATTGCTAGATATTGCAAATGCTTAATTGCAGTTGTTGCTGGGTGGCCCAACCAGTTATTAGGTTTAGGGGGCAATCACTTTTTCACACAGGGCCATGTAGGTTTGGATTTTTTTCCCTTAATAATAAACACCTTCATTTAAAAACTGCATTTTGTGTTTAGTTGTGTTATTGTTGTCTAATATTTAAATTTGTTTGATGATCTGAAACATTTAAGTATGACATACAAAAAAAAATGACAAATCAGAATAGGGCAAAAACCTTTTTTCAGTATATTCTCCCAGTATTTTACTGGCTTGCCCAAATGTTGTGCAGCAAACTTTAAACGAGCTTCAGTTTGCTTTTTCTTCAGTTATGGAGTCTTGCAAAGTGAGCGGGCATAGAGCCCATGTCGGTTGAGTGCATTACTTATTGTTTTCTTTGAAGCAGCAGTACCTGCCAGCTCTAGGTCTTTCTGGAGCTCTCCATGAGTGGGCTTTGGCTCTTGGATAACTCTTCTGGTGTATATACCTGTGTGTGTGTGTGTGTGTGTGTGTGTGTGTATATATATATTTTTTTTTTTTTTAAATTTTTTTTTAATTAATTTTTTTTTTTTTTTGACTCGTCTGTCAGAAATCTTGCGAGGAGCTCCTGGTCACAGCTGGTTTATGGTAAAATGATGTTCTTTCCACTTCCGAACGATGGCTCTAACAGTGCTCACTGGAACATTCAGCAGTTTAGAAATGCATCTGTAACCAATGTCATCATGTTTTGTAACAATAAGGTTGCAAAGGTCTAGAGCAGGGGTGGGCAATCATGTGCCATGGAGGGCCATTCTACTGCAGGTTTTCTGTTCCACCCAGTCTCTTCAGCAGGTGTTTTCAATGATTAGCAATCCTTGAAGCTGATCAGAGCACACACCTGCTGAAGAGACTGGGTGGAACAAAAAACCTGCAGTGGAATGGCCCTCGCTGCCCACCCCTGGTCTAGAGAGAGCTTTTTGCTTCTTCCCATCATGAGTGTTTGTGGTTTGACAATCTGATATTCACAGTCAGGACTTAAACAGCTGAAATTAATTTGCTCTGATGGGGATGGGATAACTTCCTAAATTCTGATGGATTTCAGCTGGTTTCTTGGCTTTCTATGCCTTTTTGCACCTCTTTTTCTTCATTTGTTCAATATTTTTTCTCTGTGTCTCCCCTTTATTAAATTTAACTTGTTTTGTGAACACAGTTGTCTTGATTTCTCTCTGTGCATGGATTACTTGGGTTGTTACTGATATCTGGTGAAAATCTCAGGTTAATGGCTCCATCAGAAATATTTTTAATGAGAAAAATGTAGACGTGTTCAATACTTATTTTCCCTGCTGTATACTATATGTCATAGATCAGGGGTCACCAACGCGGTGCCCGCGGGCACCATGTCACCCGCAGGGACCACATGTGTCGCCCGCAGTCCTGTTCTAAAAATAGCACAACTCGCAAGTGAGCTGCAGATGTAATTTTTTCTGCCGCTATTTTTTATTTTATATTTTTTATATTTTTTAAAATCACACTTGCATTTATATAGATTTTAAAATGACAATGTCTTAAAAATAAAAAAAAGGAAAATATGTTTATTATACGTAAAGTTAAGGTGAACTCTGACCTAGTTCAAAGGTCAGTATTGTGCGCATGACAAAACCTTGCGCTTGTGGAGCGTAAGCTTAGCTAGCGGGCAGTTAAGATGGTGGGCGCAGTGCGGTTTCCAAGCCCAAAAACATGGCAACAAAAAGACAGAAAATTTATCATTTTCAAAGTGAGCGGGAGGAAGAGTTCTTTTTTACTACCGTGAAAGGAAGCTGCGTGTATTTCATTTGCGGGGCGATGGCGAAGCGCCACTTCACTACCCACTCTTTTTTTTTTTTTTTTTTTGGACTTATCTTGTACCCGTAGGTAGATTTGTTCTGCAGTCCGGTAACAAGCCACCAGCCGCTGCGTGCGCAAGCGCCCCTTAACTCCCTAACCTGCATGTTTTTGCATGAAAAATGAGAACATGCACCACCAGAACATGCAAACTCCACACAGATCACTGTTGGCCGGGGGCAGGGATCGAACCCACGATCCCCGCGATCCCCCGGCCGAGGGTAAACTGCTGCCGCGGTGCTAACCACTGCGCCACCGTGCACATAAGCACTCTCAGTGCTTGTTTAGTTTCTTCTCATGAAAGGACAGTGCTGGTTGCTCAAGCATGATTCTTGGCAAGAACTGTATGGATATAATTCCAGTGAAGAAGAACACACAAAAGTGTGTTTATTAAATGTAACAGATTTTGAGCAGAATTGCAGCAGATTTGTTCAGTTAAAAATGTGATAAGATTTATTTAATATGAAAGTTGATTTTTCTTAAATGTTGCATAACTTTTTCAAACATGGTTCAACATAGTTCATGAATTAAAAGGGTTTAGTTTTTTATGGTTAAAAGGGACTGGTGAAAACTGGACATTTTTTATGAAATGTAGAAGGGATCATCTGAACAATTGCTGAGATTAATAAAAATAAAGTGTTGAATATTGATCTTGTCTGTTACCCACTCTAAGTTATTGATAATTATTTATTTATGTGTGTATATATATACACACACACACACACACACACATACACACACACACACACACAATTTGTTATTTTAGAGGAGTGTGTCAAGCTGGTGCCCTTCACATGACTCGATACCCATGAAGTAGCTCTTGGTTTCAAAAAGGTTGGTGACCCCTGTCATAGATTATCCAGGCAGGGGCAGATTGAGGACACCAAACGTCCGCTGTGAGTTTGCAACATTTAATAATGAAAAACACAAATTATGCAAAAACACAAAACTTACAAACTGAGGGAGGATACACAAAAGCTCACGGTGCACAGGAACGCCGGAGAAGACGGGGCTCACTTCTGAATAAAAAATATGAGACAACAGCCTGGGAGGAACCAGGCTGAGGCGTACAGGAATGCCAGGATAAGCCAGCAGGCAAAATGAAGACTCAGAAGGAGCACACCTGTCAGAAACACACAGTACACACAGGACAGATCTTAAATAGGGGAAAGGAATCAACACAAATGATTACAGGTGTACATCACATGAGCGAGGACAATCAGACAAAACCAGTGACAGCTGTGTTAGCCCGCAAACTTGAGCTAAGGCGGAAATAAACACAAACGCTGTCCACATGAAAGTACAGGAGGGAATGGATAAAAGTAACAGATAATAAATAATAGCTGATACAAAGCCATATGCAGACCTAAAAATACCAAAAGGGAAACATAACCCATCAGCGTGAGGATAAGATCAAATACAAAACCCAAGAGGTGCAAAAAGGACAAAAGAAGCAGAGCAGCGGTATAAAACATACAAAAAAAGTTAATATATATAATGAGATGTAGTAAAAGAGACTATTATAGTAAAGAACTGGAGAAAAACAGAGATAACATTAAAAATACATGGACAATATTTAACAGTATTCTTGGAAATAAAAACAGAAATACAAGCTACCCAACCAAGCTTTCAAAGAAAAAAACAGCTCAGATCGTGAATGTAGTCTCACCTGCAGATGAATTTAATAAATTTTTTGTGAACATTGGTCCTAATTTGGCTCGAGAAATACCCATTACGGTATCTGCAGGTGATGCAATAAGCAAAAACATTGCTATAAAAGATTCCATTTTCATAAAGAACACAGATGAGAGAGAGGTCATTGAAATTGTTAAATCTTTTAAAAGTAAAACATCTACGGATTGTGATGGTATTGACATGCTTTTAGTCAAAACTTTCATTGAATGCTTAGTGAAGCCACTGATGTATATCTGTAACCTGTCTCTCCAAACAGGTATATTTCCCAGTGCAATGAAAACAGCTAAAGTAATTCCGATTCACAAGACAGGTGACAGAGGGGAATTTTCAAACTATAGACCTATTTCACTATTACCACAATTTTCCAAGATACTTGAAAAAATATTCTGTGAGAGAACTGACAACTTCATAATGAAGAATAATTTATTGTGTGAGCAGCAAAATGGGTTCAGACACAAGAGGACAACTGCATTTGCTGTAATGGAATTTTAGAAAAAAAAATATCAACTGCTGTTGAAGATAAAGAGTTTTCAGTTGGGGTATTCCTGGATCTTAAAAAAGCATTTGATACAGTGGATCATAAATTATTGTTAATGAAACTACAAAATTATGGTATTTGGGGGGGGGGGGGGTAGCACTGTCTTGGTTATGTAGTTACTTAAAGAACAGATATCAATATGCATGTGTTGGTAGCAAAAACTCGCAGTTACTGAATGTTACACTACCGTTCAAAAGTTTGGGGTCACCCAGACAATTACAGTGGGGAAAAAAGTATTTAGTCAGCCACCAATTGTGCAAGTTCTCCCACTTAAAAGATGAGAGAGGAGGTAGGAGGGCGGATCCGGAAGTTGATGCTGTGATCACGAGAGACAATTGCGCAATAATTTGAATGGCGACTGCTGTCACCAAGATTAAAACAAACTTCTCCACAGGTAGTTTTTTTTTGTTAATTAATTCATTAATTAATTGTCTGTGTCTTTCTTTTTTTTTTTTTTTTTTACAGAGCTGGAGGATTTAGAAAGTTATATCGATGCATTTTACGACCGTTTTTGTGTCATGGAGCAGGTGAGTGTGTGTTCTGCTGCTGCCTCTGCCTCTGCTTCTCAGTCTAAGCGACCGGGACCCGCAGATTCACCCAAAATAACGCCCGAGAAATCACAGCAGGGCACCGAGGTCAGTGATATCCTTCTCTCTATAGAGAATAAACTCACCAGCATGGATGGTAGACTGGCGCTGGTTGAACTTCTTCACAAAGAATTCCAAAATTTGCGGGAGAGCCTTGAGTTTAGTCAGGCGCAGCTCATCTCTCTCGTGGAGGAAAATAACAGCCTGAAAAAGTCAGTCACCACACTAACCGCACGGCTTGGCGTTGTTGAGGGAGAAAATCGGAAAATGAAGGAGACAGTTCTCAGTTTGCAGTCACGCAGCATGAGAGATAACCTCGTTTTTTCTGGAATTATTGAAAAAAATAATGAAAATCCAGAACAGCTGGTCCGAGAATTTATGTCATCACAACTAAAACTATCCCCCGAAGTCACAAACTCAATTACTTTCCACCGAGTCCACCGAATAGGGCAAAAAAATTCCCAGAATAAACGTCCCAGACCTATTGTTGCCAAATTTGAACATTTTAAGCAAAAAATTTTGGTACAGAGGCAGGGTAAGCAGCTTAAAAACACCAATTATGGTCTAAATGATCAATTTCCACAAGAAATCTTGGAAAGGAGAAGGAAGCTTTTTCCCATTAGGAAGCAATACATCCAAGAAGGTAAACGTGCTATTGTTTCTGTGGATAGATTGTATATAGATGGCAAGCTGTTTATGGATGAAACTATAACTACCTGGTTATTCTAGAGCCCATTTTTTTTCTTTTTTTTAGCTACAGGTGGAAAAGAGAGTGGGATTGTTCGCAGGTCTCTTACTCGATTTCAGTTTAATATGTTAACATTTGTCAAAATGTTTATTTCTTTGTTGTTGAGGTTGTTGTTTGTTTGTTTGTCTGTTGTAGTTTTTTTTTTTTAAGTTTTTAGGTCATTGTTGTATGTTGTCTGCATTTTTCCACCACTTACTAACCTTCATGTCTGTTTTTCTCATACTTCTGGTTTGTAGGAAATAACTTGAAATACATGTACCCCATTTGCTTGCAATTGCAGGCAAATGGCACAGAGACATCATGGGCGCACACCCAATTATATATGCATATATACACACAACATATATATACATATATATGCATACATTACAGACATATCACATAGGCACATATAGTTTACACATTTAGTTAGTCTTTAGTACACAACCAGTTAGTGAAAACATGTCTTCATTTAAGTTTGTCACGTGGAACATACGTGGAATTGGAAATGGGGAGAAGAGGCTAAAAGTTTTTAATCGATTGAACGATCTACAGGCAGACTTTGTTTTATTGCAGGAGACACATGTCTCTAAGTCGTCTGTAGATGCGCTCACCTCACCAGAATTCCCCCCATATGTACTCAGCCGGCTTTAATTCTAAGCAAAGAGGGGTAGCTATACTGGTAAATAGAAGAATACACTTTGTTATGAATAACACCATAATAGATCCAGAAGGTAGATTTATAATACTAAAAATTTCAGTCCAAAATTTGGATCTATGTATTGCAAGCGTTTATGGCCCAAATGTGACGACCCATCCTTTTTTCACACTTTTTCACTTCTCTTTCTGAGCACTTGGACACCACACTTATAATAGGAGGGGACTTCAACTTGGTATTAAACCCTGCACTCGACAGGCTCAGTACATCGGGGGTTTACCGAAAATGGCTGGCTACTGACACTCTCAAACAGTACATGAATGATTTTGGTCTTTGCGATGAATGGCGATCTCTTCACCCAACTCTTCGGGAATATACCTTTTTTTCATCAGTTCATAGTTCATATTCGCGTCTAGATTTCTTCTTAGCCAGTAACTCTATTGTGAGGGACATCATAGACACTGAAATATGTTCAAATCAAGCTATTAGCGATCATCATCCAGTTTCTCTTACACTAGTAAATAGGGAAGCTACAAGGGAAACTAGGAGCTGGAGATTTAATATATCACTACTGAAAGATGAAGACTTTATTAATTATTTTAATAAAGAGTGGGAATCATATCTGGAATATAATGAAATGCCAGGAATATCCCCAGGTGTTCTTTGGGAAGCAGCAAAAGTGGTCATGCGAGGTAAAATAATCTCTTACTGTTCATACAAGAATAAAAAAGAAAAAGCACTGATACTGGATTTAGAACAGAAGATTGAATCACTGGAGACAACTTGTGCCATTTCCCCACAGGAACAGGCACTTAACGATTTGAGAAAATTAAAGCTGGAATTAAAAGAAATTACAAACAAAAGAGCACAGTTTTTAATACAAAGACTGTGCCTTGAGAATTTTGAACACAGTAATAAATCGGGGCGATATCTTGCGAACCAGCTTAGATTGAATAAAGAAAAAACAACTATCCATTCTATCAAGGATATGACTGGAAATATTACCCATGTGCCTGAAGAAATAAATAACTCCTTCAGAAAATTTTATGAAAATCTCCACTCATCACAGGTTAACCCATCGGACTCAGAGATAAATACATTTTTGGACAATATTAACCTACCACAATTAAATAATGAACAGATTGCGGCTCTGGATACACCTCTTCAGGTGTTTGAACTCCAGGAGGCACTTAAGCACATCCCAAACAATAAAGCCCCAGGACCAGATGGTTTTCCAGTAGAATTTTATAAAGAATTTTGGCCCGTGATGGCACCTACTTTTTTTAAAATGGTGAACCAAATCAAAGAAGATAATGTAATTCCTCCGAATATGAATTTGGCTAGTATTATCCTGCTCCTTAAACCTAGAAAAGAACCTACGCTTCCATCCAGCTACCGTCCCATCTCGCTTATGAATGTCGATCTTAAAATAATTTGCAAAGCTCTCGCCAAAAGACTGGAAAGGATAATTCCGTTTATTATACACCCAGATCAAACAGGTTTTATCAAGGGTAGGCACTCGGCTGATAATACACGCAGGCTATTTAATTTAATAGACTACTGCAAGATCAATAATGTAGAAACTACAATCTTGTCCCTGGATGCAGAGAAAGCCTTTGACCGGGTTAACTGGAAATTTCTTTTATGGTGTTAAACAAGTTTGGGTTTGGTTCATCTTTCATAAACTGGGTTAAAACACTATATAGAGGTCCAGTTGCATCTGTCCGAACAAATGATCAGACTTCCCGAAGCTTTAATCTTCAGAGAGGTACTAGGCAGGGGTGTCCACTCTCTCCCTCACTTTTTACCATCTTTATTGAACCATTAGCAGCAGCCATACGACAAAATGTTGATATCAGAGGTATTCAAACTGGAGAAAAGGAACATAAGATAAGTCTTTATGCTGATGATGTATTAATTTTCCTTGAAAACTCAGAAAGATCTCTTCTTCAGACAGTGGCGCTCATTGATAAATTTTCATCATTATCAGACTACTCTATTAACTGGGTAAAATCAATAGCTTTACCCATAAATTGCAATTTCCCAAATACATCTACTATTCCGATACAATCAGTGAATGTTAAATATTTAGGAATAGATATTTCTCCCAGGCTCTCAGAGTTACTGCGACTAAATCATATCCCCCTTTTAAAAAGATACAAGACGATCTTACGCGCTGGAGGACACTACCTTATCATTAATGGGAAGAGTCGCAACCATTAAAATGATGGTCCCTTCCTAAAATTAACTATTTGTTCTCATGATCCCTACCCAACCATCAATGGCCTGGTTTAAGTCTCTAGACTCAATATAAGTAAATTTTTATGGAAGGATAAACCATCACGGATTAGTTTAAAAACCCTCCAAAAAGCAAAAGAGTGCGGAGGCTTAGATTTACCAAATTTTTTTAATTACTTTTTAGCCAATAGATTGCAGTTCATTTCAAAATGGACAAAATCAACCCCATTAGGGAACCCATGGTTAGATGCTGAACAGGCTCTCTGTGGGTCGCTAAATATCTCTGACTTACCTTTTATAAATCCCTCTATTAAACGCCATGAGTGTTTTAAAAGTATTAATATTAGTTCCTCTCTGACGGCTTGGTGGAAATTTTTAAAAATAACAGGGTCTTCACTTGTCCCCTGTAAACTCACGCCCATTTGGAATAATCCTGATATCCTGCAACAAAAGAGGACATTAAAATTTCCACTATGGCAAGAGAAGGGAATAAACAACTTAGAACATCTTATTCAAGGTGGAAATTTTATCCAATTTCCGGATCTAGTGTCACAACACGAAATCAGTGATAAAAAGTATTTTGAATACCAACAGCTTAAATCCATAATAAAAGCAAGATTTAATCTTAATCAGACAGATTTAGAAGTACCAGTTAAGGTGGCAGAGTTTCTAAATCTCCGTTCCCCAAAATTGATATCGAAAATATATAGACTATTATCAACGTTGGATGAGTCCATATCTCTTCCAATATCAAAATGGGAGACAGACTTATCGATTAATAAGGAGGAAAGTTTCTGGACGCAAATATGTTTAAACACTTTTAAGATGACTAAAAACTCTAACTTACAACTTATACAATATAAAGTTCTACATAGAATTCATTATACAGGACAAAGGATGTTCAAAATGGGCCTGAGTCACACAAATATCTGCCCTCACTGTACTAGCAATGTCCCGGATAGTTATATGCATGCTATGTGGTCCTGTGCACCGGTTCAAAAGTTCTGGCAGAAGACATGTGAAGACCTGTCAGCATGGCTTGGGTATAGTGTCCCACCCTCACCCACACTTTGCATATTAGGTGATTTAAGTGAAATAAATATAGATGCAAGGATGTCACACATGGTTCTCACTGCCTTATGCATCGCAAAGAAAGCTATCCTCATGAACTGGAAAACAAGAAATAACTTGTGCACGACTTACTATAATAACTTACTATTGGATTATATTAGCCTGGAAAGAATGTCAGCCTCCTCAAATAATCAATTGGCGGAATTCAATTCTCTCTGGTCCCCGCTTATTAATTCTATAAACTGAGGGGTGGCGGGCAGTGACTCACTCTCCTTGGCACCTCTGGCGGCTGGCTGCGCCCCAACCGCAGGTGTCCGGGGGGCCTGCTCCGGGGTGGCCGTCTGTCTGGCCCTGGGGGGGGGGGGGGGGGGTTGGTGGGGGACCGGGGGGGTTGGGCTGTGGCCCCTGGCCGGCCGGCCTCGCCCCTCGTGGGGGGTCTGGGTCTGGCCCTGGGCCCCTGGTGCTGGGGGGCATCCCCCCGCCCCGGGCCGGGGTCGGGTATGTGCCGGCGGTGGGGGTTATCCCTGATGCATCCTTGCGTGGTGGGGTCGTGTGTTTCCTGGGGCCCGGGTGCCACCCAGGGGCTGGTGCCCGCATCCTGGGTTGCCCTCCCCATTTACGGGGGTCTGCGGGTGGGGGAGGGTGTGTGTGAGTGTAGGCTTGTGTATGAGCGGATGTGGAAGTGGGTGTGTGTTGAGTGGGCAGGTGGGGTTGTGTGTTTGTGTAGGTGGGTATGTGTGATGGTGGGTGGAGTTATGTGTGTGTATGGAAGCGGTTACTTGTGGGTAGATGTCTAGGGGGCGGAGGATGTGTGTATGGGTAGGAGAGCTTTGTTGGGTGGCAGGGGTTGGGCAGTCCATCCAGTGGTATGGGGGGCTGGCGTTTCGGGGCTTGCTTGTCCCGGCCGCCCTGCTGTTGTGTTGGGGGGTCAGGCACTTTGCTACATCGGCCCTGATGTCATTGGCAGCGGGTGTGCGTTGGTGCTTGGGGGTGGCTGGGGGGGTCATTGGTGCGGGTTGTTGGCTGTGTTTCCATTGGGTTGTTCCGGGGTGGCTGTGGTTGCAGGGCGGCCTGCAGCTGTCGGTGTGTGTCTGGGGTGGGTGGTCATGGGCCTGCGTGGGCGCTTGGGTGTGTCGCCTGGCGTGTTGGGCGCTGTGTGGGTCCGGCCCATTGTTCACTATTGTGACTGTTGTTGTCCATGTCCGTGTGTGTAAGATGAGTGGTAGTATGTTTGGCTGCCCCGTCATGTTAGTGGTGCTGGAGTGCCGGGACGTGATGCTGGTGGGTCCTGGGTTGGTTCCACTGGCGGCCCTCGCCCTGGGTTGGGATTTGGGGGCAGTGGGTGGCCTCACATGCCAGTCTGCAAGCTGGCTTCTGGGGGGGGGGGGGGGGTTGTTTTTGGACCGCCTACCTCCCAGTCTTATTTCCCACCCTCCTCCTCCCCCTGATCTTTTTTGTTACATTTAGGGCTTTGGGGTGGGGGTGTGCCGCACTGTGTCGGTGAAAGGGATACCTTTGCCGCGTGGTGGGGCTGCACTCACCTCAATTTTAATTGCATTTTAGACACTGAGGGCTTGGGGGATGGGGGCTCTGCTGCCCATCACAGTGGCTAACAATGCTTCAATTACTATCCCCCCAATTTTAATTGCACTTTAGTAGTCCACACATTTATACACAATTATATCATATAACCGACACACATCCACCATGTTCTGTGCGGGGGGAGGAGGTGGGGGTCTTCCCCCACCCCTGTTGCCCTGTCTTGCTGGGGGCGTGGGGGCCTGGTGGGGAGCCTGGGACCTATCATGTTGTAAAAATCCCTGGATGCCACTAATGTATAGATATAACCAAGGAAGTGACGGGGGGCCGAATATGAGTTTAAGTGTGAGTGAGAGGGTGATGAATGGAGGTGGTGATGGTGGGTCGGTTTTGTGCGGCGCTTTGCATGCCGGGTGGCATCTTGGGGCGCCTGCGGTGGTCTGCTGATTGTTCGCTCAGATGGGCGCCAGGGGGTGGGGGTCTGCTTCTGTGGCCTGCGCCGGTGACTTCCCTGGTCACTGCCGGGCACTGGTGCATGTTCAGGCTCACTGCATCTGCCCACTGCACAGCCGGCTTTTGAAATAAAGGTGTATGAGGAGTGAATTTAAGTGGGTACTGGAGTGAGAGAGAATGGGTCGGTCTGGCTGAGTGAGAGGGGTGTGCATGGGAACATGTGGGTGTGAAGGTATGGGAAGGGGTGTGCCTGCGAGTCAGGAGGGGCTGGATTAGGGGGGTAGTGCCTCTCGACAATGTGGGCTCACCTGGGCGAGGGGACTTCTTTGGACGTGGGGGTCCCCGGGGTGTGTGGCCGAGGCGCTGGGGCGGGACCGCTGTGGGGGTACCTGGGGGGGATCACGCCGGGGGGCGCTGGCTGGTCTCTGTCCTGGGGGGTGGGGTCGCTGGCTTCCTGGTGCCTGGGGCCCGGGGGCGGATGTTGGCCCCGCTGGGGGGGGGGGGGTGTCGGGCAGGTCCAGGGGTGTGGGCTCACCGCGCCGGCCGCCGGGCAGCCTGCCCTCCCTTGATCGTCTCTCCGGGGGTGGATGCTTGGCTTTCCTGGGGCTTGGTGGCGCTGCCTTGCCTGCTCGGGGTCCTCGGGGGGAGGGCTGCTGCGACCGGCCCTCCGCTCGTATGTTTCCTGACAAACCACTCACATGCACACACTTATTTTGCGCGCGTTCTCATATATAGGCACACAGACATACATGTACAAGTGTCTCTCCTTTAACAGGTGCAGAAACCAGACTCGTGTTGAGACATCTCCGGTGGAAGAAGCAGTTTGTCTTTTGTTTGTTTTAGTTGTCTCTTTTTTTTTCTTTTTTTTTTTGTCTGTTCCCCTCCCTTTTTTTTTCCCCCCTTCACACACTTCCTTTCCCTCTTCCCCATCCTGTTGGGTCTTCCATGGGTAAAACAATTAAAATAAAGTATTAAAAGTTATTACAGGAGGAGTTACAACAATATACAGTGCAAAGTTAGGCACTGTATAGGCTCCTCTTGGCAAAGTAAATCTGTTTTGGCACAGTAGGGTGACAGATCCCTGTTCTGTTTGCCTAGCTGCCTGACAGGACAAAAAAAAAAAATAAAAGATGAGAGAGGTCTCCAATTTTCATCATAGGTATACCTCAACTATGAGAGACAAAATGAGAAAAAAAAATCCAGAAAATCACATAAGCGCAAATATAAACAAAGGGAAATTGTCATGTGCGGAGCTGGTGTTTCGGCTCCGCCCATGATTTGTGGCTGTAGCTTCTGATTTGTTGTTAATTGGTTCCAGCTGGCAGGTTGAGACCTGAGCTTAGACCCTTGCCAGTCTACAGCCACACCCCTCTCTCTGCCAGACACTCACCAGCTGTTAGTTATTTTCTCATTTGTTCCTGCTCACACACACATGCATGCACACACATATTCTCATTCTCTTATCCTGACACGCACTCTTACTCCGACTCCCGCCGTCCACTTGTCACTCGTTAGTCTGGCTTGGTATTTATTGAGTAACAGTGGGGTCATGCAGTGTCATGGCGTAAGTCTACACTGCACAGTTCAGTCTGTAGTCACCGGCTGATGTTTTCCCCTGGAGTGGTTGGCACCCTTTCCCTACGGACTTCTACGGTGTTGTTTCCGCAGAGCCTGCTGAGCTCCGACGCCCTCTGTAAGTCTCCCTTTTGTTTTCATTCGCTGCCCAGTTCCGCCTGGGAGCAATCCCTGCCAACTGAACTCAGGCGTCCATTGATTGTGTGCCAGACTGCATCGTCCTATTGAACATTTTCTTGTGTTTTGTGTGTTTTTGAGTTTCCCTCTTTCTGTTAATAAACACGTTCACTTCACCTGCATTTTGGGCTTGTACAAATTATTTGTTCGCTGCAAAGCTACACAGCAAACATGACAGAAATATAATGTAAAATTCCAGATGATCCAACCACATAATAATAACGAACAAGACTAAAAATACTAAACTAAGAATACAGGACAATTCATAAACAGAGACAAATGGCAACTCAGAAATCATAATACAGGCAAACCCAACTCAAATACAAAATAAACCGAGATGAAGAAATACAGAAAATGACCAAAACAAACTTAAAGCTCTCCACCCGTGCTCAGTATCATGACACTATATGAAATGTTCCTAGAGCCCTTCCACCAGTCTCTGACAAGCTGTTGGTGAAGAAACATTTCTCAAAGGTCAAGAGTCCAATACCAGCATCAAAGCTTTGATACACTGACCAGCATCTTGATCTTCAGAGAATCTCGGTCTTGTATTCTTTGTCTTGTTCTAGGGCCCTTTCTTCAGAATCATGCTGTAGAGTGTTGGGATGTTCAGTTCTTGTGTTCCTCAGAAACCTACAAAGAGAATGAAGATAGGGGGTTGAGCACCTGTATTCATGGCCTCCAATGCCATGCTTCCCTTCGCCACAGCAATCTCACCCCAATCTGCCGTCGAACGCTCAACAATCTCTCAAGCAGATACTGATCGGCCACTGATCTCTCAGCCATTTTGACCTCCATTACAAGATTGCTGAGAAATCATTGGGAGATGGTTGAGATGAGACCGCTGAGTGCTCCTTGAGTGTTTGTTGAGAGATTGTGTCTCATGGCAATCAGTGAGAGATCATTTTGGACTGAGTCAAAACTTTGATGAGACCATGGTGATCACTGGAAGATCATTCAGAGATGATGTCGATCACTGGGTGCTCATTGCAAGATTGTTGCACATATGTGGCCAGTCCCTCAATGATCGCCATCTCTGTGTAAAGGGGGTTCAAATCAAAGAATAGGATCTCTCGATCATCTCAGTTCAAAACACACAATGATCTCCTAAACACTTAGAAATGGCTTTTTCAAGGCTTTAGGATATCATTGAGACATTTTTGATCTTCCAATGATGCCGCAATGATCTCTGTGCTCTGTAAGGAGACCCTGAGTAATGTTTTCTAAGAAGTCAGAGCATTCAATTAAACTGATGTCAGTCCTGCTGCCCAACCCCAGTACTATACTGTATGTGGTCGGTGGAGTTATACTTTAAAAGAATATGCACTGTTGAAAAGCTGTACAAAATGAAGACAAATAACTGCTTTCCATGAAATTAGCAATGCATATTGAGATAAAAGTATTTCTAGGACAGGTCTCAGAGCTGGTATCAGCACCTGGGGGATTCTCACTGTGTTTCTGTCTCAAAGACTTTTTACATTTTTTTCCATGGGCTCCAATTTCCATGCTGAACATCCCTCTAGGGTACTTACCAGAGGCAGAATAGACATTTGGATAGCGACTATCAAGAGTCTTTGGCATTTACCACCCTTTTTATATCGCTCACCACCCATGTAATAGTGTGCACTGAGGCATTTTTTTTTAAAAGTAATAGCACAACTGAGGCAGTGGTCAGATGTTCATATGTGCCACTGGCATGTCTCCTGTGTAGCTCAGCACTATTTGAGAACATAGCCCTTCTTTTGCCGTCACTGTTTGTCTACTTGTGTAAGTGCAGAGGTGGACAGATTGTGGCCGGCCTTGCGTGCCCGTGGCCTTTTGTTTGGAGGCCCCGGTGGACTTCCTTCTCGTGACAGGCTCTGTGTTTAAGCGGAAACCCCGCTGTGCATCCACTGGTTAAGTGCTCCTGCACATCACCACGGAGACCGGAGACAGAACGACAAAGGAGGTGTTCTTGCTTTCCTCCTTAATGGTTTCCTTGTTCATGCAGTCTCTGTATAACCAGGAATCTGATTGTGTATTTGTCTTTCAGCGCTGTTCCCTGACTGAAGTGCAGTGTTCTGTTCCAGACGAGCCAGCGTTATTTTGTTGTGTCTCGTTGTTTTAAAAATCTTTAAGCAGGCATTTAATGATAAACATCTGTCCTGTAAAGGTAGACTCATAAATCAAAAATTAAGGCACACATATACAATATGTGATATGAGTAGGGATGCTACCCCCATGTTAGCAAAATAACCCCAAACCACCCCCGTCATTAACCTGCCAAATTTTTCTGTACATTTTCACTTTTTCTCAAAAATTAGCAGCTTTTCTCACCATAAATTTGCACCTTTTTTCCTCTCATAAATTTGAAACTTTTTTCTTGTAAATTTTTAATCTTTCTTATAAACTTGCATCTTTTTTCAAAAATTTGTGACTTTTTTCTCATAAATTTGCTCATTTTTTTACTTGTAAATTTCCAAGTTTTTTTCTGCACATTTTCAACTTTTCTCATAAATTTGTGACTTTTTTCCTGCAAATTTTCATTTTTTTTCTCAGAGATTTGCAACTTTTTTCTCATAAATCTTCTACTTTTTCCTGTATTCAACTTTTTCATCCCAAATTTGCAGCTTTTTCTTGTAAAATTGCAATTTCTTTTTTCTTATGAATTTGCATGTTTTTTTTTTATCTATTTGCAACTTTTCCCCCCAGAATTTTCATTTTTTTAACTGATTTTTCAACTTTTTTCTCATAAATTTGCAATGCTCATCTGGATACTGTAGCTGCAAACTCCTACAAAAGGAAGTGACTTCCTTGACATTAGCATTTCAATATTCATAAAGGTTTTTGTTTGTTGAGCGTGAAAAAGGTGCAAATCATGACCAGAGCATAATTTAGCACGGTGTGGAAGTAGCCATTGACGTGTGATAAATCACATGCCCACTTTGGCTCTAGCTCCCCTTCAACCTCTTCAACCTCATCAGTCTGTTTTGTTCTTGTGCTTCAAGCATTTGCTGAACAAGCAGCTTTCCTTCTGCCAGTTGCTTTACTATTGAAAGACTAAATGCTTCAAAGCAAATGCTTTCATGAGATAATTCCCAGGGTAAAGATTTAATTAAATGCAGTTGGTTTGTTTTCAGAATGTTCTGTTCATCAGCATGGTAGTACAATATAACTAAATGGCTGTCTTTACACCATTCATTCTAGCCAACTCTAGCAGGCATCTTTTTGTTTGCTTGTTGCTCTTTTGGCGCTTGATACTGTTGTTTAATTAAGCTTTTATCCATGGGAATTGTCTGTCTGACTTTGTGCATTACATGGGTAAACTTCCTGGATTAGAATGATACTGAGCGGTACTTTCTGGGAAAGTTCTTGAAAGAAACAAAAAAATTAATAGGCTCTACAAAAGTGCACCTTCCTCTCAGGACATTGTTCATTTGCTATTCTGTCACAGTCTGGACTGTGTTTGCAGTCTTTTACCACTGTCATTTGGAGCTGTACACTGTATTATTATGGATATTCAGCTGTGGACGCACAACTTTGCGTCTTACTCACAAACACAACCTCCTTTGTACTCAGCAGTCAAAACACGATCTGAGAATTTATGACCAACAGGGAACTAACAGTCAGTTTGTCAGAAAGCAATGTCTGCACTGCCTCTAGAAAATTACTGAGCAAGGAACAGAAAAAATAATTCTCAAATTGGAATCATATCAACTCCTAAACCAATCGATTGGTCACAGGATCTTAAGATTCATTACATTTGTCATGGTGTATGAAGTTCACTCTACTTTTTACCCTAAATTAATTAAAATTAGAAGTAAATGGTGGCCTTTCTGGTATAATAAGCCATTTTAAGTAAGAGTGTAGTGGCCATTGAGAGTTATCACAGTTGGCATGCTCAGAGTTTTAAATACTTGTATCAATAGTGAAAATTGAACTTTCTGTTCTACTATTGCTGAAAATGTGAATATTTGGTGTATTGAAGAGCAATTTCATGCAGGATCTACTGTACAAAGTCAACCCGAAGGGTTATCTTAACAAAAGGATGTAGCAAACAGGTTACGCTTTGGGATTTCTATCAATCTTTTGAACACGTGCTTAAAATGCTATTCTAGATCATCTGAAATCCTACAGGGAACTGCTATGAGGACTAAACAGTATTTGTGATGGTGGTAAATTACAGTTTTGAGAACTTATTTTCTTAACCCTTTAACTGCCCAGAATAAATGGACGGGTCACGCGCCCCCCAGTGGCACAGCCCAGCAACTGCACGTGTCAACTTATTGACGTCCCCTGGCTATACTGAGAATTTGTACTAATCTTTATTGATCTGACAATTTAGAAGGTGGCAGACACGCGCCGAAGGAATCATGGCTGACATGGAATATAGCAATGAAGGAGAAATCCTCATTATTATTCTTCCTTTTTCTGCTTTGAGCTCACACACCAATGTGGATGCCACTGTGTTTGGTCATCGCGACAGCAATGATGACAGAAACTGCATGAAACTGGAAAAATAGCCGTGTAATACAAACAAAATTCACGTGGGATAATCATAAGAGTTTGTAGATGTGGTACACTGGTGTAAATTACTAAGTAAACGTGTTACATCGAGGTCGATGTAACAAAAAAACTGAGCTCCCAGTACCAAGATGGTGGCGCCCATGGGCGGCATGGATTCCCACAAGAATAATGCACCAAACAGAAAAAAAATAGCCAAGTAATACAAATGAAATTCATGTGGCGTAATCATAAGAGTTTGTAGATGTGGTACACGGTGTAAATGGCTGAGCAAGCACACAAACATCGGCTACGATGGACGAAAACGGACCGATCATGTGGGTGGGCGAGCCCCCATCCCAGTAACAGGTAACAGAGAATTTTTTTTTAACATTTTATTGATTTTCTGGTTCATATACTTTGAAGATGAGATAAAAGCATACCCCCGTAGACAAATCGGTGTTAAAAAAAAAAACAAAAAACCCCCCGACTATTCTTTATGTAAATGTGTCCAAAGTCCACTTTTGACTGAGTTATGTAATTTATTTAGCTGCCGCGACATTATGCAAATTAGATGCATAAATTTATTCCTATCTGAAACTTTGGATCATATTCTACATCTTTCTAATTGATAGTAAGGGGGGCTGCACGGTGGCGCAGTGGTTAGCACTGTGGCAGCACAGTTTTACCCTCAGCCGGGGGATCGCGGGGACCGTGAGATCGTGGGTTTGATCCCTGCCCCCGGCCAACAGTGATCTGTGTGGAGTTTGCATGTTCTCCCCGTGTTTGCGTGGGTTTACTCCGGGATTTCTCCGGTTTCCTCCCACATGCCAAAAACATGCAGGTTAGGGAGTTAAGGGGTGCTTGTGCACACAGCGACCGGCAGCTGGTGGTTTGTCACCAGACTGCAAAACAAATCTACCTACGGGTACAAAATAAGTAATAGAAAAAATAAGCCATTATTGCTTGTAACTTTCAAGTTATAGCCTTGGAAATCTGAACTATTTTATTGACAATTGTTTTTACCACTCTTGACCACTTGGGGGGGGGGGGCTTGAGTTGCCTTGCATTGCCCCAGGCACCACATGGCACCTAGGGCAGTTAAAGGGTTAATTTATGACCGTTTTATTATTCAACATAGAGTTTACCAGGCCTCTATTTAAAATGAACAATATGTAAATCATCAACAGGGATAAAAAAAAATATCTAATGGTGTCAAAACTTTATGCACGTCTTGCATCAGAGTTCAGACTGTACTTTCAAATGAGTAGAGGTATGAGTTGGAATGAGAAGAACTTATGAGGAGAAAGATGAAAGATCGAGATGGAGAAAAAATATCAGAAGGTTCTTTTATTAAATAATGGTATTCATTTGAAGGATTTTTGTGTAAATTAGTCTAAAGTAAGGTCATGATTGGGAAATGGCTGGTCATGATCCATTCCTAGCCCAGTATCTAGTTTTGGATTTGCCAACATTTCTGACGAATGTTAGTGAAAATCAAGCTAGCATCTCAGAGTGGCAAATGCTGAGGAACTTTCACGTTTACGTGTTTTGGGGGTTTTGTCAGGGTTTGTAAAAGGTTGCAACACAGTTCGTACACAGTTTTCAAGGTTGCTGCCAGTTTTGTCATAAAGGGTCTTAAACAGTTGCTAATGTTCACTACTAGGCAAACCAAAAAGAATGCTAGTGGCACATGGTAGAACCGTTTGCAAATGCTTACAACTATTTTCCAACTGTTAGCAGAAAAATACATTTGCAAAACTGCTGACGTACTGTTTGGTAACCTTTTATGAACCCTGACGTAACCAAAAAAGCACAATGTACCTAAACGTTCCTCAGCATTCACCACTCTGAGATATTGTTTTGTTGTCAAGGAAACGGGACAGAGCTGCATCGCTTAAAGTTGTTTAGTGGACTACAGATGGAAATTAGCCACTGGCTACAGTCTACGAAGATTACAATGATTGGAGATCAAATGGTCATTAACTTGCACTGTCCTTACAAACAACAATTTACAAAAAAATAGTTCACTTGGAAAAGGAGCAACATGAATCTACACCTAACTGGACCAAATGTAGACAGTGTAACATGAACCTTGGCTCGGACTTTCAGATGTGAAAATGGTTATGTCCAAGTCTATGCTTGTAAATTAATGTTTTTATTGAGCAGCGAGAAAAGATGAGGCTTAACTCACACCATGGGTTTACTTTTGCAGACAAAGGAGAAGGAGGACGGTGAGTAACTGGGGGCAGCTCTATGGCAAGTATGAATCAATTTTAGGATGACAGCGTTCTTGCTTGTACTTTGGAGAATGAACTACAAGTGAAAGTTTCCAACAGAAGGATGTGTGAAAGGAGCAGATCTTGGAGGTAAGGGAGTCATTAGGGATGTTTGAGGGAGATGATGGGTCTCACTTGGGTCCTTTATATTTCCAGAACAGCCAGGAGATCCAGTTAGGTGATCCAGCAGCACTGGGTGAATGTGCAGGAGCCATGGGGAAGCAGGTCAGCAGGCTGAGAGGGTTTCATTGTAACAACCCCATGCTGAGAAGCTCCAGACTGAAGCTTATATAGCCCAGGATGGTGATTACCTGCAGGTGTGGGCTATCAGCCAGCGGTAGCCAATCTCCATCCTGGGCTCATGATGACAGAGATTATGCTGTGCAGAGAGCAACACTGAGCAAGATGCTGCACACTCACCTAGATCCACTACACCAGCACAACAGCAACCAGATGACATTTTTACAGAACAATGGACCCAAAGGTAGACACTGAATGGAGACCAGAGTGGATGTAAAAGGTATATGCATTTATTGAAGGATGTAAGTATTTTAGGAGAAGCTGACAACCTTGCAGAGAAGGAGGAGAGAACAGCAAGTATATGCAGTTATATATGGTGAGTATCACGATTGGAATTGTTTTTCTTACATCTACAGGAGCTGAATGAAACTGAGTTTACTGCAGGATGGCTGCCTTTCTTCACTGTTCCAGAGTCAGGAGAGAGTTTGAGAGAGAAGGTGGTAGGAGATGGTGCCCGGGGGGCTTCCCCAGAAGGGGGTTAGTTTTACAATTCTGCTTAAAACTTACTTGGGTGAGTATGGGGTTCCGGATGAGACGGTCTCCGCCAGAGAATAGTCCAAATCTGCCACAGAGTCCCCGGATAACATAGCATAACATCACTACCTTAGTGCCTCCGTGCCCATTTTCCCTCACCTTTTCCATATACTCTTAAGCTCCCAGTCTCCCAGGATACTTACAAGCTCAGTCCATGATGGGGTAAAACACACTACACGAGAACAGAGGCAGTAAGGCTGAACAAGCACACTTACGATACTGTCCGTGGACGAGGAATGAAAAGGGATGTTTGATGGGAAGTTCGATGGAGACTGCTGCACCGGGCTGCATTCAGCGACCGCTTTGAATGCCGGCCGCTAATGAGCCCTGAATGCACCACAGCTGGCAGGCTTTGACAGCAGGAAGCTTCCCCGAGCGCTGTCACAATAAGAGCCCGGGGAGCCAGAAGGTACTCACTGCTGTCAAGCCTGCAGGAGATGACGTATGACCCGAGCGCGGACGAGATCGGCGCTCGGATCATGACAGTACCTCCCCCTCGAGGGCGGGCTCTGAACGCCCAATGACACCCAAGCCCCCCCCCCCCCCCCAGTGTGGGCGGAAGGGGGAGCAGGCCAGGGGGGAGCAGACCAGCAAAGACCATCCATCCATCCATCCATCCAAAACAAAAAAACATGATGACAACAGGAGCGCGCAGGCAGACAAGAAAAAAGGGAAAAAAAAAAAAAAAAACGACACTCCCATGCACAAATTACAATCAAGGTAGAACATAGAGGAGATGATCACAGGGCAAAAACAGAAAATACAATGTTTCCAGGATGCAAAAAAACCCCTGACAAAGGCAGATTACAAATGAAGGGGGGGGGGGGAACACATGAGGGAACAGGGGATAAACAAGACAGTCAGAGTACGGCTAACGAAAAACGCTATACTCCAAAAGGCACACAGGAATAATTAGGACAGGGAAAACAAAACACCAACTATTACAGGCAGCGTACGGACATTTAACAGAGAAAAAAATGAACAAAAACACCCGCTAGGAAAGGGTGAGATGCACAATTACAAGCACAAGACCCCCCGCACATCCCAAAAGGTTACAGAACCAACGAAAATGAAGACTAGGGATGACGGCAGTGCTTGCACTGTGGCATGAGGGCCGATAGTTCAGGGGGCCGCCCTGCATCTAGCATCCACATCGCAGGCAGGGGGAAAAGAGACAGTTTGGGCGGTCTACCCCAGTCCCATGCCCAGGAATACAGTTCCTCTGGCGGCTGGCCCCGATCGCCGAAAGGGCGGAAAAGATCATCGGGTGGCCGACCCAGAACGCCGAACCGGCGAAACAGCTTGCCAGGCGGCCAACCCGCATCACACAGCCACCAGGACCGTAAGGGGGAAGTAGAAGGCGGCCTCCCTGGAGAGGGGGAAGACGAGGGAGAGCCGGGTGGAGCATTCTGAACCCCAACAGCCCCCGGTGGAGATGAGCTGTGATGCTGATCATGAGGACGAGGACAATGATGATGAAGAAGATGAGCCAGTCCAGTGTCCGGTGGCAGGGGATCTGCAGCTCCCTCACCGACCTTGGATTCAGCTGGCGCTGCACCCGCGATGGACCCCAATTGGGTCACGGCTGCACCCGCGTCAGACCCCGATTGGGTCACGGCTGCACCCGCGTTGGACCCCGACTGGGTCGGCGCCGCACCAGAACCAACCTCCAACCCTGAACCCGAAGCCTCTGGCACAGCGATCGGAATCAGCTCCGCACCGGTGACCCTGGGAGAAGGCTCAGGAGAGAGAAAAGAACCGGGATCAGGATCACCGGTGGCACCAGAACCCGGCGAGACAAGCTCGGATGCAGCGGACGGCTGCGCCCAGCTCGCCTCCCCAAGAGACAGGCAACAATGCTCTAAAATGGAGAAGAGAAAGACAACACAGAGCACTTGCCTGATCTCGAGTTCCGACGCCGTCCAGGACTCCAATGATCCGGGCTCAGACGGGAGGAGATCGTCCTCTGGCTCCCACTCAGCTACGTCGAGCTCCGCAGCTGGCATGATGGTGTCCGCAGCCTGAGGACCCTCCGGCACTGACGTCCATGCCGACGACCCGCACGCCGTGGTGGCTGGGGACCTTCGACCCGCTGGACCGGACCACTTGTCTGTGGAGACCCGGGGATGCTTCTTCGTCAGCGCAGGCTCCACGCTGCAGTCCGCTCTCCTCCTCCGCCCACAGCGTGGCTGCGGGACCGGAACCAGGCTCTCCAGAACCGCAGGCCCCCTCCTCATCCAGCGACGTTGGCCTGGCGTTGAGGACCGCTCAGCGGAGGGAGACACAGAGGAAGCGGGTTTAATAATACAAGCTACAGCAGGTGGTGGGAGCTCGGGGGACTGCGAACCCCGAACTCCACCCCCAGGAGTCAGACAAGGCAAATCACAATAATGAGGAGAAGAGTGAACTTGAACTTGCCTGTCTCCCGGAGGGAGGATGGTGCCTGCTGAGGCGGACGTTGCTCCTCCCTTTCCCCGCCGGATGTTGACAGAGGGCCCCCTGGGAGGACGAGGGGGAGCCACTCGCGATGGATCTGGGACGGGGCTCACCGAAACAGGACTCTGAGCACAAACAGCAGCCGGGGAATGCTTTGAGGCCGAGGGGGCGACAGCCGCGATGAACCGGACACGAAGCGCTGACGGGACAGCAGGAGAAGATGACCCAGGGGGAGAGGCTGTGGGGATTCCCTCCAGACGAGGCACGGGAGTGACAGCTGTGTGAGAGGTGAAGCCCTTGCGGCGACCCGGAACTGGATCCGGACAGGATTCATGCTGAGGCTCATGGCTGATGTGACGACGGTTTCTTGCAGGGGGCGAGGCGAAGGTGAGGCCCACGAATTGCCGCTCCTGAGCGGAAACAGAGGCAAGCAGGTCGGCGTACTCAGGGAAGCCTCCCAAATCTGGGTTCCTCTCCACCAGTCTGACTGCCGCCGTCACATGCTTAATTATTTGCGTGGGATGTACAGCGGAAGGAGCTGCCACCACTCGGTCCCGGAGGGAAGCAGCTGTGAGTTGTAGCTTCTCTGGGGGACTCCCGTATGACGACACTCTCCGGCGGGGATCACCCCTAGGCGGTGCAAACTCCTGGCGTGGATCGAGGGCAGGAACGGGATCCCAAAGCGGGGAGCGGGGATGCCTCCTCCTCTGCTTACTCCTGTAGTCCTCCTGTACCATGCGGAGTATCTCGCGTTGTGTGGCAATGTCATCCCTCCGCACGCTGACTTCTGGGTGGTCGGCGTAGCGGGGAAGATGATTTAAAACATCCTCAGCACAGTCCAGGTACCAGCGCACGTCGCTGTGGTAGTCGAGGATCGAGGTGGAGATGAGCGTCTCATCGACGTATTCAAGGGCGTCCGCCAGCTCGTTGCTCTGACTCTGAGCGTGGACCCTCCGCGACGGCATGCTTCCAGCATGCGGTACCCAGACGAGAAGAAGCAAAGTCCAAATGCTAAACTCACTGGGAACGGTGTCTCGGTGTGGCGCCTCCGTTTAGGCGCCCTGGCAGCAGTCTACTGTCACGGTGGCCCTCGCGAGCCACCATAAGACGCCACAAGTCACCGGTGAGTTTGCAATGACGTTTATTCAGAAACAGAAGGGTAACACAAAGTGACAAAGTAAAGAGCCACGATGGGCTAAAACACACTACACGAGAACAGAGGCAGTAAGGCTGAACAAGCACAATTATGATACTGTCCGTGGACGAGGAATGAAAGGGGATGTTTGACGGGAAGTTTGACGGAGACTGCTGCACCGGGCTGCATTCAGCGACCGCTTTAAATGCCGGCCGCTAATGAGCCCTGAATGCACCACAGCTGGCAGGCTTTGACAGCAGGAAGCTCCCCCAAGCGCTGTCACAATAAGAGCCCGGGGAGCCAGAAGGTACTCACTGCTGTCAAGCCTGCAGGAGATGACGTATGACCCGAGCGCGGACGAGACTGGTGCTCGGATCATGACAATCCGTGCATTTTTTTTTTTTTTTACAGACTTTCCGCTATGCACCAGTGTTTTTGTTATTTCCCATCAGCGCATTGTCTGTTTTTTACGCTTTGCGCCGTCCATCAAATTACTAGTAGACAGTGCACCTGCCATGTGCTCAGAGGAGGCGCCTCATTTCAAAGAGGTGTGGCGGCACACAATCTAATGCACATTACATTACTACAGTGCATTTCATCAGAATCTGCTTTTGAACAGGAAAAAGGAGGTGTATTGTCAAAAGCACATTGTTTGATGATATTTCAGTGGCATGTTTTGACATCGCGCAGTTCCGGAGCTCAGGACACAGCAGCGCTGTGACAGTTATGGGGCCGTATTATAACGACGGGGTCAGTTGACCAGTCTCACACAGAATGCTTTTATGGGCATTTCCAAGTTCATTTCCTTATCACAATGACGTAAAAATAAACTTTCCACTGGCGCATATGCAAAGAAGCCAGTATAATCATTCAGAGGTGTATTTTGGATAGTCCAATCCAAAGCGCTCCTTTCCATCCCTTTAATGCAAAGAGGTGCATTATCTAAAGTGAACTGTGATCATGGCAGTTTAAGAAGGGTTTTGCACTGACCAAAGCCTGTGTGTGTGACCCAAAATGCACATGATAGTAATGCTGCTTGGTAATAAGAAAGACATTAATCACAGTTGATGTCCAGTTAATTATGTTAAAAAGAACAAATGGGTAAGAATGGGCTAAAAAAAATCAACTGAATTGTTTAATGTGCTCATGGATGCAACATGAAGAAAAGAGTATGATGCCTGTGCAAACTTTCATAAACTTTCATTAACAATTATGTGGAAGTCGCTCCTGGCTTTGGGGAGATGGAGTGCTCCCTCTCGTGTTGTTTTCGCCGACCCAGGGTCTCCCCCTATCCATCCTGGGTAGGAGGGAAGGAGGCAATCTGCTGCCTCCGGCCCCCGCCATGAAGCGAGCCTCTGCCAGGGGCTGACGGGTGGCTGTCGGGGAGCTTGCTGGGCTGGAAACCCGGGGCACACGGCCGACACAGATGTGGACGCATCTCCTGTCTCTCTGGGGAGTTAGTGAAAAGTAAAACGCTGCACACTCTTTGTTCATTCATTTATTTCCCTAAAAATAAACACATTAATGCCTAATAAGTCATGATGAAAAAGAAATCCCCCCCCCCCCCCAGGTGCCGCACATCACATTGGAGCACACATGAACATGTTCATTCATTCATTCTCCTGAAAAAAAATCATACATTAATGCCTAATCTATAGACTCCGCAATTATAATGACAGTATGGATGAAATAAAATAAAATAAACTAGTGTGTGATCATCATATAATTAAAATGACAGGTGATTATAGCTGTTACTACAATTGAATAGAATAGAAAAATGTCGGCTCAGTAAGAATATTTATTCCAGTTTGAGCCACTACTAAGTATCACTATTTCAGTTATCACATGATCTCAGTGCATGCTGTTTCCTGAGCTCCAGAGTTGCACAATGTCAAAACACGCCACTGAAACATCATTAAACAATGCGCTTCTGACCATAGACCTCCTTTTTCCTGATCAAAAGCATATTCTCATGGAATGCAATATAATAGTCATGCACATTAGATTACGCGCTGCCACACCTCTTTGAAATGAGGCATCTCCTCCGAGCGCCTATAGCGAGCGCACTGTCTACTGGTCATTTGATGGGGTGATGCAAGGCATAAAAAACAGGCAATGTGCTGACAGAAAAACACTGGCGCACGGCGGAAAGTCTGTCTGAAAAGTGTGCTTATAACTGTCCGTGTGGATTCAGCTGATTTTTCAGCTCATTCTTCACCATTTGTTCTTTTAAACATAACTAACTGGACATCAGCTGTGATTGATGTCTTCCTTATTACCAAGCAGCATTACTATCATGTGCATTTTGGCTCACACACACGGGCTTTGGTCAGTGCAAAACTTAAACCGTCATGATCACCATTCACTTTAGATAATGCACCTCTGAATGAATAGACCGGCCTCTTTGCATCATGTGCCGGCAGACGGTTCGTTTTTACGCCGTTGTGATAAGGAAATGAACTTGGACACGCCCATAAACACGCTCTGCATCAGTGACAACTGATCATCTGACCCTGTCGTTGTAATATGGCCCTTTAACTTTAACGCCAGACCATTTTGTTTTATTTTAGTTCAGTCTGAGCCAGCTGCATTAACTGAGGGGTAGGCACAAGCTGATGCTTCAGCCTACACCCTTTCTGTCCAAAATATGTTGTCTTTCTCTTTCCTTGTCTTTTTTTTGTCTTGTTATGATCCAACAGGAAAAAAAAAAATGAATAAATGAACTGTCATTGTAACACGGTCCACTCGGTAAACTTAAGTTTATTGTTGATT
Organism: Pholidichthys leucotaenia; assembly: GCA_020510985.1. NCBI lineage: Eukaryota > Metazoa > Chordata > Actinopteri > Cichliformes > Pholidichthyidae > Pholidichthys > Pholidichthys leucotaenia. The sequence continues at coordinate 217,922,164 of CM035844.1, forward strand.
CCGGAGGGTCAGAACAATTTTTTTTTTTCTGACTTCCACCTCCGTTATCAACACCTCAACGTCACTCCGTGAAGTTATTATTTTTTATGTTATGTTTTCCCGCAGGATTGACGATTATAGTTTGACAAAAGAGTGAGAGAAGGGGCGTTTTTCTTCATTTATGTAGTCATTAGTGGGAGGAACCAAGGTGGCGTAAAGAGATCGTGCACGTGTGCTGGTTTTCACATGAGGTGGGATGCATAAAGAAAAGGAGTGGAGAATCGAGCGTACACACAGGTATATAAATCTGAAAATTTTGTGCACACGTGCTTTTCAAATTTTGTGAGTTTGCCAGCTTTCAGTATGAAAGCTGCGCAGTCTTTTATACGAGGCCCCAGATCAGTCAGGCTTTAGAGAAATTCCTGAACAGGTTGCCGTGTATACCTTTTAAATTAAATGAACTGAAAATCAACAGTGCCATTCTCACCGATCAGAAAGGGGGGAAAAAAAGGAAAGTAAACAGCCACCTACGATGTGTGTGGGCGGCCATTTATGTGGCCTCTTTGGCTGTTGAGCTGTGACATGAAAACAAAGTTTGCACTTAACTTTTACACATTTATACCAAATGTATTCAGTCAAAATATCAAAACGATGTGTTTTTAACATTTATTTGTCTGTAGAAAGATCTCATTAGATTAAAAGGTTATTGAAACAGCACTTATATTTATATGCAGGCAGCACATTCTGACTGAGCGACCAACAAGGACTCTCTCAGGTGGGAGCACTTTGACAGGCATATTGGTTCACTTTGCCTCTGATACCTGACAAAGTAAACAACAGATTTTATGACTGCTCTCAAAACACTCAGCTATAAAATCCTTCCCACCTTTCACGCGGCGATGCATGCGACTTGAGGGATCTGTGGGGACTCCTCATTTACCTGCACCTCAGACATGTATTCACCGTCTTTGTTCTGGGAGGCTTGTCGGTGTGATTGCTTCCCGCTGACCTTATTATAAAAAGGGTGAGAGTTGTAGAGAGTGAGAGAGATGGCGCGGGGAGAGGGAAAGAAATGGGTTGACTGCATTCTTCTCTGTGGGTTCACTGTCAGGCAGACAGAAGAGCGACGATGTGACTAATGCTGCAAATGTGCTGGCGTGCTTACAATACGGACTACTCGACTGGGCCGAGCCAATCAGTGTTTCACTTTCTGTCTCCTCACCAACCCATCTCGGAGATTTACCGTGAAAGGCAATTTGAACTTTTGACTTATTTTGTTTTTCATTTTAACTAAAAACAATTGTGGAAATAGCACACGATGGTGAGAAATGGTGCAGCTCAGACAAAGAGAAAGCCTCAACTACAGTTCACCAGAGGCATGTAAAAGATTCTCCAGTTGACTGGATGAGTTGCCTTTTTCCCCCCAACGGTGTCTCTCCTATAGACACTTTGCACAATTTAGAGAGACATACTTCCGCTTTCCGGTCTCCCAGCACCTCCGCTTTCAGTTCCATTATATTTGCCCGTGACATCGTTTACGGCTTTCCTGTCAATAAATCAATTTTATCACTTCCACCTATCATTAAACATACTGCAAACAGTATGTTTGCAGTATGTTTATTGATATTTTTTTCTTTTTAAAGTTCGTGTTTCACATTTTCATTGATTTTGTAATCATACTGTGCATTTTCACTGTTTCACTGTTAGCCGAGTTAGCTTAGCATAGTGCAGTGATCGTGTTGTTTATTGTCTCTCCGATTCCAAATACCACTACATAGGCTGTGATGGACCTGTCAGACTCACCAAAACATATGTCTGACTCACAGTTGTAACCTGACTTGTTTAAAAGATGCACTCCAGTTGTTATAAATCCCCTATAAAAACAGATCAACATTGTCTAAAATGGTATCTTATGCCCTTTTTTCTACAAACATTGTTTTACAGTTTCATGTCAAAATCTTTTCACTTTCCCCCTTCAAATTCCAGAATTGGTGATGAGGCCCAAACCACATACCACAGCTGTCCAAAAATGCTAACTGGCTGGAGTCTATCTTCAGTTAGGCCAGAGAGTCCTGTTTGGCTCAACACTACTCACATGTCAGTGGCTGTATATAGCTACATCACCAAAAACACTCCATCGAAACGTACCTTTTTTACAGAGGTTGGGCTTAACCCCTTGCACTCCGGTCAATTTCCCTAAAAACGCCAAAAAATAATGTGCCCAAATTAAATCCAAAGCTGTTCTTCAACCCTTTGCAGCATCTTCATGGGGTTGGTCTCATTTAAAAGAAAACACTTTGAATTTTTTGGCAAAAAAAACATGATCTCTCTAAGTGCTCCGGCCACTGAGTTACAGTCATCTAAACATACTGAACTTGAAGAAAATAAATTTGGCCTGGGTGTTTTTTTGGATACAAATGCTTGCAAATAACACACAGCTTCAGATACGGGCTGGAAAATGCAACAGAAATGTAGAACCAAGTGTTATCCAGCTGAGGTCCAAATTTTGTAACAATACCACAAAAAATGAATATATTACACAGCTTTTTCCTCAGGTAGTTCCCAGGCGTTTTGGAACTGTGCCAAATTGTGCCAAATGGCACAGTTTGGAAAAACGTCTGTAACTTTTGAATGCTTCAATGTAGAAGCTTCATTTTGGGCTCTAATGAAAGGTGACACTCAGGGCTGTGTCTGTGTGTGTGGGGGGGTGCCCCCCCCTCGCTACATAGGATGGACATCGGCCATCGCTACATGACGGATTAGCCTCATGTGGCGATGTGGGACAGCAGCTCAGTCACCGCGGCTTCCCCCCCCCCTCGCTACAGAAGAATAGCGGGTGGGGGGGCGGCGTTCACGGTCTGGACGCGACGAACGAACCGTGTACCGCAGCGCACGAACTTCAGGCTTCGTGCGCCGCACAGTTGTAATTTACCGATCGGTCAAAAGTCATTTTGGATTACAATTTTCAGGGATAGAGAATAATTTAGCTTATAACACCTTACCTCTTCACAGCAGCAGCGTATCTGGCGAACTTCTCTTCCTCATTGTCAGACGAACGCGACGCTGGTCCACTCGTGGTTCTGTTCTCACGACCCGATCAAAGCATAATTCCATTATTGCGGTTTTGTGCTTCCATGATTGTGGTTTTTGGCAAACGATTTTTCAAAACAAATAACAGTAGTAATTAAAAAAAGACTGGCGAAGGTGTGTGTGTCACTCAGCCTTCGTCGTCAGCCTCCGTCAGTCTATGATGGTCATGGAAGAAAATCATAATGTCTACTCTGCTGGAACAAAAACAAAATAAGCACCGCCTGTGGCCGAACATGCTGATGCGCGAATGCTGTCACACAGGTTGCATTTGTGGGTGGTCTCCGTGCTGCTGGGTCTGTAACGGTTCTTCCTGTGGGTCCTTTTTTGATCCGCTGCAGCAGTCTGTCTTCACCCAGCCTTAAAAAAAAACAGCTGGCGAACTTCTCTGCTTCAATTGGCTCACTGCATTCACAGCATTGGTAGGCGGGTCCTTCTTGCTAGGTTTTCAGTCATTGGTTCTTCAAGGTTTCAGAAACCCAATTCAAGGCTCTTATTAGTCGAATAAGAGGTCAATCAGACGAACTAATCTGTTCGCGGCTGTGTCTGCAGCTTTTATTTTCAGTGCGCGCTTGGACGCCATCACCATCTCCATCATGCGTTCTACATCACCATCTCCATCGTGCGCTCTGGGACGCAGAGACTTGCCCGCCCGCGGTACAACGGAGTGCAAGAGGTTAAGAGAAATTTTAAACCAAAAAAAAAAGACACATGAGACATTGGAGTGATTTTGCTCTTGATATGTCTTGTATAGCGTAGGCAAGTGTCTGTCAAATGACAATGCTAGGCAAATCATCTGTTGGCTGATCTTGTGCCTCGCCTTTGTCCTTTCTCCACATTGGTGACCCCAAGATGTGTCATGGAGAGCAAGACGAGCACGGCCCCGGGGACTACCTGGAGGGAGAGCACCGGCGCCACATGCTCTGTTTTGGTTAAGCTTCCAGACTTGTGGCTTCACAACCTGACCACGTGGTTTCTGCACACAGAAGCCCAGTTCGCACTCCGTGGGATAACAATGGATGACACAAAATACTACTATGTGGTCACTGCACTGAACACGCATGCCACGCAACAGGTGACGAGCCTGCTCCAGGAGCCGCTGGCCCGGGGGAAATATGAGGCGCTCAAGAGGATGCTTCTCCAGTGCTACACCCTTTCTGACAGTAAGAGGGCAGAGAGGCTCCTCACATGTTTGGAGTTGGGGGACAGATCATCTGTGGAGCTCATGGAGAGCATGTTGATGCTGATGGGTAGGAATGATGAGTCTTTCCTGTTTGCTCACCTGTTCCTCAGGAACCTACTGACTGCAGCGAGGGCGATCCTGGCCAACTCGCCGTTGCTGGTGACCAAAGACTACCACGCACTGGCACAGGAAGCAGATTGCATCATTTTAGCGACCAAAACTCTCAGCGTGATTGCAGCAGCACCGGCAGCCAGGAGGGGCTCCAGCGAGGTCGAGGAACCGTTGGTGGTAGCCAGAGCAGACGCCAGGAGATGAAGGAATGGGGCGATCTGTTTCTATCATCGCCGCTTTGGTTCAAAAGCCCAGCAGTGCCAGCCGCCATGCCAATTCAAGAAGTTGGGAAACGGCATGGCCAGCAGTCAGTAGCAGCTGTGACCGCTGGCAACAGAAACAAGCTGCTTTATGTCATGGACACATGTTCAGGGAGATGGTTTCTGGTGGACTCCGGCTCCCAGAAGAGCCTCATCCTGCCGGTCAACGCAGACAAGGTGGCAGGAGGCAGCGGTCCTGAGCTCATGGCCGGCAACGGATCCACCATCAGGACATTTGGTGAGTGGACACTGACGATATGCTTACACAGATGTAACTTTCAGTGGAACCTTGTATTAGCTGCATGTTGACTATGACTATGACTGGCGCCTAGCGGCTGCCCCGGCCTTAGATGCGCTCTGCAGAGCGTGCCCAAATGCCAAGTCACGTTTCGTTACCTTGTATTCATACATGTGTAATGACAATAAAGTTGAATCTCATCTCATGTTCTTCCCCCATTTTAGGTACAGATTTTTTTATGTGCTTATGGGTTGTTAGTTGATATTGCTAATAGGCAGTTAGTGGATGCAATCTCTTTCACCTCACTGCCCTGTACAGCTTGGGGAGCTGGGTCAACAACACTGGCTAACGTTACAGCTCCAGGGGGTAAGTACCAACAGTTACTCGCACAGTTCCCAGCACTCACGGCCCCGACTTTTTTGGTTATGAGAACAAAACATGGAGTCAAACATTTCATAACAACAAAAGGGCCACCGGTGTTCGCGCAACCTCGGCGCCTGGACGCAGCTAAACTGGCCAGCACACTCGAGGAGCTCACCAACTTACAGCAGTTGGGCATCGTCAGGCGCTCCAACAGCCCGTGGGCATCCCCGCTACACATGGTGCATAAAGCTGACGAGTCGTGGCGACTGTGCAGCAATTTCCAGCGCTTGAACAATGCCACGGAACACGATCGCTGTCCTATTCCGCACATCCAGGATTTTTCTGTGCACCTGGCTGGGGTGTGGGTCTTTTCCAAAGTGGATCTGGTCCACAGTTACCACCGGGTCCCAGTGCGCACGGAATATGTTCAGAAAACAGCAGTAATAACTCCTTTTGGCCTTTTCGAGTTTTTACGCATGCCGTTTGGATTAAAAGGCGTGGCGCAGACTTTCCAGAGAATGATGGACACAGTGCTTCGTGTCTTGTCCTTTGTTTTTGTCTACTTAGACGACATTCTGGTGGCTAGCACATCCGAGGAGGAACACATCGCCCATCTCAGGAGAGTTTTCCAGAGATTGGAAGTACACGGGCTAATGGTTAACCCAGCGAAGTGCCAGTTCGGTGTGCCAGTGATTGATTTTTTAGGCCACCGCATTTTGCCGGAGGGCTCAATTCCGTTACCGGATAAGGTGTGTGCTGTGTCAGACTTTCCGCGTCTGCAGACCATGAGAGCACTACAGGAGTTTTTGGGAATGGTTAATTTTTATAAACGTTTCCTTCCCTGGGCAGCCCAGCTGATGCAGCCATTGTATGCCGCGCTTAAAAAAAGGACACCCGCGGAAACCATCAACTGGACTCCCGAGCAAGTCCAGGCTTTTACAAATGCTAAAACAGCACTGGTGGATGCCGCGTTGCTAGCCCACCCGGATCCATCTGCATGAATAGCGCTCACTATGGATGTGTCTGATGTTGCCATAGGGGCAGTGGTGTAGCAGTACATCTCAGGTTCATGGCAGCTGCTCGCATTTTTTAGCTGAACTTTGCACAACAACAAACTCAAATACAGCACGTTTGATAGAGAATTGCTGGCTCCCCACCTGGTGATGCGCCATTTCCAGTTTTGTCGAGAGGGGCACGAGTTCACCGCATTTGTGGACCATAAGCAACTGACGTACGCGACGTCCAAGGTCTCAAAGCCGTGGTCGGCCCAGCAGCAACGGCATTTGGCCACAATTTCGGAGTTTACTACTGACATTAAACACGTCGCCGGTAAGCTCAATGCCGTGGCCGAATGTCTGTCACACGCGTTAGTCTCCCCGGTCTACATGGGAACAGATTTCCCTGCGATGGCCGCGGAGCAAGCCGGGGATGTGGATATTTGCGCACTCCAGTCTGCGCCAACTGGGTTAAGGCTGGAGAGCAGGGTGGTGCAAGAAGAGTGCCCTCCCTTGATCTGCGACATCTCCACCCGCCACCCGCACCCGGTGGTTCCGAGCTCTTGGCACCGTCACGTTTTTGAGTCGGTCCACTCCCTTTCGCATCCAGGAGTGCGCGCTTTGGTGAAGCTAGAGGGTGCGAAAGTCATCTGGCCACACTTGCGCAAGGATGTGAAATAGTGGGCTGCAGCTTGCGTCACGTGCCAGCGGGCCAAAGTGCACAAGCACACCAGAGCCCCCGTCGAGCCATTCCAAATCCCGGCCAGGAGGTTCAACCATGTCCACCTGGATTTGGTAGGACCCATCCCGCCTTCGCAAGGTTTCACGCACCTCTTAACAATTGTGGACCATACCATGTGCTGGCCTGAAGTGGTCCCGCTGGCTTCTACCACGTCCGCAGAAGTGGCTTGTGCTTTTTTGTCTGCTTGGGTTGCACGGTTTGGATCCCTGTCAGACATCAGTTCCGACAGGGGTCCACAATTTATTTTGGAACTCTTGTCCGCAATGGCCCAGCGCCTGGGGGGTCAAAATTCACCGCACTACCATGTACAATCCCCAGGCTAACGGGTTATGCAAGTGTTTTCATAGGTCGCTGAAAGCAGCGCTCAGAACTTCGCTTATGGATGCAAATTGGCCTGGCCCACCATTGTTTTCCCCGCACCTTTGTCCCAAAAGCTTGCAGAATGCCAGTTTTGTTTTTGTCAGGCACGATGTGCACTGGAACCCGCTGCGCCCACTGTACGACGGACCATTCAGGGTGTTGGAACCTGGGGCAAAGCATTTTGTGTTAGACTTGGGGGGACATAGGGAGACGGTCTGCATCGACAGGATGAAGCCCGTTTTTGTGTTGGCAGACGAGCAGGTGGTGTTGGCCCAAGCTCCCTGGCGCGGACGCCCACCATTGGTGGCTCCGCAAGTTGGTGGCTCCGCAAGTTGGTGGCTCCGCAAGTTTGTGTTCCCTCGGCAGGGACCTGCACTTGCAAAGCTAATATGTTTTCTTCCCCTCCCTGTTTCCCTCCACAGACTGACGTGCCCTCCTGTACACCCCGCCAGCAGGGCAGTTCGACTGGATCGACGACCCACCACTACAGCCGCTATGGGCGCCGGCTCAAGCCCAAAGGATGGGGGGGTTGGTGCCCCCTCTGGGTGTTCAGGGCAGGGCTGTGTGGGGACATGGGGTGGGACTTCTCCACCCAGAGAAGAAGGCAAATGGGGAAGGGGGGAACAATTGACCTTGGCTGCACGGTGGCGCAGTGGTTTAGCACTGTGGCAGCACAGTTTTACCCTCGGCCGGGGGATCGCGGGGATCATGAGATCGTGGGTTCGATCCCAGCCCCCGACCAACAGTGAGCTGTGTGGAGTTTGCATGTTCTCCCCGTGTTGCGTGGGTTTACTCCAGGATTTCTCCGGTTTCCTCCCGCATACCAAAAACATGTAGGTTTAGGGCGCTCGCGCACACAGCGACCGGCAGCCGGTGGCTTGTCACCAGACTGCAAACCAAATCTACCTACGGGTACAAATAAGTAACAAAAAAAAAAAAAAAGAGGAGGTGTCACAGGGGGGTATCAGATAGGACAGTAAGGACTATGAGCCCCTCGGAGAGAGGAGTAAATGCCGGAGCCGCTGGAACAAGAAGGGTGTGAGAGCGGCGCCGGCATTGTGTCATGTTCATGTGCCTCACAGGCTTTGTTCTAAACACAATATATGTGGTCGGAAGTGCCAGGTCTCGATTCATGGTTTTAAAGATATAAAAGAGAAATGCACAGAGACCTGGGATCTTTTTTGCTGTAATTTATGTTGGAGAAAATATAAAGTTCTTGTGTTGTGCAGCTCGCTGCCTTGCCTGTGTCCTTTCTCCACAATGGGACATAAACAATAGGATAGCTGTTCTGTGCTAAGCTATCTGGGCTAACAATGAAATTGCACAATATGATTGCAAAAATTATCAAAAGGTGGAACAAACTTTATAGTGACAAAAATGACCTGTCACTATATAGTCATGTAAAAAAAAAAAATTGGAGACCCCTTTAAATATTCAGTTCTTCATTAAGAAATGTTCACATAACTATGTCTAACCTTGTTTTTGTTTTTATTTGCATTTTTTAACATTTATTTTAGCCATTTTAAGTGGGAATGAATGTGAGGGTGTCCTAAAAAAAGATGGGTGTGGGGTGTGGGGGTGTCCTAATTTATTCCTCACTATTTGTTTAGAATTACATTTCACAGAAAATTTGAAAAAAAAGTTTTTAATTCATTTTTAATTGTTTAGTTGTATTACATGAATCTCCCAGTATTTTTAACATTGATGTTAAATATCCATATGTCCAAATATGTTTAAAAAAAAACACACACACAGGCTTTTACAGGGTGTCCTAATTTTTTCACATGACTGAACTATTTCCAATATATTCTGTAATTTCCCAGTTTGGGATCAATAAAGTACATCTATCTATCTATCTATCTATCTATCTAATATGTATAAGTGAAAGTGATAAAATTGATTTATTGATGAGAAAGCACTAAAGTGGGCAAATGGCTACAATAGAATTGGACATGAAGGGAGACTGGGAAGTGGAAGTACATCACTCTACATTGTGTAAGAGGTCTATAAACCTTTGACTGATGAAGATGTCACATGTAGTTTCTCCCATCTCAGCTGCTGAAGCTTTTAATTTCTTCAGAGTAGTTATAGGTATCTCACACTGTGAGAATGGCATGCTCCAGGCAGATTTACACATGTGCCATATTTCTTCCATTTCTTAATAATGGATCTAACTCTGCTCCAGGGGATGTGTTGTGATTTGCAGATGTTTTCTGCTTCCATTCCCTGACTTTTCAGTGCCTTTATCTGAGCTACTTGCAGTGTCCTTTTGTCTCGATGATGTAATTGAAGCCAGAAATACTGATTAACCAGTGACTGGGCCTTTCAAACACACAGTGTCTTTATACTACAGTCACCTGAGACACATTGACTGCAGTTAGGTGGTTTCCTATTTACATGCACCAACTGACTGGACCTGTAGAATTAAGTCCATCTCTGTAAAGGGGTGATGTTGAATGTTACAGAACCCAGTTTCAGAAGTTGGAGGTAAAGCTGCTACTCCTCCACATCGAAAGGAGCCATCTGAGGTGGTTTTGGCATCTGACAAAAAGTGCTAAAAGATGGATGCATGGATGGATGGATGTTCCACAGCCTACACTCACCAGCTACTTTTAATAGTTACATCTGTTTAACTGCTTGTTAGTGCAAATAACTAATCGGCCAGTCATGTGGCAGCAAGTCAGGACATTTAGACATGGAGACACGGTTGAAGATGATCTGCTGAAGTTCAAACTGAGCATCAGAATGGGGAATAAACGTGATTAAAGTGACTTTGTACGTGACACGGTTGTTGGTGCCAGATGGGCTTCTTTTAGAATTTCAGAAACTTCTGATCTCCTGGGATTTTCACACACAACTGTCTCTAGGGTTTGTAGTGAATGGTCTGAAAAAGAGAAACTATCCAGTGAGCAGCAGTTATCTTGGTCCAAAATGCCTTGTGGATGCCAGAGGTGGGAGTAGAATGGACAGATTGGCTTGAGCTGACAGAAAGGCAACAGTAACTCAAATAATCGCTCATTACAACCATGGTAGACAGAAGAGCATTACCTGAAGGAACAGCACATTTTTTTAACCTTTATTTATACAGGGAAAACTGCATTGAGAGACAGTCTCCCTTTTTAAGAGCACCCTGTTCACATTCACACGGTTACACATTCAAACCTGGAATCTGCCCAATACAACCACAGACTGACCTGTGTGTGATATACAGTATGTATTTAATTGTGAAGTTAACGCTCAATTTAAGTAAGACAAAATTTGTAATTTTTAACAACCATCGCAACAACTCAGTATCTAAACTCAGTGTAAATGGTGCCGATTGAAAGGGCATCCAAAATTAAATTCCTTGGAGTAGTAATTGATAATAAATTGTGTATAAGTCATATATTAATTATATTAAAGGTAAAATATCCAAATCAATCGCAATACTACACAGAGTGAAATATTTGCTGAATCAACCCACATTATACACTTTGTATCATTCATTAATACTCCCATACATGACATAAGGCGCTTTTCCACTTGGGTCAGTTTGGCCTCGTTTGGGACGGGACAGTACAGTTCGGCCCGCATTGTTTTTCCACTGCACTAGGTATCATTTGAAGTGGGTGGGAAATAGTTACAGGGAAGCGGCACAACCCTCTCCCTCCCGCTACGTAAAACAAGCGTAACTGGCCTAAATCAAGCGTAACGTTACACAAAACACAAGTTGGCAGGATACGAGGCGTCTGCGTTCTCTGGCTGTTTTTGCCATAATAAAGGCAAAAACGGAGAACAGAAGGCAAACCCGCAATACGACACACTCTGGAAAGGTACTGGAGCATTTAGAAGCCATGAGGATACCAACTACATTACGTATGACGGTAAGCTAATGATTGCTAATGCTACTTTGCTTTTAAGTCCGCCTTACAACATTGTAATGTCAGCTAGTTATCGATATTAGGTCCTAAAATATGTATTCTGTGTGTTTCAGATGGCTCTCTTGTGGCAAAAATATCGCTTCAAACGGTCGGCGTTAACGTTCAACAGTGATGTGACCCCAACTTCACGAACGCGAAGTGGCTATAATGTCTGTAGAAATGTTTAGCTTCCTGTGCAACAAATTGCTCTGATCTGTGTCAAAATCATGGAGAGACTGTTGAGACAGGTTCAGGTTCAGGTTACTTTATTTGTACCCGTAGGTAGATTTGTTTTGCAGTCTGGTGATATCCATATTTACAAGCCACAAATTACATTCAACATAGACAAGATAGACACAAACACAGGCACACATGAAATTGACTATGAACATGATAAAAATACTCAAGGCTCCATCAATCAGGGTATAAAAAGACAAAGAGATGAGAGAAAAACCAGAGGCAAGCGAGAAGAGTCATATTAAAAGTTAAAAACTAATCAAAGAGGTTAAAAACTCAAAGGTCTAAAACTCAATAAAATATTTAGAACCCAAGTAACATCCTACAAAAGTAAGTAAATATAAAATGGAGTTAATAAATAGGTACCTAAATTATGTGCAATATATTGTTACAGCTTGTTCAACTTTGACAGTAGCAGGAATAAAGCTGTTTTTGTAGCGCTGGGTTTTACTTTTTGGGACAGCAAACCTCCGTCTTGAGGGAAGAAGCTGAAAGTTGCAGTGCAAAGGGTGGGAGTCATCATTTAAAATGGAGGTAGCCATCCTTTGTACTTGTCTGGTGTACAGGGATGTCCGGCTCAGCTGTGACTCACCAAGCAAACGACTGGACCATTTAACTACCTGATCCAAGGATTTCCTCTGTTTAACCTCTTGCGCTCTGTTGTACCGCGGATGGGCAAGTCTCTGCGTCCTAGAGCGCATGAGGGCACTCTCATGCGCTCTAGGACGCATGATGGAGATTGTGATGTAGGTGGTGTATGGCGTCCAAGCGCGCACTGAAAATAAAAGCTGCAGACACAGCCGCGAACAGATTAGTTCATCTGATTGACCTCTCATTCGACTAATAAGAGCCTTGAATTGGGTTTCTGAAACCTTGAAGAACCAATGACTGAAAACTTGGCAAGAAGGACCCGCCTACCAATGCAGCGAGACAATTGAAGCACAGAAGTTCGCTGAGCTGTTTTGTCTACAAAGGCTGGGTGAAGAGAGACTGCTTCAGCAGCCACAGGCAGTGCTTTATTTTTTTTTTAATTCCAGCAGAGTGTTTAGGATTCTCTTATATGGTCATCATAGACTGATGGAGACCGACGACGAAGGTCGTAAATCATTCGCCAAAACCGCAATCATGGAATTATGTTCTGTAGCGAGGATGGGGGGACAACTCCCCCCCCCCCACACACACACACACAGACACAGCCCTGAGTGTCACCTTTCATTAGAGCCCAAAATGAAGCTTCTACATTGAATCATTCAAAAGTTACAGACGTTTTTCCAAACTGTGCCATTTGGCACAGTTCCAAAATGCCTGGGAACATCCTGAGAACAAAGCTGTGTAATATATTCATTTTTTGTGGTATTGTTACAAAATTTGGACCTCAGCTGGATAATACTTGGTTCTACATTTCTGTTGCATTTTCCAGCCCGGATCTGAAGCTGTGTGTTATTTGCAAGCATTTGTATCCAAAAAAACACCCAGGCCAAATTTATTTTCTTCAAGTTCACTATGTTTAGATGACTGTAACTCAGTGGCCGGAGCACTTAGAGAGATCATGTTTTTTTTGCCAAAAAATTCAAAGTGTTTTCTTTTAAATGAGACCAACCCCATGAAGATGCTGCAAAGGGTTGAAGAACAGCTTTCGATTTACTTTGGGCACATTATTTTTTGGCGTTTTTAGGGAAATTGACCGGAGTGCAAGGGGTTAAGTTTCATCTGACCAAACCATGACACTAAAGAAAAGGATAAAACAGATTCAATAAAAGCCCGATAAAACATTGTCATTATGGTTCGGTCAATTTAGAAGCATGCAAGTTTTCTCAAGCAATGCAAATGTTGCTGACCCTTTTTGCACACCCTTTCACAGTTCTCCTCAAACTTTAAATTACTATCAATAATCGTCCCAAGATATTTGTAGGATTGTACACATTCGGTGGTCTGGCCTTTTAGTATGGTGACTTTGTGCCTGGGAGTTTTCCTCCTAAAGTCAATAATCATGTCTTTATTTTTGTCGTATTCAGCTGCAGGTAGGAATCCTCACACCAGTGAACAAAATCATCAACTACTGGGCCGTGGCCACTTTCACCATCCTGGAGGAGACTGACAATAACTGAATCATCAGCATACTTTATAATGTGTCTGTTGTCATGTCTGCTCCAACACATGTTTGTGTACAGGATGAAGAGTAGTGGTGACAACACACACCCCTGAGGAGAGCCAGTAGAAGAGCACTTTAGGTCAGACAATGTACCATTGACCCTTACTCTGTGTCCTGTTGGTTAAGAAATCCAGAATCCAACCCACCAGATTATTGCTCAAATCAAATTGTTGCAGGAGCCTTTCAGCTAAGATATGAGGTTGGATTGTATTAAAGGTGGAGGAAAAGTCCACAAATAAAAGCCTGGCGTGTGTCCCATTAAAATCCAGATGTTTAAAAAGCATGTTAAACAGAGTGACAGTGGCATCCTCCACTCCTCTGTGAGGCCTATAGGCAAACTGCAGAGGATCCAATGCATGCTTAGTCTGCTTTAGGACCTCACATCTTACCAGTTTTTCAAAAATTTTCATTAAAATTGAAATCAAAGCAACTGGTCTAAAGTCGTTTACCATTTTAGGACAGCTGGATTTTGGAACGGGAACAACCACGGCTTCTTTCCAGATCTTAGGCACATGTTGTGTCTGTAAGGACTTATTGAAAATGTAATGAAATATAGGACTCAGTTCAAGTGCACAGGACTTTACCAAGCGCCCACATATATTATCAGGGCCCTGACTTTTGTTCACTTTTACAGCGCAGAACTCCCTTTTAACATCCTGCACCTCAATATTAAAGTGCTGATTGTCTTTGAGTTTCTGTTTCAAATCTTGGGTTTCAGTGCTAAAATCAAAGAAGGGGGAAGCTCGCTTCAGGCGGCGGTGGAGGGAGGGGGGTGGGGGTAGCAAGTGCCGGCCCGGGACGGCGAAATTGTCTGGGCCGCGCAAAAATTGCCTGTGGATCCGCGATGTTGAGGGGCTGTCCCATTGAACGTGCGGAGGTCCACAGCAGCTGTAAGAAGAAAAATTAGTCTCTGACTCCTCTCGCGGTCATGAAGAAAAAAAGGAGCTGCAAGGCTGCGTAGCGGCTGTGAGAGAAAAGGAGCTGCAGCTGTGTGAGGGACTTGGCGTGTTGGCTTTAGGTGCGCACGTGCAGCCCTAAAGCCCTCGGGGACAGCTGACGGCTGAATTCCCTTTGTGCGCCGTGGCTGAGACCCGTACAAAATCCTGTGAGCGAGCTGCGTGCGTGCTTCAGGTGTGTGAGCAGCCCTGAAGGTTCTGTGTGCAGCGGCGAAGAACGATGGCGGTCTGTGGAGCCGTTATTGTCCCGTGCCTGGTGCGCTGTCCTCATAACCCCCCGGTGTGCATGCGGGGTTCGGTGCGTGGCAGGACCGCTGTAGAGGCGAGTCAGGGTCAGGGAGCTTGCTGGAGATCATTGTCGTCGGCGCCGATGGTCATCCCTGTTAAAGCCGTTGCATCGTTCGCTGTGTCGGGTCATGGTGCGTTCAGGTCCATGCGCTGCGTTCTCCGTCAGCCCTGGAGGTCGCCGTTGTGGAGAGAGGACGAGGTGCGTGTGCTCTCGTGTGGAGGAGCTGTGAGAGCAGCCGGTCCCAGCGTGGATGTGCAGATCTCAGGCGTGCAGATCTCACCATGAAGCTTTCTGCAGCTTTCCCGGTCGTGGGTGATCTCCGGAGAGTTTCGCCTGGTGGTGGCTCTGCGTCGAGGTCTCCCTGTAGCAGAAGGGAGGGCAGATCATTTGCGTCAGGCTGCTGCGTTTGCTTGTCGTCGGAGAGTCACCGCCGGGGGCTGCCATCGTGTTCTTTTCTTGTGTCGGGTCACCAGTGTGGCTGTCCAGACCAGAAGGTTGCGTTGCACAAAGCGTGTGCTTTCTCGGGGTCACCAGTGTGGCGGCATGAAATAATAAGCAGCGAACTGAGAGTTTTTGAGGGGAGTTTATTTAATCATACCGCCATCACAGAACTCACCCCAGCACTGTATAAGCGTGCCAGGGCGAGCTCTCAGGCTCTCGTGGGGAGACACAGAATGCGTGTCATCAGAAGCAGTGGTCAGAGAGAGAGGGAGTTACAGAGCGATGCAGTTTTTATACCCCACTTCAGACAATGCATTCACAGCAGTAGGTATGGACATTTGCATTTGAGAGACACACATAACAATAGGAAGATTACTGGCCGGAATTCGCCTCTGCTCCGGAGCTGGAGGACAAAAGAGGTTACAAGGCACATCTACATATTGTTATCAGTCCATAGATCACACTGCTATGTTAATTGCTCCCGCTGAGCGCTCTGCTTGTCCGTGGCTGTTGTGGTGGTTACCCATCGGCACATCCAATAATAGCCACCATAAAATAAACCGCTTGTTTATTTATTTTTTTATCAGATCACTTCTGTGATCCTTTATGAGTTATAGTCATAATAGTGTATCTTGCACCTTGGGGAATGGGAGTTGTTCAGTCATCATTAGAATTTAGTTTATATGTGTAGTCTATAGTATTTCATCTTTAAACTCATGCAGTAAAAGAACACATTACAAATATTTGAGACCCATTGTAGTGTCTCCTTTTATATTTTAGCAATACAAGCACAAAACACCAACCACACTTGAAACAAGGGCGACACAGCGGTGGCTCAACTTTTATTGATAACGTTATTTCACACCATCACAACAACTCAGTATCTAAACTCAGTGTAAATGGTGTAGAGATTGAAAGGGTATCCAAAATTAAAATCCTTGGCATAATAATCAATAAAAAACTGTGTTGGAAGTCACATTAATTATATTAAAGGTAAAATATGCAAATCAATTGCAATACTGCACAGAGTGAAATATTTGCTGAATCAACCAACAATATAGACTTTGTATCATTCATTAATACTCCCATACATGACATCCATCCATCCATCTTCTACCTCTTTTCCGGAGGTCCAGGTCGCAGAGGCAGCAGTTCAAGCAGAGAAGCCCAGACTTCCCTCTCCCCAGCCACCTGCTCCAGCTCTTCAGAGGGTACCAATACCCATACATAACATATTGTACTGAAGTATGAGGAAACACATATAAAACATATATCCAGTCGTTATGCTTCAGAAGAGAGCTATTAGAATAATAAACAAAGCTGCTTACAGGGAACCAACAAACCCACTTTTTCTTAAAGTCCTCGTACGGTGACATTTTTTTATTGAACTAATAAACTGATTGTATGAAAATATTCCATTCTGGCCATTCCCGTGATTTAATATGTGTGACTAGCCTCCATAAATGACTTTATTTGGTAATAGCCCATCTTTCACTTAGTGATGCTGCAGTACCGCCATCTGTCGATAGGAGCGGGCAGCAGTGACGTCAGCACAGGAAGAAGTGAGGGTGATATTGCCTGCCTGTGCTGTGAGCCTCATCAGAGAAACATTCCCATCGGATCACTACAAGGGATTTTGCCTACCAAGATTAGATTTGTGAAAAATGATATTTAAATAAAGTTTTGTAAAATCATATATTGAGTTTATTAATGTTCATTTCAATTTTATAATTCTAATATTTCAGCATTCATCAAAGTTGCATGTCATACATTTGAATAATTTTTCTACCATTTTATGGTATAAAATTCGGGTTCCATTTTTAAAAGCACATTTCTCTTAAAATCTTAGGCTTATATTTGTTTGTCTTAGCAAAATATGTTGCTTCCCGAACAATTCAAAGCTGAACTTTCATTGCTAATTGGAAATTTCTTCTACTTTTACATGTTTGATTTTGAAAATCTAGATACATGTTGCTCAACAGCATCAGCTTTGATGGGACGCTGAAATTTGGCACTCATTGTGGCAGGAACTCTGGCTTGTACAGAGTGCCACTGCTCCCATAAGTGGGTTGGATCAACCAAGGTTTTGTTGAACAGAGTATTCATCAGATCATCCACATATTCTGAAAAAAAATATATTCAATAAAAATTAGACATCCATTTGACTACAGTATGAAATACAAATTTGACCCAAATTAACATAATTTGATAAAAGCTATGAAATGTGAAAGTTGAATGAGGACCAACCCTCCACCCACTGTAAATATCATATACAAGCCTAGAAAATGATACTGATATTTCTTATACTCACCGAAAGTTGGATTAACTTTCTTTGCTTGCAGTTTATATCCGCCTTTTTTGAATTTTGGGTACCTGATGATGAAGACCGGCTCACCATCACGATTCTGTGCCTGCTTGCGGCCTGCATTTTCATTAAAGTGCATTGCAGCTAAACAAAGTCTGTAATTAGAATATTATCACAATGATTTATTTTTGGACATATAAGTGATCTGTCTATCAGCAGAAACTCTATGTAATTGGCACTGTTATTATAATTGCATTTCATATTTTTGGTCACATATTGCATCTCCTCACCTTGTCAACATTCCAAGGAATGAGAAGTGTACACTCTTTGGTGCAAAATGAATAATCAGACTGTGGAAAGCCTCCACATTTGAAGATTGCTGCCCTGGACTCAGCTTTCGCACATCCCTGAGGACCCGTGTTTTGTTGATCATATCAACAACTTTTTCACAGCCCTTTGTGCCTGAAATAAATAAATTGTAGGTGTGAGATATGTGACCAAAAATGATGAAAATCAATGGGATAATAATTTTTATATATATATATATATATATATATATATATATATATATATATATATATATATATATATATAAAATACATGCACTGTTGTTTCATTGTGTGAAACTGTTTTTTGTGTTAGGTTGCAGTCTCTCAGGAGCTGGGGGATCGTATGTAGTGCTCGCATCTTTGTACTTGGGTTGATGCGCAGGCAGCAGAGCAGCGCGCCGTTCAGCCGGAAAAAAGCAGAGGACAAGGGTAACGGGCACCACACCGAGACAGGGATAATCAGTGATAATGTTGCTTACTTGCAGGGACAGGCGGCTGGCGTCGGCAGGTGATGAGCCCGGGAGACAGCGTCCTGCAGGTGGGCTAAATAGCCCGCTGCTGACGAGGCGCAGGTGTGCGCGCAGCTGAAGCCGCTGATGAGCGGCGAGTCGTGACACAAATTGCATCTTATTCTCGAAATCGCTGTCAACGAAATGTCTACTGCACATGTTGGGTGATTTACCGACATCATTCCAATTTTTTCGCGTTTTCTGAACGAATTTCACCCATGCCGTTCTGATTTTCCCAAGGACGGGAAATTCAAAAACACTCACCGCATGCTCCTCTGGTATACCGTCGCACCCGTAGACAACACAACGCCAAACCATAATTAATTCAATTCCTGAAATCCTAATCTTAATAAATAATCTATTTGTAATCCACAAGTACTCCGAGAAATATCCGTAATCGCCGATTTTAAAATGTAAACAACAAGCAATGTCCGCCGAGTGTGTGCGTGTCTCTTCCTGTGATGATGTCACACAGTCAGTGGCCATCTTAGCCGCTGATCGCTTGGCTGAGTTAGCCAGCTCTCAAGGACAGCATACTTCAAGAGCGCATTGTCACCTTATGCGACATTTGTTGACACCAAAACATGTGCGGTTCAAATTAGCTCGTCTCACACAAAAATTTAAGATATGATTTAGCGATATTGAATTTTCGTCTGGACAAGGCCTTTAAATTAAAAGCTCTCAGGTTGAAAGATCTGGTTGCCTTTAAAACTGCAGTAATAATGTTTAAAGATAAGAATCTATCACTGCCCACAAATATCCAAAAGTTGTTCCAAATAAGGGAGAAACAATATCATTTCAGAGGAACATGTATATTTCAAAAACCTTCAATGAGAACTACTACCAAACAACACTGTGTGTCAGTGCAAGGAGTCAGACTGTGGAACACTTTTGGACCTGAATTAAAATCATGTATAACACTTGGACAATTTAAACAAAAACTACAGGAAGAAATACTGCAAACATACAGTATATACAAAACAACATGTAAAATCATATAAGGATTATCATATCAAGTCTGTGCTGTGCTGTTGCTTAGTTTTGTTTTGTCACATTTTGTTTTAGCTTTGTTTTGATTTGTAATCACTTTTATTTATATACTGTATATACAGTGGGGTAAAAAAGTATTTAGTCAGCCACCAATTGTGCACGTTCTCCCACTTAAAAGATGAAAGAGGTCTCCAATTTTCATCATAGGTATACCTCAACTATGAGAGACAAAATGAGAAAAAAAAATCCAGAAAAACACATTGTCTGATTTTTAAAGAATTTATTTGCAAATTATGGTGAAAAATAAGTATTTGGTCAATAACAAACGTTCATCTCAATACTTTGTTATATACCCTTTGTTGGCAATGACAGAGGTCAAACGTTTTCTGTAAGTCTTCACAAGGTTTTCACACACTGTTGCTGGTATTTTGGTCCATTCCTCCATGCAGATCTCCTCTAGAGCAGTGATGTTTTGGGGCTGTCGCTGGGCAACATGGACTTTCAACTCCCTCCAAAGATTTTCTATGGGGTTGAGATCTGGAGACTGGCTAGGCCACTCCAGGACCTTGAAATGCTTCTTACAAAGCCACTCCTTCATTGCCCGGGTGGTATGTTTTAGTGATGTTCGATACCACTGATTTCCTTTCCGATCCGATACTGAGTAAAATTCAGGCTGGTATCGGTGATACCGATACTGATATTTTATGCGACTACGCCTAATATGTCTTTTAAATCTAAAAAAACGCATGTCGCACTTACCCAGGCGGAAGAAAAAGTAGTCCCACCAACCGCGTGTCACTTAGACAGCATTTCAATAGTTTAGTTACTTTTCACCATGTTCCTGTTAAGGATATATAGATGTATACTCGCTGCTCTTGTTTTTCTCTTGCCTTCTGATTATTGCTCTGAGTGTTGCTATCCCTGTGCTGTTGCAATCCTGGAATTTCCCCATTGTGGGACTAATAAAGGCTTATCTTATCCCTTACCTCAAATGACTTAAGTATCAAAAGTATCGATATTTTGATTTGAGAATCGATTTTAGAGCATAAAGATCCGGTATCGGAGGTATCGATATTTCAGGATTGATCTGCACATCACTTGTTTGGGATCATTGTCATGCTGAAAGACCCAGCCACGTTTCATCTTCAATGCCCTTGCTGATGGAAGGAGGTTTTCACTCAAAATCTCACGATACATGGCCCCATTCATTCTTTCCTTTACACGGATCAGTCGTCCTGGTCCCTTTGCAGAAAAACAGCCCCAAAGCACGATGTTTCCACCCCCATGCTTCACGATAGGTATGGTGTTCTTTCTCCTCCAAACACGACAAGTTGAGTTTTTACCAAAAAGTTCTGTTTTGGTTTCATCTGACCATATGACATTCTCCCAGTCCTCTTCTGGATCATCCAAATGCTCTCTAACAAACTTCAGACGGGCCTGGACATGTACTGGCTTAAGCAGGGGGACACGTCTGGCACTGCAGGATTTGAGTCCCTGGCGGCATAGTGTGTTACTGATGGTAGCCTTTGTTACTTTGGTCCCAGCTCTCTGCAGGTCATTCACTAGGTCTCCCCGTGTGGTTCTGGGATTTTTGCTCACCGTTCTCGTGATCATTTTGACCCCACGGGGTGAGATCTTGCGTGGAGCCCCAGATCGAGGGAGATTATCAGTGGTCTTGTATGTCTTCCATTTTCTAATAATTGCTCCCACAGTTGATTTCTTCACACCAAGCTGCTTACCTATTGCAGATTCAGTCTTCCCAGCCTGGTGTAGGTCTACAATTTTGTTTCTGGTGTCCTTTGACAGCTCTTTGGTCTTGGACATAGTGGAATTTGGAGTCTGACTGTTTGAGGTTGTGGACAGGTGTCTTTTATACTGATAATGAGTTCAAACAGGTGCCATTAATACAGGTAACGAGTGGAGGACAGAGGAGCCTCTTAAAGAAGAAGTTACAGGTCTGTGAGAGCCAGAAATCTTGCTTGTTTGTAGGTGACCAAATACTTATTTTCCACCATAATTTGCAAATAAATTCTTTAAAAATCAGACAATGTGATTTTCTGGATTTTTTTTTTCTCATTTTGTCTCTCATAGCTGAGGTATACCTACGATGAAAATTGGAGACCTCTCTCATCTTTTAAGTGGGAGAACTTACACAATTGGTGGCTGACTAAATACTTTTTTTGCCCCACTGTACATATATATATATATATATATATATATATATATATTTATTTATTTATTTATTTATTTATTTTTGAATTGGGTGGGCAATATAAGGTGCGGCTTCAGCCGTCACCCATTTCGGATAACTTTTGTCGAATTGTATAATCCGCGGAGTTATTCTTTAATTTGACCTTGTTGGATTTTTTTTCCCCCCTTGATATATTGTTCTGTTCCTTTCTTTTAATCTAATCTATCCGGAATAAAGATAAAGATTCATTCATTCATTCAAGTGTGAGATGGTGATGCGCACCTCCGGTGACGTCACTGCTCCGCCCGGTATAAAGCCGGGTTCGGCCATCTTACTTCCTATTTTCTCGCCTGTACCTTGGCCGGTGCTTTTTCTGTGGCTGTCATCATTAGTGAGTCCAATAAAGCTGTGTTCCACAAGTCACTTCACCTCATCTGTGAACAAGACTAATATAAGCCATAACATTTGGCGATGTCGGATTAAACCATGGAGGCGTTCTTAGCTCCTATTCGCCCTTTTCTCGAGGTGCCTGGGGACCCACCGGTGCCCTGACCTAGGTGGTTTGAAGCCTTCCAAAGCTATGTTGCCACGTTGGGTCTCATGGAGATCGATAGGCTAAGGGCCCGGGTGCTTCTGGTTCACAATTTAGGCATAGAGGGCCAGCGGATCCTGCAAACGCTCGGTGCCTCCGACACCTACGAAGAGGCAGCAGAGCTACTAGCTAGCCATTTCCAAACCCCAGATACTGTGACGGTCTGGAGGATCCGCTTTCAGCAGCAGCATCGAGTAGGCAGTCAATTTGTCGCCGACTTGAGGCAGCTAGCTAGCGAGTGCTGTTTTGGAGCACTGGAAGAAGAAATGATTCGTGATCAGCAGGCGGAACATACTTGCAGCACCGCATTGCAGGCTAGGCTACTTACGGAACCAAGTGAACTCACGTTAGTCAGAGCTGTCAAGCTAGCTCTCCAAATGGAAGCCACAGAAAATCTAGCTCTGGAGCAAACCGAGTGCCAGTCACAGCAGCCGCTAGAGCCTCTCGTTGAGGCAACTGTCGCGGACCCAGATAGTGAAGATAGTTTGAATGATGAAGAGATGGAAGCTAGCTACTAGCGAAAGGCCTGCACTGGGAAAATCTCTTTGTATGTGTCATCACCCGCAGCTCACGGGCATCCACCTCAGCTGCGCGCACACCTGCTCCTCGTTAGTGCGCAGCTATTTATTCCATCCAGCCCTGAGCTGCAGCCTGGAGCCATCTGTCCCTCTGCGTACTCAACTCTCAGCAGCATCCTATCCTCCAGGCCTGCTGACTCCTCATCACGGCACGTAAGCTGTTTATTATTACCTTGCCTTCTCCTGTCAGCCTTCCCCTGTGCACAGGTGGATCTCCCGGCGGCGGACTCACTCCCCTTCATCTCGCCGCTCCTCTGCCTCGCCGCTTCATCCCGGACGCACAGCAGGACGCTGTCTCCCAGGCTTGGGACCTTGCCAACGCCAGTCACCGCAGTACTACAAGTAAGCACAGAACTTTATCACTCTCCTGTGTGGTTGCCCAGCTAATCCCTGTTCTTCTCTCACTCATAGGGTTGCCTGGCCACACGGCGTGCTGGTCTGTCCTGACCTGCATCCTCCACCCTCATTACACACTTATCCCTCACACACACATTCATACACATCACACTGTTGTTTAATAAAGCTTTCAAATCTGCCTGAGCCTGCGTGCGTGTTTCCTGGGCCGAACAATATGTCAGTATGGCTCCAGCAAAGTGGCCCAGCGGACATTGGGCTCGCACGCTGTTTTTCCACCCTCGAGGCTCGGGTGGATATGGTTGCTCACCAACAGCAGGTTATTCTGAATCAATTAACCACAATTACTAACCGGTTAGACCACCTAGACCCTCCGCGAGCTTTCCCTCCGGGTCCTCTCGGCGCTGCGGCTCCGGTTGCCTCCTCAGCTGGCCAGCCTGGCTCGGGAGTGCCAACCCGTCTCATACCCATTCCAACCCCTGCTCGCTTCAACGGGAAACTCGGTGGAGCGAAGGGGTTTATCTTGCAGTGTGAGTCGGTGTTTCTGCGCGTTCCTGGGGATTTTCCCTCAGACCATAGCCGAATCGGGTACATGGCTAATCTTCTCAAGTGGCGAGCGTTAGCTTGGGCTTACGCCGTAATGACGAAGCCCAGCTACGCAAACCTCTCGTATGACCGGTTCGTGCAAGACTTTTTAGAAGTCTTTGACCATTCCCGTCTTAACAGCGTCCTCGCTGATCGGCTCCTTAGTCTCCAACAGGAGAGCCGGTCAGCGGCGGAATATGCTGTCGACTTCCGGGTGGCAGCGGAGGAGGTGGGCTGGGGAGAGGCTTCTCTCTGCAGTATCTTCCTTCGTAGCCTCGATTCTGGTCTGACGGATGAGCTGGCCGGTCGGGATCTCCCAGGGCGACTCTCTGAGTTGATCTCACTCACTATTAGCCTGGGCAACAGGCTACATGAGCGGGCTGTGGAGCGGAAGTCTGCCAGCCGCTCGCGCGGAGCTTCCCTCCGTCCAGCTCAGTCTCGCCCCCTGGCATTACCAGCTCCGGAGTCCGCCGATGAACCAGAGGCCATGGCTATCGGGTGCACTAGGCTCCCTCTAGCGGAGAGACAACGCCGGTGGGAACGGGGTCTCTGCATGTATTGCGTAGATGACCAGCATCCCGTGGAGCTGTGCCCGGTTAAGCCAAACGGGGAGGTCCGCGAGTCACAGTAGGGGGTCTCGTGGACTCTAACCGGCCAAATCCCCTATCATCATGCACATTGCCCATACGCTTCTGCCACAACTCCACCAGGCACTCCACTCACGCACTGGTGGATTCTGGGGCAGAGCAGAGTTTTATCTCTAAGAGCCTGGCAACCCGTTTGGGCATACCCTGCCAACTGCTGCCTACCCCCCCTTAACTTGGTCACGCTCTCTCGTTCTTCTCTGGGAACAGTTACGCATCGTACCAAGCCAGTCCCCATCATCGTCTCCGGCAACCACCGGGAGGATCTGACCCTCTACGTCCTGCCCTCCTCATTGGACAGTGTCATTCTGGGTTACCCCTGGCTGCAGCTGCATAATCCTGTCCTGGATTGGAGAACCGGCAGCGTCCTGTCCTGGAGCACCTTCTGCCTGGGCACCTGCCTCCAGTCGGCGGCTTGTGCTCCAACTTCCCCTCCGCCGGCGCCGGTCTCCGAGCCCCCGGACCTGACTCTAGTGCCGCAGGAGTTCCATGACTTGGGGGTAGCATTCAGCAAGTCCAGAGCCTTGTCCCTTCCTTTGCATCGACCATATGACTGTGCGATCAACATCCGCCCGGGGGACCCCCTGCCATCTGGCCGTCTGTACAGTCTCTCTGCACCGGAATGCGAGGCGATGGACACCTATATTAAGGAGTCAGTCAGCGCTGGGATCATCCGCCCCTCCTCGTCCCCACTTGGCGCGGGTTTCTTCTTCGTGGGTAAGAAGGACGGGTCCCTACGCCCCTGTATCGACTTCAGAGCATTGAATGATATCACCATTAAGGACCGCTACACACTACCTCTCATGGACACTGCTTTCCACTCCCTCCAGGGGGTGACCTGGTTCACCAAGCTTGACCTCCGCAGCGCTTACCATCTCGTTAGGATCCGGGAGGGAGACGAACTGAAGACGGCCTTTAGGACACCCAGCGGCCACTTCGAATATCTCGTGATGCCGTTCGGGCTCACCAACGCACCTGCCGTCTTCCAGCGTCTCATTAACAACGTTCTGCGGGACTTCCTGGGAGTATTCGTCTTTGTGTATCTTGACGACATACTCATCTTCTCCAAGTCACAGGAGGAGCACCAGGCCCATGTGAGGCGGGTCCTGCAATGGCTGCTGGAGAATCACTTGTACATTAAAGCTGAGAAGTGCGAATTCTACGCCCGGACCACCTCCTTCCTGGGGTTCGTCATCTCACGTAATCAGATCATCCCCGACCCCGCTAAGGTTAAAGCGGTGGTCGAGTGGCCCACGCCTACCTCCAGGAAGCAGGTGCAGCAGTTCATTGGATTCGCAAACTTCTACTGGCGCTTTATTCCCAACTTCGGTGCCATCGTCTCCCCCCTGACCCGCCTCACGTCATCGAAGGTGCCCTTCCAGTGGTCAGAGGAAGCGGCCACCGCCTTCAAGACTCTCCAGGTTCAGGTTCAGGTTCAGGTTACTTTATTTGTACCCGTAGGTAGATTTGTTTTGCAGTTGGTGACATCCATATTTCATCCATATTTCTCCAGGCGGAGTTCTCGTCCTCCCGGGTCCTGACCCAGGTTGATCCCACACTTCAGTGTCTGGTGGAGGTCGACGCGTCCGGCACGGGGGTGGGGGCGGTGCTCTCCCAGCGCTCACCGGTGGATGGTGTCAAGCGGCCCTGCGCCTTCTTCTCCCGGCGGCTATCGGCAGCGGAGCCCAATTATGACGTCAGTGACGGGGAGCTCCTCGCCGTCAAGCTCACGCTACAGGAGTGGCGTCACTGGTTAGAGGGGGCAGCCCAGCCCTTTGTGGTCTGGACGGACCATAAAAACCTCGAGTACTTGAGGTCAGCGAGGCGCCTGAATGCCCGCCAGGCGCGCTGGTCTCTATTTTTTGCTCGCTTCCATTTCACCATCACGTACCGTCCAGGCTCAAAGATTGGGTTGCCCGATGCCCTGTCCAGACAATTTGCCCCTGAGGGTCCGGAGAAATCCGAACATACCATCCTTCCCAATTTGTGCGTCATGGGGGCGATCACCTGGTATATCAAAGACAAGATTCTGAGGGCTCAGGAGACGGAGACGGATCCTGGTGGGGGGCCAGAGGGGAGGCTCTTTGTTCCTTCAGCGGTTCGAGGTGAAGTGATCCACTGGTCCCATACCTCCAAACTCTCCTGTCACCCTGGCATCACCCGCCTGGTGAGTTTGCTGCAACGCTCGTTTTGGTGGCCGGGTCTCCAGAAAGACGTGACCAACTATGTCCGGGCCTGTCCCCAGTGCGCTACCGGCAAATCCCAGAACTCTCCACCTGTGGGTCTACTCCAGCCCCTGCCGGTCCCGGGCAGGCCCTGGTCACACATCGCCTTAGACTTCGTCACCGGTCTCCCTGTCTCTAACAACTTTGACACGGTCCTGACTATTGTGGACAGATTCTCCAAAACCGCCCATTTTGTGCCTCTTCAGGGTCTCCCTTCGGCACATGAGACGGCTGACCTCCTGGTCCAACATGTCGTCAGGCTGCATGGGATCCCGCTGGACGTGGTCTTGGACCGGGGTCCGCAGTTCGTTTCCCAGGTTTGGAGGAGCTTTTGCAATGCTTTGGGGTCCTCGGTGAGTCTCTCCTCTGGTTACCACCCCCAGTCCAACGGGCAGTGCGAGCGCATGAATCAGGAGTTGGAGGCCGCCCTGCGCTGCATGACATCCTCAAACCCTTCATCCTGGAGCTCCTACCTGACCTGGGTGGAATACGCCCATAACTCGGCCCGGTCCTCTGCTACTGGGGTGTCGCCCTTCGAAGCGTCCTTGGGGTACAACCCTCCCGTGTTTCCCGAGCAGGAGGGTGAGCTAGCTATCCCTTCCATCCGGGCGCACATCAGGCGCTGCCGGAGTGTGTGGACCAAGACCAAGAACGCGCTTTTACACACAGCGGCGCGCAACAGCTCCACCGCCAATCGCCACAGAAGGCCGGCTCCTGCCTACCAGGTGGGTCAGCGGGTTTGGCTCTCGTCCCAGGACATTAACCTTAAGGGTGAGAAGAAGAAGTTGGTGCCGCGATTTCTCGGCCCCTTCGTGATTTCTAGGATCATCAACCCGGTGGCTGTGCGTTTGGCCCTCCCCCCCTCCCTACGTGTGTGTCCCACTTTCCACGTTTCTAAAATCCAGCCTGTCCTTTCCAATTCACTCTGCCCCCCTCCTAGGTCTCCTCCTGCACCTAGGATGATCGACGGTGACCCGGCATGGGGTGTTACTGCCATCCTGGACTCCCGGCGCCGGGGTCGTGGGCTGCAATATCTGGTGGATTGGGAAGGTTATGGTCCGGAGTGGAGATCCTGGGTGCGCTCTTCATGGGTGTTGGATCGGGACCTCATCGCGGAGTTTCATCAGACACACCCAGGTAAGCCAGCGCCAGGAGGCGTTGGTAGGGGGGGGAGTACTGTCATCACCCGCAGCTCACGGGCATCCACCTCAGCTGCGCGCACACCTGCTCCTCGTTAGTGCACAGCTATTTATTCCATCCTGCCCTGAGCTGCAGCCTGGAGCCGTCTGTCTCCCTGCGTACTCAACTCTCAGCAGCATCCTATTCTCCAGGCCTGCTGACTCCTCATCACGGCACGTAAGCTGTTTATTATTACCTTGCTTTCTCCTGTCAGCCTTCCCCTGTGCACAGGTGGATCTCCCGGCAGCAGACTCACTCCCCTTCGTCTCGCCGCTCCTCTGCCTCACCGCTTCATCCAGGACGCACAGCAGGACGCTGTCTCCCAGGCTTGGGACCTTGCCAACGCCAGTCACCGCAGTACTACAAGTAAGCACAGAACTTTATCACTCTCCTGTGTGGTTGCCCAGCTAATCCCTGTTCTCCTCTCACTCATAGGGTTGCCTGGCCGCACGGCGTGCTGCTCTGTCCTGACCTGCATCCTCCACCCTCATTACACACTTATCCCTCACACACGCATTCATACACATCACACTGTTGTTTAATAAAGCTTTCAAATCTGCCTGAGCCTGCGTGCGTGTTTCCTGGGCCGAACAATATGTCAGTATGGGTTGTGAGTCTGTAATGCACCGGTAAAAGGCTAAGTGTCACAGGCAGCGAGAGCGAGCCCCTCCCGTCCTGCCTCACCTTCATTAACTCATCACTGCACCTGAGGCAGAAGACACACCTGCACCCGCTCATCAGCCAGCATACTTTAAGGAGGCTCTCTCCGCACATTCAGCACTGGCTTGTCTGGGTATGCTGCCGCTTTGTAGACAAGCAAGTATAATCAACAAGTTTAGACATGCTATCTTACCTTGTCTTCTTTCTCTCCTCAGGTTGCTGCCACTGTGCAGGTGTGTCTCCAGGACTGTGCGCGCTCTCCTGCCACATCTCACCATTCCCTCAGCATCCTATCTCCATCCGGTCAGGCACCACCAGTCCATTCCCCACACCCTACTGGTTCGTCTATTCTCCGGTGGGGCCCTGCCGGTTCTCCCGGATTCCCAAGTAAGTGGCAGTTTGGCTCACCCATTTCCCCTTACTCTGTTCCTCTGCTCACAGCTCTCGTCTTCTCTTCACAGGGTGGTTCCTATGGCGAGTGACTGTTTCCACAGCTGTGCGCTTGTTTTGCAATTTAATAAACTTTCAAATGTGCCCCATTGTGTGGTTACTTTTCCTGTGCTGTTGCATTGTGCACGTGAGCTGTCAGCTTAATTAATCATGACAGAACGAGCCAGCCAGGACTGTAGCTCAGCTGGTGCTTCACCACGGGAGCTGTCTGCTTTGGATCGCTTGTCAGCGACCAAGCACCAGCTCGCTGTGCTGACGCAGCAGGTTTCTAACATGATGAGGCTTTGGACTAATGCTCCTCCTCAGGCTCCTCTTCCTCAGCCTGCTCCATGCGCTACGGTGCGCTGTACTACCTCTGTTCCCATGCCTACCCCGTACGCGGGGGAGGTGGGGAAATGCAAAGGCTTCCTTATTCAGGTCTGCATGTATCTGGAGCAGGTCGGGGACGAGTATCCAGGGGACATGGCCAGAATTCAGTTCTTTACACTGTTGCTCAAGGACCAAGCCCTGGATTAGGCATGGTCCACGATTGATAACCCTGAGGGGCGTCGGTATACATTTGATCAATTTGTGGATGCTTTCTCTTGCGCGTTTGGCCGTACTGAGAGTCAGGACAACATTATTAGCTGCCTGATGATGCTCCACCAGGGCACTCGGTCAGCAGCCGAGTACTCGATGGAGTTCCGGGTTGTAGCGGCTGATTCAGGGTGGGATGAGATTGCTTTTCGCAGTGCATTCCTCCATGGGTTAAACATTCAACTCTGTGATGATCTGGCGGTTCACCCTGTCCCAGAGACTCTTGATGGTCTCATAGATCAGGCTGTAGGATTGGACAACCGGTACAGTGAGCACGCAAAGGAGCACAAGTCCTCCTCTCGTCCACGTGCTGAGCATGCGGCCGCTGTGATTACTGACACTGGTGGTGCCGGCTCTTCGGCCGAGCCAATGGAGCTCTCTCGGCATTTGACTGACAATGAGCGTCGGTGAAGGCGAAGGGCTGGCGCGTGCGCGTACTGCAGTTTACTGAACCACAGATTGGATGAATGTTGCCAGCAGCCAAAAGACGCTGCCCATCAGTAACCATGAGGGGTCTGGCAGGTGGGACTAAGTCTGCCCCACCGGTAATTTTTCAATTTCGTCCCTCGTGCAATTGCCGGGGGTCGAGAGGAGGACTATGGCACTGGTTGATTCGGGGTCAGAGGGTAATTTCATCTCTGCCCAGTTCGTCCGGCAGGTGGATATTCACGCACACAAACTGCCCCACAACCAGAGAATAACCATCATATCTGGCCGGGAGGTCGCGGTAGTCACCGAAAGCACGGCACCGATCTCCATCCTCCTTTCTGGGAACCACCGGGAGGAACTCTCGTTCCTGGTTCTTCCTGTTTCATCTTCCCCCATGGTTCTTGGCTACCCCTGGCTCCGGAGGCATAATCCGATTATTAATTGGGGACAAAAGACCATCTCCTCCTGGAGCCCATTTTGCATGGCTAACTGTATGCGTTCAGCAGAGTGTTCCCCAACTCTGTCTGTCTCCCTCCCTCCAGCCGAGCCGCCGGACCTCAGCCTCATCCCTCGGGCATACCACGATTTGGGGGAGGTCTTTAGCAAATCGAGGGCATTGTCGCTACCGCCTCATCGCTCTTACAATTGTGCTATAGACCTCATCCCAGGGGCGAAGCCGCCATCCAGCCAGCTATACAGCATTTCCGGTCCGGGGAGGGAGACGATGGAGAAATACATTAAGGAATCGCTGAACGTCGGCCTTATTCGGCCATCTTCGGCCCCGCTCGGGGCCAGATTCTTCTTCACTGGGAAGAAGGATGGCTCGTTGGACCCATGCGTCAACGACTGGGAGCTCAATGCTATTACCACCAAAGACAAGTACCCTCTGTCTTTGATTAATTCAGCATTCGAGCTCATTCAGCTCTCACGTGTATTCACCAAGCTAGACTTAAGGAATGTGTACCATCTGATCCACATTCGCGAAGGCAATGAATGGAAGACGGCATTTAAAACTCATCAGGGACAGTTCGAATACCTGGTGATGCCATTTGGGCTCGCTAACGCCCCACCGTCTTTCAACGGTTAATTAACGACGTCCTTCAAGACATGCTTTATCAATTCGTTTTTGTCTACTTGGATGATATTTTGATTTTCTCCTGCTCACCAGAAGAACATGAAGCCCACGTCAGACCCG
Organism: Pholidichthys leucotaenia; assembly: GCA_020510985.1. NCBI lineage: Eukaryota > Metazoa > Chordata > Actinopteri > Cichliformes > Pholidichthyidae > Pholidichthys > Pholidichthys leucotaenia. The sequence continues at coordinate 217,953,247 of CM035844.1, forward strand.
TCCTGTAATGGCTTCTGGAGAACCAGCTCTACGTCAGGGCCGAGAAGTGTGAGTTCTCCACAGCATCACCACCTTCTTGGGCTTCATAGTGGCTGAAGGGAGACTGATTGCCAAACCCAACTCGTCTTTCTCTCCTCAGGAGCTGCCACTGTGCAGGTGTGTCTCCAGGACTGCACGTGCTCTCCTGCCACATCTCACCATTCCCTCAGCATCCTATCTCCACCCAGTCAGGCACCACCAGTTCATTCCCCACACACTACTGGTTCATCTATTTTCTGCTGGGGCCCTGCCAGTTCTCCCTGGATTCTCAAGTAAGTGGCAGTTTGGCTCGCCCATTTCCCCTTATTCTGTTCCTCCGCTCACAGATCTTGTCTTCTCTCCACAGGGTGGTTCCTCTGGAGAGTGACTGTTTCCTCAGCTATGTGCTTGTTTTGCAATTTAATTAACTTTCAAACTTGCCCCTTTGTGTTGTTACTTTTCCTGTGCTGTTGCATCGTGCATGTGAGCTGTCATCTTGTCCAGTGAGAGGAGCACGTTGTGACAGATGTGGTTGCTTGAACCATTTTACCAGGGTGTGCCGTGAAGTTAAAGAGGAGAGCCCACGGAATAAATCATTTTGCCCGCCCCCAACAACCATCCACACAGTGTCCCCCAACACAAACTGATACACATTTTGCACAGTGTGGCTGGACGACGTGGAGCTGCCACTGTTAATCAACACGGGGGCAGAGGGGTTGTTGCTGATTTGGGCTACGGTGAAGAATTTTTTTCCCTACGACAGGATTAGAGGTAACCCAGCGCCATTGTACGGTTATGTAGGTGGAAGATTGGATACGGTCTGGAACTTTGGAGTTGACTGTTTAGTACAAATCTGCGACAGTGCTCGACTTCATGTTCCACGTGACAGCACGGGGCGATAACATCATGGGCTGTGATTTATTTTACAGACTGGGTTTCACCATCAAAGATGACGCTGGGGAAGATGCGGTGTGGGATGAAGAACTACTGGAAAAGCGAAAAGCAGGACCAATTTTGCTCAGGTCCGGTGCAGGAGGGTCTCAGTGCCGGCACTCAGGAAACGGTCGAGGGGAGTATTGAGCGTGACAGCGGGGCGCCGGCGAGTGGCACTAATGGGTTAGCCCCAGATGCCTCTGAAGTTTGGCTGCAATGGGACTGGGGGTCTGCGGCTACCATGGCGCATGTTACAACAGCATTAGAAGAGGTCGGGGCAAGACCGATGAGCACGGGGGATCAGCATGCTCGACAACAACATCTCTAGCCGAGCTGGGGTCCATTGAGGGTCCTGGATTGGGTTTGAAGTTGAGATGAGGAATGTCCGCGGCAAAGATGGGCCAGACAACAACCTGAGGAGCATCGGGAGTGTCTGCGCTTTGTGGCGAAACTGGGCGCAGCTCACTTCAGGCTGTCTGACGGCTTGGTGTGGCATGTAAATCGCCTTCGGCGTGTCCGGGAGAAGACTCTGGGAGACGAGGCTGGATGTGGGACGAGGTCGATGGTGAGGAGGAGCGGCTTCAGAATTCAGAGGGTCAGCCATCACCCCGGGGACTGGCTGTTTCCAGGGGCACATCTGCTGAGAGGGTTCCCTGGGCGCCCATGCCAGTTATGTCTTTTCACCTGAAGAATTGAGTTGTAAATAGTATATGGTGATGTTCTGGTATTGTTGTTGTTGTTAGAAATGTTATATATGGGATATCTAATTTTTTTTTTTTTTTCTGTTTTAGTTTAGGAACACATTCAATTTTAGATATTAATAGATTCTGATTTACTTTAGCAAGTGGTAGAATAATCCACCTTGCCATGAGGGCCGGACGGTAGTCCACCCGTCCGCCCTATTTTAGGTTTTGTCGTGTGAATGTGTTAGGCCATTTAGAGACATTAGTTTTCGTTTGTTAGCGTGTGATTCGGGTCCCAAATTGGGGAGGGTCTTAACTGAGTGAGTGGTTTTGGACTTTTTTAAAGGTGGGGGGGGAATGTGATATATACTGTATATATTTTATTGTGAAGTGTGAGATGGTGACTGTTGTGTCCATAACTTGGGTAATAACGAGCAGAGCGAAGATACTGTTAATGCAGCTTTATTAGCAGAACCAATGACAACACCCACAGACTCACGGCACTCTCAAGCTAGCCAGGGGGTCCACGACAACAGAGAGCGTGCCTCTTCCGCCCTTGTCCTTAGTACCTTGGGTGGCGTCACCACCGGAAGAAGCGGTCCGCAACACCTGTCTATTCCCCATCCAACCCAGCCCCCATCTTACTACTGAATCCGTACATAACATTTCCCCCCCCTCAAAAAAAATGGCAAACACGCTAATCAACCCTCCCCAAATTTGTCACCTGACTCACACACTAAATGAAAACTTTATGTACAAAAATGAATAAACAACCTATCCATTCACACAACTCAAGCTGGAGGGCCACGTAGACTGCTGGCGTCCCCTACATGGCCAGGCATTATTCTGCCGCCTTATCTCCAACAGTCCAAACAAAATACAGCCGTGTTTCTAAAGAAAATAATCCCAGAACAGTTATAGAATAACTCATATCCAGTTGCTCCTGGATATGAGTATGAACTATCAAGTTGCAAAGCTTCTGCTAAAGGATAGAATGGGGTTACCTTGAATTGCAACTACCACCAGGTCACCCTTGGGCAAAGTGTAGTACCTGTAAGCCTCCCTTGCTGGGGTACAGCTCCATTGCCTTGTGGAAAGACTATTTAGTAAAAGGCTAAGGGACCAAACCCGAAAAGAAAAGGAGCACTTGATGGGGTACAGCAGATGGAGCTCGACAACCTTGGTAAGCCATCCACCTAGGGAGTTGGTCACCCGAATAACCCACGAAGACTGCTTTGGCAGACCAGGCGGAGGAAATCTTTCTTAGATTCAACAGCTGTGAAGGCGATGCAGGAACGCACTGTGGAGTGTGAAGGGGCATGACAGAGCACACGACATTATGGCCATCCACTGCAGCTGAAGAAGCCTCCAGACGTAACAATCTTTTCGTGCCACTGGACCTGGACTTCTGAGGCCGAAAGAGTGGGATTGTCCCTGTGCAACGACTTTTCCACTATAATACCTTTCATGCACAGGTTACGTTGTGCACTACATCTCTTTCAAAGTCCTGCGGTGATGGGGGAATGGCAAAGCAACAGGTGGAGGTGACCACTGGCAGTTGTAGTCATGAACCTGCACATAGGCAGCCTTGGACAAGTGGTCGTTCTTCTCTTTACCTGGGGCAGCGGAGAAGTTTGGCAGCATCCACGGTGGCTGAGCAGCCCTCTTCAGGGACAGCACTGCTCATCCTAGTAAGGGAGGTGCCTAGAAAAGGTGGCCTAAAAATTGCCTGCCCTACATGCATCTGGCCAGCTAGCCATGGTTGGCAAGTCATCCACAAATGTGGTCGAAATCATAGCAGAAAAAGAAAGCTCCTTATCGGAACATGGAATGTCCGTACACTTATGGACCGAGAGAACACTGCATGACCCCAGAGGAGAGCGGCATTAGTTGCCAAGGAGCTGGCACATTACAACATCGACATCGCAGCCTTAAGTGAGACTAGGCTTGCAGAAGAAGGCTCTCTCACCGAACTTACCAGTGGCTATACCTTCTTCTGGAAAGGCAAGGCACAGGCAGAGGACAGGATTCACGGAGTTGGCCTTGCTGTCAAGACATGTCTGATGAATCACCTCCCAGACTTACCCATTGAAATCAATGAAAGGCTTATGAAGATGTGCATACCCCTCAGCCACAAGCGCCACGCAACAATCATCAGTGCATATGCCCCGACCCTGACGAGCTCAGAGGAAGCAATCGAGCAATTCTACGCCAACCTCAGTTCCGCCCTGGGTGTCATCCCCACCAGTGACAAGCTCATACTGCTCGGAGACTTCAATACCCGAACTGGTCGCAACCACAGTAGGTGGGAGGGGATACTTGGCAGACACGGCATTGGCAAGATGAACAGTAATGGCCTTCTGTTGTTGAGCAAGTGTGCAGAATATGACCTTGTCATAACAAACATGGTATTCAGAATGGCGGACAAATACAAGACTACTTGGATGCACCCCAGATCCAGACAATGGCACTTGATAGATTATATCATTGTCCATCAGCGAGACATCCAGGATGTTCTTGTCACCAGAGCCATGCATGCAGCAGAATGCTGGACAGATCACAGACTTGTTCACTCCACCCTGAAACTGCACATTACACCACACTACCCAAAGCGCCCGAAGCTTGTCCGCTCTACATTCAACACAGCCAAACTCCTGCAGCCTTCCCACCTGCGTAAGTCCCAGGACAGATTGGATGAGAAGCTGTCTGCTGAGGACCACTGACTGGAGACAACCCAGAAGTGGAACCAGTTCAGAGAAGTGGTGACAGAGACAGTGAAGTCAGTGCTTGGCCCCAAGCGCCGGACCCATCAGGACTGGTTCGATGACAATGATAGTGCCACTGAAGATCTACTTACCAAAAAAAACAAGGCTTTCATGCAGTGGCAAAATGACCCAGGCTCCATCCCCAAGAAGGAGAGGTTCAAATCTTACCAGGCTGTAGCCCAAAGGGAGATTCACAGGATGCATGATAAGTGGTGGGAGAAGAAAGCTGAGAAGGTTCAAAGCTTCACTGACTCCAACAACTCGAAGCAATTTTTCAATTCCATCAAGTCGGTCTTTGGTCCTTTGAAAAATGGTTCTGCCCCCTTGCTGTCAGCAGACGGATCCACCCTCATCAAGGACAGGGCTGCCATCAACACCAGATGGAAAGAACACTTCAGCCAATTTATGAAGTGCCCTTCTGCACTGGACCAGATCCCTCAACAGCCGGCCATCCAAGAACTTGAAAACCCTTCTTCCCTGATCGACCTCAGGAAAGCTATCAAACAGATGAGCTGTGGCAAAGCACCTGGCCAGGACAGCATTCTCACAGAAGTGTACAAGGCACTTAGCAAAGAGGCTCTACAGGCATTTCATACTGTTCTTACCAGTACCTGGGAAGAGGAGGTCATTCCAGCAGACCTGTGTGACGCAATGATCGTCGCCCTGTACAAAAACAAAGGTTCCAGAGCAGACTGTGGGAATTACAGGGGCATATCCCTCCTCTCCACTGCCGGAAAAGTCCTTGCCCACGTCATCCTTAATAGGCTGATCTCGACAGTCTCAGAAAATAACCTTCTTGAGTTACAGTGTGGTTTCCACCTCAATCGCAGCACTGTTGACATGGTCTTTGCAGTGAGACAGATTCAGGAGAAATGCTTGGATCAGAACATGAACCTCTACGCAGTCTTCATTGATCTGATGAAGGCATTAGACACTGTCAACAGAGACGCACCATGGATCATTCTGGGAAAACTCGGCTGCCCAGTGAAGCTCACCATGCTTGGATAATACAAATGGTAACAAAAGAGCCCAGAACAACCTCTGAACATATTCATGGTGAACTCCAAGGTCAAGGTACATCAGTGTCAGATCGCACCATCCGTCGTTGTTTGAGCCAAAGTGGACTTTATGGGAAATGACCAAGGAGGACACCACTGTTTAAAACAAATCATAAAAAAGCCAGACTGGAATTTGCCAAACTGTATGTTGACAAGCCACAAAGCTTCTAGGAGAATGTCCTATGAACAGACGAGACAAAACTGGAACTTTTTGGCAAGGCACATCAGCGCTATGTTCACAGACGCAAAAATGAAGCATACCAAGAAAAGAACACTGTCCCTACTGTGAAACATGGAGGAGGTTCTGCTTTGTTCTGGGGCTGCTTTGCTGCGGCACAGGGTGTCTTGAATCTGTGCAGGGTACAATGAAATCTCAAGACTATCAAGGTATTCTAGAGAGAAATGTGCTGCCCAGTGTCAGACAGCTTGGTCTCAGTCGCAGGTCATGGGTCTTGCAACAGGATAATGACCCAAAAAACACAGCTAAAAACACCCAAGAATGGCCAAGAGTGAAACATTGGACTATTCTAAAGTGGCCTTCTATGAGCCCTGATCTAAACCTATTGAACATCTGTGGAAGGAGCTGAAACATGCCGTCTGGAGAAGGCACCCTTCAAACCTGAGACAACTGGAGCAGTTTGCTCATGAGGAGTGGGCCAAAATACCTGCTGAGAGGTGCAGAAGTCTCATTGACAGTTACAGAATTCGTCTGATTGCAGTGATTGCCTCAAAAGGTTGTGCAACAAAATATTAAGTTAAGGGTACCATCATTTTTGTTCAGGCCTGTTTCATGAGTTTGTTTTTTAAAATAATTCAGTTGAACCACAATTCAAAAGCATTGTCTGATTTTCATTGGTTAATTTTCATAGAAATTTTATTTATTACCACTTTTGTCAGATTCAGGTTATTTCTGTGACCATTGTGGGTTTTTCTTTCATTTACAGAGGGGTACCAACAATTTTGTCCATGGCTGTATCAGTCTGGAAAAGGTTTTAAAGCCATTTCAAAAGCTTTGTGACTCCAGCGGACCACAGTGAGAGCCATTATCCACAAATGGTGAGAACATGGAACAGTGGTGAACCTTCCCAGGAGTGGCCAACCAACCAAAATTACCCCAAGAGCGCAGCCACGACTCATCCATGAGGTCACAAAAAACCCCACAACAACATCCAAACAACTGTAGGCTTCACTTGCCTCAGTTAAGGTCAGTGTTCATTACTCCACCGTAAGAAAGATACTGGGCAAAAATGGCCTGCATGGCAGAGTTCCAAGATGAAAACCACTGCTGAGCAAAAAGAACATAAAGGCTTGTCTCAGTTTTGCCAGAAAACATCTTGATGATCCCCAAGACTTTTGGGAAAAAACTCTGTGGACTGACGAGACAAAAGTTGAAGTTTTTGGAAGGTGTGTTTCCCATTACATCCAGCATAACAGTAATACAGCATTTCAGAAAAGGAACATCATACCAACAGTAAAATATTGTGGTGGTAGTGTGATGGTCTGGGGCTTTTTTGCTTCTTCAGGACCTGGAAGACTTGCTGTGGTAAATGGAACCATGAATTAAGCTACCTACCAAAAAAATCCTGAAGGAGAATGTCCGGCCATCTGTTCATGACCTCAAGCTGAAGTGCACTTGGGTTCTGCAGCAGGACAATGATCCAAAACACACCAGCAAGCCCACCTCTGAATGTCTTAAGAAAAACAAAATGAAGACTTTGGAGTGGTCTAGTCAAAGTCCTGATCTGAGTCCGATTGAGATGCTGTGGCATGACCTTTAAAAGGTGGTTCATGCTCAAAAACCCTCCAATGTGGTTGAATTACAACAATTCTGCAAAGATGAGTGGGCCAAAATTTCTCCACAGCACTGGAAAAGACTCATTGCCAGTTTTAGCAAATGCTTGATTGCAGTTGTTGCTGCTAAGGGAGGCCCAACCAGTTATTAGATTTAGGGGGCAATCACTTTTTCACACAGGGCCATGTAGTTTTGGATTTTTTCCCCACTTAATAATGAACACCTTCATTTAAAAACTGCATTTTGTGTTTATTTGTGTTATCTTTGTCTAATATTTAAATTTGTTTAATGATCTGAAACATTTAAGTGTGGCAAACATACAAAAAAAAAAAGAGAGAAACCAGGAAGGGGGCAAACACTTTTTCACACCACTATAAGGCTGGGGTCGGCCATCTTAATTCTTCTTTTCTCACCTGTACCTTGGCTGGTGCTTTGTCTGTGGCTGTCATCGTCAGTGAGTCCAATAAAGCTGTGTTCTACAAGTCACCTTGCCTCATCTGTGAACAAGGGTAATATAAAGCCTGTTTTCCACTAGCCCAGCACACCTCGGTACGGCTCGGTTCACTTCAGTACGGCTCGGAATGCTTCTGTCTCCATTGGTGTTGTGCTTGTGCTGTGATGGTTTGTTAGGAGGTTTTAGAAGCAGGGCAGCAGCAGATTCTGAGCGAGGCGGGGCCACACTCCCGTGACGTTACGCACCCGACTGAGTCCTTATTTAGACAAAAAAGGATTCAAGGATTATTGCCTTGCTCGCTCTGTGGATTTATCTCACAATTAATTTTATCTCATAATTAAGCTGCAACAACACAAGTCACTTTTGTTTTGAATTAACTGCCAAATGACCTAGAAATAAAGAGCTGAAACTTGTTTTTATTCGTATTAAATAATGAGACGTGGCACACTGGCCTACACCAAATTATTATTTTTTACATCCTAGGGCATTTTGGATGTACTGAATTAAAAAAAATTCATGTTTTTCACCTTCAGGTCAACGTTTGGAACAACAGTATTATTATTTTCCGTTTAGATGATGCTACACTCCTTCTAAAGTATTGTAATTCTCTGAATTTGGAATGCCGATAGAACATTCAATTTACATATACTTACTTTTTTACATTGACTTGTAAGCTTGATCAGTCTCTCCTGCTGCATTTTAAAGTCCAACTGTGCAACTTCTTATAAGTTAACATAAAAAATGTACCCAAAGTTTAGAACTGGATCATGTGGGGCTAATTTTTTATGATATTTCAATAAAAAGAACAGAAAGCTTACAAAAACATTTGTTTTTTGGTCTAGTTAAAAATTACATTACCTTTACAATGGTTGACCCTGACAGGAAGATCAGTATCATTTTGATCAGATTAGGCAATGGAATTTCTATGAAATTATACTGTTTTATAATTCAGTGTTATAACAGACAAACCACACTTTCCAAAACAATTCCATTTTATTATATACAAAATATTAAAAGAAAAAAAAAACTTTGCAACACAACATGAAGGTTAATCGACATTTTATACACGCCGACCACTGAGTGCCTCTACACCAGCTTCCCAAACTGGGTCACGACTCGGATGAATGAAGCGTCTCTGCCAGCTGTGGGTCAGGAAGGCTCGGTTGAATAATCCGGACGGGCTGTCGCGGCGGACGCGTGGGATGATTCTACAAGGAAAATGCACACAATAAAATACAGCACAATAGTTTTTAACAAGAATACATAAGCTTATTTCAGCGTATTGTTCACATGAATAATTAAAATAAAAGCTTGAGTCCGCAGTGTGCTGCAATTAAGCAGCGATCATCATCCACAAATGAACAGCTTTTTTATTGCATAAATAAACTGAGCGTCTTACCCAATATATTTGCGAAAAAACGCACAATAAAAAAAAATTAAAACTCACCGTTAAAGGACTCCGATGTCGAGACCTCCCGGTATATTTTTTCATTCCGGGCAGCTCCGTCTAACTCGCGCTGCATACGTTCGTCTGACAATGCAGTGAGCAGACACTGCAGCTCCTTACTGGTCCATGGAACACCCTTATTACGCAAAGCCATTTTTGATAGAGAATAAATGAAAATAGCACAGCAATACACTGAAAGGAACCGCCAACAGTGTTGCGTGCTGAGTAAAGGCAGTCGTGAAGATTCTTTTTTTTTTTTTTTTCAAAAAAGTTTATTGAGAAGGTCGTGAAGATTTGGTAGATGAGGAGGAGGAGAGGGGCGGTTACAACCTGACCAATCAGCGCCGGTTACGACCTGACCAATCAACGGCGACCAGTCTGTTAACGTCACAACACGGCACAGCTCAGCACTGCTGTACCCTGCCCTGGAGCGGGGCTGAGAATTGCGGCTGTTAAACCATGTTGGGGCTTGTGGAAAAGCGTACAAAGCGTGCTGAGCCGTCCCGTGTCGCGCTAAAGCATGCTAGTGGAAAAGGCCCTTAAGACAACATTGTGGCCACTGAACAACTCTACTGGAGCAATTGGGGTTAAGGACCTTGCTCAATGGCACCACAGTGGGGTTTAGAAGGGTGGGGTAAACACTGCTGTGTTATCTGCCCCACCCAGATCTGATCCTGCTGGTCCATGGATTGAACAGGCAACCCTATGGTCACCATTCTACATCCCTAACCATTAGGCCACCACTGACCCTTGAAGTAGATTGGCTATAGCAGCAGAAGACCTCAACTGGTGACCCTCCTGTCAGGTGAGAACAGGAAACTGAGGCTACAGTTCACACGCTGGAAAAACGTCTGGTCTCAATCTCAATTTTTGCTGCAACATTCGGATAGTTGGGTCAGAATTTAGAAACGGCATGAAAGAATGAATGCATGTGTGGAGCGTCAAGGATGTGCTGAGTGATTCTGGCATATCAGTGTTGATCAATATGTCTGAGGAATGTTTCAAGTACCTCTGTTAAATCTATGCAATGAAGGATTAAGCCAATTCTGAAGGCAATAGCATTCAAACAAACTTATGACAAAGTGTACCTCTTAATGTGGCCAGTACAGTCCACAGTTCAGTAGAGTCTGTCCTATAGGAAACTCAGGCAGTATCCCAGGGAAAGAAGTTTCATTTGGGGATGTCTGTATTGCACCAACATGTAACCCCACTTCTAGAGAGGTGCCATGGATATTCAAATTCTCACTGAGAGCAGCATTCAAGCAGTGGGAACAGATGGCAGAAATAAGGACAGAGGGGCAAAAAGAAGAAAAAGCTGCACAATGAGGCTCTGTTGCTTTCAGGTATGTTCAGAAATGTTACTAAAATTTGCTTAAACCACGTGTGCATAACAGGGAAGTTTAGAAAACCTCCTGAGAGGTTGCTAATGTTAGAGAGGTAACTGACTACTGCAAAATGTTGTGACTTATGATTACAGATTGCCTTACCTGCTGCAGGTCTTCCCTCCCCCTGTGAGAATCATGTATAACAGCTGACGTGTCATCAGTCTAAACTACACGGAACAGTGAATTACAAAATGTTAAACATCTAATGTCAGTGCTCTGATTGCATTTTAGCAGGTGAGAGGAGGATGTTTCTGTCACAGAGCTTCAACAATTATTACAAGGGGTACTCATTAAAGATTTCCCCTGACCCATTTCTGGTTATTGTAGGCGGCTGAAATTTCACATGCATAATAATGCATAAGTGGCGTAATAATTTGCTACTCTGAACTCCAAAGAGTTTCTGTTTTATAGGTGCTAAGGTGGAGCTAGTTGAATGTAAAGTGTTCATCAGGTCCCTGTACTTGAGAGGCCACACGCTCACCACGGGAGACATTCGGTTAGATGAAAGAGACTTGTGACACATAGTTAAGCAGTGGCATTGACAGTTCAAGTGTGATTGGACATCGGGGGAAATGACACCCATTCCTGGGCATTGATAAAGACATCATCAGGCAAGTGGAGGCCACCATTTTAGACTACGAGTCACATGGTCCCAGACTGTTTTGACTATGTTCCAAGAGAACCAGGGGGACATCTTTGACAGACTAATCATGCAGGATGAAACATGGGTCAATCACTATGATCCAGAGATTAAAGCCCAGTCGAAGCAATGGAAGCATTATGACTCACCATCTCTGAAGAAGGCCCATGTCCAACCCTTGGTGGGCAAGGTCACGCTTACATTTATTCTTTCAGCTACTCCCTTATATTGGGGGTCACTAAAGCGGATCACAGTCCTGCACATTTGATATGCCAGATGCCCTTCCTGTTGAAACCGTCCCTATTAACATGGGCTTGGGACCGGCACAGGGAGTGCACTTGCTTGCGCATCCCCATGACTGGGTAACTAACTTTCATTCCCCCATTCTATTATTCTGAGTACCAAGCTAGAAGGCAGGAAGCACCATTTTTATGTGGTCTTTGGTATGAACCCACAACCTCCCGGTTGTTGGGGTGGATGCTCTACCACTAGCCAACCTCTCTAGCCCTCTTTTTTTACCGAAGATTGAACTTCCAAATATTTGTTCATGGAGCGATTCAATTTTTGCCTGTTGTAAATGCTGTTACTGTATCATTATGAAAATGTATTCCATTTGATGACGACAACTCTTGAGTTATGCTTAGGGCTAGTGATGTGCGGATCGATCCTGAAATATCGATACCTCCGATACCGGATCTTTATGCTCTAAAATCGATACTCAAATCAAAATATCGATACTTTTGATACTTAAGTCATTTGAGGTAAGGTATAAGATAAGATAAGATACGATAAGCCTTTATTAGTCCCACAATGGGGAAATTCCAGGATTGCAACAGCACAGGGATAGCAACACTCAGAGCAATAATCAGAAGGCAAGAGAAAAACAAGAGTAGCGAGTATACATATATACATGTATATCCTTAACAGAAACACGGTGAAAAGTAATTAAACTATTGAGATGTTGTCTAAGTGACACGCGGTTGGTGGGACTACTTTTTCTTCCACCTGGGTAAGTGCGTCATGCGTTTTTTTAGATTTAAAAGACATATTAGGTGTAGTCGCAAAAAATATCGGTATTGGTATCGCCGATACCAGCCTGAATTTTACTCAGTATCGGATCGGAAAGGAAATCAGTGGTATCGAACATCACTACTTAGGGCCCCAAATAATTTGTGGCAACTGTGGGCATATGTATCCCCTAGTCTGAGTAGGTACACGTTTTTTTAATGAGTCACTATAGGTCAATCAGAAGTAAAGAGGTGTTGTCTACAGCAGAGGGGGACTTTAACTACGACTGCAGGGGAACTAAAGGTAGGACTTGTTCGTTTATGGCATCACAAAGCAAACAAGTTCAAACTGTTTGTTTCTTAAAGGGTTTACATGTTCTCTTTGTAGTGAGCCTTAATGGTTTAATGGTACATATGTGAGCTATGAAAAGCACAATTTTGCGCAATATGAGTCCTGTAATGGAAATGAATGTCTGTACTTCTGCTGATTTGTTAAAAAAAAATGGTTGGATTGGGAACAAACATGTTCACTTTGGGGGGAGGCTACAATATTATTTCCAAAGTTACTTTTCAATTTAGAGCATTTGACCTTTTGGCTCAAAACAATGTTGGTGGCTTCAGCTTCGAGCATGGGGTGATACACAATGGACATCCTTAACACCCTTCAGATGCTCCTCTCACTGGCGTAATGGCGAGTTTAAACACTCGCCTCCAGTTCACCTTGTCCTGACTGTCAAGTTTAGTCACATCAACCTGCCCAAGCACGGAGAAATGTTCCTATCTAGGAAGAAAGCGGGGGAGGAAAAAAAACACATTGTATCTTGTCTTGCTGACTGGATTTTCTATTTCGGGAAGAACAACTGGTTCAGTGAACAAATAGTACATGGTGCTCAATATTCAGTAAACCAAAAAAATAACAACCCTAACAAGCAATTTAGTGAAACACCTGGGGCTAATCTGCAGATACCTTGGGGTGAATCCTTCCTTTTGAATTAATAGGATAGTGTAAAGCTTGATAATTAGGAAAATCAGCATCTCCCCATGGATATATGGGGTGACTTGAGGGGGGATGTTATCCCCCTCATTAGCAAAATGACCCAAAACCATACCCTTAACCTGCCATTCCCCCATCCTCATTTATAGGTATAAATCAAAGAGGGGGGGATTTATTTTTCAATTTTCAACTTTTTCTTGTAGATTTGCAACTTTTTTTTTCTCAAAAATTTGTATTTTTTTCAAGCAAAATTTCAACTTTTTTTCTCAGAAATTTGAAATTCTTTCACATGAATCTGCAGCTCTTTTCTCATAAATTTATGACTTGTTTCTCAAGAATTTAAATTTTCTCATAAATGCATTTTTTTCTTGTAAATACAAATTTTTTGCATCGATTTGCAACTTTTTTTCTGCAAATTTTCAGCTTTTTTCATGGCTTTGCAACTTTTTCTCATAAATCTGTGACTTTTTTTCCTCTGAATTTTCTTTCTTTTCTTATAGATTTACAACTTTTTTTTCATATGAATCTGCAACTTCTTTTCTTAAAAATTTGTAATTATTTTTTCTCTCAAAAATTTGCATCTTTCTATGTTCACCCTGCGAAACAGTAAATGGTGTTCACTTATATAACACTTTTTTCGTCATCTCTGGATGACCAAAGCACTTTACAGATCCTGCTATCCACCCATTTACACACAGATGGTGGTGGAGCTGCCCTGCACTGGCACTGACCTAACTCACCAGGAACAACTGGGGGTTCAGTGTCTTGCTCAAGGACACTTCGACATGCATACTGCAGACAGAGCAGAAATAGAACCCCTGACCCTCTGATCACTAGTCGGACGCACTACACCTGTGCCACAGCCGCCATGTAGAATTAAATGCAATTACATTTGAAGGACTGGCGATCTGTCCAGGGTGTGCTCTACCTCTCACCCAAAGATGCTGGGATAGGCTCCAACACCTCCAGAAACCCAGAAAGGATTAAGAAGAAGAGGAATGAATGAATGAATTTGCAACTTTTTCCTCAAAAATTCTTTTTCTTGTCAATTTGCATTTTTTTCTTGTAAATTTGCAATTTTTTTCTTGTAGATCTGCAACTTTTTTCCCCTTAAATTTATCACTTTTTTCTTAAAACTTTGTGACTTTTTTTCTCATAAAGTTGCCACTTTTTTCCTGTAAATTTTCATCTTTTTTTCTCATAAATATGCAACTTTTCTTATAAAATTGGAACTTATTTCTCAAAAAAAGAAAAAAATGCTGCTTTTCTCCCTGTAAATTTTCAACTTTTTTCTTGTGAGTTTCAAACACTCATCTAGATGTTGGTGTACAAGGGGCGCTGCTGAAGACATTCTACGACACGGTGGTGGCATCAGCCATCACTTTTGGAGTGGTCTGCTGGGGCAGTGGCATTACAGCAGCCGATAGGAAGAGACTGAACAAACTGATCAAGAAAGCTAGCTCTGTCCTGGGGCAGCGCCTTGACTCAGTGGAGGAGATGGGAGAGAGAAGGATGGTGGCTAAACTGTCATCTCTGCTGGAGTCCGAGTTCCACCCTATGCAGGACACACTGAATGTACTAAGGAGCTCATTTAGCAGCAGACTACATCATCCTAGGTGCACAACCGAGAGGTTTCGCAGGTCCTTCCTACCTACGGCTGTCAGACTGTACAACCTAAGCAGGGCTGCTCGCAGAGATAGCAAAAAGACGAGACAACCTAATAGTATTGAATGCAAAAGATGCAATAGACTTACATAATGGTCCCCTCCAGTATACAACTAGGAAAAGACCGGTAGCTACGGAGGGTGACAATATGTATGGGTACATAATCATACCATGTAGGATAACTAAGTAAGATAAGATAAGATAAGATAAGATAAGCCTTTATTAGTCCCACAACGGGGAAATTCCAGGATTGCAACAGCACAGGGATAGCAACACTCAGAGCAACAATCAGAAGGCAAGAAAAAAAAAAAAAAAAAAAAAAAAAAAAAAACAAGCAAGCAAGAGCAGCTAATAAACATATGTACGTATTACTATAAAATATATATATATACACACACACACAGACACACAGTGCAGAGCATTGTAGCTGGATGGAATAATATATGAATATATGAACACACAGTGCAGAGCATTGTAGCTAGATGGAATAAATATGTAAATATATAAACACCCACAGTACGGAGCATTGCAGCTAGGTGGAATAAATATGCAAGTATATAAACACACACAGTGCGGAGCAATGTAGCTAGATGGAATAACATGTAGATATATAAATATATAAACACCCACAGTACGGAGCATTGCAGCTAGACGGAACAAATATGCAAATATATAAACACACACAGTGCAGAGCATTGCCGCTAGATGGAATGAAACAGCATAACCGTCTACCCAGCTATCCTGCATGGTATGATTATGTGCCCATACACACTCTCACCCTCCATAGCGACCGGCATGCTCCTAGTTGTATGCCGGAGAGGACCACTGTGTAAGTCTATTGCATCTTCTGCATTCAAAAAACTATTAGTTTGTTACGTCTTTTTTGCTATCTCTGCGAGCAGCCCTGCTTAGGTTGTACAGTCTGACAGCCGTTGGTAGGAAGGACCTACGAAACCTCTCGGTTGTGCACCTGGGATGATGTAGTCTGCTGCTAAATGAGCTCCTCAGTGCATTCAGTATGTCCTGCATAGGGTGGAACTCGGACTCCAGCAGAGATGACAGTTTAGCCACCGTCCTTCTCTCTCCTATCTCCTCCATCGGATCAAGGCGCTGCCCCAGGACAGAGCTAGCTTTCTTAATCAGTTTGTTCAGTCTCTTCCTATCGGCTGCAGTAATGCCACTGCCCCAGCAGACCACTCCAAAAGTGATGGCTGATGCCACCACCGTGTCATAGAATGACTTCAGCAGCGCCCCTTGTACACCAAAAGACCTGAGTCTCCTCAGCAGGAACAGCCTGCGCTGTCCCTTCTTGTAGAGTGCATCAGTATTGTGTGACCAGTCTAGTTTATTGTTCAGATGAATACCCAGGTACTTATAGGATGTCACCATCTCGATGTCTGTTCCCTGTATATTTACTGGTACTGTGAGGGGCTGCCCATGCCTGCGGCAGTCCACCACCAGCTCCTTAGTTTTCCTCGCGTTGATCTGGAGGCAGTTCCGATGGCACCAGTCCACGAAGTCCTGGATAAGCCCTCTGTACTCAGCTTCATCTCCATTGGAGATGAGGCCAACGATCGCAGAGTCATCAGAGAACTTCTGTAGATGGCAGTGTGTTGTGTTGTGTGAGAAGTCCGCAGTATAAAGAGTGAACAGGAAGGGAGCCAGCACCGTTCCCTGGGGGGCCCCCGTGCTACTGATGATCGTGTCGGACACACAGTCCCGGGTTCTCACAAACTGAGGCCGGTTCGTGAGGTAGTCCAGGATCCATGATGACAGGTGCTGGTCCACCCCTGCGCGCAGCAGCTTGTCCTTCAGGATCATCGGTTGGATGGTGTTGAAAGCACTGGAGAAGTCAAAGAACATGATCCTCACCATATTCCCGGGCTTCTCCAGGTGGGACAGAGAACGGTGAAGGAGGAAGATCACCGCATCCTCCACCCCAATGCCATGCTGGTAGGCGAACTGGAGTGGATCCATCGCTGGTTCCACCAGGGGGCGGAGGTGAGCAAGGAGCAGTCTCTCCAGGGTCTTCATCAAGTGGGACGTCAAGGCCACCGGTCTGTAGCTGTTCAGGTCTTTGGGGTGGGAAGTTTTTGGTACAGGTACCACACAAGATGTTTTCCACAGCTGTGGTACCCTCCCCAGTTTCAGGCTCATGTTGAAGATATACGTCACAATCCCACACAGCTGGTCTGCACAGGACTTGAGGAGCTTTGCGCTGATGCCGTCCGGTCCCGGCGCCTTCCTCGCCTTGATCTTCCTCAGCTCCGTCCTCACCTGGGTCCTGGTCAGGGTCAGGATGGGGGGCTGTGTGTTGGGAGTGGGGGGGTGTTGGTAGAGTGGGGAGTGGGCAGCAGGACTTGATTTCTTTAGAGGCAGCAGTGGTTGTTGTGCAGTCAGGGGGGAGGGCGGTTGGTCAAATCTATTGAAAAACAGATTCAGGTTGTTCGCCCACTCCCTGCCCCCTGTGGCCTGGGGGGAGGTATTCTGGAGCCCCGAGATGGTTTTGAGGTTTCTCCAGACCCCGCCGATGTCGCTCTGTTGCAGCTTGTCCTCCATCTTCTTCCTGAAGCTGTCCTTGCCTTCTCTGATCTTTCTCCTCAGCTCCCTCTGTACGGACTTCAGCATCTCCCTGTTCCCTGACCTGAAGATCCTCTTCTTCTCTCTCAGAAGTGTTTTAATCTCAGGGTTGATCCAGGGTTTGTTGTTTGAGTGACGCCGTATGGTCTTGGTGGGAACGGATTTGTCCACACAGAAGCTGAGGTAGCCCGTGAAGGTGTGAATGAGGCCATCGATGTCCTCACCATGTGGATCGCAGAGCTGCTTCCAGGCGGTGGCTTCAAAACAGCCCTTTAGGGTGTCCATTGTCTCCTCAGACCATAACTCCACAGTGTGCATGGCCGGAGGTTGTCTGTGCACTAGGGGTTTGTACACCGGCCGGAGATGAACCAAGTTGTGATCCGATCTCCCGAGTGGGGGTAGTTGTGATGAGGTGTACGCCTCCTTAGTGTTTGCGTAGAATAAATCCAGTGTTTTATTGTCTCTAGTGTGGCATGTGACATACTGGGTGAACGTGGGTAGAATGGGAGACAGTGAAACATGGTTGAAATCGCCTGAGATGAGGAGAAGAGCATCTGGGTGTTCTGTCTGCAGCCTGCTGGTTACTGAATGGATGACGTCACGTGCTGCTGTTTCATTCCATCTAGCTACAATGCTCCGCACTGTGTGTGTTTATATATTTATTCCATCTAGCAACAATGCTCCACACTGTGTGTTTATATATTTACAATTTATTCCATCTAGCTACAATGCTCCGCACTGTGTGTTTATATATTTATTCCATCTAGCAACAATGCTCCACACTGTGTGTTTATATATTTACAATTTATTCCATCTAGCTACAATGCTCCGCACTGTGTGTTTATATATTTACATATTTATTCCATCTAGCTACAATGCTCCGCAATGTGTTTATATATTCATATATTTATATTTATTTATTCCCCCCTCATGGATCGTCACCTTATCGTGGTGGGGGGGTTTGCGTGCCCCAGTGATCCCAGGAGCTATGTTGTCCGGGGCAATTTGCCTCTGATAGGGTTTCCCAAGACAAACTGGTCCTGGGTGAAGGGCCAGACTAAGAACGATCCAACAGACTCTCATGAATTGTATATCAAGGATTCAGTGTACCCCGCCCGGTATGGGGTTACCGGGGCCCCACCCTGGAGCCAGGCCTGGGGGAGGGGCTCGAAGGCTAGCGTCTGGTGGCCGGGTTTCCACCCATGGGACCCGGCTGGGCTCAGCCCGAAGGAGTTACATGGGTCCGCCCTCCAGTAGGTTCACCACCTGCAGGAGGGATCATGGAAGTCCGGTGCTATGTGGATTAGGTGGCAGTCAAAGGCGGAGACCTTGGCGGACTGATCCCAAGCTTTCTAAACTGGCTTTTGGTACGTGGAATGTCACCTCTCTGGTGGGGAAGGAGCCTGAGCTGGTGTACGAGATTGAGCGATACCGGCTAGATATAGTCGGCCTCACCTCAACACACAGCTCCGGTTCCGGAACCAGTCTCCTGGAGAGGGGCTGGAGCTTGGCCTTTTCTGGAGTTGCCCCGGGCGAGAGGCGACGAGCAGGGGTAGGTATTCTTGTATCGCCCCACCTTGCTGCCTCTATATTGGAGTTTTCCCCGGTGGACGAAAGGGTTGCTTCCCTGCGCCTTCGGGTTGGGAAACGGGTCCTGACCATCATTTGTGCCTATGCACCAAATGATGTTTCAGAGTACCCACCCTTTTTGGAGTCTGTGACTGGGGTGCTGGAGGGTGCTCCTCCTGGAGACTCCATTGTCCTACTGGGGGACTTCAATGCGCACGTGGGCAATGACAGTGAAACCTGGAGGGGGGTGATTGGGAGGAACGGCCTGCCCGATCTGAACCCGAGTGGTGTTCAGTTATTGGACTTCTGTGCTAACCACAGTCTGTCCATAACGAACACCATGTTCAAGCATAAGGGTGTCCATATGTGCACCTGGCACCAGGACACCCTAGGCCGCAGGTCGATGATCGATTTTGTTATCGTATCATCAGACCTGCGACCGTATGTCTTGGACACCCGAGTAAAGAGAGGTGCAGAGCTGTCAACTGATCACCACCTGGTGGTGAGTTGGATCTGATGGCAGGGGAGGAAGCCATTCAGACCTGGTAGACCCAAACGTATAGTGAGGGTGTGCTGGGAGCATCTGGCTGAGGCCCCTGTCCGGGAGGTCTTCAACTCCCACCTCCGGAAGAACTTCA
The DNA here is from genome assembly GCA_020510985.1 of Pholidichthys leucotaenia. Lineage (NCBI taxonomy): Eukaryota > Metazoa > Chordata > Actinopteri > Cichliformes > Pholidichthyidae > Pholidichthys > Pholidichthys leucotaenia. The sequence continues at coordinate 217,972,875 of CM035844.1, forward strand.
ACCACATTCCGAGGGAGTCTGGAGACATGGAGTCTGAATGGGCCATGTTCTCCACCTCTGTTGTTGAAGCGGCGGCCCAGAGCTGCGGCCGCAAGGTGGTCGGTGCATCTCGTGGTGGTAACCCCCGAACCAAGTGGTGGACACCAGTGGTGAGGGGGGCCATTAAGCTGAAGAAGGAGTCCTATCAAGCTTGGTTGGCTTGTGGGACTCCCGAAGCAGCTGAGGTGTACCGGCAGGCCAAGCGGAATGCAGCTCGGGTGGTTGCTGAAGCAAAAACCCGGGTATGGGAGGAGTTCGGTGAGGCCATGGAACAAGACTTTCGGTCGGCTTCAAAGAGATTCTGGCAAACTGTTCGGCGGCTCAGGAGGGGAAAGCAGCTCCCCGTCCACACTGTGTATGGTGTGGATGGGACACTGTTGACTTCAACTGGGGATATCGTCGGGCGGTGGAAGGAATACTTCGAGGATCTCCTCAATCCCACTGATACGCCTTCCACAGAGGAAGCAGGGTTTGGGGACAAGGGGGATGACTCGCCTATCACAGGGGCTGAGGTCGCCAAGGTGGTTAAAAATCTCCTTGGTGGCCGGGCCCCAGGGGTGGACGAGATTCGCCCCGAGTACCTCAAGGCCCTGGATGTTGTTGGGTTGTCATGGTTGACACGCCTCTGCAACATTGCGTGGAGGTCGGGGGCAGTGCCTTTGGCATGGCAAACTGGGGTGGTGGTTCCTCTCTTCAAAAAAAGGGGACCGGAGGGTGTGCTCCAACTTTAGAGGGATCACACTCCTCATCCTCCCTGGGAAGGTCTATGCCAAGGTACTGGAGAGGAGAGTCCGGCCGTTGGTCGAACCTCGGATTCAGGAGGAGCAATGTGGTTTTCGTCCTGGCCGTGGCACATCGGACCAGCTCTTTACCCTCTCGAGAATTCTTGAGGGTTCGTGGGAGTTTGCCCAACCAGTTTACATGTGTTTTGTGGACTTGGAGAAGGCATTTGACCACGTCCCTCGTGGATTTTTGTGGGGGGTGCTTCGGGAGTATGGGGTATCGGGCTTGTTGTTACGAGCTATTCGGTCTCTGTACGACCGTTGTGAGAGTTTAGTTCGTATTGCCAACACTCGGTCGGAGTCATTCCCAGTGACAGTTGGACTCCGCCAGGGCTGCCCTTTGTCACCGGTCCTGTTCATAATTTTTATGGACAGGATTTCTAGGCGCAGCCAGGGAATGGAGGGTGTCATGCTTGGTGACCACAGGATCTCATCTCTGTTGTTTGCAGATGATGTTGTCCTGTTGGCTTCATCCAGCAATGACCTACAGCTCTTGCTGGGACGGTTTGCCGCTGAGTGTGAAGCGGCTGGGATGAGAATCAGCACCTCCAAGTCCGAGTCCATGGTCCTCAGCCGGAAAAAGGTGGACTGTCCTCTCCGGGTTGGGGACAGGCTCCTGCCCCAAGTGGAGGAGTTTAAGTATCTTGGGGTCTTGTTCACGAGTGAGGGGAAAATGGAGCGAGAGATCGACAGACGGATTGGAGCAGCATCTGCAGTGATGCGGACATTGTACCGGTCTGTTGTGGTGAAGAGGGAGCTTAGTTCTAAGGCAAAGCTGTCGATTTACCAGTCAATCTACGTTCCTACTCTCACCTATGGTCACGAGCTTTGGGTAATGACCGAAAGAACGAGATCGCGGATACAAGCGGCTGAAATGAGCTTTCTCCGTAGGATTGCTGGACTCACCCTCAGAGATAGGGTGAGGAGCTCAGTCATCCGGGAGAGGCTCAGAGTAGAACAGCTGCTCCTCCACATTGAAAGGAGTCAGTTGAGGTGGTATGGGCATCTGATTAGGATGCCTCCTGGACGCCTCCCACTTGAGGTGTTTCAGGCACGTCCCACTGGGAGGAGACCCCGGGGCAGACCCAGGACTCGGTGGAGAGACTATGTCTCCCAGCTAGTCTGGGAACGCCTTGGTATCCCCTCTGAAGAGCTGGAGCAGGTGGCTGGGGAGAGGGAAGTCTGGGCTTCTCTGCTTGAACTGCTGCCTCCGCGACCCGGACCTCCGGAAAAGCGGTAGAAGATGGATGGATGGATGGATATTTATTCCATCTAGCTTCAATGCTCCACACTGTATGTGTTTATATATTCACATATTTATTCCATCTAGTTACAATGCTCCGCACTGTGTGTTTATATATTTACATATTTATTCCATCTAGCTACAATGCTCCGCACTGTGTGTGTTTATATATTTACATATTTATTCCATCTAGCTACAATGCTCCACACTGTGTGTTTATATATATTCATATATTTATTCCATCTAGCTTCAACGCTCCACACTGTATGTGTGTTTATATATTCACATATTTATTCCATCTAGCTACAATGCTCCGCACTGGGTGTTTATATATTTATATATTTATTCCATCTAGCTACAATGCTCCGCACTGGGTGTTTATATATTTATTCCATCTAGCTACAATGCTCCGCACTGTGTCTATATATTTATGTTTATATGTACATATGTATACTCGCTGCTCTTGTTTTTTTTCTTGCCTTCTGATTGTTGCTCTGAGTGTTGCTATCCCTGTGCTGTTGCAATCCTGGAATTTCCCCATTGTGGGACTAATAAAGGCTTATCTTATCTTATCTTAAATTGTAATCAACTTTTAAAATTTTTAAATCAGCATCTTTTATCATATCATTGCACCTTTATTCTTGCAAATTTGTACCCAATTTACATGTATACATTTGTACTTTATGCTAAAATCGGGAATACCCCCATCTCCCTTTTTAAAAAACATAAATCGCCGACTGCTAATACGTACCAGTAGTATCTGCATGAGCTTTATTGTGTTTGAGAATTCTTACTTTCCGAAACTTCTTTTTTTCCATTATACTTTATACTTCATTCCTATTTTGAAAAATGTGTCCGGACTTAGATGGCTAAAAATGCATTAACAGTATTAGGTTTGTGCATTTAATTCTGCATGGCCTTTTACCAGGAGGGTAGGGGGCTTTGCAGCAGCCTTCGTCCAATAGCATTTATTATTTATTCTTCTTTCAGAACACAGAAGTGTTTTGGTGAATGGGGGCAATATCTAAATGGCTTTTTTGAGTGCATGTAACCCCCCGTTTTTCCTCTGTACACTTCACAGCATCCTGTCACTGCAGCTTTGTTCAGAGATGTCCATTGGTTCCTTTGTGACGACTATTGCTTCCTCCATTTACTCTTTGTTAGCCTGTTAGAATCACTGACCACTCTTTTATTTAAGCCACATAAGGCAAGTACCATTGCTTCAGTTTACACAATAAAAAAAAAAAATGAGTAGGATATATATCTGGCTATAAATGTCAAACATCACAAATAATAAGGTAATTAGTGTGCATGTTTTCATCTGCTTCTCAAAAGAGACATTAAAGATGAGCTAATTAGCAACAGATCAAATGATTGTGGGTAATTTGACAGGTGTCACAAATTCGAGGAGGCGTTTGTAGCAGTGGGAAAGGGGTGAGGTTTATCAATGATGCCCATGATTTCAGAGGTTGAAATGCTTAGAATAAAGTGTCCAGAATAAATCAAAGTGTGCATGGGAACTATTACTATCCACTGGCATCTTGGCTTTTCTCGAGTTTTTGTGTAAGATATGTTAATTTTTAAAAATTAGAGTGCTAAGTTAAGAGACTCATTTTAATGATGGTCGGAGGATCCCTAATATTCAAACCCACACTGACAGTGCAATTATTGTTGCTAGCTTGCTACAAAGTTAGCTTTGGGACCATGGTTTATATTGCTGTTTTCTTTAAATTCTAGTCACCCCACTAGACATCCATGTTCCCACCTGGTTGATGAATCCATCCATCCATCTTCTTCCACCTAATCCTTTTCGGGTTGCATGGGGGCTGGAGCCTATTCCAGCATCTTTGGGCGAGAGGCAGGGTACACCCTGGACAGATCGCCAGTTCATCGCAGGGCCAACACAGACAGACAGACAGACAACCATTCACTCTCACAGCCATACCTAAGGGCAAGTTAGAATCCCCAGTTTGATGCCAATTAACCTAACCTGCATGTTTTTGGCATGTGGGAGGAAACCGGAGAAATCCTGGAGTAAACCCACGCAGACACAGGGAGATCATGCAAACTCCACACAGATCACTGTTGGTCCGGGGCTGGGATTGAACCCAAGATCCCCCGGCCAAGGGTGAGTTGCTATGCTGCTGCAGTGCTAACCACTCCTCCACCACACTGCTTGGTTCATGGTTCATGAATCCACAGTTGATAAAATATCTTCCATCATTGTCGCTTACTTGGTTGTATTTGACACATAATAGGCCAACTTATCAGATGGGTAGCATTTTGGCTAACTGGCTTTGGCGTTTGTAACTCAGTGCATGACCTGACTAGATTAGCTGTTGAAAGTTCTTTTCTACATATTCTAGCTATTAGACATCCACTAAATATCTGCATTCCCAATAGCGATGGGATCCGAAGTTCACTAAAACGTACCGAGTCATTTCTTGTTCCTTCTCTAAAAAGATCTGTTAGAAAGATTTGTACACCAATACACACAATGCTGTACTTGAGCTCCAACTCCCTACCACTCACTGAACTGAGATTTGGCTGAAAGGAGTGCGTGGAGCTCGTTCATTGGTCTCCACTACATCCACTGAACTGAGAGTAAGCTGAAAGGAGCAGGAGAGGCCCATTCATTGCCTAGGGGGCGTAGTGATATTTGATTTATAATTATGATCAGGTGTAAAGATTATTTAATTCAGACTTAAAAGTGTATGTCTGTGGGGAGAGATGTTTGGTCCGTCACCACAAACACTCATACAGAGTATGAGAGTAACGCACTCATTTGGGGGCACCAGCTCAATAAATGTGAGCAATTTATTAATTAATTTCACTTTATACCTGTTTAATCATCAAGTAATTGATTAATAATCAATCTCAAAATATTAGTGAGTTCTACTGGGGCTTAGAACAATCACAGAAATGGGAATAAATCCCAACAACTTCTCTCATTTTTTAGATTTATTAAATGAACTCTGATTAAATGATCTTACATTCAAATAGCTTGTAAACAGGTGAAATGATCAACATTAAGCCATCACATTAGATTTGTAACTGAGGACAGAGTAACAATGTGAGCACATCTATAAAACCATGGATTTTAGCATGAATTTGGAAGAGTTGAAATGAAAAATTATGAATAATATTGGATGCAAATTTATGCAGAAAATTAACTAATTATATGGAAAATTCTGGACTACTCTTAAGAAAGTAAAAGTGGAACTTTAATGAAAAGAAGAGTTATATTAATTTCTCTTTTATTTTTGTATCTGATCAGATATTGAATTATTTCCAAATCTTATACATTCGTTCAGCTGATGGAAACGAAGAGGGCTCACATGAATCCGGGTTGAAGTTCTTTCGGCGGCTTCTCCTGAAGCTTAATTTGCAGATGGCATGGAAAACAGAATATCTTGCCAGCAGATATTCGGACAAGGTACAGCAGCTTTCAAAGTCCACAGTCATAAGATGAGATTTTGACTGCGATAATAGTTGGAGCTTAGGTCAAAACACAGATGGCGATGTTGGTTTCTTCAGGGCTGCGTAATGGCGACGGTGTTTCCTCTTTTCCATGGGCCAGTGGATTTTTCTAGAGTCCAAATAAATTCAGAAATAATTCAGATCTGATCTGACTACCAAAATTCAAAGAGACAAGGTAAAAAGCTCAAGCCACAAAAATCTAAGTTACTCTGACGTCGTGGAGTTGGCTGAAATAGTTTCCACAGTGAGACGAATGGTCAGTCAGTCCTTTGAAAGAAAAAAAAAAACACACGGTGAGTTAAAGAAAGTTTAAAAGATTAAAAATAGAGAAACGCCTAGGAATGGGAGTTTTAACTCCAAATCAAGATTTGAGCTCTGGAAAGAAAGAATTAATTCCCAGATGTTTAGATAAAACTTTAAAACACAGAGACTTTCTCAAGACAATAGCAAAATTGAACGGACAAAAACTCTGTGATACTCTGAACTGCTCTCATACTGCTCTCATCTGAAGGAGAGTGTCTCCCCTCTTTATAACTTCAGACAACTTTCGCGCCGTTAGGGTAATTGACATAAGCCCAAGCCAATAGTCTTCCTTCGTGGGCAGGTTTTATGAACTTTAGTCCACTGAACAAACAAGTCTTTTGTCTGTAGCAACCAATAATATTGAGAGAGCTGTTGGTAAGCAAAGACTGTCAAATCCCATTCACATGACTTGGAGAAACTTTTTTGCAACCTGATACAGACATCTTAATACTGAAAATTCATCAGTATACTTCTGTATAAAATGTAACCTACTTCAGTGATTCATGCAACTTTGTAACTAGTGCTTTTGAATTAACATACAACAATAAACATTCATTTAAACATTTTAACATGCACATATTTAAAATCAAGGATTAATAAGCATTTCAAATCCAAGTGATTGTCCACACCAAACATCAGAGTCCATTTGCTTTTCCATGGTGTCCTGGAAATTATTCTGAGAAATGAAACTTGAAAAGAGTTTAATGTTTAGTCAAAAACTTGGTTCAGCATGTAAAGTCAACAGTGAATGTCTATTCCAGAGACGTCCACAAGGGGTAGTGTCAAGCTGTGGATAATCCTAGGGCTTTAGTAAATGCATTTAAAGTTTGTGGGATGCCTGGCAAATGTTGGATGACTGATTACCAATAAACCCGTCTTAGTTGGGGAAGTTTCCAGTTTAGTTATGATGTGAACTAATCCGTTCCTTGCAGAGATGGAATCCTTATCTCTTGTACCTCTTTACAAAGGAATATGTTCTCCACAGTGGTCCTGAGATGAAAAAGCAATTCTTGACTGGCCTTTTCCTGGATGAAACAATGTTTTAAGATGCAAAGTCTATTTTATTGATGAGCCAAAGCAAGATGATGCTACGGGGGTGATTCAGCTGGTGATCCCTATCTTCCAGTGCAGTTCTGGTAAGTGATTTAGTACAGTACATTCACCCATTAAAAACTAGCATATTCGAGCGAATCGTTCTCAAATGTTACAGCACTAGTTCCCACCAGGTTTGCTGTTCCACAGTTGATAAACCTCAAATCATTTTGTTTTTTGTTTTTTTTACCCAGGAGTCAAGGGACGGGTAAAGTGGTTGCCTCTATCTGTTCATTTGTCCATTTTTTCTGTCTGGACTGTAACTTGAGAAAGAAGGAAGCTAAGGTCACCAACCTTTGTATACTCGGGCATAGCATGTGCTGCTATGTTTTGGGGGTCACCTAGTCAAAGGTAAAGGTCACAGGGTTCTAAAAGGTCTGTTTTTTCCAGCCTGACTCTAGCTTGAGAAATAATTAAACTAGGGTCACCAAACTTGGTATACAGGTGAACCTCAGGCTTAATATGTGTTACTATGTGTTTGGGGTCACAAGGTAAAAGGTCAAGGTCACAGGGGCATCCATGCTTTAACTCAACAGGGAATGAGGCTACAGCCACCAGCTTTGTTGATGCTGGGACTAGCACCTATGGCTATACTTTAGGAGTCAAATGTCAAGGTCTCAGAGCCATGAAAGGTCAAAATCTATTTTGGCCGATAGTGAATTAAATGAAAAAAATATATACTGATGTGAAAAAAATGTTTGCCCCTTCCTGATTTCTCTTTTTTTTTTTTTTTTTTGGTATGTTTGCCACACTTAAATGTTTCAGATCATCAAACAAATTTAAATATTATATGAAGATAACTCAAATAAACACAAAAATGCAGTTTTTAAATGAAGCTGTTTATTATTTAAGGGAGAAAAAATCCAAACCTACATGGCCCTGTGCGAAAAAGTGATTGCCCACTAAACCTAATAACTGGCTGAGCCACCCTTAGCACCAACAACTGCAATCAAGCATTTGCAATAACTGGCAATGAGTCTTTTACAGCGCTGTGGAGAAATTCTGGCCCTCTCATTTTTGCAGGATTGTTGAAATTCAGCCAAATTGGAGGGTTTTCGAGCATGAACCACCTTTTTAAGGTCATGCCACAGCATCTCAATCAGATTCAAGTCAGGACTTTGACTAAGCCACTCCAAAGTCTTCATTTTGTTTTTCTTAAGTCATTAAGAGGTGGACTTGCTTGTGTGTTTTGGATCATTGTCCTGCTGCAGAACCCAAGTGTGCTTCAGCTTGAAGTCACAAATAGATGGCCAGACATTCTCCTTCAGGATTTTTTGGTAGACAGTAGAATTCATGGTTCCATTTACCACAACAAGTCTTCCAGGTGCTGAAGCAGCAAAAAATCCAGACCATCACAC